>CM066312.1:73744562-75060957 GCA_033807775.1 Saussurea involucrata | reverse complement strand
GAAAGTTTCACACGCCAAAAATCAAGATCCATACTTCTCCCTCTACATCCATACTTCTTCTACCATACCTTTAGTACTTCTTCTTGTTGCACACCTGCATATAAATAAGGAGCATGGAACTCACTTCTCCATCTCCGGTCCAGTTTTGATCGTGTACGATTTCAAATTGAGGCACTCTTCTCCTGTTTCATTGCTATCGAGGATACAATCAGGTACTCCTTCTATTTCGTTTCTAATCTCAATCTTTGATGCCCCAAATTGATACATTAGGTCTAAATGTTTCCAATATTGATCTTCTCACTTCACCGTCTCGATGTCTCGAGCTTTGCTCAGTTTCTCCATGGCTAGGTCTTCTATGCTGATACTTCAAGGAACACTCCATTTAGGGCTTCTAACAGTTTTTTCAATTTGGTCTTCTATGTACAAAGTCTTTGATGATATATTTCAATAGGGTTTCTGACCTCATTATCCCTATGCTTGAATTATTATGTACACGGGAAAAGAAGTATTATGAAAAAAAATTGCAACACTAAATTCATTTGTGGAAGTTGGTGTTGTAGTGTTATATGAAGGAACTGATGTGGAAGACTTGGATGAACATCTTATGCAAGAAAGATATGAAGATTGTTAATTACACTCGCAATATATTATTGTCTTTTAAGGTAAACTCTCATTGTTGGTTAGAGTATTTTGCTTCAAATATTTATCTTTCTCTATGAACCATAGATGATATAAATTTGTTATTTCAACTTTATAAATGGTAAGATTGGGTTGTATTTCTCACAATCAAATTATTCAACAATCGCCTTCTTTTGGCTTCTATTTATGATTTGTGACAGCATGAGGATTAAAATATATTTTGAGGTTGTTGTTGGTTTATTTTATGGGTTACATCTGTTAGTCTTATTGTTGGTTTTTCAGTCATGGATGGTTCAACTTGAATTCCTTGGAATTATGTTTCCAATTGTGTTTCTGTTTCAAATTGGGACCGGTCCTCATTCTTTATGATCATTAAATACCAATCTTGGATTCTGTTTTTATGGTTTTATGGTTGTCCCCAGGGCCGGCGGACCCATAAATGTTTTCAAACGGTGGCACCATTTGACTATAAGAAATAGATATAGAGATGTTTTTCATAAAATAAATAGTGGTTTAGTGGTTAGTTATTTGCTTCTTATCTCATGATCGAGTCATGTTATTGTAATTTTTTAAGAAACAGAACCTAGGGTTTGAACTATGAAGTGGAAGAAAAGCCTTGCCAACCAACTCTGTCAAGGAAAACTTGTGTTCTTATTGTAGTTTCAAAATATATATGGTGGCATACAACAAATCAATACGGTTGCACCTTTCACAAACCTAAATTTTTTTACTCTTCGACGGAAGAATAATACGGTGGCACGTGCCACCATATGCACTAGTGTAGGTCCGCCCATGGTTGTCCCAGTATGGCCCTTTTTGTTTGTGTTAGAATGTAAATTAGGTTATGTGGCCCAACTTAGCCCATGGGCCCTTAGGGTTTACTCTCCTAGACTTTTCGTATTCTGTATAGTTTCTTGTCTATAAATACCTTGTATTCTTTCATTGTAAATCATCAAGTTAAATCAATACAACAGTATCACTGTTTACATGGTATCAGAGTGAGGTTTGTTCTCATACCCTGTTTTAGGGTTTCTGTTCGTCGACTTTTGGCACCGAAATTTTTAGGGTTTATGTTCGCCGATTCTGTTCTGGTTCGTCGGCTGTTTCTTGCACCCCGTGAGTGCGCCGAAAATTTTAGGGTTTCTATTCGCCGATTCTGTTCTGTTTGTTGGCTGTTTCTTGCACCCCGTGAGTGCGACGTTCCTTTCTGGCTTTCTGGTTTGTGAGTTAGTGGAAGATGGTTGGGGAAGACAAACCAACTGGCAGCGGTCCACGTGTACCCGAGATGCTTCCGATGCATGTTAGACTTACTGATAACAAGCTTAACGGCTCCAACTTCTTTGAATGGAGCAAGACTATTCGTCTCTATCTCCGGAGCATGGGAATGGGTTCTCATCTCACGTATGATCCTCCTAAAGGTACCGATTCTGATTCTGAATCATGGTTACAAAGTGATGCCCGTTTGTACTTACAGATTGTCAATACTATTGAGCCCTCTGTTTCGTCTCTGGTTAGTCACTGTGAGTACGTGAAAGAACTTATGGACTATCTTGATTTCTTATATTCTGGGCAAAGTAACATCTCTCGGATTTATAGTGTGTGTAAGTCCTTTCATCGTGGAGAACAACAGGACCGATCGCTTACTACTTATGTCATGGAGTTCAAAAAGGTATATGAAGAGCTTAACTCTCTTCTTCCGTTAAGTGCTGATGTCAAAGCTATGCAGGCTCAAAGGGAACAAGTGGTTGTTATTAGTTTCTTGACCGGCTTGAGACCAGAATTTGACTCTATCAGATCTCAGTTCTTGAATGAATATGCTATTCCCTCTCTTCAAGAAACATTTGCTCGTGTTCTTCGTAATGAGAATCTTCAGTCTTATCAATCTGTGGATCACAACAGTGCTCTGGTTAGTCGAGGAGGATTTCGTGGAGGATTTCGTGGTGGCTCTCGAGGAGGGTTTTGCGGGGGCTCTAGGGGCGGCCACAGTGACCGAACAACTGATTCACGGGCTAATGTTCCAGATTCTGATGGTGTTGAATGTTACTACTGTCATGAGCTCGGTCACACCAAGCGCACATGTAAGAAGCTTTTGGCCAGACACGCAAGGAGCTCATCAGCACACTATGCTTCTGCCGCAGATACAACTGTTACTATACCTGCAGAAGAATATGCTAGACTCCTGGGGACTGAGAATTCCACTGCTCCGACTGCTGCATTTGCTGAAACAGGTAACTCTAGTACTTGCCTAGTATCTTCTGCCTCCAAATGGGTCATTGATTCTGGTGCCTCAGATCACATGACAGGTAATCCCTCTCTATTTTCTAAATTCAATAAACACGCATCCCCATCACACGTCACAATTGCCGATGGGTCAGCCACACCTGTCCTTGGTTCTGGCACCATCGATCTTTCCCCCTCAGTTTCGTTATCTTCCGTACTAAGCTTACCTAATTTCACATTCAATCTATTATCGGTCAGCAAAATTACTCGTGCTCGAAATTGTTGTGTCTCATTCTTTCCTGATTTCTGTGTCTTTCAGGATCTGTCGACGAAGACGATTATTGGTAGAGGACGGGAATATGACGGCCTATACATATTTGAACGTCCACCGTCCTATTCATTGACTTGTTCCAGCCCATCGTCTCCACTTGACGTTCGTTGTCGATTGGGTCATCCCTCTTTGCAGAATCTGAAGAAGTTGTGTCCTGAGTTTTCGTCTTTATCTTCTCTACAGTGTGAGTCTTGTCAGTTTGCCAAACATCAACGTGTTCACTTAAGTCCTAGAGTCTGTAATAAGCGGGCCTCGTCCCCATTTGAGTTGGTCTATTCTGATGTTTGGGGACCATGTCCTGTTACTTCAAAACTTGGATTTAAGTATTTTGTTACATTTGTTGATGATTACTCTCGTACTACTTGGCTTTATTTTATGAAAAATCGATCTGAAGTCTTTACACATTTTTGTTCACTCTATGCTGAGGTTAAGACACAATTTAAAGTGTCCATTCAAACTCTTCGTGGTGATAATGCAAAAGAATATCTGTCTCACACATTTCAATCATATATGCTTCAAAATGGTATTCTTCATGAGTCTTCTTGTGTTGACACACCAGCCCAAAATGGAGTTGCCGAACGAAAAAATCGTCATCTCTTAGAGGTGGCTAGGACTCTATTATTCCACATGAATGTTCCTAAACTCTTTTGGGCTGACGCTGTCGCTATTGCTTGTTTTCTTATCAACCGAATGCCATTTGTTGTTTTGGATGGACGAAGTCCCTTCTCAGTCATGTTTCCAACTAAGTCCTTGTTTCCTATCGACCCAACGATCTTTGGTAGTACTTGTTTTGTCCGTGATACCCGACCACATATCACTAAGTTGGATCCCAAGTCTTTGAAGTGTGACTTTCTTGGTTACTCTCGCCTTCAAAAGGGGTATAATTGTTTTTCTCCCATGCTTAATCGATACATTGTCTCTCGAGACGTTACATTCCATGAGAACACACCCTTCTTTCCTATGTCCACACCTTGCAATTCTAGAGAGAGTGATGACTTGTTGGTATATACCATACATGTTCCAGAGTCTCCTATCCTATCCGAACCAACACTGCCTCAGGAGCCTACCAAACCACTGATTGTTCATGTGTATAGTAGGCGCCAACGCCCGACGTCAGATCCCGATCCTATACCATCTTCGTCATCATCTGCAGACCCATCTACTGATGATCCTCTTGCTTCAAGTGATCCACCACCTTCCGCTACACAGGATCCTGATCTCGATGTTCCCATTGCCCTTCGGAAAGGTAAGCGCTCATGTACTTACCCGATTGCTTATGTTGTTTCCTATGATAGACTCTCTTCACATTCTCGTTCTTTGGTTTCTACACTTGATTCGGTTTCCGTTCCTAAAACGGTTGGTGAAGCTTTGGCCCATTCTGGATGGCGGGATGCTATGATAGATGAGATTAATGCTCTTGAGCATAATGGTACATGGGATTTGGTAGGGTTACCTGCACGTAAAAAGGCAATCGGCTGCAAATGGGTATTCACTGTGAAAGTCAATCCAGATGGGTCTGTGGCTCGTCTAAAAGCCCGATTGGTCGCCAAAGGATATGCTCAGACTCATGGGGTTGACTACTATGAAACATTCTCTCCTGTGGCTAAGGTTACCTCCATCCACTTGTTTATTTCTTTAGTTGCTACCTACGACTGGGCATTACACCAACTAGATGTGAAAAATGCCTTCTTGCATGGTGATTTACATGAGGAAGTTTATATGGAGCAACCACCTGGGTTTGTTGCTCAGGGGAAGTCTGGCAAAGTCTGTAGACTACGTAAATCACTTTATGGTTTAAAGCAATCGCTCCGTGCTTGGTTTGGACGATTCAATGTTGTGGTAACTGAGTTTGGCTTACGGAGAAGCTCTCATGATCACTCAGTGTTCTTTCATTCGTCCTCTTCTGGATGTATTCTACTAGTGGTATACGTTGATGACATTGTGATTACAGGCAGTAATAAGGAAGGGATCAAGAAGCTGAAAGATTTCCTTGCGTCTCGGTTTCAAACAAAGGACCTAGGTCCTTTAAAATACTTTTTGGGAATTGAAGTATCTCGTACTCGGAAAGGGATCTGTTTGTCTCAACGAAAATATTGTTTGGATGTACTAAATGACTCTGGGATGATTGAAGCAAAACCGTGTGAGGCTCCAATGATTCCAAACATGAAATTGAAAGCAGACAAGGGAGATCTACTTAAGGATCCAGAAAAGTACAGAAGGATTGTGGGAAAGCTGAACTATCTGACAATTACTCGTCCTGACATTGCTTTTCCGGTAAGCGTCGTAAGTCAGTTTATGTCATCTCCAAGAACTCCACATTGGGAGGCTGTTAGGCATATATTGAAGTACCTTGTCAGGATCGATTCTTAACAAGAATTAAACTTCTTAGAAACAGAATTTAGAGAATCTTGCGGAATAGAACTCTAAATCAATTAAAGAACAATCAATAGAATTCAACACACTGTATATATCAAACAGTATTACTCACAAGCTTTACACCAAACCTCAATCTTGATGAACAAATCTCACCAAGACGACTTCTACTTCTCTAGAAATAGGGTTCTTACACCTTGAGGTTAATTCTCTCTAGAATCGTCTTTTTTATTTTTCTTATATTCTAATAGCTATCTATCAATACTATTTATACAAAAGTAATTACAAGATAACTATCAAAAGTAAATTGATCTTCTGAATCTTCGTTAAACATATCTTGATCAATTCCTTCTTTGTCTCCAAAAGTATCGCATACCAAACTTATCAAGTCAGCAGTATTAACAATGATTTGGCTCAGCAGCATTAACGACCTTCAGCAGTATTAACCTTCACAGTCTTCTAGCAGTAGTATCTCAGCTCAGCAGTACTAACCATGTCTAGCAGTAGTAACTTGGTCTAGCAGTACTAACCGTGTCTAGCAGTAGTAATTTGGTCTAGCAGTACTAACCGTGTCTAGCAGTAGTAATTTGGTCTAGCAGTACTAACCATGTATAGCAGTAGTAATTTGGTCTAGCAGTACTAACCATGTATACGCAGTAGTAATTTGGTCTAGCAGTACTAACCATACTTGGCATATCTTCAGTTCCCAACAATCTCCCCCTAACTTGACTTTTAGGAAAAGAAGTCAAGTTCTTCAGATGATGCTTCCAAAACTTAGTCATCATATACGCATAGATCAGGACTTAAACCTAGACTCTGATTTGCAATCCTTCTTACCAAGAATCTTCCCATAGCAGAGTCTTTGTTGCAGACCAACTTTACATGTAACATCCCGTTCAGTCTTTTCATGCAGTGTTTGTAGATTTCATCCACCAGATAATACTCCTGATATGTGTTGTCAATTGATATAACATACACTCCACAATTTTCATAGAGCATCCAGTGGGTTACTGCTTGAAAAGGTCTTGATGTTATGTGCTGAACTACTTCTGGTCTGAACATTAGGCATAGGTATTCTAACACCATCTTTGTGATAGACATACCTCTTTCTGTCAACATGTTGCCATAGATCTGCATGCCTACTTTGAACATCTCTTCCAGGTCAGATCTTGAGCATCTTCTTATGACTTGTCCCCATGTTCTGTAGACTTCAAACTGCCCATCAGCTCTCTTGAGTCTGATATACTCCTTTCTCTCATCTATCAATGTATCCCAGTGACTGATTTCAGGAGGTTTTGAATCTAATGGAGTCACTTTGATTGGTTCAGTATCAACCATAGTGATGTACAAGTCACATTGTTCATTGCTAAGTGATTGTGCCTTACTGGATTGACCTGTCTTACTATCTCCTTGTCCTTCATCCTTGGAAACCTCTTCCTTTTCTTTCTCTTCTACCACTGGTTTCTCAACAGGTTCTACCCTTTGCTTCTTTACACACTTCTTTTTAGTAGCCACAGACTTTGTTCTTTTTCTGCTGAAAACCATCTTTGCATCCTTAGGTTCTTCCTGTTTCTTGGCAGTTGGAGGTGTATCATGTTTGGCTTTGATTAAAGCCTCTGCAACCTCCACTTCTTCTGATGTAAGCTTCTCTGTTACTGTTTCAGCTTCTGTCTCTATTACTGCTTTCTTTGTAGATTGAGCAGCATTAACTGTTTCTGCTGCTTGCTTAGAGTCAGCAGCATTAACAGTTTCTGCTGCTACTTCAGTTTCAGGCTCTTTCTCTGTTACTGCTGCTTTTTCTGTTTGACCTTCAGCAGCATTAACTGTTTCTGCTGCTTGTTCAAACTCAGCAGCATTAACAGTTTCTGCTGCTGTGGTTTCTGCTGCTGTTGTAGTTTCTGCTGCTTTAACAAGCTCTTCCACCTTTTCTGTCTCCCCCTTATTCTGTGCACTGGACTCCCCCTTAAACTGTGCATTATCCAATTCCATCTCAGTCTCCATGTGAACTGTCTCCCCCTCAACTTGTGGACCCTTCATATTCAGTTCTGCTTCTGATTCTGACTCTGACTCCCCCTTTTTGGGAGCATCATCAGTTGGAATTCTTCTTCTCAGCACAAATCTTGCCCTTTTCTTTCTGTACAACAACTTGGTGACCATCTTCTTGAGCTTCTCAATTTGAGACTGTTGGTAGGTGACCACAGTCTTCAGTTGCTCAATCTCCTTCTTCTGTGCCATAACATCTAAGTTGACATTTCCAATGGTGTCCATCAATTCATCATAGTTATATCTATCCTCACCTTGTTTAGAAGTGTTTACCTTCTTTAAAGGATCCTTGGAAGGTTTAGCAGAAGCCTTCTGCCTAGCAGAAGCACTAACTGCCCCCTTGGTTTCTTGGCACCTGGGTCCTCCTAATGATTTCTCATTTAGAGTTGCCATGGGGAAGGTCTTATTTATGTTACCACTGTCCTTCTTTGTGCTAGCAGAAGTAGTGGCAGCCTTAGCACCCATATGCTCATCCTTCTCCTTAGAGAGCACCTTCTTGGGGTTGGGAGACACCCCTGTGGTTTCCCTGTTGATATTCTCAATTGGAGAATGCTCCAACTGAGGGCTTAAAGGCTTAGGGCTCTGAGTAGGTACATCAAGGGAAGGAACCTTGTGCACCTTTCTTCTTTGAAACTTGTTGGATAAAGCAGGAGTGGGCTTTTGAAGTATGTGCTGAGGGATATTTATAGTGAGTGAAGGTGGGGTTTGGTCATCAGTGGGATGATCTAATGAGGGCCTTGATCCTGATGCCATACCTTCAGAGGGGTGGGACATAACCATCATTGTAGAGAACAATGGTGTGTCAACTTCTTCCGAGTCCCTAGGAAGTCTTTTCATATTTGAAAAAACCTTCCCTTTAGGGATTTGGGTACATATACCTCAGTAAACTGAGGTAAGTCCATCAATTCCTTGTTAATAACTTCTTGCACAAACCTTGGATACATGTAAAAGCTCTTTTTGGATTCCAAGTTTGATACAAGATCATTAAAGATCATTGCTGAAAAATTGTACTTTCTGGCAGTGGATAAGCAGACCAAGGCATATGCAATGGGACTGCTGAACTCACTCCATCCAGTAGTTTTCTTGGAAATACAGTGCATCAGGGTATGAACAAGAAATCTCCATTGGTTGAAAAATTTTGACTTGTAGAATTTAAAAACACCAATGGGACCTTCATACCCCATTCTTTGTAAAGTCGAATATAAGTCATCAGAAGATAGAGAGGTTATACCTGAGGCATCATCCAAGTGAAGAGAGATGCGAATAACCTCCTCTGTGACTTTCAAGGGTTTATCACAAACCCTTGTTCGAATGGTTTTCTGCCCTTCTTCGAAACTAACAGTGGCATTCTCCCAAAATTGTGTCTGATGTTCGATATAGATGGTTGGGCTCACCGTTAGGGCATAGGAGATGTGCGAGGATTTGAGAAAATCGACGATATCGTGGAATCCCGCAGCTTGTTTCGGCTTCTGAAGCATGGCTATTTCATTGTGCTCATCCACAAACTCCATGATTCCTGAGGATTCTTGAAAGAAAAACACAAAGATTCTGGGGAGACTAGGTTAGAACGAGAGAGAAGAAGTAAATGCGAAGAGTCGTTATGAACTTTGGCGGGCAAACAGGGGTATTTATATGCCCTAGATTATCAAAAGCAGTATTAACGACATAGGCAGTATTAACGACTGAGCAGTATTAACTGCACAAGCAGTATTAACTGCACAAGCAGTATTAACTACTGAGCAGTATTAACTGCACAAGCAGTATTAACTGCTGAGCAGTATTAACTACACAAGCAGTATTAACTGCTGAGCAGTATTAACTGCACAAGCAGTATTAACTGCTGAGCAGTATTAACTACACAAGCAGTATTAACTGCTAGAACACTGGCAGTAGTAACTCTGCACTATGCATCACTTGTCAAATCCTCAAATGTCATCTTACACATCACTTTTACCACTTCTCTTACCTTCTGCAGGATTATTTTCAAAAGTAACATGTCCTCCATCAATTCATTTGAAATATTGAAGGCAGGCCATGTTACCTGTTATGTGCCTAGAGCAACCACTGTCAACATGCCAAATGCTTCTCCCCATAAGCTGTTGATTGCCCTGCACATCTGATAAATCAATTAGTTTTTGTTAGGGACCCAAGCCATAGTGGTCTTGGGTCTCCCTTGATCATCAAAATACTTACATTCTGTTTTGATGAGCTTGTCAAAGTGAGGAACATCAGTGCTTGAGTACTTTGTTTTGATGATGGGTCTAGAAGCAGTACTAACTGATGCAGAAGTACTAACTTTGTTAGCAGCACTAACATTGCTTCCAGAAGTACTAGCCTTCTCAGCAGTATCAACTAACTTAGCAGTACTAACACTAGAAACAGTATTAATTGTTGAAGAAGTACTAACTGTGTTAGCAGTACTAACACTGCTAGCAACATTATTGCTTCCTGCAGTACTAACATTGTTAGCAGTACTAACTGAGTTGGTAGTATTATCATTAGTACCTTTAGGCATCCATACTCTAACACTTTCTGTTTCTGCCTTTTTCATGTGGCTTTTGGTTTTAACTTGTTTCTTTGCCACAACTTTCCTCACAGACTTTTTATAGCCACCATTCTTTCTGTAACCACCAGGTTTTTGAAAATATCTTTGAGCATTAAACCTTTGGTTAACAGGATTGAAATAACAGTGTTTGGCTAAATGATTTAGCTTACCACAGATGAAACAAGGTTTTGGCATGTTAATTCTGTTCAGATCAACTCCTTGTCTCATAGCCCACTGGTTATTCCAGTTCCTTTGATTACCCCTCTGATTATCATGTTTTTGGGGCTTGTTCTCTTTAGATTTCCTGCAAGAACACTGTTTACAAGTATTAGAGTTCACAACTTTGGGCTGTGTGGAATGAACTCCCTTTTCCTTTTCAGTCCTTTTGATCTCAGTGTTCTTAACACATGGACTTTCAGATTCCTCATCAGAGTCTACTTTGTCAGTCTCATCCTCAACAACTACTGTTTCTTCACAAGGATCTATATTAATCTTTAATTCAGGATCCTTCCTATCCTTGGTCTCTAACAAATCAGACTTAGGAGGTATGTAGTTGTTATTGTAGGGTGGAGGTGTGGCATTGTACCCTATCCCTACTTTCATCTTGTCATGGATTTGAGCCTTAATTATGGTATCCATGGTTTTAGAAGCACAGGTAAACTTTTCAACATCAAGTTTAACCTTCTTAAGCTCTTCTTTTAATTTCTCATTCTCCTCCCCAGACACTTTCAGCTTAATCTCATACTCATTCTTCTCCCACTTCCAATAGTTAGTATCATAGTGGTGTTGAAGTTCATTAGCTTGAAAAGCTCTAATCTGTTCCTCAAACCTTTCTACAATTCTAACATAATTTTTCACATCTTTCTCTAGCCTCTTAAGGTTATCACACATACCCTGATTGTGATCCCTATATCTTTTAACAGCATCAATGCAAGCTTGAGAACAGAGTTTAGATTGTACCTCAGTGAGAATATCAGATACATCTGCCATAAGAGCTTGATTCTGACAGGCTTCCTCAGCTTGATCACTCCAATCAAAAGTACTGTTTGATTCAATAGAATTTTCCATATTGACTGTAGAATTCTAAGAAAACCTTGCTCTGATACCACTTGTCAGGATCGATTCTTAACAAGAATTAAACTTCTTAGAAACAGAATTTAGAGAATCTTGCGGAATAGAACTCTAAATCAATTAAAGAACAATCAATAGAATTCAACACACTGTATATATCAAACAGTATTACTCACAAGCTTTACACCAAACCTCAATCTTGATGAACAAATCTCACCAAGACGACTTCTACTTCTCTAGAAATAGGGTTCTTACACCTTGAGGTTAATTCTCTCTAGAATCGTCTTTTTTATTTTTCTTATATTCTAATAGCTATCTATCAATACTATTTATACAAAAGTAATTACAAGATAACTATCAAAAGTAAATTGATCTTCTGAATCTTCGTTAAACATATCTTGATCAATTCCTTCTTTGTCTCCAAAAGTATCGCATACCAAACTTATCAAGTCAGCAGTATTAACAATGATTTGGCTCAGCAGCATTAACGACCTTCAGCAGTATTAACCTTCACAGTCTTCTAGCAGTAGTATCTCAGCTCAGCAGTACTAACCATGTCTAGCAGTAGTAACTTGGTCTAGCAGTACTAACCGTGTCTAGCAGTAGTAATTTGGTCTAGCAGTACTAACCGTGTCTAGCAGTAGTAATTTGGTCTAGCAGTACTAACCATGTATAGCAGTAGTAATTTGGTCTAGCAGTACTAACCATGTATACGCAGTAGTAATTTGGTCTAGCAGTACTAACCATACTTGGCATATCTTCAGTTCCCAACATACCTAAAAGGTGCTCCTGGCCTTGGCATTCTTTATCAAAATCACGGTCATCATGTCATAGAAGGGTTTACAGATGCCGACTATAATGGAGATCCCACGACCAGGCGATCTACGACAGGCTATTGTGTGTTAGTTGGAGGGAACCTAGTCTCATGGAGAAGCAAGAAACACCATGTCGTTTCTCGGTCTAGCGTGGAATCTGAATACAGGGCTATGGCCCAAACCACATGTGAGCTGATTTGGTTGCGTAACCTGCTAGGTCAACTTGGGTTTACTCAATCTAAACCCATGAAATTGTATTGTGACAATCAGGCAGCTATCCACATTGCAAACAATCTCGTGTTTCATGAGAGAACGAAGCATATCGAAGTGGACTGTCATTTCACTCGTGAAAAGCTAGAAGAAGGAACCATCTCTACTCCCTTTGTTCGAACAGGAAATCAACTTGTTGATGTATTTACCAAAGCCTTACCTGGTTCGCGAGTCTCTTCTATTTGTAACAAGCTGGGCATGAACATCTATGATCCAGTTTGAGGGGGAGTGTTAGAATGTAAATTAGGTTATGTGGCCCAACTTAGCCCATGGGCCCTTAGGGTTTACTCTCCTAGACTTTTCGTATTCTGTATAGTTTCTTGTCTATAAATACCTTGTATTCTTTCATTGTAAATCATCAAGTTAAATCAATACAGCAGTATCACTGTTTACCGTTTGTATTGCTTCTGTCCAGATCAAACTCTGTCTCTACTTCAGATTGGATTTGGGTCCAGCTGCGGTTTAATTATGCCCAAATCAGTTTGGTTATTGATTATTGTGGCTGCTGGTTTTTGGTTTTGATGGTATCAATGGTTACTCTTTTTAGGCTCTTGATCTTTATTTTGCAATGGCCTATGGACATTTTTTAAAATAAATTAATGATCCCTTTGACGACCTTTTTGGACGCTGCTTGTGGTCTTTGCTTAGTCCCAGAGTTTTACACAATATCCATACTACTAATCCTTTATGCTTCTTGATTTGATTCTTTTGCATTAAGTTTTTAATAAGAAGAGTGGTTTGGGTAGAACTTGGATTTTTTCTAAGTAACAGTGTAAGACAAGTAGGATTTTTGTATTAACGTAATATTTCTAAGGTAGTTATGTTTGTTCTTTAACTTTTAATCTTATTATTTTAGTCAGCAACCGGGCTATTCCCTTTAAGATTGCTTTTATCAGTGTTCTTATAGAGTAGACGTTAATTGGGAAATGGAGGTAGCACTGTTCTGTTAAGTTTCTTTGTATTGAAGATCTTTTTTATTTTTGGTTATCATGTTTCTCAGCTTTGTGAAACAGGTTATTTCTATTTTGAAATGGAACTTTAATTTATTTCATATGAGTAGGTAGGCTCACATACAATTCATACATGCATATGTACTTGTAAACAAGTTTAGTAATTTTTCAATGTCATATTTGGATCTTTCTGTCACTGGTCAATTTAAACTGTTTCACAGTCTCGTAAGTTAGGGGCTTAACCGGGTAAGCGCTTACCGGTAAAATTCAACACTATCACTATCTTACCGGGTTAGATTTTAGTCCACAAAAACGGTATCGTATGCAACAAATTTCCTGGTAAGCGCTAATGTGACAAGAGTGTTCACCCTCACTTACCGGGTAAGACTCTCGGTCCTTGCCTTAGCTCTTACCGAGTAAGATTCTTGGTCCTTGCCATATTCATCCGGTAAGGTAATGTGAAGGTAGTTGTTGTTTGTTGGCCCCAAGTATCTGTTATGTAAAAGTATTGAAAATAGTTCAAGTCAGAAGACCAATAGAGATCAGACAGAAGATTCGGAAGAAGTTCAAGTCAGAAGACCAACAGAGCTCAACAGAGCTCTGTCGAAGACTTCCAACAGAAGAACAAGTGTTTAACAGAAGACCAACAGAGCTCTTGCGAAAGAGCTCTGGTGAAGTGAAGACCTCTGTCAGCCTAAGTCTCGTAGGAAATCCCAAGTGTTAGACAAGTGCCCATACTTTCCACGTATGCCCTAAAAATAGGAGACACACTTTCCACGTGTCATTCTAGGGTACGATAGTACACTAGGGATGGTAACGGGGCGGGTTTGGGGCGGGTATCCCCTTACCCGGCCCCGGCCCCGGTTTCGGTTTCATGTACCCGGCCCCGGCCCCGGTCCCCGGCGGGTACGAGGATTAACCACCCGGCCCCGGTCAGATACCCGGTCAAACCCCGGTCAACCCGGTCAAAGACCCGGTTTATGCAACATTTTTTGTTGATTTTTTTTCCCAATTTTAACAGCTTACAATAAATAATAAAACATAATAATAGAAACATTGTTCCAAAAATCCAAGTTTAAAGAAACAACACAAGTAGTTTAAAATTAAATAACAATTAATCCTAAAGGCAACCGGTTCTTCTTCTTCAACAATCAACATCTTCATCATATGCAACCGTCTCATCAAATCCTTGCGGCTCCCCGTCCTTTTTATCTGAAATTAAAAAAAACATACAAGTTAGTAAATTTATATATGCATGTATTATATAACAATTTATATAATTATTACCTTCAAGTTCTTTCTTCAACCAACTTTGGGTGCACATCAATGCCGTGACTGTTTGCGCTTTTAGCCGACTACGTTGTTTTGTTATCTTGTTTCCGCTCATGCTAAAAGCCGACTCAGATGCTACCGTGGAAATCGGAATGGCTAAGATATCCCTCGCAATCCTTTGCAAGACAGGAAACTTACTACCATTGCTACCCCACCATACCAATATATCAAAGTTTTTTTGGTCGAATGGCAACAATTTCTCCGTCAAATACTGATCCAACTCGGTTGCTTCCAACACATCATCTTCGGTCCTAATTGTCGCGTACTCCATTACCCATGCCTCATCTGCGTCTAAAGATGACCCCAAATCTGATTGAGTAGTGCAAGATTGTCCTTTCCCTTTGATTTGCTCATACTTTCTCCTGTACTCCTCAAATAAATCGCTACATAGGCTACGTACTCTCATCATCTCATCTTTTGCGTTGGCACCATAAATCTTTGGAAAGAAATAATTAATCAACTTAAGCTTATGTCTCGGATCTAAAACGATAGCCACACTCATGACATCATGTATGATTGCCCAATATTTATCTAATTTAGTCAACATACATGATGCCATGTTCCTAATAACGGCATCCGGATCGTCTAGCCAACGCATAATAGATACTTTCATGTCACACATCAAAGGGAAGAACAAGTTTGAAGTGGGATACTTTGTCCCAGAGAATTGTCCGGTCACACGATAAAACAATTTCAACTTATCACAAACAAGTAATGCCATTCTCCATTCATCTTCACTAGGTGCACTAACATAATGCCTTTCTTTCTTGCTCAAACGAGTAAAAACATCTTTGTACTCTAAGGCAACACTCAACATAATGTAAACAGAATTCCATCTCGTCTTGCAATCAAGCACTAACTCTTTTTCACAATCTACACTTAGTTGTCGTGCGACGAGTCTAAAGTCTTGAGCCCTTTTAGGAGTTAATGACCAAAAAGACACACTATCTCTAACTTTCTTGATTGAGCTCTCAATCTTAGAAAACCCATCTTGCACAATGAGATTTATAATATGCGCACAACATCTCATGTGAAAAAACCTACCCTTTAAAATTAGTGAAGAAGGAGAAAGGGTACCTAAGAGTCTGTCAACCATCGCATCATTCGTTGAACAATTGTCAAGTGTCAATGTTGACAACTTGTTGTCAATGTTCCAATCCATGAAACAATCAATCATCACTTGGGACAATGCATCGGCAGTGTGTGGAGACGGCACATGTAAAAAGCTGCATAAAAATAGCAACTATTAGTATAACATTGACTAATTATAAAGATTTAAGTAATAGTAAAAAAAATAACCTGATAATCTGATTTTGTAACTTCCAATCGGCATCTATGTAGTGTGCTGTTATTGCCATGTAACCTTTGTTTTGTTTACCCGCTGTCCACAAATCCGAAGTGAGGGCAATCCTACTTTCGTTCTTTTCCAACCATGATAAAACGGAACCCTTTTTTTTTCATAAATCTTCATGATGTCAGACTTAATTGTAGCTCTACATGGAACCTTAAATGAAGGTTCAAGACCATTTGAATACTTTCTAAAACCATAATGCTCAACAACTGAAAGTGGATAATCATGAATAATTATCATGTTAGCTATATCTTCCCTTGATTGTTCGGCATTAAACTTATAATTACTTAACACTGATGTTTTCCCATCCTTTGTCGTTTGTTCTTGAACTAAGATATGTTGTCTTATGTCCTTTGAAATTCTCCTAGGACATTTTTGGATGTGGTCTTTCAAATGTGATGTCCCGTCATTAGGTCTACCGGTCATTTGTTTGTTGCAATGGTTACATTTTGCATACCTACGTTGATCATTAACATATACCGGTTCAAAATGGTTCCATACAATCGATTTCCGTCTTTTGGTTGATGGTCCAGTGACCGTATTTGCGTTTGACATAGGCATGCTTACCGATTCGTTCGTGTCAACATGAGGCGTATCAACTTTCTCGTTTTCTTCCGTATCATCACATCCTATGTCTGCAACATTTTCATCCCCCAAAGTTGCCATCTACAAGAATTGACCAATTAGGTACTACCACAAATCCACAATATAACAAATCCACAATATAACAATTTAATTATATAACAATTAACAACTATTAGGTACTACCACAAATCCACAATATAACAAATCCACAATATAACAATCTAAGTATATAACAACTATTAGGTACTACCACAAATCCACAATATAACAAATCCACAATATAACAATTTAAGTATATAACAATTAACAACTATTAGGTACTACCACAAATCCACAATATAACAAATCCACAATATAACAATCTAAGTATATAACAACTATTAGGTACTACCACAAATCCACAATATAACAAATCCACAATATAACAATTTAAGTATATAACAATTAACAACTATTAGGTACTACCACAAATCCACTGGAATCCTAACATAATCAAGAATTTTCACCCCAATCTGCAGTTCTGCACCCCAAGAGTTCCTCACTATCCAGTAATCTAACATTTTAAGTAGAAATGTACCAGTTAGCGGCGGGCGCCGGGCAGCGGCTAATCAGAGGTAGCAGCGGGCAGCGCCGCAGCAGGCAGCGGCGGACCGGTCGTCGGCGTATACGGTGGACTGGAGTGTGGACCGGCGGCGGCTCTTGGCGGCGGCTCTTGGGCGGCGACCGGACTGACGAGTAGCGACTAGCGAGCGACCTAATTTGGGAACACGGGTTGAGAAGTGAGAAGTGAGAACTTGAGTCAGTGAGTCTTGAGATAATGAGTTGAGACCTAATTTAAATTATGTATATAATATATATATATATAAAATAAATTAATATACTATAATGAAACCGGGTACCGGGCGGGTCGGGGAGTACTTCACCCGCCCCCGGCCCCAACCCCGGTTAGAGGAAACCGGGTATCCCCGGCCCCGGTCCCCGGCCCCGCAAAACCGGGTAATACCCGGACCCGGCCGGGTCGGGTGGACCGGGTTCCCCGTCGGGTCGGGTGAAATCACCATCCCTATAGTACACTGCCTTCACTTTTCCAGGGCTATAAATAGAGAGGTAGTGGAACAAACAATTGTAAGCTTTGGGAAGAGTAGTGTTTCCACAATTGTTTAAGCACACACTGCAGCAATCCCGAGCACTACCTCCGTACGATATTGTTGTCCTATGAGATTTCCGAACACACTCGAACATGTTCTTGGTGTGATTCATTATCAATATAGGAGCAGCTTTTATATCTGATCCTGTTATCATTCTACTGTTCAATATTTGATTCTCATAGTTCATTTATCGTTTACACAATCACTCATTTTAATGGCTTCATTTAATATGCTTCCGCTGTCTATTTCACTACCATTAATATGATACAACATGAATCTGGGAACCTACAATTGGTATCAGAGCTTCTTTGGTTTTCTTAAACCAAACGATCCAATCTACCAAGGTTGACTCACTGTTGTTGATTGTGTTTGTGTGTCTTTAAAAGCTTCATTACATACTCTGTTTTTACTGCTTCCTAGTCTAAACAAGCTTTCATAGCTCATATAACTGTGTTTAAAGCTTTCTAGCTTAGTTTAAACGTTTCTCTTAGAAGTTACTGTTCCATTAGTTACTGTTTAAAACTCATCTCTGAGTTGAAAATCTTTTTGTAACAACTATACTCTGTTTTTTTTTTAAAATGGCGAACAACGGTATAAATGCTATCTATACTGCTGGTTCTTTAACAAAACCTCCTACTCTTCTGAGAGATGAATATGCTCAGTGGAAGATCAGGATGGTTAACTTTTTCGATGGTATGGATAAAGACTTAATGCAATCTGTCACGGACGGAACATACCAACCCATGGTTTTTGTTCCTCGTGTACCCGCAACAGGAACTACTGCTGAGATTCCAGCTCATTATGAGATTAAAACCACAGGTTTTACTGATGAGGAAAATCTAAAAATGGAAAATGATCTTAAAGCAGTTAGACTACTGATAATGGCCATTCCAAACGAAATATTTCAAGAACTAGATTCATGTGTTACTGCTAAGGAAATCTGGGATCAACTTCATAACCAACTTGAGGGTGGTATCAAGACCCAAAAGAACAGAAGGACCCAATGTATAAATGAATACAACGATTTCAAGGCACTTCCTGAGGAAACCTTACAACAAACCTACAACAGATTTAATGTGTTGATCAACAAATGCAAAAAATGTGGGGTTGTTAGGTCGAAGGAAGATAACAATGTTCTGTTTTTGAAAAGTTTGAATGATGAATGGTTAAATATGTCCATGTCTTTACAAGCCAACCAGGACTTAGATGCATGGTCTCTAACAGATATGTATGGCACTTTGGCCGCACAAGAGAAGGATGTTGTCAAGCAAAAAGGAAAATCCACCATTGCAGGCCCAATCGCTTTAGTTTCTGATTCTAAGAAACCCACATCAGAAAAGTCCAACAGAGAGAGTTCAAACAGAGAGAAAAAGAAAGATAAGTCAGTTAAAAAGAAAGGAAAGAAAAGTTTAGTTGCAGAGAGTGATACAGAGGAAAGCTTATCAGAGGATGATGACATTCAAGCTTTTGATCAATCTCTTGCTCTAATAACTCAGCAATTTAACAAGAGATTTGGCAATAAGTTTGACAGAAGAGGTAGATATGAGAGAAAAGAAGACAGAAGAGAATACGCTGCACCAGAACAAAGTAACAACAGAGTTACCACAGAACAAAGACAACCTCCACAAAACAGAAGAGAAAATCCACCAGCACAACAAAAGGCCGATGATGCTCAACCCATCAATCAGAATGATGGACGTTGCTTCAGATGTGGCAAACCTGGGCACTTCTCTGTTAATTGTAGAGGCAAACTGGTACAAGACCAGGACTACTACAAGAACAAATACAAGTACAACTACAGAGAAAGAAGCTACGTGGCTGAAATGGAGAATTGGGTTTCTGATTCATCCTCTGATGATGAACCAGAACAAGCCAACTTTTGTGGAGTTGCTGTGGATGATGAAAGTTTAGAAGCTGTTGACTGGATGACTGGAAAACCAGAAATAACGAAGGGAACAACAGAAGAAGAAGATCTAGCTCATGCATTTGCTCTTACTACGACAGAGTCTGACGACAGAGCGCTGGAGACTACCAGATCCAGTGCCAAGGTATGCTCATCTGAATCCAAGTCTGACTCAGAATTAGAAATGCATGTTTCTATGCTGAATGAGGAATTTCAACTTCTTAAACAAAAACTTTCTGAAGAAAAAGAGCTAAGAAAACTAGCTCAGAAGGATCTATCCTTTTACAAGAGAGAGAAAACTCTCTTGGAACAAGAAAAGGAAGAAATCTTCAAAGAAAAATCTGAGCTAGAAATCTTGCAAAAGAAGAAAGAGAGCCTGTTTTCTGACAGAATTAACGAATATGAAAACGTTTTGAAACAGAAGTCTGAAAAATTGAAAAAGTCTGAAACAGAGAGACTTAATTCTGTTGCTCTAACTAACTATTTTCAAAGAAAAAGGGAAATTCTGCATCAATCTCTACAGAGAAAAGAAATTCAGATTAAAAAGTACCAGGATGCACAAGATATGCACATCAAGATAAATTCACAGATGGATACGCAAGGTCTTGGTTTCTCTGACCTTGCTCCCTATGACGAAAGGAAGAAGACATCTCTGTCCTCTGCCTTTTGTGTTGGGAAAATCCAAGAGGACGTGATATCTGGTAATGTTGTTTTCAAAAGAACCAAAACTTCAGATGCTTTCTCAAAACAAAGAAATCTTGACTTTAGGAACGTCAGCTATGATTCCTCTGATCATCAAAAGGTTTTAAAACCATCCTCAGAATTTATTCTTGATCAAGGAAGAGCTAGAATCATACTTCCTAACTCTGTCAAGGATTTAGATACAAAAGAGATTTTTAACTTCAACTCATTCAAAGGACAGAAGTCTGTTACTTCTGTGACTGAGTCCTCTGTTGAAATTCCACAGAGCAAACTCAATCCAGAAGCTCCCGTCTTCTCTTCTACCCCTGAATCCATAAGAACATCTTTTGAGGAAGATTTGTTGAAAGTTATCAAGGAAAATGTTGTTTCAGATTCTTTAAAGCCAAAGTTGAGAAGGTTCAGAACTGTCAAAACAAATATCTCTGTCATACCCATTGAAATGAAAACCTCCGACAGAGCCACTAGAGACTTTCTAGGCTCTGACAGTGACTCTGACTCTGAAGTAGATGAACAGATTTTTTGTGGACAAAAGAAAATTTTACACAAGTTAAAGCAGATACCGATAGAATCTACGGATCTAAAAGATGATGTTTCTTTCTTCAAGAAACAATCAAGGTTTATACCGGTAACTGAGTTTAACAACAAAGGTTTTAAGATTCTTGCTTCTAATGCAGTAGAAGTGGAGAAGAGAGAGAAAAACAAAAGTGTTTTTATAAACCAAAATGTTCCTCTTGCTTTCAAACCTGTAAAATTCACACCAGAACAGAAGGGAAAATGGATAGCAAACAACAGATCTATTCCAAATTCTGGTGTAAATCAAAAGGGAAATCCTTTCTGGTCAAATGAATCTTCTCCAAAGAGCTTCGTGTCAACAGAGTCTATTTCTAGGAATAACTGTTTTAAGAAACAGAACCAGGACAGATTGTATGCAAAGACATCTGGTCCTAAAATCTTTCAGAATCAAGCTCCATTCAAACAGTTTTTGAATAAAAACAATGTGCATCAGTCATGTTCCATCAACTGCAACTGTATTCAACTGTTACTAAAATTGCAAAATCATCTGAATGGTCCCCACTGTGTTCTGAATCAGTACGTTCAAAAGAAAAATCCCACGACTGTTCAGAATACACAGAGGAAAACCTCTGGCACACCATCACAGTATGGAAAGCCCAAAAGAAAGTCTGTCAACCCACCTAAGCCTAACAGGAAAGGACCCATTATGCAATGGGTACCTAAAAGGAACTAATTTGTCTTGCAGAAACCTCATGTGCAGATCTGGTACTTGGATTCTGGATGCTCCAGGCACATGACGGGGAATAAGGAGCTGTTAACTTCTTTTAAAAACAAGATGGGGAGTGCAGTAACCTTCGGAGGAGACAATGGCGGACAGATTAAAGGTTATGGTACATTAGTAAATGGTGGTGTTTCAGTCTCTGAAGTTGCTTATGTTGAAGGATTAAATCATAATCTTCTCAGTATAAGTCAACTCTGTGATCACGGATTTGATGTCAATTTCAGGAAGAAATATTGTTCCTTGTTACTTTCCGAGTCTGGTCAAGAACTTTTAAGAGCCGACAGAAAAGGCAATCTTTACAAAATGAATTTTAAACCAAACCAAAACTCTACAACAGAGAAACTCTGTTTAGTGTCTTTGAAAAATGAAGATGCCTGGCTCTGGCATAAAAGATTTGCCCATTTGAACTTTCAAAACCTTGACAAGCTCGTGAAACTGAAACTAGTAAAAGGACTACCTTCTCTGAAGTTTGACAAAGACCATCTCTGTTCTGCTTGTGAACTGGGTAAGATGAAAAGATCTTCACATAGAACAAAGAGTGATCATAGTTGTCCCAGACCTTTGCATATGCTTCACGTGGATCTTTGTGGTCCAATCTCCGTGCAAAGTCTGTCGCCCAAAAGTATATCCTTGTTTTAATTGATGAATATTCTAGATATACTTGGATTGAGTTCATCAGAGTAAAATCTGATGTCCCAGAAATTTTGATAAGTTTGTTGAGAAGGATACAGGTTCTGTTAGGATTAAAAGTGCAAAAGTTGAGAAGTGATAATGGGACAGAATTCAAGAATGACAAAATTAATACCTACCTATCAGAGGAAGGTATTTCCCAGAACTTTTCAGCTGCAAGAACTCCACAACAAAATGGAGTTGTGGAAAGAAAGAACAGAACGCTGGTAGAAGCCGCCAGAACCATGTTGGCTGGCTCTGTCCTTCCAATAAACTTCTGGGCAGAAGCAGTCTCAACAGCCTGTTTTACCCAAAACATAGCTGTGATAGTAAAGAGATTTAAGAAGACTCCTTATGAACTCATCAACAATAGAAGACCAAACGTGAAATTCTTTCATGTTTTCGGTTGCAAGTGCTACATATTAAATGACAGAGATCAACTGGGAAAGTTTGATAAGAAAGCAGACGAAGGAATCTTTATTGGTTATTCCTTAACCTCTAAAGCCTATAGAGTCTACAACTCCAGATGTCGGGTCATTCAAGAAAGTGTAAACGTGTCCTTTGATGAAAGCACATCGAGCTCCTCTGATCGTAAATCAACAGAGGGGACAAAGACAGAACAGAAAAGGAAAAGTTCTTCAAAGACAAGGGAAGAAGATATCAATCTCATGTTCAACGATTTCTTCAATGATGATGATTCCTCTGATAACATCAACAGAGGAGATCAAGCTCAGAACTCATCAGAACAGAATCTGACAGGTACATCTCTCACTGGTCCCTCCAATATTTCACCATCTACTTCTCTGTCTACAGGAGTGATACAGAGAAATGAGGAACCACATCAGAACGAGAGAGGACCTGAACAAGAGCCATCGTCACCTTTGCTAACTAATATTGGCAAAGACTCCTTGTTTGAAAGCTCACCTTCACAGAGCCCTGTTAATGACTCTCAGAGCAATGAGGCCACTCTCCAAAGTCGTGTGCCACAGAGCCCTGGTCCCAATCAACAGAGCTCTGATGCTGAAGTTCGTCTTTTCACATCAGAAGCACAAACCCCGCCTGTTGTCCATGCTCCCATGACACGATGGACAAAGGATCATCCTCATCATCTTATCATTGGTGCTGCTGAAGATGGTGTGAAGACAAGATCGGCCACAATCAATGAAGCCTTCTTTGTAAATTTTTTAAGCATGATTGAGCCGAAGAAGATTTCTGAAGCCCTAGAGGACCCAAATTGGATCGAAGCTATGCAAGAAGAGCTTCTGGAATTCGAAAGAAATAAAGTTTGGTCCTTGGTTCCACTCCCAAAAGGCAAAACGGTCATTAGAACCAAGTGGGTGTTTAGAAACAAAAAGGATGAAGATGGGATTATCATCAGAAACAAAGCCCGTCTGGTTGCAAAGGGATACAGACAGGAAGAAGGAATTGACTATGACGAAACCTTTGCACCTGTGGCTAGGCTAGAAGCCATCAGAATCTTCCTAGCCTATGCTGCTCATAAGGGTTTTAAGGTCTACCAAATGGATGTGAAGTCTGCCTTTCTGAATGGCAAACTGCAAGAAGAAGTTTATGTCTAGCAACCACCTGGTTTTGAATGTTCAGAGTTTCCAGACCACGTTTACAAGTTAGACAAAGCTTTGTACGGCCTTAAGCAAGCTCCTAGAGCCTGGTATGAAACTCTGTCCAAATTTCTGTTGGTCAATCACTTCGAGAAAGGTACAGTCGATAAAACTCTATTCTTTAGAAGATATAAGAATGATATACTTCTGGTACAAATATATGTTGATGATATTATCTTTGGGTCTACAAGGCAGGAGTACTGTGATAAGTTTGAAAGTTTAATGAAAAGCGAATTCAAAATGAGCATGATGGGAGAACTTTCTTTCTTCCTTGGTTTACAAGTTAAACAATCAGACAGAGGGACTTTCATAAGTCAGTCTAAGTACATCTCTGATATGTTGAAAAGTATAAGCTCAATGATTCAAAACCAATGAAAACTCCTATTGCCACTGGAGTTAAGCTTGACTCTGATCTTAATGGTGAACCAACAGATGTCAAGTACTACAGAGGCATGATAGGGTCACTTCTGTACTTAACTGCCAGCAGACCTGATATAATGTTTGCAACCTGTCTCTGTGCCAGATTTCAAGCAAATCCTACAGAAACTTATTTAACAGCTGTCAAGCGTATCTTTAAATATCTGAAAGGGACTCAATTTTTGGGTCTCTGGTATCCTCTTAACTCTGGTTTCGAGCTTGTAGCATATACAGATTCAGACTATGGAGGATGCAAGAATGACAGAAAGAGTACTTCTGGTAGCTGCCAACTGCTTGGAGAAAAGTTGGTGAGTTGGACATCTAAGAAACAGAACTGTGTTTCAACCTCTACAGCAGAAGCAGAATATGTTGCTGCTGCTAGTTGTTGCTCTCAAGTGATATGGATGAAAACACAACTCAAAGATTATGGCTTGGAGTATGGTAAAATTCCTATTCTATGCGACTCCAAGAGTGCCATTGCCATAACAGCCAATCCAGTTCAACACTCGAAAACTAAGCACGTCGACATAAGGTACCACTTCATAAAGGATCATATTGAAAAAGGGACTATTGAAATGTGTTTTGTTTCAACTGATCTTCAGCTTGCTGACTTGTTTACAAAAGCCCTTGATGAAAGGAGGTTTAGCTTCTTAATCAGCAAACTGGATATGCTGAACTTATCCTCCTAACTTTGTTCAACTCAACAGAGTCTCTGATGATCCTACCAGAGCTCTGTCAAACAGTTGGGTAGGATAGTTCAACCGAGCTTCTGTTGTTCTCCAAAACTCTGTCAAGCATACTTTTTCAACACGCTTTCGGTGAACAATCTGTTTGTATATAAAATTTTGTTGGTACAAAAGTTTTTTTTTGGATTTAAGCTCAATTTTCTAGGGGGAGCTTAAAAGAAGGATAATGCATAGTTTTAGGGGAGCAAGTCAGTACTCATATTTCCAAATCCAAATTGACTTTGCTTTTTTTTATCATTGACAAATCTTTTTGAAGAAAGAGGGAAAACCTGTTCTGATGAAAATCCTTTGATAAAGTCAAGAACCCAACAGAACTCTGATAGTTCACCAGAGCCTCTGTTGTTTCTCACCAAAACTCTGTGAATTTTTTCAAAGTCAGTTCTGTTATTGTTCTTTGACCATTTCCTCACCAGATACAGCATTTTAAATTTTTTTTGGGATAAGGTAAAGAGGTCACTCATCAGAAGCAAAAACTTGCAAAGCTCGAACAGAACTCTGTCAGTTTTATGCCACGTCATCAGAAGTAACGTCATCAGAGGTGCGGGTTATTTCTAAGCGTCAACCACTTGTTACCCACACATCTCTAACCGCGACGGTTTACTTGCACAAAAGTGGTCAGAACAAATCCACGTGGCACCCTCTAATTGAAAGCTAAACCACTAGCTGTCCCCACGATACATAATTCAGGCCACTCCACCTTCTGACACTCGAGTGCCTACAGTATCTACGGCGATTACCCAGCCACAAGTTCTGACTATAAATATCCATAACCTTGACCCATTTCTTTTCTAAACTTCCTAAACCTTTCACCTTTCCCTCTTTTATTTAAATCCTCAGTGTTCTTCAAGAAAACCCAAACCTGCAACAATGGCGAAACCCCAAAACTCTGCTGATTCAAGCCGAATAGAACCCACCGATGATATCATTGTTCTTCCATACGAGTTTGCTGACAACAACTACATATTCGATCCCACTCCAGGACTCTATCTACCCCTGTATCACGTTTTCATTGAGTTCTTTAGAAAATCTGACATCTTCAGAGCCCTAACAGAGTTCGATGACCACCTTCCAGCGATCTATGCTCAATAATGGTGGACCACATGCCAATACATCGAAGAACAAGACGGGATAGTTGGGAGCGTCAACGCGAGTAATGGTGGAGCGGGAACAATCCGCATTAGAGCAAGTACCTTAAGAAGAATCTTCCGAATGAAAACCAAACGACAGCTAGGAATAGACGCCTATGAGAAACCACCAAAAACAGCTGTTCTTCTTGATTTCATGAAGTTTCTGGGTTACAACAAGGATCTGAATAGGATTGGAGAGTTCAAGCGACAGAATCTACCCACTATGTGGAATTTCATGTTCTCCACCTTAAACAAAACCCTTACCAGCAAATCTAGTAGTCAAGACCAAGCCACAACAGAAATCCTACAAATCATGTATGGATTGTTCTTCAATCGAAACTTTCACTACGCCAGCATTCTCTACAACGATCTTCTTACGGTTGTAAACACAAAAACCTCATCCATCGCAAGAGGAGGAGTCGTTGGATCTCACAAGTTCTTGAAGATGATCAAGTTTCCACGCTTTATCAGTCTGGTAATCAGAAGAGCCTTCGACAGACTGGAACTAACTCATCAGGGTCGCTCAACACCTGTTTGGACGATGTCAAAATTCCTCCCCACCACTTCTGGCGAATACCCCTTCATAAGAAGAATTCCAGGTACAATGCTTGCTCTTATCGCCCCTGACCACATCTCTATCCAAAACTATCAGAGTGCTGCTCAACCTCAAGAACCTGAGGTGAGAACCCCAGCATACTTAGGATCTGAGCCTTCCTTGGAGAGCTTGAGTGAGGAGATTGGTGAGGAAATTAACAGACCAGAGGCAAGAGTACCCGAAGTGGGGTCTTCCTCTAGAAGAGAGGAAGTAGAGGACCGAGCATCTCCTAGAGAGGTTGTCCATGAGGAAGTACGAGAAACACCAGAGGTAGAAACTATCTCTTCTGATAGTGATGAGCAAGAGGGAAACATCAGAGAGAATCCAGAGAGTTCTACAGCCATAGGAGCCGAGGATAATGAGAGAATATAAAAAGATGCTCAACAGAGCACATCTGAGGGTAACCTTAATCAAAATCCCAGTGCTTCCACACAATCTAATCCTGGTGATCAAGACCAAATGATTATTGAAACAGAGGTGCACACCTCGAACCCCAACCAGCCTATACCATCAAAGGCACCTCTTCATGCCTCTGGTACGCACGAAGCCGGGGAAACTATCTTTGGTAGTGATGTTCATTCGCCCCAGAACATCAATAGGTCACCTCCACACGATGATGCCTCTGTGGCTCATTTAGACTCCACACAAAATAGACCAGAGATCTTTGTAATCTCACGTAGCATCTGTCCGACTCAGGGACAATGGGAGACCATGGTAGAACAAGGGAAGACATTGGTTGATCCAAATGCTTCTCATCACACCAGATTTCCTTCTTCAGAACCTGAGCTGGAAGAGGAAACTTTGGTCAGAACACCTGTAGTTGTTTCCCCTCAAAGGGAACATCAAGGATCAGGTGGAAGTCCTCCAAGAGCCAACATCAACACAACTCTTGACGGAGGCGCCTCTGAACTCGAGGCAGAATTGAATCCATGTGTTGGAACCAAGGAGACCCCTGTTGACACTATCACAAGAACAGAGTTCGAAAGCTTCTGTGACAGTATCAACAACTCTATGAACGAGTATACACTTATCAATGAACAAAAGGAGGAGCTGATCCGCAAGGAAAATGCTTCTCTTAGGGAAGAACTGCTGAACATCTCAAACAAGCATGCTGAAATGACTCGAAAATATGCCGAAGCTGAAGCACTCAGAACAGAGTCTGAACGGGTCAGAGGAGAAGAGATTGGAAAGCTGACAACAGAGATAGCCGACCTAAGATCAATCAGATCAGAGGAAGTTAAAAGGACTTCGACAGATCTTGCCGAGCTAAAGCGACTCATAACAGAGAACCACACAGCGCAGATGAACAGAACCCTTCCCATCCCCACGGTTATTCTTTCAGAATCTAACGTCAGAACCTTGACAGAGATAATTACCAACTCTGTTAAGGAATCCATAAAAGAAGCAACCACCTCATCTGCTACTCCACTCAACATCTCCAGCCCTAACCCAAATGACCTACCCATGACAGTTGGACAAATGGGAGACTTCAGAAAATCAATTCTTAGCCGAATGATGACGATCTCATCAAAATTTGTAATGAAAGCTAAGGCAACAGAACAACATGTGAAAGCGTCTCTTGATACTCACAAGGTCAACTTCAAGGCTCAAGTAGAAGAGATCAGAGGTGCTGCAACAGAGGTAGAAGATGTGATGACAAAGGCAACCTCAAACTTTACTGATATTATTTTACAGGCTAACTCTACATCAAAAAGACCTGCAGAAGAAGCACCCACAGACGAACCATCAAGCAAGAGACACAAAGCTGGTCTGAAGTTTGTTGTTCAGTCCTCACCAGAAGCTCGAATTGACGATTCTGATGATGATGATGACTTCGAAGATGCTCAAGAAGGACAATCAGACAATCAACAGGGTGAGTCCTCAGAACAACAAAAGGGGAGAAGGAGAAGAAAAAGGGGGAAAAGGAGAAAGAGAAAGAGAAGGAGAAGGAGAAAGAGAAAGAGAGAGGTTGAAAAAGAAAGAGAAGCCAGGGGTAAAGGGAGAATCATAGAAGCAACTGAGGAAGAGACTACAGAAGGAGAAAAGGAGATAACAGAGGAAATCATGACAGATATGACTGAAGTGGCATTTGACTACATGTTCAAAAACAGAGTCATCAAACCTACAGAAGAGTCAACACAAGAACCACCAAAGATCATCTGCCTAGATACCCCTCCTACTTCTCCAACAAAAGAACCAGAGAGGACAGACCCATCCTCTGCTGAAGGACAAATAAGTCAAGCCCAGCCTCAAGCTACTCAGAAATCTGCTCACATCGACACTCTTATGGCAGAAACCCATGATGACCCAAACCCAACGGTAACAGAACAGAACCCAGAAACCTCTACCTTTCATACCGAAAAACCTGCCTTAGAAACGGTATTTGCATTTCTATATGCTGACAGAGACATCATCCCTGTAAATGCCGTACCCATTACAGAATAAACACCATTTCTGATGCAAGGCTAAAGTTCATCCAAACCAAGTCAAATCAGAACAGAGCCATCAATATAAACTTCGGTATCCGCAGAATTCTGGACATTAAGCACAAGAAGTTTCAACACGACAGGGTCATATACCATGAGTATACTGTGGAATCAACAGAAGGCAGAAATGAAATCTTCAATGACAATGATCTCGTCCTTCTGAACCCATATGACCTGATCTTACTCCACGCATATTGCTTGAACTTATCAGAAAGATACACACCAGCCAGAACTGCACTACTAGAAGTCAGATTTGCTATGCAAGAGCACATCAATCTCAGAATGCAGATTGACTATCAGCTAGGCATAGAGTTTGAAGTAGAGAAACTAGCGATTGCACCACCAAATGAAAACCTTGAGGGTTATGGCCATCACAGAACTGGAACCGTAGTAGAAGATCCTCCAGTCTTTAGACAGAAGGGCATAAAGAAGGCCATCAGAGCAGCTGAAACCCACAAATACTCAAGTGAGTCGCTAGTATACCTCAAGAACATAACCCAAGATCTCCCAAGAAACAAGTGTCCAGAAGAACAGCAGAAACTCTTCATCGACCAGATTGATCTGATGCTGGACTTCCGTACTCTAATCAGAAGATTCGACAGAATTCTTAGGGGAGATGATTATGCTTAAATGTACTGATCTTTTAAATCAAAAATGTAATATTCCAAAAGATTAGTGCAAGGCTTCGACAGAGGTAAAAGTTCTCTGTTCTTTTGTTTAATCTCTTGTCAATTGTAAATTTTTATTTTCAATACTTAGGGGTAGATTGTTGGCCCCAAGTATCTGTTATGTAAAAGTATTGAAAATAGTTCAAATCAGAAGACCAACAGAGATCAGACAGAAGATTCGGAAGAAGTTCAAGTCAGAAGACCAACAGAGCTCTGTCGAAGACTTCCAACAGAAGAACAAGTGTTTAACAGAAGACCAACAGAGCTCTTGCGAAAGAGCTCTGGTGAAGTGAAGACCTCTGTCAGCCTAAGTCTCGTAGGAAATCCCAAGTGTTAGACAAGTGTACATACTTTCCACGTATGCCCTAAAAATAGGAGACACACTTTCCACGTGTCATTCTAGGGTACGATAGTACACTGCCTTCACTTTTCCAGGGCTATAAATAGAGAGGTAATGGAACAAACAATTGTAAGCTTTGGGAAGAGTAGTTTTTCCACAATTGTTTAAGCACAAACTGCAGCAATCCCGAGCACTACCTCCGTACGATATTGTTGTCCTATGAGATTTCCGAACACACTCGAACATGTTCTTGGTGTGATTCATTATCAATATATGAGCAGCTTTTATATCTGATCCTGTTATCATTTTACTGTTCAATATTTTATTCTCATAGTTCATTTATCGTTTACACAATCACTCATTTTAATGGCTTCATTTAATATGCTTCCGCTGTCTATTTCACTACCATTAATATGATACAACATGAATCTGGGAACCTACATTGTTGCCACCCAAACTATGGGTATTGGTAAAGATGGGAAATACCATGGTGGTTGCCTTTTGACCTCAAAATCTTTATGTCACCATGACTACATCAGATCCTGGAAAAAGAACGTTGTCATTGTTGGAAGAGAACTTGCTATGATGAACAAAAATCACAGGTAATATATAAATATACTTGCTATTGATTGATACTTGCAACTTTTGTTCATACAAATCACAAATACATTGACCATATTTATACACATTGAAAAGGCACCATGAAACAGTGTGTTGTTTCACTAAAGAGTGCCTAATCCCTAATAACCGACACTAACTAACTGACACCCCTTGAAGAATCAGTGTGTCCCTTCCAAGAGTCATGCCCTTTTATTTATTTACATAATACATACATACTTTCTGACTTACTAAATTTAACCCAAAAGTTTAGGTTAACTATCAACACTCCCCCTTAAACTAAACTTTGGTTTAAGGTAGGTCTTCAACTTGCTTTTATCTTGCCTTCACAACAGTGTTGGTCCTTCGTCATCATTAATGAGACAAGACTCTTCTTGCTTGTCTTTATTGTCTTTCCACTTCGTACATTCCCTCGCAAAATGGCCGAAGTCACCACATTCATAACATCTGAAAGTGCTCTTGTCTTTAGTTCCTTGACTCGTACTTCTTCCACGTGCATTTGAACTATTCTTCCATTTCAGGCTTTCCTTGGCTTCGTTGTTGAAATTTTTACCTCGCCCTTTACCACGACTTTGGTTGTTTGAACTTGCCATCAGAAGTTTGTCTTGATCATTTGCCTCTGGCATGTCTTGACTTTTGATTCGTTCTTCAAAGGCTGTTAATCTTCCAACGGCTTTGATTTTTCATATTTCTAATATTAAACAAAAGGATTCGCAAATAAAAGTGCTAATGCTACAACCAGGCCATAAATTGTTAAAGCTTCCATAAAAGCTAGACTAAGCAATAAAGTACCTCGTATTTTTCCCTCCGCCTCGGGCTGTCTCGCGATACCTTCTACAGCTTGACCCGCAGCAGTACCTTGACCAACTCCAGGTCCAATAGAAGCAAGCCCTACAGCCAATCCAGCAGCAATAATGGAAGCGGCAGAAACCAGTGGATTCATGATAAGTTCCTCGTAGACATTTTGTCTAAATCTTGATATTGTTCAATAGTTGCCACGATCGGTAAAAACTTCTTTGGAACCGAATTGAGTAGTTTCCTCACAATTATCTTGCTTTCGAGTGTAGTTCCAAGATTTCTAAATTTTGCCCTTATTTTGCTCAATTTGCTTGCAAAACCACTTACAGTTTCACTCTCTTTCTTCTTTAATGACTCTAGTTCACTCCTCAAAGTTTGCGAACGTGCTTTCTGAACTAAGTCTACTCCAATGAACAGAACTTTGATTGAGTCCCAAACTTCCTTTGTAGTCGAGCACTGTGCTACCTGCATTAGAACATCTTCGGGCAATGTTTGAAAGATCATTGCCTTTGATATATGTGCTTTCTTCTCATCCACCGCATTTTCAGCATCAATTGTTTCCCACAGACCATGGGCCTTCAATATTGTTTCCATCAACAATGCCCACGTTGTGTAGTTTGTTTCAGTCAATTTTGGACATTGTAGTGAAACATTTCCTTGTTCTCGAACTGATGCACTGCTTGATGCGTTATCATGTTTGTCACCTTCATTTTCTACCATGCTTGCTTGTTTGCTTGCTTGTTTGCTTTTAACTTGCTTATTTCTTACAAATCAGAACCGAGATGGTTTCTGGTTTTCTTGCTCTTGTGTTTAATCAAAAGATCAAAACACTTACTTACTACTGGCCAACTTGCTAACCAGGTTTTCTTGCTAAACTTGCTCAATATTGACCAACTTGCTAATCAATATTGTATTTCCAGACCCACTTGCTAATCTGGCTCTTGCTTGCTTTGATCAAAATAATTGATCCTTTCTTGCTGATATTAAACCTCAATGATTCTAATTTCTTGTTGGTTTGAATCAAGGGTTCTACTTGCTATTTGAACCTAAGAAAAGGTTTGAAACTTGCTAGTTGAATTTTAAGGTTCGGAACTTGCTATGAACCTAAGGATTCAGTTTTGACTTGCTAGGAATCACTAGGATTCGGTTTAACTTGCTATTAACCAAAAATGGTTCGGTTTGTAACTTGCTATTTTGTATTTTTCAATCTAAAGTGAGAACTTTTATATTTTTAGAAAAAATACAAAACCTTCCTTTCTTACTATTTTCAATTGATTTAGGATTATATATATTTTTATTTTTCTAATCAATGAATAAAGTAAATTGAAAGAAAAATAAAATGGTTACTTAAAACTTTTCCTAAATCCCAATTGATTTATATGCCCCTGCTTTTTTTCCCTTTTTCTTTTACAAACCTAAATCTAATCTGATTAAAAACAAAAGAAAAGAAAACACAGGGGATACCAAATGGAGCCTTCGACTTTTCTTATCCAAATTGGCTGGTATGAGTCTCCTTCCTCCTCTCTTCCTTTTCGATTTCAACACTTGCTTTGGGAATATCACAAAACTTCTTGTTGTGTTATTTCTTCCCCCTTCAATCGATTGCTGGTGTGATCAGAAGAGAAATCGTTCCTCCGTTCTTACTTCTCCAATCGATGTTGCAGTTCTTCTTCAATCGATGCCTTCTCGATTTGGGTAACCACAATCGGTGGTTTCAATAAACCGGTTGTGTTTGTCTTTCTTCGATCAAACTCCGTTTACAACCGTTTATGTGTTCGATCTCTTCAACGAACAGGTATCCTTCTTTCTTCTTTCCTTCTTACTTGATTGATTCCCGGAATCGTTCTCGCTCTGATACCAATTGTTGGAAGAGAACTTGCTATGATGAACAAAAATCACAGGTAATATATAAATATACTTGCTATTGATTGATACTTGCAACTTTTGTTCATACAAATCACAAATACATTGACCATATTTATACACATTGAAAAGGCACCATGAAACGGTGTGTTGTTTCACTAAAGAGTGCCTAATCCCTAATAACCGACACTAACTAACTGACACCCCTTGAAGAATCAGTGTGTCCCTTCCAAGAGTCATAACCTTTTATTTATTTACATAATACATACATACTTTCTGACTTACTAAATTTAACCCAAAAGTTTAGGTTAACTATCAACATTTTGGATCCTTTTATATGCAGGAGCGTACTGTGGAGGTCGGACCATGGGGACGTAATGATGACGGAGTTACCCCTTGGAGGTTCGAACAAGATGATCTTTATATGTTTACCAAGGTCCGCATCGCTGCTGGAGACTCTATAGATTCCATCACGTTCACTTATATAGATACTAACGGCAACGAAAAGAATTCTGATACATATGGTGGCAATGGTGGCAAAAATGAGATGGTAAGCTCATGTTACATCTATTAGTTACGTATACATGTACGAACGATATATTCTTACTCTAACACATAGCATTTATGATGGATGTATTTGGGAACACAGTTTTGTCTTAACCAAGATGAGGAGGAAGTCATCACCAAGCTGGGCGGAACATATGATGATACTACGGTGATTAAGTCCTTGTGTTTTAGTACCAGCAAAGGGAAAACCCATGGGCCATATGGCAAAAATGGAACCACTAATTTCTCACTTCCGGTGGCTAAGGGTAAGATTATCGGATTCTTTGGAAGTCATGGGGATTACCTCAACACTCTTGGTGCCATTGTTCAACCTGCAGCCTCATACAATTAGCGATGCTGTTTCACATATGCTTGTTGTTGGGGAAGTACGTGGTATTGCTTTTTCTAAATAAAGAACCTTGTGTATGAAGCAAGGAGGGAAACTTATGTAAAGTCTCTATATAGTTGTGCTATTTCTGCTATAATTAAGAAGCAGCGCAACTCATGTGTCTGTTTTACATCATTTTAATTATAATGTCATGTTGTGTGTATGTAATATGCATGTGAGAATAAAAACTATTATACAAATTGATGCTTGCATCATTAAAAATCATAATTAATTTGTTGCTAAAAAGTTAAGTAATAACAAAATGAGAAGTAAGTGATCACATGAAAATGAATATCACATATTCTAATTAATTAAAAAACTAACCTTTAATATATATATTTAAGCGTTTTCCTGAAGGTTTTAATATTTCGCCCCAATTTTTATTTTTAGAGTACGAGTTCGAAATACAGATCTCTTTTCAAATATACCAAAAATGCCTAGAATATATCTTTTGGAAATTTTTTTTGCTATATTTGTGAAGGGATATATAGACGGTAATTTGTATATTTAAAAAGTTAGTTTTTTGTTTGGTCTTTGGTACTGGTGCTGTTTATAGCTTATCTTTTGGCAAATGGCATATGGCCAAATTGCAACACTCAGTAAGAAATGGTAGGTTACATTTTCATTTAAAATGCCCAACAAACTTCTAGATCCTGATCGTCAGTGTGTGGAAAGATTGATACATCGATGAGAGCACTAGATTTTCTAAGCCTAGTATGGTGGCTTAACAAGTGTACTGGTGTTGCTGTTTTGCAATCTTTGTTTGCTAGCTTGGTTAAACTTCTAGATCCTGATCGTCTGTCCATACTACTCTTGTATTAGGTCGAAAAAAAGGAAGTGAAATCGACTACGATTCATTGGCATTAGGTCGATTGCAGGAAGTTAGGGATGTTTTTGGTAGAGTTGTTTTTGATGTTGGGTAGGCAATGAAACATGGAAAAGGTTGGTGGCTTATTAGTTGAAAGTTGGTTAGTAATATGATGTTGGGTAGTCTTCGTTCATTACTACTAGGTGGGTATAATTGGCAAGTGTTTGTATGTATGTAGTTGTAGTTGGTTGATTTTTCTCTTGATCAAATTAGTCTGATCTCATTTTTAACTGAATTGAGTAAGAAGATGATCTGTACATATACTCACTACTACATAATATTTATTTATTGTAGGAAAACTATCCTGAAGTTATTCCTATACAAACAATAAATAAGTAACAAAAAGAAAACCACAAACTAATGAACTGCACATTTTTACACCAACACAAAAATTAATGATTTTGATTTTATTTTTTCACATAAAAATTAATGATTTTGATTTTGTATTTAGTTGATGAAAAAAAAGTCTACCAGGTAAATACAATATAAATAAATGCACTGGTATTTGTGAAAAACATATTATTGGATTTCAAAGCATAATGGCTTTCATTTCTATATCGTTGTTGTGAAAAACAGGTAATCTTTGAACATGAAATTTTCCATGAAAAAGAAAAAGAAAAAGAATGTTGCATTCTCTAACGGAGGTATTCAAGCCTATTTTAATTCTAAACTGTATTCGAATGTTGTTTATTTGATCAAAGTCTACATCCATTATCAACTGAACTATATGTCTAAAGGCTCTTTAGTACCCATTTACAATGACTTTCACATCTTGTTCATCTGGTACATTGTACGGGCACATTGTTAGTAGTATAAATAAGTAGATAAAGTTTTGTTTATTTAATTTTATTTTTACTCTTTTCCTTTTCATGAAAATTCAAATATATATATATATATATATATATATAGAAGTATGATTCAAACATATTATAAATTATTATTTTTCATTTACTATGATAATGGATGTTTTTGTTTTAAAAGTTGCACGAAGACGTGTTTTAGATTATGTAATTTATGTTTTCACTTAAGTCTCACGTAATTATTTTATTATATTTAATATATATCGTGTGTGTGGGGTTCCAAGTAAATATGCTAAATATCATGAGAAGTTAAGAAGTGAAGGTTCATATGTGAATTACTGGAAGAAAATCATTTTGAAGATGCATACGAGATTTTGGGTTATGTGATTTTTTTTAATTTCAATGAATTACAAATATTGTCGGTGGGGTTATTTGAAAACTACGGGTTGGTGTGATTTGATATTCGTTAAGCATCAGGTGCCTTGCCTAATTTGGTTTAAAAAGTATCGTTAACTAGTTAATTTTTTTTCTTTCATTTTCCATTGACTAAAACTTTAAAAACTGTACGAGTATTATATTTGAGTGAAAGAAAACACAAATATGTTATAAACTCGTGAAACAATCCAACCCATTTAATGTGTTTAGTTTAAAGGTATACTTCATATTGTCACATGATTTGTTCTTGTGTGTGTATGAGTGTATTTCTGTATTTCATATCTAAACACTTTTCTATCTTTATGTTTTACTAGTGGACCGCTAGTGGACCGCACCGCGCCTTGCGCGGTGTTTAGAAAATAATTTAAGAATTTGTTTATTGATTATATTAATAAATTTAATTTATTTCGTGTTTAGTATATATGCCTTAATTTATATATATATATATATATATTGTACACATTTTAATATATACATTCTATCATCAATCACCCTATCAATTATGTTATATTTGTATAATTGTAATTAGATTATCTAAAAAATTCAACGACGATGACAATTAGCATTCTCTCCATTTGAGTTATTACACCAAAATAACCATAATATTGAAAGTGTAAAGTAATGTTGTCAAATACTTCTAAAACAAAATTATATTATATAGCATGACTGTCATTTGCATAATCCAAGTGAATACCACAATAGAAAATTTGAAATGTGCAACTTGCATTATAATTTAACTTGAATGTTCTGCAATTGAAAAAACAACAACATTGGTTAATATTAATAATAAATGGTATTTCTTTGGAAAAAATGAGTGAACAAAATAATTTAAGCAACACACGTATTATCTGAATATAAAATTGAAGAATTTATAAAAAGTTTGATAAATTCCTCCGGATTGTTGTAGGCATTAGGGTTCCCTGAAATTAAAATGGAAAATGAAGCAAGTGATCATAAAGCTCCTACATAAGATATTTTAGTAAAAAAGTTTTGAACACGCATTGATCAATATTACAACATAGACATACCATTTCATCAATGAAGACCATATCCAAGCTAATTAGTTCTCCATTTTTTTTCGAGTTCAAAGACTCCCACAACCGACAAATTCTTACCTTAATAGCCCAACACTCATTATCTTCTCCCAAATCATTTAACTTTACATACTCCATTAGAAAAACCTAACAATCTAGAATCTAAACAACAAAATCTCTCTTTTCCTTAATAATGCTAAGATAACTCACTTATATGTCTATATATAAACATATCTTCATATCACAAAGAGGCTTACTAATTGTAATTAATGATCTTTAATTTTAATTATGCAAATTAAAAGTTCAAAAATAAACCCCAATTACCATTTATTTAATGTAATAAATGATCTTTAATTGTCTTAATGTCTTTTAATTGTAGTAATAAAGTTTGTCTTAATAATCATTACAAACACACATTAATTGAAATAAATTATCTTAATATCATATAGTGAATTAAATATTTAAACCCTAACAATCATCTTAATATCATAGTTAGTTCAAAACACTTCTAATTTAGAAAATCCAAAATTTATATCAAGAATAGAAAATACCTTTGTTTATAAGGGATAGTTGAAATGTTTGTAGAACATACCATCAGAGTGGTCACTGTGGTTTTTTACCAACACAACCACCTCCGCATCCTATCTCTCTTCCTCAAAATTAGATCATCTTTACCTCTTGGTGTCGAAAGTATCCAGGAGGGGGTGTGTGCAACTGCAACCATACAAAACATGTATAACATATCGTCTTTCAATACACAACTTCAAAACAATACTTCAACATCAAATTCCACTAAAACGAAAACATAAAGATAAGAGATTTGCACCCAACATATTGATTTTTAGACACAAAAGATCATCTATAAAAATTCGGGGATCCCAAGACTTTTATAAACATTTTATATACAAATGATCGATCTTCTTTTATCAACAATTCAGGGTTGTGGTCCATTAACAAAAAGATAGAATAAATGGTCCTCTAAAAGGATACTGCCAAACAGAACCAAATTCAGTTCTAAAAACAGACATTTACTAAATTAAGTTATTGTAACTTTTTTTATTTCAAGGTATTTCAATTTATATCCCGCCTTTAGGGTTCCTTAATTAGTTGGGCATAAAATAATTTTCTGTTCATGTTGTCCTGTTTCCCAACTATTGTCCCTTGCTATTGTCCATCTCATGGGCCAACAACTATCATCACTTTGCACAAACATATTTCATCAACTTACTACATAGTGAAAATAAGCTGCAATCTAATCCTTACCAATGAAAAATCAAACTATAAAATCACTCACTAAATCGACCTTTAAGTGAATTAGCACTAAATGAATTTGTTAATCCTCCTTTGTCCTATAACTAGAGTCCATATATTACATTTGAAAGTTACATTGGACATTTTTTACCTCAAAAAGTTAATAGCGCAATATGACTTATTGAATAAATAATTTGCAATCATATAATAAACCAAGCCGAATCAATTGTTAGAAAACAACAAACATCCAGGCTCATTTTGAAAGTAGAATAGGAAAATACCTGTGTTCATAAGGGATAGTTGAAATGTTTGTAGAACATACCATCAGAGTGGTCACCGTGGTTTTTTACCAACACAACCACCTCCGCATCCTATCTCTCTTCTTCAAAATTAGATCGTCTTTAGCTCTTGGTGTCGAAAGTATCCAGGAGGGGGTGTGTGCAACTGCAACCATACAAAACATGTATAACATATCATCGTTCAATACACAACTTCAAAACAATACTTCAACATCAAATTCCACTAAAATGAAAACATAAAGATAAGAGATTTTCACCCAACAAATTGATTTTTAGACACAAAAGATCATCTATAAAAATTCGGGGATCCCAAGACTTTTATAAACATTTTATAAACAAATGATCGATCTTCTTTTATCAACAATTCAGGGTTAACAACAAAATATCACAAGCCATGACCATGTATACATCTATATATGAGTTTTATATCAAAGATCTTGACCACATGCACCAAACGTAAACACAAATCATACAGATTCTTGCCACGAAGACCAAAAAATCATCATTTGAGTATCCCCATTATTACTGAACACTTAAAGTTCATCAACTTGAAAACACTCCAACTTATAATCCATCAAACAAAACAAAACCTAATTTAGAAAATCCAAAATTTATATCAAGAATAGAAAATACCTTTGTTCATAAGGGATGTTGATGATCGCCCAGATAGTTGAAATGTTTGTAGAACATACCATCAGAGTGGTAATTGTGTTTTTTTACCAACACAACCACCTCCGCATCCTATCTCTCTTCCTTAAAATTAGATCGTCTTTAGCTCTTGGTTTCCCCAACGTCAAAAGTATCCAGGAGGGGGTGTGTGCAACTGCAACCATACAAAACATGTATAACAGATCATCGTTCAATACACAACTTCAAAACAATACTTCAACAACAAATTCCACTACAACGAAAACATAAAGACAAAAGATTTGCACCCAACAAATTGATTTTTAGACACAAAAGATCATCTATAAAAAATCGGGGATCCCAAGACTTTTATAAACAAATGATCGATCTTCTTTTATCATCAATTCAGGGTTAACAACAAAATATCAGAAGCCATGACCATGTATACATCTATATATGAGTTTTGTATCAAAGATCTCGACCACATGCACCAAATGTAAACACAAATCATACAGATTCTTGCCACCAAACCACGAAATCGAAGGCGAGGATCCATTACAACGTTACAATTCCAAAAATAAAAGGAAATCGAGCCCTAATTCAAAGTAAGAAAAAAAGACACGAAACCCGAATTGGGGAAACCTAAGACGGTCCGGAAGAGAAAAAAGGTTCCTCTCAAATCTAGATTAATCGGGACGATTATGAGAAGACGCTGGAAATCCGTATAACCTGCACCTAGTGAAAATCGGTACCTGTTAGGAAAACTTGAAATCGATGTGAGAGGCCTAACCAGCACCGATTGAAATTGAAATGAGGAGACGCTGTTGAGAGAAAATTGAAGTCAATTTGTCCAGCGATTTCAAATTGTTGAGAGAAAATTGAAGTGAATTCCAGCGATTTCAAATTTGAGAAGACCATGGTGAGGAAGTTGATAGGTGCAAGGACATTCAATATTTTATTTTATATATTAAAAAAATCAAAAACTTAGAAAAATGAGAAAACAGGAATGGTAGAATACTGGAAGTTTAGAGGTGCCACGTGGGGCATCCAACTTCTTACTTTTATATAGATATAGATATAGATATAGATATAGATTATCAAAAATTGATATGTAGTGTTGTTATAGTGTGGAAAGAAATGACGTTGGGCCTATTAAATACAAAGTAAACGATGATACAAATGAAAATACCCAACTCTATCTTCTACCCTTAGGTCTTTATATTTTTATTATCACATGAATATGTTCAACTTGATCCATGTGGCAATTTAAAGGCAAAGTGATGCCTACAAAAATGATGTGTCAAGATTATTTAGCATATGTAATAAGTCGATGCTTTATGTTTAGAATGACATCACAATCACTCAAGTGTTGCAAGAGTGCCAAGCGTAGGTTTCTTTGGTGATCGACCAAGTAGGATTTTAATATAATAGGAAGTTAAGTTCTCCGTTTTTTCTTCCTCTTTCACAAGAGATGTTTGGATAGGATCGTTCATAGAACAACCGGGGACGAACCCGAAACTTTTATATGCGGTGGCACCATATTATTATTTTTTTTTGAAACAACAAACGGAATTTTATTAAGGCTGGCAAGAAGCTAGGGCAAGAAGAGCGAAAACATTACAGAGTCATGATAAAATCGTAGGGGTGGAATCTTCAAGTGAGCGGATTTTTAACACTCCCTTTACCCCTATTCAAAATCCAAAGGAAATATTTTTCCACTATCAGATCAAGGAAGGAACCTGTATGGGGAGGGGATTATCAAAAACATGTATGTTTCTAAAACTTCAAAGAATGTAACAACTAATGAAAAAGACCCCTTCTAAAACTCTCTTGACCCGGCTATCCGTTCCAACTGAATTGATGACGTTGATCATCGAGCGTATTGACTTGCTTTCGGAGAAGGACCGACCACCAACGCTCAATAAATCTCCATACCTCCGACGCTACGCTGCACTCAAATAGAATGTGAGTGGAAGATTCAATTCCATCGCTGCAAACCTGACATAGAGTAGAATCTAGGTCCATCTTCATCTTGGTAAGGTTTTCTCGAGTCGGGATTATGTCAAGCATTACTCTCCACATAAAAATATTGACTTTCTTTCATACGTTTTTTATCGATGTGTCTTCATCTTTTCAACGTTCAATATCACCTTAGGTGTTTTTAGGCTAAGTCCACCATTTCAACCCGTGTTCCACTACTATCTTCGATAGGGCCATCCCAAGTTATTTCTTCGTCAAATATAACATCACGACTTACTACTACCTTTTTGGTGGAAGGGTTATATAGTTTGTATGCTTTGGAATGTTCACTGTATCCCACAAATATCACGTTTTCTGACATGTCTTCTAATTTGGTTGTTCGTTGTTCGTGAATATGGGAATATATATGCCAAACATCTAAAAGTTCTAAGGTGGTTTGTACCCACACATCAGGCTTCTTGAGGAGTGATATTGCTAAAGCTTTGGAAGAAGCTATATTCATCAAGTATGCAACACATGCAATTGTTTCGGCCAAAAACATATCGGGTAGTCTTTTACTTTTAAGCATGCTTCTAGCCATTTCTAAAAGTATTTGGTTCTTTCTTTTGGCAACCCCATTTTATTGGGGGTGTATCTAGTATAGTCAAATGATAGTGAATTCCATTTTCACTGAGGAAGTTTTGAAAATCATTTGAATTGAATTCCCTACCATAGTCGGTCCCCAAACATTTTATTTTTTTCACTACTTTGGTTTTCAACAAGTGCTTTAAAAAAATCATGAATATTCCTAATACTTCAGATTTTTCTTTAAGTAGACATGTCCATATTTTACTACTAAAGTCATATATGAATGTCAATACATACCCGCTGCCTCCAATGGATGCAGTTCTCATGGGTCCATGTACGTCTAAATGGATTAACTCAAGTACCTTCGATGCCCTCCAAGCTTTGTCATGTGGAAAGGCTTCTCTCGATCGAGTGTTTACCAAGGGCACATCCTTCGCAAACTTCATCAACTTTGCTTATGCTAGGCATTCCTTGAACCATGTTATGTCGACACATGTAGTTTAACGATCCAAATTTTACATGACCGTAATGATGGTGCCACATAAGTGAGATGTTTTGACTTATCATATTGAAGCTAAAAAATCGTTCATCTTGAAATTTTATGGGAAACATTTTGTTGGTGGACATGTAAACCTTTCCCAGTGGTTTTTTATCTCTATTTTTAATTTCGACCATTCCATCTATAAAATGAAGATCATATTCCTTTGTAAGTAGTTGTCCAAAGCTAAGTTGATTGTGTTTAAGTCCAGGAACGTAGCACACATTTGGGATTTTCTTGTCTCGTCTTCTGGTTTTCACCACAATTTCTCTGTTACCTTGAACATCAAGTTTCTTGTCATCTCCTTTTCTCACTTCTTTCTTGGATGATTCATCAATTGATACATACATATTTTTGTTTTTTGTCATGTAGTTGTTGCAACCACCATATAGATACCATGTTTCATCAAAAGATGATTCTTGCATTTCTAGAATCATAAACATCGACTCATCTTCTCTATATTCTTTCTCTATGCATAAAGTTTGAATCGTACCTTTCTTCAACGATTTTCTTCTTAAAAAAATGCGTTGTATGTCCGAATCGTTTATAGTGATAACATTGAATTGGTGGAAGAGGCTTCCCTCGTCCCCTTCCTTTATCATTTTCATTTTGATCATCCTTCGGTGTTTCGAAAGATCTTCGTCTATCATTTGTGTTTCCCTGTGTAGTTGACAGCAATTGGAAGGCATGTTCTAAAGGGTGTGAGTTGAATTTTTTAAGCCTCAATTCGTGCGATTGTAATATCCCTAAAATATTTTCAAGAGAGAGTTAAGACAGATGTTTAGATTCCTCTATGGTCACTACGATGTACTCGAATCTTCTCGTCAAACTTCTTAAAAAAATTTCTACCACTTTTCTGTCTTCAATCGTCTCACAGTTGAGTCTCATTTGATTCAACATGATAATCACACGGTTGTAGAAGTCTTCCACGCTCTCCGTTTCTTTCATCTTTATATTATCGAATTCGTATCTCAGGGTCTCCAACCCTACTATTTTTACCCTATCTTCTCCACGATAAGTTCAATACAGAGTGTCCCATGCTTCCTTTGATGTTCTTGAGGAAGAAATTCTTTCAAATATGTTTTCATCTACTACTTGAAAGATGAAGAACAAAGCCTTTTTGTCCTTCTTTTAATTTTCTGTCTTCGATAATCTGTTGTTGTGGTTGTGTTGTCCCTTCCACGGGTATTAATTCGGTATATCCATATATCCATTTTCAACCAGATTCCAAAGTTCTTGTGATTCGTATAACACCCTCATTTGATTGTTCTAGTGATTATAGTTTCTTCCTATCAATTTTCAAAGTTGTGGCTGTAAACCATTGTTACTGTTTGAAGCCATTGGCTCTGATACCAATATGTTGGTGAGATCATAGTAGGTTGCACACAATCACATATATTTCTTTATTAAATCAGACAACCAATACGTACAATACGTACAAGGAGACATTACACATATATATAGACACACCAACCATTGTGCCTCTTCAATGAATGGTGGTTAAACTAACATAATTGTCTACCATAACCGCTAACGGTAACCAACAAGCTTAACGAACAAGAGAGTACTAGCTTACATTTTAACAAGAAAAATTTAAATCACAAAGGTCTTGGTGTAATGTCTCGAGTAAGTTCGTTAGTTAACTTTCGGTTTCCTTTTATTTATTTATTTATTTTATGTTTATAAGCTTAGGGGTGTATCCGTCGTTTTAGTATAGTTCGAGCCTTAATCTCAATTTGGTATTATATAAATAGGGAGCATATCCTTTTATCTTCATAAGTCGGTTTCCTGGTTTGGTATTTGTGTGTGTTGAAGCTGAGAGAAAAAAAGAAAGAGTTCATCGATCGATTAGGGTTCCATAGAAATTCCTCATATTTGTCTTCGAGGTTTGTAGATTTTCAATTTGTGTTTGTATTAGGTAGTAGTGTATTTCTATCGGTTTAGAAATCCTTATTTTGATTCAAGATTGTTCGCTGTCGATTTTGGGTTTCGATGGGTTATCCCAATTATTTGCAGTCTGGATGTAATTCAACCGGATTTCTCATGTTTACCGGATTCGAGTATATTCCAGATTGGATTACCGGATGGAAGATATCCGGATTCTAGTGTTTTCTGGGTAGATTATTTCTCGGATGGTACCCAGATTGTGTACCGGACTCTCCAGGTTTTCCGAATGGGTTTTCGGGTGAGTTACCCGGATAAGTTCCCGGATTCTTGGTATTTCCCAGATGGTAATTTAATCACATCCGGATTCTCTATCCGGAAAACCTGTAACAACCCAACCCAAACATACATCATATAACACCATTTACATCTCAATATAAGATAACAAAGATACATATTATATCATATAAGGTCTCTTAGTCCCAAAACATTACAATACATATTCAGTACTAGTGATTTTAACAAGGATGTGTACGTGCAAAAGGGCTACAACGGGTGAACATAACAGACATGTTTTGGACCAGATATGGCAGCTCGTTGGATGAGGTCAAGGAGTGCTTTTTCAGTATATGATGTTACACCTGAACCTCATAATCAATCCTGTACCAATTTATTTTCGTGTCCTTAACTACTTAAGTAACTCACATATATATATATATAGGGTCCGTTTCCGTTACAAACCAAATAGATTGTACAAACTCTGCAAACCAATCTTAGCCGTTCATCAACTATAATCAATATATGATTTTATTATGTTTCCTAATCTAAAGTCATGATCATAATTAATGAACGTTATCATCTTCCATATATATTACAATCATTATTAATGAAGCATAATAATTACCATAAATATATCTGTTGTTTCCTAATATAGTAGTTTGCAAAGTTTGTACAAATGGCTTGGTTTGTAAATAAAACGCACCCTATATATATACATATTCTTGTAGGATACGATATCATTGTTGGAAAGGGGCTTTTTATGCAGTGTATCTATTAGCTAGTTTGTTATGTCGGTAGAGGGGGCAGCGAGCCCGCGATCTAGCTTTGTACTGGCACAAAATGCAAGCAAATAGCTTTAAACAATCTTCAGAAAGGGGTGGGGGTTTGGTTAATGGAATATCATTATACCAAAACTTTGGCAGAGCAGTTAATAAGGAAGGGGTACAGTAGTAGTACTAGTATGAAACAACCAAATAATTAACCTGCCTTGTCCAACCCTGTCTTTCTGTCTGTCTCAAAACATTCTCTAATTTCGACGCGGGGCTTTTTTGAAGGAGTTAAATATATCTACACACCAAACTCTTCTCTTCACCTCTCTTCTCAAAGTTGAACAATCGCCAACAACCCATCAAACCGAATTTTGTGACCAAATGCCACAACACATGCAAATTATATAATAAACTCATTCAGTAACAACACTTCATTATCAAATGAATGTCAATTAAAAAAATGATCCACCCACATCGGTAGCTACTGTTGCTGCTGCAACTCAACTACTGCCATGATGGATGATGCTTGTAGCTACTACTCCGATGATCTCCATCCCACCCATCTAGCGGCTCTTTCCTCTTTAGACCCCCCGCCATTTGCTGATGAAACATCTTCAACTGCTCCGAATCACCCCCCCTTTCTGTCATCATACCACCTCCAGGACCTGAAGAATTTAGATCTAGACCTCCTCCCTGACCCTGCTGGGGCTGCTGTTGGCTTCCCGATTTTCTGTTATCAATAACTTACCACATCTCTTTGTATTGCCTCGAGCTCTTCAAGTGATTTTGCAGAGAATTTCTCTTCATATTACCTCTCTTTCCACCCAGGCACTCCAAGTTGAATCTGGCAATATAAATCATAAGCACGTGAATAATGTATTAAAATTCTAGAGGTTCAATAATTCAGATGTTTAGGAATAAAGTCTCTATGCACCTTTGAGATCTAACCTTATCTTCCTCTGGCTGCTCAGAGTTAAAAACATCAGATTTCTCACGAAGTATCTCCTTCAACTTGGTTTTCAATTCTTCTTTGTTATCAATGATCTGAAAACAACTAAAACTTCAGATTATTAGAAAAACTGGTCAACACAATAATATCAATTTATAATAACTTCCATGTGTCAAGCAAGTAGCTCCAGATCTGCAGGCAAAGAGAATGCTCATCGGAGAGAATTCCACTAAAAATGAAAACATGGTCCTGGAACTTGAGTCTAGCGGGAAGGAACTACCAGCAACAAACTCTATATTTGTAAAAGATAAAAACTACAGATCTACAAGCGAGATGAGAGGCGTTGGAGGCAGAGGAGGGAGGCGTGGCCATAATTTTTTCTCATAGGGTTTTTTTAGTTTGGGGGCAGGGGTATTGGTTTAAAAATAGAAGAGGGAAAATAGAGGGCTAGAGGGAGGAACCGGAAAATCAAGAGGGAAATATTGGGAAAATTTTGGAAAATCTAAGAACATATAAATATATGCATTTATTAATCTTGTATTAATAGTGTAAATAATAGATATATTATTCTAAATAATAACATGTATGTTAAAGTCCAGTAAACTAGTGAGACGTGATATAAAAATATATTTTATTATAAATCCATAGATTTTATTGTTATTATTATATGTTACCAATAAAGCTACTATTTAAAAGTTAATAAAACTGATTATAATCCAATAGATCTATTAAAGCCTAAAGAACCAATTAAAACTCAATAAAATCGATTAAGGCTCAATAGAATCCAATAAAACTGACTAAGAACTATTATAATTGAATAAGACTCTTTATGACTTATTAACGTCCAATAGCACCAATGGTGACTTACTATGCGTTAGTATGCACATATGTACTACATATATGCTAATATGCATGTGGTGTGTATTGGGTTCAATAAGACCAGTAAGACCAACTATAACCTATTAAGAACTACTAAAGTTTGTTAAGAATCATTATAACCCAACAAAACCATTTATGACTTGTTAACGCTGATTAGCAACAAAAGTGACTTATTACGTGGTTGTATACATGTATTGGGATAAGTCATAAATGATATTGTTTGGGCTATAATGGTTCTTAGTAGGCTTTAGTGGTTCTTAATAGGCTATAGCGGGCCTTAGTGATTTTATAGAGTCCAATACACACCACATGCATAAATGCATACAAATACATGTAATAAGCCACCATTGGTATTTTTAGGCCTTAATAAGAGATGGATTGTCTTATTGGGCTATAATGGTTCTTAATAGGCTTTAGTGGTTCTTAATATGCTACAACACGTGTATTAAGAACCATTATAGGCCAATAAGACACTCCTTGTCTTATTAAGGCCCAAAAATACCAATGGTGGCTTATTACGTGTGTTTGTATGCATGTGGTATGTATTGGGCTCTATAAGATCACTAAGGCCCACCATAGTCTATTAAGAACCACTAGTTCCTATTAAAAACCATTATAGGCCAATAATACCTTTTATGACTTATCAAGGCCCAATAGCACTAATGTTGACTTATTACGTGTTTGTAACCAGGTCGGTACTCATATATGCATGTGGTGTATATTGCATTCGATAAGACCACCAAGACCCACTATAGCCTATTAAGAATCACCAAAAGCTTATTAAGAACCATTGTATGCCAATATGACACTCCTTGTCTTATTAAGGCCCAAAAATACCAAGGGTAGCTGATTACGTGTGTTTGTATGCATGTGGTATGTATTGGGCTCTATAAGATCACTAAGGCCCACCATAGTCTATTAAGAACCACTAAATCCTATTAAGAACCATTATAGGCCAACAATACCTTTTATGACTTATCAAGGCCCAATAGCACTAATGGCTACTTATTACGTGTTTGTATCCAGGTCGGTACTCATATATGCTTGTGGTGTATATTGCATTCGATAAGACCACTAAGACCCACTATAGCCTATTAAGAATCACCAAAAACTTATTAAGAAACATTATAGCTCAATAAGACACTCCATGTCATATTAAGGCCCAAAAAATAACAAGGGTGGCTTATTATGTGTGTGTGTGTGTGTGTTTGTCTGTTTGTATGCATGTATGTATTGCATTTATGCACGTGGTGTGTATCACTACTAAACAAAACCAGATTTCAAGCGGAAAAATCCGCCGAAAACACTATTTTCGGCGGATGCGGTCGCCGGAAAAACGGGCGCCGAGATTGACTATTTTCGACGGATATTGTTTTCGGCGGATTTTTCCGCCGAAAATCCGTCGGAAAAAAATAGGCATAATTAACAAATTTTTAATTAACAACATTATTAAAAATATATTTTCGGCGGATTTTTCCGTCTGAAATATTATTTATTTATTTATTTATACAAAATATATAATTTCGGCAAAATATTTTCGGCGTATTTCAAGCGGAATATTCCGCCGAAAATAAGTTTAATTATTTTTAAATTATTGTAACAACCCAATTCCCATATACACAACAAATCACAAAATGTAACATAACATCGATATAACAAAAGAGACATCATATTACAAGTACGGTCCCGTAGTCTTTTACAATTAGCAGAAGCCATTCTACTACAAACTTTGTACTACATACATACATAACATTTAATATTGTAATACAACTGCTAAACATGCCAAAATCTTCATCATATAATCCTTCACAAAAGCCATCCATCGATTACTCTAATTACTTGCTCTTACTCGATCCACCACCTGGAATACATATTTTAAAACAAAATGAGGGTTAGACCTAAGGGTCTAAGTGAGAAAATCCCTGTTAGTTTGAAATCATTTATATAAACCTTAATTATATAAATCACACAGCACGATCAAATATATCAATTTGAACTCACACATCATATACCTTCCCTTCTCATTCCTCCTGGCCATATTAGTTGGTTGCAAGCCAACTAATAAAGTTACAACGCTGTACAACATCTACAGCCAAACAACGCTATACAGGTTCTATAGCCAAACACACCGGTCCTAAGCCCGGCCATCGTATTATAACACATTATAATACTCATGTAAATATAATACCTCCATATATTATAATTCACATATATCGCACATATAAACACATAATCACCAATTATCACATTCCCAAACCATACAGATATGTATTCCAGTTAAAAACGTTTTTAAAGTAAAACTCACATGTTTAACTTATATCCAAAAATCCTTCCAAGATATTTATCAGGTACTTCGATCCTTCAATTCCAAATTCACAGTATCTGTACAAGTCAAATACATATACCATTTTACCAAAAGCACACACAAAATCTTAGGAACTTAAAGTAGTTTAACTCGTCAAACATCTCCCCAAACCCAAACTTAAGTCGAGTCTATAATACTTTCTAATCCTTAATCATCAACTAATCATAGTTCAATAATATACATTGTTATCAGGCCCCTAACAACGTTTAGAAATCTCAGAATTGGTCAACAGCTCAAGTATCCGGACATAAACAGAATTTTCCGGACAACACCATTTATCCGGACAACATGCCTTTTCCGGACAATATCATTAATCCGGACATCATCCGGAAACCTGAGTAATCCGGACGCTATCCGATATCATATTTCATCCGGACAATCAAGGAAAAGAGAACTTACCCGGATAAAAACATCGTCCGGACACCACTACAACATCATCCGGACATCATCAGGCGAACTACCCGGACACGTTCTTGCTGTGTCCGGACACCTCTGATGATTTTGCCATTTTTGCCCAGAATCCGACTGAAAATTTTACTAGTTCGATTCTGGTAATTCTAAACTAATAGAAACTGCATACTAACCCTTATAAACATAATTTGTAAAGGAAACATACCTGTAATCTCTTCCAAGTACACCCAATGATGTCTTAACCTAGTTTTCTTCCTTTTTGCTCTCAAAACACCCACACACACTGAAATTGGTTGTTGGATAATGAAAATATCTGGACCCTAATTCAGATATTATTAGCCACATTTACTACTTCAGCCCCTACACTTTTCATTTCTAAACAATATACCCCTAAACTTATAAATTCATCTCATTTTACCCTAAACATTAATTATAGAGTTAATAAATTTAACGACAAAAAGGGTTTAACTAACAAACTTACCCGGGGTATTACATCATCTCCCCCTTAAAAGAATTCCGTCCCGGAATTCAGTTAAGTAAAAAGATGAGGGTATTTGAGTCTCATTTCCGACTCTGATTCCCACGTAGCATCCTGACCTCTATGATGCCTCCACTGAACTTTCACTTGCCTGATCTCCTTATTCCGCAACACTTTAACTTTATGATCAATTATAGCTTTCGGCTCTTCCACATAATTCAGTCTTTCATCGACTTGTATCTCTGGTAGGGAGACTGCCTGATCTTGAGTAACCAAACACTTTCGGAAGTTCGATACGTGAAATGCATTATGGATCCTGCTCAATTCCGGTGGAAGATCTAATCGGTAAGCTACTTCACCGATCCTTTCTGTAATTGCAAACGGTCCGATATACCTTGGGCTAAGTTTACCTTGTCGTCCAAATCGGATGACTCCTTTCCACGGCGAAACCTTTAACATTACGTAATCCCCAACTTGAAATTCTAATGGCTTTCGGCGTCGGTCAGCGTAGCTTTTCTGTCTGTCTTGAGCCACTTTCAATCGTTCACGAATCTGAGTAACCTTATTGGCGGTTAACTGAACTATTTCCGGCACCGCTAACTGTTTCTCTCCCACTTCGTTCCAACACAGAGGCGTTCGGCATTTCCTACCATACAGTACTTCAAACAGTGCCGCTTGTATGCTGGAATGATAACTGTTGTTGTAAGCGAATTCGATTAATGGTAAATGCTTATCCCACGATCCCCCAAAATCAACAATGCAAGCCCGGAGCATATCTTCTAAGGTCTGAATCGTTCGTTCACTCTGACCATCTGTTTGGGGATGATACGCCGTACTTAACTTTATCTGTGTCCCCATTTCCCTTTGAAAACTTATCCAAAATCTTGAAGTAAAACGACTATCACGATCAGAAATGATCGAGATTGGAACTCCATGTCGAGTTACTATTTCGTCAATGTACAACTTAGCTAATCGCTCCATCGAATCGGTTTCCTTTATCGGTAGAAAGTGTGCAGACTTTGTCAGTCTGTCGACGATCACCCAAATAGAATCAAATCCCTTCGGAGTCCTTGGTAGCTTCGTGATGAAATCTATGGTAATCTGCTCCCACTTCCACATAGGTATTTCTAGCCGTTGTAGTTGACCAAACGGCTTTTGGTGTTCGATCTTTACTTTCTTACAAGTATCACATCCTTCCACATACTGAGCAATCCCTCCTTTTATCCCCGGCCACCAATAGAATTGCTTTAGGGCTTTATACATCTTGTTTGTACCTGGGTGAATAGAGAAACGGGATTGATGAGCTTCTTGTAAAACACGATCACGTAACCCACCCAAACGAGGTACCCACACTCTGTTTCCCAGACACAATAAACAACGATCATCTTTTACTAGCAATGCTGACATCCCCGCTAACCGTTCTGATTTCAGATGTTCATCCTGATAAGCCTCCACTTGACACTTCTGCAATTCATCAAATATTTTGGGTATGAGTTCAGTTCGTAGCGAAATAACTTTTATTGTTCCACCCCTTTCTTGACGACTCAATGCATCAGCTACTACATTTGCTTTTCCCGGATGATAAAGGATTTCACAGTCGTAATCATTCAGCAATTCTAGCCATCTTCTTTGTCTCATATTTAGTTCCTTCTGATCAAAGAGGTATTGGAGACTCTTATGATCGGTATAAATCTGACATTTGGAACCATACAGATAATGTCTCCAAACCTTCAACGCGAAGACGACTGCTGCAAGCTCCATGTCGTGCGTAGGATACTGTCTTTCATGATCCTTTAATTGACGAGAAGCATAAGCAATAACCTTTCCACGCTGCATAAGTACACATCCCAATCCCAGTTTTGACGCATCACTATAAACAACAAAGTCTTCCGAACCTTCAGGTAGTGATAGAATCGGTGCGCTGCACAGTTTCTCTTTCAATATCCGGAATGCCTCATCTTGTTTTGCTTTCCATTCAAACTTCAGGTTCTTCCGGGTCAGCTTAGTCAAAGGCGTTGCGATATGAGAGAAGTCTTTTATGAATTTCTGATAGTAGCCGGCTAAACCCAGAAAACTACGTACTTCGGTTGCTGTCTTTGGCGGTTCCCACTTTTCAACTGCTTCCACTTTCATCGGATCAACTTGTATCCCTTTTTCGGAAACTACATGCCCCAGAAACTGAACTGTTCGTAGCCAGAATTCACATTTCGAAAATTTAGCGTACAACTTTTCCTTCTTTAGTAACTCCAATATCAAACGAAGGTGTTGCGCATGCTCTTCTTTGGATCGGGAATAGATAAGAATATCATCGATAAATACAATAACAAATTTATCGAGATACGGCTTACATACCCGATTCATTAAATCCATAAAGGCAGCTGGAGCGTTCGTCAGTCCGAACGGCATCACTAAGAATTCGTGATGTCCATACCTTGTTCGAAAAGCAGTCTTTAGAACGTCTTCTTCTTTAACTTTCAACTGGTGATAACCGGATCTTAGATCAATCTTGGAGAAATAGCAAGCTGCAACTAACTGATCGAAGAGGTCATCAATTCGGGGTAGCGAATACTTGTTCTTGATCGTGCGCTTATTCAGTTCTCGGTAGTCAATACACATTCTGATCGAACCATCCTTCTTTTTCACAAATAACACTAGTGCTCCCCACGGCGAAGAACTAGGTCTGATGAAGCCTTTATCGGATAGGTCTTGTAGTTGTGCCATCATCTCTTTCATCTCTGGAGGTGCCAAACGATACGGTGCACGGGCTATAGGAGTGGCTCCAGGAACCAGGTCTATACCGAACTCTACTTGTCTAACGGGCGGAAGACTATTCAAGTCTTCGGGGAATACTTCAGGGAATTCACTAACAATAGGAATATCTTCCATCCTATTCTTTTCTGGCTTAATATCTATCACGTAAGCCAAGTAACTCTGACAACCCTTATTAACACACCTACGTGCTTTTACTATCGATATAAGACAAGACTGATGATTCCTACGATCACAATAAATCACTATCGGTCCCCTCTCAGGTAATACAACATTTATTAACTTCTTATCACACACTATGTTAGCCTGATTCTCGGCTAACCAGTCCATTCCCACTACTACGTCAAACTCTATCAAAGTTATAGGAAACAATTGTATCGGCACTCTACACCCCTCTATATTTATCACACAACCATCAAATACTTCTTTAACTGACACTTGATTATCATTTGCCGTATCTACTGATAGAGCATGTTCTAGCATTTTAGGTTTCAAACACAGGCAAGCAGCAAATGCAGGAGACACAAACGATCGGTTTGCACCGGAATCAAATAACACCTTAGCACGTGTAGAGTTTATTAAAAATGTACCTGTGACCACATCCGGAGTTTCCTCCAATTCTTTCTCAGTCATTTGAAATGCGCGACCCCTGGTTACTGGCGGTTCCAGTCTTGGTATTACTGGTTTAACAATCGCTGGCCTGCCCGATGACCCACCTTGCTGTATCCTCCCCCGCGGACAGTCCGACTGAAGGTGATCCGGAGAATTGCATAAGAAACATAACCGCGTTACCTTACAATCTTTAATGACGTGTCCGGTCTTCCCACACTTATAGCACGCTCGTAAATCACCTTGGCAATTCCCTTGGTGGACATGGTTGCACTTCTGACATGGTCTTTCCGCTGGTCGAAACGGCGGACGACTATCATACCTCTGAAAACGGGACTTCTTCGGATCGTGTTGTGGTCCTTCCCACTTTCTCTTCCCGATACTTTTATCGCCAGCATCCCTTCTAATATCTCGTTCAACATTCTCCGCGGCATTAACTGCAGCTGAGAAGGTATCGGGTCCTTTTGCAGTCACTAGCCTTCTGACTTCTGAGTTCAGTCCAAAAATAAACCTTTCCATCTTCATCGTCTCCGTAGCAACATAGTATTCTGCGAACCGAGACTTTTCCAGAAAGCTAGCGGTGTAGTCTCGAACAGATAAATTTCCTTGTTGTAAGTTCATAAATTCTCCTTCCAGTTGTTTGACGGCTGCTTGGGGACAAAATTGTTCCCTGTAGGCTATCACAAATTCTTCCCAAGAGAGGGTAGAGTAAACATCAGATCCTTTAGAATGGACAAAAGATTCCCACCAATACAAAGCATCCCCCTTTAACATCGCTGCTCCATACAATACTCTATCTTCGTCAGCGCACTTACTCGTCTTGAAAATAGCTTCTATTTCCTTCATCCATCTCATTGCTTTTACGGGATCCCTGTCTCCTGAGTAGGTCGGAGGTCTACAGCTTAAAAACATTTTATAATCACATTTCCTCACCACCGGTACAACAGTAGGTGTAATGGGCATCTCCTCTTCATGAGTAGGATCTGGTCCTTCTGTTTCAGCATTATGAGTTTGGTTGAACATAGCTTGAATATTGGCTTGTAATCTCCCCATTTCTGCCATTAGATCATCCCTGGTAACGAACTCTGTACCATGTGGCTGGACTCTGCCTCCGGCTCGACCTCCAGCTCTACCCCCGACTCTGCCCCAGTTCTGCCTCCCCTGTCCCCTGTTCCTATCGGCGGATTAGTACTATTCGGATTTCCTCTTCCTTGGTTCTTTCGTCTAGTACCACTTGCCATTCTGTAGATTCAAACAAAATTAATACACACATAAGCACATACCCGATATAACAAGATATTCTGGTTCAAACATGTACCTGTAAGATCATGATTACACTGGCCAGGCGTAATTTGAAATTACCTTACATGATGTTCCTTCTTCCCTTTTATACTTCATCATCCCAAGGTTCTATAATGATAGGGACATCCTACTTCACATGCAGTTTAAGTCTAGGTACAGATACAAATACCTAAATCTCTTAAACTAAGGCTCTGATACCATTTGTAACAACCCAATTCCCATATACACAACAAATCACATAATGTAACATAACATCGATATAACAAAAGAGACATCATATTACAAGTACGGTCCCGTAGTCTTTTACAATTAGCAGAAGCCATTCTACTACAAACTTTGTACTACATACATACATAACATTTAATATTGTAATACAACTGCTAAACATGCCAAAATCTTCATCATATAATCCTTCACAAAAGCCATCCATCGATTACTCTAATTACTTGCTCTTACTCGATCCACCACCTGGAATACATATTTTAAAACAAAATGAGGGTTAGACCTAAGGGTCTAAGTGAGAAAATCCCTGTTAGTTTGAAATCATTTATATAAACCTTAATTATATAAATCACACAGCACGATCAAATATATCAATTTGAACTCACACATCATATACCTTCCCTTCTCATTCCTCCTGGCCATATTAGTTGGTTGCAAGCCAACTAATAAAGTTACAACGCTGTACAACATCTACAGCCAAACAACGCTATACAGGTTCTATAGCCAAACACACCGGTCCTAAGCCCGACCATCGTATTATAACACATTATAATACTCATGTAAATATAATACCTCCATATATTATAATTCACATATATCGCACATATAAACACATAATCACCAATTATCACATTCCCAAACCATACAGATATGTATTCCAGTTAAAAACGTTTTTAAAGTAAAACTCACCTGTTTAACTTATATCCAAAAATCCTTCCAAGATATTTATCAGGAACTTCGATCCTTCAATTCCAAATTCACAGTATCTGTACAAGTCAAATACATATACCATTTTACCAAAAGCACACACAAAATCTTAGGAACTTAAAGTAGTTTAACTCCTCAAACATCTCCCCCAAACCCCAACTTACGTCGAGTCTATAATACTTTCTAATCCTTAATCATCAACTAATCATAGTTCAATAATATACATTGTTATCAGGCCCCTAACAACGTTTAGAAATCTCAGAATTGGTCAACAGCTCAAGTATCCGGACATAAACATAGTTTTCCGGACAACACCATTTATCCGGACAACATGCCTTTTCCGGACAATATCATTAATCCGGACATCATCCGGAAACCTGAGTAATCCGGACGCTATCCGGTATCATATTTCATCCGGACAATCAAGGAAAAGAGAACTTACCCGGATAAACACATCGTCCGGACACCACTACAACATCATCCGGACATCATCAGCCGAACTACCCGGACACGTTCTTGCTGTGTCCGAACACCTCTGATGATTTTGCCATTTTTGCCCAGAATCCGACTGAAAATTTTACTAGTTCGATTCTGGTAATTCTAAACCGATAGAAACTGCATACTAACCCTTATAAACATAATTTGTAAAGGAAACATACTTGTAATCTCTTCCAAGTACACCCAATGATGTCTTAACCTAGTTTTCTTCCTTTTTGCTCTCAAAACACCCACACACACACTGAAATTGGTTGCTGGATAATGAAAATATCTGGACCCTAATTCAGATATTATTAACCACATTTACTACTTCAGCCCCTACACTTTTCATTTCTAAACAATATACCCCTAAACTTATAAATTCATCTCATTTTACCCTAAACATTAATTATAGAGTTAATAAATTTAACGACAAAAAGGGTTTAACTAACAAACTTACCCGGGGTATTACAATTACTTTTTTATTTATTAATTTAGTATTTATTTTTTATTTTTTTACTAAACCTGTTTTTTTATTCAAAAACCTGCTAAAACCTGCTAAAAATTGTATAATCTGCTAAAATGCTATATATTATAAATTAAAACACCCAATACATTGTTCGGGCCAAAACGACCAAATGGTTGTTCCAAATTGTTCCAAATTCGTTCAAATAACACAAAACACAAATATAAAAGTTTCACATCACTTCCGACCAACTCGCACATCTCTTCATATTGTGCTCGTAATCTATCTTGTTCCAAACGACGGGCCTCTTCACGTCTCGCTTCCTCTTCCCGACGTCTCTCATCCTCTTCCCGACGTCTCTCAACGATGTGCTACAAAATAAAAAGGACGTTAGAATATTTAATATGAATTAAAAATCAAATTGATAAACATCATTTAATGAAAAAAATTGGTACACCTGCTGGGAGGAAGACGACGCACCACCTGTCGATGATGACCCACCCAAGATCGCAGTGGGATCTGGATGGTTTCCAAACCCAAACGAACGATCTTTCTTCGTTCCCCCGGTCACGTCATGCCATAACTGGGTATCAAGTGGCGGATGATTGGCAGGGTCCTCGCCGTATCTCTCTATGGCGCCTCCCCGATACCCACCCTGTGGTTTTTACAAAATTATACAAGTCAATTTCGACAGCATAACAGTTGTAAATAGGATGTTTCCATTTTCCTGTTAAACAATCCTAATGTTTGCCCAACAAATGGCAATCCAAACTACATGCATATATACAACATATAACACAAAAATTAGCTATACATTCACATACAAGAATGCATATGCATATATACTCATATACAACATATATATACATAACCACATGGGTTGTATAAAATAAGTGAGAATGTGTTGAAAACCTTTTACCTCATAGTAGCTTTGCTCATAGATCTGGGTTGTTTTATGGCTTCTCAAAGTTGGTCTTGCTAGGGATTGAAACCCAGTTTTGATATTTTCAATAGCGTCACATAACTCGTTAACTGGTTCAACATCTTTCCTGGTCATACATTGATAATCAGAAGGTAATACATGGAAAGCTTAAATAACAACTATGGAAAAAATGTTCCCATTGTGCAACATCTTACCTAGAATAATTATCAATTGGACTATAAAATTGCTCTCTAACACTCTCCACCGCATCAAAGATTGTAAGAATCTGCAAAGTTCAACCAGTAATGTGAGGAAAAATGCAAACAATCTAAAGAGAATAAAGACCAAGTAATACTCCCTGTATTCCAAGAAAAGGACACTTTTAACTTTGGATTTTACATGGGTTATATAAATCTAGTATAAAATTTAAGATTGTAAAGATTGTTTACAATCTTTGCTTCACCTTTGTGAGATGTACTAAGCCTATCTCTTTAGTGCCTCCTGGCTACTATGCGCATCTTGCTGCTTACCGATGTTTGTACATAAACATACACAAACCCTCCAACTAACGCATGCCTCAGAAACTTCGATGGACCATCTCCGTCATTGGTGATTATGACAGATAGATAACATTGTAGGCAAAGGGTCCAATCTGAACACCAAATCTTGGAAACTGATCAGACATACTCTACAGTATAGATCTTAGGGCATTCGATTTAGAAAATCTGAGATAGAAAGGATCAATAAATAATATTCCAAAAGCCAGCAATGGCCAAAGGCCAAATTGCATCCCAAACCCACATTGACAAACATCAAACAGTGAGTAAAAGTCCATGGGAGTGTTGAAGAAAGGCTGGCCATATATCCAGAAACACAATCCATGAAAACACCTCATATACTGTTGTGCACAATCCATGCAAAGAAGCCATATTAAAATTTTATTACTGATATGTTAATTTGGATTATATATTATTGATAACGGATTAAATCATTAGAAGCAGTAAAATACAATTATAACAATGTCTTTAAATGGCTACTTTAAATGTTGGTAAAATACAATTATAACAATGTCTTGAAATTAGAAGCATTTAATTTCACCTTCGTCAAGAAGAAGAAACTCATGGGTTCCAGGGAATCCCTTGATAGCAAGAACATAAATGGTTCGAGGTCCGTAGATTCCCATGGTTGCAGCCACTTGGTCTGCTCCGGTCACCCCGGTTAGCTTATCTCTGGGCCACACGCCAAAGATGGTCCCCACGGTGAAGTTTGTGTCAACGATGCTGGACCCATTAAGGGGATCAAAAGCGACACTGAATCCACCTGTTCATTAATTTTCTTTTCAATCATCAAGTTAAACCAGGAAGCATAGGTTTTACATATGGTTCAATATATGTGATACCATCAAATTTACCATCTAATAATTGATGATATATTGGGTGGATAATATATTGGGTGGATGACATATATTCATTTACCCTTTGGATATGAATTAATATGTAACGTTATGACCTTCGACTGGACCACCCATATCTTGAAGCTTAGGAACTTCTTCAGAGCAAGCATATTTGCAAAAATGCGAGTGAGTCAATGCCTAAAACAGATTTCAGAAGAAGATTAAGCATATTTTTATCGAAATCAGTGGCCTTATGGTCTCTGTTTGGATTCCATTTCCATGATAAACCTCTTGGCCATATCGCATTCTACTCTATGAACAATAAACTCAAGTTTGGTGTAGAAACTTACCTCCAAATCGTTGTCCAACTCGCCGAAAACCGTAGAGCAGGATGAACCCTAGATGGCGACGACGGTGGAGGGCTCTCGATGGCGACCACGGTTATTGGTGGCTCTCGGTCGCTCGGTAGCTTCTTCTCGATGGCGACGCTCGGCTAGTGGTGGTAAGAAACTTGAGAGAAAGGATAGAGAGAGAAAGTAGAGAGAGAGAAGATATTTTTCTGTGTATTCAAATAATAAGCACAACAATGCTATATATACAAGAAGAAAGAGATTAAGATGTAACAACCCACAATACAAATATACATATAACATATAATTCATAACATGTTTTCAACAAAAGTAATTCATATTGCACATTTGGTCCCAAAGTCTGACTAATCAATATAAAAATTCAGTACAAACTTGATCCTATTTAGATAACATAATAACTAATAACACAGTTATAAGTACGAGAGCATCCACAACTTCATAACGTTCATCTTCCCCAAAAAAGCTATTCACCAAGTATTCTAATCACTTAGTCTTACTGGAATCACCACCTGGAATACATATTTTAAAACAGAAAATGAGGGTTAGACCTAAGGGTCTAGTGAGTAAATCCCTGACATTTGGAAATCAATAAAAATTCATTTATATAAAATATTCATTATATAAATACACATATATCACACGTAAGTTAATACCAACCAAGATTTGTGCATCATACCTGTCTCATCCCACCTTATCCCTCCACCAATGGCCAAATTTATTGGTTGCGAGCCAATTTAACACACCGGTCCAAAGCCCGGCCACGTATTATATTCTCATATAATACTCACGTAATTATAATATCTCAATATATTATAATCACCCACGTATAACACATTCATACAATATATCAAGTATTTGTTATCCACATAATGTATTCCAGTAAAAATACTTTAAAGTAAAACTCACCTGTTTTGTTTATCACCAAAGTCTTTCCAAGTTAATTATCAGTACTTCAATCCTTCACAGAATCTGAAATCATGCAAAATACCAAATATCTCTTTTTAAAACTAAACTTATAAAATCCTCGACTCAAGTCGCAACCTATTAAAAGTAAAATTAGAATCGCAATGCATAGTGCTAAGTCGCAATCAACTACTGCGACTTCACCCCCAAGTCGCAACCCACTATTGCGATTCCAACCCCAAGTCGCAATCAACTACTGCGATTCCAAACCAAGTCGCAATCAACTACTGCGATTCCAAACCAAGTCGCAATCAACTACTGCGATTCCAAACCAAGTCGCAATCAACTACTGCGATTCCAAACCAAGTCGCAATCGACCATTGCGACTTCAAAACCAAATCGCAATCAACCATTGCGACTTCGTTGAATATCGCAATCAACCATTGCGACTTCGTTGAATGTCTCAGTTCACTGTTCATCCTAAAAACTCAGAAATCGTACTTTTATGCTGTGCATGGTGCTGTAAAGGTGCATATATGTTTAAGACTATGAACATAACCTAACCTTAAGCTTAGATTTCCCAAAACATCCATAAATCATCAAAACCCACTTCAAAACTCATGTAAAAACTTCCTATACATAAAAGTAAAGATTGTATGGATTAATACCTTGGTTTCTCTTGGATAATTTCCTAAACCTTGCTGCAGATTCTTCTGATTTCTTCTCCTTCTTAACTTTCTTTGATTTCTCTCTTTTCTCCCTTCTCTTCACGTAACACACACATACACACTAGTAATTTTTCTAAGTATCTTAAAAGAGGACACTTCCTCCTCTTGAGGTGGGTGTGGCGGTGGAGGATATCAAGTTTGGCAAACATACCAAACAAACCTCCAACTTATTCTATTTGGCAATATTTACCCCCAAACTTCCAAATAAAAATTAAACTTACCCCTAACTTCTAACTTCATAAAACACTAACATAAAATCTTATAAAATTTTCAAATTTAAATTAGATTAAATACCTGGTTATTACAACATCTCCCCCTTAAAAGAATTTCGTCCCGGAATTCAATTTAAGCGAACAGATGAGGGTATTTGGTTCTCATTTCCGACTCTGATTCCCACGTCGCATCCTGACCTCTATGATGTTTCCACTGAACCTTTACCTGTCTTATCTCTTTGTTCCTCAATACTTTGATTTTGTGATCAACTATAGCTTCCGGTTCCTCTACATTGTTCAATTTTTCGTCAACTTGAATATCTGGTAGAGAGACTGCCTGATCTGGTGTAACCAAACACTTTCGAAAATTTGATACATGAAACGCGTTGTGAATCCTGCTTAATTCCGGTGGAAGATCCAATCTGTAAGCTACTTCGCCGATCCTTTCCGTAATTGCAAACGACCCGATATACCTTGGACTAAGTTTACCTTGCTTCCCAAAACGTATGACTCCTTTCCAGGGCGAGACTTTCAACATCACAAATTCCCCGACTTGGAACTCTAACGGTTTCCGGCGTCGATCTGCATAACTTTTCTGTCTGTCTTGAGCCACTTTTAATCTGTCCCGAATCTGAGTAATTTTATCTGCTGTTAATTGTACTATTTCTGGTCCTGCTAATTGTTTCTCCCCCACTTCATTCCAACACAGAGGCGTTCGGCATTTTTTACCATACAATACTTCAAACGGTGCTGCTTGAATGCTTGAATGATAACTGTTGTTGTAGGCAAATTCTATCAAAGGCAAATGTTTATCCCACGATCCCCCAAAATCAACTATACAAGCCTGAAGCATGTCTTCTAAAGTCTGGATTGTTCTTTCACTCTGCCCGTCAGTCTGAGGATGATATGCTGTACTCAACTTTATCTGCGTTCCCATCTCTTTTTGAAAGCTTCTCCAGAATCTGGAAGTAAAACGACTATCTCGATCAGAAATAATCGAGATTGGAACTCCATGTCGAGTTACTATTTCATTAATGTACAATTTGGCCAAACGTTCCAAGGAATCATTTTCTTTTATCGGCAAGAAATGAGCAGAATTCGTCAATCTATCCACAATCACCCAAATAGAATCGAATCCCTTTGAAGTTCTAGGTAACTTGGTAATAAAATCAGTAGTGATCTGATCCCATTTCCACATTGGTATATCTAGTCGTTGTAACTGACCAAACGGCTTCTGATGTTCAATCTTTACTTTCTTGCAAGTAGTACAATCTTCCACATACTTAGCAACACTTCTCTTCATTCCCGGCCACCAATAGAATTGTTTCAAATCTCCATACATTTTATTTGTACCTGGATGAATAGAAAATCGAGATTGATGAGCCTCTTGTAGTACACGATCACGTAATCCACCCAAACGAGGCACCCAAATTCTGTTCCCCATACACAATAACCCACGGTCATCTTTCCCAAGCAATGCTGATATTCCCACTAACCGTTCTGATTTCAAACTTTCTTCCTGATAAGCATCTATTTGGCACTTCAGTAATTCGTCAAAGATATTTGGAAGGAGTTCAGCTCGTAGCGATATCGCTTTTATCGTTCCACTTCTTTCTTGACGACTTAGTGCATCTGCTACCACGTTCGCCTTCCCGGGGTGATAAAGGATTTCACAATCGTAATCATTTACCAATTCCAACCATCTTCTTTGCCTCATATTCAGTTCCTTCTGATCGAAAAGATGTTGGAGACTTTTATGGTCAGTGAAAATTTGGCATTTAGAACCATAAAGATAATGTCTCCAAATCTTCAATGCGAAGACAACTGCTGCAAGCTCCATATCATGAGTAGGATATTGTCTTTCATGGTCCTTTAATTGGCGAGAAGCATAGGCTATCACCTTTCCACGTTGCATAAGTACACATCCCAATCCTAGTTTAGAAGCATCATTGTAGACCACAAAATCATCGGAACCTTCTGGTAATGCTAATATCGGCGCGCTGCAGAGTTTCTCCTTCAATATTCTAAATGCCTCATCCTGTTCTGCTTTCCATTCAAACTTTAGATTCTTCCGAGTCAGCTTAGTCAATGGCGTCGCGATTCGAGAAAAGTCTTTTATAAATTTCCGATAATATCCAGCTAGACCCAGAAAACTACGTACTTCGGTTGCCGTCTTCGGCGGTTCCCATCTTTCAATTTCTTCCACTTTCGCTGGATCAACTTGTATACCCTTCTCTGAAACTATATGACCCAAAAACTGAACTTCCCGCAACCAGAATTCACATTTAGAGAACTTAGCGTACAACTTTTCTTTCTTCAGTAACTCCAGAATCAAACGAAGATGTTGTGCGTGATCCTCTTTGGATCGAGAATAAATAAGTATATCATCGATAAACACAATGACAAATTTATCGAGATAAGGCTTACATACCCGATTCATTAGATCCATAAAAGCGGCCGGAGCGTTCGCTAGTCCGAAGGGCATCACCAAAAATTCGTAGTGACCGTACCTCGTACGAAAGGCAGTCTTCAGAACGTCTTCTTCCTTAACCTTCAACTGATGGTAGCCAGATCTGAGATTAATCTTGGAGAAGTAACAAGCTCCAACTAATTGATCGAAGAGGTCATCAATTCTTGGAAGTGGATACTTGTTCTTGATCGTGCGCTTGTTCAGCTCTCGGTAGTCGATACACATTCTCATTGAACCGTCTTTCTTTTTCACAAGTAGAACTGGTGCACCCCACGGCGAAGAGCTGGGTCTGATGAAGCCCTTATCAGACAAGTCTTGAAGCTGTGCCATCATTTCTTTCATCTATGGAGGTGCTAATCGGTACGGCGCACGAGCGATAGGAGCGGCTCCTGGGATTAAGTCAATACCAAATTCTACTTGTCTAACAGGAGGAAGACAATTCAAGTCTTCAGGGAAAACTTCTGGATATTCACTAACGATAGAAATGTCCTCCAGCTTAATCTTTTCAGGCCTACTGTCTATCACATAAGCTAAATAACTAGAGCAACCCTTGTTGACACATTTACGGGCTTTTACCATAGATATAAGACTGGACTGATGATTCTTACGATCTCCATAAATCACTACTGATCTCTTATCAGGTAAAACGACATTGACTATTTTCTTATCACAAACTATGTTAGCCTGATTCTCAGCTAACCAATCCATTCCTACTACCACATCAAATTCAATCAAAGCTATTGGAAATAGTTGTATCGGTACTCCACACCCCTCTATATTTATCATGCAACGATCAAAAACTTCTTTAACTGCCACCTGGCTATCATTTGCAGTATCTACTAATAAAGCATGTTTTAACATTTTAGGCTCTAAATGCATGTGAGCAGCAAAGGAGGGAGACACAAAAGATCGATTTGCACCAGAATCAAATAACACTTTAGCACGCGTGGAGTTTATGAAAAATGTACCTGTGACCACATCTGGAGTTTCCTCCGCCTCTTTAGCTGTCATTTGGAATGTACGACCCCTCGTTTTCGGTGGTTCTATTCTTGGGACTACTGGTCTAGTAATGGCTGGTTTCCCGGATGTACCCCCTTGTTGTATTCTACCTCGTGGACAATCTGATTGGAGGTGATCCGGAGAATTGCACAAAAAGCAAAACCGTGTTAATCGACAATCTTTAACAACATGACCGGTTTTCCCACACTTAAAACAAACCCGAGATTCCACTTGACAATTTCCCTGATGGTAGCGATTACATCTCGGACATGGTCTTTCCGCTGGTCGAAACGACGGACGGTTGTCGAACCTCTGAAATCTAGGCTTCCTTGAATCCTGTGGTGGTCCTTCCCATTTCCTTTTCCCCAAGCTCTTATCTCTGGCATCCCTTTTATTATCTCGTTCTACATTTTCTGCAGCATCCACTGCAGCTGTAAAGGTATTTGGCCCTGTGGCAGTCACTAGTCTTCGGACTTCTGAATTTAACCCATAGATAAATCTCTCCATTTTCATCTTTTATGTAGCAACATAATATCCTGCAAAACGAGATTTTTCTAAAAATCGTGCAGTATAGTCTCTGGCTGACAAATTCCCTTGCTGTAGATTCATAAATTCTTCTTCCAATTGTCTGACAGCAGCTTGTGGACAGAAGTGTGTTGTGAAAGCTAACACGAATTCCTCCCATGAAAAAGTAGAGTATATATCCGCTCCTCTCGATTCTATATGAGCCTCCCACCAATACAGAGCATCACCTTTTAGCATTGCCGTTCCATAAAGTACTTTATCTTCTTCAGCACATTTACACGTTTTGAAGATAGCCTCTATTTCTTTCAGCCATCTCATAGCTTTTACCGGATCCCGATCTCCTGAGTATGTAGGGGGCTTGCAACTAAGAAACATTTTATAGTCACACCTTTTCCTTACCGGTAAAACAGTAGCGGTAAGTGGCATCTCAACTTCATGTTCCGGATTTGATCTTTTAGTTTCATTATGACGATTACGTTCGAACATGGCTTGTATGCTATCCTGTAATCTCCCCATTTCAGCAGTCAGATCATCCCGTGTAACAAACTCTGTACCATGCGGTTGTGTTCTACCTCCAGTTCGGCCCCCAGTTCCCCTTCCGGTTCTGCCTCTACCACGATCTCCTCCTCTTCCCCCTGTTCCTATTGGTGGATTCTCTCCACTCGAATTCCTTCCTCTTCCCTGATTCCTTTGTCTAGTGCCACTTGCCATTCTGTGGATTCGAACAAAGTTAATATACACATAAGCACATACCCCATATAACAAGGTACTCCATTTCAAACATGTACCTGTAAGATCATAATTACACTGGCCAGGTGTAATCTGAAATTACCTTACATGATGTTCCTTCTACCTTTTATACTTAGCATCCCCAAGTTCTAAAATAATAGGGACATCCTACTTCACATGCAGTTTAAGTCTAGGTACAGATACTAATACCTAAATCCCTTAAACTAGGGCTCTGATACCATCTGTAACAACCCACAATCCAAATATACATATAACATATAATTCATAACATGTTTTCAACAAAAGTAATTCATATTGCACATTTGGTCCCAAAGTCTGACTAATCAATATAAAAATTCAGTACAAACTTGATCCTATTTAGATAACATAATAACTAATAACACAGTTATAAGTACGAGAACATCCACAACTTCATAACGTTCATCTTCCCCAAAAAAGCTATTCACCAAGTATTCTAATCACTTAGTCTTACTGGAATCACCACCTGGAATACATATTTTAAAACAGAAAATGAGGGTTATACCTAAGGGTCTAGTGAGTAAATCCCTGACATTTGGAAATCAATAAAAATTCATTTATATAAAATATTCTTTATATAAATACACATATATCACACGTAAGTTAATACCAACCAAGATTTGTGCATCATACCTGTCTCATCCCACCTTATCCCTCCACCAATGGCCAAATTTATTGGTTGCGAGCCAATTTAACACACCGGTCCAAAGCCCGGCCACGTATTATATTCTCATATAATACTCACGTAATTATAATATCTCAATATATTATAATCACCCACGTATAACACATTCATACAATATATCAAGTATTTGTTATCCACATAATGTATTCCAGTAAAAATACTTTAAAGTAAAACTCACCTGTTTTGTTTATCACCAAAGTCTTTCCAAGTTAATTATCAGTACTTCAATCCTTCACAGAATCTGAAATCATGCAAAATACCAAATATCTCTTTTTAAAACTAAACTTATAAAATCCTCGACTCAAGTCGCAACCTATTAAAAGTAAAATTAAAATCGCAATGCATATTGCTAAGTCGCAATCAACTACTGCGACTTCACCCCCAAGTCGCAACCCACTATTGCGATTCCAACCCCAAGTCGCAATCAACTACTGCGATTCCAAACCAAGTCGCAATCAACTACTGCGATTCCAAACCAAGTCGCAATCAACTACTGCGATTCCAAACCAAGTCGCAATCAACTACTGCGATTCCAAACCAAGTCGCAATCGACCATTGCGACTTCAAAGCCAAATCGCAATCAACCATTACGACTTAGTTGAATATCGCAATCAACCATTGCGACTTCGTTGAATGTCTCAGTTCACTGTTCATCCTAAAAACTCAGAAATCGTACTTTTATGTTATGCATGGTGCTGTAAAGGTGCAGATATGTTTAAGACTATGAACATAACCTAACCTTAAGCTTAGATTTCCCAAAACATCCATAAATCATCAAAACCCACTTCAAAACTCATGTAAAAACTTCCTATACATAAAAGTAAAGATTGTATGGATTAATACCTTGGTTTCTCTTGGATAATTTCCTAAACCTTGCTGCAGATTCTTCTGATTTCTTCTTCTTCTTAACTTTCTTTGATTTCTCTCTTTTCTCCCTTCTCTTCACGTAACACACACATACACACTAGAAATTTTTCTAAGTATCTTAAAAGAGGACACCTCCTCCTCTTGAGGTGGGTGTGGCGGTTGAGGATATGAAGTTTGGCAAACATACCAAACAAACCTCCAACTTATTCTATTTGGCAATATTTACCCCCAAACTTCCAAATAAAAATTAAACTTACCCCTTAACTTCTAACTTCATAAAACACTAACATAAAATCTTATAAAATTTTCAAATTTAAATTAGATTAAATACCTGGTTATTACATAAGACTTCTAACTAATACTGCTTACTAGGACTAACAGAATAACAAAAATAATAACTAAACAAATACCCCCCTTCAAGCTGGTGGTTGATCAACTAATCCCAGCTTGGAAATAATATCAGAATGCTTAGGCCCAGATAAAGATTTAGTGAACACATCTACAAGTTGAGAATTAGTTGGTGTAAACTCAACAGCAATAACACCTGCTTGTAGTTGTTCTCTTACATAATAGCAGTCCAGTTCAATGTGTTTTGTCCTCTCATGAAAAACTGGGTTGTTGGCTATATGTATGCTTGCAAGATTATCGCATTTTAGAGCAACTGGGGTAACATTTTCAACTCTTGAGAAACAAAGAGTAATCAGTTTGAGAATGATGAAAACTTCGTGCTCTTAATGCTTCAGACAGTTTGGAGTACCATTGCCTGGAAGCCTGTTTCAAACCATACAGTGACTTCATAAGTTTGCAAACATATTGTTGTTTGTGCAAACCATGCCTTTGGGTCTTTTCATGTAAACTTCTTCATGCAAATCTCCATGCAGGAAAGCATTGTTGATGTCTAACTAATGAATAGGCCAGTGTTGTTTTACAACAAGTGCCACAATACATCTAATTGTTGTAAACTTTACAACTGGAGAAAAAGTCTCATAATAATCTTCATTTGCTTTTTGAGTAAATCCTTGTGCCACTAAACGTGCTTTATGTCTCTCAATAGTACCATCTTGATTGAATTTGGTCTTAAAGACCCATTTGCACCCTATAGCTCATTTTCCTTCAGGTAAAGGAACAAGTTTCCAGGTGCCATTTGCTTCTAAAGCTGCAAATTCCTTTGCCATTGCTTCTTGCCAGAAAGGATTAGAAGCTGCCTCTTCATATGATTTGGGATCCTCAACAGATACAATATTAGCAACAAAGGATTGATTATAACTATTTAAAGCAATTGGATTAAGATTCTGAGATGAAACACATACGTTAGTCATAGTATGAGGACAAAACTCAACATAAGGATTGACAATATCTGAAGAGACATGATTACAAACAAAATCATCAAAATAGGAAGGAGGTTTAGACACTCTTGAAGATATACGCAAAGGAATAGAGTCATCATGATTAGAAGATGAAGGTTGTTGTTTAAACTCAGATTCATTCATATGATCATCTGATTGATGTGTTGAATGTTCAAGCATAGCATATGAAGGTGAAGTAGTTTGGTCAGAAGTAGAATTGACGTGTTCAGAATGAGCATGATCAATAGAAATAGGTGAAGGTGGAATATGATGATTATAATCAGAGTTATTAGACTCATCAGAAGTAAATGAACTATTATTAGGTGCAGGAAAAAACAAATCATTTACATCAAATGAAGAAGGTGATTTGTTGAAAGGAAACTCAGATTCACAGAATTCAATATTCCTTGAGTATGAAATTTTCTTGGTTACAAGGTGCATTATCTTGTAAGCTTTCATATGAAAAGGATAACCTAAGAAAATATGAGGATCAGCTCTTGACTGAAATTTGTGTCTGTTAACAGGATTGGTAGATACAAAACACAAACAACCAAAAGATCGAAGATGATCATAGGTAGGCTTATTTTTGAATAAGAGTTCAAAAGGAGTAAGGTTATTTAATACTTTTGAAGGCATTCTGTTTATGCGATAGGCTGCAGTTAGGATACTATCCCCCTAAAAAATTAGTGGTAATCCAGATTGGATCATAAAGGCTCTTGCTGTTTCTAAAAGATGTTTATGTTTCCTTTCAACTCTTGCATTCTACTGAGGTGTATAAGGACAAGACAATTGATGAATGACGCCTTTGGAAGAAAAAAATGATTTACCTTCAATGCTATTGCCTAGCTCTTTTGCATTATCAGATCGAATGATTTTAATCGTTTTATGGAATTGAGTTTGAACAAAGTGAACAAATGATTTTATGACATGGAAGGCTGAACTTTTGTATTTTAACAAGTGAATCCAAGTTGATCTACTATGATCATCAACCATAGTAAGGAAATAACGATGCCCATCATAAGTGGGAGTATGAAAAGGACCACAAACATCAATATGTAACAGATCAAAAATGGAATCAGATTTAGCCTAACTAATGGGAAAAGGTAACTTGTGTTGTCTAGCTTTATGACACACAATACAAGAATGAAAAAGATCTTTATTACAAGCATCTGGAACAAGATTTATTTGTTTTAGCTTGTACAAAGGAAGATGACCAAATCGTAAATGCCACAAGGAAACAAGTTTGTTACATTTATCTAACATGACAGCACTGAAAACAGAGAAGGTACTAGGATCACACTGCTTGATTTGACTTGAATTCATCAAGAAAAGATTTCCAACCCTTTTACCAAGTACCAAGAGCTTCTTGGTGAGAGGGTCCTGCATACAACATTGTGTATCAGAAAACAAAATGAAAGATTTATATGTAGAACAAAGTTTTGCTATAGAAAGAAGATTGAAATGAAATGAGGGAACGTATAGGACATTATACAGAATTAGAGGCTCAGTTAGAGTTATATTTCCAACAAACTCAACAAACAGGATGTTTCCATTTGGTAATGAGATTTTATGTGGTTTAGGGAGTTTATGGAGAATGGAAAACATAGATTTATGACTACACATATGGTCAGATGCCCTAGAATCAATAATCCAAACACTAGAAATAGGAATAGTCAGTGTGTTACCTGCACAGGCTGCAAAACCACTTCCTTCATTTATTGTGGGAACATCACATGTGCTGTTGGAACTATTCTGACCAGAATTCAAAGCAACTGTATCTTTCACTTTGCAACTGTTGACAAAGCTCATGATCTGCTGATAATCATGATTAGAAATCTCAGTAACTCCTTCAACCGCATTTGCAGATGAGAAATGTCTTCTTGGATTATTGAACTTAAAATTTTCTGGAAATCCATTCAACTTGTAACATTCTGTTTTAACATGTCCTTTCTTCTTACATTAGTTGCAAATCAGATTTCTCCTTGTTTCAGCACTCATGAATGTCTTTACTCCTGCAGAATTATTTTTGTTTGCAAGCATAGCCATTCCTTCAGTGTTTAACTTGACAGGAGCAGTAACCTCTCTCTGTTGTTCCTCTTGAATCAAAGTTGCATAAGCATCAACAATTGTAGGAGTAGGTTTTTCATGAAGAATATTGCCTCTAACTTGAACATAGCTATCATTCAGTCCAAAAAGAAATTGGACTAACTGTTGTCTTTCCATCCTTTTAATCCAAGCCTCACCTACAGTACATGTACAATCTGGCAGATCATCAACAACAGCAAATTCATCCCAAATCCTCTTGAATCTGGAGTAATATGTTGTGATTGAATCGGTTCCTTGAGCAATTTGATTCAATTCTTTCTGCAACTGAAAAACAATAACCAGACTCGATTGTTCAAACATGTGATGTAATTGCTTCCAAATCGCACTTGCAGTAGTGTAGTAGATTAGGCCTTCAGAAATTTCTTTAGTCATGGCGTTTAGAATCCATGTAATCACAATAGAGTTACATCTCTCCCAATCATCATAAGCAGGATCATCTTCTGCAGGATTCTTAGTTCTACCAGTCACAAACCCTAACTTGTTCTTGACAGACAGCGCCAAAGACATCGCACGTTTCCAGGCTCCAAAACTCTTTCCATCAAAAATCTTCGTGACTAAAATTGTTCCTGGATTATCATTCTGACTCAAGAATAGCGGATTTGAGTAAGCAGATGCATTCGTATTCTTGTTTACAGAACCGTGATCTTCTGCCATTTTTCTTTTCAAGAAATCAAATGAGAGGAAAAAACAGAGAACAAAAGAGGAATCAACAGATCTGAAATACGATAATCAGAAACAAGAATGTTCAAATTGAAAATAATCCGATTGCAATAGATTGCTCTGATACCATAAGAAACTTGAGAGAAAAGATAGAGAGAGAAAGTAGAGAGAGAGAGATATTTTTCTGTGTATTCAAATAATAAGCACAACAATGCTATATATACAAGAAGAAAGAGATTAAGACTTCTAACTAATACTGCTGACTAGGACTAACATAATAACAAAAATAATAACTAAACTAATAGGTGGTGGATGTTGGTGGCGATGACGACGGCGGCCGGTGGTGGCTCCCGATCGCTCGGCAGATGGATGGCTCGAAGACGACTGCTTCTTCTCGATGGTATCAGCTTGGGAAGAGATGGAATTTTGACCTAGTCAAAATAGAGGGGGGGAAAGATTTAGGAAGGGTGGGAAACGAATAGGAGGGCGGGAAACGAACATTATTTTGTATGTTTTTTTTAATAAATTCATAATCAATGTATTAAATATAATTTGTCTTATTTTGACTTAATACAAATTTTTATTTTAACTTAATAATAAAATAATTGTGATGTCATTTAAAAATAATTTTAAATATTTAAATAATAGTATATTTTATCATAATTTCATCGATTTTATTATTAATACTAATATTATTATTATTAAAACCCTTTAAAAGTCAATAAAACTGATTAAAGTTCAATAGATCTATTAATGCCTATAGAAATATTAAAGCCTATAAAATCGATTAAACCTCAATAAAATCGATTACACTAGACAGGACAGAACAGGACAGGACAGAACAGAGATCACTGTCTCATGTTTGGCAGGACTTTTATGTGGAACAAACAGGAACAAGTTGGAACAGTCCTGTTCCACCCCTACCGCATGGAACAAGCTGGAACAAGGTGGAACAGACTTATGAGATGAGTCTTGCATTAGTAAAGGAAAACACCTTTCTTAGTTACTTGATTTGAACTCAACAATGATATTTAAACCAAACATTCATACATAATGGTCCTTAATGAACTTGATCGTGCCTTAATGGATTCCAAGTACTCTTTATGAAATATAATGGTCCTTGACGAATCATATTTGACTTAGTGGTTGTTAATGCACTGTATAGACCTTTATGGACTTCAGTGACACTTAATGAACTTGATCGGGCCTTGATGGACTCCAAGTACTCCTTCATCGACATATACATACACACATATAACGGTCTGTTAAGCCCAATATGATTCATATAGCCCAATACGTCCCATTAAAGCCCAATACATCCCATTAAAGCCCAGAACGGTCTGTTAAGCCCATAACGGTCCATTGAAGCCCAAATGATCAATTAAAGGCCAATACGGTCAATTAAAGCCCAATACGATTCATTAAAGCCCAATACGTCCCATTAAAGCCCATAACGGTCTGTTAAGCCCATAACGGTCCATTGAAGCCCAAATGATCAATTAAAGGCCAATACGGTCAATTAAAGCCCAATACGATTCATTAAAGCCCAATACGTCCCATTAAAGCCCATAACGGTCTTTTAAGCCCATAACGGTCCATTGAAGCACAATACGATCCATTATAGCACAATGCGATCCATTATAACACAATACGATCCATTAAAGATTAAACACCTAGTAGATCATTAAAACCCCAATAGGATCCATTAACGGCCATTTGGATCCAATAAACCCCCGGCAGGTCTATTTGGCAGCCCAATATGGTCTATTAAAGCCAAAACCGTTCCATAAGCCCATAATGGTCAATTAAAGCCCAATACGATTCATTAAAGCCCAATACGTCCCATTAAAGCCCATAACGGTCTGTTAAGCCCATAACGGTCCATTGAAGCCCAAATGATCAGTTAAAGGCCAATACGGTCAATTAAAGCCCAATATGATTCATTACATCCCAATACGTCCCATTAAAGCCCATAACGGTCTGTTAAGCCCATAACGGTCCATTGAAGCCCAAATGATCAATTAAAGGCCAATACGGTCATTAAAGCCCAATACGATTCATTAAAGCCCAATACGTCCCATTAAAGCCCATAACGGTCCATTAAAGCCCATAACAATCCATTGAAGCACAATACGATCCATTATAGCACAGTACGATCCATTATAACACAATACGATCCATTATAACACAATACGATCCATTAAAGCTTAAAAGAATATATTAAACCACAAATAAACCCATTAAAGTTCAATTGAGTTGATTAAACACCTAGTAGATCATTGAAACCCCAATATGATCCATTAACGGCCATTTGGATCCAATAAACTCCCGTCAGATCCATTTGGCAGCCCAATACGGTCCATTAAAGCCAAAACCGTTCCATAAGCCCATAATGGTCAATTAAAGTCCAATACGATTCATTAAAGCCCAATACGTCCCATTAAAGCCCATAACGGTCTGTTAAGCCCATAACGGTCCATTGAAGCCCAAATGATCAATTAAAGGCCAATACGGTCCATTAAAGCACAATACGTTCCATAAATGCCCAATACGGTCCATTAAAGCCCAAACCGTTCCATAAGCCCATAATGGTCCATTAAAGCCCATAACGGTTCATTGAACCGAATATATATACCTGTGTATACTTCAACTTTGTGAACCGAATGTATATACTACGCATTTTAATTTGAAAACTGTGTATTCACCGATATGTTCTACAATAAAGTAAATTAAGTTGATTTATCATTAAATATATCTAAAAATTTTAATTTTCTTTAATATTTATTAAATTAAAATTAGGTTTTAATCATATTTTCGACGGATTTTAAAATACTATTTTTTTAAAATATTTTCGGCGGATTTTAAAAAAATTAATTTTTATTTAAATTTTCGGCGGATTTTAAAAAAAATTAATTTTTATTTAAATTTATTAGATTTAAATTTTCGGCGGATTTTCGGCGGGTTTTAAATTTTTTTTTCTTAAAATATTTTCGACGGATTTTTGGCGGATTTTAAAATAATTAATTGTTATTTAAATTTATTAGATTTTAGATTTTCGGCGGATTTTAAAATTTATTTTTTTAATTTTTTTAAAAAATATTTTCGGCGGATTTTAAATAATTAATTTTATTTAAATTTATTGGATTTAGATTTTCGGCGGATTTTAAAATTTATTTTTTTATTTTTTAAAAATATTTTCGACGGATTTTTGGCGGATTTTAAAATAATTAATTTTCATTTAAATTTATTAGATTTTAATTTTCGGGGGATTTTAAAATAATTAATTTTTATTTAAATTCATTAGATTTAGATTTTCGGCGGATTTTAAAATTTATTTTTTTTAAATATTTTCGGCGGATTTTAAAATAATTACTTTTTATTTAAATTTATTAGATTTAGATTTTCGGCGGATTTTAAATTTTTTTTTAAATATTTTCGGCGGATTTTAAAATAATTTTTTATTTCTTAATTAATTTTTAACTAATTAAAAAAGTTCCGGCGGATTTCCGACGGATCATATCTAATTATATTCTGCCAAAAATCCGCCGAATAAATGTCGAGATTTTTAAAAAAAATTAAAAAAATTCCTTTTTTGGGATTTTCGGCGGAAGTCAACGGATTTTGACTTTTTTAATTTCGGCCGGAAATCCGTCGGAAAATTTCAAGCGGAAAATCCGCCGAAAATCAGGTTTTGTTTAGTAGTGTATTGAACTCTATAATACCATTAACATCCAATACAACTTATTAAGAACTACTGAAGTTTATTAAGGTCCATTATAACCCGACAAGATCTTTTATGACTTGTACAATTTTTAAATATTACACATAATTTTTTAAAAATACACATATAAAATTACACATACAATTTTTTAAAAATACACATATTCACATCCAACTTCTTCAACTCTCGAGCACACAACATCTGAAAGAATCTAGATAATTCACAAATTGCGTCAACCTTAAATCGTCCGTACACGAGTTATTACATTTTCAACTACCTATATTTATCTATATTTTTTACCTTAGGCAACATAGAAACAAGATTATATGTTGCCTAAGCCAACTCTTACGCAACAAAGACAATAGATTATATGTTGCCTAAGTAAAAGTAGGTATCAACCTTAAATCATCCGTACACAACTTATTAGATTTTCAACTACCTATATTTATTTATAATTTTTTACCTTAGGCAACATAGAAACAAGAAAATATGTTGCCTAAGATAACTTTCATTAAATAAAAAAACACATTACACAACTAAGGCAACATAAGTGAAGATGTTGCTTAAGATAGTTGAGGCAACATATAATTATTCATATGTTGCATAAGGTCTCACTTAGGCAACATATAACTATACTTTGCCTAAGAGAAAACTTAGGCAACATATATTAGCCTTTGTTGCCTAAGCTTATCTTAAGCAACATAGGCAATTAGCCTATGTTGTCTAAGGCAACAATTGGTGTAGTGAGAGGAGGTGATGGTTTATATAGTAAACCAAAATTGTAAATAAAGGCTCAACTTATTCTAAAATGACAATAACACCTTAAACTTGCAAAACTAACCCAAACTTATCCTAAACTAATAAACATAAAATAAATAAATAACTAACTTATACGGGTCATTACAAAACCTTACCCGGATCACATATCCGGAAGCTTTCTGACTTCTCATAGCTTTAAAAAGATTTAGCGGGACCCCGTGCTAAGTCGTCGAAGAGGGACATTTGTGAGCTTTTGTCGGGTATGGGTATGATAGGCTTATTTAGGATTCTCAACCTGTCGAGTAGTTTTATGTGGTAAATAGTTATATGTATTTTGTGTAATTCATATTGGTGAAGTTTGTGGAAAAAGTAAGGTTTTGGCAAGTTTTCAAAAGAAGGTGATATTTGCGTTATTTCTTCAGGTGAGTTTTACTTTAATTATTTTCAAACCGGAATACATATATACTAGATAAATATGTGGTAGGTAGTGTGATGATGTGCTTATGATTGAAATATGATATATTGAGATGTATGTTGTATTTATATAAGCATTATACTACACGATTGCACGTTGGCCGAACTTAGGGCCGGTGGAGTTTGGCTGTACGGAGTGACAACGGAGTTGGCTGTGTTTTAGTGCAGCGAAATAAATTGATTAGTTGGTTTAGCACATCCAACTAATATGGTCATGTGAAAGATTTGTACACATTGCATAAGAGTCATGATTGGTATTGTGATACTTGTTATATATCATTGTTTTTACAAAAATGATTACTAAAGATTTTATCACTTGGACCAATTGGTGTAACCCTCATTTTGTTTTCAAAAATATGTATTTCAGGTCGAGGAACGTTTAAAGGCAAAGGCAAGGATAAGGTGTGTTGTGTTTTCGAAGGCTGTTTTTGATTAAGATGTTTTCGTGAATCGTTTTGTATGGATAGTTTTTGTGAATTGGAATGTAATATATTAGCGAAAAGTTTGTACTGGTATATGTAATGAAAAGCTTCGGGACATTCAGACCTTATGTGATATAATATATATCTTTGTTATCTTATACAAGAGATGTAAATTGTATTATATGATGCATGTTTGGGATGAGTTGTTTAACTTGGAATAGTTTGTCCTCTGGATTTTGAAGGGTTTAGACATGGAATCATCTCTCACAGACAACCACGCATTCTATGATCGAGGAATTGAGCATGTTGTCGTTGTGTGTACTCATAGCCACCACCATAGCCGTTGGATCACCATACATTTTTTAAGGCAGCACCCTAACCGGATAATAATATAATATCCAAGCATAGTTCCACCCAGACCCAATGCGTTCCTTACACCTTCTGCAACCACATTATGGACCATGCTATGTAACTCAGTAAATAAGAAAAAGCTTACCGAAAGTGTGGAATTTTATATTGGCATACCCTCATCGTTGAACTCTATAAAGGTAAATCAAAGAACGGAATTAGGGTCACTACAAACACGGCAATCCACAAGCTACTGATATTAAAAAGGCATAAAAGGTTCCTTGTAGTTACAAGCAAAATCAGTCCCAGCAAAAAGAAAGACATATGTTTACAATATAATTAAAAATATATTTTTACGTGTCCACAATTAATGAAGAGGGTTGCAAGTTGCTCTTCAGTTACCTAAATCAGACAAACCCAGGTGAGCAAAAATAAAAAGATTGGAAAAGAAAATTATTAAAACAGGAAACCAAGCAAAAATGATATCAGACACCAAGTATTAATAGTTATTTACCTGATGATCGATGTCAGACACCTAAATCGTCCTCTTAATGACATCTTCTCATTGTGCCATGCTAGTTCGGGTATTCATCTAACACAAAAAACCAACAACCCAATACTTGTATTCTGTTCTTTCTTGGGAATATACACAAAAACAACCTTTGTTATTTTTGCTAATAACCCTATCTGTTCAATAATAAGAATCATCATCATCATCATAAGCTCAGAAATCTGAAATAAGCAATGCTAGAACAAAAATGGGGATAATGGTATTTAGTCCAATTTTGATTATATCCTGCATATGATATGACATCAATTTAAATTTTAAAACATAAGTATATGTTTTAATCAATTTAGCAACAAAAAGAAATATTTTAGACTACAATTAATATCATTGATATCTTATTATCAAAACGCTTGATTAATCATGTTCTCTAAAATCCAAATAGGAGACAGTTAACTTCAGAGCCACACAGGTTTTTCAACCTCCAGAATCTCGTAACCTGTTCCTCACTTTCTAATTTTCATCACTACAAAAATTGATGCCTAATTTTTTCCATCACAGGATGAAAGTCAAAACACATGCATGTAGTTCAGTTAATACACCAACAGATGAGCTATTTCTTTACTTCATTAGAGTTAATTCAAAATACAACATAGAAAGTTGAATTTAACATTAATATAACCAAGGAAAAACAAGAACCTTCAATATTTATGTAGAACAAATCTAAAAGGTTGTAACTGAAATGCAAAATACATAAGCTAAAATACCATTAGAAACAAACAACATCTATAAACATGAGCTCCAACAACAAGTTAAAATCAATGCATAAAAAGGAATTGGAGATACTATTAAATGAGATGCAGAGGCATGAGGAATTAGGATACTACACCAAACCAATAGCTTACAGCAGCTACAGCTTCAGTCACTTTGAGCCACAGATGCATCTTCATCCTTTTAGATATGTGTTTGAAATATCCAAACTAGAGAGATACATTTTGGGCAAATTGTTTAGTTAGGACAAAATCACAAATTTGCAACTTGAAAGTGACAAACAGGTTACCAGATTCGTTCAATTTGAGAGGCAAATTAAGAGATGAGTCGGTCACAGTGGTGTGGTAGGAGGGATGGCTGTGGTGTGGCTGTGTTAGGGCCAAAATGTTAGTTGAATGGAAGTTCAAGGGTGCTTTTTGTAAATACCTTAAAGAGGTATAAACAGTTAGCCTTAATCTTTGTTTTAGATAAATCGTTCCAATTCACATTGTAAACTCTCTGAACGACATTAAACCTTTGATTGAAATATATGGGTGACAGATTGAAATCATTGCTTGTTATTGACTATTGATTATTGATTAGTATTGTTACTGCACTAATCTGGGATCCATAATTGGTATCACACGATCGATTCAAGGTTTCAAAGTATCTTGGTAAGTTTATCGACTGCTAGTTTTTATTAGGATACTCATTCTTGCGATTTCTGCAAAATTGTTAAGTTTTGATCATCAAAATCGAATTCTCCTAGTCTTGTTAAGATTCCTGCAAGTTTTTGAAGTTTGATTTGAAGTATTGAAGTGTTTGTTCGCATAATTGTATTATTGAGTTTTTTTGGTCTCTGTTCTTAAAAATCATCAATTTTTGCATCAAAAATCGATTGTTTTGCTTAGAAATTGATAGGGTTCGATTGTTTTTGTGTTTTTGGTCATCTACTAATCTTTCAGAAGCATAATCGATAACCCTAATTCATCCCTTGATCCGTTTTGTCTCGCACAACTGCACTTTCCGGGTAAGTTCATTATTTCACTCGAACACTTTTCGGACAACTCGTTGTCCGAACTTTTATCCGGACGCAACCCTATCCGGATTGCATCGGTTCCCGGGTAACTCTTTCCGGATATCACATATCCGGTAAGTTACCGGTTCCACACGTATCCGGATCTCATTTTTCCCGGTAAGTCTCTCTATCCGAATTCACTTCCCGGATGCCAGCCGGATCTCCTATTCGGACTGCTCACCTCCCGGACACAACTTCTATTCGGTACGTTCTCTTCCCGGTTACTTTACTTTCCGGTAACTTGTTTATCGGGAAACTATTATGTTCGGACACTTAACAATCACATCCGAATCCGGACACTTCTGATCCGGACACCACTATCTGGATTCCTATCCGGATACTCTGTTGAGTTTTTCACCTTACCTGTTAGCACCTTTCACTATTAGATTTTGCGTTAGGATACTCACTCATAGTTCCTTGCGTTAAGTCACTACCTTGAATCGAACCGTATACTGTCTGAAGATCAATTTAGTGCATTACGATGTCTCGAGACGCTCTTGCAATTGGTACCGACTCCAAACCTCCGATCCTCTATCGAGGCGAATACGCACAATGGCGAGACAGATTCCTAATCTTCATCGAGTCTAAGGACAATTACGAGTACATCTGGCAAGCTCTTACAGAAGGTCCTCAGGAAACTCCAATACAAGTTGTTCCAACCCAAGCTAATGGTGCCCCAAAAGAAAGAACACCAAAGTTATACGCCCAAATGACCGACGATGAAAAGAACAGGTTCAATGGGGAGAAGCACGCCAAGAGATATCATATTCAGAGTCTGCCGAATGAAATATACACAACAATTGATTGCCACAAAGACACTTCTACAGGCATGTGGGATCAAATGGCCAAGATGATGAGCGACAGTAAAGTTGGGATTCAGTTGAAGGTAAACAGCTGCATCACTCTCTATAATGGTTTCAAGCAGCAAAAGGGTGAATCGTTGCCCGAGACGTACGAACGATTCTGTCTATTACTGAACGATCTTCAAAAGAACAAAATCTCGCGGTCCAATACTGAAAATGGACTCAAGTTTCTGAACAACCTTCAGCCCGAGTGGAGAACCTTTGCCTCTCACATCAAACACAACCACCTCATAAAGAACGTTCCCATCAATGAGTTGTACGAAATGCGCATGCAAAACGAGGACAAAGTTCTGGAGATGATGGGCACTCAGAAGTCAACCACAAAGCATCAAACTAATCCCCTCGCCCTCGTATCTGACAAATGCGGAAGGTCGTTTAGCCGCAGCTCCAGAAAAACTCAAGTATCGAGTGAATCTAAACCTGAAGAGAAGGAACCAGATGAGAGTGATTCAGACCCCGAACTGACTGTAATCAAGAAAGCCATGGCCTTTATCTCCAAGTCCTTTCATAAGATGACTTTCTTCAAGAAACTGTCTTCTAACAATCATCGCTACTCAACCACTCCTAACAAGCGCCATGATTACAAAGAAAGGTACGAAGGGAAACGAAGATCCGACGAGGCCAAACAGACTGATCACAAGGAAAAGTACGTGCACAATCCTGAAGCAAAGAACAAAGATGAGTCAATCAAGTGCTACAATTATGGCAAACTGGGCCATTTTGCCAAAGACTGCCAAAAGCCTGATGTTCGCAACATTGAATACTACAAGAACAAGCTGCTTTTGGCTCAACAGAAAGAAGCTGGAAAAGCATTGATGGTTGAAGATGACCATTGGCTGACTCGATCTGATGATGATAGTGATGTTGAGGATGTTGATGCGCATTTGTGCTTCATGGGCAACCACACCGCACCTCCAGATCTCAGAGATTCCTGCCAGAACGGTTATGTGTGGTAGTTAGACTCAGTATGCTCCAAGCACATGACCGGAAGAAGGGAGCTTCTCACAAATTTCACCGAAAAATATTGTGGCAACGTGAGGATTGGGAATGGCGACAAAGCACCAATCATGGGTTATGGCGACATCGTTCAAGAGAATATAATCATCAAGAAGGTTTCCTTTGTCGCTGGGTTAGGACATAATCTGTTCAGCATCGGGCAATTATACGACAAAGATTTAGAGGTCAATTTTAAAGCCAAGAGGTGTAGTGTCCGCACCGAAGACAGAAAGGAACTGCTGGTTGGAACGCGTAAAACCAACCTCTACACCATCGACCTCTCATCTCTAAAGACTGATGAGTCCGTATGCCTGATGTCAAAGGCCAACACTCAACAAACCTGTATTTGGCATCGACGCTTATCGCACCTAAACTTCAGGAACATCAACAAATTGGTGCGAGACGGACACGTGAAAGGCATGCCCGCACTCAAATTTGAGAAAGATCGGTTATATGGAGCATGCGAGATGGGAAAGATGAAGCGAGCATCTCACAAGCCGAAGGTCGCTCCGAGCACGTCAAGGTCCCTTAAACTTATCCATGTGGATCTGTGTGGACCAATGCGCGTTCAGAGCATCAACCACAAGAAGTAGATCCTAGTTATGGTCGACGACTACTCTCGGTACACATGGGTGAAATTTCTGCACTCCAAGGACGAGACCCCGGAGCTGATCATCACTCATCTGAAGACAATTCAGCTGAATCTTCAACAGCTCGTACAGACCATTCAGATGGACAACGGTATGGAATTCATGAACCACACGTTGGATGACTACCTCACATCGATAGGTATCACCCACACACTCTCAGGCGCACATACCCCTCAGCAGAACGGAGTCATGGAAAGGCATAACCGTACCCTAGTGGAAGTCGCTCGCACGATGTTGTCGCAGTCCAAGTTGCCGTTATTTCTATGGGTCGAAGCCGTTGCAACCACCTGCTACACGCAGAACCGATCAATCCTCAACAAGCGGTTCAACAAGACGCCCTACGAGATCATCAACAATCGTATTTCGAACATCAAGTATTTCCATGCGTTCGGATGCACATGCTACATAATGAACGACAAAGATGATCTTGGAAAGTTCATCCCAAAGGCAGACGAAGGAATATTCATCTAATGCTCAATGCAAGCTCAAGCGTTTCACGTTTACAACAAGTGGACTAAAACTGTTATCGAGAGTGCAAACGTGACGTTTGATGAAGCGGCTGATTTGGCTTCTGAACAACTCGGTTCAGAACCCATTTTAACTGGTGTGTTAGCTTCCGAACACTCTCGTTCCGGATCTACACAAACTCCAGTAGATCCAAATCATGCATCTACGTCAAAATCACATCTTTCAGATTTGGATTTACGGTTCGAAGATTTTTACGATGAATTCTTTAGTCAGCCTAATACACACATTATTGTGCATAACAGGGTTGGAGCTGTGCAACTCAAAGACTCAGCAAACCTGACCGGTCTGCCGCCATCTACAAGCGCTCCAACGTCCTCTACTGACAACCCCCAAAGTTCAAGTGATACTACTTTCGAAGTTGAAATCATATCGGAGACTGTTGTGCCTATCCCAACAACCGCTGCTGAAGATTCGTCATACAATTCTCGATCGGATCAATCACCTTCTTCTTCGGATGTTTCCCAACCAATCACGAATCCGACACGAGCCCCTTCGCTCAACAGACCTTCGTCACTTAAAGCGGTACAAGATCTTCCCCCTGGTGAGTATGTCGACCCGGACACCTCGCATGCCACTAATCAGCCACTTCCACACACCACCAAATGGACACGCGCAGATCCTCTTCACCAAATCATTGGCTACCCCTCTACGCCTGTCCAGACGCGTGATGCCTCAGCAAACTTCTGCCTCTTCTCCGGATTCCAAAGCCGCATCGAGCCTACAATCGTTTCAGAAGCGCTCAGTGATCCTGACTGGGTGATAGCGATGCAAGAGGAGATCAACCAATTCGAGCGCCTCAAGGTTTGGAGATGATAACTCTATTTTTAGAGTTATTATTTCATTTTATTTTCCATTTTATTTTGTCAATTTTAGCCATTCCGCTTCTAAAAACCCCCATTCTTGGAACAATTCTCGAGAATTAGCAAAAAGAGTGAACCATAGTCTTTAATAAACTATTTGGTGGAATTTGGGTGTTTTTCACGTTTTATCCTGCAGTGACCACTGTTGTGCCCACTCCGGATCCCACTATCGAGCTGAAGAGAAAAGACAAAAGTCAAAGAAACTCCTAGTTAAGATGTAATTATTCTGGAGTTAGAAGGTTCAAATGGTAGATGATATGAGACTTGGCTGTTACAAGTGTTCCTTAAAAGCATGGCATGATGATCACACCCTTGTACTTTCAAAGTTGACTTCTAGAAAAGGTGAAGGGTCCATTGGGTAAAGAGGCTATAATTTGGTGGATTGAAGAGTTGTCCAAGGAGCTGATTTTCAGCTTAAACCCCCAGTCCTTACACTTTAGATAACCCAATTTTGTGTAAAGACCCAAACCTTCTTCTTAGTATAAATAGGGGTGTTGGGTCTCATTTATGGGGATCTTAATTTCTTGCAATTTCTCAACTACTACATTAGTGTTAGTCTTTCAATTACTGCAGTAGTTAGCATTAAATTTCTGCATTTTATTTCCTTAGTATAATTTGTAGTTCAAAGTACACAGTGACAGGGACGAATTCTCGTTCCCCACTGTGGGTTTAATTCAAGTCACTTTCAGTTTAATTATGTGTAACTTCTACTCTTTTGTTTTCTTTACTTTAGTTATGGGCTAAACATCATTTGGGATGTATGAAGGAGAAGTACCTGGATTTTATTAAAAATGCTTGAGTAATCTTTATACTTAGAATATTTGTTGTTTTGGTCACTCATTCTCGATATTTACCCAAGGATGCGAACAAGCCGATCACTTGCAAGGATCTAAAGTCTAGTTCTTAACTTAGAAATAAGTAGAACGCAGTGACACGAGCTTGAATGATGCTAGGGGATTCGAAAGAATTCTTATGACACTTACGAAAGTGAGGTTGGCACAGTGAGCTAATCTCAACCCACTGGAGTAGTAGACAAGCTAGTTGGTGTATCTAAAAACACTTAGAGTATTTGTCTCTACACATTCTATCGAGGCCTGAAAAGGTCCATTTTGAGATTACCATTGACAAAACAATAATTACTAAGAGTATGAGATTTTTATCTAACGGTGTGAGTATTTTGTAACCGCGCTTTTCTAGCGAAAATGCCCACCTCGAATACAAGGATCACTTTTAGGACCAGGTATTTGGTATAAAATCTAGGGAAAATCTAACCTACATTCCTTCTTTTAAATCTTTAGTAAAATCGTTGAAGTAGCTATTTCGCCGAACCAACCAAACTATTGTTTCTTCTGTAATTGAAACCTGTAAAAGGAGCTCATAAGAACCGTATTGTCTTGATTGTCTAGTCTCTGTGGATTCGATTCTGGTATTTTACCAACTATTACTTGCTGTGACGATCATAGTGGACAGTGTACACTTGCACTTCCCACTATGGACAGTTTGCAACCCACTGCGATTAAAACACATATTTCGCACGTACCAAGTTTTTGGCGCCGTTGCCGGGGACCGGCGTGATTTTAAATCTCAAGACATTAGTTTTTGTTCGAGCCCGAGTAACTCGTTTTTCTAAGTTGTTCGTGTTGCATGCCACGACGACAACACGAACCTTTGGTGCCAATCGATCTTGAAATAGAGAAAACTTTTCGAAGAAGACGTAGAAACAAAAATCGACAATCCCCTGTGGAACTTACTGTGAACATGGCAGAAATACCACCCGTAGTGGAGACCACAGTGACGATTGCCGATAGCAAAGATCGAAAAATACGGGACTATGCTACTTCCGGAGTTGGTGATTTGAGCTCCGGAATTTTAAGACCCAACATTGTTGCAACTCATTTTGAACTCAAACCGGTGATGTTTCAAATGATCCAAGCCATGCGTCAGTTTGGAGGATCACCATCTGAGGATCCACACTCGCACTTAAAATCTTTCTTGGAAATGACTGATTCCTTTCAATTGCAAGGTGTGAGTGATGAAGCGTTAAGACTAAGACTTTTCCCTTTTTCACTAAGGGATAAGGCAAAGTCATGGCTGAACTCGCATGCACCTCACTCGATAACCACTTGGCAAGAACTTGCCGATAAATTTTTGCAAAAATACTTTCCTCCAACGAGGAATGTAAGGTTTTGAAATGATATAATTTTGTTTAGGCAAGAAGAAGATGAGGCTGTTTCGGATACATCAGAACGATTTAAAGATTTACTTCCGTAACGTCCCAAAAATTACAATAAATTTGAACTTTTAAAAATACCATTTTTACTAAATTAAACCATAAGTATTTAAATAAAATCAAACGTTTATCCAAATCTCGTTAAGTTAAATAACCAAACCAATTAACACAACGGAATATGTAAATAATGTAAACATAACGTCTCAAAGTAAAAATGATAGAAGTCTCCACAACGCGCCAGTGTGTACCGTCACGCCTTGCTGCCACTCGTACCTGAAACAGTAATTTATAGGGGAAGGGTAAGCACGAAGCTTAGTGAATTCAAACACGCACGTACGATATCAATCATACAGACACCACCCCTATCAGCAGATAGATATAACAACCAACACAAGAAATTTAATAATACAGGCACACTCATGCAAGGACACCTATGCATGTACCATTCGGTCTCCCCGAATTCATACAACGCTTGTGTACGCATCCCTCGGTCTCCCCGAGTTCATACCACACCCGTGTACGTACTCCTCGGTCTCCCCGAGTCCTCGGTCTCCCCGAGATTTATACGACACCCAAGACCTTATACTAGACTCTACTCAGCCTAGTACTACACCCAAACAACACAGATATCACACACGAACTACAGTAATGCGCATACAATCTCTATCCTACGCAGTGAGTGAACTCACCTCGGAAAGCAATGCAGAGCTCCACAAACAGCAATAAGAGCCCGTCAACTCCAACTCACTTCTTTTCACCTAAGGAAGTGTTATCAAGTGTCAAAGTGAAGTCCCAACCCGAAAATTCAATTATAAGTCCAAACGTGCATTTTCCCGGTTTTGGTCTAAAACTACAGGTCTGCTCGTGACCTGTTTAGCCCCCCTTAAACCCGTCAAACCAGAAATATTATTCCATAATTAGAAAGTTCTATGTCTTAGGTTTCCAGGGACATATCGCACGCGTTCATACAAGGTCCCTACTATTTTATATAAATTTTTCAAAACAGACTATCCGAACAGCGAATTTCGGACCAGTCTGCACTAAATACCAATTTGGCCCTAGCTAGAGGCCTCGTTAATTTTTCTGCAAAACATACGAAACATACCAGACCCAATTTGGGAGATTTGGGCACTGGTTTCACCCCAATCCGAGTTTCCTACATTTATCTATGGATTTTACAAAACAGCGACAGATTAGACGATTTCACATAAAATGATAACTTTGATATCGGTTTAACGTTTTCGCGTTAGGTTTACGCATTAGGGTTTGCAGCTAGGGTTTTAGGTTACTAAGGGCTGGACTAAACCACTCACCACCCACTGCCACTTCCGGCAGCGGTGGTCGGCGGCGGCGGCAGCCACCACCGGCGGTGGTGTTTCGACGGCGGCGAAAGAAAGAAAAAGAGAAAGGAATGGAGGCTTACCTCTCGTCGACGACCCAGCAGCACCCCGACGGAATCCCGATCACCGGCTGTTATTCTCTCTCTCTCTCTCTCTCTCTCTCTCTCTCTCTCTCTCTCTCTCTCTCTCTCTCTCGCCGGCAGATGACCACGGCGGCGCCGGCGGTTTGGGGTGGCACGGCGATGATCGCAAGGAGGAAGGGAGGGGCAGGGAACTAGATTAGGGTTTCGGTGGGTGGTGTTTGTTGCGTGGGACGAAAGTGAAACAAGAAGGGGAGGGGTCGGTCCTTAAGGGCCGATCCCATGCAAACTTATACATGAAATGTCACTTTTAGTCCCTGCACTTCCAAGCCCTTGCAAATCAATTAGAGTTTTTTCCAAATTTAACATTTTGGTCATCCCCGTCAATCCCGTTAAAACATTAAACAAAATAAAATATTCATACCGGGACACGGGCTTTACAACTCTCCCCCGCTTGAATTAGACTTCGTCCTCGAAGTCTACGTCCGCAAATAGCTCCGGATAGTTCTCCCGCATCTCAACCTCGGGTTTCCAAGTCCACTCGGAACCCTTTCGATGCTGCCACTAAACTTTCACTAAGCCAATTACCTTGTTACGTGAGATTTTCGTCTTCCTCTCAATAATAGCAATCGGCTTCTCTATGTAGTTAAACCGCTCGTCACCCTGAATATCCTCAAGAGGGATCACCGCTGACTCATCCACCACACACTTCCTCAACTGAGACACATGGAATGTGTTGTGGATCAAGCTCAGCTTGTCCGGTAACTCTAAGCGATAAGCTACCTTTCCCACCCGAGCAATGACATTGTAAGGTCCAATGTAACGGGGCCCCAACTTTCCCCGTTTACGAAACCGAATCACCCCTTTCTAGGGCGAAACCTTCAGCAAAACATAATCCCCCACCTGGAACTCCAAGTCTGATCGTCTCTTGTCGGCATAACTCTTTTGCCGACTCTGTGTAGTAACTAAACGGTCCCGCACCGCCTGTATCATCTCAGTCGTCTTCAGCACAATATCAGTACTCCCCAATACTTACTGACCAACCTCGCCCCAGCAAATGGGCGTCCTGCACTTCCCACCATACAACCTCTCGTACGGCGGCCTGCCAATACTGGAATGGAAGCTGTTGTTGTAGGAAAACTCCGCACTTCAGTGGGGGTCTTCGGCACCTCTCACCGCATTATTGTGGTAATCTTGGCCGGATTGACCATAATACCCTTCTGATTCACGACATGTCCTAGGAATTGGACCTCTCGTAACCAGAGCTCACACTTGGAGAACTGAGCATAAAGCTTCTCCCGTCTCAAGACTTCCAAAACTTCTCGCAAATGCGTCCCATGCTTCTTCCTTTGACTTCGAATACACGAAAATGTCATCGGTGAACACAATCACCGACCGGTCCAGCATTGGGCTACACACCCTGTTCATGAGGTCCATGAACGCTGCTGGTGCATTGGTGAGCCCGAAAGGCATCACCACAAACTCGTAATGGCCATAACGTGTACGAAATGTCGTCGTCTCCGTATCCTCGCTTCTCACCCGCATCTGAGGATACCCCGATCTCAAATCACACTTAGAGAACCACGAGGCTCCCTTTAGCTGGTCGAACAAGTCATCGATCCTTGGTAGAGGATAACGGTTCTTCACCGTAAGCTTATTCAACTCACGATAGTCTATACACATCCGTTGGGACCCGTCCTTCCTCTTCACAAATAGAATCGGGGCTCCCCACGGTGAACAACTCGGCTTGATGAACTCCTTTTCGAGAAGTTCCTGCAACTGAGTGTACAACCCCTTCATTCCCGATGGAACTAGGCGGTAAGGTGCCTTGGCCACCGGAGCAGCACCCGGGATTAAGTCAATGCGGAGCTCTACCTGTCGCTCGGGAGGTATCCCCCGATAAGTCATTAGGAAATACGTCAGCAACTCCCGTACAACTGGCACGTCCTCCGCAGTCTTCTTCTCTTCGTCGCCACGGGTGTCTATCACATAAGCTAAATATCCCTGGCCACTGTGCTGTAAGTACCTCCGAGCCCTCACAACCGAACATATCGCTGAGGTCCGCCTGGGGGAGTCGCCCTGGATCAACAGTTCTCCCCCGCTTGGGGTTCGAACTCGTACTTGTTTGCGACGACAAACAATCTCTGCATCAAAAACATCCATCCAACCCATGCCCACAATCACGCACAACTCGCGCATAGCGATCAGATCAATAGGGAATCTCACACCATAGATTTCCAAAGTACACCCACGATACACGTCAGCAACCGTCAAGATCCTATCATCAGCAACCTCGACTACAAGTGGACAGCCTAATCGTCCTACACTACGGCCCAACCGTTCACTAAAAGTGTGAGACACGAAAGAATGAGTTGCCCCGCTATCAAACATCACCACACCAGGCACTGAGTTAACTAAGAACGTACTTGATCATACAGTTTAAGCAAAATGTAACCACATATAAAATCAGTAACCAATAAATTCAAGTGAAGAAATATACCTGTCACCACTTTAGGCGTAGCCTGTGGCTCATCCGCCTTCAGTTGATGAACTCTACCTTGGGCCGTCACGGTCCCAGCCTGACCCACACGACCATCCGTAATACGCAAAGGAGCAGCCGCAAGAGCTCCTTGTGCCCCACCCCCATCAGTAACTCTCGAATTCGGGCAGTTGGCCTTCACGTGGCCCGTCTGTTTGCAGTTAAAACAGACTAGTAGTGGTACCCTGCAATCCCGACCGTAGTGTCCCACCTGGCCACACTTGAAACATTTGTCATCTCTCCTTCCGTTACAATCTCTGGGCTTAAACTCACTGCTTCTTTGACTCGAGTGCGAGTCCGAAAACCTCGTTTTCGCTGGAACAGCCGATACTGGTGCCACGGCCTGCGCCGCTTTCCTCTTCTTAGCCTGCGTCTCCAACTCAAGTTCCCGTCTCCGGGCAGCCTCCATCATCGCAGCAAGTGAAGCATACTGCGCATTACTCACGAACTCCCTGATCTCGGTACGTAACATATCCTTGTACCGCGTCATCTTCATGTCCTCCGAAGCAGCATACTGAGGACAGAATAGTGCCATCTCCGTGAACTTTCAGTTCATCTCTTTCACGGTCTCCGTAGTCTGAGTGAGCTCCAAGAACTCCTTAGCAATCTTCTCCATCTCCACTGGAGGCACATACTCTGCACGAAACCGTACAACGAACTCCTCCCAGGTCAATGTAGTGCGCTCATTAAACGTCAAAGCAGTAGCGCACCAGTCTTTCGCTCCATCTCGTAACAGCTTCACCGCGAAACGAACCTTCAAGTTCTCCGGACAACCACTAGTAAGGAATGCGCACTCCATGTCCGAGATCCAGCGCATACTGACGATCGGGTTTGAGTCTCCCTTGAACTCAGGAGGAGAACAAGCAGAGAGATCCCGATACTGAAACTCTAGCGCTCGGGGCTGCCCACCAGCAGGGGGTAGAATCGCCGCGATGCGCTCCTCCATCAACACTATTACCTCATTACGAATGGCGGTAATAATCTCGGGGATCGCCTCCCCAATAGTATGCGTCACCTCAGCCACAATCATCTCACGAATCTGCTTAGCAGAAAATCCAGTACCCGCATCTGGATCAGCATTGTTGCTCCTTCTCGTGATGGCCATTCTGGGTAATTATTACAACGATTTATTAGCACGCAATAAATCCTACTAACTATGCTCACGCTCAACTCCTCGGATTCTCCGTGACTTTCCCCGACTCGAGCACGGATCCTGTGCTTCAGATTGTAGGAGCTCTACTACTACCTTCCACACCTATCCTTACTCGTTTCGAGTCCCATCCCGAAGTGCCCAAGTAGTTCCTTGCCGACGGTTTAACCCATATGCCCGTACCAGCATATGTCAACACTCTTCCTAGTTCACTAGGAAATTCACCCCATCCCACTACCCTTGCTATGACGAAATCTCCACTAGTCATGACGAGTCGCCTCGCGAATGCACAGTCGCATACAGTGTGAAATCAAATAGACATTCGAATAAAAGATTCTATCCTACAATAGTTGGACTCAAACAAGAGCTGCGCAATAGAACTAAATCCAACATTCTAAGGCTATTTGGTTCCTACTGCATACAACTTATAAGGCATTCACTTAACAACCTATCAAGACTAGCATAAATTTCTACTAGCAAGCTGTTAACAACATGCAGTACAGTATAATCAGCACCAGGCAATCTAGCATACATACTCCTATGTTCTAGAAAGCAATAAATTACACTAAGTACTCTACCTTTTCCCTTGGCATCGGCTGACTGTATACACTGCGCCTTCGGTCACCGTTTTCTCAAACGTACTTTCCCTTTCTTTTATTTTCTCAAAAGTTTTTGAAAGGAAAGAAAATTCCGAGCCGCAAACTTGAGTTCAAACACATCGAAATGTGTTCGATTCGCTCAAGCTGTGCTTTAATACCAACTTGTAACGTCCCAAAAATTACAATAAATTTGAACTTTTAAAAATACCATTTTTACTAAATTAAACCATAAGTATTTAAATAAAATCAAACGTTTATCCAAATCTCGTTAAGTTAAATAACCAAACCAATTAACACAGCGGAAAATGTAAATAATGTAAACATAACGTCTCAAAGTAAAAATGATAGAAGTCTCCACAACGCGCCAGTGTGTACCGTCACGCCTTGCTGCCACTCGTACCTGAAACAGTAATTTATAGGGGAAGGGTAAGCACGAAGCTTAGTGAATTCAAACACGCACGTACGATATCAATCATACAGACACCACCCCTATCAACAGATAGATATAACAACCAACACAAGCAATTTAATAATGCAGGCACACTCATGCAAGGACACCTATGCATGTACCATTCGGTCTCCCCGAATTCATACAACGCTCGTGTAAGCATCCCTCGGTCTCCCCGAGTTCATACCACACCTGTGTACGTACTCCTCGGTCTCCCCGAGATTTATACGACACCCAAGACCTTATACTAGACTCTACTCAGCCTAGTACTACACCCAAACAACACAGATATCACACACGAACTACAGTAATGCGCATACAATCTCTATCCTACGCAGTGAGTGAACTCACCTTGGAAAGCAATGCAGAGCTCCACAAACAGCAATAAGAGCCCGTCAACTCCAACTCACTTCTTTTCACCTAAGGAAGTGTTATCAAGTGTCAAAGTGAAGTCCCAACCCGAAAATACAATTATAAGTCCAAACGTGCATTTTCCCGGTTTTGGTCTAAAACTACAGGTCTGCTCGTGACCTGTTTAGCCCCCCTTAAACCCGTCAAACCAGAAATATTATTCCATAATTAGAAAGTTCTATGTCTTAGGTTTCCAGGGACATATCGCACGCGTTCATACGAGGTCCCTACTATTTTATATAAAATTTTCAAAACAGACTATCCGAAAAACGAATTTCGGACCAGTCTGCACTAAATGCCAATTTGGTCCTAGCTAGAGGCCTCGTTAATTTTTCTGTAAAACATACGAAACATACCAGACCCAATTTGGGAGATTTGGGTACTGGTTTCACCCCAATCCGAGTTTCCTAGATTTATCTATGGATTTTACAAAACAGCGACAGATTAGATGATTTCACATAAAATGATAACTTTGATATCGGTTTAACGTTTTCGCGTTAGGTTTACGAATTAGGGTTTGCAGCTAGGGTTTTAGGTTACTAAGGGCTGGACTAAACCACTCACCACCCACTGCCACTTCCAGCAGCGGTGGTCGGCGGCAGCCACCACCGGCGGTGGTGTTTCGACGGCGGCGAAAGAAAGAAAAAGAGAAAGGAATGGAGGCTTACCTCTCGTCGACGACCCAGCAGCACCCCGACGGAATCCCGCTCACCGGCTGTTATTTCTATCTATCTCTCTCTCTCTCTCTCTCTCTCTCTCTCTCTCTCTCTCTCTCTCTCTCTCTCGCCGGCAGATGACCACGGCGGCGCCGACGGTTTGGGGTGGCACGGCGATGATCGCAAGGAGGAAGGGAGGGGCAGGGAACTAGATTAGGGTTTCGGTGGGTGGTGTTTGTTGCGTGGGACGAAAGTGAAACGAGAAGGGGAGGGGGTCGGTCCTTAAGGGCCGATCCCATGCAAACTTATACATGAAATGTCACTTTTAGTCCCTGCACTTCCAAGCCCTTGCAAATCAATTAGAGTTTTTTCCAAATTTAACATTTTGGTCATCCCCGTCAATCCCGTTAAAACATTAAACAAAATAAAATATTCATACCGGGACACGGGGTTTACAACTTCGAAAGTGCCCACATCATGGCATCCCACATTGCATCCAATTGGAGACCTTTTACAATGGTTTTTCCAATGCAGCCAAAATCATCTTAGATGCAACAGCCGGTGGAACATTCACGAGTAAAACCAGAAATGAAGGATATCAAATCTTAGAAAAGTGTCCAACAACAATACCGAGTGGTCCAATCCTAGAGCAATAGTACCAAAGACCAACACCATCGATTCCGAAGCACTCAAAACCATGAATGCACAGTTAGTGGCCTTAACAATAATCGTTTTGAACCAAAATAGAGGCCAAGTCAATTCTGCAACTCATCTAGCCGAAAACTGCTCCCTCTGTGGAGAGGAGCATCTTTTTGACTATTGTCCAGCAAATCCGGAAGCCGTTAATGCTATAGGAACCAATCCGAGGAACAACCCATACTCGTAGACTTATAATCCAGGTTGGAGAAATCATCCGAATTTGTCTTGGGCTGGTAATCAAGGACTCCAACCCCAGGGACCGAGTCATATCCAGCAAAGACCACACAATCCTCCTGGATTTCAGTAACATCACAGTGGGCAGTCCCCACATCACAGTGGGCAGAAGTCACAGAATTTTCACCAAGGGCAGTCCTCACAACATTTCCAACCACGATCTACTCAACCCGCTGAGGTTCAACCATCAATTGAATCAATTCTCAAGGGGTTCATGAATCAAACTCAAGCAGCCATTAGGAATATAGAGACCCAAGTAGGACAACTAGCCGTTAAAGTTAAGAATAGACCACCAGGGACGTTACCTAGTGATACCGAGCATGCTAGGGTGATAGGAAAAGGACCTGAACATGTCAAGTCCATAACACTGAGGAGTGGAAAGGATCTGAAAGATATCGTTTTCGAGTCTGATGATTCGCCTCAAATACCCACTGTCATTCCCACAGTGGGCACTCCTCAAGTCACTATCATTCCCACAGTGGGGAATGACATCCCTGAGCTTCCCACTTTTGGACCTGTTCCAAAACCTACTGTTCCAAAACCTACTGTTCCAAAGCCAATACAACAGCAAACTCAAATTGACCCGCGAAGCATACCTTTTCCTGACAGAATGAAGCCTAAAAATGTCGATGTTCAATTTAAAAAATTCTTAGACATTTTTAAACAACTTCACATTAACATACCCTTGGTAGAAGCTCTTGAGAAAATGCCAAGCTATGTTAAATTTTTAAAGGATATTTTGAACAAAAAAAGAAAGTTGGGTGAGTTTGAGATTGTGGCTTTGACCGAAGAATGTAGTGCCCTCCTTACCAGCAAGATTCCACCTAAGTTAAAAGACCCAGGTAGTTTCACCAGTCCATGCACAATAGGAGGACAAGAAGTAGGTCAAGCACTTTGTGACTTGGGAGCTAGTGTCAATTTGATGCCACTGTCCATTTTTAACAAGTTAGGCATTTGAGAGGCTAGACCCACAACCATGACATTACAACTAGCCGATCGGTCCATTGCCTACCCCAAGGGAAAAATAGAAGACGTCTTGGTCCAATTGGATAAATTTATCTTCCCCGCCGATTTTCTAGTTCTAGATTATGAGACCGATAAAGAAATCCCAATCATCTTAGGACATCTGTTTCTTGCAACCGGACGAACTTTGATTGATGTGCACAAAGGAGAACTCACGATGAGAGTTAATGACCAAGAGGTGACATTTAATGTGTTTAAATCCCTGAAGTACATAGATACCGAAGACTGTTTTGCTTTGAGTTCGATTAGTGAAACCCACTGTTTTGACTCAGTCCCCACAGTGAGGAGTGAGAGTGAGCACTCCGACTTAGAAAGTGAGGACTCTTTTGAGGATGAGTGTAACGAAGTAGTGGCACCCTTTGAACCTCTGGACTTTAAGGATAGAGATGTTCAACCCCCTTTAATAGAACAACCTCCCGAGTTAGAGCTTAAACCATTGCCTTCCCACTTGAAATATGCTTATCTCGCTAAGAATAATAAACTTCCCGTTATTATCTCTTCCAAACTTAGTGAGAAACAAGAACAACTTCTGATTGATTTGTTGATGAAGCATAAGAAGGCAATTGGTTGGACCATAGCAGACATTAGAGGTATTAGCCCCTCCTTATGTCAACATAAGATTAGCTTGGAGAGTGACCACCCTAGAAAAGTCCAACCTCAAAGAAGGTTGAACCCCATCATGAATGAGGTAGTTAAAAAAGAAGTTTTGAAGTGGTTAGACGCCGGTATTATCTATCTCATTGCTAGTAGTAGTTGGAACGACCGTAGTGAAGAACGAAAAGAATGAGCTCATTCCCACTAGGACTGTCACGGGGTGGAGAATATGCATGGACTATAGAAAACTCAACTTGGCCACTAAGAAAGACCATTTTCCCCTACCTTTCATTGACCAAATGTTTGATCGGTTAGCGGGAACAGAATTTTATTGTTTTCTTGATGGATACTTCGGATATAACCAAATCCACATCGCCCCAAGGACCAAGAAAAAACCACCTTTACTTGTCCCTACGGTACTTTTGCATTCCGGAGGATGCCATTTGGATTATGTAATGCCCCAGTCACTTTCCAACGTTGTATGATGGCCATTTTTACCAACATGATTGAGGACACCATAGAAGTTTTTATGGATGACTTTTCTGTGATAGGGACATCATTCGACAACTGCCTGGGAAATTTAGAGAAAAGCCTAGTGAGATGTGAGACCCACGACCTTATTTTGAATTGGGAAAAATGCCATTTTATGGTAGAAGAGGGTATTGTCCTAGGCCATCTTGTCTCAAAAAGAGGGTTGGAAGTTGATAAAGCCAAGCTTGAAGTAGTGGCACAACTTCCCGAACCCACAACTGTGAAAGGTATTCGAAGTTTTTTGGGTCACGCGGGTTTTTATAGGAGGTTCATCAAAGATTTTTCGAAAATAACAAAACCCCTATGAAACCTGTTACAACATGAAAAAGACTTTATTTTTACCCAAGAATGCCGAGATGCTTTTGAAACAATCAAAGAAGCCTTAGTCACAGCACCCATAGTGACCACTCCTGACTGGTCACTCCCATTCGAAGTGATGTGTGACGCAAGCGAGTGGGCAGTGGGGGCTGTTCTTGGACAAAGAAAGAACAAAGTTTTTCACCCCATTTATTATGCAAGTAAAACATTGATTGAAGCTCAGATTAATTACACTGTTACTAAAAAAGAATTACTTGCGGTAGTGTTTGCTTTTGATCGTTTCAGGTCATACTTGATAGGGACGAAGGTTATCGTGCATACCGACCATGCAGCGATAAAAATTTAATCACCAAGGCTGATTCCAAGCCTCGGTTGATTAGATGGGTTTTATTGCTGCAAGAATTCGATCTTGAGATCGTTGATAGAAAAGGAACAAGCAATCAGGTAGCTGACCATTTGTCCAGGCTCGAGAAGATAGTGGGCACTGCTGATCCCACTCAGGTCAAAGAGAATTTTCCCGATGAACAATTGTTATCAGCCCAACATCTCGAAAATAATATTCCTTGGTATGCTGATATTGCAAACTTTTTAGCGAGTGGACTAAAACCCCACGGGATGAGTGGACAACCTTTTAAAAAGTTTTTACACGATACACGACAATATGTTTGGGACAACCCTTTCTTATATAAGATAGGGACGGACCAAATATTGAGGCGTTGTGTCCACGGGAGTGAGCAACATCAAATACTCCATGGTTGTCATACATCGCACTACGGTGGCCACTTTGGTGGAAACCGCACCGCTGCAAAAATCTTGCAAAGTGGGTTCTTTTGGCCTACTGTGTTTAAAGACTCGTATGAATTTGTGAAAAATTGTGAGCAATGTCAACGCACCGGGAACATTTCGCAAAGGAACGATACTATCACCGGCGACCTAAATGAACCACCGCCGGTCTCCGACGAAAATCCGATCATAACCGACGTTCCAGACGCAGGTTCATCCAAGCAAGAGAGTCCGAGGGCTGTGTCTTCATCAAGGGTTTCGGATTCTAGTCTAAACCTTTTGGATGATGAAGATTTACAGAATGATGAGGAAATGCAGAAACTACAAGAAGAATACAACCAAAAGTTGTCTGCAATCAAGAAGAGGAAGGAAGAAGTCGAAAAGAAGCGAAGAGAGGAAGAAGAACGATTGAAAAGAGAGGAAGAAGAAAGAAGTCGAAAAGAAGAAGAGGAGAGGAAAAGACATGAAGAAGCCGAAAGGCTGTTGAGAGAGGAAGAGAAGAAAAAGGCTGAGGAGGAACGAAAACAGGTTGAAAAGGCAAGGCTTCTTGAGGAAACAATGAAAAAAGCGGAAGAGGAAAGATTGAAAAAGGAAGAGCAAGACCGAATCCAACAGGAGGAGATTCAAAGAAAGGGCAAGAAGCAGATTCAGACTGAAGAAATCCCCCAAGTCGCAAACACTTTTGACTTGGAGGCAATCCATGCTGCTGCCCACAGTGAGGAGAATCCAATGAAAAGAGCCCTAAGGAATAAAGGAATGGTCACCAGGTCTGGGGTGACCATGTCAAAGAAAACACCCACCAAAAAGTCGAGAGCGTCCTCTGGGAAAGGTAAGGGTCTCGAACCCTCTTTGAGTTCATCTATTGAAACTGATGTTGGAGATGGGCAAATGCCATCTGAAAACCCACACCATTCCACTATGGGGACTGAACATGCCCCCAGTAGGGTGCCTAGGCAGTTTACCACTCCAGCAGCAACTGCCCACTATGATTGTATTTCCACACAAAAGTTGAACTTGGAAAGGGGTTTTGACTCCGGCTTTATTGAAGCCAACTCATTTGTCAAGGATAGAATTTTAGCACAAGACTGGTCGACATTGGCATCTGCCAATCGTCGAGCAAATGCCTCTTTGGTGCGGGAGTTTTACGCCGAGGCTTCTCAGACTAAGGACCCCGTTGTAAAAGTCCGGGGTCGAATCGCGAACTATACCCCAGGCGAGATTAATCGGGTTCTGGGCAGAAGGATCCCGGAAGCTTGTGCATTTGCACAGTTTCTGAAGAAAATGACCCCGGCGGATGAGGATCTTATTTTACAAGAGATAGCAATTGAAGGGAGGCCATGGGATAAAGATGTCCAGAGGAAGTGTCTGCACGCTAGCTCCCTTACCACAGAGGCCGCCGTGTGGTTCCAATTCCTCCGTGCCTCTGTGTCCCCAACATCACATGATACAACTCTGTCAATGCATAAGTGTGCCTTGTTGTATTGCATCCTCACTGGAAGGAAGATCAATCTGGGCATTGTAATGCACGCTGCCATTCATCAAGCTCGCACTCGTAAGAAGGTAATCTTGCCCCTCCCTTGTCTTATCACTTCATTACTAATAGAAGCTGGAGTCCCCTCAGCTGCAGATGATCAGTGGCTTGTTTCAACAAGCAATATCAGTGTGGCAACCATACACAAAATGGGAAGAGTAATCACTGTCCCAACCGATGATCCCGCTGACGATCCCACTGTGGGGATCGCTGATGAGCACACTGTGAGAAACGCTGGTACCCCACTCCGACAGCCCACTGCAGGAACCGCAAGCACAAGCGCCAACGATCCCATGTCCGCTATCCTGACCGCTTTAGAGAAGCTCACTTACCGCGTTGAATTTATGGAGGCCAACCAAAAGCACATGAACCGGGCCACCGAATCGTTTTGGATGTATATGCGCGATAGGGATGAAATTGTGAACCAAATGTTACAAGCATCCAACGAAGAATTGGCCGCACAGCTCCCTGCCTTTCCAGAAGGAATCTGCCCCTCGATTGCCAGTGACGAGGATTTCAGTGAAGACTCCGCCGATCTTTCACCGCAAGCAACCCCGACCCACTAAATGGTTTGTTGGGATTCTGGTTCCCACTTTTGATGCTCACCAAAAACAATTTCTATTTTATGTTTATTTGCGTATTCTGCCTATGGATAGGCGTTTGACAATATTTGCTGTTTTGGATATTTTTGTGAAATGATGCATGAATGCAGCAGGTGATTTTGGGTACTAACTTGCTTATTGTTTGAATGTTTGATTGATCTCTTTTCATTTCAAGGTACAACTTTCGGCTTCCGACTTAAAAGGTCCCTTTTGTAAGTACGAATCTCAACTTGTCACCATGAAATGATATAGGCCATTTTCGCATCCAAGCACGACCTTTTTGTATCCAAAAAAAAAACTCCTCTTTGAACCCAATGTCTAAGTCACAGTGGGGACACTGTGCAATTTTAAGTTTGAGGTGGGGACTTCCAGAGTGACTTCCAGTCTTCCCACAATAGGGACACTGTGAGGTCATAAGTTTGAGGTGGGTAAACCATACCCACCTAAAAAAAATACAAAAATACAAAAACAAAAGAAAATCGGAGAGTCACTAACAAGATTGATGGTGTGCCTTTTCTGGACCATCAAAGTGCTCACTTCCAAGAAAAAGATGGTGTGCCTATTCTGGACCATCAGAACACCCACTCTCACAAAAAATAGCGATACCCAAATAAAAAGCTTGAAGTGTATGAACCTATCCGTGCAAAACACAGAACCACTCACTTCTTGAAATAAAAATCTCAAAACGAGATCTTCGGTCCGTGCTTGAAATTACTTACCAAAACCCTTGGGAAAACACTCAAAGCCACAAACCTTCCAAACCCAAGAAAGTCCTATTGATCATTTGTGAACAAGGGAAAGATGCCGTCAAGTACAAAAGTGAAGCTTTAATTTTTTGGAACCGAAAGAAGTATCTAAGGAGGGAGATCAACGTCCATTCAAGGTGAGAAATTGGTAAGTTCTTGAAATCTCAAGTGCATTCATTTTTTTTATTATTCTTTTTATTACTTAGGGACAAGTAATGGTTTAAGTTTGAGGTTGTGATAACTCTATTTTTAGAGTTATTATTTCCTTTTATTTTCCATTTTATTTTGTCAATTTTAGCCATTCCGCTTCTAAAAACCCCCATTCTTGGAACAATTCTCGAAAATGAGCAAAAAGAGTGAACCATAGTCTTTAATAAATTATTTGGTGGAATTTGGGCGTTTTTCACGTTTTATCCTGCAGTGACCACTGTTGTGCCCACTCCGGATCCCACTATCGAGCTGAAGAGAAAAGACAAAAGACAAAGAAACTCCTAGTAAAGATGTAATTATTCTGGAGTTAGAAGGTTCAAATGGCAGAGGATAGGAGAATTGGCTGTTACAAGTGTTCCTTAAAAGCATGGCATGATGATCACACCCTTGTACTTTCAAAGTTGACTTCTAGAAAAGGTGAAGGGTCCATTGGGTAAAGAGGCTATAATTTGGTGGATTGAAGAGTTGTCCAAGGAGCTGATTTTCAGCTTAAACCCCCAGTCCTTACACTTTAGATAACCCAATTTTGTGTAAAGACCCAAACCTTCTTCTTAGTATAAATAGGGGTGTTGGGTCTCATTTATGAGGATCTTAATTTCTTGCAATTTCTCAACTACTACATTAGTGTTAGTCTTTCAATTACTGCAGTAGTTAGCTTTAAATTTCTGCATTTTATTTCCTAAGTATAATTTGTAGTTCGAAGTACACAGTGACAGGGACGAATTCTCGTTCCCCACTGTGGGTTTAATTCAAGTCACTTTCAGTTTAATTATGTGTAACTTCTACTCTTTTGTTTTCTTTACTTTAGTTATGGGCTAAACATCCTTTGGGATGTAGGAAGGAGAAGTATCTGGATTTTATTAAAAATGATTGAGTAATCTTTATACTTAGAATATTTGTTGTTTTGGTCATTCATTCTCGATATTTACCCAAGGATGCGAACAAGCCGATCACTTGCAAGGTTCTAAAGTCTAGTTCTTAACTTAGAAATAAGTAGAACGCAGTGACACGAGCTTGAATGATGCTAGGGGATTCGAAAGAATTCTTATGACACTTACGAAAGTGAGGTCGGAACTGTGAGCTAATCTCAACCCATCACGATTAAAACACATATTTCGCACGTACCAAATTTTTGGCGCCGTTGCCGGGGACTGGCGTGATTTTAAATCTCAAGACATTAGTTTTTGTTCGAGCCCGAGTAACTCGTTTTTCTAAGTTGTTCGTGTTGCATGCCAAGGAGACAACACGAACCTTTGGTGCCAATCGATCTTGAAATAGAGAAAACTTTTCGAAGAAGACGTAGAAACAAAAATCGACAACCCCCTGTGGAACCTACAGTGAACATGGCAGAAATATCACCCGTAGTGGAGACCACAGTGACGATTGTCGATAGCAAAGATCGAAAAATACGGGACTATGCTACTTCCGGAGTTGGTTATTTGAGCTCCAGAATTTCAAGACCCAACATTGTTGCAATTCATTTTGAACTCAAACTGGTGATGTTTCAAATGATCCAAACCATGCGTCAGTTTGGAGGATCACCATATGAGGATCCACACTCGCACTTAAAATCTTTCTTGGAAATGACTGATTCCTTTTAATTGCAAGGTGTGAGTGATGAAGCGTTAAGACTAAGACTTTTCCCTTTTTCACTAAGGGATAAGGCAAAGTCATGGCTGAACTCGCATGCACCTCACTCGATAACCACTTGGCAAAAACTTGCCGATAAATTTTTGCAAAAATACTTTCCTCCAACGAGGAATGTAAGGTTTCGAAATGATATAATTTTGTTTAGGCAAGAAGAAGATGAGGCTGTTTCGGATGCATGGGAACGATTTACAGATTTACTTCGAAAGTGCCCACATCATGGCATCCCACATTGCATCCAATTGGAGACCTTTTACAATGGTCTTTCCAATGCAGCCAAAATCATCTTAGATGCAACAGCTGGTGGAACATTCACGTGTAAAACCTACAATGAAGGATATCAAATCTTAGAAAAAGTGTCCAACAACAATACCGAGTGGTCCAATCCTAGAGCAATAGTACCAAACACCAACACCATCGATTCCGAAGCACTCAAAACCATGAATGCACAGTTAGTGGCCTTAACAAAAATCGCTTTGAACCAAAATAGAGGCCAAGTCAATTCTGCAACTCATCTAGCCGAAAACTGCTCCCTCTGTGGAAAGGAGTATCTTTTTGACTATTGTCCAGCAAATCCGGAAGCTGTTAATGCTATAGGAACCAATCTGAGGAACAACCCATACTCGCAGACTTATAATCCAGGTTGGAGAAATCATCCGAATTTCTCTTGGGCTGGTAATCAAGGACTCCAACCCCAGGGACCATAGTCATATCCAGAAAGAATTCTTATGACACTTACGAAAGTGAGGTTGGTGCAGTGAGCTAATCTCAACCCACTGGAGTAGTAGACAAGCTAGTTGGTGTATCTAAAAACACTTAGAGTATTTGTCTCTACACATTCCATCGAGGCCTGAAAAGGTCCATTTTGAGATTACCATTGAGAAAACAATAATTACTAAGAGTATGAGATTTTTATCTAACGGTGTGAGTATTTTGTAACCGGACTTTTCTAGCGAAAATGCCCACCTCGAATACAAATATCACTTTTAGGACCAGGTATTTGGTATAAAATCTAGGGAAAATCTAACCTACATTCATTCTTTTAAATCTTTAGTAAAATCGTTGAAGTAGCTATTTCGCCGAACCAACCAAACTATTGCTTCCTCTGTAATTGAAACCTGTAAAAGGAGTTCATAAGAACCGTATTGTCTTGATTGTCCAGTCTCTGTGGATTCGATTCTGGTATTTTACCAACTATTACTTGCTATGACGATCATAGTGGACAGTGTACACTTGCACTTCCCACTGTGGACAGTTTGCAACCCACTGTGATTAAAACACTTATTTCACACGTACCAGGAGACTAGTCCCACAACCAAAGCATAAAACGGTGATCGGCACCAAGTGGGTCTTCAAGAATAAATAGGATGAAGACGACATCGTAGTTCGCAACAAGGCACGACTGGTAGCCAAGAGATATCGACAACAAGAATGCATTGACTATGACGAGACGTACGCCCTGGTTGCACGCATTAAAGCGATTCACATGTTTCTCACCTACGCCGCTCACAAGAACTTCACAGTCTTCTAGATGGACGTGAAGACTGCATTTCTCAACGGCGTTCTGAAGGAGGAAGTCTACGTTTCGCAACCTAACGGTTTCATGGATGACTCAAAGCCTGATCATGTCTACATCTTAGAAAAGGCACTCAATGGTCTCAAGCAAGCCCCACGAGCCTGGTATGATGCACTCTCTAATTTCTTAATAAAATCTTGCTTTTCCAAAGATAAAATCGACACAACTTTATTTATTAAAAAGGAAAAGAACGATATCGTCTTGGTACTAGTTTATGTTGACGACATCATCTTTGGTTCGTCTAACACTAAGTACTGTCAGAACTTTTCAGTTTTAATGTGCAAATATTTTCAAATGGGTATGATGGTACAAATGAATTTCTTCCTCGGTCTTTAAGTTAAACAATTGTCGACCGGGATTTTCATCAACCAGTCTAAGTATATCTGGGATGTTCTTCAAAAATACCAGATGGAACAGTCGACTCCCATGAAAACTCTCATGTCTCCTCGGACGAGGTTACACGCCGATCCTATCGGAAAGGATGTGGATACCAAAACCTATCGGGGCATGATCGGGTCTCTGATGTACTTAACGGGTAGTTGGCCAGACATAATGTTCTCTACATTTCTGTGTGCTCGTTTTCAATCCAAACCTAAAGAGTCTCACTTAATCACGGTTAAAAGTATAATAAGATACTTGAAAGGTACTGCTGATCTTGGCTTGTGGTACCTGAAATAGACAGGTTTTGAGTTGACGTCATATTCGGATGTTGACCACGCTGGCAGCATGTTGGAACGGAAGAGCACGTCGGGTCATGTGCAGTTCTCGGGCGACAGTCTCGTCAGTTGGCATCAAAGAAGCAACAATGCGTATCCATACCTGCAGCTGAGGCGGAGTACGTGGCCGCTGCAAGCTGTCGTTCTCACGTAATCTGGATGCACACCCAGCTCAAGGACTACGACTTTACGTACTTGAAGGTGTCCATTTACTGTGACTCGAATAGCACAATAGCTATGTAAAGCAATCCGGTGCAACACAAAAAACGAAGCATATAGACGTTCGATATCATTTTCTTAAGGATCACGTCGAAAGAAGTACAATCGAACTCTATTTGTTAATACCGAGCATCAGATAGCAGATCTGTTTCACAAAACCCTTGGACGAAAAACGTTTCAATTATCTGGTGTCCAAGCTCGGTTAGCTTAATCTGAAAGTTTAACGTGTCTATGAGCTCGATACAATTTCCTTACACTAACGTAGGATTGCACTTCATCATCCGGCGTTCACCTCCGGATGGTAAAGTACACAATGCTTCGTTACTGTATTCTGCTTGTATCGATCTCATTACTAGTGAAACTTCTGTATTAATAAGTTAGATTTCATTTGCTCTTTCTTTATCTTATTGTGATTTTCTTTATTGTATTTCGTTCTTTATCTTTTTGTTTGCCGCACGTACGTTTCACCACCTTGTTCATGTGCTCAGGGGGAGCGCAGTCATAAGAAAGCGCGTAAGTCTGTAAGTTCACAATTTGAGGGGGAGTGACACAATTTTCTTTTCTCTTATCCAAGTTTTTTGTATGTGTCAAACTAATTTTTCGTGCACATTTCGAGGGGGAGCAAAAAAAAATTAGTGAGCACCACTAAAGGGGGAGTGTCTTTAAGTTAACCTAATGGTTTTTGGGTGGAAAATGTTAACTCCATACGTCCAAGGTGCAAAGTTGCAATTTTTTTTCAAACCAACCCGGATACCGGTTGGGTTACTGGATGAATCATCCGGACAAGCCACTATCCGAAAGGACTATCCGGACACCGTGACTTTCCGGATGGGACGTCCGGACACACCACCCGGACACCGACCCACCTATAAATACCCGGTCAATCTTCATTTCTTCACTTTACTCTCCGGAAACTCTATACACTCGATAAACCCTCACTCACAAACACTCAATTCACATCCATTTTCAACACGATTTCAAGGTATGACTCTCGACTCTTTCACCTTATTGCATCTCATTCACAATCACACACACACACACACATCGACTAATCGGTCAATTTCTTCGATTGGTTGCTTCGATTTCACGACCGAACCTCCGTCGGTTCACATTCCGATCGAATTTTGGTCAAATGCCATGCTCATATACGTCGATAGTAGTCCTAATATACCTTATATTGTTACTAGCTACTTGTTGGACACCTCTGGTAAGTTACTTCTCGACTTGATTGAAACCGGATCGTTATCCGGACAGTTTCCATGTATCCAGTAAGTTTCCGTGTATTCGGTAAGTTTCCATGTATCCGGTAAGTTTCCGTGTATCCGATAAGTTTCAATGTATCCGGTAAGTATTCCATCCGGATTCCCCTTCACTCGGTAAGTTTGTTTATCCGGATTTACCTTGTAGTGGACACTCATGCCACCCGAATCCCCTGTTACCCGGAAACCCCAAACTATCCGGAAACCATACCCAAATCCGGATACCTTGCCTCATTCAGACACTGTTCTCCAGACACCATACTGCCCGGTACCTAGCCTTCATTGCCAAGCATTCCAGTATTTCGCAACGCCCGACTTAAGACAAGGTATGTACGTATTACGCTTCTCACCATTGTTCACTAACACTCACTTAATCAGGTACTGCAATGGCTTACGAACAACAACAACTCCCAATCCATGGCGACGAGCATCTAGAGGACTTCATCAACGATGCGGTCGATAACGCACTTCATCCATCCGACGAGTTCCTCGAGATCGAGGGGAACAACCACCACCTCGACGTCACCGAAATTTGGCCTCAATATCGCGTCGTAGTAGATATTCTGACGGGACATCCACTCAACCATGCTTTAATGGCCACAACAGACGTTCCTGAACTCTACTTGCAACAAGTCTGGCACACCATCCGTGTGGTCGCCGCTGACAACAGCCAGAGAATCGAAGCCCATCTAGACAACTACCCATTCGTCCTAACACCAGAATCCTTCTGTCAGCTGCTTCAGCTTTTGGAAGCTACTGCCAATGGTCGCGCTGGCTATGATCCCTCTATCGATGACGACGTCCTGTGTGCCGACATCCGCTCCTTGGGATACAATCACACACTGAACCCGCCATCCGCTTTCAACCGCAAGTACCTGGCGCCTCTTTGGTACACGATGTTCACTATTGTACATCAGTGTCTTTCATCCAAATGGAAGGAATCGACCAATGTACTGGGAACTTCCTCTGCCTCTTCCATGTCGTTGCCTTCGAACGCCACGTCAACTTCACAGCGTTGATCTAGCATGAACTTGTGAAGAACATTAAGGACAACGGAGGAAAGAAGGAACGACAATTCATTCCTTTCATTCGATTGGCGATCCGTCAGCACATGGATGCAAACCCCGCCATCCCTTGACGACCCAACCACCAGGTATGTCCATCATTTAGCCTACACTACCTGGTAATCCAAAACCCTTCGAACGCATAACCTATACGTCTTTCCAAAGCCTTATTGGCCTACTCAAGTCCTACAGCACCGTGTGTGTTAGCGTATATGCGAGAGTTAGGACTAGGTGTTTCGATGGTTCAGCCAAAGGGACCTCTCCACGGAGCTAGATCCGAGAGACGTGAGGGTCCGAGAACACGAGGAGGGAGAGTTCGGGTAGCTGGGGCTCCCGGACGGGGTGCGATGAGAGAAAATATAGGAAGGGAACCAGAGCGAGCGGTGCTGTAGATTTGCGTGCTGGTATAAGCCATCACACCGGACCCTCAACAAGCCGACAATCCAATCCCTCCCACACAACTTCTACCATTCGCACCATACCAATCCAAACCGCCGAACCGTCGACTATCCTACACGAGGTTCCTGTCATCAATGATCCATTACTTGAAAGAGATGCCAACACGGAGACGAATGAACCACAATCGCCCTTAATCAGACATTCCTCGTCTGATTTTGAAAGCAACGACTCCGATACGGACGAAGCAATTCGACTAACCCAAATACCACCCCGTATCGGCAATCGTCCACCTCCAGTCGAGGAATCTCCATCCACCTCTACCACACCCTCTACCACCTCCACCCCTGAGCCAAATACGGGAGTCATAAGGAGAGCGAAGGGAGATACAGTTGAAAATACACAGAGTTCGAGAGGGAGAGAATGGAGATGAGAGAGCGAGCCTTTTTTGCCACGATTTTGAAAATTGAAGTTAGTCACGGTTGGGTTTAGAACCATGGCTAAAAGTGACAAATAACTTTTTTGGAATGGGTTAGCCACGATTTAACTCAATAACCGTGACCATTACAAACAATGTTTAAACATAATGTTATGGTTTAGATAAAACCGTGACTAAATGGTTCTTTACGACCACATTTTTTTTATTGGCAAGTAACGCCTAAAAACCGTGATCATAGACAGACATATAGTCATGGTTTTTGTCTAAACCATGGTATTATATTGTGACGGTTATTACCCGTGGCCATAGACTGACATATGGCCACATGAAGCCAATTTTTCGTGACCAAAATAAATGTATATATAGCCACAAAAATATATAAAACATGGCCAAAAGTCACGGTTGTTTATAGCCATGATTTTTATTATTTTGTGTGACCAAAAGGTAACTAGTGGTCACAATTATAAATATTAAGCGTAACTATATGTGATGATTTCGCCACAATTAATATGAAATGTGTGTAACTATATGTCTTAAACTGACCACTGTTTTATTATTTTGTGTGACCAAAGCGTAACTTATAGTCACGTTTCTAAAAATTAAGTGTAACGTCCCAAAAATTTCAAGGAATTTAAATTTTTTAAAGTAACCCTTCATTAATAAAAACGCATTTAATAGTTCAATCGTTTCATTTGCAAACCACTAAATAAAATTATTACGAACAATAAACAGCGGAATAAATAGTTTAAGAATGATAATTATAAAACGATATAATAATCAGCTCTTCACGCGCGCCAGTGTGTACTCGTCATGCCTTGGAGCCGCTCGTACCTGAAACAATAATTTATTGGGAAAGGGTAAGCACGAAGCTTAGTGAATTCAACCACCATAGATAACACAGTTATTCCACACTACCCCTATAACAGATAGTTGCACATAAACAAGCATACAAGTCTACGAACAAATCATAAACATGTATATCCACACCCACCCGCCTAAAAGGCACAAGTCGGTCCCACCGACCACATGATAACATCTCCGGCCCCGCCGAATCCCCGGTCCCACCGAGTCTCTACGCCACCCGCGTATAAAATCTCCGGCCCCGCCGGATCCTCGGTCCCACCGAGTCTCTACGCCACCCGCGTATAAAATCTCCGGCCCCGCCGAATCCTCGGTCCCACCGAGTTAACATGACAACATAGTATCAACTAGACACCCCACTATCTAGTTCCACAACACAATCACATAAAGCTACCACACACGTACTACAGCAATGATAAAACAACCAATATTAAATATAGTGAGAGAACTCACCTCGAATGCGCGCCTAGCTTAGTAACACAATTCAAGCTTCACAAATACGGTCACTTCCCAGCACCTAAACGCATGTTAAAACGTGTCAATACGAGACTCGGACCCTATGACACGACACACGCTTAAACCGTCACTAAAACTAATTTCCGTTCCCACAAAACAGGTCTGTTCGGGACCTGTTTCGACCCCTTTAAACCCAGAAAAATCCCAATATTAATTCATGACCAGAAAGTCCTCTGATTTAGGGTTCCAAGGACATATTATACGCCTCCTAACGATTTTTCTACAATTAATTACGGATTTTATAAGATCAGCCCGCAGAACAGCGAAAAACAGCACTTATCAGTATAAAACGACGATTTGGCCTAAGTTACGTTCCGAACTGGATTTTGCACAAAACACAGAAAAGTTTATAGACTCAAAAAGGGAACTTTTGGCACCGAAATCACCCCAATCCGAGTTACGAGGAGAAAGTTACAGCTTACGCAAAACAGTGACAGAACTGCAGTTTCTTTTACATAAAATGACGATTCACAGAACTTACGACCACTATTTCGCCCAGTTAGAGAGCGAACCAGTTTTTCGCTAAAACACGAAAAACTTGCTCGACCCTGAACTTGAACCGTGGGCGCCAGTTTCGGCTCAAACGGAGTTACGACGGAAAAGTTATAGCCGTCGTAAAAACAGTGGCTGCACCATTTTCCACATGAATTGATGATTATAAAAACGACGGTTTTAACGAAACGGCTTAAACGATTAAGTCAAGGCTTAACGGATTCTACGGTGATTATTAGTAAGACATGGCCACGCACCACCCACTGCCACCTCCGGCAGTGGTGGTCGGCGGCGGCGAGACGACAACGAAACGAAAAGAAGAAATAAACGAGAAAAGCTTACCATCCTAAACCGTCTCGACACACCCACACACCCATACACGCCCACGGTCTCACGGCCGCGTACACACCCACACAACCACCGGCTGGTGGTTTTCCGGCGGCAACAGCCGACCGCCGTCGTGGCCGCGTGCGGCGGCGGTGGCGGTGGTTCTTACGGCGGTAACGAAAAGAAACAAAAGAAAGGGGTTTACCTTGCGACGAACCAGGCAGCAACCGTACGAAGGTTCGATCACCGGCTTTTCTTCTTTCTCTCTCGCCGTTCTCTCTCTCGCTAGCAAAACCAGCGGCGCGCCGGCTGGTGGTTGCTGGTGGTGGTACTGCGGCAGCAAGGGGGGAGGGTGTAGGGTTTTGGGTTGTTGTTTGCGTGAAAGGAAACGAGAAGGACAAAAAAAAGGAAAAGGGTTTTTCCTAATTTATTTTCTCTTCTTGATTTGCTTGGGACACAAGTGACGAGAGGGACAAAAAAAAAGGGGAAAGGGGGTCGGTCCCCTTATGGGCCGAACCCCATGCAACCATTTCCCAAAAATTTACAACCATGGTCCCTGCAATTTCAAGTTTTACGTTATACCCCAAACATCCAAACTTTTATATTTTCGGTCAGCCTCGCTAAACCCGCATCACAAACTTTCTAACATTCAGGTCCTCACGGTTTAACCTCGTTAGCAAACAACGTTACGAGAAAAAGCATTAAGGTACTTAATTAAATTGTATATCGGGACACGGGCTTTACAACTCTCCCCCACTTGAATTAGACTTCGTCCTCGAAGTCTATGCCCGTGAATAGCTCTGGATAGCTCTCCCTCATCTCAGCCTCAGGTTCCCAAATCCACTCAGAACCCTTTCTGAGTTGCCACTGGACTTTCACTAACTGGAACCTAATTTTCTCACACCGTCTTAAAAATTTCTCGAATACATTTCTTGCCAACATAACTCCTTCAAGAACACTGAAATTATGATCAGAAGAACACTCCGACAACTGGATTCATTCCTAGTTAAACGACTTCGGTTGTCTCCCAACCTTAGATGATTCATACCTCCCGGTTAAATTTTTCAAACTCTAACCGTTCTAAAGTTGCTCACAGTATACCCTACAGGATACTCGACTACGATCATTCCTACCCTTAACTGTCGATTAACTTCCACGAATTCTAGTAGACTCCAAAGATTCTTAATAAATTATGTTAACAAAACATCGACCCCCTGCCGAACATCGGTCCAACCGATTACAATAACAAACATCGGCCACCCGCCGAACATCGGTCCAACCGATTACAATAACAAACATCGGCCACCCGCCGAACATCGGTCCCACCGATTACAATAACAAACATCGGCCACCCGCCGAACATCGGTCCAACCGATTACAATAACAAACATCGGCCACCCGCCGAACATCGGTCCCACCGATTACAATAACAAACATCGGCCACCTGCCGAACATCGGTCCCACCGATTACAATAACAAACATCAGCGTGGTATTATCCTAGACACTAACACAAATAGATATCCCCCACAACCAAATCAACTAACACACACGTAGGTCATTCCACCATAACCATTCATCACAAGTGATCATTTCAGGGTTACTACTACCATCACCATGATTATCTTAAAATCGGCTACAATTCTCCGATTATACTAAAGGTGTTTGGCCTCAAGCCCAAAAGTCGACACCTAAATATACCACCTACCTCAAAATGGTTGATGCGCATTTATTCCCTTAATAACAAAGGGCATCAATCCCTTAACCGGTACTATTCGGCCTACAGTATTAACGCGCGTGGAATACCTACCTTCCACCGTCGACGTATCCTTCACACTTGCTCTACGAAGCCAAGTCACACCGTATCGAGGATACACCTTGACGTCTACCTCCCAGTTAAAGCCTCAAGACCCAGCACACCGGAACTACCTCCCAGGTAAGTGCCCACAACCATATCCTCCTAGTACCTACTGGAAAGTCTAGGTTAAAACACATGAATACCGGGGTCCCACCCCGAGATACCCAACCGACCATTACCAACGACTGACTAACGTGTCTAAGGATCCAAAGCAAACAGCCTACCAACAACATGCCTATTCCGGATTGACTCACTCACCCAAACATGTAAACACTCAACGTGCAAAGAATGCCAAACGGTGCGACAAAAACAACTCATCAACTAGACTCCACATCGAGCCATTAAAACCGGGCAATTGGCCCATGACTAACTCCAAGTCAAAACCGAGCAAAATGCTCCACGCTTGCTAGACCCATAGGTCGGAAAATGCGTTTAAACAAAGTTTAAGCAAGCAATACTCTGAAATCAACCTTAGTCACAGACTCAACACGGGTTAAACAAAAGAGTTTTCCAAAAGGACTCACACCCTAAAAATTCTCGAAATGACACATGACACTTAAACGCACATTTCCCAAATGGTTTACAAAATCATTTACAAAATATTTTCAACATCAGGATTTTCATCTCAAAAAGATCGTACGTAATAAAACTACTATTACCTGATCGATAGTTACGCAAAACTGGACACGCCCGTCCCACATTGGAAAATCATGTTGAAAATCGTTCCATTGCAGTTCAGTTTACTCACACAAAAGCAAAGCGTAATAAATAATTTCTTTAAAATGAACCGCCTCGATTCCAGTATGGATTGACTCATGACGTGCACTTAAAGTAACCGCTTGACCTTAAATAGGGTGCGACAAAGGTGTGCACATAATTCAAAATAAGTTTCACGACATTTGATTCAAAGATTCTTCTTTTTAATCATAAAATGACGTGGCACAGGGTTCGCCACAAATTTTTCGCGCGTCAGCTAATCACACAAAACGATGACACGGTTTACAAATATATTTTTGTTAAAACACAACTGTCTCGTGTAAGTTTCAAACTTGAAGACAGAAACCAGTCCGCTTCTATTAATTGGAAATATCGACTAAAACCTCATAAAATCTCAAACTGGGGGCAGACATGCAAGCTTGTAACACTTCCTCAAGTTTCGTACTTGGGACATATAACGTCAAAACATTATAGTTTAAAAATGTATTTATCGAAAATGCTCAAAATACTCGTTCCCTCCCAAGCAAAAGTTTTTTAATTTCCCAAAAAAATTGATCGGTAATTCTAAATTAACCGAATGTCAAAAATCTGCGCATTTATATTTCCAAAATATAACACATTTTAATCGTATGCATGATGTTCACAACATTAAAACACTCCTTGGATCAAATGGTCTTTCATTTCTACAAAAAGGAACTAAAACATTTTCATGCACGACTCGTTTATCAAAATGTCGAGAACAAAGGTTACCCCAGTATGCATACCCCTAAGTCGATAAATCGCATTTTCATTGAAATGTCAATAAACCTTTAGCTGACTAAAAAGCGCACTAAGCAACTCCTTATGAAATGTTCCAAAATTCCTCCATGCACCACTTATGTCACGCCTGAATCAATCCACACACTGAACTATTTGCAATAAAATACTTAGTAACACAAACTCTCGAAAGAAAAGTTAAGCGACACTAGAATTCCAAACTCATTTTAAACAAATCACCAACAAGGTTTGTAACTCTCGTTATAAAAAAGGTTTCATGCACTTTCAAAACCATAATTCGACATCTTGTGTGTATGCTAAACATTTCCCAAAATTCCAAAACACAATCCATACAAGGATTGGAAACACAAAAATTAGTTAATGCAATCCTATTTTCAAAATAGACTTTGTGCATGACTCAGTCGGCATTCGATGTCTCGACTCATATCCCTCCAAAACTCCCCGATCCACAATCGTCATCCGGACATTTAAATCTCTTAAGGCAAGTTGGGAAATCACATCAAATCATCTTACGGGTTTTCCTCAAATCAAAGTCGGCTCAAAAGCCTATGATTCTAGCACAATTGCCATTTTTTGACCCGAAATGGTCTACTTAAAACAAACCACATCCTTATCGTCACTCCAAGTGATTGATACTAGACACGTCCTTCTATCCCAACGACTACTAGTTTAGAACCTTCATCATTACCCCAACGATCATCACCTCAAGCAAATCAAGTACACACTTGTACTAGCAGGTTTACTATAGTTATTCCTCCTTGTGATGGCTATTCTGGGTAGACAATACAACGCGTTATTAGCACATAATAACTCATACTAACAACACTCACGCTCAACTCCTTGGATTCCTCGTGACTTCCCCGACTCGAGCATTGATCCTGTGCTTCCGGTAGTAGGAGCTCTACTACTACCTTCCACGCCTATCATCGCTCGTTCCGAGTCCCATCCCGAGGGGTCCAAGTAGCTTCTCGCCGCAACTACACACATATGCCCGCACCGGCATATATACTCGCTCTTCCTAGCTCCCTAGGAATTCCATCCAAACCACTACCCTTGCTACTGCCAAATCCCTAATAGCAAGCAGCAGACATGCAATACAGTGTAACAAGCACCAAGCAATTTAGCATACATACTCCTATGTTCTAGAAAGCAATCTAGCACACGTACTCATACATAAACACCCTTCCCAGCTCTCTAGGAACTTCCTCTTATCCCACTACCCTTGCTACTACCGAATCCCTACTAATTATAATGGGTGACCTCGCGAATACCCGATTATATGCAGTGCGAAATAAATAGACAGTCGAATACAAGACTCTATCCTAGAACGGTTGGACTCAAACAAGAGCTGCGCAATAGAACTAAATTGAATATTCTAAGGCTATAAATCTCTTACTGCATACAACCTAGAGGGCATCCACTTAGTAACCTATCATAATTAGCATAAATTCCTAATAGCAAGTAGTTCAACATACAGCATAGTGTCCACAACAGGCAATCTAGCATGCATACTCTATGATCTAGAAAGCAATAAAACACTAAGCATTGTACCTTTCCCTTCGGCTCCGGCTGACTGTACACACTGCGCCCTCGATCACCGTTCCTCGAACGGGTTTTTACTTTTTCTTTTATTTCCAAAAAGATTTAATAAAGAATTTGAAAATTCCCCAGCCGCAACTTGAGACCAAACACACCGAGGTGCGTTTGATTCACTCAAGCTGTGCTCTGATACCAAGTTGTAACGTCCCAAAAATTTCAAGGAATTTAAATTTTTTAAAGTAACCCTTCATTAATAAAAACGCATTTAATAGTTCAATCGTTTCATTTGCAAACCACTAAATAAAATTATTACGAACAATAAACAGCGGAATAAATAGTTTAAGAATGATAATTATAAAACGATATAATAATCAGCTCTTCACGCGCGCCAGTGTGTACTCGTCATGCCTTGGAGCCGCTCGTACCTGAAACAATAATTTATTGGGAAAGGGTAAGCACGAAGCTTAGTGAATTCAACCACCATAGATAACACAGTTATTCCACACTACCCCTATAACAGATAGTTGCACATAAACAAGCATACAAGTCTACGAACAAATCATAAACATGTATATCCACACCCACCCGCCTAAAAGGCACAAGTCGGTCCCACCGACCACATGATAACATCTCCGGCCCCGCCGAATCCCCGGTCCCACCGAGTCTCTACGCCACCCGCGTATAAAATCTCCGGCCCCGCCGGATCCTCGGTCCCACCGAGTCTCTACGCCACCCGCGTATAAAATCTCCGGCCCCGCCGAATCCTCGGTCCCACCGAGTTAACATGACAACATAGTATCAACTAGACACCCCACTATCTAGTTCCACAACACAATCACATAAAGCTACCACACACGTACTACAGCAATGATAAAACAACCAATATTAAATATAGTGAGAGAACTCACCTCGAATGCGCGCCTAGCTTAGTAACACAATTCAAGCTTCACAAATACGGTCACTTCCCAGCACCTAAACGCATGTTAAAACGTGTCAATACGAGACTCGGACCCTATGACACGACACACGCTTAAACCGTCACTAAAACTAATTTCCGTTCCCACAAAACAGGTCTGTTCGGGACCTGTTTCGACCCCTTTAAACCCAGAAAAATCCCAATATTAATTCATGACCAGAAAGTCCTCTGATTTAGGGTTCCAAGGACATATTATACGCCTCCTAACGATTTTTCTACAATTAATTACGGATTTTATAAGATCAGCCCGCAGAACAGCGAAAAACAGCACTTATCAGTATAAAACGACGATTTGGCCTAAGTTACGTTCCGAACTGGATTTTGCACAAAACACAGAAAAGTTTATAGACTCAAAAAGGGAACTTTTGGCACCGAAATCACCCCAATCCGAGTTACGAGGAGAAAGTTACAGCTTACGCAAAACAGTGACAGAACTGCAGTTTCTTTTACATAAAATGACGATTCACAGAACTTACGACCACTATTTCGCCCAGTTAGAGAGCGAACCAGTTTTTCGCTAAAACACGGAAAACTTGCTCGACCCTGAACTTGAACCGTGGGCGCCAGTTTCGGCTCAAACGGAGTTACGACGGAAAAGTTATAGCCGTCGTAAAAACAGTGGCTGCACCATTTTCCACATGAATTGATGATTATAAAAACGACGGTTTTAACGAAACGGCTTAAACGATTAAGTCAAGGCTTAACGGATTCTACGGTGATTATTAGTAAGACATGGCCACGCACCACCCACTGCCACCTCCGGCAGTGGTGGTCGGCGGCGGCGAGACGACAACGAAACGAAAAGAAGAAATAAACGAGAAAAGCTTACCATCCTAAACCGTCTCGACACACCCACACACCCATACACGCCCACGGTCTCACGGCCGCGTACACACCCACACAACCACCGGCTGGTGGTTTTCCGGCGGCAACAGCCGACCGCCGTCGTGGCCGCGTGCGGCGGCGGTGGCGGTGGTTCTTACGGCGGTAACGAAAAGAAACAAAAGAAAGGGGTTTACCTTGCGACGAACCAGGCAGCAACCGTACGAAGGTTCGATCACCGGCTTTTCTTCTTTCTCTCTCGCCGTTCTCTCTCTCGCTAGCAAAACCAGCGGCGCGCCGGCTGGTGGTTGCTGGTGGTGGTACTGCGGCAGCAAGGGGGGAGGGTGTAGGGTTTTGGGTTGCTGTTTGCGTGAAAGGAAACGAGAAGGACAAAAAAAAGGAAAAGGGTTTTTCCTAATTTATTTTCTCTTCTTGATTTGCTTGGGACACAAGTGACGAGAGGGACAAAAAAAAAGGGGAAAGGGGGTCGGTCCCCTTATGGGCCGAACCCCATGCAACCATTTCCCAAAAATTTACAACCATGGTCCCTGCAATTTCAAGTTTTACGTTATACCCCAAACATCCAAACTTTTATATTTTCGGTCAGCCTCGCTAAACCCGCATCACAAACTTTCTAACATTCAGGTCCTCACGGTTTAACCTCGTTAGCAAACAACGTTACGAGAAAAAGCATTAAGGTACTTAATTAAATTGTATATCGGGACACGGGCTTTACATTAAGCGTCATTATATGTCATGAATTTGGCTATGGTTTTTAATAGTTTTTGTGACCAAAGGGTAACTGATAGCCATAATTCTAGATATTATGTGTAATTGTATGTCGTGAATTAGCCACAATTTTCTATTATTTTGTGTGACCAAAAGGTAACCTATAGCCACGTTTCTAAAAATTAAGCGTAACTATATGTCATGAATTTGGCTATGGTTTTTAATATTTTTGTGACCAAAGGGTAACTGGTAGCCATAATTCCAGATATTAAACGTAACTGTATGCCGTGAATTAACCATAATTTTCTATTATTTTGTGTGACCAAAAGGTAATCTATAGCCACATTTCCTCAAAATTTAACTGTAACGGTATGTTATGAATTTAGTTGCGATTTATAATATATTTTGTGACCAAAGGGTAACTGGTAGCAATAATTCTACATGTTAAGTGTAATTGTATGTCATGAATTAGCCACGATTTTCTATTATTTTGTGTGACCAAAATGTAACTTATAGTCACGTTTCTAAAAATTAAGTGTAACTATATGTCATTAATTTGTCTATGGTTATTAATATTATTTGTGAGCAAAGGGTAATTGGTAGCCATAATTATACATATTAAGTGTACTTGCATACCGTGAATTAGACACGATATTTTATTATTTTGTGTGACCAAAGAGTAACTTATAGTCACATTCCTAAAAAGTAAGTGTAATTATATGTCCAATCAGAAAGATCCAGCCTTATAACACAAATTCAAAACATAAGGCCTTCAAACAATAAGTCATTTAGAGGCCCAACGTTTTGGCAAATTAAATCAATGATCATCCCAGTTTATTTTAGCTCATTAAAAAAAGTCAAAAACTCAATGTAGCCCATTACTTTCTTAAAATAATAATCATCCATGATCCTTATCCGGAGACCATAACCATTACTCCAAATCGTTTAGGTCATCCGAAAACAGTTCCATCAACATAACCAAAGGCCTTTTCTGATGAGAGAAATAGATTGATGACTAAAAGAGTAATCGGAAGCAAACCATCACCATTTTTCGAAATCTTAGCCCACATGGATTATTTTTGGCATACCGCACATATCTCTTCTGATTCTTATCAGGATTCTATTTAATTTCATCCGTATTCTTCTCCAAACTCAAAAGTCTGTTCAACAGCTTCCCATATTTGATATTGCTCAATGGGAATTTTTTTCCTCTTGTAAAGTGTTAAAGATATTTTGTGTATGATTTGATATTGCTCAATGGGAATTTTTACTCTTTTAAAGTCTCAAGTAGGCGATTGTTAGAAACTTTGACGTCTCCAAGATTTGAGGTATCATCTTATTTATAAAGTATTTAAAAAAACATGAGATTGGACTTGGTCTCCAAGACTTGGTGTGCCATTTTTTTAGCTCACATCAATAAAATGTGACCCTTAATTTTTATAAGATTCAATGGCTACTTCCATATATTTACAAATATAAAATTAAAACGGGTAGGCCAGGTATAGCAATATATTTATTAATGTAAAATAAAAATGAAACTAAATTGGCATAAACAGTACAATTTCAAAAACTCCCTCCAAAGATATGTGTCAAACATTTCCATGTCAAATAATTAAGTAAACTCGACCTTAATTTATGTACATTCCAACCGCTTTCAACTGTGAGTCTACAATCTATACATCATGGTAGATGAATCAAAGCATTGGCAGGTCATGTCCGAATAACATTTCTATACAGGAGATACCCTATAGTATCCATAAAATTACGTATAACTACCAATGAAATGAAATCATATTTTGGCCTCCTCTCTTGCCCAAACTAGGCAAATTAGTGTTATCCTCTCCTTAGGCTTATGGGCTTGGTTTTGCAACAACTTTGGTGTCAGATGGCTGCAATTTATTCAACCAAAACGAAAGCCATTAATAAACATCATTAATAAATTTGGGTTGCTGCAAGATGTTAAAAAGGTTTGTAGGAAGGTACAGAAAATATATTACAACTACATACACCACAATATTGAGAAGGTTAATGAATTATTTATTTATGAAACTAGAAAGAAAAAGAGCCTGTGTAATCGTTGCCATCCGTCCCTTACCGAACTGTTACTACTCAAAAAATCACTTCTTGTTGTCGTTGCTTGAAAAAGAACACCCAGATGCAGCATGTTTACTCTTCGATTTGGTTAAAAAAAGAATGCAACAAAATAACCCCAATCGAGCCCCAAGATTGTTGCTTTTGTTGCTATCAAAATAGCCCCAATTGAGCAATAAGATCACTGTTTTTTTCCGTCAAAACAGCCCCTGTTTGTGATTTTTCTGCTGTCAAAATAGTCCCTGTTCGTGCTTTTTTTGCTGTCAAAAAACAGCCCCTGTTCTGCTGTCAAAACAGCCCCAATCAATCCCCAAGATGTTGCTTTTGTTGCTGTCAAAATATCCCCAATCAAGCCTTAAGATCACAGCTTTTTCTGCAGTCAAAACAGCCCCTGTTCATGCTTTTTCTGCTGTCAAAACAGCCCAATTGAGCCCCAAAATTGTTGCTTTTGTTGCTGTCAAAATAGCCCCAATCGAGATGTAAGATCACTGCTTTTTCTGCTGTCAAAACAGCCCCCGTTCATGCTTTTTCTGCTGTCAAAATAGCCCCAATCGATCCTATAATGAGAAATCCACCAATCCACATATGATGTGTGAACAATGACAGTTGTGTACCATACACTACTAAACGAATGATTTTTACCTTCGAATTTTTCCATGGGAAATCTGTCGCTAATGGGTGATACATAACAAAACCGTCAGAAAAGTTGGTAGGTAATGCAAATTAGTGACAAATTACCCAGAGATTCTTTGGGTGATCCATGGGTATTTTCTCGAAAAACATCAGATTCTACAAAACTATTGGGCTTTTTTGGGTGATCCCTGGGTAATCACCGACGGAAATTTCCCTCGGTAAAAATTTTGTAGGTAAAAGTCATTTATTTTGTAGTGATAGTCGGTAGCTAGATATGGATAAGGGGCATGGCATACATATGGTGAGCTACAACAATAATTGGTTAAAGAGCCTAACGAAGATTTCTCCCAAATCTGCAACTAGCTCTTCTACTGCGAGAATCAGAAAAATTATATACTATATATATACATTTGAATTGGAACTGGAATTGGCATACTGAATCCACTTTTCTCCATTATCATATTGGAATTCTAGGAACTTAATGTCCATCAAGCGAGCTCTTGTTTTGTTTATGAACTATGATGCAAAAGGGACAGGGGCCATAAGAAGTAAACCTAAATACTAAAAAGGCAAATTAGTAACAAAAGTTTTGTAGGCAAAATAAAAAATTGTTAGAATAAAAGGGGAACCATAGTAAAATCAATACCTTAAAAGTATATAGTCCTTCCAACTTTTTTTGCAGAAAATCAATACCTCTCTTATGTATATGTAGTTGTTACCTTTACCAGTAAACAAAGAAGCCCAAATCCCTGCTAAAATGTGATTAATCCTAAAGATAAAATCAAATAGTTCATACTATGAGTGTAATTTTGTTTAGATTAAAATTCAGTAATTAACATAAACTACAAAATCGAAGGATATTGAATTTATGGATCAACATACAAATATCTTACACTCACAAGACATGTACATAGTATTTGTAGATTATTTTTTGCAATTAATAATTGTAATGGGAAGTATATCATAAATATAAATGGCAGACAACTATAGAAACCACATACAGAGGAGGGTTCAAACAAGAATACTAACTATTTAAGAAAATACGAGAACAACAAATCATGTACAAAATCACATGTGATTTCATATTAACGGCAAAAAATGGGCGCGGACGACTTTGCTCGCGATTTAAGTCGCGGGGCAAAGTCGCATGAATCATGTATGATTTTGTATATCAACCGTCGTTCTCGTGTTTTCTTCTGTAGTTAACGTTCTCGTTTGAACACACATCTATACACATATATATATATATACACACACATTTGATTCCCATATAGAATAATAGTTATCATTAGAATAGTAAGAAAGGATCTCCACCTTTGAATCAATTCTAATTGAAAATCAATTGAATTTTTCTTATAAGATAATTCATGTGTTATTTTGGAAAATTATTTGAACCCTTAGATTAACACTAATTAAAAGTGATCAAGGGTGAACCCCTTCTTAGACTTCTCACATTAACTTTTATTCTCACACGATCTTTCGTGTCTCTCTCTCTCTCTCTCTCTCTCTCTCTCTCTCTCTATATATATATATATATATATATATATATATATATATATATATATATATATATTACTACCTTAATATTCATTCTAACAAAAAGTCTTAATTACTACTCTTTATGCCTGATGTACTCCTCTTTAAAGCATAATATTGAAAAAGCTCTTAATTACAAATAAAGAAGCACAATGTACAAGTCTTGGATACATTACTTATATTTTCTGCCTTCTTTTTTATACCAGACTTTCTCCTTTCTTGATTCACTCATTTTATCTCATCACACTACCACCAGTGAGGAAAATTTCAGACTCCCTTTCTTGATACAAAAAAGTGATTGCACCATAACATTGTTTCTTTATTAAATGGTATCTTTCCAAGACTTTTGACCTCAACATCAGTCCACCACCACCGCCCCTGAATTGGGTTATGGGTTATTTCATGTTTTCTTTCTTCGATTCAGAGTTCAGGCTGCCTATTTCGGCTCCTGCTGCAGACAATTCCCCAGTTTCAAATTCGAAATTTCAAAATCAAGTTTATCTCCTACAATCATGCTCTTTGGCTCTTGCCTACACTCGAAATAACCGTCTTATCCTCTCCCTGGTCAGTATTGTTTTTTATGTTGATTTTTATACTTTTTCTCCTTCCTTTCTATCTGCGTTTCTGAATGTGAGAAGCGATTCGTGGTATCTTGATTGAGAAACCTTTATGTTTTGCTTTTATTTGGGTACAAAAATCTGTTTTATGTCTATGTGTGTGAATTGTTAATGATTTTAATGAGTTGTTGACTTCGTTCGGTGAGTGATTTGTTTAGGAACTCCCCAGAAGAAACAAGGAAACTTGGAACAGTAGAGTAGACAAATAGGTTATTGGGGATTTGAAATTTCCTAAGAAAATGATGTATTGTGGAAATCTCAAAAGGGATATTACTGCAATTCAATATATTTTCTTTGGTTTACTGATTTGGTGCCCTAATTTTTATATACAATGCTATCTTTGTTGGGTTCTGTTCAAGTACTTTCGCTCTTTCGGTTCGTATCCCGCTTCCACCCATCTCTCCTCTGCTGATTTATTAGAGGGTTTTTTTCCTTCTTGTTGTTTGTATCCTCTTATACTGTTTCATCTCCATCTTCACTTTTCTGTGTTAGGGTTAGGGTTTAGTTTTCTTTTCAATGGGTTTGTCTCATTTATGTTTTTGACAATCACTTGGAACCACATTAAAGCTTCCATTTGAAGCTCTCAAAACGTCAATTGGACTGTGTCTTCTTGCGATTAATATTTAATTTTTGTTTCCTATGGGTTTTGTTCGATCCTGCTTGTGCTAATTTCTTGTTTGAAGTCAATAAAGAAGTCAATAAAGATGTCAATAAAGATGCACGTGGATTCAGCAACTAAAAGAGTTGTAGAAGATTATGGGAACTAAAATCAAGTGGCAAGTGTCATAGTCCACACTGAGTTCCAAAGTAGCATGTATTGATTACACTACTAAAGTAGCACGTATTTATTACATTACTATAGTTCCTGATCACAATGTGCTTCGATATCAATAAACTATTCATTTCCTTAAATCACAATCCTTTTAATTCTAAGCAAAATTTTGGAAGACACCATTAAAGATGATTGTATATTTTAGGTTTGTGTTTTTTTGTACCCTGTCCTAAAAGCATCAAAGGTTACAGAAGCTGAATGTGATCCCAGAACAAGTAATCAATCCATATGAACAACAAATGAAGCCATCTCTATATTCAATGAAAATCAATAATAGCTCACAAAGATGATTAGAGAGAATTACTATGTGTGGCTACTATGTGTGTGATGAATGACCTAATTCCCAAAAGGGAAAGTAGAAAACATTATATACCTAGGGATAAGTTTGACACTATTACATAATAGGTCCCTCTACTTGGTACAATACAAAATATAGCACTAACAATCTCCCCCTTTGTACCAATGTAGAGGCAAGAAATTTAGACAACTACCGGGGCCACATACTTTTTCCGAATGCCGAAGATGATCTCGAACCTTCGCAGTGCATGCCGAAGATGATGTCGAACCTTCTGTTTCTGAATCTTTGAGCTTCACCTCTCCACTTGCATCCAACCGAAGCTTGTTTTCCAGATGTACCAAAATCATCTTCATAGTACCATCACAGAACTTGTTGATTTCAATTACTCGCATGAATCTCTTCTTTGAGTCAGTATCAAAGTAGACAACTCCGAGCTCAGGCTTTTTCAGTACGGTGTAGGCGGGGATACCTTGAATATCAAGCAGGCGTCTGTTTGGTCTTCTGATGTTCACATGAGCTTGATGAGATTCCAAGGCCATCTAGAAATCGGTAATGTATGAGAACTTTAGGATATTTCTCATGAACCTCTTCACACTCTGGTAAGCAGCGAAGTATTCAATCTTCTTCTCTGGGCGGGTGGCTAGGGCATTGTAAAGGCTTAGGAGATCATCCAGCTTCAGACTCTTGAAATCAGCCTCAGAGAAAACATGTTAAGTACCATCAGATCTTAAGACAGTGAATTCAGGATAAAAGACATTGAGCAACTTTTGAGATTCAACCTTCAGCACTTTCACTATCATATTGTCTGATCTGACAGCACTCGTTTCTCTGTCTTTATTTCTCATAACGTACAGAAACTCGATCTTCTCAAGTGATGGTCAGTCCTCTACCCCGTAGACTTTCTCTAAGTTGATTCTCTAAACATCTCGTACATACAGTTCTTTCCTTAGGATCTCTAGATACGGAGTCAGGATTTCCACTCTTTCTCCCGTAGCTACATACCTTGGTTCAGCATCAATGACTTCTTGATACAACCTAAGTTCGACCTCAAGTACTGGATCTCTGATCTTACCATTGGGAATTATCGGTACTTGTGGAGCTGAAGTACATGTACCCTGATCTGCTGTTTGTGGCGGTGGAGGAGCATTATCTTCGGATTCAAATCCCATATCCTGATCCCCAGTATTGTCAAACTCATCTTCCAGAGCTTCAACCATTTATTTTTTTATCTTGAACATTGTAGTTTCCGGCTCCTCCTCAGAATCAAAGTAAATAATGTCGATGAACATATTATCTGCCATTATTTCATCCTCCGTTCTATTGTCAACAATCGAAGGCTTTTCAACCCCGGTTATGACATCAGCTAGAACTTCCATTTCAGTATCTTCTACCTGTACCACATCAGTGGTCGTGGCCGTTCCACCTTCACTTGTTACCCGTTCACCGACTGAACCCCCCTCATTTCCCGTACGTGTGCCACTTGTTTCTCTAACCCATGCTCTCTTCTCCCCCTCATGCTGATCAGGATCATCCTGATCTTCATGTCTTCTTTTGTCTGAGGCTTGAGCTTGGACACCACACGCCTGTTCGACGACGTGATCCGTGAGGATAAAGATTGGTAGCTGGCAATGATAGCTTTAGTCATCTCTTTCATAGACTCGTTTAACGCTTGATACTCAGTACTTGTGGATGATGAGGGTTGAGGTTGGGTTTGTTGGCGTAGTAATCCAACAAGGTCTACCTCTTCAGCCACGATAGAGTCGCCTTGGGCTAAGAGTCGGGCTAACAGCTCTGATTTGAGCTGGTCGGTTAGGATTTGATGTAATGGAACTGGTGGTGGTGTTTGTGGATCGGATTCAGCCCGGGATGGTTGAGTCGGATGAGTTGATGATGATTCAGCAACGCCTTTTCCTTTTATTGCTCTTTTAACTTCAGCAGACAGGTCACCAACAATCTTCCTCAACTCGTCGGTGTGTTTCTTGTAGGTGGTGTTAATTGATGCAAGTGAAGCTCGCAAAACCTCCAAAGTGATGTAGTGCAGATAAGGACCAAGATTCTGAGCCACCTCATTGGCAGTCAAAGAAGGGAAAATTGATCTAACACCCGAGCCACTTAGGTTCTCGGTTATCGTAGTAGTTGTAGCAACTATACGGCATGTGTTCATGCTGGCATGGTGTTAGCAGTGACACGTCTTCCACCCCGTCCTCGCGAGGCACCAACAAATGGCGGCCTAACTCGGGGTGTTCCGGTTGGAGTACGGAAGCTCTTAACTTGGTGGGGTGCCATCATTCGTATCCTAGGAAAGGAAGTTCTTCCGAATGGCTCTAGACTCGATGTGCTACCAAAGAAGGTCGGTGGCCGGGACGGGAGCCTACCTGTTTCAATACCATTAAACACCGATTGTGTTGCCGATAGACTTTGTGCTTTATCCCCTGTGGTCAATGAAACATCGGTCTGTTGAGAGACCGATGAGTGGATTGATGGGGCTGTGCAATGCATGGTTGGGTCCACCATGGCTGCTTCAATGCGCAATGGCAACAAACGCTCATTGGCAGTAGATGTGGCTACCCGGTTTAGATCGGTTTAGGGAGAGCCGATAGTTAAAACTTTTTCCAGCTCTATCACAATGTCACTCATTTCTTTTCTCCCTCTTACCTCACCACTAGCTATAATATCCACTTCTACTTCTACTTCTTCGTTTAGATTTGAAGGGCCCGCGATGTTAGTGGCAGTGTCGGAGAGTCCGACGTTCCATGTGGAATCAGCATTAGAACTCTCAACTCGTGGTCTCTGACCCATGTGTTTTGGAATTAAATCGGCTTCGGAGTCATGGTCGGAGTCATCATCATCATCATCGGCTCCCAAAGGTAGGAAAAAAGCTATATCATCATCAGAAGATGATGCAGCAGCGGCATCGGCTGAATTCCATGATACATCATCATCAAAAAATTTAACTGGAGGAGGTGGAGGTGGTGATTGAACTGGTCGTGAAGAAGATACCTGACCAACAATCTTTTTACTTATCCCGACTCTCTTTCTTTTAGGTCTCCTCACCTCTCGTTGTTCAGGAACCCCATGTTCTTGAACCCCCTCGACATTAGGACCATCACCTCCTAGTAGGGTTGCATTTTAGAGAGGTCCCTCCAGCTCTGGCTGGACCATTAATGCATTGTCTATCCTATACTGCCTAACTACCCCAGACTGTTGGTCAGCATAGGCGAGTACGTCTTCTCGGATGACGGCGGTGTGAGCAAAGTCGGCGTGTTTGGACATCTTCAGATAATGCATCCACTGGCTCGGGCCTTGTGGAGCATTCTCTCGGCGTGGAATCTCACGATTATCTTCCATAATCTGATGAATCAGAATCTGGAAGAATCTCTGATATGGCACAAATGTGCGGTTCTTCTTCGGGCGAGCCTTATCCTCGACTAGTTCGATAAGTTCATTCTAGAGGATGATCGCGTAGTCGATGTTGCGGTTGAAGGCTATGGCATGGAATATCCGTAGGGTTGGCAGATTTGTCTTGCCTAAGCCGGTGTGTTTGGAAGTCATGCAACAGTTGATGATTGAACACAGTGTGTACCATATTCTTGGAAGATGTGTGCGTCTGAATTGATATCCAAGACTGCGGATATCAGCGAATAATTGTTCTTCTGGAATCGGATCTTCAAAATTCTCAGAATAGGGTAAGTCAAGTGCACGGTGAAGTCTTCTTAGTGTGATTTTGGCGTCAAAATGGTCAACTTTGGCCATGAAGTGTGGTTGACGGTGAGTGGGATGGAATTGGAGTGTACCCCAGAATTGTTGAAGGTATATGGCAGGTACAAGTTGGACTTTTGTGAGCGTGGTTCATAAAGGATGGCCACGAAGGATCTCTATTATAATCTGGTAGTCAAAGGGAACCGCGAGGTCCAAGTGATGGTTATTGTCTTCAAATCTCAGAAAATTGCCCCTCGGGAAAATTTCCTCATCATGGTCACGGGCATTGACGGATGGGTGGGATGAGCGGTGCGAAGGGATGATGGTGTTCTCATCGGAGAGGTTGCCATCATGTTGTGCCATCTGAACCACTTGACTGTTTTAGAATAGTGCCAAAAATTGATTTTTCATGAAAAATTGTCAAAAAATTTCCTAAGTGCTGGATTTATCGCAACGCACATCAAGATGATATCGCAAGCAAGAGCATATCACAACTTGAAGATTGCGAGAAGCGGTTATCGCAACGCATTGGTTGTGATAAGAGCTTGTCGCAACTCAAGGTTGCAACATGGATGAACATGTGACCATTGCAATAAGTTTGAAGGTTTGGATACACGTACATTGCGATAAGGTTGAATACTGATATTTTTCTAAGTGTTCAAGCCCAGAAAATCTAATTTTCGCACGAATCATGTTAAAATCTACACTACCAGTTTTGCACTACGCTCGTGAGTAAAACCCTATGATTCCTAAGTCCAAAAACACACAAACATATAGATTTAATCGCATAATACCAAAGGACTCGACCCTAAACCCTAAAAATGAATGTAACTCGAGATTTAATGGATATAAACGAATGAAACTTTGGAATCCTTACCTTAAAAGTAGTCTGAGTGGAATGCAAGCAATAGAAATCACGAAAAACGCTTTGACAATCGAAAGAACAGTAGCAGTTTCGAGAGAGTTTGAGCGTTTGGAATGAGACAAGTGTTTGAAAAACCTCTGCTGTTTATACGATTTTTGAGGTCAGTGACACGTGGCATCAAGAGATTGGTTCGACGTTTGACCTACCACGTGTCAGTTTATTGCAATGAACAAGTTGCGATAAACTTACATGTTGTCGCAATGGGCAAGTTGCGAGGACATGTCCAACCTTATCGCAACATATGGGTTGCGATAAGTTACTGTTCACCTCTTCTTATTGCAATGCAAGGTTGCAATAAGAATGCAACCTGGTTTCATCGCAACAGAGGGTTGCGACAAACCACTGTTCATCATGTTATCGCAAGTAGTAGGTTGCGATAACAGTGACACTTGGACATTTTTCAGATAAAATTTTGAAAGATTTTATCACATTGGAAGATGTCCAGCTTCCAATTGATTAAGCACTCAAGGTTTTTAAAATATTTTCACTCCCCCTTAAATGATGCAAGTATGTTTGGAAAAATTGATTTTCATCATTTAAGAGTTTGTGTAAAACAAATTAGAGAACATACCTTGTGGTCATCAAGTAGTGAGCACATGATATCAACACTTACAAGCTTTGTCAGATATGCACACTCCCCCTATTCTTGTGCATACTTCTTATACTGTACTCCCCCTGAGACTGTGAACATACCTTATGCAGACACAAGTATCATAACAAGAGTGTAAAGTGACACAAAGAATAAACAATGAAAAACAACAAATACATGAAAATAAAATTTCTTATATTGAGAATAGAATGTGATGAAAATTTGAATGTATCAATCTAGATAGAAATAACTAGATTGAAATACACATATTTCCATCCATTATATGATCAATATAGAATATTAAACTTTATGTTCAACATGCCGAGCTTGGATACTAAGAAATTAAATCGTTTTTCATCCAAGGATTTTGTAAATAGATCGGCAAGTTGATGCTCAGTTGTGACAAAGTATAATTCAATCGTACCTTTTTCGACATGATCTTTAATGAAATGATACCTGATATCGATGTATTTGGTCTTTGTATGCTGGACTGGGTTAGCTGATGTGGCAATTGCACTCTTACTGTCACAGTAGATGGGTATCTTCTCGTACTTGAAGTCGTAGTCCATCAGTTGAGTCTTCATCCACAGAACCTGTGAACAACTGGCCGCGGCAACATATTCTGCCTCCACAGTTGATGTTGAAACACAGTTCTGTTTCCTCGAAGACCAACTTACCAGTTTGTCCCCCAAAAACTGCACATGACCAGATGTGCTCTTCCGGTCTAGCATACTACCTCCATGATCCGCATCAGAATATGCAGTGAGTTCGAATCATGTTCCCTTTGGGTACCACATGCCAAGGTACGGTGTCCCATTCAGATATCGAAAGATCCTTTTAACAGCACCAAGATGTGATTCTTTTGGTTGTGCCTGAAATCTTGCACATAAACAAGTTGAAATCATTATATCTGGACGACTCGTAGTAAGGTACATTAATGAGCCTATCATCCCTATGTTATTCTTAACATCTACACTTACACCATCTGGATTCGGACCAATTTTGGATCCAGGAGCCATAGGTGTACCATTTGAGGTACAGTTTTCCATCTTGAATTTCTTCAAGATGTCAAACACATACTTCGATTGGTTGATGAAGATACCTGTTGAGAATTGCTTGACTTGTAATCCGAGAAAGAAATTAATCTCTCCCATCATACTCATCTGGAATCTAGTCATCATAATGCCCGAAAACCAAGTACATAATCCAGGGTCAGTTGAACCAAAAATAATATCATCAACGTAAATTTGTACCAGAAGGATCTCACCATTTTTGTGCAGAGTAAAGAGAGTTATGTCGATTTTACCTTTCCGAAAGCCAGCACCAAGTAGGAAGGCAGATAAAACTTCGTACCAGGCTCGATGGGCTTGCTTAAGACCGTAGAGAGCTTTGTCAAGAATGTAGACGTAATCTGGTTTATCTTTGTCTACAAAGCCTTCCGGTTGAGAAACGTATACCTCTTCTTTCAAGACGTCGTTCAAAAAGGCAGTCTTCATGTCCATTTGATAAACAGTGAAGTTTCTGAAAGCGGCAAATGATAGAAACATCCGGATTGCCTCTAAGCGAGCTACCGGTGCATACGTCTCATCGTAGTCAATTCCCTCTTGTTACCTGTACCCTTTTGCTACAAGGCGTTCTTTGTTCCTCACAACAATTGATAAGTGCATATTTTATACACATTTTTATATCAAACTTCCCTAGCTTATTATTGGTTAAATGCTTAAAATACCCCGATTTGTTAAGTTTAGTATTTTATTGTTTGTGATTTAATTTAAGTTTGTTTTGTTTCTTTCCAGGTGTTTTCCATGTGAGGAATTTACGTCGCATCAGAAACAGGTCACGGAACTGAAAAACGTGAAAACCGAAAAACGGGCAGAGTCCGGCGCCAGTCGCCGCGCCGATTCATCAGCGCGGAGTCCGGCGCGAAAACAAACAGTGTCGGGCGCCGATTGCCACGCCGATCCATCGGCGCCAGCATCGGCGCCAAAGTCCAGACATGCAGTGCTGTTTGATCTGCTTTTTGGTGCTGATGGGATCTGAATCTGAATCATGTGCAGCTGGATCTGAACATGTGCTGGTCCATGTGCTGATGGTTCTTGAGCTGGACATTGCTTACATTCTTCCTATAAATTAAGTCCATTTTTGTAGTCTCAAAAACAATTTCATAATTCATTTTTCATCTCATATATCATACTTACATGAAATAACCTACACTTGGTTTGAAGAAGCAACTTAGTAGGTAATTTATTTGTTGTTGTAATTTTAGTTTTTATTCCACATTAGTTTGATTTAGATTTTGATGGCAACACTTTGAGGTTCCATTGTAATCATTTGGAATAAACCTATTTGTTTGATTTCTATTCTTATTATTAATTTCGTTTGGGTTTTCAATTAGTCTGATCAATTACATGAATCTCTTTTGAAATATGGTTAGTCAAAACATAAAATACGTAATCGTTTTATGGTTTGACAAAGTGACAATTGAATTCTTTGAATTACCAAAGGTTTTCATTTCGAATTCTTGGAATCTTGCAATCAAGGTTATATAAGCCGAGCTTGTGAGCTTATGGCTTTGAGTTGGTGTTTTCTTATTTCATAAAGCTAACTACAGTTAGGAGGTTTGAGAGCTTATTCAATAATCCAATTGTAGTTAAGATTTAACTAAAGAGCTTATTTTAGTTAATGTCGATTAAGAGAAAACGGAGGCCGTTAGAGCTTGTTAACGACTATAGCTAACTTAGGTTCGTTCCTTATGTTTACGTCTTTGGAATCAATGATAGGTGCCATCATCAAAATCGAAGTCAAACTAATGTTGGATTTTTATTTCATTTTCTTTAATTTATTTTAATTGTATGTTTAGTTAAGATATTCAAAATCCAAAATCCCCCCTTTGTACGTAAAGTGTAGAAGTAAAATAATTGTCCCACCAATCCCTGTGGATTCGACCCTACTTACCACTATTGCAATCTAGGTTGTAATTTGCGGTAATAGGAACTTATTATTTGACGGCCTCGACACCCGTCAAGTTTTTGGCGCCGTTGCCGGGGATTGGTTCCGGTGATCGTTATTTTGCTTTTATACTTTGTTTTCTTTTATTTAATTTTGCTTATATTTTTTTATCGTGTACCTAACGCCTATAGTTTTTAAGTATTTTTATGGCGTTCTATACTAATAATTATCGGTCACGATATACCACCAACACCCGAGACTCAAACGAGGTAAATGTCTCTTCCCTTGAGACACAACTTTCAGATCTAATATCTCTTGTGATACAATTGGTTTGTAAAGAGCAACAACATGTGAAAAGAAGTGGGGCATACACTAACAATGCTTATTTGACCAATCGGTACCCCACTTCACAATATCACACCAAGGAAGCCTACTCTTATGGTGGATTTTTATCCCAAAATCAAGGTCCGTACGAGCCATACTCCAACACCTACACTCAAGGATGGCAATCCCATCCATACTTAAATGAGTATGACTATGACCGGTACGACTCTTCATTTCCTAACTTTGAATCAACGCCATCGCCGACGCAAAGCCATTCCAAGGACTCAGGTATGACTCTTGAAGATATTGTTAAGTCACTAGCTACTAGTACTTTAACATTTCAACAGGAAACAAGAGCAGGCCTTCAGAACATGGAAGACCAAATTAGCCGAGTCGAGTCTTCAATACGTCGGTTGGAGGCTCAAGTTGAAGAAAAGTTGGGGTCGATGAACGAGAGGAGGCTGGAAATCTCCTTAGAGGAGGATGAAGAAGATGGCACAAACCAATTTGTTTCACGAGATGACGATATCAAGGGAGATGATATGAATTTGTTGGAACCGTTGGTGGTACCTCCTCCTTTTGCTACACCATTTTTTGATCTAATAAAGGAGGAGGAATGTGTAGATACTTGGGAAACCTTCACGGAGCTTGAAGAACCGATGGTTAAATATGAGAAGGTGTTCCCAAGCAATGGTGCCTTTGCCAACCCACAAAAAGAAGTATCATCAGAATGCAAAGGAACCATACTTGAAATCCGGGCAGATTTCAAGCCCCCCAACATCGCGTGAAAGCGCATGTTTGGGGTATAGATTTATTAGACCCCGGATAACGAAGGCGTCTAGCCAAAGACGTTAAAGAAAGGTGATGCATGGGAGGCAACCCATGAATTTCCATTTAATTATCTTTTATTTCATTTTTGTCTTGGTTTTGTGAGATTCTTTCTTTTCACTCTTGTGTTTCTCTTGTTTATTTTCAGCTTCCACCCCAGATCCGGACATTCGAGGACTATTCACCATATAAGGGGAGTTTACTGTTTCCCCTCATTCTTTAATTGTTTTGAATGTCCTTTGCTTCAATTAAACACATTGAGGACAATGTATGATCTAAGTGTGGGGTGTATTTCGAGTGTATTTCGATTGTTTTTGTGTTTGTTTTAGGGGGTATTTTAGGGGTAAAATTTTTGCAAATTTTTTATCTTTTGTGCTTAAATGTGGATTTTTGTCTGTTTTGGGTAATGTGTTAGCATGTTTTTAGTGAGCTTCAATGGTTGATGACAATGAGTTTGGATACATATATAGCATGATTGAATTTGATTGATAGCGTTTAGTGTCGATTTGTGGTTGTATGCCTGTTCAATTAGATTTTTGCTAATCTTGAGAACTAGTTTTAACACCGTGAGACTTTGAGCCTATTAGACTAAACATTTAAATTAGTCTCGAATTCATTTCTTGTGTGATTATGTCATGCCTAGTTGTGTATCTCTTGAACTTGATTCATCTCTCCTTAAGATTACATGATATTTACATGCTAATAAATATGATAAAGGACATCATTTGATAAATTTTTTTTTAGCCAATTAGCCTTAAGCCTACCCTTTTATGTTATAATTTCCCTTTGCACACCAATTTGAGCCTTAGCCTATTTCTTTGTCACCCACCTTATAAACCAAACCAAACACAACCCACCCGACCAACCACCAATGGAGATTCCGATGTCCCGTATGCTTTAAATGTACAAATTATATGTCGGGAAAGAAAATAATTATGAAAAAAGAAAAAGAAAAGAAAAAAATATATATATGTCGTCAAGAAAGCAATAACGACGACGGAAAAAATTGATGATATGGTTGTTTATAAAAGTTTCATCTTTGTTCCCTATCATCCAAAGGGAAATGTGCTTCAAAGATAAAAATGTGAAGCCCTTTGAGTAAATAAGAATCATTTTTTCCATTGTTGTACGGTCCTTAACCACTTTTTCCAAATAAATCCCTACCTTAACCAAAGCCAAGTTACAACCCAAAAAGTCCTTTTGATTTAATGGCATGTATTTTATCCGAGTAATGGAGAGTGAGAGATTTTTCAAGTTTTTGGTAGGTACATACTAGTGTTGTGACGTTTTTTGAGCGATACACTTTAACCCAAGGAGTGAATTGAGTGTTGTTTTAATTCTTCCAATTCATGAGAGTTCTTGAGATTAGCTTACGTCTATTTTAATCGGTATGTGCTATAAATGATGCTAAGTTGCAAATCTCGAGTTCATGACGTACTATATACGTTAACACTCTCGTTTGATTTGTTTCGATCGCTACATGCTAACTTAAGTCATTGCCGAGACGGACAATGATCTAAGTGTGGGGGTATTTGATAAGTGCATATTTTATACACCTTTTTATATCAAACTTCCCTAGCTTATTATTGGTTAAATGCTTAAAATACCCCGATTTGTTAAGTTTAGTATTTTATTGTTTGTGATTTAATTTAAGTTTGTTTTGTTGCTTTCCAGGTGTTTTCCATGTGAGGAATTTACGTCGCATCAGAAACGGGTCTCGGAACTGAAAACGCGAAAACCGAGAAACGGGCAGAGTCCGGCGCCAGTCGCCGCGCCGATTCATCAGCGCGGAGTCCGGCGCGAAAACAAACAGAGTCGGGCGCCGATTGTCGCGCCGATCCATCGGCGCCGGCATCGGCGCCAAAGTCCAGACATGCAGTGTTGTTTGATCTGCTTTTTGGTGCTGATGGGATCTGAATCTGAATCATGTGCAGCTGGATTTGAACATGTGCTGGTCCATGTGCTGCTGGTTCTTGAGCTGGACATTGCTTGCATTCTTCCTATAAATTAAGTCCATTGTTGTAGTCTCAAAAACAATTCCATAATTCATTTTTCATCTCATATATCATACTTACATGAAATAGCCTACACTTGGTTTGAAGAAGCAACTTAGTAGGTAATTTATTTGTTGTTGTAATTTTAGTTTTTATTCCACATTAGTTTGATTTAGATTTTGATGGCAACACTTTGAGGTTCCATTGTAATCATTTGGAATAAATCTATTTGTTTGATTTCTATTCTTATTATTAATTTCGTTTGGGTTTTCAATTAGTCTGATCATTTACTTGAATCTCTTTTGAAATATTGTTAGTCAAAACATAAAATACGTAATCGTTTTATGGTTTGACAAAGTGACAATAGAATTCTTTGAATTACCAAAGGTTTTCATTTCGAATTCTTGGAATCTTGCAATCAAGGTTATATAAGCTGAGCTTGTGAGCTTATGGCTTTGAGTTGGTGTTTTCTTAATTCATAAAGCTAACTACAGTTAGGAGGTTTGAGAGCTTATTCAATAATCCAATTGTAGTTAAGATTTAACTAAAGAGCTTATTTTAGTTAATGTCGATTAAGAGAAAACAGAGGTCGTTAGAGCTTGTTAACGACTATAGCCAACTTAGGTTCGTTCCTTATCTTTACGTCTTTGGAATCAATGATAGGTGCCATCATCAAAATCGAAGTCAAACTAATGTTGGATTTTTATTTCATTGTCTTTAATTTATTTTAATCGTATGTTTAGTTTAGATATTCAAAATCCAAAATCCCCCCTTTGTACGTAAAGTGTAGAAGTAAAATAATTGTCCCACCAATCCCTGTGGATTCGACCCTACTTACCACTATTGCAATCTAGGTTGTAATTTGCGGTAATAGGAACTTATTATTGGACGGCCTCGACACCCGTCAACAATCCCGTCTTTATCTTTCTTATTCTTCAGGACCCACTTAGTACCAATTACCGTTTTACCCTTGGGTCTTGGAACTAGTCTCCACACATTCAATGCTTCAAAGGAGTTTAATTCTTCTTGCATCGCAATGATCCAATTCGGATCTTCTAAGGCTTGTCAAACTGATGTGGGCTCAACTTGACTTAGAAAGAGTGCGAATAGGACTTCGTTTGCTGTTGCAGACCTTGTTTTAACAGGTTCGGATACGTCACCAATGACTTGTTCAAAGGGGTGCCTCTTAGTCCACTTTGTAGAATGTGGGAGGAGAGATATAGCATATTCATTGGGATCCACTAAGGTGGGATCTTTATCAAAATTCAACTCTATTGTCAAGGTAGGTTCCGGTTATGGGGCTGGTTCATTGACAGAGGAGTCAACAGGAACTGCCTCCGGAGGTGATTCAGAAGATGACTCAGGTATGTTAGCAGAATCATCATCATTGACGTTAGAAGTTGTACCCGACGAAGAAGCACCGTTCATAGGTTCAGGTTGTGTTGCTTGTGGATATGCCATATGTGTGTTACTTGAAGACGATGCAGGAGTTGTTGCACCAGTTGTAGGTATAGTTAGTACCGGTGAAGGTCCTGACATTGTAGCATGAGCTGGTGGTGTAGCAACTTGATTCCTGTTATTGATGGATGAAGAAGGTTTATCACTCCCAAAGTAATCATCATAAAAATATTCAAACAAAAAATCAAGTTCATTAGGATTAGAGTTAGAAGTGGAAGCTTGATCCTTGTTTGAAGATCTAGTCATCATTGGACGAATTTGTCCAGATGCTAGTACTCTGGATATTGCGGGTTCTGTACTGTTTTACGCAGAAGCCATGTCTTCAGTTTCGTCGAATCTGGCGTTTATGCTTTCCATCACAGTTCTGGAAGACTTGAGATAGACTATGTACGCTTTTGATGTGAGCGAGTATCCGATAAAAACGCCCTCAATTCCCTTAGGACTGAATTTCTTCAAGTTGTCCTTATCGTTCAGCACAACACATTTGCATCCAAAAACACGAAAGTAGTGTATTACAGGTTTTCTATTGTAATCAATTCATATGGAGTTTTACCAAACCGTCGATGGGTAATTGAACGGTTTTATAGCATGTCGTCGATACAGCTTCAGCTCACAGAAACAGAGGTTGATCAACATAAGACAACATCGTGGCGGCTTCAACTAGTGTGCAGTTTCGTCTTTCAACGACTCCGTTCTGCTGAGGTGTTCTAGCCGCAGAATATTGATGAGATATTCCTAATGACTTAAAGAAATCATCAAGAGTCTTGATTTTGAACTATGTCTCGTTATCTGACCTGACAGTCTGAACTGTTTGTTGACGATTCACTTGAAGCTGTTTGATTAATGAGATGATCGAGTCAGGGGTTTCATCTTTTGATCGTAGAAACTTGACCCATGTATATCTCGAATAATCATCGACGACAACTAACACGTATCGTTTGGCACTTATGCTCTGAGTCTTCATCGGACCACAGAGATCCATATGAAGGATTTCCAAAGCTTTGTGTGTGCTGGGCTCGGGTTTCGGTGTATGAGGAGCTCGCTTCATCTTCCCCTTCTCACAAGCAGTACAGAAGTTGTCTTTCTCAAACTGCAGAACCGGTAGACCTATAACTAAATCACCCAACGTCAGCTTTTGAATGTAACGAAAGTTGAGGTGAGATAGTCGTCTATGCCACAGCCAACTCTTTTCCATTGATGCTTTAGACATCAGACAAACGTCATTCTTTGGATTAACTTTTGATAGGTCAATAGTGTAAAGATTTGACTTCCTCGAACCAACTAGAAGTTCATTTCCTTCGTCGGTTAGAACTGCACACCGGGTCTTCTTGAAATGGACTTCTAGATCTTTATCACAAAATTGACCTATACTACATAAATTATGCCCTAAGCCCTCAACATAATTAACTTTGGTGATTCTGACGTTGTCTTTCACTATATCTCCATAACCCATAATTGGAGAGTACTGATCATTCCCAAATTTAACTTTCCCTTCATACTTTTCTACATAGTTGCTCAGCAGCTCCTTTCTACCAGTCATGTGTTTTCAGCAACCAGAATCCAAATACCACACATGACTGGGCTGCAAAATGAAATTTAAACAGTTTTAGGTACCCATTGCCGAATGGGTCCTTTCGTGTTAGGAGAATTAACTGGTTTTGGGTTAGCATGTTTCTTTGAAGTATTCTGGTTATAATATCTATTTGCGTAAAAACGATTGGAACCATAGAAATTATAACCAAACCATGAAGAATTGTTAGTGCTTAAATGTTATTGTACCAAGTAGAGGGACTATATTTGTAATAGGGCTATTCTATACCCTAGGTATATATAGTTTGCTAATTTCCCCTTTGGGAAATTAGGTCATCCATCACACACTAGCCACACACACTCAAGAGAGAGTTCTTCATTGTAATTGTGAGCTATTGATTCTTAATGATATAGAGATGGCTTCTTTGATGTTTATAGATTGATTACTTGTTCTGGGATCACAATTGGTATCAGAGCTTGTATATCTCTTTGATTTGATTAGATTTTGAGGGTTTTTACTAAATTTGAGAGTTCTTCATTTTTCTTCATCTTTTGATTGATTTTAGCTGTTAGAGTGCTTCTAATGGATTAGAATCGATCAAGGGTTGATTGTAGACTAGTCCTGTGTGTTTTTCTTCCGCAAAATCACTAGGATTGTAGCTCAGATTGTGTATTTTCCCATTTTTTTCGAACTTTGTATTTTTGCATTCTGTTTTGCTTCGGAAAACCAGTTTCTGTTGGTTTTTTGACAAAACACGAAGTATTAAAGTTGTCCAGAATACTGTCACGAACCTACATACCAAATTTCAGCCTATTCTGATTTGTTTTGAAGATTCGACTCAAGAACACCTTGGATCTTCATACTTATCGCAACCATCAAAAATTCATACATATCGCAGAGTGAACAGTTTCATATCGCAAGAGTCACTTGCGACTTGGCTTCATATCGCAACCTTCAGTATTGTGAACAATATCATATCGCAACCTTATGTTGCGATACGACCTATATTGTTTGCCTTTGCGACTTGATTTCTATTGCGATATACCTTTTATTACGACTTGATTTCTTATTGCGACTTCAGTGTATTGCGACAAGGTTTGGGTTGCGACAAGACAGTGGGTTGAGATATAAGTTTGTGTAATCAGAATTTCCTTATCAGATTAAAAAGATATTAAAAGATCAACGACAAGTAATTCAAAAATGACTGCCAGAGATATGTTGACCATAGGTTCAAAAGATAAACCGTCTGTTCTATTCCCAAAAGATTTTAAAAATTGGAAAGACAGATTTCTTGACTACGTAGAACGACAATAAAATGGAGCTCTAATCCATGATTCCTTGATGAATGGGGTTCTAGGAGAAGTTCGTGAACCAGACCCAGATGGTAACAACATAGTTATTCAACCAAAGGACTACACTGGTGACAATTTATTGAGACACAAGGCCTACAAAGCGGCTAGGTCGTTGGTTATGCAAGCCTTAACCAACGACATATATCGGAAGGTTGACAGTTTGAGTGAAACAGGTAAAGGTGTGTTTGATGAACTTATCAAATTGTACAAAGGCTCAGAAGTGGAAAATCATATGAGAGTCTCAAACGTCTTCAACACGTATGAGAATTTCAAGCAAAAGGATGGTGAGAGTTTAGATAAAGCATATGATCGTTTCACAACTATCTTAAATGATCTCAACAGTTACAAGGTATCAAAATCCATCATGGAGACTAATGTGAAGTTCTTGAACGTGCTTCAGCCCGAGTGGAAGAAGTATGCTCATCGAATGAAACATAATTCTCGACTGGATTCTCTTCCGTTACAACAGATGTTTGAAACCTTAAAGCAAGATGAGGATGATGTTGAGCTGAAAAGGAAGAAGTTGATGAAAAACGAGAAGAATGATAAGAAGGAAAAGAAGATAGTGTGGTCTGAGAAGAAAGAAGAAGAGGATGACCTTGATAGTGAACCGTTAGCATTGATGTCAAGAAAGAATACTGCTAAGGGGAAGAGTGTGCAGAGAGAAGAATATAGGATAGACCAAGAAGACTTGGATGAGGCGGAAAGCTTAAGGCAGGCTATGATACTTCTCTCCAAGGCCTTTCAACACAGATTTGTAAAAACTCCTGGATCAAATAACCAACGTTACTCATCTGGTTCTAAAAACTTTGAACACAAGAATCGGATTGAGTCAAAGAAGTTTGATGATCATAAGGAAGATGGTAAAAGGCCAGAGGTGAAGAAGTTTGATGATAAAAAGGATGAAGAGCAGAAGTGCTACAACTGTGGGAAGACCGGTCATTTCTAGTAAAGAATTCTAACTACTACAAGCAGAAGGCACTGTTAGCTGAACATAAGGAGTCAGGAGTTGAGCTTCCAGTGGAGGAAGAGTATTGGTTGGACCAAACGGATGATGAAGGAGAGGAAGACACAGCTGCTTTTGCTAGGATGTGCTTGATGAGCAGAGATGATGAGGATTCAGAGGCTGATGCGGCGCCTGAGACAAATGAGGTAGATCTCTGCACTATTAATCATTATGGTAATCAGTTTAAAGTTTTTCAATTAAAACTTGATGAACAAAGTGAGAAACTCAATAAGGCACATAAAACAATTGAACTTCAAAGACAGACAATCATTGACCATAACAAGTTAAATGATGATTTGAAAAAGGAACGAGTTGAGATCGAAAAATCTCGAACTTCTTTCCGAAGAAGAATGGATGAAATGGGAGAAAAGGTAAGAATTGCTGAAAACTGGAAGAATGAGCTTGAACAAATGTTGCGATCTTATAAAGATATAAACATCGAATTGTCCGAAAAAGCAAGTGATCTAGAAGCGAAACTGTATAAACTTGGTCAATCTGAACAAACCATTTTTCTAAACACGCCAAAGAATTTCAGATATTACAACTCTAAATGGGGTGTGGGATATGACAATCCTCATTATTTAGAAAATGCTTTGAAAAATGCACCTTGTTTATACAAGTTTCAATGGCTTAAGTATCTAACAGATTCTAAATTCAGTATCAAATGGCTTGATGAGGAAGAACAAGGGGTTGAGGAAGAAGTTAAAAGAAAGACAACTGTAACCATGCAACTTCCTTATATTTATAATTCGGCAAATAGGAAGGCATTGCTAGATAAGAAAACATTGCCTAGTGACTATTTTGAAAGCTATGTTGTTCAGCCACCAAAGGGAACTGTATCAAAACCCGTTTCTGAAGGAAAAATATATTATCCTCCTTTGGTACTCGAACAGAAGCTTGTCGATCTTGAATTAAATATTAAAAGCAAAATTGAAGAAGTCAGAAATGACGATCAACTTGCTTTTGATATTGAAAAGGAAGTGATGCTAACTGTTTTGATAAATAGCATGAAAGACAAGTCTGAAAAGGTCGTTTTTGTTTCGTCTTCGAAAAGCTTAGAAGAAAAGAAATCTCTTGAACTTAGATGCTTGAATCTCTCAAAACAAGTCTCCGATTTTCAGAAAATGTTATTTCTTGAAAAAGAAAATACTGAGAAAGAAAGAGAGAGATTTAAATTCGAAAGAATATCTTTTGAAACTGAAAATGTTTTTCTTTCAAAGAAAATATCTGATTTAGAAAGCATTTTGATCAAAGAGAGAAATGATCTTGAGTCCAATAGAGAATACTTTCAAAATGAAATCTCAAGACTTATGGGAAAATTGTCGAATTTATCCACTGAAGCTATGACAGAGTTTGCTAGCAAAGTTTCCTCTGATTCAGATGCTTCCTCATGCAAAGCCTTCATGGGCAATACTCTAAATAGAAGCATGATGGTAGATGACTTTGATGATTTTGGTCCCATTGATATAGAGGAACAACCTGTTAGTGAAAATTCTTGTGATTTCTTTCATAACTCTTCTTCCAATGACATTAAGTTTGATCATGTAATTGACAATCCTTGTGAAAGGAAGGGTAAGCAAGCACAACAAAAGGATGTTAAATTTGACTTTAGTGCTAAACTTCCAGATCATTCTGATTTTTTGGTCAAGGAAGAGGAACCCAAGGAGAACTTCTTCGAGGGGTAATCTTCTAAAACCGTTGAGAAAAAGAAAAAGAAAAAGAAGAAAAATAAGCGCAAATCTAAATCTTTTAAAGTTCAAAATTCCTACGCTTACGATTCTTATTTTGATTCCGTTTCAGATCGTTATTTAAGAAATAACTCGCGGGTAGAGTGGAGAATAAAGGAGTCCACACATGATGTGGCCCAGAGAAAATCATCTACTGTCGCTTTTAATTCCAAGAAAAACACTTTTGTTTCTAATGTTAGTGATCTTGTTGCTTCAAACAAACAAAAACTTGTTATTCCGTACAAGATTTCTTCTATGCAACAACTGATTAATTTAGCACATGATCAAATTTGTTGCTCTTCATGTGGTGTAGATGATTTTATCTGCAAGTCTGATTATTCTTCGTGGTTTGGTTATAATTTCTATGGTTCAAATCGTTTTTATTCAAATAGATATTATAACCACTACAATTCAAAGAAAAAGGTTAATTCTCCTAACCTGAAAGGACCCAATTGGCAATGGGTACCTAAAACTGTTTAAATCCCATTTTTTAGCTCCGTCATGTGTGGTATTTGGATTCTGGTTGCTAAAAACAAATGACAGGAAGGAAGGAGCTGTTGAGCAATTTTGTGGAACGCGATGGAAGGAAAGTTAAGTTTGGAAATGATCATTACGCTCCAATCATGGGTTATGGAGATTTTGTAACAGACAACGTCCGGATAACTAAAGTGAATTACGTTGAAGGCTTAGGACATAACTTGTTTAGTATAGGTCAGTTTTGTGACAAAGACCTAGAAGTCCATTTCAAGAAGACTCGGTGTGCAATTCTAACCGACGGAGGAAATGAACTTCTAGTTGGTTCGCGAAAGTCAAATCTTTACACCATTGATCTATCAAAGGTTAAGCCGAAGAATGACGTGTGTCTGTTGACTAAGGCAACTATGGAAAAGAGTTGGTTATGGCATAGACGACTATCTCATCTCAACTTTCGTTAAATTCAAAAGCTAACGTTGGGTGATTTAGTTATAGGTCTACCAGTTTTGCAGTTTGAGAAAGAAAACTTCTGTATTGCTTGTGAGAAGGGGAAGATAAAGCGAGCTCCTTATCCACCGAAACCCGAACCCAGCATACACAAACCTTTAGAAATCCTTCATATGGATCTCTGTGGTCCGATGAAGACTCAGAGTGTCAGTGCCAAACGATACGTGTTAGTAATTGTCGATGATTATTCGAGATATACTTGGGTCAAGTTTCTTCGATCAAAAGACGAAACACCTGACTTGATCATCTCGTTAATCAAACAACTTCAAGTAAACCGTCAACAAATAGTTCAGACTGTTAGGTCAGATAACGGGACAGAATTCAAGAACAAGACTCTTGATGATTTCTTTAAATCATTAGGAATATCTCATCAGTTTTCTGCGACTAGAACTCCTCAGCAGAATGGAGTCGTTGAAAGACGAAACCGCACACTTGTTGAAGCTGCCAGAATGTTGTCTTATGCTGATCTACCTCTGTTCTTGTGGGCTGAAGTTGTTGCTACGGCATGCTATACACAAAACCGTTCTATAATCGATCGTCGGTTTGGTAAAACTCCATATGAACTGATTAATGATAGAAAACCTGTAATACACTACTTTCGTGTGTTTGGATGCAGGTGTGTTGTGCTGAATGACAAGGACAACTTGAATAAATTCAGTCCAAAGGGTATTGAGGGCGTTTTCATCGGATACTCGCTCACGTCAAAAGCATACATAGTCTATCTCAAATCGTCTAGAACTGTGAAGGAAAGCGTAAATGTCAGATTTGATGAAACTGAAGATTTGGTTTATGTGCAAAATAGTACAGAACCCGCAATATCTGGAGTACTAGCATCTGGACAAATTAGTCCTATGGTGACTAGATCTTCAAACAAGGATCAAGCATCCACTTCTAACTCTAAACCTAATGATCTTGATTTGCTGTTTGAATATTTTTATGATGATTTTTTCGGTAGTGATAAACCTACTTAATCTATATCTAACAGGAGCAATGTTGCCACACCACTAGTTAATGCTACATTGTAAGGGCCTACACCGGAACTGACTACTCCTTCATCTGGTGCAACAACTCCTGCTTCGTCTTCAATTAACACGCATATGGCATCTCCACAAGCAACACAACATGTCTCCACGAATGGTGCTTCTTCGTTGGGTACAACTTCTAACGCCAATGGTGAGGATTCTGCATCTCAACGTGAGTCATCTTCTGAAGCATAACCGGAGGCAGTTCCTATTGACACTCCTGTCAATGAACCCGCCCACAACCGGAACCTACCTTGACAATAGAGTTGAATTTTGATCAAGGTTCTAAATGACGTGAGGCGTGGCGTGGCGGTGAGGTCAAGCCTCAAGCCTTACAAGTTACGGCGAGGCCACGACGTTTTTCAAGGCGTGCCTTAAGGCGGCATATATATATATATACACATAGATATACACTTGTGTGCTAGTGTATAGAATAATAACGTAGAACAAAATAAATTAATGTAAAGTAATAAAAAATGACAATTGATACCAAATCTATAGAGCTTATATAAAATTGTATCAAGAGTGTAAAATCGGGAGTAATTTCTTGAATCTCTACTCACTACCTTCTTCAATTTTCCAAGAATTCACGTTCGACTCTTCGTGTACGAGAGTGAAAGTAAGTATTTACCAATTTTGGGTTTTTAGTTTCAAGTTTCCTTTAAATGTGTATTTAAGTCTTAGGTTGCATAAACAATTACCATTTGTTTATATATTAAAAATAATCTCACACCTTACAAAATGATGTGTCGTAACGTGTTGTAACGCGCCATAACGTGCCATAACGCGTTACAATGCAAGCCAAGCCTTAAGGTGGAGCCACATGGGTTAACGTGGCGGCGACCCCAAGCCTTGACGCCATAATGCGCCATAACGAGGCCATAACGAGTTATTTTGAACCATGATTTTGATAAAGATCCTACCTTAGTGGATCCCAACTATGGTGCTATAATTATTCATCCTCATGCTTCAAGATGGACTAAGAGTCACCCCATTAAGCAAGTCATTGGTGACGTCTCCGAACCTGTGAAGACAAGATCTGCAACGGCTAACGAAGTCCTTTACGCGCTCTTTCTAAGTCAAGTTGAACCCACAACAGTTCGACAAGCCTTAGAAGATCCAGATTGGATCATTGCCATGCAAGATGAGCTGAATTCTTTTGAAGCATTGAATGTGTGGCGATTAGTTCCTAGACCCAAAGGTAAAACAGTAATTGGTACCAAGTAGGTCCTGAAGAATAAGAAAGATAAAGATGGGATTGTTGTGAGAAACAAAGCACGCCTTGTAGCGAAAGGGTATAGGCAACAAGAGGGAATCGATTACGACGAGACGAATACACCGGTGGCTCGCTTAGAGGCAATCTGGATGTTTCTTGCATTTGCCGCTTTCAGAAACTTCATTGTCTATCAAATGGACGTGAAGACTGCTTTCCTGAACGGTATATTGAAAGAAGAAGTATATGTTTCTCAACCGGAGGATTTTGTGGACAAAGATAAACCAGATCACGTCTACATTCTTGACAAAGCTCTCTATGGTCTCAAGCAAGCCCCTCGCGCCTGGTATGAAATCTTATCCACCTACTTACTTGGTGCTGGTTTTCGGAAAGGTAAAATCGACACAACTCTCTTCACTCTGCATAAAAATGGTGAGATCCTTCTGGTACAAATTTACGTTGATGATATTATATTTGGTTCAACTGACCCTGGATTGTGTACTTGGTTTTCGGGTATAATGATGACCAGATTCCAGATGAGTATGATGGGAGAGATTAATTTCTTTCTTGGATTACAAGTCAAGCAATTCTCAACAGGTATCTTCATCAACCAATCAAAGTATGTGTTTGACATTTTGAAGAAATTCAAGATGGAAAATTGTACCTCAATTGGTACACCTATGGCTCCTGGATCTAAAATTGGTCCGGATCCACATTATGTAGATGTAGATGTTAAGAATTACAGAGGTATGATAGGCTCATTAATGTACCTGATGGCAAGTCGTCCAGATATAAAGTTTTCAACATGTCTATGTGCACGATTTCAGGCACCACCAAAGGAATCACATCGTAGTGTTGTTAAAAGAATCTTTTGATATCTGAAGGGGACACCGTATCTTGGTCTGTGGTACCCAAAGGGAACGGGATTCGAACTCACTGCATATTCTGATGCGGATCATGGAGGTAGTATGCTCGACCGGAAGAGCACATCTGGTCATGTGCAGTTTTTGGGTGATAAACTAGTAAGTTGGTCCTCGAGGAAACAGAACAGTGTTTCAACATCAACTGCGGAGGCAGAATATGTGGTCGCTTCCATTTGCTGTTCATAGGTTCTGTGGATGAAGACTCAACTGATGGACTACGACTTCAAGTATGAGAAAATCCCCATTTACTGTGATAACAAGAGTGCAATTGCAATATCAGCTAACCCGGTCTAACATACAAAGACCAAACACATAGACATCAGGTATCATTTTATTAAAGATCATGTTGAAAAAGGTACGATTGAATTATACTTTGTCACAACTGAGTTTCAACTTGCCGATCTCTTTACAAAAGCCTTGGATGAAAAACGATTTAATTTCTTAGTATCCAAGCTCGGCATGTTGAACATGAAAGTTTAATATTCTATATTGATCATATAATGGATGGAAATATGTGTATTTCAATCTAGTTATTTCTATCTAGGTTGATACATTCAAATTTTCATCACATTCTATTCTCAATCTAAGATATTTTATTTTCATGTCTTTGTTGTTTTTCATTGTTTATTCTCTTTGTTACTTTATATTTCTTGTTATGATATATATGCCTGCATGAGGTGTGTTCATAGTCTCAGGGGGAGTACAAAATAAGGAGTATGCACAAGAATAGGGGGAGTGTGCATAAACATCAAAGCTTGTAAGTGTTGATTTCATGTGCTCCTTACTTGACGATCACAAGGTATGTTCTCTAATTTGTTTTAGACACAAACTCTTAAATGATGACAATCATTTTTTCAAAACATTCTTGCATCATTTAAGGGGGAGTGAAAATATTTCAAATACCTTGAGTGCTCAATCAATTGGAAGTTGGACATCTTCCAATGTGATAAAATCTTTCAAAACTTTATCTGAAAAATGTCCAAGTTTCATAAGTGAACAGTTCGATATCGCAAGCATCTATTGCGATATATCAATGAATAGTGTTATGTCGCAAGCTTCTGTTGCGATGTAGCCAAGTGGAATCCATATATCGCAGCCTTGCATTGCGATATGGGTGTGTGCACAGTGTCATGTCGCAACCATCTGTTGCGATATGATAGATTGTCATGTCGCAACTTGTTCATTGCGATATGACGACACGTGGCATGTCAAACCTTGGACCAATCTTATTGTTCCACGTGTCACTGATTTTTGAAAATCGTATAAATTAGGGTTTTTAGGGTTTTTCAAACATATCTCAACACAAAACCCTCTTACTCTCTTTCAACTGTCTTTTGCGACTTCGATCTTCGAGGTTGTTTTCGTGATTTCTGTTCCGTGAGTTCCATTCAGATCATCATCGTGGTACGTTCCTTCAAATCTCACTCGTTTTCAACCATTAAAACGCATGCTACTTTTGTTTTTTAGGTTTTTAGGTTCGACTTTATTCATTTCTGCGTAAATCGATCTGTTTGTGTGTTTATGTTAGTTTAGATGATTAGGGTTTATTCTCGGTAGTATTGCGAGCATAGTGGAGTCAATTTTAAAATTTTTTGAGCGAAAAATAGAAAATCTGGGCTGAACACTTAGGAATATTTCAGTGTTTATCCAAGTCGCAACCAACATGCATTCATAAATTCAACCATATCGCAACTGTCTATGTTCATCCGTATCGCAACTGTGAGTTGCGACATGAGCATATCGCAACCTTGTGTTGCGACTTCCTCTTGTCACATTCCTCACTGCGATATCGCAATGCATGTGATATGACCTTTTTATGTTGATTGCGACTTTCCCAAGACTTAGGATTTTTTTTTGAAAACTCTTTCAAGGCAAAATCCAACTTTGGCACTACACTAAACTGTTATGTGGTTCAGATGGCTGATCATGATGGAAATGCTTCGGATGACAACACCATCATCCGTTCGCATCGTTCATCACTCCCGTCCGTGAATGCTCATGACCTGGATGAAGAGATATTCCCGAGGGCGAACCATCTAAGCTTATTTGATAACAACCATCATCTCGACCTAGCAGTTCCCTTTGATCATCAGATTATCATAGAGATCAACCGTGGTCATCCTCTTCGACAGGCACTTACACGATTTGAGCTTGTACCGGCCATCTATCTTCAACAATTTTGGGGTACACTTCAGTTCCATCCCACCGCTCGAAGACCACATTTTTCTGCCAAAATTGACCATTTTGATGTCACATTCACTCTACGAGGAATCAGACGTGCTTTGAACCTTCCTTATTCCGTGAACTTTGAAGATCCGGTCTCTGAAGAACAACTTTTTGCTGATATTAGAAGTCTTGGATATCAACCTCCAGACAACAGTGTTCTTACCGGTTCATCACAGTTCTGACGCAACTACCTTCCGAGAGTATGGTACACCCTATGCTCTATCCTTAATCGTTGTATGACCTCTAAACACACAGGCATTGATAAGATAAATCTGTCGATCCTACGCATGTTCCATGCTTTTACATTCAACCGGAACATCAACTACGCTGTTCTAATCTGGAATGATCTTATTGAGCTAGTCGCGGAACAACGCAAACGGAAAAAGAGACGCCACTTCGTGCCATATCAGCGGTTCTTAAAAATCTTGATTCATCAAGCAATGGTAGAAAACAACCAGATTCCACTACGTGCTGATCATGAACGAGGACCGAGCCAGTACATGCATCACTTACGGATGCGTCCGCACACAAACTTTGCTCAAATCGCCGTTATTCGTGAAGACCTGCTCGCTTATGCTGACCAACAGTCTGGGGTAGTTAGGAGATACAGGTTAGAAAATGCATTGATGGTCAATCCAGAACCAGAGGGACCTCCCCACGATGCTAATCCTTTAGGCGATGAGGAAGTCCATGTCGAGGGGGTTCAGGAACAGGGGGATGTTCCTGAACAACGAGAGGTGAGGAGAACAAAAAGAAAGAGAGTTGGGAGAAGATTACAGACTGTTGGCCATGCATCCTCTTCCAGCCGAGCTCTACCACCGCCTCGACCTCCAGTTAATGTCTTTGATGATGATGTCTCATGGGATGAAGCTTATGCCGCTGCATCAACTTCTGATGATGATGCAGTTAATCAAGACGATGAGATAGAACCCTTCTTTCCTGACTATGACTATGATGATGACGATGATGACTCAGGTCATGACCCTTTGGTGAATTTGATTCCTAGACATATGGGAAAGAGACCACGTGTTGTGAGTTCGGATGCTGATTCCACTCGGAACACCGAACTTCTCAACAATGCTACTGATGTTGTGGGTCCTTCATCTGTGAACGAAGAAATAGAAGAAGAAGTAGAAGTAGAAAAGGTAGTTAGTAGTGAGGATGGAGGGAGAAAAGAAATGAGTGAAGCTGTGATAGAGTCAGATAAAGTTTTAACTACTGACTCTCCCCCCACCGATCCGAGCCGGGTAGCCACATCTTCTACCAACGAGCGTACGTCGCCGTTGCGTATTGAACAAGTCGTGGTCCGCCTAGCCATGCATAGCACAGCCCCACTCAGCCACTCATCGGCATCTCAATTTGCCGATGTTTCATTTTCCACAGGGGATATAGCTCAAAGTCTATCGGCGACATACTCGGTGTCTGCTGGTATTGAATCAGGTAGGCTCTTGCCCCGGCCACCGCCTTTCATTCGGAGCACATTGAGTCTAGAACCATTTGGTACAACTTCCTTTCCTAGGACACGAATGATGGTATCTCACCAAGTTGAAGGCTTCCGTGCCCCAACCGGAACACCCCGAGTTAGGCCGCCATTCGTTGGTGCCTCGTGAGGACAGGGTGGAAGTCCTGTCATAGTTAACACCACGCCAGCTATGAACATAGGCAGTACGGTTGCCACAACCGCTACTTCAACGGGGAACCTATGTGGCCCGGATGTTAGATATCTTTTTCCCGGTTTTAATCCTGAAGATGTTATAAGGATGCTTGGACAGCCCCCTCATTATATTACTCTTCCATTATTATCATCTGCTTTTGCCTCCATTGACAGGGCCTACAAGCAACACTGACATGCTATGCAGACTACTGTTGACCGATTAGCTACTGAAGTAAGCAGAGCCATCAAGGGCAAACATATAACAAAATCGTCGTCAACACCTCAGGATCCACCATCCGACAATCAACCTAACCCACAACATCCATCGTCTGTACCTTTACATCTTATACCTGAAGACCAGCTTAAATCTGAGATGTTATCCCGCCTTTTAGCCAAAAGCGACTCTAGTACATCTGAAGAAGTTGACTTAATTTCCTTACTTCGTCAACATACACCACCTCTAACCCAACCTCAAACTTCAACATCCACAGATACACAACTTCTTCTGGCAACACAACTTCAGAAGCTAACCGACTTTGTGATAGATATGACGAATGCTTTGATGAATGGATTCACAACCATCAGTAACAGGCTCAAAGTTGTAGAAGAAAGATGTGGTATTGAACCTGAAGTCTCTCAGAAAAGAAGACATGATGATCAGGATCTGCCTAATCAACATGAGGGGGATAAGAGAGCAGGGGTTGGAGAATCTAGTGCTGCTGCTTCTACTGGTAATGTTAATGAACCTGAAGCTGGGGGAAATACAGGTGAAGGTGGAACGGCGACTGATGTGGTACAGGCTGTTGATACAGAAATACTTGTTCTAGCTGATGTCTTAACCGGGGTTGAAAAGCCTTCGACTGTTGACAATAGAACGACAGATGTGCGGATGGCTGATGATATGCTTATCGAGATGATCTATATTGATTCTGAGGAAGAGCCAGAGCGTTTGAGCCACAAGATAAAAGAAGAAATGGTTGATGCTTTGGATGATGAATTAGATACCACTGGGGATCAGGTTATGGAAATCGAATCTGAAGATGATGCTCCACCACTGATAGAAACTGCAGGTCCAAGTTCAGGTACTTCAGCTCCACATGCACCGTTTATACCGGATGGTAAGATCAGAGATCGAGTACTTGAGGCAGAACTCCGCTTCTATCAAACTGTCATTGATGCTGAACCGAGGTACGTGGCCACTGGAGAAAGAGTAGCAATCTTGACTCCGTATCTAGAGACCCTGAGGAAAGAATTATATGTACGGGATGTTCAGCGGATCAACTTGGAGAAAGTATATGGGATTGAAGACTGGCCGTCACTGAGGAAGATCGAGTTTCTGTACGTTATGAGAAACAAAGACAGAGGATCAAATGCTGTCAAATCAGACAATATGATTATGAAGCTGCTGAAGGTTGAATCTCTAAAACTACATGATTTATTTTATCCTGAATTCACCGTTTTGAGATCAGATGGTACTGAATGTGTATTCTCTGAGGCTGACTTCAAGAGTCTGAAGCTGAATAATCTTCTATGTCTTTACAACCTCCTTGCCGTCCATCCATAGAAGAACCATCCAGAGAAGAGAATAACATACAGTGTTGCTTACCAAAGTGTGAGGAAGTTTATGAAGAATATTCTGAAGTATTCATACCTCACTAACTTTCAGATGGGTTTGGAATCTTTTCAAACTCATGTGAACTTAAAAAGACCAAACAGACGCTTATCTGATATTCAAGGTATCCCCGCCTACACTGTACTGAACAAGCCTGAGCTCGGGGTTGTTTACGTTGATAATGACTCAAAGAAAAGATTTATGAGAGTTATTGAGATCAACAAGTACTGTGAGGGTGCTTTGAAGATTATTCTGGTTCACTTGAAAGTAAGCTTCGTCTGGATGCGCGTGGAGAGGTAAAACTCGTTGAGAAAGAAAAGAACTTGATCAACCAAGTGATTGAAGCCTTCTCCCACCGGAAAGACTACCGCCTTGAACTGTGAAGATTCGAGATCATCTTTGGTATTCGAAAGAAGAATGTGACCCCAGTGGACGTCTAAATCCTTTGCTCTACATTGGTACAAAGGGGGAGAATGTTAGTGCTTAAATGTTATTGTACCAAGTAGAGGGACTATATTTGTAATAGGGCTTTTCTATACCCTAGGTATATATAGTTTGCTAATTTCCCCTTTGGGAAACTAGGTCATCCATCACACACTAGCCACACACACTCAAGAGAGAGTTCTTCATTGTAATTGTGAGCTATTGATTCTTAATGATATAGAGATGGCTTCTTTGATGTTTATAGATTGATTACTTGTTCTGGGATCACAAGAATAATCAGACTTGCAGATAAAATCATCTACACCACATGAAGAACAACAAATTTGCTAAATTAATCAGTTGTTGCATTGAAGAAATCTTGTAAGGAATAACAAGTTTTTGTTTGTTGGAAGCAACACGATTACTAACAGTAGAAACAAAAGTGTTTTTCTTGGAATGAAAAGCGACATTAGATGATTTTCTCTGGGCCACATCCTGTGTGGGCTCCTTTATTCTCCACTCTAACCGCGAGTTGTTTCTTAAATAACGATATGAAATGCCATCTAAATAAGAATCGTAAGCGTAGGAATTTTGAGCTCGAAAAGATTTGCGCTTATTTTTCTTCTTTTTCTTTTTCTCAACGATTTTAGAAGATTCCCCTTTGAAGAAATTCTTCTTGGGTTCCTCTTCCTTGATCAAAAGGAATGTCAATAACACAATCAACCATATTGTCATAGGAAGAAGAGGTGTGGAAGATATCATGAGAGTTTTCATTAACGGGTTGTTTTTCTAGATCAATGGGTCCGAAATCATCAAAGTCATCCACAGTCATGCTTCTGAAAAGAGTATTGCCCATGAAGGCTTTGCATGAGGAAGCATCTGAATCAGTGGAAGGCTTGTTCATAAACTCTGTCATAGCTTCAGTGGATAGAGTTGACAATTTTCCCATAAGTCTTGAGATTTCATTCTAAAAGTACTCTCTATTAGTCTCAAAATCTTTTCTCTCTTTGATCAAAATGTTTTCTAAATCAGATATTTTCTTTGAAAATATAACACTTTCAGATACAAGAGATTTTCTTTCGAACTTAAATTGCTCTATTGCTTTCTCTATTTGTTCTTTTTCAAGAAATAACATTTTCTGAAAATCAGAGACTTGTTTTGAAAGATTCAAGCATCTAAGTTCAAGAGATTTCGTTTCTTCAAAGCTTTTGGTTGACGATTCAAAAACAACCCTTTCAGACTTATCTCTTTTGCTATTTATCAAAACAGTTAACATGACTTCCTTTTCAATATCAAAAGCAAGTTGATCATCATTTCTGATTTCCTCAATTTTGCTTTTAATATTCAACTCAAGATCGACAAGCTTCTGTTCGAGTACCAAAGGAGGATAATATGTTTTTCCTTCAAAAACGGGTTTCGATTCAGTATCCTTTGGTAATACAACAGCATAGCTTTGGAAATAGTCATTAGGCAAAGTTTGTTTCCAATTCCAAACCAGTGCCTTCCTATTCTCATTTTCGTAGATAAAAGGAAGTTGCATTGTCACAGTCGTCTTTCTCTTAATCTCTTCCTCGGCCCCATGTTCTTCCTCATTAAGCCAGTTGATTTTGTATTTAGGTTTCAAGGAAGGAAGGTGAAATTTCAATGTGATATTTGCAAAATCTAGACACTTATGATTACATTAAATGATTAACTAAAGTTTCAATGTGATATTTGCATTTTTTTTTCTCATGGAACATATATGGAAGGTAAGTATCCTTGTATCAGTAGTTTGATTAATGTTACAACGTTTTGTTATGTAAAAAGTAGTTCGATTATAGTGGTAGGTTTTATTTAAATATTTTATTTTGTAATCCAATACCTTGAGGATTGACGGATTTTAATGGTAGTTTTTTAGTTGAAATACGATTTCTTTAGAATTTTATCAGATAATCTCTATGATCACTTTGCTGTAATTTTGGGATAATAAACCGAAGAATTTTATCAGATAATCTCTATGATCAGATAATCTCCTGCTGCAATTCATTTGATCTTGGTCCACTGTTTTGGTTGTTATGTTGGAATCTTTTAAATGATCTTTTCTTTTCTCTGATGTTGAGATCTTGAATGTTTCTATGGTTGTTGTTCTCCAGTCTTGACAAAGCTTCTTGGCTGCAGATGCTTTATGGTTGGTTGTTGTCTAATTGGCATTTTTATGGGATAAACATATTTTGTATATAATTGATTGGATGTTGGTTTGGAGTTTCTGTTGGTTCTATTTACTGTTGCTAGCCTAAATAATCAAATTTAGTTCTTTTTGTTTGCAATCCTGGACCCGTTGGTTTAGATCTGTTATTATTTGTCTTGATCATGGTTTTCTGGACAAATTTTATTACATTAGCTATTAAATTAGCTTATGTTTCTGGTTTAATATGTGGTCTTTTTTTATCATTGGGAGCAGATGTTGAATATGATAATGGTTGTTGTTTTAGGGATGATTTGGAATGGAGGTTGTTGAATTTGGAGCTTTTTTTTTGAAAAAGTTGTTGAATTTGGAGCTTAAAATTAATATTAATGGAGAATGGAGGATTGTATGGAGTATGAGGGGGTTGTATGGATTATGAGGGCTGCTTCCTGTTGGTTTTTTAATATTGGAAAATTTTCCCATCTATTGATTCTAAAGGAGTTTGGAGATTTCGAGGTAATTCTAGATGTTTATGGTGGAAAAAATCGTAATTGTTGGTGGATGGTTCTTGGGATTTTATGTGGAGTTTCAATTTTTATGGGTAATGCAATCACTAAGCATATGGTCTTAAAAACAAACCAATTAAACTTTCAAGGTGTTGTTGATTGATACATATTCTTTAAAATTCAATGATACACGTATTTTCCGTGTGTATAAGTTTTTAAACTATTTGAATCCCATAAAACTAACTAATAACTAACTCATACACACATGCATATATAAATAATCTCCATAGTTAAGTTTGTAATTTAATTCTAGACCATATTACAAAACATTTGCTTAAAGTCTTGAAACACATTATCGTTCATTACATACCACCCATTCATGCATGTTTCTTAAAATCCAAAGTTAGATGGTATAACCACTTTCATACAACTTATGAATGCTCTTCACATGTGACAGAAAATTAACCGATATTCATGTTTAATATGTGTTTATTGTTACTAATACATGCTTATCTCTATTAACAGGTGCTTATATCTATTAATAGGCGTTTATCCCTACTAATGCCCAAAATACATTTACTCCGTACATAACTTTTTTTAATGAACAATTACATTAGTTTTTCATTCTCAATTTTTGAGCAAAAGATTGATTACCAGTAACTTCGAGCGGTCTCAGATGAACTAAATGTGAGGAGACATTTTAGAGCCAACTCAGAGGTTGAAGCTTTCGGAGGTGTTTAAACTTGTATCCTACACCATCCAAACTAGAACCGGTTGTGTATATGAGCAACTGAGATGCATGTCGGAGGGTTTTCATTTACCACTTAAACTCATGAAATAAAATCGAAAGAGATAGAGAAACATGATTCGGGGCTAAACTAATGTTTTAGAATTGTGATTCACCCGCGCTGCATCACGCGGGTACACCACTAGTATATATATATATATATGGGCATGGGATCTTGTGAGAAGTGTCAATTTTGGTGAGAAGTACTTTTAAACCGTTGATCACTTTTAATCAAATAACCTTCCATGAAGCTTAAAAGGGAATTGATTTGTTGCATCTCATCCTAATGTTCGTCCATTTCACATCCAACGGTTGATACACTACTTTACTCTTAATGAGGATAATTTTAATTGGGTAGAAAGATTTAAGCCTTGTACGCATTTCACACTTATAATTTCCCGAGATGTATTGTAGACATCAAAATGTTAGTAACTTTGGATTCGTTGATAACAGCTACACTTGTAATACTTTGGAGACTTCAACCGTGTACCTGTTTCACACTTGATCACTCACAATACTAGGAGATGTATTTTATTCATCAAAATGTGAGTTGGGAATTGAAAATGCAATTAATCGGGTGATATGTATTAGGGTTATGTTTCTACATTACTTCCAATTGGTTCATTTTGGGTTGCCATGCTAAAGAGACCATCATAAATTAAAGTTCATAAGAAGAAGAAACACACATATAATGATGTTTCTTCATGATAGTGATGGGGATATAGAAAAACTAAATAATTCTTAGCTTCCTGTAGGGCCTTAATTGCAGTCATGCTCACCATATATGAGTTTCATATTAAGCCTTTCTAAGTTTGCATTTTTAGTGAGCTTTCGCAACCTGCAATATCTTTATGGTATATTTTATGCTCTTAGGCTAATTTTCTCTTATTTGTTATTGGGGAAGTGCTGCAAACTGAATTTCTTGATGAACCTACAGATAACTTACTTGAGTGAGAAGCAAGCTTAAAGAAAGGATCGAGCAATGATGTGTTAGCGTGTTACTAACTTCGGGTTCATCATTAAATTCCTTTGATCAACTATTTGGTAGTTTTCTATTTTATATGTTTATAGATATAAATGTTTTTATCATAATTTTTCTAGTGGCAGAGCTAACAACTTAGAAACCATGATAATGGGTCACTTTCTGGTAGAATTGGCATATCATCTGCAATTGTTCGTCTATACATATAACTGAGGTAAACTTATCATAAATTCTAATATTTTAGATATAAACTATTCTACAACTCTCGATCTTAATACTCTTCTATACCCAAACCCCTCTTAGCACCGATAAGCTTCAATCTAGTAGTCCAACAAAAGTAAAATTTATCAATCAAAGAGTCATCCACCTTCATAAAATCAGGCCCATCACGAACATATAAATGGGTTTCCAGTTTTGTTGTAAGGCTTATGTGTATATATACGTATACATACATATATATAGATATGGGCCTTCAAATTACCATTTCTATTCAATTGAAGTGATAAAATTTCATTTAATCGTTAGTACAAAAATGGGTTTTTGCCACGGTTAAAAACCGTCGCCGTAGGCCTTTAGCCATGGTTTTTTGAATTGATAAAATCGTAGCCTATCTTGCCGTGACTTTTGATACCCATATGGTCACGTTTAAAATGCGTCACCATATCACATGAAAAACCGTAGCCATAGCCTAAAAACCGTGGCCATAAACATATCCAAAATTTGATGGTATTGGGGCATTTTTCCTATAACCGTGGCTATAAACTACTTATCGCCACACAAAGTCATATTAAACGTGGCTATTAGAGACCTTTTAGTCACATGAGTAAACTAAAACCGTGACCATAAACTACTTATAGCCACACAAATGTTCCTATAACCGTGGCTATAAACTACTTATCGCCACACAAACTCATATTAAACGTGGCTATTAGAAAACTTTTGGTCACACGAGTAACCTAAACCGTGACCATAAACTACTTATAGCCACACAAACTCATATTAAACGTGGCTATTAGAGACCTTTTGGTCACATGAGTAAACTAAAACCGTGGCTATAAACTACTTATCGCCATACAAACTCATATTAAACGTGGCTATTAGAGACCTTTTGGTCACATGAGTAAACTAAAATCATGGCTATAAACTACTTATCGCCACACAAACTCATATTAAACGTGGCTATTAGAGACTTTTTGGTCACATGAGTAAACTAAAATCGTGACCATAAACTACTTATAGCCACACAAATGCTACATTAACAATGGCCATTTCATTACATCCGGTTACAGTGTTAATACCGTGGCCATTGGTTACCATTTTGTCACATGAAATAACCAAGTACTACTTTGGTCCCAAATTAATAAAAAAAAATCACAGAAAGAAAGCATTCTCAATGTGATAGCGAAACCACTAATCTGGATTCAATCCCTCCCCAAAACGGTGTAAACAACCCTCTAAACGGATCTTAAATGTCCTCCAAAACAGATGTAAACAGCCCCTAAAACAGTTATAAACAGTCCCTAAATATGGCTCCAAAACACCCAAACAGATAGAGCATAACTCGAACAGATGGAGTATAACTCGAACAGAAAATCACATACAATAAGACAACGAACTTACGAGTTTTTCTCTTAGTCCCGTATATCCCGAACGTCCCAACCGATGTGGGTACTTTACCTTGGCACGCGCTTTTTTGCCGCTTTAGACACATCCTTGCAACGTAGATAAAAGATTTACATCAATATTTAGACTAATAAAATGAAGATAAAAACAACGATAATTAAAAGAATATATACTATTATAACCTTGAATTCTAAGAATATATACTATTATAACCATGAATTCTGGTGAAAGTCTCCATTCCACGAATGCGTCCCAATCATTTTTGTTGCACCAACCCCCTATATAGTTTAGGAACGAATTTGAGTTCTGTAAACTAAAACCGTGACCATAAACTACTTATGGTCACACAAACTCATATTAAACGTGGCTATTAGAGACCTTTTGGTCACATGAGTAAACTAAAACCGTGACCATAAACTACTTATAGCCACACAAATGCTACATTAACTGTGGCCATTTCATTACATCCGGTTACAGTGTTAATACCGTGGCCATTGGTTACCATTTTGTCACATGAAATAACCAAACCATGACAATAAAGTAGTTATAGTCAAATAAATTTCATAGTAAGCGTGGCCGATTTATGATGTACGGTTACATTGAATTATAATAACCGTTGCTAATTGTTGTCTTAGTTTTTTAAATTGTAGAACCGTGGCTATTGGCTGCCTTTCGGTCACACCAAATAACTAAAATGTGGCCATAAACTACTTACTAATGTGTGCCAAAATAATAAATAAATCTTTAAAAAAGTTTAATATAATAATTAATTCAAAAACATCAAACAGTTAAATTAATAGTCATACAGCATAATGAAATAAAAATACCAATGATAAACGTATCACTACTAGTTCTCTATTATATTAAAATTTTTTTAAAGCTGCTCCTCGTATGGTTCGGGTTCTGTAATTCATTGACAGTTATATAATTATTCTTTCTCTAATTAGGATTTTATTTATCTTCATGTTGATTAGAAGTTGGATCCGGTACCTGCAACAAGAATAAAAAATTACAAACCAACGAGTTCCACAAACAAGTACTACTTTGGTCCCAAATTAATTAAAAAAAATCACAGAAAGAAAGCATTCTCAATGTGCTAGCGAAACCACTAATCTGGATTCAATCCCTCCCCAAAACGGTGTAAACAACCCTCTAAACAGATCCTAAATGTCCTCCAAAACAGATGTAAACAGTCCCTAAAACAGTTATAAACAGTCCCTAAATATGGCCCCAAAACACCCAAACACATGGAGTATAACTCGAACAGATGGAGTATAACACGAACAGAAAATCACATACAATAAGACAACGAACTTACGAGTTTTTCTCTTAGTCCCGTATATCCCGAACGTCCCAACCGATGTGGGTACTTGACCTTGGCACGCGCTTGTTTTGCCGCTTTAGACACATCCTTGCAACGTAGATAAAAGATTTACATCAATATTTAGACTAATAAAATGAAGATAAAAACAACGATAATTAAAAGAATATATACTATTATAACCTTGAATGCTAAGAATATATACTATTATAACCTTGAATTCTGGTGAAAGTCTCCATTCCACGAATGCGTCCCAATCATTTTTTTTGCACCAACCTCCTATATAGTTTAGGAACGACTTTGAGTTCTGTAAACTAAAACCGTGACCATAAACTACTTATGGTCACACAAACTCATATTAAACGTGGCTATTAGAGACCTTTTGGTCACATGAGTAAACAAAAACCGTGGCTATAAACTACTTATCGCCACAAAAACTCATATTAAACGTGGCTATTAGAGACCTTTTGGTCACACGAGTAAACTAAAACCATGACCATAAACTACTTATAGCCACACAAACTTATATTAAATGTGGCTATTAGATACCTTTTGGTCACATGAGTAAACTAAAACCGTGACCATAAACTATTTATGGCCACACAAACTCATATTATACGTGGCTATTAGAGACCTTTTGGTCACATGAGTAAACTAAAACCATGGCTATAAAATACTTATCGCCACACAAACTCATATTAAATGTGGCTATTAGAAACCTTTTGGTCACATGAGTAAACTAAAACCGTGACCTAAAACTACTTATAGCCACACAAATGTTACATTAACTGTGGCCATTTCATTACATACGGTTACAGAGAATTGTTAATACCGTGGCCATTGGTTACCATTTTGTCACATGAAATAACCAAACCATGACAATAAAGTAGTTATAGTCACACAAATTTCATAGTAAGTGTGGCCGATTCATGATGTACGGTTACATTGAATTATAATAACCGTTGCTAATTGTTGTCTTAGTTTTTAAAATTGTAGAACCGTGGCTATTGGCTGCCTTTCGGTCACACCAAATAACTAAAATGTGGCCATAAACTACTTACTAATGTGTGCCAAAATAATAAATAAATCTTTAAAAAAGTTTAATATAATAATTAATTCAAAAACATCAAACAATTAAATTAATAGTCATATAGTATAATGAAATAAAAATACCAATGATAAACGTATCACTACTAGTTCTCTATTATATTAGATTTTTTTAAAGATGCTCCTCGTATGGTTCGTGTTCTGTAATTCATTGACAGTTATATAATTCTTCTTTCTCTTCTTAGGATTTTGTTTATCTTCATGTTGATTAGAATTGGATCCAGTACCTGCAACAAGAATAAAAAATTACAAACCAACGAGTTCCACAAACAAGTACTACTTTGGTCCCAAATTAATAAAAAAAATCACAGAAAGAAAGCATTCTCAATGTGCTAGCGAAACCACTAATCTGGATTCAATCCCTCCCCAAAACGGTGTAAACAACCCTCTAAACGGATCCTAAATGTCCTCCAAAACAGATGTAAACAACCCCTAAAACAGTTATAAACAGTCCCTAAATATGGCCCCAAAACACCCAAACAGATGGAGTATAACTCGAACAGATGGAGTATAACTCGAACAGAAAATCACATACAATAAGACAACGAACTTACGAGTTTTTCTCTTAGTCTCGTATATCCCGAACGTCCCAACCGATGTGGGTACTTTACCTTGGCACGCGCTTTTTTTGCCGCTTTAGACACATCCTTGCAACGTAGATAAAAGATTTACATCAATATTTAGACTAATAAAATGAAGATAAAAACAACGATAATTAAAAGAATATATACTATTATAACCTTGAATTCTAAGAATATATACTATTATAACCATGAATTATGGTGAAAGTCTCCATTCCACGAATGCGTCCCAATCATTTTTGTTGCACCAACCCCCTATATAGTTTAGGAACGACTTTGAGTTCTGTAAACTAAAACCGTGACCATAAACTACTTATGGTCACACAAACTCATATTAAACGTGGCTATTAGAGACCTTTTGGTCACATGAGTAAACTAAAACCGTGGCTATAAACTACTTATCGCCACAAAACTCATATTAAACGTGGCTATTAGAGACCTTTTGGTCACATGAGTAAACTAAAACCGTGACCATAAACTACTTATAGCCACACAAATGCTACATTAACTGTGGCCATTTCATTACATCCGGTTACAGTGTTAATACCGTGGCCATTGGTTATCATTTTGTCACATGAAATAACCAAACCATGACAATAAAGTAGTTATAGTCAAATAAATTTCATAGTAAGCGTGGCCGATTTATGATGTACGGTTACATTGAATTATAATAACCGTTGCTAATTGTTGTCTTAGTTTTTTAAATTGTAGAACCGTGGCTATTGGTTGCCTTTCGGTCACACCAAATAACTAAAATGTGGCCATAAACTACTTACTAATGTGTGCCAAAATAATAAATAAATCTTTAAAAAAGTTTAATATAATAATTAATTCAAAAACTTCAAACAGTTAAATTAATAGTCATACAGCATAATGAAATAAAAATACCAATGATAAACGTATCACTACTAGTTCTCTATTATATTAGATTTTTTTAAAGCTGCTCCTCGTATGGTTCGGGTTCTGTAATTCATTGACAGTTATATAATTATTCTTTCTCTTCTTAGGATTTTATTTATCTTCATGTTGATTAGAAGTTGGATCTGGTACCTGCAACAAGAATAAAAAATTACAAACCAACGAGTTCCACAAACAAGTACTACTTTGGTCCCAAATTAATAAAAAAAATCACAGAAAGAAAGCATTCTCAATGTGCTAGAGAAACCACTAATCTGGATTCAATCCCTCCCCAAAACGGTGTAAACAACCCTCTAAACAGATCCTAAATGTCCTCCAAAACAGATGTAAACAGTCCCTAAAACAGTTATAAACAGTCCCTAAATATGACCCCAAAACACCCAAACACATGGAGTATAACTCGAACAGACGGAGTATAACTCGAACAGAAATTCACATACAATAAGACAACGAACTTACGAGTTTTTCTCTTAGTCCCGTATATCCCGAACGTCCCAACCGATGTGGGTACTTGACCTTGGCACGCACTTGTTTTGCCGCTTTAGACACATCCTTGCAACGTAGATAAAAGATTTACATCAATATTTAGACTAATAAAATTAAGATAAAAACAACGATAATTAAAAGAATATATACTATTATAACCTTGAATGCTAAGAATATATACTATTATAACCTTGAATTCTGGTGAAAGTCTCCATTCCACGAATGCGTCCCAATCATTTTTTTTGCACCAACCCCCTATATAGTTTAGGAACGATTTTGAGTTCTGTAAACTAAAACCGTGACCATAAACTACTTATGGTCACACAAACTCATATTAAACGTGGCTATTAGAGACCTTTTGGTCACATGAGTAAACAAAAACCGTGGCTATAAACTACTTATCGCCACAAAAACTCATATTAAATGTGGCTATTAGAGACCTTTTGGTCACACGAGTAAACTAAAACCGTGACCATAAACTACTTATAGCCACACAAACTTATATTAAATGTGGCTATTAGAGACCTTTTGGTCACATGAGTAAACTAAAACCGCGACCATAAACTACTTATGGCCACACAAACTCATATTATACGTGGCTATTAGAGACCTTTTGGTCACATGAGTAAACTAAAACCATGGCTATAAAATACTTATCGCCACACAAACTCATATTAAATGTGGCTATTAGAAACCTTTTGGTCACATGAGTAACCTAAAACCGTGACCAAAAACTACTTATAGCCACACAAATGTTACATTAACTGTGGCCATTTCATTACATACGGTTACAGAGAATTGTTAATACCATGGCCATTGGTTACCATTTTGTCACATGAAATAACCAAACCATGACAATAAAGTAGTTATAGTCACACAAATTTCATAGTAAGCGTGGCCGATTCATGATGTACGGTTACATTGAATTATAATAACTGTTGCTAATTGTTGTATTAGTTTTTTAAATTGTAGAACCGTGGCTATTGGCTGCCTTTCGGTCACACCAAATAACTAAAATGTGGTCATAAACTACTTACTAATGTGTGCCAAAATAATAAATAAATCTTTAAAAAAGTTTAATATAATAATTAATTCAAAAACATCAAACAATTAAATTAATAGTCATACAGCATAATGAAATAAAAATATCAATGATAAACGTATCACTACTAGTTCTCTATTATATTAGATTTTTTTAAAGCTGCTCCTCGTATGGTTCGGGTTCTGTAATTCATTGACAGTTATATAATTCTTCTTTCTCTTCTTAGGATTTTGTTTATCTTCATGTTGATTAGAAGTTGGATCCGGTACCTGCAACAAGAATAAAAAATTACAAACCAACGAGTTCCACAAACAAGTACTACTTTCGTCCCAAATTAATAAAAAAAATCACAGAAAGAAAGCATTCTCAATGTGCTAGCGAAACCACTAATCTGGATTCAATCCTTCCCCAAAACGGTGTAAACAACCCTCTAAACGGATCCTAAATGTCCTCCAAAACAGATGTAAACAGCCCCTAAAACAGTTATAAACAGTCCTTAAATATGGCCCCAAAACACCCAAACAGATGGAGTATAACTCGAACAGATGGAGTATAACTCGAACAGAAAATCACATACAATAAGACAACGAACTTACGAGTTTTTCTCTTAGTCCCGTATATCCCGAACGTCCCAACCGATGTGGGTACTTTACCTTGGCACGCGCTTTTTTTGCCGCTTTAGACACATCCTTGCAACGTAGATAAAAGATTTACATCAATATTTAGACTAAAAAAATGAAGATAAAAACAACGATAATTAAAAGAATATATACTATTATAACCTTGAATTCTAAGAATATATACTATTATAACCATGAATTCTGGTGAAAGTCTCCATTCCACGAATGCGTCCCAATCATTTTTGTTGCACCAACCCCCTATATAGTTTAGGAACGACTTTGAGTTCTGTAAACTAAAACCGTGACCATAAACTACTTATGGTCACACAAACTCATATTAAACGTGGCTATTAGAGACCTTTTGGTCACATGAGTAAACTAAAACCGTGGCTATAAACTACTTATCGCCACAAAAACTCATATTAAACGTGGCTATTAGAGACCTTTTGGTCACATGAGTAAGCTAAAACCGTTACCATAAACTACTTATAGCCACACAAATGCTACAATAACTGTGGCCATTTCATTACATCCGGTTACAGTGTTAATACCGTGGCCATTGGTTACCATTTTGTCACATGAAATAACCAAACCATGACAATAAAGTAGTTATAGTCAAATAAATTTCATAGTAAGCGTGGCCGATTTATGATGTACGGTTACATTGAATTATAATAACCGTTGCTAATTGTTGTCTAAGTTTTTTAAAAAGTAGAACCGTGGCTATTGGCTGCCTTTCGGTCACACCAAAAAACTAAAATGTGGCCATAAACTACTTACTAATGTGTGCCAAAATAATAAATAAATCTTTAAAAAAGTTTAATATAATAATTAATTCAAAAACATCAAACAGTTAAATTAATAGTCATACAGCATAATGAAATAAAAATACCAATGATAAACGTATCACTACTAGTTCTCTATTATATTAGATTTTTTTAAAGCTGCTCCTCGTATTGTTCGGGTTCTGTAATTCATTGACAGTTATATAATTATTCTTTCTCTTCTTAGGATTTTGTTTATCTTCATGTTGATTAGAAGTTGGATCCGGTACCTGCAACAGGAATAAAAATTTACAAACCAACGAGTTCCACAAACAAGTACTACTTTGGTCCCAAATTAATAAAAAAAATCACAGAAAGAAAGCATTCTCAATGTGTTAGAGAAACCACTAATCTGGATTCAATCCCTCCCCAAAACGGTGTAAACAACCCTCTAAACGGATCCTAAATGTCCTCTAAAACAGATGTAAACAGTCCCTAAAACAGTTATAAACAGTCCCTAAATATGGCCCCAAAACACCCAAACACATGGAGTATAACTCGAACAGATGGAGTATAACTCGAACAGAAAATCACATACAATAAGACAACGAACTTACGAGTTTTTCTCTTAGTCCCGTATATCCCGAACGTCCCAACCGATGTGGGTACTTGACCTTGGCACGCGCTTGTTTTACCGCTTTAGACACATCCTTGCAACGTAGATAAAAGATTTACATCAATATTTAGACTAATAAAATGAAGGCAAAAACAACGATAATTAAAAGAATATATACTATTATAACCTTGAATTCTAAGAATATATACTATTATAACCTTGAATTCTGGTGAAAGTCTCCATTCCACGAATGCGTCCCAATCATTTTTGTTGCACCAACCCCCTATATAGTTTAGGAACGACTTTGAGTTCTGTAAACTAAAACCGTGACCATAAACTACTTATGGTCACACAAACTCATATTAAACGTGGCTATTAGAGACCTTTTGGTCACACGAGTAAACTAAAACCGTGACCATAAACTACTTATAGCCACACAAACTTATATTAAATGTGGCTATTAGAGACCTTTTGGTCACATGAGTAAACTAAAACCGCGACCATAAACTACTTATGGCCACACAAACTCATATTATACGTGGCTATTAGAGACCTTTTGGTCACATGAGTAAACTAAAACCATGGCTATAAAATACTTATCGCCACACAAACTCATATTAAATGTGGCTATTAGAAACCTTTTGGTCACATGAGTAAACTAAAACCGTGACCAAAAACTACTTATAGCCACACAAATGTTACATTAATTGTGGCCATTTCATTACATACGGTTACAGAGAATTGTTAATATCGTGGCCATTGGTTACCATTTTGTCACATGAAATAACCAAACCATGACAATAAAGTAGTTATAGTCACACAAATTTCATAGTAAGCGTGGCCGATTCATGATGTACGGTTACATTGAATTATAATAACCGTTGCTAATTGTTGTCTTAGTTTTTTAAATTGTAGAACTGTGGCTATTGGCTGCCTTTCGGTCACACCAAATAACTAAAATGTGGCCATAAACTACTTACTAATGTGTGCCAAAATAATAAATAAATCTTTAAAAAAGTTTAATATAATAATTAATTCAAAAACATCAAACAATTAAATTAATAGTCATACAGCATAATGAAATAAAAATACCAATGATAAACGTATCACTACTAGTTCTCTATTATATTAGATTTTTTTAAAGCTGCTCCTCGTATGGTTCGGTTTCTGTAATTCATTGACAGTTATATAATTCTTCTTTCTCTTCTTAGGATTTTGTTTATCTTCATGTTGATTAGAAGTTGGATCCGGTACCTGCAACAAGAATAAAAAATTACAAACCAACGAGTTCCACAAACAAGTACTACTTTGGTCCCAAATTAATAAAAAAATCACAGAAAGAAAACATTCTCAATATGCTAGCGAAACCACTAATCTGGATTCAATCCCTCCCCAAAACGGTGTAAACAACCCTCTAAACGGATCCTAAATGTCCTCCAAAACAGATGTAAACAGCCCCTAAAACAGTTATAAACAGTCCCTAAATATGGCCCCAAAACACCCAAACAGATGGAGTATAACTCGAACAGATGGAGTATAACTCGAACAGAAAATCACATACAATAAGACAACGAACTTACGAGTTTTTCTCTTAGTCCCGTATATCCCGAACGTCCCAACCGATGTGGGTACTTTACCTTGGCACGCGCTTTTTTTGCCGCTTTAGACACATCCTTGCAACGTAGATAAAAGATTTACATCAATATTTAGACTAATAAAATGAAGATAAAAACAACGATAATTAAAAGAATATATACTATTATAACCTTGAATTCTAAGAATATATACTATTATAACCTTGAATTCTGGTGAAAGTCTCCATTCCACGAATACGTCCCAATCATATTTGTTGCACCAACCCCATATATAGTTTAGGAACGACTTTGAGTTCTGTAAACTAAAACCGTGACCATAAACTACTTATGGTCACACAAACTCATATTAAACGTGGCTATTAGAGACCTTTTGGTCACATGAGTAAACTAAAACCGTGGCTATAAACTACTTATCGCTACAAAAACTCATATTAAACGTGGCTATTAGAGACCTTTTGGTCACATGAGTAAGCTAAAACCGTGACCATAAACTACTTATAGCCACACAAATGCTACATTAACTGTGGCCATTTCATTACATCCGGTTACAGTGTTAATACCGTGGCCATTGGTTGCCATTTTGTCACATGAAATAACCAAACCATGACAATAAAGTAGTTATAGTCAAATAAATTTCATAGTAAGCGTGGCCGATTTATGATGTACGGTTACATTGAATTATAATAACTGTTGCTAATTGTTGTCTAAGTTTTTTAAAAAGTAGAACCGTGGCTATTGGCTGCCTTTCGGTCACACCAAAAAACTAAAATGTGGCCATAAACTACTTACTAATGTGTGCCAAAATAATAAATAAATCTTTAAAAAAGTTTAATATAATAATTAATTCAAAAACATCAAACAGTTAAATTAATAGTCATACAGCATAATGAAATAAAAATACCAATGATAAACGTATCACTACTAGTTCTCTGTTATATTAGATTTTTTTAAAGCTGCTCCTTGTATTGTTCGGGTTCTGTAATTCATTGATAGTTATATAATTATTCTTTCTCTTCTTAGGATTTTGTTTATCTTCATGTTGATTAGAAGTTGGATCCGGTACCTGCAACAAGAATACAAAATTAGAAACCAACGAGTTCCACAAACAAGTACTACTTTGGTCCCAAATTAATAAAAAAAATTACAGAAAGAAAGCAATCTCAATGTGCTAGAGAAACCACTAATCTGGATTCAATCCCTCCCCAAAACGGTGTAAACAACCCTCTAAACGGATCCTAAATGTCCTCTAAAACAGATGTAAACAGTCCCTAAAACAGTTATAAACAGTCCCTAAATATGGCCCCAAAACACCCAAACACATGGAGTATAACTCGAACAGATGGAGTATAACTCGAACAGAAAATCACATACAATAAGACAACGAACTTACGAGTTTTTCTCTTAGTCCCGTATATCCCGAACGTCCCAACCGATGTGGGTACTTGACCTTGGCACACGCTTGTTTTGCCGCTTTAGACACATCCTTGCAACGTAGATAAAAGATTTACATCAATATTTAGACTAATAAAATGAAGACAAAAACAACGATAATTAAAAGAATATATACTATTATAACCTTGAATTCTAAGAATATATACTATTATAACCTTGAATTCTGGTGAAAGTCTCCATTCCACGAATGCGTCCCAATCATTTTTGTTGCACCAACCCCTATATAGTTTAGGAACGACTTTGAGTTATGTAAACTAAAACCGTGACCATAAACTACTTATGGTCACACAAACTCATATTAAACGTGGCTATTAGAGATCTTTTAGTCACATGAGTAAACTAAAACCGTGGCTATAAACTACTTATCGCCACAAAAACTCATATTAAACGTGGCTATTAGAGACCTTTTGGTCACATGAGTAAACTAAAACCGTGACCATAAACTACCTATAGCCACACAAACTTATATTAAATGTGGCTATTATAGACCTTTTGGTCACATGAGTAAACTAAAACCGTGACCATAAACTACTTATGGCCACACAAACTCTTATTAAACGAGGCTAATAGAGACCTTTTGGTCACATGAGTAAACTAAAACCGTGGCTATAAACTATTTATCGCCACACAAACTCATATTAAACGTGGCTATTAGAGACCTTTTGGTCACATGAGTAAACTAAAACCGTGACCATAAACTACTTATAGCCACACAAACTCATATTAAACGTGGCTATTAGAGACCTTTTGGTCACATGAGTAAACTAAAACCGCGACCATAAACTACTTATGGCCACACAAACTCATATTAAACGTGGATATTATAGACCTTTTGGTCACATGAGTAAACTAAAACCGTGGCTATAAACTATTTATCGCCACACAAACTCATATTAAACGTGGCTATTAGAGACCTTTTGGTCACATGAGTAAACTAAAATCGTGACCATAAACTACTTATAGCCACACAAACTCATATTAAACGTGGCTATTAGAGACCTTTTGGTCACATGGGTAAACTAAAACCGCGACCATAAACTACTTATGGCCACACAAACTCATATTAAACGTGGCTATTAGAGACCTTTTGGTCACATGAGTAAACTAAAACCATGGCTATAAACTACTTATCGCCACACAAACTCATATTAAATGTGGCTATTAGAAACCTTTTGGTCACATGAGTAAACTAATACCGTGACCATAAACTACTTATAGCCACACAAATGTTACATTAACTGTGGACATTTCATTACATACGGTTACAGAGAATTGTTAATACCGTGGCCATTGGTTACCATTTTGTCACATGAAATAACCAAACCATGACAATAAAGTAGTTATAGTCACACAAATTTCATAGTAACCGTGGCCGATTTGTTGGTGATTTTAGTGTCATCAATATATTTTAGTGTAGTCATATTTAATATCGAGACAGGCTGAGTTCATTTTACATTCCGAGTCTGGAGGTGCGGGGTGCACACTCGGATAGTTAAATGTGGACTCAGGAAATCGGGGGTCCGGGGGCCGCGCCCCTAGGGACGGGGTTCCAAAAACGAATTTCTAGCGGGGGTTCCAAAAACGAATTGTTATGGCCAAAAACGGTTTTCCCGCCAAAATTTTCCCGCCAAAAATTTTTCTATAAATTTTCGATTTGTCGGAATATTAGAAAGAACAACAAAGGAAGAAAACGATTTCTTCTCTGCAACTCTCTGCTATGAAAAACACAATCCATCGCAAGGTATTCTGTGTTTGTGGATTTGGATTAGGCTTGTAATCCGAATCTGATTTCTTGGATTATCCCACTTCTGAATTCGTGTAACCCCAAGCAATAGGGACGAATTACAGATTTCGGATAGTGATTCAATCACGATCCTAGAAATTATCCAAGTATTATTGTTATTCTGTAATCCCTAAAACTAACATTCGAAATCTGTAATTTTTATGTAAAGGAATAACAATGGCAGAATATGTGAGGGACATGAGTTCCAAATTCGGAAAACTTGATAAGTTTGAAGGAAATGACTTTCGTCGTTGGCAGAAGAAGATGCACTTTCTTCTCACCACTCTGAAAGTTGTGCATGTTTTGAGTACCCCTGTCCCTGAAGCCCAAGAAAACGAAACGCTGGAACACACCAGAAAACGCTGCAAGTGGGAAAACGATGACTACATCTGTTGTGGACACATCCTGAATGGTATGTCTGACTCTCTGTTTGATATCTATCAAAATCATGAATCTGCAAAAGATCTGTGGGATGCCCTTGAATCCAAATACATGGCAGAGGACGCTTCTAGTAAGAAGTTTCTCGTGAGTAATTTTAACAATTACAAAATGGTGGATTCGAGTCCTGTCATGGAACAGTACAATGAACTCATAAGGATTTTGGGACAATTTGAACAACACAAGATGAATATGGATGAGTCCATATCTGTCTCAAGTGTTATTGACAAATTGCCCCCATCCTGGAAAGATTTCAAACACACTTTGAAACACCAAAAGGAGGAGTTGTCTCTTGTACAACTTGGCAGTCACTTGAGAATTGAGGAGGGCCTACAGGTCTAAGAAAGTGGCAAAGGAAAGGAGAAAGAGATTCCTGGATCTTCTGTGAACATGGTGGAAGATGACAAAAACCAGAAAAACAACAAGTTTGGGAAAAGAAAGAAGAAAGACGACAATCAAAAGGGTTCCAATAAGAAAGCAAAACTTGTGTGTTGGAATTGCAACAAACCTGGTCACATAAAACGTGATTGTCGTCTGAGAAAGAACAAGAATGGTGCAAGCACTTCTGGACAGGGATCTAAGGATCAAGGTCCAAAACCACAACAAGGTCAGAATCTTATTTCTGGAACTACTTCTGTTATATATCATGTAACACTTATTCCTAAAACATTTTATGTGCAGGATGATGATCATACATGGTGGGTAGACTCGGGGGCGACGAGTCATGTATGTAAAGATCGTCGTTGGTTCAAGGAGTATGAAGTAGTAGATGATGGATCGGTGCTGTATATGGGAGACCATAATAAAGCTTCGGTTGTTGGTCGTGGTTCTGTGTCTTTAGTTTTTAGTTCTGGAAAAAGTCTTCATCTTAGAAATGTAATACATGTTCCTAAGATTAGGAAGAACTTGGTTTCTGGTGGTGTATTAAATAAGTGTGGTTATAAACAGGTTTATGAGTCTGATAAGTATATCTTATCAAAGTGTGGTACATTTGTTGGATTTGGGTATTTTACAAATGGTATGTTTAGATTGAATGTAAATAACAATAATGCAGATTGTATATATATGGCTTGTTCTAGTATTGATGATTCTTCTCTTTGGCATGCACGTTTAGGGCATGTTCATTATAAACGTATGCTTGAAATGTCTAAAAATGGATTAATTCCACCATTTGATGTTAACATAGAGAAGTGTAAAACCTGCATGTTAACTAAGATAACTAGACAACCATTTTCAAATATGAAAAGAGATTCTGTTATGCTTGAATTAATACATAGTGATCTATGTGACTTTCATGCAACTCCATCCTTAGGTAATAAGAAATACATAGTAACGTTTATTGATGATTACTCTCGGTTTTGCTATGTATATTTATTACATTCTAAGGATAAAGCCCTTGATAAATTCAAAATTTATAAAACTGAAGTTGAGTTGCAACAAAATGACTTAATCAAGAAACTTCGTACCGATAGAGGTGGTGAGTATTATGATCCTAGTTATTTCCAATCTGTAGGAATCATTCATGAAATTACATCACCATACAGTCCTCAACAAAATGGTATTTCTGAAAGGAAAAATAGAGTTCTCAAGGAAATGGTGAACTCTATGTTGTCATACTCAGGATTGAGTGATGGGTTTTGGGGAGAAGCTATGTTAACAGCTTGTTATCTTTTGAATAGGGTTCCAAACAAAAGGAACAAAATAACTCCCTATGAACTGTGGTACAAAAAGAAACCAAACTTAGGATATCTTAAAGTTTGGGGGTGTCGAGCAGTTGTAAGACTGACTGAACCTAAAAGGATAAATTTGGGTGAAAGAGGTATTGATTGTATTTTCATTGGTTATGCTGAGCATTCCCGGGCTTATAGGTTCTTTGTTTTAGAACCTAATGATTATGTTTCAGTTAATACTGCCATAGAATCAAGAGATGCAATGTTTGATGAAAATCGTTTTCATCCATACCTAGACCAAAGGACATGGCCCCTAGTTCCAGTGGGACAAACAAGGAAAATATAGTTGTACCAAACACTGATGAATCACTTGAGCTCCGAAGAGGAAAATTAGAAAGAAAGGCTAAATCTTTCGGTCCTGATTTTCAGCTTTATCTAGTTGAGGGTTCTAGAGATGAAATTGCAAATCAATATTCATATTGTTTTAGTGTTGAAGAAGATCCTAAAACATTTGATGAGGCAATGAAATCTCAAGATGTTGCTTTCTGGAAAGAAGCAATAAATGATGAAATGGATTCCATCATGGGAAATAACATGTGGGTTTTATCTGATCTTCCTCCTGGATGCAAACCTTTGGGTTGCAAGTGGATATTTAAGAGGAAGATGAAAGTAGATGGAACAATTGACAAGTTCAAAGCTCGATTGGTTATTCAAGGTTTTAGACAAAAACCTGGGATTGACTACTTTGATACTTATGCACCTGTTGCTCGTATTTCTACTATTAGATTGCTGATTGCTTTAGCTGCAATTCACAATCTGGTCATTCACCAAATGGATGTCAAAACAGCATTCCTGAATGGTGATTTAGAGGAAGAGGTATACATGAAGCAACTTGAGGTTTTTGTTATGCCAAGTAATGAGCATAAAGTATGCAAATTGGTTAAGTCTTTATATGGGCTGAAACAAGCGCCTAAACAGTGGCATCAAAAGTTTGATGATGTTGTCTTAAGTAATGGTTTTATGCTAAATCAATCGGACAAGTGTGTATATAGTAAGTTTGATGCGTCTGGTAAAGGAGTGATCATATGCTTGTATGTGGATGATATGTTGATCTTCGGTACAGATCAAAGGCGAGTTGATATGACCAAAGAATTTTTATCTTCTCAATTCTCTATGAAGGATATGGGGGAGGCAGAAGTGATTCTTGGTATAAGAATCAAGCGTGAACATCAAGGAATTTCTATTTCACAGGCTCATTACATTGAGAAAGTACTTAAGAAATTCAATTGTTTGGATTGTTCTCCTGTGAGTACTCCATTTGATCCAAGTATGAAGCTTATGCCTAATACTGGTCAAGCAGTTTCACAGCTTGAATATTCAAAGGTCATTGGTTGTTTGATGTATGCCATGACCAGCACAAGGCCTGATATTGCTTTTGCTGTAGGAACGCTAAGTAGGTTTACTAGCAATCCTAGTACTCATCACTGGCAAGCAGTAAGGCGGGTGTTGAAGTATTTGAAGAAAACCATGGATTATGGTTTGACTTATGTAGGGTTTCCTTCTATGATTGAAGGGTATACTGATGCTAGTTGGATTTCAAACATGGAGGACCACTCCTCAACAAGTGGTTGGGTTTTTCTTCTTGAAGGAGGTGCAATTTCCTGGGCATCCAAGAAGCAAACTTGTATCACAAAGTCAACTATGGAATCAGAATTTGTAGCCCTTGCAGCTGCTGGGAACGAAGCAGAATGGTTAAGGAATTTGATTTATGAGATTCCTTTGTGGCCAAAACCGATTTCACACATTTCTATACACTATGACAGTTCTGCCACTTTGGGCAAGGCCTATAGTCAAGTGTATAATGGAAAGTCGCGACATTTGGGTGTTAGACATAGTATGGTACGTGAGCTCATAACTCATGGTATTATTTCTGTTGATTGGGTTCGATCTCAACAGAATTTAGTTGATCACTTGACGAAGGGGTTAGCTAGAGACTTGGTAGCAAAGTCGGTGATAGGGATGGGTTTAAAGCCCACTTGATATCTCTATGGATAAGATACCCAATTCCCTTCTAATACGATGTTAGAAGCTGAATTCAATGTGGAAAGCTTATTTATGGAAATTGAAGCGCATTTGTATTACATCATCCCAAGGTATGTGCTTAAACCTGTAGAGTTAACGTAGGTTGAATTAAGTTCTTAATAGTTCTTTTGAAAAAGTGTATTTACAGGTGCATGATTTAAAAGGGCTACCTATATGAGTGTGAAGTGTTGCCGCTTCAGAAGGCTTTGGGCTAGGCTTTTTATGCACTCATGAATGGATAGGACACATGGCGGTAATAGTGTCAAGTATGAAACATTAGAATTTGTGTAAACTTATGTGTATAGTATCTTCAGTTACTCAAAAGAGTTGATGGGTTCAATCCTTAGGACACCCAGATTCTCGAGTATTTGAAATGTGTATTATACTAATATGAAAATTCAATCTTCAAGACATTTTCATTTATGCATGAGTTTGGTTTTGCGTTTGCTTTTAGTTAATTAACGATTACACTAAAATGGGGGAGGAATGTTGGTGATTTTAGTGTCATCAATATATTTTAGTGTAGTCATATTTAATATCGAGACAGGCTGAGTTCATTTTACATTCCGAGTCTGGAGGTGCGGGGTGCACACTCGGATAGTTAAATGTGGACTCAGGAAATCGGGGGTCCGGGGGCAGCGCCCCTGGGGACGGGGTTCCAAAAACGAATTGTTATGGCCAAAAACGGTTTTCCCGCCAAAAACAATTTTCCCGCCAAAACCGTTTTCCCGCCAAAATTTTCCCGCAGAAATTTTTCCCGCCAAAAATTTTTCTATAAATTTTCGATTTGTCGGAATATTAGAAAGAACAACGAAGGAAGAAAACGATTTCTTCTCTGCAACTCTCTGTCTCTAAAAAACGTAATCCATCGCAAGGTATTCTGTGTTTGTGGATTTGGATTAGGCTTGTAATCCGAATCTGATTTCTTGGATTATCCCACTTCTGAATTCGTCTAACCCCAAGCAATAGGGACGAATTACAGATTTCGGAAAGTGATTCAATCACGATCCTAGAAATTATCCAAGTATTATTGTTATTCTGTAATCCCTAAAACTAACACGATTCATGATGTACGGTTACATTGATTTATCATAACTGTTGCTAATTGTTGTCTTAGTTTTTTAAATTGTAGAACTGTGGCTATTGGCTGCCTTTCGGTCACACCAAATAACTAAAATGTGGCCATAAACTACTTACTAATGTGTGCCAAAATAATAAATAAATCTTTAAAAAAGTTTAATATAATAATTAATTCAAAAACATCAAACAATTAAATTAATAGTCATACAACATAATGAAATAAAAATACCAATGATAAACGTATCACTACTAGTTCTCTATTATATTAGATTTTTTTAAATTTGCACCTCGTATGGTTCGGGTTCTGTAATTCATTGACATTTATATAATTCTTCTTTCTCTTCTTAGGATTTTATTTACCTTCATGTTGATTAGAAGTTGGATCCGGTACCTGCAACAAGAATAAAAAATTACAAACCAATGAGTTCCACAAACAAGTACTACTTTGGTCCCAAATTAATAAAAAAAATCACAGAAAGAAAGCATTCTCAATGTGCTAGCGAAACCACTAATCTGGATTCAATCCCTACCCAAAACAGTGTAAACAACCCTCTAAACGGATCCTAAATGTCCTCCAAAACAGATGTAAACAGCCCCTAAAACAGTTATAAATAGTCCCTAAATATGGCCCAAAAACACCCAAACAGATGGAGTATAACTCGAACAGATGGAGTATAACTCGAACAGAAAATCACATACAATAAGACAACGAACTTACGAGTTTTTCTCTTAGTCCCGTATATCCCGAACGTCCCAACCGATGTGGGTACTTGACCTTGGCACGCACTTGTTTTGCCGCTTTAGACACATCCTTGCAACGTAGATAAAAGATTTACATCAATATTTAGACTAATAAAATGAAGACAAAAACAACGATAATTAAAAGAATATATACTATTATAACCTTGAATTCTAAGAATATATACTATTATAACCTTGAATTCTGGTGAAAGTCTCCATTCCACGAATGCGTCCCAATCATTTTTGTTGCACCAACCCCCTATATAGTTTAGGAACGACTTGGAGTTCTGTAAACAAAAACCGTGACCATAAACTACTTATAGCCACACAAACTCATATTAAACGTGACTATTAGAGACCTTTTGGTCACATGAGTAAACTAAAACCGCGACCATAAACTACTTATGGCCACACAAACTCATATTAAACGTGGCTATTAGAGACCTTTTGGTCACATGAGTAAACTAAAACCATGGCTATAAACTACTTATCGCCACACAAACTCATATTAAATGTGGCTATTAGAAACCTTTTGGTCACATGAGTAAACTAAAACCGTGACCATAAACTACTTATAGCCACACAAATGTTACATTAACTGTGGCCATTTCATTACATACGGTTACAGGGAATTGTTAATACCGTCGCCATTGGTTACCATTTTGTCACATGAAATAACCAAACCATGACAATAAAGTAGTTATAGTCACACAAATTTCATAGTAAGCGTGGCCGATTCATGATGTACGGTTACATTGAATTATAATAACCGTTGCAAATTATTGTCTTAGTTTTTTAAATTGTAGAACCGTGGCTATTGGCTGCCTTTCGGTCACACGAAATAACTAAAATGTGGCCATAAACTACTTACTAATGTGTGCCAAAATAATAAATAAATCTTTAAAAAAGCTTAATATAATAATTAATTCAAAAACATCAAACAATTAAATTAATAGTCATACAGCATAATGAAATAAAAATACCAATGATAAACGTATCACTACTAGTTCTCTATTATATTAGATTTTTTAAAGCTGCTCCTCGTATGGTTCGGGTTCTATAATTCATTGACAGTTATATAATTCTTCTTTCTCTTCTTAGGATTTTGTTTATCTTCATGTTGATTAGAAGTTGGATCCGGTACCTGCAACAAGAATAAAAAATTAAAACCAACGAGTTCCACAAACAAGTACTACTTTGTCCCAAATTAATAAAAAAAATCACAGAAAGAAAGCATTCTCAATGTGCTAGCGAAACCACTAATCTGGATTCAATCCCTCCCCAAAACGGTGTAAACAACCCTCTAAACGGATCCTAAATGTCCTCCAAAACAGATGTAAACAGCCCCTAAAACAGTTATAATCAGCCCCTAAATATGGCCCCAAAACCCAAACAGATGGAGTATAACTCGAACAGAAAATCACATACAATAAGACAACGAACTTACGAGTTTTTCTCTTAGTCCCGTATATCCCGAATGTCCCAACCGATGTGGGTACTTAACCTTGGCACGCGCTTGTTTTGCCGCTTTAGACACATCCTTGCAACGTAGATAAAAGATTTACATCAATATTTAGACTAATAAAATGAAGATAAAAACAACGATAATTAAAAGAATATATACTATTATAACCTTGAATTCTAAGAATATATACTATTATAACCTTGAATTCTGGTGAAAGTCTCCATTCCACGAATGCGTCCCAATCATTTTTGTTGCACCAACCCCCTATATAGTTTAGAAACGACTTTGAGTTCTGTAAACTAAAACCGTGACCATAAACTACTTATGGTCACACAAACTCATATTAAACATGGCTATTAGAGACCTTTTGGTCACATGAGTAACTAACACCGTGACCATAAACTACTTATAGCCACACAAACTTATATTAAACGTGGCTATTAGAGACCTTTTGGTCCCATGAGTAAACTAAAACCGTGACCATAAACTACTTATGGCCACACAAACTCATATTAAACGTGGCTATTAGAGATCTTTCGGTCACATGAGTAAATTAAAACCGTGGCTATAAACTACTTATCGCCACAAAAACTCATATTAAACGTGGCTATTAGAGACATTTTGGTCACATGAGTAAACTAAAACCGTGACCATAAACTACTTATAGCCACACAAACATATATTAAACGTGGCTATTAGAGACCTTTTGGTCACATGAGTAAACTAAAACCGTGACCATAAACTACTTATGGCCACACAAACTCATATTAAACGTGGCTATTAGAGACCTTTTGGTCACATGAATAAACTAAAACCGTGGCTATAAACTACTTATCGCCACACAAACTCATATTAAACGTGGCTATTAGAGACCTTTTGGTCACATGAGTAAACTTAAACCGTGACCATAAACTACTTATAGCCACACAAACTCATATTAAACGTGGCTATTAGAGAACTTTTGGTCACATGAGTAAACTAAAACCGTGGCTATAAACTATTTATCGCCACACAAACTCATATTAAACGTGGCTATCAGAGACCTTTTGGTCACATGAGTAAACTAAAACCATGACCATAAACTACTTATAGCCACACAAATGTTACATTAACTGTGGCCATTTTATTACATACGGTTACAGTGAATTGTTAATACCGTGGCCATTGGTTACCATTTTGTCACATGAAATAACCAAACCATGACAATAAAATAGTTATAGTCACCCAAATGTCATAGTAAGCGTGGCCGATTCATGATGTACGGTTACATTGAATTTTAATAACCGTTGCTAATTGTTGTCTTTTGGCCACACAAAATAACTAAAACTGTGGCAATAAACTATTTACAACCACACATTGTATATCCACCGTAGCCAATTCTTGATAATATATATATATATAGTTTTTTAAATTGTAGAACTGTGGCTATTGGCTGCCTTTCGGTCACCCCAAATAACTAAAATGTGGCCATAAACTACTTACTAATGTGTGCCAAAATAATTAATAAATCTTTAAAAAAAATTAATATAATAATTAATTCAAAAACATCAAACAATTAAATTAATAGTCATACAGCATAAGGAATAAAAATACCAATGATAAATGCATCACTACTAGTTCTCTATTATATTAGATTTTTTTAAAGTTGCACCTCGTATGCTTCGGGTTCTGTAATTCATTGACAGTTATATAATTATTCTCTCTTCTTAGGATTTTGTTTATCTTCATGTTGATTAGAAGTTGGATCCGGTACCTGCAACAAGAATAAAAATTACAAACCAACGAGTTCCACAAACAAGTACTACTATTATAAAATGAAGATAAAAACAACGATAATTAAAAGAATATATACTATTATAATTAACCTTGAATTCTGGTGAAAGTCTCCATTCCACGAATGCGTCCCAATCATTTTGTTGCGCCAACCCCCTATATAGTTTTAGGAACGACTTTGAGTTCCCTGGGTTTACCTATATTGGGTTGAATATACTTTGCGTATAACTTCCTTCTGAAATCACGTAAATGTTCAGCGAGATGACACATCATCTGTTTCCTCCTTGACACATCTATTTCATAATATAGCTGCCATAATATTCAATAGTAAGTTAGTCACAGGGACACGGGTACTCAAAACATATATAAATCGGTGGATGCATACCGTTATTGAATCCCAAAGCGTATCTTTCAGCACTTTCGTCACTTTTTTCCACTTTAAGAAGCGAAGTCCAACAACATGTCTTACCAAATCCCCTATGTAACTAGAGAACTCTGCTCTATATTTCCCCATCGATCTGTCCCATTGATCAAACTCTACTACACGTTTCTCTCCTTTAGAATCATCAAAATCTTTATGAAGTTTTACTAACCTAGTTAAACCCCTACTCTTTATCTTTGCTACATTCCCAATTTCTTCGTTTTTGATCCCCTCTATCTTCTTCTTGATCCCATCTATCTTCTTCTGGACCCCTCTATCTTGATCTAAATAAGAAAATAGCAAATAAAACTAATGGAAAACATTGTAATATTAAATGGATGAGAAGTTCAAATTGTATACATGGTTCTTCCACTTCTATGTATTTCAATATTGATCGACATAAATGAATTCTAATTTTTCTTGTTGTTTGACAGAGTTACAATATGTCGAATAAATGGATTCTAATTTTTCTTGAATAAGGGATGAAGGTGTATTTCATATGATAACGAAACATAAGAGAGTCATGTATTACCAATTTCTTCTTCTGTACTACCAGATTGATATTGTTCCTTGAAATTTGCATTGATCTCTTCATTGTCATACTCTGAATCATCCCCACTTGAATAAACTTGTACGTCCATAGCGACACACTACTACACTAGAACATTAGAGAGCAGATAATCGATGTTAAAGAAAAAATAGAAGCGAAAATTGGTTTTATAATATCATTTCTCGATTTTCAATTTTTTAGATGAAATAAGAGAACTGCAACAGGAAAAAAATAACAGAAACTTGCTTGAAGTAAAAAGATGGAAAATTTTATGAAGTCACTATAGTTCACATGATCTTACTGGAATCTTTCCCGTACGTAAACCCATAAATTCCAGCAAATTGTTAGAACGATAAAGAGCCAAAACGATGGAATTTGACAGATTTGCGAGGCTGTCGTATTTTGAGCATATCTCACTCGTACGAGCTCCGTTTGAGGTGATTCAAGATGTTCCGGAAAGCAAACACATAGACGTACAGTGTTCGTGTTTTAAGTTTCTGCAAATTCAGAGTGAATCTGGTCCAAAATTGACGTCGAAGTTAACCAAAGTGTGCTGGAATAGCAGCAAAGTGAAATGTATATATTTATATATGTGCAGTCCGGAAAGGCATCCAAACAGCCCCCTTAGGCTGCTGTTTTTCGAGTCAAATAACAGACATGAAACCAATTCGCAAGCATAAAAAGACAGCTTTGACAGACTTGGTAGAAGTCATCCCGAAGGCTGCCCTTATGACACTTAATTAACACTTCACACAATTCTTAGGACCCTAAACAACATTTGTAAAATCCAATTTTTATACTTCCAAACAGTAGCTAACAGCTTCTTTATACCAAAAGTTTAACCCTTTTTATTATTCTTAGAGCAGAAACAATTTTTCTTATCAAAATGAAAGTTGTGCATATACCTCTTAGGATTTCATAGCAACTGGATTCACTTAATTTGGAGCTCTACTCTATTTTCTACAAAATTTATACAAACAGTACGCAATTTCGAGTATCTGCAGAACAGGTCTGTAAAATCAACAATTTCGATATACTTAGAATCTGAAGTAGACTTCGATGTAAACTACAAAATTGTTCTACACTCACAGAGATTTCCATCGATATAAATAACACTTCATTTGGACATACGGTTGATTTTATACGAATTTTTGAACTTACCACAGTTAATCTGTCTTTCTCACAGAAACTTGCTTTAACAAGAAACCTGGGATACTAACGGGCCGTTAACCTGGTACACAATGTGAAACACAATAAAAATGTATAACATACCATTTAAAAAAGTACATCGTATATAAAAAGTTCAAACAAAAACTCAACAAAATTAAACAAAAAGCTATAAAAACTATACAAAATCCAAACATTTGGTCATACAAGAAGAACACAAGAACATGAACAAACCAAAACCTTAAACCGAAACCAATTAGAGTCAGGTTATCAACAATGAAATTTCCATAATTTTTCAATAACCCAACACAGAAACAAATAACCAACATCATCGTATTTGATTTTGCAGAAAAAGAACACAAACACACAATTAGGGTTTACCTACCAAGATGACTGCTCATGAAATAAGAACCTTGGGAACGTCGATAACCACGAGCACATCCGTGATCCGTCATAGATCCTAAGATGAAAAGGGCAATAGTATAATTCCTCATTTTGGATTTTGAGAAGAGTCGAACAGGAAGGGGTTAAGGCGCGGGAGAGAGAGAGAGAGGGAAATGAAAAAAGTGAGATTAAAAAACTAGTCATAAGCTACTCCAAGTAGCTTTTCAAAAAACTAGCTTATAAGCTAGCTTATGGTCATCCAAACATGTACCCCAAAAATAAGCTAGTTTTTTTTTTGCCAAACATTGCCTTAATATTTATTTTTTTAGAGTTCGGATTTACAATCCAAAAACGTGGTGGGCGATTGCTTTACCCCTTTCTTCGCCAAGAAAGAATGGCAAGTCAAGGAACTTGTTTATCAACGTCAAGACGATAAGATTAGTAAAGCCAATGAAACACCAACCACCGTTCACAACTCCGATAACTCCTGCAATCCTCGGCTACTTTTTCAATGAAGGTAAGCCCATCCCCTCCCATAGAAAAGTAAAATTACCTTTTACTTTGGTAAAAGTGCCCATCTCAAAAGTAGTAATCATTACCATAATTTGAATACCACAATATCTGATCCCTTAAAGCTACCCAAGGAAACTTCCTCTTTAAATTTGGAGACGTTGACCTTTTGCAAAAAGGACAAAGCCTTCTTTGATGGAACCCTTCATCATGACCGTTTGGAAGACCACACCATACTTGGTACCTTTTCTGACAAAACTTTGAGCATGCCTACTTCAAACATGTCACCACATAAGGAGACATCTAATCCTATCCCTCCTACCCATCTGCCTGAACCGAACCCCAATACCCACCATCTCTTATCATGTCCACTAATTCTAGTGGGCCCCCTATAAACCCTCCATCTAATGTACTACCAAACCATCCCATGCAAAACCTCCTTCTACCCTCATGCAAACGTTAGCTGCGACCAAAAAACCCCATGCACATATAACGGTGACCACAGATGTTGCGCCCATCCCCACTTTTCACCCAGGTGCGCCAAAATCCTCTACTAGTGGTATGCCTCCTTACAGGAAAAGAATCTCCATCAAAGATAAAGCTAGAGAGATGAGTGGAAAAAAACATAAAGTAAGCTCTAAAGATTGTGACGGATCGGGTTGCGAAGCCCAAGGAACCTTCGCCGCTGCTACTTCTCTCTTTCCCAACGAACCAGAGGTGGGACCCGTGCCACGGGCCTGCCTAGACCAATGAAAATCTTGTCTTGGAACTGTCGGGGCCTTGGCAACCCGCGTGCAGTTCCGGTTCTTAAGGAGCTTTACAGAGCTTCCCGGCCAGATGTCATTTTGCTTTTTGAAACTCTTGTTGCGCAAACTAAGATAGATGCTTTAAAAATTGCTTTGGGTCTAGATCATTGTATCGCTGTCAGTTGTAATGGCCGTAGTGGCGGTATTTGTGCTTTGTGGAATAGTAACATCCAATGTTCTCTCTTGTCGTATTCGCAAAATTACATTGATTTGGACGTAAATGATTGTATTAATAGTGTTTGGCGTGTTACTAGGTACTATGGTTTTCCGGAACGTAATAGGCGTTGTGACTCTTGGAACCTCCTCTGCTCCCTCGCTAATCGGTCTGACAAACTGTGGCTAGTTATGGGAGACTTTAACGACCTTTCCTCTCAACATGAAAAAGGGGCCTTCTTGAACACCCCAAATGGTGCATCCGGGGGTTTAGGGATGCTCTCACCGATTGTAACCTCTTCGACGTTCCTATGAAGGGTTTCCCGTTTACTTGGTGCCGTCATAAAGGGAAGGCAAATGAGATATGGGAACGGTTAGATCGCGTTGTTGGGACTGCTTCTTGGAAGACCGTTTTTCCCAACGCGGGGGTTGAAAATCTGATAAGCCCGGTTTCTGATCACTCTCCTATCCTTCTTCACACTACGGGGCCCGACCCAGGTCACTTCCCCGCAACGAGATTCTTCAGGTGGAATAAGTCTTCTGGATGTAAACTTCCAGGAAAACTTACCTCGGTGGCCGACAGACTTCGCAAGTGGGGTCGTAATCTCCAATCGACCCACCGGGACGAGGTTAAGGCATGTCGTCAACGAATGCTCTATCTCCGGGACCATGCGTCTTCAGATAATGCTGTCGAGTTCGAGAATACAAAAAAAAGATGATTTCTCTTCTCGTTGAGGAGGAGGATCACTGGAAACAACGCGCTAAATTATACTGGCTCAAAGACGACTATTCAAACACCAAACCTTTTCATGCGTATGCCAACAGGAGGCGCAAAAAGAACCGTATTCAGCGACTCATGAACGATAACGGTGAATGGATCACAGACAATGCAGGTTTACGTTCGATCGCAACTGAGAAACAGGAAATGCGTTAGGAAGGCACTATTATTGATATAAGAAATGCGTTAGGAGAACACTACAGTGGAAATTAGGGGTGCTCACGGGTTGGGTTGGCCGGTTTGACGGCACTTTAACAACCCAACCCAATCATTGTGGTTTGAAAATTCTCAACCTAACCCAACCCAATTAGAAGTGCAACCCAACCCAACCCAAACCGTTCGGGTTGGGTTGGGTTGGTCGGGTTGAAACTTTTATTCATCATTTCACCATCAACTAAGTTATCGAATCTAAAAAACCAAAAATAAACCAACTCCAATGTCTAAATATCAGAAACTCTACCTGATCGTTTTTTATCTGTCCTTGGTTCTTCTTGTTTGATCTCTTTGTCAACGTCAATTGGGGTATCCATTGAGAATTTGCCAATTTACAAATGAAAACAACAAGAATCAGTACCAATACAACACTAAATCGATAAAAATGACAGCACTTAAAATTTCAGCACCAAATGACAGCACTTAAAATTTCAGCACTTAAATTACAAAAAAAATCAGCACCAAAATGAAGCATGGTTAAGCAATCTAAACTACTAAAAAAATCATTTTCTATAGAAATATATCAGGTAACTATATTAATTTCAAATGACTTAAAAATCAGCTTAATTTACACTCATCAATCATGACAAATAAATAGCTATATAATACATCATGTATCAGACAATGGATAGATACCACAAAACTCCAAAAGTGGGTTAGAGATTGTAACATTTATACATCAATGTGTACTTAACCTGCAGATGCAAAGTTTTTGAAACAAAACTTGCATAACTTTTACAATTTGATGTGATTAACATTCAAAAACCATAACCAATGATCTCATATATGATCTCATATAGTTACCGGTGCAAATAATAAAAACCAAGTCATAAAAACCAAGTCCACATATTATGGTTCACAACTAACAAACAAATTTTACTTGGCACTTTTAGCCTCAAATCACTCATTATTGTAATGTGATATTCCTTTTTTTTAACATCAGCCATTTTTATTACTACCCCAAATCCCCAATGCATATACAAAGTGTAAAAAGGCTTAATAATTAAGCCACACAGCAAACAAAACAACAACAAAACCTAGCGTCGATCACAGGTTCTGTTCAAGCAACCAAAACCTGAGAGAAGAGAACTATGATGAGAAATCGAAAAGCTAGCGTCGTTAACACTTAACAGGGGCTGTTCAAGAAATCGATTCAAGAAGAGGATTCAAGAAGAAGATGAACTTACTAACAACTAAGTCGAAGATTCACGAAGAAGATGAGCCAACAACTTCGATCCAGTCGCAAGTCACAAAGAAGGTGAGCCAAGAGCTTCGATTTATCAGAGGTGAAATTAAATTTTGGAAGAAAATGAATACGAGAGAGGAGAGGCAGGAGGCGGCATTGGCAATATGAAAAACCTAATACAAGTTGCTATTTTCTCACGGGTTCGCGGGTTGGGCCGAAAATTTTTGGGCCTAACCCGTTATCAACCCAATACATGCGGTTTACTCAAAACAATTATCGATGCTACATCGGGTTCGTGCGATTCGGTTTTTTTTGCCTCGGGTTGGGTTGGGTTGGCCGGGTTGGTCGGGTTGGTCGGAAATTTGAGCACCCCTAGTGGAAATAGGACTAATAGGGTACCGAGGACGGTCATGTAAGGTAAGTTTGGGATTACACCTGGCCAGTGTAATTGTGAATTTACAGGTACATGTATGTGCTTGATCTGCCTTATTATTTCGAAGTTGTAGTCTGAAGCTAGTCATGTGTCGTGTTTCAGTACTCTAGAGTGTCAGCAAGATCCCTGAGGGGTAGATTGAGACCCATTGTTAGGAAAGTATCATGAGAGATCGTTTATGATGTGATGAATGTATACATCGTAGAGAAGAAATGTTGTATAGAATATTATGAGTCGTCTAGAGGTAGACCTTCGTGGATTCGAAGAGGTTAAATGATTGATTTTGAGTAAGACTCCTGTTTCTAGAGAGTCCCAGTTCTAGAAATCGTGGGATAGATCAGTTCGGATGGTACGGAAGGATAGTGTCGAGATCTTGGAAGTATCAATTCAAGAGCGGGCAGAGGATTAGAGCCCCGACTCTTTAGTCGAGTTGTTCAGTGGCAGGACCATTGAAGAGAGATTTATGTAGAGGACTGATAGCGTGTTGAGGTAGAATGTGAAGTATTTGATCAAGACGAAAATAGTATGAAATGGTTGAGTAAGTGGACCGTTGAATGTATGTATAGCAAGTTGTTGCAAGGTCGAGAGGGCGACCACTGTTCGGAAGTAGAGTGTCAATGATAAGTTGCGTGAGTAAAGCGATTGACCTTGTTTGAGTGAGTAGCCTTCAATTGCAAGTAGAGTTTCATGCATTGAGTTCGTATATGTGTACATGAGGTTTTTCATAAGTAAAGTAAATGTGTAAATTTCAAATCTGATCAAATATGAGTCGGCGTGTGCAAGCGTATGTTTAAAGAAAAATGAAAATCCTTTTACATCGCACAATGAAGTCTTGAGGTTTACGATTTGCGAAATATTCCACTCTTTTCATGATAAGTTGAATTATTGCAGAAAACTCAAGAAAACGTTTGAATGCAAAACTTTTATAACCAAAATGAGTATTGACATGTCGAAGTTATATAAATGAGTGTGAGGACCGACTGGTTTACTTCGTGTCGGTAAATTTCTTTCAAAACTTTGTCGTATGGGAAGATTTTCATCCAATATTTATTTCTGTCGTAACAACATATTTTTGGTTGAGTAAGATTAAGTTTTACGAAAAGATTGCATGCAAACGATCCTCAAGATCGTTGTGCAGGGCATTGGAGTTACGAGAATGTTGGGGTCGTGTGTACCCAAGTTTTTTTCAAGTGTTGCTTCTTTAAAAGGATCAAAAGTGTCAAATGATTTATTTATCGCGTTGTCATGCATGAAGGCTATGAACTCACTAGGTCGTAGAGTACTACATTTTAAGCTAAGGAAGAACTCCTAGAGTGGAGAGGTGTTGGACAAATCAGGAGAGAATGTTTGTAGTTTTGGTATTTGTGTTCAAGGGAGAGGTGAGCAGTGGAAGAGTCGGAAGTGGACTTTAGTTTCGGTCGTATGAGGGTCTGTACCCTTGTGCGGTGACTAGAAATATAGTTGCCAAAGGCCGGTTATGTTCAGGGGAAGGACTAGAAGTCGTCAAGATGTTGGTATTAGCAACTCATCATGAGTAATGTGGTAGAGTAGGAATGAAATATCCTCGACGTCGAATAAGAGTTTAGAAAGATCTTGTAATACTAACGATGCACGAGTGAGTTTGAAATGAGGACAACGGGGTGTGATTTTGAATCTGATATGTTGGAAGGATTAGGTTCAGAAAGGGACCCTTGTTGAAGAATAGGTTAAGGAAGTATCAACAGGCCATATATTGACGTGAAAGTCGGAAGTTGTGTAAGGTGTATGAGGCCGAAGTCTTGAATCAGAAGGGTGAAGGTTGAAGAATCACCTTGTAGGGTTGTTAAGATAGTGAAAGGCTGTTGTTTTAGATAAGCGTTTTACTTATGAGGTGGATAGTTCGTAAAGGATGAAGTATTTAGCACAAACAAAGTGAGTATATAGATTATGTCATTTTGTGAGGAAATGTGCCCTGTCTATGTAATGGTTTGGAGTCACAAAGAGCTAGCAAGAAACGAGTATGTTAGAGTTAATCAGGAACTCGTGAGTTGTGGTTCAACTAGAGCTGGGGAGAGACAGAGTAGCGAGATAGACTCGGTTATTTATACGAGAGGTCATGAAGGTAAGTTTGAGTTGTGTACAAATGACCATGGGAGTCCTGGTCTGCAGTAAGATGTTATGAGTGGAGAATGTACGGATGAGTAGTGGCATCAATTGCCAAGATGAATGTGCTAGCCAGTGTGTGACGTGATGTTAGGAAGATGAAGCATCAGATAGAAGTCTTTTCGGGGTTTCGGATGAGGTGTGCGATTTATTAATTAGGTTATTGGAGCACGTGGTTCGTAAGTTGGTATTGTGCTATAGCTATTATCGGATTAGAATGTCGGAGCGGTAGTGGGTGGTTACCCAAAGGAGAAACCAAGTGTTTTTGGTTGCATGAGTCGCTAAGTAAGTATATTTGTAGGATCTGGAAAAGGTTAAAGAAGATGTTGGATGAGTGGGTCTAAGAGGTGGTGTAGAAAATGCTAAATCTTTGAGGAATGTGAATTGTTTCCTTTTGTGTGAAAGGATTAGCCCGAGAAAGTAACAAGTTAGAAATCAAGGAGTGTGTGGTGGCTTCGAGCATCGGTGTCCTTTGGGATGACTTGGTTGAATGCCTAAGTTAGAATCTTGGTGCAACTGTTTGGTTATGTTTGGTAAGGAGAAAGTGTTATCAGCATGTGGAAAGGTTGGAAGGGAGAGGCAAGTAACGTTTGGTGAGCAGTGCTCCACGTTAACGTGGGGAGGGGAAGATGGTATGTCGGGACTAGTGAGTAGAATGGAAGTAGTAAGCTTGGCAGTAACACCGAAAAGGTGGAGTAGTGTGTGTGGGTTATCATCAGTAAGTGTGCGAACCCCTGGAAAGAGTATAGAGGAAGAGGATTTGTGCATGTCCTTGTGCTAGTAAGAAGTGGATAAGGGCAGTTGAATGAGTTGAGTCAGTGATACTGTGAGAAATGTTCAATCGAGCTGATCGTTCAGTGTAAGCTCTTGAAAGCAGTAGGGTGTGATCATGGTTACTTCTCCTAGTTGAGTGGGGGAAACCGAAGTTATGTTATATGACTGGACATTTGTGGCTAGTAGTGAGAAATCGGTGAGCCTTCAGGATAAGTCAATTCGGATAGGTGAGCATTCAATGAGGAATCATGGAAGTTTTCTGCTTCTGGTCACATTAAGTGTGAAATGATGAAGTGGTGAGAACGTACGTATTAGTGTTGAGCTGTAACCGATGTGATTCGGGAAGAGAATATGATCTGCATAGTCGTACGTCGATTGTAAGAAGTGATCTAGAATTACATGTAACCCGAGGAGGGAACTCTTAAGTGTGAGTTCGTCGAGATGTGTAAGGGTGGCCTTGTGCCAAGTGGGCAAGTGAGTGGTTGTTCCTAGTTTTAGATTCTCGTTGTAGTGGCAGGAATTTCCGCCAAGTTCCTTCTTTTAAGGAAGTAAAGAGATTCGAGAGACCGTAAGTAGACGTGTTGTAAAATCGTGACTCCCGATGTGTGGACGGAGGCGAGCAAATGGAGGTGCGGTTGGCCTTGGTTTTATCAGGTAGTTTTAAGCGAGTATAGTGATCGAAGAGGGTACAAGTAAGTAGTGCAAGATGGCACGATATAGCAAGTGGTGTCTCGCCGAGGGCGGTTTCAAAGTATGGGGTGCGGTTATGTTTCCCATCTGAACGGTCTGAGGCAACCAAGTAGAACTGAGTGGTTGGATTGAAAAACATAAGGCTTTGAGCCTTGAAGTTTGAGAGAAAGGTAAGGTGGAACTAAGTCTGTGGATCCGTCGAAGTTATGAAAGTTGAATAGAAAGTGCGCGGTCTTGAGGTACTCGATGAAATTTTGAGAAGAAATTCATAGTGTGATGCACGTCTCTTTTGTGGAGAGCTGATGTGAGAAGTGAGATGATGGCGACCTTGCAAGAGATGCAGATGATAAGAAGTTGACTTTTGTCTTTAGTGAGCGAGTTAGAGCAACGGTATATAAGTAAGACTGGTCAGAGGAATTAAAGAGTGTTCATCCGACATTTCATGTCTCAGACTTAAAGAAGTGTTTGTCAGGAGCCGATGTGGCTATTCCGTTGGAAGACGTCAGCATTGATGAGAAATTGATGTTCGAGGAAGAGCCAATCGAAATCGTAGATAGTAAAGTACGAAAGACGAGGAATAAAGAAGTTCGTTTAGTGAAGGTTCAGTGGAAGTATCATAAAGGACGAGAGGCTACTTGGGAAGTGGAAGCGGACATGAAGTCCAAGTACCCCCATCTTTTCGTGAACGGAATTTCGGGGACGGAATTCTTTTGAGGGGGGAGTGTTGTAGTAACCAAGACCAAAGTGTTAAGAGTTTCAAGTTTGGGGAAAAATTTTATAAAGCTGAAAGTTGAGGGGTGTAACTTGTAAATAAGGATTAGGGTTAATGTCCAAATATTTGGCACAAAACCCTAGATGTGCCTTTCATTTCATGTTTTTCGGCTGAGTAGTAGAGAGAAAGGAGGAAAAAGGGTTTGGTGTGTTCTTGAGCCTTTGAAGAGGAGATTAATCAATATGTGAAATCTGAAGAAGGAAGAGTGGAGTTGGATTTCGTTTTCTGCCAGAACATAACAGGTAATCTCTAATCTATAACTCTAATCAGGGCGGTTTTATTGATTGTTGGAATAGTTGAGGAGTTTTCCTTGTTATTGTTATTTAAGACTCTAAAGTAAGATTTAATAGCCTTAAATCGGGTTTGATTAGTGAAACTAAGCGAGAAACGATTATAGAGCATTCATGTGGTTGTTTACTGCTTTATCGTAGCTTTTGAAGGGATTAGAATGGATTTTGCCTCTGTTATTCGTCACAGTGCCTCATCCGGAAAGTACCATCGATTGAGTGTTTTCGGATGATTATCCGGTAAGTCTCAATGTTTGGGGGTTTCCGGATGAGTGTCCGGAAAGCTTAGTACCCGGTACGTAGAAGGTATCCGGATGTAGTGTCATCCGGAAACTAGAGACATCCGGAAGGTTTCGTCATCCGGAAAGTTGAGTGGTTCGGATAGTGGTGGTGTCCGGTAAGTAGAAAACGTCCGGGAAGTAGGGGTGTCCGGTAGGTCGTATCCGGACAGTTTGGTTAATCAGCTTATGTTGTGTCCTTTTATCCAGGAAAGTCAATTGGAAGTCTGGAACTGATTAGAAACAAGAAGTAAGAGCACCAGGTTAGTTTTCTAACTAAAATACGTGCCTTTTAACGTGTTTTTCTAAAGTAGATACATGATGAGGAATGCCATGTTTTGTTCTTATGCTTTTTATTGCATGAAAGTTGTTTAAAGTTTTATGTGAGATGTATGCATACATTGTGTAGACATAAAATGGCTAAGTCGGGGGGAGGTTCCGCCAGTACTCACGCCGGGGGGAGGTTCCGTTTATGCCATGGGAAGTGAGACCCAGTAAGGTAGCGTGATACTGACTCGTTGTCACTTTCGGGTGACTTCAGGGTGCCATTTACGGGAGAGGATTTATCCGTGGAAGTTTGTAATGTTCAGTTATGTGAAAGTTTATTATTGAAAGTTTTATATATGAAAGTTATGCAAAGTTTTAAAATGATTTTGAGAACTGTCAGGAGGGGCTCACTAGACCTCATGGTCTAACCCTCGCATTTTTTCAAACTAAACCTTTTCAGGTAAGTAGATAATAGGAGGCTCCGGTAAGCGAGCAAGAGCAGGAAAGAGTACAGATGCAGTTAGAGATAGTGTCACTTATACTTTTAGTGGTAGTTATTCTCAGTTGTATATAGGTTGTTTCCGCCAACCTAAAGTTTTGAGACTTATGTAAGAAATTTTGGGACCCAGTACTGTAAAGCTTATTATTTTTCACTATGCATGTCTCATTTTAGTCTGGGTTGTTACACTCTCAAACAGATCCTTGCTACTTTTGAAAGAGATTCCGGGTTAGCGATCAACTTTGAAAAATCGGGCGTTATGTGCAGTAATAATCTTGCTGCAGATTTTAAGGATGCTATTCACCACGTGCTTGGGGTTTCTAAGCCCCTCAACACTGGAAAGTACTTGGGCCTTCCCTCCCTAATTGGAAGAAACAAAAGAGGCATCTTTAAACATATAAAGGATAAGGTTTGGAACATGCTCTCAAAGTGGCGCCAGAAACCGATCTCGAATGCGGGTCGTCTCACGCTCATAAAAGTAGTTGCTCAAGCCATCCCGGTTTACGTCATGAGTGTTTTCTTGCTCCCTAGTACCTTGATCGAAGATATCCAACGCCTTCTAAATTCCTTTTGGTGGAGCTCCAAGAGAGACGGATCACGATCGATAAATTGGCTTCATTGGGATAAGCTTTGTAAACCGATGTCAGCGGGTGGTCTTGGGTTCCGGGACTTCATTGCTTTTAATTTAGCATTGTTGGGAAAGCAAGGTTGGAGACTCATTTCCAACCCAAATACTTTGGTGAGTAGAGTTCTCAAAGCTAAATATTACCTAAAGGGGGACTTTTTTTAAGCAAAGTTAGGCCATGCCCCGAGCTTCGTATGGCGAAGTATTTGGAATTCCCATTTAATGCTAAAAGACGGCTATAGGTGGAAAGTTGGTTCCGGAACTTCTATTCTTGCATGGAAAGACCATTGGCTACGTGACGAGCAAAATTTCAAGGTGGAAACGTTGCCCCCCCCCCCCAAATGAGGGGGAGCTTCGGGTTAGCGACTTACTCCTCCCAAACTCGCCTGAATGGGACATTGATCGTATATCCCGCACCTTCTATCATCATGATCATCTCGAAATCCTAAATCTTCCCCCTTGCAGACGAACGGGTGTGGATATAATGATTTGGCACTGGAACGCAAACGGGTCTTACACGGTCAAAAGTGGGTATAGATTTCTTATGAATCCTCCATCCCACCCTCCCAATGACAGGAATTGGACTAAGGTGCGGACAGCAAATGTTCCACACAAGGTTAGAAATTTTATCTGGAAGTTGGGACGGGATGTCCTTCCGCATCGTGAAAACCTACGGGGTCGTGGGATCGACACGTCTAGCTTTTGTGTTCTCTGCGGTGCCAATCCTGAAAATAATTGGCATGTTTTTATAGATTGTCCGGTCGCCAAACAAGCCTGGATGAAGGCAAACTTATGGGATGCTATTAACATTAAGGCGAATGTTGCTGATGATTTTGCTAGCCTCCTTTTTGGCATCATCGATGACTGCCCTTGTCAAACCCTTCAAACTGTTTTGATGCTGTTGTGGAGCATTTGGTATCATAGGAATGAAGCCCTTTGGAACCACTTCGTCAAGCCGATCCGAAATATCAACCGTCGAGCTTCGATTACCCTTTTGGAATGGTAGACGGCAAGAGCTTGTCACACTACCCCTATTACGGAACCACCCATCGACAAATGCCTTTTATGGCACAAACCTTCGACGGGGACTGTTAAGTGCAATACTAATGCGGCAACCTTCAAGGACATTCATCATACGTCTTTCGCCTCCATTCTTAGAGATGATCATGGACGTTTCATCGCTGCTCGCTCAACGATCAGACCGGGTCTCCCGTCTGTTAGAGAGTGCGAGGCCTTGGCTCTTGCCGATGCTCTTGGATGGACGCACGATCTCGGGTACCGCAATGTCGTTTTTGAATCGGATGCCAAACCGGTCGTGGATGCCATCCACAACACGCTTCTGGATGATTCTGAATTCGGTGATATTATAACGAGATGTCGAACAATCCTTCTCAAAAATGACTCGTACTCGGTCCGTTTTGTTAAACGTCAAGAAAATGGGGTAGCGCATGTTATTGCAAGGAGAGCGCGTTTTGAAACTTTCCAGAATACTGTTTTTCAAATGCCTGATTTCATGTCGGCTCCCATGAACGATGTTAGTAACTTTAATTGCAATTAATTGAAAGCTTTTATTTCAAAAAAAAAATCATTAAACTTTTATTTGTAATATTATCTTCTAAAGATATAATCTTTATTAAAAATAATAAAATTTCATTAAACTTTTATTTGGCAGTTGCTGAATGATTTAGTGCAGAATGGTTAAGAGGTCATAATGGTTGAGAGGCTCTGTATGGTTGAGTGAAGAATGAAATTTGGTTGTTTGGTAACTGTTCAGAATGGTAACTCTGAATGACAATAAATTACTATTTTACCCCTACGTATAAACTAGTAGAAATCAAAATTTTTCTTTGGAAAGCATCCACACATCTCATTAACAAACCACTTAAAATACATTTTATATTAAAGAAACAAAAAACCCACACCACCATAAATCTATCTCCGGCCACTCCCTTCCTCCACTCCGGTCATATTCTCCGGTGACAATCCTTCTCCACCCACAAAAACCAAACCCTAATCACCAAAGCTGAACTCAAATTCAAACCATACTTCATCTTCTCCATTCCATCTGTGTAAATCCAACCACCACCAAACCAAATTTCTGGAACAAAGCATATAAACATCATCGAACAAACCAAATTTCTTTGATATTGCAGAAAGCATATCATGGAACAAATACGGGGTGTTTGGGAGTGCTTATATTTTTGACTTATTTGCTTATAGCTTCTCCCCACCGCAAATAAGCTATTTGGAGTGTTTGGATAGAAAAAATCAAAAGTGCTTATTTGCTTCTCCTCATCACAAATAAGTTGTTTTTGATAAGTCATTCCATACCTCCTTATTTCCTTATCTATCCAAATTACCTTTTTACCCTCAATTTTTAACAAACACTTTTTAAAAACTGTTTTTCCTCACCACATAAGCAAATAAGCATAAGTTAAAAATATAAGCACTCCCAAACACCCCCATAAACATGCAAACACATTTCTTGTAAGAAATCGAAAAATTCTGGAACAAAAGCATATAAACATCATGGAACAATACAAAATTTCTGAAGAGAAGAAATTAACAGAGGAGAAATCGACAGCAGATTCAAAATCAACAGAGGAGAAGAAATAGACAGAAGAGAAGAAATCGGTAGTAGAGAGAGAGAGAAGATATACCTGAGTAATTGATCGGCGGCGAGATGGAATTGATCGTCGGCAATATGCAGCAGCGAGATGGAATCGATCTGGTGGCGAGATGGAATCGATCTGGTGGAATGGTGCATGTGGCGAGATGGAATCGATCTGGTGGAATGGTGCGGCTGAGAGTTTGTGAGAAGGGTAGATCTGGAAAAAATTAGAAGCTGAATGGTTGAGTGGTGTCCTAGCTACAAAATGGTTAAGAGACTTTTGTCACCATTAAGAGGGTAGATTTTTTTTGCCAAACACCCCTGACCTCTTAGCGATTCAGAGGTAGGCTCTTAATGTAACCATTAAGAGCCAAACAAACAGCCCCTAAATTGCAATTTTTGTTGGTGCTATTTGTTTTTCTTCTTCTTTATTTTGGTCTCTGTGAAATCGTTATTGCAAGAATACTCTCGTGACATGCAAAAATACTTGTTTTGGTCTTTACCCACTAACACTGTTAAAAAAGTCGTACAATCAAGAGTTTTATGGTTATTTTAGTATTTTCTTTGGTTTTCTAATAAATAATTAAAAAAATACAGTTTTCTTATATATATATAATAGGGGATGGATCAAATGCAAATTACCCTAACTTGTGCAAATATGTTAATCGTCGATTTCATTGGTTAATTTAATGAAATTGTTTCATAAAATTGTTTAATTTGATGAAATTGCTCCATATAATTCATTTCTAGATTAAATTGTTTCATATATTTTTGTTTTTATGTAAAAATGAAATTGTTTCATATATTTTCACATTTTTATGAAACTTGTTTCATATATTACTACCAACCCTCGTATATTTTGATGATTTTTTCACATATTCTTGGCTAATCAAGCCTCAAATTTAAAGAAATGAAAAAAGGTAAAATTATGATTGGTTAACTTGAGTTTGCACGGTTTACACAAATTATGGTGGTTTGCAAATAAAACCATCCCTATATATTTGGACAAGAAAAAGGTTGATAACCGACAACCCTTTACCGCCCCATACCTGACCTTGCCTACTCGGACATCCGTATGAGGAGGGCATTTTGAGGCTCACTCAGCGGCTGAGGCTAGCGGGAGGACCTGGGTTCGAACCCAGGACATGTTTGTTATTTGGACAAGTCGCCTCGCCCCTTTGCCAACTGAGCTACACGCCATAGGCGAAACCATCCCTATATATATATATACGTCTGGACCAAACCATCTTCATAGGTGTAACACCCTAAAGATCAGGGTAAATTTAAACCTTAATTCTAACAAGGTTAAACATAAAATCTGCCAAACTTTTATACATAACAGAGAATTAACCTTGAGGATTCATATATACACCAAGGCAAAGTAAAATAACCTATTAATCTAATCCTGTCAACTAAGATCAGATTAAACCAGTTATCTAGCATTTATTAAAAACTCCCACTAAGGCTAACTTCTCCACTTTCCACAAAAGTATATACTCGAAAGCACTCGTCCCACATCCCTTTACTTTCCCGAGCTAGTACCTGACAAGAAAACATATTTTGAAACGATTAGGCTAACGCCTAGTGAGAACATTCTGTTAGACAACCTAGGGGGGGGAGGTTGTATTTAAAATCTTTTACTTTCAAAAATTCTTTTACAAATAAATACAGTACAGAAACAGTATAAATAAATCAGAGTATACAAATAATAAATATACAACAATTATATAAACAGATATAATTAAAAGCACAGCGGAATAAATAAAGAGATAAGGGATAGAGATACTTGACACAGAGATTTACTGATTTACCACCAACTGTGATAAACCAGCAGCCGAGACACTTCTCGACACGATCCAATAAATGTATTCTTTACGGTAGAACACAAACCAAATACAAAGGAATTTGTAATAGTTTCTCAAGCCTCTGCTATGAGATAAACAGGATCACACACCCGTTATTCAAATACTTACAAGAGGAGTATAACTCACAATGGGTAATCACTCTTGTATAATAATCACTTGGATATTTTATAAAAAAGGTTTTATAAAATATGTATATGTTAAATAAGTGAGAGAGATCAGATGAGTAAGTTGTTGATCTGTTGGTGTTGGTTGTTGCTGTTGTGTTGTGTGGTCTGCTCTTTCTTCACCATCAGCATGCAAATATATAGCATGAAGCTTCCAACGGATATGTGCATCCGCGGTATACCGCCAAATGCACGCGGTATACCGTGCAGTAAAAAGTACACTGACACTTCAACGGCTCTCATGCAAAGTTGACTTCTGGAAAACGTACCCGCGGTATACCTGCTAGTCCTCACGGTATGCCGCCTGTAAAAGTAGCTTCAACCAATCACAAATGCACAGCGAGCCTGCCGCGGTATACCGCCGATACCACGCGGTATGCCGGCGTCAGAATGGATAGCTTCTCCAGGACGCAACCAATCTTGCTGGATCTTCTCAATAAACCTTATTTAATCAATTATGGTTTTTAGAAATATCCAAGTGGTATATTATTTTAGGGTGTTTATCATTATAAATTATAAACACTAATGACAACGTAAATCTTCCGTCTTGAACTCTTCAGATAAAATCTTTGTGTTCTTCAAGAACTGTACACTTGGATAGGATTGTTAGATAAACAATAATACGGTGTGTTTGTAATCATCAAAATAAATATATATAAATATATAGAGATGTGGTACACTTGCACCAACACATTCAATTTCAAAATAATACTTTTAAAATTATTGTAAACAAGGCATCTCAAACCTGGTTCACCCTTTTCTTACCATACGTTTCAACATCTTACGATGACGGGGTTAAACCCGATTCCATGAATATGACCAACACCAAGTCAGTCATGATATCATGTTCCTGAGCCCACTACGAATCTCCACGGATTTTAGATTAATGCTCATATCCAAGAAATCACAATTACATATGTCAAATTCTTGGAAAGGAAGTAGAGATTACAATTAAGCCATGCCTATCTCTTTCCTTCCTTAGAAATCGGGAATTACGATTAGTCCACGCCTATCCCACGATTTCTCATCAATGTGAAATAGGAATTACGATTAATCCATGCCTATTCCTTATTTCATCTAAACGGGAATTACGATTAGTCCACGTCTATTCCACGTTTATCACACACACTGGAATTACGATTAATCCACGCCTATTCCACGTGTTCATATAAAACTAGTGCCTATGGATCCATTACACTTATTTGTACTCATGCAGGTTATTGCTTAATATAAAATCATTTTCAAATAACGTTAATGAAATTAAGCAATACCATTAATTTAAAGATAACCAATTTTTGCTTCGTATCAAAACTCATTAAGGAAACATTCATTATAAAATATACCTTACCATAAATTGAAATACGTTTATAAAAAGGTAAGGTAAGAATGAACTCACCTGACAGCAGTAACGTCACTCTTACTGTGATCCCAGATCAAGTAATCAAACAGAATAAACAATCAGAAAGCCATCCATATATTGATCAATTGAAGAACTAGCTTCTTGGTACACACTTGAGAGAGTTTACAAGAGAGAATGATTGAGAGAATGGATGATAGGAATGGATGGGTTTTAGATGAAAACACAAGATGACTATATATAGCCTAATTAGTTGGTGTAGTTGGTGTAGTTGGTGAAATGATATTTACACAACTAGTCCCTCTACTTGGTACAACATGCTAGTTAAGGCGCTAACACTTACTTTACTTCTTAAAGCTGTAAGGATTTTCCGTCACCAAACTTCACAAAGTCTGAAATACCCAAATTATTCAATAAACCAAACGTAACACTATATATATAAAAAATCGAGATGTTACAATACTCCCCAACTTGAAAATGATTTCGTCCCCGAAATCAAAGCTAGGTAAGCAAGTGAGGATGTCTAATCTTCATATCCTCTTATGATTCTAACGTCACGTTAGCTCCTCGATGATGTTTTCATTATACCTTTAACATAACTACTTCCTTATTATTATGTAACTTTCTAACCGATCTTTCCAAAATCGCCTCTGGTTCTTCTACACAACGGCTCTTTTCATCCACTCTTACGTCAGTAAGTGGAATCACATCATTCTCTTCGGCTAAACATTTCCGAAGGTAGCAAACATGGAAGGTATTGTGGATTCCTTCCAATTCGGGTGGTAGATCCAACTGATATGCTTGCAATCCAACTCTCTTGGTTATGGTGAAAGGTCCAAGAAAATGAGGACTCAACTTTCCATATTTACCAAACCTTATCACGCCTTTCCACGGGGATACCTTAAGCATTATACGCCCCCCAACTTGGAATTCTTTTGGTCTTCTTTTCGGATCAGCATAACTCTTTTGTCGATCTTGAGTTGCTTTCATATACTTCCGAATCTCTTTTCACTTTATCAGCCGTTTGTTGCACAAGTTCAGGACCAGCAAATTGTTTTTCTCCAGCTTCTAACCAACACACTGGAGTTCTACATTTTCGTCCATACAAAGCTTCGAAATGTGCTCTTCCAATACTGGAATGATAACTATTGTTATACGCAAACTCCACTAAAGGTAGATGCATATCCCAGTTACCTCCAAAGTCTAATACACACGACCTGAGCATATCTTCCAAAGTTTGAATGGTTCTTTCACTTTGTCCGTCCGTTTATGGATGGTAAGCAGTGCTCAAATTGACTCTCGTACCTAATTCTTCTTGTAGTGACTGCCAAAACCTCGAGGTAAACCGACTATCACGATCAGAAACTATAGACACCGGTATACCATGCCTTGACACCACTTCATCAATATAAAGATTCGCCAATTTATCTATTGGTGATGCTTCTTTCATTGCCAGAAAGTGAGCACTCTTGGTCAATCGATCCACGATTACCCATATAGTGTCGTTACCTTTTTGCGTTCTCGGTAACTTTATCACAAAGTCCATAGTAATCTTCTCCCACTTCCATTCCGGAATCTCCAAGGATTGAAAACTTCCGTAAGGCTTTTGATGTTCAGCTTTGACTGAGCACGTCCTACACTTTTCTACAATTTGTGCCATGTCTAACTTCATAGCTGGCCACCAATAATCCAGTTTCAGATCCCTATACATCTTAGTGCTCCTAGGATGTATAGAATACTTAGACTTATGGGCATCTTCGAGAATCAACTCTCGATTTCCTCCAACCTTTGGCACCCAAACACGACCTTGAAACAGTTTAATTCCACGGCTATCTTCAGTCAGTTGAAGATGCTGCTTGCTCATGACTTTATCCTTCAGATTTTCTTCCATTAAGGCTTCCGCTTGTGCCTCTTTTATCCTTTCAACCAAACTTGATGTTACATCAATTATGGCGTTGTTCGATTTCAAACACCCATTGTATTCCTTTCTACTTAAAGCATCAGCAACAAAATTTGCTTTACCGGGATGGTAATGCAATTCACAATCATAATCTTTAAGTAGTTCTAACCAGCGCCGCTGCCTTATGTTCAACTCTTTCTGATAAAAAAACATGTCTCAAGCTCTTATGATCAGTATACAGAGTGCACTTCGTTCTATACAGATAATGTCGCCACAGCTTTAATGCGAACACTACTGCTGCAAGTTCTAAATCATGGGTAGGGTAATTCTTCTCATACTCTTTAAGTTGTCTTGATGCGTAAGCAATCACCTTGCCTCTTTGCATCAATACACATCCCAAACCCATCTTTGGCGCGTCGCTATACATGACTATATCTTTCGTTCCTTCCGGTAGTGTGAGAATATGAGCTTCACACAACTTCTGGCGTAAAGTCGTGAAAGCCGACTCTTGCTTTTCAGTCCAAACAAACTTTACATTCTTCCGAGTCAACACGGTCAAAGCAGAAGCAATCTTTGAAAAGTCTTTAATAAGCCTACGGTAGTAACCTACTAGACCTAAGAAACTTCTTATTTCAGACGCACTCTTCGGCGTTTCCCAGTTCGTCATTGCTTCTATCTTTGCCGGATCTACTTTAACTCCTTCCGAAGTAATCACATGCCCTAGAAATTGTACCTCTTTTAACCAGAATTCACACTTTGAAAACTTTGCGTACAATTTCTCCTTCCTCGGAACTTCTAAGATTTCACGAAGATGACATTCATGATCTACTTCATTCTTTGAATAAACAAGTATGTCATCGATGAATACAATAACAGACTTGTCTAAGAATGGTCGACATACTCTGTTCATCAGATCCATGAACCCAGCTGGAGCGTTTGTCAACCCAAATGGCATTACAAGAAATTCATAAAGCCCGTACCTCGTTCTGAACGTCGTCTTCGGAATATCTTCATCTCTTACTCGAACTTGATGGTACCCTGACCTCAAATCAATCTTTGAAAAGCATCCCGCACCCTGGAGTTGATCGAACAGGTCATCAATCCTTGGAAGCGGATACTTGTTCTTAATCGTCACCTTATTCAGCTCACGATAGTCGATGCACATTCTCATAGTGCCATCCTTTTTCTTAACAAACAATACCGGAGCTCCCCCAAGGTGAAGAACTTGGTCTAATAAAACCCTTGTCCAACATATCTTGTAACTGAGACATCATCTCTTTCATTTCGGCCGGCGCTAAGTGATACGGTGCACGCGCTATTGGTGCCGATCCAGGGATAAGATCAATATGAAACTCTACTTGTCGTTAAGACGATAAACCTGGAAGATCATCGGGAAATACGTCCGAGAATGCACGTACCACCTTAATATCTTCCATTTGTATCTTTTCTAACTTCACATCTAGAACATAGGCTAGATAGGATGAACATCCTTTAACCAGACACTTACGCGCTTTAGCAATAGAAATTAATGGAATTTCTCTTTTTCTCTTTTCTCCAAAAATAAATACATCATCTTTATCAGCCATCGAAATTCAAATTAATTTCTTTGCACAAAATATTTCTGCCTGGTTGACTGTCAGCCAATCCATACCCACAATTATATCAAACCCCCCAATTTCCTTCAACAACAAATCGATCGGAATTTTCTTTTCTCCTACCGAAATAAAACAACCCTCAAGTCTTTCGCAAACCAAGACTTGAACCCCGTTAGCTATCTCAACTACTAAGGCATCTTCCAAGGTAGTGACAGTCATAGTTAGCTTGTGATAGAACGACTTGGACACAAACGAGAAATTTGCACCACAGTCAAATAAAATGCGCGTGGGAATGGAATTAACGAGAAATGTACTTTACCGTTCATTAGTCACTGTAACAATTTAGAAACAAGTATGCTCGTGTAACACTATATTCATAATGACAGTAGCTAATTAAAGTTGTGAATATACTATACATGAGAATCCTCGTTACCATCGTTACGGTACAAATTTCACGTATTTCCGTCGACTCTAAGACTATCCCGTCTTAATACTTCTACCCATATCTCATGAATCATAACTTAATTCATCTCAGCTTAAGTCTAGGTATCTCACTAGCATACATAGTTCACTTAAACTAAGGCTCTGATACCATATTGTAACACCCTAAAGATTAGGGTAAATTTAAACCTTAATTCTAACAAGGTTAAACATAAAATCTGCCAAACTTTTATACATAACATAGAATTAACCTTGAGGATTCATATATACACCAAGGAAAAGTAAAATAACCTATTAATCTAATCCTGTCAACTAAGATCAGATTAAACCAGTTATCTAGCATTTATTAAAAACTCCTCACTAAGGTTAACTTCTCCACTTTCCACACAAGTATATACTCGAAAGCACTCGTCCCACAACCCTTTACCTTCCCGAGCTAGTACCTGACAAGAAAACATATTTTGAAACGATTAGGCTAACGCCTAGTGAGAACATTCGATTTCAAAATAATACTTTTAAAATCATTGTAAACAAGGCATCACAAACCTGGTTCACCCTTTTCTTACCATACGTTTCAACATCTTACGATGACGGGGTTAAACCCGATTCCATGAATATGACCAACACCAAGTCAGTCATGATATCATGTTCCTGAGCCCACTACGAATCTCCACGGATTCTAGATTAATGCTCATATCCAAGAAATCACAATTACACATGTCAATTTCTTGGAAAGGAAGTAGAGATTACAATTAAGCCATGCCTATCTCTTTCCTTCCTTAGAAATCGGGAATTACGATTAGTCCACGCCTATCACATGATTTCTCATCAATGTGAAATAGGAATTACGATTAATCCACGCCTATTCCTTATTTCATCTAAACGGGAATTACGATTAGTACACGCTTATTCCACATTTATCAAACACATTGGAATTACGATTAATCCACACCTATTCCATGTGTTCATATAAAACTAGTGTCTATGGATCCATTACACTTATTTGTACTCGTGCAGGTTATTGCTTAATATAAAATCATTTTCAAATAACGTTAATGAAATTAAGTAATACCTTTAATTTAAAGATAACCAATTTTTGCTTCGTATAAAAACTCATTCAGGAAACATTCATTATAAAATATACCTTACCATAAATTGAAATACGTTTATAAAAAGGTAAGGTAAGAATGAACTCACCTGACAGCAGTAACGTCACTCTTACTGTGATCCCAGATCAAGTAATCAAACAGTATAAACAATCAGAAATCCATCCATATATTGATCAATTGAAGAACTAGCTTCTTGGTACACACTTGAGAGAGTTTACAAGAGAGAATGATTGAGAGAATGGATGATAGGAATGGATGATTTTTAGATGAAAACACAAGATGACTATATATAGCCTAATTAGTTGGTGTAGTTGGTGAAATGATATTTACACAACTAGCCCCTCTACTTGGTACAACATGATAGTTAAGGCACTAACACTTACTTTACTTCTTAAAGCTATAAGGATTTTCCGTCACCAAATTTCACAAAGTCTGAAATATCCAAATTATTCAATAAACCAAACGTAACACTATATATATAAAAAATCGAGATGTTACAATAGGTATCCCATCCTCAAGCCTTCTCTGGCCCTCGAACCACACATCGTCCCCATCTCCTTCTTTGATATCCACTTCTCCAGCTCCTTCTTCGACGTTCACTCTTGGATCAATCCTATTTGAAGATCAACATTAATTGGGTGCACCCAGATACACCATGTCAATTTTCTTCTAAAACGCAATTCATGGGGTGTTTTGAGATTAAACGTGATCAACAGTCCAAATCTCTATTTACGTTTCTCGCCTTAACATTTTTTTCTCACATGATCTTTCGTTTTTTTGTGATGCGTATTTGTATATGTGTATGTGTTATATGTATAGGTATGTATGTGTTTAATGACAGACCCTGGAATTATTCTGAGTAAGGGGCTGTTTGACAATTGCTGAATGGTTTGGTAGAGAATGATTAAGTAGTCAGAATGATTAAGAGGCTCTTATGATATATAGCAAAATGAAATATGGTTGTTTGGTAATTGTTTATAATGAAATTAGGGTGCTCGATGGTTAAGGGAGGCCCAAGATACAAAATCATTTTGAGGGAGGTTGCCTTTTAATGGAACTATTAAGAGGTAAACAAACAACCCCTAAGTGCACCTTAAAGGGTTCACAAAGTAGCGGTTTGACCTAGGAAATGTGAAAAAAGTCAGTTGTGTTAATTTTAAATAACCATTACATGTCATATGAATAAAAATAAATAACTAAATAACAATTCAGAAAATAATAGTAACTGATAACTAAAATATATTGACTAATACTAAATAAATATATATAAAAATAATTGATATGAATAACAATAATTTTAAATAAGTAAAAATTAATACTTACTGTAAAAAGTCACGAGCTATTCATAACTACTTCAAATAACTTATCAATGAGTTAGCTTATATCCATCCATATCCATCCAAAAATATAATCAAAATATAAGAGCATCTCCAACAGCTATGCTAAAGTTTTTCTAAAATAAAGTAAAAAGATTCAAAATCTTTAAAAAAATTTGTATCCAACTCCAACAACTATCCTATTTTAGCAACTATAATATCAATTATCTTATTAAAAAATTTAATTTATTTAATTATATTATTAAAATATTTAATATATGCAAAGTTGGGAGATGAAAAGTTTGTTTTTAGGGGTAATGATTAGTTTTTGGGAGAAAACCATCTATTTAGAGATTTCTCTAAATTTAGAGATTGTTACAATCTCTCTCCTCTTTTCTCTATTTTAGCATAGAGGATAGCATAGCTGTTTGAGCAATAAAAATGCTAAAATACCATTTTTTTTCCATTTTAGCATAGGTGTTGGAGATGCTATAAGACCATGAGTACCGCTACCCAATGAACCCACTGAACCCACTTGCCATCTCAGCGCCACATCAGCTTTTCTCTTTTCTACCCTCTTTACCCTAAAGTGAAGTACCGCCTACCCACCCTACCCGCTGAAACCACCCTTTTCGCCACCTCTCACAGCGATAATGAGAAATACAGGTTACAAAATATTTTACTATAAAATAGAAAAATGTAAAAATTTAGCAAAACCAGGGGAATGAAAATAGATTCCCGCCCCTTGTTCCCCCCTTTTGTTTCATCGACTCAATTCATCTGTTTTCATATCCTCAACCCTAGCCCATATTGATTCAGCGTTTCTATTCAACCTGAAGTGCAGATAGGAAGGTTTTAGATTCAATTAGAAGTCATCACTCAAACCAGAAATATCGTTGCTCTCCTTGCTCCCCTACCAGTCACGATTCACCGGTCACCCACCACTCATCTGTCTCTTCTCTGCTCGGTTGCTCCGTCACTCGACTCACACAGTAAGTCATCTATTTTTTAAGGGCTTAATGATTTTTGCATCAGAGTGACTTTGTAGAAGAAACTTGTCCTAATCTTTTTTTAAATATTATTGAGATGTGTGTTCAATCTAGTGATTTAACATTTGATAAAATGCCTTTCAATCTTTTATGGGGGTTAGACTAGTCCAGGTGCTTATTTGACGCATTAAACTTGTCCAGTTGTCCTGCTTATGAAATAGAAAATACGTACAAGAGGTAGCGCAGATAAGAAAATTAACATATATTAAGGGAGATGATACATACATCAATTGCTTCTTCCCTCACTGAATATTTCTTAATTAAAGGCCTTGGTTGTTCTTCGGTCTAGTAGGACGTATTTGAATCATTGAATATTGGCTGAAAGCAATTGCTTGTCTTGATTAATTTTCAGGATTTGATAATGCAACAACCGTGAAGTGGTGTGCAAATTTTAATTTTCCTTTGATTCATATGTTGATGCTTAATTTCTTTGAATTTTAATATACATTGTTAGTGGTTTGTTGTTGACAGTTTGACCCACAACACAACTTAATTTCTTCGGTGTATTTTTTTAAAGTTCGTTTTTTGGTTCTTATTAGTGATCAATGTTACCCTCAATCTTATTCTTAAGCTTTTGAAGTTGTTTCATTTGGTTCTTATTAGTAATTTATCAAGCGTTTCCCATCGTTTGCACCTGTTTTTTGGTGTCCGAGTCAGGTGTTGTTCTAATTCAATGTCGTTCCAATGTAAATATCTAATGTCGCACCAAACGGGACAACAAAATTTTGTATTGTCATGCCTTGTCTTATTCTGAGGTCCAAATGCACCCACTATATTTCAAGTATATAACAACATTTATATACGACAAATACTCACACACACTCCTCCACTTTGGTGAGATTTGATTCTTTAGCGGTAACCCATGTATCGCAAGGCCAATAACCCTTTGGTTCAACATCTGATCCTCAAGTAGTGACGGGTTGAACATTTTGTAGGCGATTTGCAAGACTGTGAAGACAATAGCAGAACCTATCATAAAAGAACACATTCCAAAGTACAAAATTGATTCAATTGAATTTCATTCACTTACGTTAGGCACCGTACCACCTACGTTTCAAGGTTGCGAACAAGCGGTATTTATGGTCACTGATTGTTTACTTTTTTGCTTGTTTTCAGGAATAAAAGTTTGTACTACTGATGAGAAGGAATTAATAATGGAGCCATCGTTCAAATGGGCCGGGAATCCTAACATACATGTAGCTGTTAAGGTGTTTGGGTTGAGACTCACTGTTCAGGTTTGTATGTCTGCTTAATAGTGCAATTCTTTATATTGTAGAAGCTAAAATAATCTCACGTACAGGGTTTTTATAGGTAGTTTTTTTGGGTTTGTGAAATAGATTTTATTGATGAGTTTGATGAGATGTTAAAAGTATTACAAACCTTGTATATATAGAGATTGCATAGAAGGTGTTTGATTAAATGCCTAAAAGAATTATAGTCTTTAGAATTTTATAATTGATAGGTTCTAATGTTCTATAGATTGTAGAAGTTTTTTGTGAAATTATCTATTTTTGTTAGCAGCACCAACACGTCTTTCTGGATATTATTTTGTTGTATAGAAACATGAATCATCTAGAGGTTATGAATTCAAAAGTTATAAGTAGGTGCTACTAGTAGAGCAATAGTTTTAAAGCCTCTACATATCTTAAACCTTGGTATTCCACGCATGCCTATTCATTCTTCCATGTTCAGTTGTTGATCCATGGCAGTTGTTTATCCACATGTAGATGAGCTTACAATAATTATAGAACAAACTTTGATTCAACAATTTTAGCATCGATATGTTATTTACGGATAAGTTTTAGTATTGACATAATCAGAGCTTCATGCTTTTTGGTAGCAAATTCACTAATGTCATTACCAAAGATCTAATAAGACTAAGGGGTTGTTTACTTTTTTTTACATTAAGCCCTGTCTGTCTGAGGGACGGGAGATCAATGGGTTTGACTTTTGAGGGAGGCAAAGAGAGAGGGTTGGATTATTTTTGGGGATTTCTGGTATTGATTTGTTTAAGGTGGCTTAATGGGGGACAAGTGAAGGGTCTTGGCTTATTCCATACAACCATTTTAGCTTAATGACTTAAGTATGGCTGAGCGATAAGCCGTCCAGGCCATTAAGCTGTAAGTAAACAGCCCCTAAGAGAAAGTTTAATTCTAATTTCATGTTTCATTGTGATATTTGTGTAGGTTCAACGGGTGAGGTGAAGTGAAGTGAAGCTCGACCGACATTTTTTCCACATTAGATTTGAATTGAAAGGTGTATAGTAGAGTTGTTGCTTTTTATGTGTAGTTAGTGTGCGTTTGACAAAAAAACACGTTTTCAAGATATTCTTATTTGTAAATATTTCTACATTTCATTGTGTGAAAATAAGTATATTTAATTGTTATACTTTTTTTCTAACTCCCTTTTATAAAAGGGGGGTTGATAACAGACAATTGAAATCATTGTTATTAATTTACATTATTGTTATCAGTTTACATTCGTTCATGCTTCTAAGATACATTTCTTTTATTACATAATCTTTTAATCTACAGATAGAACAAGATGGATAAATCTTGGATGCGTACAAATAGAATGAAAAAGCCATATATAGATGGAGTTGCTACATTTCTCAAGTATGTTGTCCACCAATTGAAGATTTTGAGGAACATGGACCACTAAACACAACCGAAAAAATTCAGATTCCATGTCCATGTGTATTTTGCTTAAACCATTACTCTCTTGATGTTGACAAGGTAGATCGTCACCTATTCAGTAAGGGAATCGATCCAAACTATATATATCAATTGGACTAAACATGGGGAAAAGGACGAGCCATCAAAAAGTACGTTTGTTTCTGTCGACGATAATCTACACATAGAAGACTTTGCTGATTCTAGAATGGGAATTCCACAGATGCTCCAGAAACTATTGAAATTGGTTCAAGCCACAGAAGAAAATTTCATAGAGGACCACGAGAAGTTTCACGAAGATGCTGAAAAACCCTTATACAAAGGGTGTCCCAACTTTACAAAGTTGTTTGCAATGCTTCAGTTGTTCAACTTGAAGAGTAAGTACGGAGCATTAGACAAGTTTTTTACTGAACTACTAGTTTTGTTAAAAAATATGTTCCTTGAACGTAATGAGATGATGAATAGTACATATGAGGCAACGAAAAAAATGAAAGCAATGGGTTCAGGGTATAAAAAGATGCATGCTTGTATGGATGATTGCATTCAGTTTATAAATTTAAACCTTGTTGTGCGTTTAATGCCGCGTGCAACATCATCCCTAGAAGTGATGATTCTCGATGGAAACCTTATGTACCGGTCTGTTCATGGTCTCATCTCTCTGACTCGTGTGGTTATCAATGGCATCTATTACGTTTTCATTGTTACATATAGGTCTGTTCATGGTCTCATCTTTCCTTAGGGGTTCCGTCCCCTTTTTCCAAAAAAAATATCTTCTCTAAAAATATTTTTATATAAACCTTGAAAACGTCTCTAATAAATACTTTCAAAGATGCTTTTTGGAGCATGTTCTAAGGATTATGCCAATTTGGGAATAATCCAGATTTCACAGAAAAAACACTGAAAAATAGGTAAATTCAAAAGCTAGCTCATGGATTCAAAATAAACCATGGCCATACGATTTTTAACATGACCATTCATAACCCTAAAGCCATACATATTTAGTTTAACAGTGTCATCAGTTATACTTACACTACACAAATTTCATATTAACCATGATCAATTAATTTGTTACACATAATTACTTTTAATCTTTATAACTATGATTATTGTTTTTGTTTTGGTCACGAGGAATAATAAAAAATGTGGCTAATTCATGACATATGCTTATCCTTAACTTATAGAACTGTTTCTATTGGTTACCGTTTGGTCATAAAATATAATAAAATCCATAGCTATCGGTTATCTTTTGGTCACACAATAAAGATATAAGCGTGGCCAATAAGTTATATATTAGTCATACAAAATGAATTGTTAATTAGAACCTTGGCTAATCGCGGCATATACTTACAATCATGCAAAGTTTATATTAACCATAAGCAATTCATGATACATAGTTACACTTAATTATTATAACCCTAACTATTGGTATACACTTAGTTTTTATAACGATACTATTGGTTAGCTTTTGGTCACATAAAATAATCAAAATTTGTGGCCAACTCACGACATACAATTACACTTAATATGTACAATTATTGCTACCGATTACCTTTTGGTTACACAAAATATTTAAAACCATAGCCAAATTCATGACATATAGTTACGTTTAATTTTTAGAAACGTGGCTATAGGTTACCTTTTTGGTCACACAAAATATTAAAACCATAGCAAAATTCATGACATATAGTTACGTTTAATTTTTAGAAATGTGGCTATATATGTTACCCTTTGGTCACAAAAAATATAAAAAACCGTAGCCAAATTCATGACGTATAGTTACGCTTAATTTTAAGAAACGTGGCTACAGTTTACCTTTTGGTCACACAAAATAATAGAAAATCGTGGCTAATTCACGGCATACAACTACGCTTAATATGTGGATTATGGCTACCAGTTACCCTTTACCCTTTGGTCACAAAAAAATATTAAATACCATAGCCAAATTCATGACTTATAGTTATACTTACTTTAAAATTGGAACGAGCAACTAACTTTAATTTCAATAAAATAATCAAAAGAGCATAAAATCATTTCTACAGATCATCCCTGAAAATACCTCAGAATTTAAACATCATAATTCCCACAATTAATAACTTAAAATGGGCGTTACTTAACACAACACAAGTTGCTAATCCCAAACCAAGTGTGGAAGACTTCACTAATCAAAATCACCTCTTGTGCATTCTACTAGCACTCGTCACTTCACAGTGTAGCTAAAGCTACTCCCAACGTGAGCCTGTTTCACATGCCGACAAATAAAAAGGGTTAGGCTAACGCCTAGTGAGTTCAAGAGTTTTATCATGACCATATAAATTCATAAACCGTGAGAGAAGCAATTTAAGTCATGAGTTCAAAATGAAATTTACTTTAGATGCAAATCACCCATTTTCCAACTCACACAAATCCCGTGCTGAATACTTTAATATGAAATGATTTCTCAAAATGGACTCGTTCCCAAAACCAACGTGAAAGGTGAAATAGCATTTGATTTCCAAAACGAATAAGTTAATAAGTAAATCGTTATTATTCCAAACATCCCAAACAGGAATAAAGCATAACTCATAACTCACACAACGTGGAAAACAATTCATACACAAATGATACGTCACCGAAAACATGGATAAACACAAATACCCAAAACAACACCTTTCGGTGAAGGGGGAGGCCCGAATACATTGCACGTGACGGAACACACAAGTGGGTCACCTACTATGCAATAAAACACTCACGTGGATTACTCTCGTAAACTGAGCTCAATCACTCCAGATCTATTGCCCGCGAGACTAGGGAGCCCCCAACTTCAACCACCCCAGGTCTATACATTGGGTCACTCGAAATCCACAACAACACATCAGGGATTACACCTTACTTCCCATGAGACGACGCCCGACCGTATAGGTCCACGCCTTACTTATCATGGAACCCGGTGCCTATCCCGTGCCAAGCATATATGGAATTACACCTTACTGCCCATGAGACGACGCCCGACCATGTAGGCCCACGCCTTACTTATCATGGAACCTGATGCCTATTCCGTGCTACAAAAGAAACTAACGTCTCGTAAACCGAGCTCAATCAATCCCGATCTCTTGCCCGCGAGACTAAGGGGAAACTCAAATGCCTATGGATCCATAGCTAACAAGGTCTAAAACATTACACGACCCCAAATGAATAAACAAGTGCATTCAAAACATGCAATTCCCCCAATAACATAAATCATGATCAAAACTCAACTTGAGCTATCAAAACTGGACAATTGTCCCCAAGACTTAACAAAATCCCATACCGAGCCATAAACTCAACTGACTCAAAAGATAATTCATGAAAAGTCATAACATGGGATTAAACATAGCAACACACACTTTTGCCAATAATATTTCAAATCCATGAAAACCCGAAATAGAACCTTGGGTTGAGACAACCCTCTTTTCCAAAGAACTCACACTGTACATTTCCAAATCGTCCTATAATGTACTAAATGCATGTTTCCAAATTATACATAAAATGCATTTTCATAACAAATATACTCCATTCGTAACAAAATCAACAACCCATTTTCATGTATGATTTATATATATCACATTTTACCAAAATTCCAAATGTAGTGTTTTATAATATTTACCACAATTAATACCACAAAAGGTAAAACCCACCAAATAACTCAACATTGATAATTTTCAGGTAAAACACATAATTACTTGGAAAAATAACATTTTGGCATGTACAAAGTTTTCACAAAGCGACTTAAACTCACCTTGCTAGATTTAGGTTAAATCTAGATTTTCCCCAAACATAAGCTCCTTTGAAGAAACACAAATCCTCAAGCTCCGAATCTTCCAAAAAACATAGATCCACAATTTCCAACCATGAATATTTATCCTCAAACACTTAGAATCATTTCCCCCAACATATTACACCCAAAATCACCAATAGATCGAAACCCTAATTTCCAAAATGAAGAGAAGAGAAGATTACCTCAACCATCAAGTGAATCCACCAACCAAACACTTCTAGTGTTACCAAAGTGAGTCTCAATCTTCATTTCTTCAATGGGGATGGAAGGGTTTGGAAGAGGGTTAGGTAAAACCTTAGAAAGCGTAGGAATCTCACCAAAATGAAAATGAGAAGAAGGGTTCTAACCTCTATCCATAATTCCTTGTTAAGAGATGAGGAAAAAGCTTTGGTTTACAAGATTTATGGCTTCAAGGGCTCCAAAAACGATTTAGAGTGTTAGGGTTCGGTTTGGGAGAGTTTAGAGAGAGGGTGGTGGAATAGAAATGAAAGAAAGCTGAAAATCGTGGGTTTAAAACCCTGTGGAGCCCGACGGCGAAAGTGACACTGGTCACTATCGCCGGGCATACTCGCCTGCTACCCAATACCTCCGGTACATTTTCGGCGATAGTGCCACTGCGAAAGTGACCATGTCACTATCACGAGTGGCATACTCGCTAGCCTCTCCCACCTCTCGGTACATAATGGGCGATAATGCCTTGGCGAGAGTGACCATGTCACAATCGCCGGGCATTCTCGCGGTCCTTGTACCGAGCCCAAACTTGGTCATATTTCTCGAGCGATCCAATTAGCATTACGTGTCCCACCTTCCAATGCAACACCTTGTCTTTTTAATAATTTAAGAATAATATAATGATTTGGCCACAATTAATATGAAACTTGTGTGGCAAATAAGTATAGTTAAGGTCAAGGTTAAATAAGTTCATATGGATTTAGGGTAATCAATGGTCACATTAAAACAAAATTTGGATGAAGCTTGGGATGTCCGGAGCTTGAAGAAAGAAGACGTTTGGGTTGTTAAGCTATTTAATCTCTCTCTCTCTCTCTCTATATATATATATATATATATATATATATATATATATATAGAGAGAGAGAGAGAGAGGGAGAGAGAGAGAGCAAGGTTCAAACGAGAACGTTAACTATTTAAGAAAACATGAAAACGGCCGCTCATGTGCAAAATCATATGTGATTTTACACTAACCGGACGCAAGCGACTTTGGCCGCGACTTAAAAGTCGCGGGCCAAGTTGCGTGAATCATGTCTGATTTTCTACATGGGCGGCCGTTCTCGGCCGTTCTCGTATTTTTTTAAATAGTTAACGTTCTCGTTTAAACTCATCTCTCTCTCTATATATATATACATATGTATATATATATATATATATACTAGTTGTGTGCCATACAATACCGCACAATGTAACTTATTTTCTTTTTGTATGCTAGAAATAAAAAAATTATGCAATTGTTTCATTATGATTTTTAACTTTGTCTAAAAATAAATAAACCTACAATATTTCAATGAAGAGTTGTTTAGTGTTTTTAAGGAATAAGAATATTGGATCATTAATGGACCAACATGGTCACGTATATTATTTACCCACTCAGACATCAAATAGTACGTACATCATATTTTAAATATCAAATATAATTTGAAGTACAAGTTTTTTTTGGAAGCAAGTATCAAACAATATCTATACTATATTATAAAGCATGAAACCCCCAAACTCTTAAAAACAACAATTTAAGCACTATGTACTACAACTTAAAGCATATTTACTTAAATTTTTTTAGAGAGAGAAACCTAATTCTTTTGTTTTTGGAAACTATGAACTTTTTTTTGGAAATCAGGACCCTCTACAAATACTTAATTAAATATTTCAGTTAATACGTTCATAAATACATCCATAACAATTAATGATTTCAATTTCGAAATAATTAAGGAAATAATCAAAATTGATTAATACCATTTAAAATAAGCCTCAAAAATAACTTTGTCTATTTGGATGGGGAAATCAATTTCGAAATAATTAATAAATTCCAAAATTTGTTTAATTTTTGCAGTAATTTCGAAATAATTAAATTGATCATACCTTCTTATAATAATTTTTTTCTAAGGGGGTGTTTGGGATTGCTTGACTTATTTTATCCTGAAAAATAAAATAAACACTTTGTCTATTTGGATGGGGAAATCAATTTCGAAATAATTAATACATTTCGAAATTTGTTTAATTTTTGCAGTAATTTCAAAATAATTAATTTTGCCCCCAAAAAAAGGAAACTAAATGGTATTAGTTATATTCATAGTTACTTGGATGGGGAAATTAATTTCGAAATAATTAAGGAAATAATCAAAATTGATTAATACCATTTAAAATAAGCCCCAAAAATAACTTTGTCTATTTGGATGGGGAAATCAATTTCGAAATAATTAATAAATTTTGAAATTTGTTTAATTTTTGCTGTAATTTTGAAATAATTAATTTTGACGCAAAAATAAAGGAAACTAAATGGTATTAGTTATATTCATAATTAAGTAAATAATCAAAATGATTAATTTTGCCTAAAATAAGCCCCAAAAATAAGTCCCTTCTTCCTCCTATATATTATGGCTAAAAACAATGTTTTGGTTTGTGAGAATTCTGGAAATCCGGTAAGCACCTCCATCAAGACTCCAAAGAATTCTTGAAATGTGTATTGAGTGTTCATCATGATATCACACAGGCACGAGTGATTCTGTTTGTTGCTGACAATATACCACCACTCAAGGTTTACTCCGCTCTTTGTACTTAGATGTATATATTTCCCTGCTCCTATTATGTTAATTGTTAATGTTACTACTTATTTTTCGTAATCTTATGTTCCTGATTTGTTATTTGTCCTCATTATGTTTTTGTCTAGATATGTCATTTTGTTGCATGCAACTTATATGGTCTCTCTGACTGAGATATAGTTAGCACAATGGCGAGCAGTAAGTCTTGTCTACTTGTATATTACTACTTGGTTCAACCATCTCCTGTTTGTTTTTTTTCTTCATATTTTGATGTTTTGCTGTTTCATCAAAATTAATGGTAATTTGTTTCATCAAACATTAGTGTATATACACCATTTGCAAAAAAAAAATCTTTTATAGTTGTGTTGGCCTTGTTTTAAATTTATTGTGTATATATGTTTATTACTACAATTCATATGTATGGTTCAAAGGCATTTATTACTGCAATTCATATGTATGGTTCAAAGGCATTCATTTCTTCTGAGCAACATACAAATAGCAATGGGACCCAAAAAATGGAAATGTTAAATCGTTGGTAGAGTTATGGTCATTTGTTTTCTATAGTTATTGAGTTAATAGGATCATATTTATGAAACTAATACTATAGGAGCTATATTGTTTCAACTTGTGTGATATAGGAGTTCATGGTTGTTAAGTGTTTGTGGATGAAGAAACGCTAAGTCTGTATGCTTTTGTGTGTTTAGTCTCAAAATACTTTTATGGAGAAGATAATGAAATATTTTATAAAAGAAAAAACATAATGAATTTTGTACGTATTTCATCTTTTTCAAACGTTGCAAGGATAAAAAAAAGAAAACAAAATAAGATGATTTATTTGTATTTTGAACGTTGGTGCAGGAGTGGTTTGGTCATAAAGCAAAGAACAAAAATCAAGGATATGAGATTTAATGTACTGGTACTGAGAAGATGGATAGATGGAGATTGCACCACCAGATGGAGGTTCTTATGTTTTATGTTTGTAGCTGGATATTTGTTTGGCGTAGGCCTTTTCAATGTTTATTCTATATTTGATTTTCTGTTTATTTAACATGGTTCTGTTTTTGTTCATGTTTGCTACAATCATGTGAAGTTTTGTTGAACAAGTTTTACACTTGCTTATATTAATGGAAATGAATGAAAAATTATTTGGTTTTGCTTTTGCTAAGGTATCTTGGTTATGTGTGTATGCATCTATAAATTGGCTTTGAGTATTTTTCTTCTGGTTCTTTTTTGTTGCTATTTGTGCAAATAAAACTTTCTGGCCAACAACTATAATTAAGTTAAATTACATTTGCCTCATAGTTTAGTCTTAAGTTGTGTTTCGGTTAGCAAAATCTCCAAAGTGTTAAAGATTTTCATCATTATTCTATGCTATAACGATTTCACCAAGCATTACTTAAATTTGTAAAAATGATTCAAAAAGGCTAAATTTTTGAAAAGGGAAAAAATTGTTTAACAATTAGTTAAATGTATTTTAGGTTTTTTTAGCGTTTGACTTAACTTTTCTTTAACAATGTGTAAATCCCAAAAACATGTTTCGGGGCTGTTTACCCAATTCTTATCCTGTTTTTGTTCATGTTTTCAATTGGAAAACATTAATTTCGTTTTGCATTAATTTTGAAACGTAATTTCCTTAAAAAACATTTCTGATTTCAATTTAAAAACATTAATTTCATTTTGCATTAAATTTGAAACCTAATTTCCTTAAAAAACATTTCAGATTTCAATTAGAAAACATTAATTTCGTTTTGCATTAATTTTCAAACGTAATTTTCTTAAAAAACATTTCTGATTTCAATTAAAAAACATTATTTTCCCTTTGCATTAATTTTGAAATGTAATTTCCTTAAAAAAAACATTACTGATTTCAATTAAAAAACATTAATTTCCATTTGCAATAATTTTGAAACGTAATTTCTTAAAAAACATTCATGATTTCAATTAAAAACATTATTTTCCCTTTGTATTAATTTTGAAACGTAATTTCCTTAAAAAAACATTCCTGATTTCAATTAAAAAACATTAATTTCCATTTGCATTAATTTTGACACGTAATTTTTTTTAAAAACATTTCTGATTTCAATTAGAAAACATTAATTTCGTTTTGCATTAATTTTTGAAACGTAATTTCCAGTCTAAACACTAAAAATAACTTAAGTTGAAAAAAATAACCAATCCAAAACACCCCCTAAGCTTGGTTTTCAAGATGTTTATCCGGTAAGCTCTTATCATTAATACTCAATAGAATTTTCATTTAAGTTATTTGGTAAAGTTTTAGTCCACAACATTGTATGCAACGTTTTATCTGATAAGTGCAATGAACCAAGAATTTCAAAGATATATTACAAAAAATTAGATGTAGTTTTTATTTATATACGGAAAAAAATAGTTAATAATTTTATCTATATAATTAGATGTAGTTTTTATTTATATACCAAGAATTTTAGATGTAGTTTATTTATATACAAAAAATTAGATGTAGTTTTTATTTATATACCAAGAATTTTATCTATATAATTTGATAATTAAAATAGTTTTTATTTATATACGAAAAAAAATCAAAAAACATTTCCGACGGAATATTCCGTCGGAAATTATTATTATTTTTTATTTTTTTAATAATTATAAAAATAATTTATTTTTTTGTAGGGAAAAATCCAAAAAACATTTCCGACGGAATATTCCGTCGGAAATTATTATTATTTTTTATTTTTTTAATAATTATAAAAATAATTAAAAATTGAAATTTTAAATTTCTGTAAATGCTTAAAAACTGCTAAAATCTGAATGCAAATACCATAGATTAATTAATAGCCCTCCAACGAGTTCTTGTGCATAATAAATACAAATTCTCCTAATTGTTCGATAAACAGAATTTAAATACGTTAGTTCAAGTAACAAGAGTTTAACAACCAAACATCAACACTATGGCGGGGGAGGCGGAAACTGGGATGGAGTAAACTGCTTTGGCTTAACCTTTTCACCAAATCCATCATGTCCTGATGCTCCTTCTTGCGGACCTCTTCTATTTGGCGCATCTCCTTCATCTCCTTCATGCGGACCTCTTCTATTTGGCGCATCTCCTCCAAGTCCTTCTCGCGAGCCTCTTCTGATTGTTGCAGTCGGGTCTCTAATGATTGAATCTAAAAACACAAAAAATATTATAATGATATATATACGATTAGATAAACATTATACAAAAAGAAAAGGAAGTACATACCCGCGTACCCCCGTCAAGACCAAATTCGGATCACTGGTGTTCCCAAAACCGTATATTCGACCTTTCTTGCTTCCCCCGACCGCGTTTTTCCACGATTCTTCATCTATTATGGGCATAACGATTGTAAATGTTTGTAAAACACAAGTCAATTTCGACAGCATAACGATTGTAAATGGAACATTTCCAAATAAAACAATCCTAGCGTTTGCCCAACAAATGGCAACCCAGACTAAAACGGAGATATATATACCAACATTTAAACTAAAACAATTATAATTTTGCCCAACAAATGGCAACCAAAACTAGACGTATATATATATATATATATAGTAACATTTTAAGTTAAACAATCGTAATGTTTCCCGGACAAACTAGATAAAGATTTGTAATTAAAGGTAAACAATTATAAAGTTATAGGTATTCTACACTTACCGCAATCCGGCCATCCCTCGGAGTCACGTATTCCCCTAGTGAGCCGCCATCCGAAGAAGATGACGTTGACTTCGACCTCTTCCTATGTGTGTAATCGAAGAGCTCCACCCAAGTCGGTGGCACACCATTTCTTGCTTTTCTCTTCCAAGGTAAATACGTACACGTGTTAATTGTAACATACTTAAAATCAAGGTACTAAAGTAAATCGTTGTTAAGGACCTACCAATCGTTCGGCATGCCTAGAGGTAGAGATCGACCCGTTGGTGTGTTTGGATATTTCACCATCAATCTTTGTCAATCGGTTATTGCTAGACTTCTTCGATACGGTCTTCCAATGGTCGTTGTTCCATTTGTCGATCAACTCGCCCATATACGCTTAGTGAGCCATTGGGGGGGGGGGGGGAAGTCCTTCAAAAGATTCATATCCCGATGCTAATTCAATCATACATTAAACAACACACATTTTTTTTGAATTAGTATTCATACATACATTATATATACATACAATCAAATAACTTTAATTAGTATTCATACATACATTATATATACATACAATCAAATAAGATTTTTACCATGTCTAAATATGATTTTTACCTATCTAAACTTTCTAATTAATAACACATATTCAAGAAAGTTTGAATTGATATCATTTCATAATAGCAATATATAGTATGTCTTAAATCCAATCATCCACAACAAAGTTTCATTTGGTTATAATATTACATTTGTAAAATGATATAATACAACTACACTGGTTGTTTTTTCTTTCAAACCATTTATGTCACCAAGTTTTCATTTTTATAAGATGGAAACACGTGTAAATAAATCGTAACACATAATAGCCGTATGTTGAAATACTGACAAATGAAATTTACTAAACATGACATTATTTTCAGACAAACAATTGAAACATATCTGTATTAACAAGATTGACTTCATAAAATTGATCATGTTCAAAAACTTGTATTCATAAAATTAGTCACGTTTAAGAAAAATGGACACCATGAAACCAAATATATTTTAAAGAGTAAGCTGTTAGAAAAGTACTTACCTTTAAAATAGATCATCATAGAAACACACATGTTTAATAAATCTGTCGTCATAAATATAGGGTCAAATCTAAAAATAGTTGTTAATAGTTGTGTCTTAGAGTAGCAATTTCTAGAAAACAAAGAAAAATATCAAATAGGCAAAAGAAAAAAATCTTAAAAAGGGTATAACCAATCCCCAATGTATGATTCAGCATTTAGTGGCTAGTTAGACATGACATACTAAAAATCCTAAGCAATCAAATACAAATTAGAAGCAAATGTTCCAGAAACTTACAAACTGTGTCATGTCAGCAGTGCTTTGCTTAGTATCTCCTGAATCTTGTCCATCCTGCCAACAAACGCAAACCAATTGTTTTTAGATTAACAACGGAGACTGATCCCTTTTTGAGATATATGCAAATACATGCGATTCACAATCACTGGATTTTCTTCATCACGCCAATGAGATCTCAGTCAGACAAGCAGAATTTAAATACACTCCTTCCAGGTAGCAGATCTACGTTTACAGAGGTATCAATGTGCCAAAACTATAGACTCTCATTTAGGGCTCTCATAACCTAATTACCGACATTAACCCTAACCTCTACTACTCTCATTTTGCAGTTAAACCAAAACTAAAACAAAGTTAACAAGATTCATCATCATCATCAAGAAGCCAGTCCAGATGATGAACAATCAAAATCCAAAGATTTCATGAACATTCAAATGATGATGAACAAAGACACTTTAATGTATAATTCCCAAATACGATTGATGGTTTTAACTGGCAAAAACATAAATATATATAATTATTGTAGTATACACAAATCCAACAAGAAAAAGATGACAACTTTTTCCGATTATCCCTATAACCCATCACAAATACATACCACAAATTTAATACTAATAACAAAACTGATTCCATATAATCGAAGAATAGAGATAAACGACACCCACTTAATTTGCTTCACCTGTTGTTGCTGCTTTGTTGCGAACTAGGTGAATTTGGTTGATATTGAGCGGCTGATTGAGGCGTTGTTTGATATTGAACAGCTGATTGAGGTGGTGTTGCATAGTACATACGTTGTCCTTGTTGCAAAGAATCACTGAATTCATACCCAAAGTTACCTCCACCACCACCGCCAGAAGGAACACTTTAACTTAATACACTTCACCATATGCTGCTAGAAGTAAGCTCTACATTCATATCAATAAGTTCATAATGTTACAGTACCTCAAATCGAAGAAAACTATCGATTCGATAAAACCCTAACTGATAGTGTGCCGATAAGCACATCAGGCAGAATCAAATCACGGTAAGCAAAGTAAAACGAGAATCGGTAAAATTGGAGAAAAATCGAGAAGATCTGCTTACCATGTTATCGAGTGAATGTGAATCGGTCCAAAAGAATCTCCGTTTCTCTCGTTCGTCAATTTCTCCCTCTTTTTCTCTCTCTCTCTCTCGAGTGAAATCTGTGTAGGATGAAGAAAGAGAGTTGAGAGAGGGTGTTTAGGGTTTTGTGGGGGAAAGTCTGAAAAGGGTTTTAAGGGGGAAAGTCTGAAAGAGGAAACCGTGAAATTTTAGATTTGTAAGTATCTTAGTTTTATTAAATAAAATAAAAAAATTAAATTTATAAATTTCCGACGGAATTAAAAAAAAATTAATTTCCGTCGGAAATCCGTCGGAAATTAATAAATTTGATTTTTTATTCAATATAATAAAAAAATATGATAATTATTATTTTGTAATTTTAATTTTATTCTTAGTATTATTTACTATATTATTATTATTATTATTATTATTATTAAATAATAATACTAATAACACCATTATTACAGGTTAAAACAAAAAAATTGAATTAAACCCGTTAAAGTTGAACAAAACCGAATAAAAACCATCTTGAACCGCTATAATTGAATAAAACTTATTTGAAACTCAAATGAATCGAACAACCCAATAGATCCATTAAAACCAAATTGAACTGATCAAAACTCAATTGAACTGATATAAGCGTATTAGAACCTATCATAGTTCAATAGAACCCATTAAACCTATTAGAACACATTATGATCGTTTGTGACTTATTAAGGCACAATAACACAAGTCATGGCTTGTTATGTGTTCGTGTATACGTATCGAGTCTATAGATGCATGTGTGGTGTATTACGGTCAATTAGACAACTAAGAATCACTAGACTCCGATATGAACCACTAAAAAAACCATTATAAGCCATCATCCTATTTTATGACATATTAAGGCCCGATAATACAAGCGGTGACTTATTACATGCTTGGATACACGTATCGACTACATATATGTATGTGTTGTGTATTGTGATCAATTAAACAACTAAGAACCACTAGCCTCCGATATGAACCACTAAACGAAATTGAACCGATCAAAACTCAATTGAACATATAAGCCCAATAAAACTTATCATAGTCCAGTAGAACTCATTAAGCCTAGTTTATTGGTGACTTATTAAGGCACAATAACACTAGTCATGACTTATTATGTGTGGGTACACGTATCGAGTGCATAAATGCATGTGTGGTGTATTAGGGTCAATTAAACAACTAAGAACCACTAGCCTCCGATATGAACCACTAAACAAACCATTATAAGCCACTATGCTATTTTTTGGCTTATTAAGGCCCAATAATACAAATGGTGACTTATTACATGCTTTGATACACGTATCAACTACATATATGTATGTGTTGTGTATTAGGGTCAATTAAACAACTAACCACCACTATACCCCGATATGAACCACTAAACCACCATTATAGTCAAATATGACATTTTATGATTTATTAAAGCCTAATAACACAAGTAGTGACTTATTACGTGCTTGTGTACACTTTCGGATTGCATAGATGCATGAGTTGTGTATTAGGGTCTATTAGACAACTAACCACCATTAGACCGCTATATGAACCACCAGACCACCATTATAGCCAATTATGACATTTATGACTTATTAAGACACAAACACAAGTGGTTACAATTGCGTGCTTGTGTACACATATCGACTACATACATCATGCACGTGTTGTCTATTAGGGTAAACTAGACAACTAATCACCATTATACCCTCACATGAACCACTAAACCACTGTTATAGACCAATATAATATTTTACGACTCATTAAGGCGCAATATAATACCACGTGTGATTTATTAAGTGTATGTGTGTAAATATGCATTTGGAGTGTATTTGGTTCGATAAGACAATTAAGACACACTATAGTCTAATACCAACCATTAAGCCACAATAAACCCTACAAAGACCAATTTGACATGAATAAGTATATATGGACATGAATTGTGGAAAAAAAACACAAAAACGTAATTTTTTTAAAAAATCCGTCACAAATCCGCCACAAATCCGTCACAAAGTTCATGAAAAAAATTTAAAAATATATATATTTCAAGAAATTTCCGACGGAAATTTAAAAATATTATTTTTTTTTTAAATTTCGGTCGGAAAATCCGTCGGAAACTAATAAGATTTTTTAAAAAACATTGATTTAAAAAAAATTAAAAATAAAATCTTATAAATTTCCGACGGATTTCCGACGGAATTTTAAAAAATTAATTTTTTTAAATTTCCGTCGGAAATCCGTCGGAAATTAATAAGATTTTTAAAAAACATTAATTTTTAAAAAATTAAAAAATATATATTTCAAGAAATTTCCGACGGATATTTAAAAATATTATTTTTTTAAATTTCCGTCGGAAATCCGTCGGAAAATAATAAGATTTTTTAAAAAATATTGATTTTTAAAAAATTTAAAAATAAAATCTTATAAATTTCTGACGGATTTCCGACGGAAATATAAAAAAATTATTTTTTTAAAATTCCGTCGGAAATTAACAAGATTTTTTTTTAATGGCTATTTAGTTTAATTAATTAATTGTAATTTATTATTTAATTGCTAATTACGTTAATGAAGTAACTTAATTGTAATTTAACAAATATTTGTGACGGATTTGTGGCGGATTAAAACTCAAATGAATCGAACAACCCAATAGATCCATTAAAACCAAATTGAACCGATCAAAACTCAATTGAACTGATATAAGCCTATTAGAACCTATCATAGTTCAATAGAACCCATTAAACCTATTAGAACACATTATGATCGTTTGTGACTTATTAAGGCACAATAACACAAGTCATGGCTTGTTATGTGTTCGTGTATACGTATCGAGTCCATAGATGCATGTGTGGTGTATTACGGTCAATTAGACAACTAAGAATCACTAGACTCCGATATGAACCACTAAAAAAACCATTATCCTATTTTATGACATATTAAGGCCCGATAATACAAGCGGTGACTTATTACATGCTTGGATACACGTATCGACTACATATATGTATGTGTTGTGTATTGTGATCAATTAAACAACTAAGAACCACTAGCCTCCGATATGAACCACTAAACGAAATTGAACCGATCAAAACTCAATTGAACATATAAGCCCAATAAAACTTATCATAGTCCAGTAGAACTCATTAAGCCTAGTTTATTGGTGACTTATGAAGGCACAATAACACTAGTCATGACTTATTATGTGTGGGTACACTAGTCATGACTTATTATGTGTGCCTAGTTTATTGATCACTTTTCATTAGTGTTAATCTAGTGGTTCAGATTAAATCTTAAAATTATCTATTAATTAACTTGGAATGAAATATAATTGATCTTCAATTAGGATTGATTTGAAGGTGAAGATCTCTTCTTAATTACCCTTTCTCACAATAACTATTATTGTTATTGGAAATCAACTCTAATGACAGTTTACAAACTTCTACCATCTTAAAAAGATTACAACGAAACACAACCACCGGTCTATCCGAAAACCTTGAATATATATATATATATATATATATATATATATATATATATATATACTATATTATAAAGCAATTGAGAAAAACTCTTAAAAAAAGTTTTTATGCATGATGCACTGTTTATTAATGCATATTACTTAAATATTAGGATTACAAGTAAATGATGTATAAGTACAACTTCTTAAAGCTACATATTTAAATTCATAACTAACTAACGAATAAAGATAATTAAATATAGGATAAACATCTCAATTTAAAGATAAATAATAGAAAATATAATTAAGATAAAGACAAAATAAAATAATACCTAATTATTTTTCTCATAAAAAACATTGTATTATTAAATCTATTACCAAATTAACCTAAATTAAGTTAAAAGTAGAAATTTATAAAAAAAACATTATCGTTACTGTATAGTAAAATTGACAAAGACAAAATATAAAATGAAACATTAATATTGAGATACATCGTGCTGCATTGCGCGATTACATTTCTAATATATATAGGGGTGGGTTCAAATGAAAACTCAAATTCAATTGTAAACGTGAGGACAAACCATAGCCATTGATTAATAATCCGGTGAAGAGATCAATGGCAAAAAAATGCGGTGGCAATTTTGTAAATAAGTTGAAAACTCTGTCCATGGCTTAATGAATATTTAGCGCGCAGGGGTAAAATTGGAATCAGCCCTCCTTTGTTGACTTTTTATTTTCTTTTTTAATTAAAAAACTTTTACCCCCTTAAATTTTAAAATAAATTATCTCAAAAACTACTAACATTTTAATCAAAAAAACGAGAATTTCGTGCTCTTCGATATGACATCCATCATGATATAGTTTTTTTTCGTTTTAACCGTTTTTACGTGAAATCGTGTATATGTGTTATATTCAGACTGAATATATGGAATTATTCAGTCTGAATAATTTACCTTTATTCAGTCTGAATAATTATATTCGTTTGAATATCTACCTTTATTCAGTCTGAATAATTCTATATATTCAGACCGAATAAAGATAGACATTCAAAACGAATAAATGTTTAAGTTTTGTTCTTTTTTCATATCGAATAGATATTCAAAACGAATGTAGATATTTCTCCACGCATTTGCTTAGACATTTCCCCGTTTCCGAAGAAGCAATATTCAGATCATCTAGAAGCTTCTTAGCCTCATCCATCGCTAACTGTGTATCCGTTTGGCTTTGTTTGATGCGAGACTCAATGGCTAAAGAAACGTCATGCTCAAAGAACCCTGAAGGCGATGGAGTCACCGCGATTGAATTTGGGTACGAAATTGGTGGGTCAATGGGTTCATCCAATGGCGAACCATGGGCGAAAGATGGGTCTATGGGTTCATCCAATGGCGAACTAGGGGCGAAAGATGGTGCATTTGGTGGGACAATGGGTTCATGTAATGGCGAACCAGGGAGCAATGATGGTTGGGATGCCTCTTTAGCTAAGTCTAAAACGCGCAAACCTTGATCTTTTGGATGTAGATATTATTCATCCCGAGCCAGTAGTGTAGTGTTGCAGGTCTTGGACTTGCCATATGCAAAAGGTAGATATGAAAAAAGAACAAAACTTAAACATTTATTCGTTTTGAATATCTATCTTTATTCAGTCTGAATATATAGAATTATTCAGACTAAATAAAGGTAGATATTCAAACGAATATAATTATTCAGAATGAATAAAGGTAAATTATTCAGACTGAATAATTCCATATATTCAGTCTGAATATAACACATATACACGATTTCACGTAAAAACGGTTAAAACGAAAAAAAAAACTATATCATGATGGATGTCATATCGAAGAGCACGAAATTCTCGTTTTTTTGATGTAATTTGTTTGATTAAAATGTTAGTAGTTTTTGAGATAATTTATTTTAAAATTTAAGGGGGTAAAAGTTTTTTAATTAAAAAAGAAAATAAAAAGTCAACAAATGAGGGCTGATTCTAATGTGACGAAAATACCCCTAAAGCCGAATTTTAGGAATGACTTAAATATAGCTGCGATCAATGGACGAGATTTGTTCTCACGTTTACAACTGAATTTGAGTTTTTAGATGAACTTTCCTCTCTCTCTCTCTCTCTCTCTATATATATATATATATATATATGGGGTGGGTTCAAATGAAAACTCATTTTCAATTGTGAACATGAGGACAAGTCACAACCATTGATCAAGATTTGGAAAATTAATCAATGGTTAAAACTTAATGAAACCAATTGAGAAGTGATTAGGGACAAATCTGGAAATTTAAATTAGCGCCTACCATCTTTGACTTTTTCTTTTCTTTTTTAATTAAAATTTTTTTACCCCCTTAAAGGTTAAAATAAATTATCTTAAAAATTACTAATATTTTAATGAAACAAATTACATCAAAAAAACGAGAATTTCGTGCTATTCGATATGACATTCATCTCGATATAGTTTTTTCTTCATTTTAAATGTTTTTACGTGAAATGCTATGTATGTGTTATATTCAGTATGAATATGTATGCACGTTTCCTGGTGTCCATATTCAGTATGAATAACAAAGGAGAGCGTTAATTCACTATTCATGACGAATAACACAATATTCAAAATGAATAATACAACATTCAGGATGAATAATACACGAATTCCTGATTCACGTATTATTAAACATGAATCGTGTATTATTCACTTTGAATGTTGTATTATTCATCCTGTATGATACATTATTCATGATGAATAATATATGAATGACCCGTGAAGGTGTGAACACATGACGCACTCTCTTTTGTTTTCCGATTCACAATCGAAACTTGGTTTTATTCTTTATGGATATGTATGCACATCTCCAAGTGTCTACATTCAGTATGAATAACAAAGGTGAACGTTCATTCACTATTCATGATGAATAATACAATATTCAGAATGAATAATACAGTATTCATGATGAATTATATAACATTCAGGATGAATAATAAACGAATTTATAAATCGTGTATTATTCACCCTGAATGATGTATTATTCATACTGAATGATACATTATTCATGAAGAATAATACATGAGTGACTGTGAAGGTGTGGAGACGTGACACACTTTCTTTTGTTCTTCGGTTCACAATCGAAACTCGATAGGTTCCCGATTCATCTCGATGGGTGTTGGGTTAAGGTAATGAAGAACACGATGCCTTAGGACGTTGAAGAAAGTGTTGTAGAAGGTGATGTCGAGTTACGGACTTACGGTGTCGAGATGTTGTACACACTTGAACGTACATAAATATTCATAATGAATATAACACATATATGACATTTCACGTAAAAACGGTTAAAACAACAAAAAAACTATATCGAGATGGATGTCATATCGAAGAGCACGGAATTCTCGTTTTTTTATGTAATTTGTTTGATTAAAATATTAGTAATTTTTAAGATAATTTATTTTAAACTTTAAAGGGGGTAAAAGTTTTTAATTAAAAAAGAAAATAAAAAGTCAAACATGGTAGGCGTGTGTTTAAATTATCTTTCCATTTTACCCCTAATCACCTTAATTAATAATTTCAATTAAAAACTATTTAATATGGGTCATTAGATCAATAGAGATGGAATGGCTAAGATCCGTCCTCATGTCCACAATTGAAAATGAGTTTTTATTTGAACTTTCCTCTCTCTCTCTCTCTCTCTCTCTATATATATATATATATATATATATATATATATATATATATATATATATATATATAGACTTGAGATCATGTGAGACCAAGCCATTTCCGTGAGACCCGTGAGACCAAAAAAATAACACTAAATCTTCACAGTAAAAGACTGTGAAGGTAAACCTTCACGGTCTTTTTGCTGTGAAGGTTCGTTGTTTTGCTTAATTTCACAAGAATCGTTGTGAAGTTTTAGTGTTATTTTGTGGTCTCATGAAAACAGGTTGGTCTCACGTGAACCCAACCCTATATATATATATATATATATATAATATTTTGGTTTGTCCACCCGAACCCGCCTGACCGACCCAATGCACACTCATAAATGTAACACATAACCGTTATCAGCCAACGTAAACCGATGTTAACCTATTGTAATCCAATATGACACCCTATAACCAAACATGACCCGTTATGCCCAACATGACCCATTGCAACATAATTTGGCCAATTGTATCAAATATGACCCAATATAACATATCATAATTTGTTGTAACCTAATATGACCAAGTGTAACACAATGTGACCCTGGTTAATGCAAGATGATGCGATGCAGCCCAATACAAACCATTGTAATTGTGACCAATTTGACCCATTATTAGCAACACGACTAATTGTAACATAACGAGACTGTTGTAACCAATATGACCTAATGTAACACAATATGACTAATTCAATATGACCCATTAATACATATATGACTCGTAATACAACATGATTCATTGTAATTGATATGACCTAATTTAACTCAATATAATCCACATGACATAGTGTGATCATCCATATGACTCATTGTGACCAGTATAACCCATTATATATCAATATGACCCGGTATAACCCATATGTGACCAACACACCCATTGTAACCCATACGATATGACATAACCCAATGGGCCATTAACCTTAATATAACTCATTGCAAATATGGCCCAATAACTCAAAATATAACCTATTGTGATCGAATATGGCCCAATAACTCAAAATACAACCCATTGTGATCGAATATGGCCCAATAACTCAAAATACAATCCATTGTGATCAAGTATGGCCCAATAACTCAAAATACAACCCACTGTGATCGAGTATGGCCCAATAACTAAAAATACAACCCATTGTGATCGAATATGGCCCAATAACTTAAAATACAACCCAATATGATCCATTGTAACTACACAAAACCTATTCTAATCTAACAGGGCCAAGTGTGAGCATGATGACCCATCTTAATTAACCAACGTGGCCCAATGTGAGTATGTGACCAATATAACCATTTTTAATTCAATATGATATTTTGTAACCCTATATGACCCATGATGAAGGATCGTGTGAGAAAAAAAGTTAACCAAAATTAAATATTAAGTTAAAATATAATATATGATGACACATTGTGTGAGAAGTTGAGGTTAACGTGAGAAGTGGTTTTGAATAGTTTATCACTTTTAATCTCATGCCCTCCCATGAATTACGTCTTAGAAGAGAATTGATCCAGTGTATCTTATCTCGATGTATCTCATCCAACTGTTGATAATCACTTCTCACGCTTCTCGCGTTAACTCAAATTTCACTTGAACCCGGCCCTATACACACACATATTTCATATGTCATGCATACGTACATATATATTTTAAATAAAAGTTGTATCAAAATTAAATATTAAGTTAAAATATAATGAAATTATTAGTAAATCTTATTATTTAAAAAAAATTAAAAGTCACTATTCTCGTTAAAATTAAGAGAAAAAACTAAAATTTTTAAAAAGGGTGCCAAATTCAAAATATTCAAATCTTAAAAACTTTTAAAGTAAAAACGTTTCAAATTTAAAAGAATTCAAAGATATTTTACCCTAATCCTCCTCAACAACATTTATGTTCATTTGCTTGCATCCACTCCGTCGCTCTCATCCACTCCCTCGGCTCCTGTCACCGGCTGTTGCAACCATGACAACCCCCTCACACCGGCCGGTTTCTGCTATCGCCTCTAGGATCACTCTCCACAACCATCGCCTATCACGGTAATTCTCGATTTTTACACATAAGATTAATTGAATATTATGGGTTCTTCAAAATTTTCGCAAGTTTTTTGATTTTTTATTTCATGAAAGATTGTCTTAAGATTCTTGATTTTGGTATACATTTTTTATTTTGTAAAATTTGTACTAGTGTTTTGAGTTGATTTGGTTTTGACTTGGGGTGTTAGGGTTTCGGTTTGTTGTTGTTTATAAAACCTTTGCACAAGAAGGAAATTTTGTGAAATTTGATTTTTTTTTTGTTTAAAATAACGCAGATCTAAACATCTCCAATTTTTTTTTATTAAACTCCATAGAGCATGATTAAAACATTCCTCTCCCTCGTTCATAATTTCTTGAACTCAAACCCGATTTCTCTTTGGACTGTCGATAGATTCGTCTCACCCCACCTGGTATGATTCTCCTTCCCTTCACATTCCCTTCACATTTACCTGCTTCAAGATCGAGTTTTTATTTGTTTTTGATGCCGATTTTGCTTTTGTGAACAAGTTCGAGTTTGCTGTTTGCGTTTATGAACAAGTTCGATTTGCTTTGGAAGTCGTTTTATTTGTTGGTTTTTAAACATCGATTTCATAACTTCAAAAACAAATACGTTTAAGGTTTAACCCATCCAAATCGTAAAGCACTGATCTCTAATTCGTTAATCGGCGTCCTATAAATCGACACTGAGTTGTGACTTGACTTTGCTAATCGCTAGTTTGCTGAAAGTTTCAATCTTGTAAGGTACAATTTTTTAATAACTTGATAACTTTACAGTTCCTTAGGGTTTTCATCTGTAAAATGTTGTGTCTTCTTTGGCCAGTGGGAATATGATTTTTACATTCATATTTCATGGGCAGTGAAGGAAAATAGCTGAGAGTACTGAGATGATATGTTAGCTCTCCCTTATATTTGTTTTCTCTCATTTATTTCAGGCAAATGATGCACAACTTAACACCATGGTTGCTGAACACGTAAATCTTGTTTCTGTAGAAAAAAAACTTTAAGCCATAGTCCTGTTCCTGTTTTCTGAATGTTATGCATCTATGTGAGTTGTGTTTCACATATTAATCTTGTTCGGATGAAGATGAAATGTTCTCAACTATATTTAATTCGTCAACAATTATGCATTTCTATTGCAGGTTGAAAAGGAGAAAGTCGACAGAAATAATAATTAAGACGTAAAAATAGCATAAGCCGGGATGCATAGCCCACCCAATACAAGTAGCACCATAAAAAATGTCAAACAATAAAAAGAACATATGCGGTCAAGTGAAAATATCACAAAATGCCTTCAATCAGTGTTTTCATTCCTTCAACCAAATCTTGGATTACAAATAGACTTCGGTCTATATGGTAGAGTTCTTGTGCCAACTTATTGTGACTTGCTTTCTATCAAATCATTAAGAATGTAACAAATCATTTCAAAGCTGAAAATCCATTTATCTCCAAGAACTTGCCCCTTTGTTTACTAAAATTTGTTGTCGTAGCTTTATTTATTGTCGTACTTGATTGGTTCTCTTTGTTGATTTTCAAGAGGTGTTTGATATGTAGCATGGAGGGTAGAAAGTCATTTTTGGAGTAACATGATGAATGCATCAACTGTAGCTCAAGACACTGCCTATTCTTTTCCTAAGCACAATATGTAAAACTTTTTTACTTGTTTATTTTGCTCTAGAATCTATGTAACCTTTATTTGTTACTTAATAGACATTGTGTGTTTTTGTTATAGCCATCAACCCTTGTAAGTTTATTGAATTCTGTTTCTATCTTTTTTGAAAAATTCCAATGGAATTACAAGAACCGGTAGTTATGTAATAAATGAGGCTTTAAAGTAGTTATGTAATAAATGAGGCTTTAAAGAAGTTTATAGCTGAGAACATTTCAAACGTGGTATATTTTTCAATATTTTTTTTACTTTATTCCCATCAATTTTTATTATGACACTCTCTTACCAAGTGCTAGACAATGACTTTTTAATGCTCTATTTTCCGTTGAAGATCCAAATGGGCATATATATATATCGATGCGAATACAATTCTTGAGTCTATTGACGTGCTAGATTATATCTTTTTACTTTGTACAAAAGATGATGTGTATGATCTTCTAAAATTATACATAGTTAATAATTCATATGGCACCATAATTTTCTCTCTCTCTCTCTCTTCCCCAACTTCTTTGTTTGTTAAACTGTATTCTTTAATATTTTATATTCCTACAAACTTAAAATTTATTACTTGTTAGTGGCTAGCTATTTGTGCTAATGCCTAATTGTCTTTTAAGTGAAGTTGTATAATTTACAAATTTTGTTATTGTCTAATGGCTAGCTATCTTGTTTGTGTTCCTCTTCAGGTTTTGTTAGAATTCAATGCGGTTCTTGATGATACAACTGTAGCAACATTGTCTAATTCATAACATATGATATTTATATTGGTTTTGTGTTTTTGGTTGAAGAGGAAGAGTAGTTATAGAACTATCAATGAGATAGTGAAGTGGATTCATATGTGAAGTATTTTTAATAAATCAAAGTCTAACGTATTAGAGGATTACTAGTGATGGCCTGGTAGGTTTATCAGTGATGTTTTTGTACATTATTTATATGATTATTAATATTATTTAATATTTAATGTTTCTCTATTGATTATTATTTGAATCTCTTTCTTGGTACTACACATGATAAAAGCAGTTGTCAATGATTAATTATAGTTCAAGTGTTATGAATGGCCACACAATAATCAATTTAAACCATCACCGATTCACCGTAATTAGTTTACATCCACGATTTTAATTATTTAGTGTGACCAAAAAAACCAATAGTCACGGTTTTGTTTATTTTGTGTGATCAAAGAGTAATCAGTAGTCACGGTTCCAACAATTTAGTTCAACCATACATCATGATTTGGCCACAGTTGATATAAAGTTTATGTGATTGTAAATAGTTTATTGCCATAGTTTTACTTATTTTGTGTGACCAAAAGCCAACAAATAACCACAATTATTAAAATCCAACGTAACCATACATCGTGTATTGGCCATGCTTTCTATGAAATTTGTGTGACTATAACTAGTTTATAGCCATGGTCTTTGTTATTTCATAAATATCACAAAATAGTAACCAATGGTCACGGTTCTAGCTATTTCATGTAACCAAAAGGCTACCAATAGCCACGGTTTTTTACAATTAAGCGTAACCATATGTCATGAAATGGCCACGGTTAATGTAAAATTTTGATGGCCATAAGTAGTTTTTAGTCACGGCTTAGCTAACTCATGTGACCAAAAGTTAATCAATATCCACATTTCTATGAATCTAGTATAACCAAGTTTTATGAATTCGCAATGGTTAATATGGAATTTGTGTGACGAAAAATGATTTATTGCTGCGGTTTTAGTTACTCAAGTGACTAAAAGGTAATAATAGTCACGCTTCAAAAGTTTAAGTGTAACTATATGTCATGAATTGCATAAGTTGTTTATGGCTACATTTTTAGTTATTTTGTATGACCAGAAGGTAACCAATAGCCATGGTTCTAACATTTATGGTAACTATATATCATGAATTGGTTACGGTTAATATAAAATTTGCGTGACGGTAAGTAGTTTATGGCCACGTTAAAACAAATATACGTGATTATAGGGTAATAATTGGTCACCTTAAAAACAAATTGTGTGGCTACAAATAGTTTATTTCCATGGTTTACTTTATTTTATGTGACCAAAAGGTAGCTAATGGTCACGTTTAACGTGAGTTTGTGTCGCGATAAATAGTTTATCGCCACGGTTATAGTAAAAATGCTCCAGTACCATAAATATTAGATACATTTATAGACACGGTTTTTAAGCTATGGCTATGGTTTTTTATTTGATATGGTGACACATTTTAAACGTGGCAAAAAGAGTATCAATGGTCACGCAAGAATAGGCTATGGTTTGATTGAAAAAAAAAACTGTGGCCAAAGGCCTACGGCCACGGTTTTTAACCGTGGCAAATGTGAGTTTTTGTACTAGTCCCATTTTCACCCGAAACTCTTCCGCCGCTGAGGAGGGTCCAATGTGGGCCTTTCCAATCCTACTCCGTCAAATGCCAAACGGGCTCAATGTTACCTTTACTTTCTTGAATATACGGGTGTTACATGAATGATAATAGCAAAACGAATCTTCTCGATCAATATTAAGTATACTACATTCAACTTCACAGATATGTAGTCTATATATACAAGTAAAGGGTACATTGAAAATATTTGTTGGGGGAGGTAAAACAAAATATATTCCCTTTAAGAAATGAAAATTGAACACTATAGATGATCTGACTGTTATTTGTTTCACCTATCCTCAAGTTGACCGATGCCATTTTTGCTTACTAGTTGAAAGTATTCAACGTTTATTTGAGGTCATTTTTGTTATTTGTTTCGTTAGTTCTCGTGTTGTTAACCCGTATGCCCATGTATTATATTTGTGTATAAGTACATATTAATATTATAAAGGTAGAAAAATTCAACGTCTATTTCATATTTATCTACATAAATTACATAATTAGCTTCAATATGTCAACCATAATTTTCACACATGCATGCAAACTGACATTGAGTATATGAAGCTCTCGAAATATTTGGTGGTTTTGCCTGCACCTAAAATCAATATGCGCATCTCTAAATGCATCAATTTCCTGCTTCATTTCCCACTTTATAATGTCTTGGTCACGTAACATTATGCGTTCTATTCTAAAACATTATCTACCGTCTAGATTGTGGTAAACATACCCCATATGGCAATATGATACCAGGCACAATTCTACACATTATAGTCGTATCTGATACAATTAGGCATAGGGTCGTTCCTAGAACAATGGGAATATAACAAAATATGTGAAAAAAGACGTATATAAATACTATACATATGGAGAGTTGTTAGTGACAGTTTGACATACATTATAACACCTTCTTAAATATTACATAATTTCTTTTAGAGTCTTATATTATGAGACTTTATAAGAATTTTAGACCTTCACACTTAAGGGCTTATTTGGGTCCATTTTTTAGCATCACTCAATATAGGGACGACCATGGTAAGGCTCCCAAACTTTTTCCATTCTAACATTCAAATGTTTTTCACGGATTATGTTACAACATAAAACATGTATTCCAATTTTTTTAAGTATTCTAATATTCTTTTAACCTTTTTCATCAAAATAGAAAAAGTTTGACTTATACATGTATGAAACATACAAAGTGTTCTAATTTAAAGTTTTTAATTTTTAATTTTTGTATTAAAAGAATTAACTAAAATCATTTTTGTAAAATACAAAAAAAATGAAGAAACGTTTCATTTTATAAATTCATAAAAAACACAAAATGTTAATAATGACAATTTTATAAACTTAGCAAATTAATATAAATTAAAGGGCCCATTTACAAAATTCATCCACCATTGAAACCCATTTCACGAATATTTTACATTAATAATTCATTACGGACACGAGTCATGGGACTTGTTAACTCTAATTTGATTCGATGTTAAACTTTCCAGACATGCTTCCCAAGACATAATTAATGAGACCGAGAGCACGGTATGCTTCCCAACTGATAATGTCGGTTTTCGACATTATTTTCAATATCAAATTAGGTGGTTTACGCATGTCTTCAAGTGAAATACGAATGTTTAACGGGTTTTTGTTGAGAAAGTACAGGTTTAAGCATTGGTTTCCAAAAGAGCAGCAGATTCGAGTTCCGGAGCTAAAAACGAGAAGAATCGAGGAAATGGAAACAGAAGCCGGCGCCAGTATCCGCGCCAGTGAACGGGCGCCGCAATCTGCGCAAGAACCGAAACAGAAGCCGGCGCCAGTCTTGGCGCCAGAACTGGCCCCGACGCCCAGTTATTTAAAACTCTTTCTTTGGTCTAGGGTTGGGCACTTTTGACTAGACAGGCGATGACGGCTGGAGAAGGGACGATTTTTGGAGGAAAAACAGAGATTTTTACAGAAGGAGACAAGAGGGAACGGATCGGAACAAGAAATCAAAGACGATTGAGCACGCGAGATCGAAGGGGATTCTTCTCAGGGAGTTATTTTTCATTACCTCTAGAACTTTTCGAACCATGAATGCTTTGAAGCTTATTGTAATATTTCAGTTTTCCTTACACACCCCCAACATGAGCTAAACTTTATGTTGGGGGGTTGGATGATGGATGTTTCATAGATGTAGGCTTTGAACAACTCTTATTTCGGTTTTAATAGATGGATGACGACTTTGAATTCATAATTAATGCTTTTAATAAACTGATCACTTGTTAAATGATTTGATAACTCTTGAGTGTTCGATGGAAATCTCAAGATTCAGTTCGAATTAAATGGCCATTGAAGGGAATTAGTTAGAGATAATCTATTTCCTTCGGTGTTGTGCTAAAAACCAATCACTTTAACTTAATTCAATTGTTAGATCGAAAGATACGCAATTTCAATTAAGTTAAGTCTCGGTGCAACTTGAAGAAGTGTAACGAGTTTAGGTTTTACAAGTCATAAATCGTTTTAACCATTCATAAGTAACTTCAAAGTCTCATCAATTGAATTCACTCGGAGTCCAACCCTCCATTCTCTCTTTTGATATTAATCCCAATTATTTGTCCCGTTTTCCTGCGTTTTACTAGTCAAAATATTTTAGCAATCAAACCAAATCAATTTTAATCGCTCAGTTAATAGTAACTATAGTCATTGCAGTACTTAACACCTGGTTCCTGTGGATTCGATACTCGTACTTCCGTACGTATTACTTGAGACGACACCGTACACTTGCGGTTAGTCAAGGGGGGGGTGTAAAACCGCCTATCAAGTTTTTGGCGCCATTGCCAGGGAACTTGTTTTGTGTTAATATCACTACCAGCTGTAGGAGTTATTATATTGAGCATTTTCTTTTATTGCAATTTTATTTTTATTTTTATGTTTATTTATTTATTTTGATTCTCCTTATTCACGGTTGTGACCCAAGTTTCTTGCTACTGCATTATTACGAGAACTAACTTGTACTCTATTCCTTGCTGCAGATCACTTCTAGTTTATGCTAAGGAGGAGTTCCTCTGGTGAACTCGAACCATTTGATCCTAAAATCGAAAGGACTGCAAGGAGACTAAGGAGGCAAGCTAGACTCAGACTTCAGCAAGAAATGGAAGGTGTCAATAATGAAGAGTACGGCGTTAATTGGGAGGACAACAACGTTAACAACAATGTTAACAATGATGTTAACAATGATGTTAACAATAATGCCAATAACAACGTCAATCATGGTCTCAACAACGTCAATAATGACGCCAACAATAATGTCAATCACGGTGTTGGCAACAACTACAATGTTAATCATGGCGTCAATGACAATGTCAACCGGGGGATCAATCATAATCTCAACAACAACGCCAATCATGGGATCCATCACATTGTCAACAACAATGTCAATCGTCCACCACCATAGAGGGTACCTATGCGGAATTTTGCCAACCCGAACATGGGGGCCGCACAGAGAGGACCTTATGTTCCTCCAATTGCAGCAAACAATTTTGAAATCAAGACTGGCACCATCCAATTGGTGCAAGCAAACATGTTCGGAGGAGCAGCAACTGAAGACCCGCATAGCCACTTAAGAACGTTCGAGAAAATTTGCAACACCTTCAAGGTGAATGGAGTTGACCCAGATTCGATCAAACTCCGACTCTTTCCGTTTTCACTGAGGGGTCGAGCAACTGAATGGGAAGAGAGTCTACCACACGGGCAGATTCGTACATGGAATGACATGGTGACAACCTTCTTGAATAAATTCTTTCCACCAGGGCGAACAGCCCAACTGCTGTCAGACATCACCCACTTTGCTCAATGGGATCAGGAGTCTTTCTATGAGGCATGGGAACGGTACAAGGGTATGCTGAAAAAGTGCCCTCATCATGGTTTGCAAGAATGGATGGTCATCCAAACGTTCTTTGGAGGATTGCATCCACAACATAAGAATGACCTCACCTCCGCTGCTGGCGGTGCATTGATGAATATGTCATATGAGGACGCGTATGAGTTGATTGAAAATCTTGCAGAACATAGCTATGCCACACCTAGGGCAGCCACTAGGAGGGTGGCGAGTGCGCAAGAGACCGACGAACTGAGAGTCATTAAGGCACAATTGGCAGCCATCACCAATCAGCTGAAAGGGACAGCAATTCAGCCAACTTGTCAAGGAGATATGGGCTACCAAGAGCCGATGGGGTCGTCTCAAGAATTTCCTCCGGAGCAAGTACAATTCCTTCAAAACCGAAATAACCGGCCGAGGAACGACCCTTTCTCAAATACTTACAATGAGGGATGGAAGCGACATCCAAACTTCTCGTGGAGTCAACCTCATAATGCACAGAAGGAGCCAATGTTTCAGCAGCAGCAAAATCAGTACGGTAATAGTTCTAACCCTCCTACTCAGAATAATAATGTTTATCGTCCTCCAGGTTACAATCAAAGAAGGCAAGAAGAGGGGCAAGGAAGTGAGAAGAAGTCCGGATTGGAGGAGATGTTGATGAAGTTTGTCTCGAAAATGGATAATGCGGTCGGAGAATTGACATCATCTGTTGGTACTCTGACCAGTTCAGTTGGAACAATAAGAGCTGCGACGGATCAAAACACCGCATCGATCCGGATTCTAGAAGGACAAATGGGGCAGATGGCAGATGCGTTAGCTGTTCGGAGTCAAGGTACATTCCCGAGCCAAAGCGAGAAGAAGACAAGAGAGGATTGTAAGGCAGTCCAGCTGAGGAGCGGGAGAGAGTGAATCAAAGACCCACGTCTTGAAGCGAGAGAGGTGGCAAGAGATCCCCATGATCATACGACTGAGGAAGAAGAAGATGAAGAGAAGGTAGATGAGGAGCTGGAAATGGAAGATAAGAAAGCTCCCAGCGCTGAGATACCAAAATCTACACCGAAGATAACCATACCACCGGTGGCACCGAAAGTTCCATATCCGAACCGTTTGAAGGCACAAAGGGATGAGGTTCAGTTTTCTAAATTTTTAGAAGTCTTTAAAAAATTACACATTAACATTCCCTTTGCAGATGCATTAGCTCAGATGCCTTCGTACGTGAAGTTCTTGAAGGACATACTCTTTAACAAGAGGAAAATTGAGGAACACGCAACTGTGGCACTTACTGAAGAGTGCAGTGCAATAATCCAGCACAAACTTCCTTAAAAGTTGAAAGATCCAGGGAGTTTTACGATTCCTATTCATATAGGAGGTTCTGATTTTGGTAAAGCACTTTGTGATTTAGGTGCGAGAATTAACTTGATGCCTCTGTCCATTTTCAGGAAGCTTGGATTGGGAGAGGTGCAGCCGACAAATGTGACACTCCAACTGACAGATAGATCCATTAAATATTCGTATGGAGTTATCGAAGACGTTTTGGTGAAGGTAGACAAATTCTATTTTCTAGCAGACTATGTCATCTTAGACATGGATGAAGATAAAGAGATTCCTCTCATTATGGGCCGACCATTTCTGGCCACCGGAGGTGCACTAATCGATGTGCAAGGAGGAAAGCTGTCTCTCAATGTTGGCAAGGAGAGAGTCGTGTTCAATGTTTTCCCAACAGCACGAGTCGGGGTGGAGCGAGGTAATTGCTATCGTGTTGATGTGATAGATGAAATTGTTGAAGAAGCTTCCCAACTTAATCATAGTGATGATCCACTCGGGAATGCCTTAACCGGAATATGTACCGATAGCGAGAATGAGAGTGTGAAGCAACTGAATGCATTGTCCGAGTACCGAGGCCCGAAAAGACCGATGAAAGACGATTTGGGTGAGCCAATTGCTAAATAACAGCCATCATCAAAAGTGCCACCCACGTTAGAGCTTAAACAGTTACCGGCACATCTAGAGTATGCCTTTCTAGGCAACAATTCAACACTACCGGTAATCATCGTTGCACACCTTACTTCGGTATAGAAAGAGAGGTTGATCCGAGTCTTGAGGGCTCACCAATCTGCCATCGGATGGACAATAGCAGACTTGAAAGGATTGAGCCCAACTTTTTGCATGCATAGAATCAATCTGGAAGAGGGACACAAGCCAACGGTTCAGCACCAACGCCGACTGAATCCAAACATGAAGGAAGTGGTTCGGAAAGAAGTGTTGAAACTTCTGGATGCTGGAATCATTTATGCAGTAGCCGACAGTCCGTGGGTAAGTCCGGTACAAGTGGTACCCAAGAAAGGAGGAATTACGGTCGTGAAAAATAACAATAACGAGCTTATTCCATCGCGAACAGTGACCGGATGGCGTGTATGTATTGATTATCGGAAGTTGAACGACGCCACCAAGAAAGACCACTTTCCACTTCCGTTTATTGATCAGATGCTGGAGCGACTTTCGGGCCATGCTTAGTATTGCTTCCTTGACGGCTATTCGGGGTACAATCAGATCCCCATTGCACCGGAAGATCAAGAAAAGACGACCTTTACTTGTCCATATGGCACTTTCGCGTATCGGAGAATGCCGTTCGGGTTGTGTAACGCACCGGCTACCTTTCAGCGGTGCATGATGACCATCTTCTCTGATATGGTGGAGAAAACGATCGAGGTTTTCATGGACGATTTCTCGGTCTTTGGGGACTCGTTCGACACATGCTTAGACCATTTGGAGGGTCACAAAATCTCCAAAGAAGGCATCAAGGTCGATAAAGCGAAGATAGCCGTAATAGAAAATCTTCCACATCCCACGACGGTCAAGGGAGTGCAGAGCTTTTTGGGTCACGCCGGATTCTACCGGCGGTTTATCAAGGATTTTTCCAAAATTTCTAAACCCTTAAGCTCTTTACTTTTGAAGGATGCTAATTTTGTATTTACTGACGAATGTATTGCTGCGTTTGACAGGTTGAAGAAGGAACTCATCTCAGCCCCCATTTTGACAGCACCTGATTGGAGTCTTCCCTTCGAGTTGATGTGCGACGCAAGTGACATAGCTGTTGGGGCTGTTTTGGGTCAAAGGAAAGAGAAGAAGCTGCATGTCATCTATTACGCGAGCAAAACGCTAGACGAAGCCCAAGTGAATTATGCAACCACCAAAAAGGAGCTATTAGCGGTCGTGTATGCATGTGAGAAATTCCGATCATACTTAGTTGGATCGAAGATCATCGTGTACACCGATCACTCGGCATTGAAGTACTTAATGGCAAAGAAGGATGCAAAACCACGCCTGATCAGATGGGTCCTTCTACTTCAAGAGTTCGATATCGAAATCCGAGATAAGAAGGGATCGGAGAACACGGTAGCAGATCACCTGTCCAGAATTGGAGAAGAAGACGCAAAGCCACTAGATACCAAGCCAATAAATGACGCGTTTCCTGATGAGCAACTTTTCGCGGTAAGTTCTGTTGACCCATGGTACGCTGACTTAGTTAATTTTCTTGCAGGTAATGTGAATGTTAAACCAAGAACATTCAAGATAGAGAGAGAAATTCTAGTGAGAGAAAGTATGTCATCTCTATTAGGAACGGTTTTGTTGCAAAAGCTTACAAAGGGTTTATATACCTTTGACTATTACAAAGTCAAACTAAAGCAAAGTAAGCTAATATATAAAAAGCCTTGATTACAACATATTATAGCATTAACAATCCCCCCCTTTGTAATCAAGGGTGCTCGAATCTTCTGTGTTGGCGATTCTTGCCAATCAAAATCTCCAAGCGTCTTAGAGTCAACCAAAAGTTCAATCTTGTATCAATCGTCTCTATTGCTCTCCTCAAAAGTCTGATTTCAGCATTATCAACCTGGTACAAATTTCTTCTTGTCTCCAAAAGCTTCTCCAAAGCTTCCTTCAATCTTTGATTTAGTTGTAAACGGATAATCTTCAAAGTACCATCTGAATACTTACCAATTTCATCAAATCTGAGAAAGCGTCTAACACCAGATTGATCTCTATACACGACTCCATAAGGATCCTCAAGAATAGTGAATAGTGGATGGCTGTCAATATTTGGTAAATCTCTATCAGGTCCTCTTACATTGACAACTGGCTGGAAGCTTTCGATAGCAAGTTGGAAGTCAAAGCATCTATAGAATCTAACTTGTCTTCGTAAGAAACGCTTGACTGCTTCCAAAGCCCTGAGGATATCATCAGTGCGAACAGGCATATCTCGAAATTGATGATACATTACCTCAAAGTCATCAATAGGAAGATCATTAAAGTCTGCTTCAGAGAACTGATATCTCTGACAGTCTTGACGTTCAACGTAAAATATAGGATACCAAATTCTGACAAAACTAGCTATCTCCACCTTGAGTACCCTTACGATTCCATGCTTTGAGAACACTAGAAGTCTTCCTTTACGAATACATTTGATAAACATCAGATATTCGTATTGATACCAGGCCGGTTCTTTCTCAATCCCCAGAATGGCATGAATATTAACTCTCCTTCTTTTCTTGACATAAAATTTGCGTTCTAAGTCTTCAAGAAAAGCAGATCTCATTCTGGTGACTTGAAATTTTTCTTCAAGTCTTTGCAAACGTTGTTGTCTATCCAAGGCTGGACCTGGTTGAAGAATGCTAGGTGGAACATTCATAAACGGATCAGGAACCTCTTGATTTGCTCTAGACGACTCACCCTGAACAAAAGTGTCTTTCGGAATAGTGGTAGTCGGAGCTGGAGAGTCAGAAACAACTGAAGGAATTGATTGAATAGGAACTTCGGGACCTTGAACAGGTGACTGTACTATAGGAGATTGATAACTCACATCTTCATTATCAGAAAGATCTCCATATAGCATATTAACAATGTTAATGTCTTTTTCATCAACTTCTACATCCATTTCAGTATCTGAGATGACGATTATATCATCTTGATCTTCTTCTTTTATCTTCCAGAACTTATCAAACTTTCTATCGACATCATCATCAGAATCTATCTCGACATAGTTGGAGAAGAAGTTGCGCATATCATCATAATCTTCAGACTCATGCACGTGAGAAGTTTCCTGATTTCCTATAGACATCGGTTCAGAATCTGGATCTACATAAACCACAAGTTGCATATTATTCACAATTTCTGGCACAACATAGTTAATCTCGGAAGCCATTGCCGTCAAATCTATTTCATCTAGCAACTCATCAACTAAACTTTCTGGATGAGCTTCTTTATCTCTTTCTTCATTTGCTCTATCCTCATTTGCCGTATCTTCAACAACTGTTTCAGCAGATTCATCATGTACAGTTTCTTCTACTCTTTGTCTCTTTGAATTCTCCCCCTCATGACCTTGATGGTCCGAATCATCCTGGTCATGTCTTCGCTTAAGAGACGAAAGAGCAGCAGTCTGACAGGTTTCTTCATGCTTTGTTATACGATCAGAAAGTGTAGAAAGTGCTTCCGTCATCAAATTTATACCTGTCTTAATATCGGATAAACTAGTGTTTACTTCAGATCTGAAAGAATGAAATTCTTCTGCTAAGGAAGAAACTCGAGGCTGAGTCGGTTGGAAATTCCGAAGAAGAGAAATCAAGTCCTTGTCTTGATGCTCCGGAGGTGAAACCGACAATAAACGTGCATAGAAAGCATCTGACAGTTCCGTTAACGAAATATCCGCAAGATTTCGATGAGATGAAGGTGGATCTTGAACAGAAGGAATAATAGGCGGTTGAGGAACTGGACGACCCGACTGTTGAGATGACGGTTCCTGAATAACAACTCCAGTCGGTCTTCTTAATGGAATCTCAAAATGAATTTTAGGAATTTCTGACATCTTCCCTTTGCCTTTCAGCATTGCTTTTGTTCTAAGTAACTGTTCATCTCTTTGAGCATCCATCCGTTCTCGCATTTGCCTTAAAAACTCATTCCCTGTCATAATACCCGACGTTCCTTGAACTGAATTTGTTGCTTCTTGAACTGAATCAGTGACTTCTTGAACTGAATCAGTGACTTCGTGAACTGTATTAGCAACTCCTTGAACTAATGCCCTGGCGGCTTGAAGATCGAGATTATCTACTTCAATATTCACCACTTTTGGGTTTATCGGAATCGTATCTGATGTATCAACCGTGTTACCTTTCGAAAAATCTCTTACAGAAGAATGTTCGACCTCAACAATAGGTTCTCGAAACACCGATTCACCAAAATCCATACCACCACCATTTCCATCATTATCATCATCATCATCTTCATCATCCACTTCATCTTCATCGTTTGCTTCTTTATTACTATCATCATCTTCATCATCTGCTTCATCTTCATCATTTGCTTCTTCATTACCATCATCATCTTTAGAACTGCTCGATTCAACTTCTTCTTCACTTTGATGTTCTTGATCTTCTTGTGCATTTTCATCCTGAACGTTCTGAGGCTGAAGTTCTATGCCATGTTCTGCACAGTAATCAATAACTGCTTCATCTTCTGGATCAACATATTTCTGAATTAGCTCTGGAGGAATAGGTATGGAATGATCAAACGATCGTTTTAACTTGTTAATGTATCCCATAGCAAAACCAGGAGCAATCGGCCAGTTAGATCTTCGTGGAATCTCCTTATTACTTCTTAACATACTCCATACGATAAGCTCTAGAAACCGAATAAAAGGCAGGAAGCTACGATGCTTGTTTGTAAACTTTGAGTGTACAATCTCACTCAGCTCGGTCCAAAACACAAGAGCATAATCAACATGAAGATCATGTATGATGGCATAGAAGAGACGTAAGAAATGAAGACTGGCATTATCTGTACCGGAATGCTTAGCAGTCAAACATCTGATGATAACCAAGAATAACGCATACCAAACTGGTGGAAGACGATTCTTCTCAAAATCACTTACCATCGTCAAATTACCAACATAGCCTAACTCCCGAATACCAGCTAACACAACTTCTTCCGGAGGAAAATCTTCAAATTCTGTAAATCCCGGTCTTGAGTCTGCTTCTGGAAGACGTAGAATCAAACTAAGACGTTTATAATTAAGAAACGTTTCGTATTGATCTATCTCTAAAACAAATATGGGCGGTGTAACATTCTCGATCTTCCGAATAGTATGCCACGCCTGTTGTAGATACACTTCTGGAACTCCATGTCTAGCAGATAAAGCATATCGAAGCGGATGTCCTCGAAGAATCGATAGAATAATCGGATGTATACGAATTCGGTCGAGATCTACATAATGATTATTCGAAAGATATCGAATATAACTTGCTCGCGGAAATACATCATCCGGAGAACTTCGTCGTGCAGATAAATCAGCCCCTGAAGATCTGTTTGATGGAAGAGGTTTATCTCGAGAAGCATGATCTGAAGGTGAAAATGAACCTTCAGATCATCCGGAGAAGCATGATCTGAAGGTTCATTTTCACCTTCCTGAACTTGATGATCTTGCTCATCATCTGAAGCCATATTATCCTCTGGAAAATATTCATATAGAGTAAGAGTAATCAGTAAGAAACAATGAACAACAAAGCAATAAAACTATACTAGAAGATTAAAAACAAAAGAAACAAAAACTAAAAAAATTTGAATTTTTTTTTTTGAAAAATTCACTAAGTGTAGAAAATCGCAAGCCAATAAAGCGACAAGTGAGCTTTTCGCAAGCAACAGAAGCGAGAAGTGAGAAAACTCGCAAGCAACTAAAGCGAGAAGTTAGTATTTCGCAAGCCTCAGTTGCGAAAAGTGAACTTTTCGCGTCCTGAGGATGCGAAGAGTGTAAGAAATCGCAGAAGAAGGTTGCGAGATTCTCACATGTACTGAATATGAATCTTGCGAAAAGTATCACTCACAGATCAAAAACTCAAAATTAACCTAAAAGAATCTATCTAAAGGAGTCGAAAATGAAAACTATCTACATTAAAGTATAAATCGACTATTAACAAACACATATGGATCCCTAATTTCATATTAAACCTAGAAATCGAAATCTGATCTAATAAACACACGCAAACTCGAATCTTAAAATGTAATGGAAGAAATCGAACAAGAAATTGAACCTAAAATTAAATGATATTAATGATTATGAGTTCAAAAACTTACCTGATTCGAAGAACACACTGATTCACTAAGAGAATCGAAGTCAGAAGAAGAAAATCGCAAGGTATGGTTCACGATAAGTCTCAGAGGGAAAAAATGAACATGAGAAGTCAAAATTAGGTCAAATAACATTTAAACCCCTTTTTAAAAAAAATCATTATTTAAAAAAAAAATTCAAAATCCTGAAAAAAATAAGCATTGCGCAACTGAAGGTTGCGCAAAGTGTACTTTGCGCAGGCAACGCTTGCGCAATGTATACTTGTAAAAATTTTGAATTTTTCAAAAAAAATGAATTTTCTCAAATTTAAAATCCTTTCACTCCCCCTACACAAATGCATTAGATATGTTCAATTCAAAATGGCATTTGGAGAACATACCTGAAGAAATATTTCTCAGAGACTCATACCTGAACCAGTTATCTGATTTGAAAATCGTGCACTGTCAGATATGTACCAATCATCAGAAAAATTCTCCCCCTCAAAATGAGAACCTATGAAATTCTTCCCTTCAACATGATAAACATTGAATTCTCTCCCCCTCAAAATTAGGTTAGCTTTTGAACTCACCCCCCCTCAAAATTAGCATTAACTCCACACATCACAGTATGAAAAATTTCACGTAAAAGATCAGTGATGGACATTTGAATACATTAAATTATATAACATAACTACTAACTATAGAATGTTTGAACACCGAACAAATAAAATTCAACTTAGTGAAAGTAGACATGTTTTTCAAACAAATGACATCAAATGTATGCTTTCGGATTCAGAAACAAGTCATGCTTGCATATCAAGTGATAATTTGTTCAGTTTCAACCACTTATTAAATCTATTTGGTGTGCTAGCATGTGAAATATGATTAGCAACAATCAAATGCACATCTTCAACTTATAAGAATACTTTACTCATACTCACACTATATGAATGAAATCAGAATTTCCACAAATTAATAAGTTTATCGCGACATTTAATTTCCCCAAGATTTAAGAGATGTGTGCTCATTGGCATCTTTTATTTTGTGCACATTGGCATCTTTTTATCAAAAAATTTATTAAGACTAAGATACACCGTAAACATAACTTTCTATCTGGTTCTATAGCAGGATTTGGATCAGCCAATCCCAGACCTGTTGGCCTTAGGGGCTAGGTGTCAAGAACCCCTTGGAACTTACTCTCCCAAACCAGAAAGGCTACATCGATATATCCTAATCCCATCTGTACCAGTAAACCATGGCTTTCTATCTGATTCTATAGCAGGATTTGGGTCAGCTGATCCCAGACCAGTTGATCTTAGGGGCTAGGTATCAAGTACCCCTTGGGACTTAATCTCCCAAACCAGATAGGCCACAGGCACAAACTTTCAAATTTAATGATTTTTTTTAACATCTCAAACACTTGGTTATAAAACTTTGTGCTTCCCTCATATTTTCATTTCCATTCTTCATCCTGACAAATAGGCTTTGCGAGCATCGTATTCTATATAAGTCTAGAATTACACAGATTTATGCATGTATCAAATTTCCATTCATGTTATGCTGACCTTTCGATTTATTTCAGAAGTGAAAGTTGAAGCAAATAAAACTTAGATAACACAAAACTACTTGTAAAATCACCCTTGACACACATTTTATTCATTGAATGAAAATAGAAATATTTTCACTTCATTGAATTAAATTTGTGAAGGTTCAAACTTTCAACTTCAACATGCCGAGTTTTGATAAAAGAAAATTGAAGCGTTTTTCATCCAATGCCTTGGTGAAAATATCGGCAAGTTGATAGTCAGTAGGTACGAAATATAATTCGATTGTACCGTTTTCCACATGATGTTTTATGAAATGATATCGCATGTCGATGTGTTTAGTCTTTGTGTGTTGAACCGGATTTACTGAGATGGCGATTGCGGATTTGCTATCACAATATATCGGAATTATCTTGTACAGCAACCCATAATCTTGTAGTTGTGTCTTCATCCAAAGAACCTGAGAACAGCAACTGGCGGCGGCCACGTATTCAGCTTCGGCCGTTGAAATTGACACACAGTTCTGTTTCTTTGACGCCCAACTAATCAGCCTATCTCCTAATAATTGTACATGACCCGATGTACTTTTTCGATCCAGTTGACTTCCACCATAATCTGCATCAGAATAAGCAGTTAGTTTATAATATGAACTCTTTGGATACCACAAACCTAAATATGGAGTACCTTTCAGATATCTGAAAATTCGCTTGACTGCCATCCGATGAGATTCTTTGGGTTTTGCTTGAAATCTGGCACACAAACATGTAGAAAACATGATGTCTGGTCTACTTGCTGTTAAGTACATTAACGATCCAATCATTCCTCGGTATTCTCGAACATCAACTTCTTTACCATCTGGATCTAAACCAAGCTTTGCACCATGAGCCATCGGAGTGCGAATTGTAGTGCTCTTATCCATTTTGAATTTCTTCAAAATATCAAAGACATATTTTGACTGGTTGATAAAGATTCCATCAGGTAATTGCTTGACTTGAAGTCCAAGGAAGAAATTAATTTCCCCCATCATGCTCATTTTAAACCTGGAGGTCATGAGATCTGAAAACCATGTACTCAAAGATTTGTTAGTAGCACCAAATATAATATCATCTACATAAATTTTTACTAAGCAGATATCATGATTTTCACGATAAATGAATAAAGTTGTGTCAATAGCTCCCTTGATAAATCCGGATACAAGCAAAAAGGTTGACAATTCGTCGTACCACGCGCGCGGTGCTTGTTTCAGACCATACAATGCCTTATCAAGACGATACACAAAATCAGGTTTATCTTGATCAATAAACCCTTCTGGTTGAGATACATAAACTTCTTCTTTAAGTCCCCCATACAGAAAAGCTATCTTGACATCCATCTGATATACGGTAAAGTCTCGATAAGCTGCAAAAGCAAGAAACATTCTGATAGCTTCTAATCTTGCAACCGGCGCGTATGTCTCATCGTAATCTATACCTTCTTGTTGTCTATAACCCTTCGCTACCAAACGAGCTTTATTTCTCACAACAATGCCATCTTTATCCTTTTTGTTCTTGAAAATCCACTTAGTGCCAATTATGCTTTTTCCTTTCGGCCTTGGAACAAGTCTCCACACCTTCAATGCTTCAAACTGATTTAACTCTTCTTGCATGGCAATAATCCAATCCGGATCATTCAATGCTTCAGATACCTTCGAAGGTTCAACATTGCTTAAAAAGCAAGTGAATAAGCATTCATTTGGAGTCGCGGATTTGGATCTTGTAGAAACACTTGAAGATGGATCACCAATGATTTGATGAATTGGATGAGCTTGTGTCCATTTTGCTGTGTGAGGAAGAGGATCAACTGTCTCTTGAACACTTTCCAAAATTTGAGAAGGAGGTTCAGGTATTTCTGCTTCGTTTGAAGAAACAGGTATCACTTCTGGAGTTGGTGGAGATAATTCAACAACACTCTCAGATTCAGATTCTGGAACTGACAAATGATCAACAATCAGATTTTGGATCACTCCTTCAGTAGGTTGAACAACATCAGTTTCTTCTTGAGTCTGTGGTGAAATGATTTGATCGTTTGTCACCGGCTCTACAACTTCAGTAACTACGTGTGGTGATTCAGTAACCACTGTTTGAACTTCAGTTGTCTCATGATCAGGAATAACTGGAACATCATCATTAACTGAGTTGAGTGCAGCGGAAGTAGAAATAGATGCATTCACAGTTTCCTGATTTGACATATTAGAAATATCATTCGAGTTAGTAGGAGGCACATCATTATAAAAATGCTCAAATAATAAATCAATATCAGAAAGATTATTAGAAATAAAATTTGGATCTTGATTTGTCGGTTGTAAAACATGTTCTAAAATGATTTGTTTAGAAGCTAAAATTCCTGATAATTCGGGTTCTGGTCCTGTTTGGCCGGAAACCATCTCTTCAGATTCATCAAATTTGACATTGACACTTTCCACCACCTTTCTTGTAGAAGTAAGATACACTCTATATGCGGCTGAATTTAGAGCATAACCAAGAAAAATTCCTTCATCTGCTTTCGGACTAAACTTGTTAAGATTTTCCCGATCATTCAACACAAAACATTTGCACCCAAAAGCTCGGAAATATTTGACGTTTGGCTTGATTCCGTTCATTAGCTCATAGGGAGTCTTGTTGAAGCGACGATGAATAATGGATCGGTTTTGAGTATAACATGCCGTTGACACTGCTTCAGCCCAATGAGATAAAGGAAGACCTGAATAAGCAAGCATGGTTCGAGCAGCTTCAACCAAGGTTCTATTTCGTCTCTCCACAATACCATTCTGTTCAGGGGTCCTTGCGGCAGAAAACTGTTGAGATATACCATTTTCTTCATAGAACGCTTGAAGAACACTGTTCTTGAATTCTGTGCCATTGTCGGATCTGACAACTTTCACTGCCTTTTGCTTATTAGTCTGAATAATCTTGATGAGGTTGATTAAGATTTCTGGAGTTTCGTCTTTGGATTTCAAAAACTTCACCCAAGTATATCTTGAAAAATCATCAACCACCACCAAAACATATCTTTTCTTTCCGATACTCTTCGTCTTCATTGGCCCACATAAATCGACATGTAATATATCAAAAATGTCCTTTGTGCAGAAATCAGGTTTCGACTTGTGAGAAACTTTCTTCATTTTGCCCTTTTCACAATCTTGACAAAGATGATCTTTTTGGAATATATGTGATGGAAGACCTCGAACCAATTCACCTTTCGCCAATCTATCCATATACCGAAAATTAAGATGAGCAAGTCTTCTATGCCAAAGCCAACTTTGTTGAATTGTTGCTTTTGAAAGAAGACAAACATCTGAAGAAGAATTAACAGTTGTGAGATCAATGGTATATAAATTGGATCTCCTCTTTCCAACTAGTAATTCTTTTCCGTCATCATTCTTTACAGCAACTCTTTTGGACTTGAAACTGACTTCCAAATCTTTGTCACAGAACTGACCAATACTGAATAAGTTGTACTTTAGACCTTCAACATAGTTCACCCTTTTCACGGTTACCTTTCCTTGAACAACATCTCCATAACCTAGAATAGATGATGTTTCGCTATTTCCAAACTTGACACGTCCACATGCTTTTTCCTTAAAGTTAGATAATAAAGACTTATTGCCAGTCATATGTTTGGTGCATCCCGAATCAAGATACCACAAACGACTTGGCTGCACATAAGCACATCAAACAGATTTAGGTACCCATAAAGGTTTGGGTCCATTCTTGTTAGTCCTTTTCCTTTTAACGTCTTTATTATTATAATAAGCATGTGAATTATAAAATACTTCATTAGTGAAATTCGTGTCGTTAGAATAAAAATTACCACCAGAATTACAACTTGATGAGCAACACAAACCATCATTTGAAATTTGAATCATTTGCTTTATTGAATAACGCAAAGAATTATTACAATTCTTATTATTACAAGCAAATGAATTCTTATTACAAACATCAACGTCTATGTCACTCGTATCAGAAGTTGAAGATTCTGGAGGTGTACTTTTGACAATCCAGATTTGCTTTCGCCTCTTTTTCATAGACCTATCTGAAAAAGTAGAATGAGAAGAATCAGAAACATTTTCAGAATTAGGAGATTGAATCTTTGACTTTTTCTTTGACCTTCTTCTTTTACGACGTTTGGTTTTGTAAAAATTTGTATTTATCGTAAAAAAATCATCTATTTTCTCCGAATTAATAACAGATTCAGAAGAAAGAATTTTATTTAAAAAATCAATCTTTGAAACAGTTTCTTTTTCATTTTCCTCGGAGTTATTCTCTTTTTCCTTTTCAGATTTATTAGACTCAGACTTAGTTTCAATATTAGAAGATTTTTTTTTTGTTTTTGATCAACATCCATTTTCTCATCTTTTGAATCTGCTTGTACATTTCTTTTATCTTTATCAACAAAAACTTGTTTGACTTTTACATCTTCTTTGATGCTAGATTTCATACAAATTGAAAATATATTACTTTCTAGCTCAGATAAGATGTTTTGATCTTCTAAAATTTCTAACTTAGATTCAAGATCAACGAATTTATTTTCAAGACTAATGATCTTAGCTTCTAATACTAAAGGAGGAATATATCTTTTAGTATCATACAATACTTCCGATTTATTCTCCTTATTGGTATTATTAGCATATATATCAAGGTAATCGTTTGATAAAGAATCTTTGTTAGAATTTTTAGACTTAGAAATGTACTTCCCATTTTCACGAGTATAAACAAATGGAAGTTGCATTTTACAAGTAAATTTCCTTTTCTCTTCTTCTAATTTTGAAACTTTATCTTCGTTTGTCCAATTAATCTTGAATTGGGGAGCGTATCTACAAAGATGTAGAAAGTCAAATTCATATAACGTAGGGACTTTTGTTTTTGCATCATCTAAAAAATGTGGATTTTCATAACCAAGTCCCCAATTTTCTTTTATTGACTTATAACTCCTTGGTTTGTTTTTTGGATAGGGTTCCTGGGCCTTCGGCCCAGTACATCCCTGGCAAACACACCGACCGCGAAGTAATGCAGCCCTGAGATAATCCCTAGTGGCCACAAGTGCTGCGTGTGGGACTCGAACCCGGGCAAGCGCTATGAACTCCCCAGGCCCTTACCACCACGCCACAACCCTTGTGGTTAACTCCTTGGTTTGTTTAAATACACTGTTTGTTCCGATTGACCTCTTACATATAATTTTTCTTCTAATTCTGTAATTTTGTCGGAAAAATTATCTTTCTCTTCGGTCATTATTTTCAAAGATTCAATGTAAGAATTATTTATCTCTTCTAATTATTCTATTCTCTTTTGCATTTTCTCTTTAGTATCAATCAAAATCATCTTTTCATCTTGAATATTTATTTTAAGCGTTTTGATTAATTTTGATTGATCATTATTAATTTCTTTTTCAGATAGTCGTTTTGAGCGAAGCGTGCGAATAGCATTTACGACATTATTCATCTGAGATAATAAAAAAATCTTAATCGAATTTAGAAGGTACCTCAAATTCATCGGTTGTGCTCTCATCGTCATCCTTATCATCATCACTCGCATCATCTCCTATAAAGCAGTTCATGGCACTCTCTTCATTTTGAGACTCATCATCAGAATAATCCAAGAAATACTCCTCTTCCACGAGTAGAATAGTGCCATTCTCCTTCTTTTCCGCTAGCTCCAACTTCTTCTTATAATAAGAAGTATCACGCACCACCTTCGTCCTACAGTCTCTTGCTATATGCCCCGTTTTTCCACATTTGAAACATGTAACTACCTTCTTTTCATCTTCCTTCTTGTTTTCATACACTTTGGTAGTATCAACCTTTGGGACATAGCTTCCACCTTCTTGATTAACTTTCCTCGACCCCGAAGTAAACCTCAAATTATTATTACTTCCCGAACGATTCTGATACCTTTTCTGAAAATGTTGCGTTAGAAGTATCATTGCTTTTTCGAGCTCTTCCCCATCATCTTCCACATTACCATCGAAAGCATTTTCCATAAGAGTCTTCTCAGCAAGTTGACTAGCAAGTAATGCTATCGGATCAACAGCTTTCCCTTTACTCTTCTTGTCTAGCTTCTCCTTCTTTGCTTTGACCATTTCCTCATCCGTCATGAGAATTTCATATAATTCTTGAATTTGCATAGTAGATATCCTCACATCGTTTCTAAGACGGTGGCAAGATTTGTTCCACTCCGGTTGTAAAGCATTTAGAAACTTCAAGTTAGCTTCCAACTCCGTCTTGGTGACTTTTATCTTATAAAGATCGTTTATCACCCCCCAAAAGCGATCAAAAACACTCTTTAACGACTCGTTCTCCTTGGCCTTGAAACCTTCAAAATTGTTCATAAATCGCGTTTGTCGGAGTTGAGTTGCAACCGCGGAACCTAACATGATTTTCTCAAGTTGAGACCACATCATTGTTATATTATTTTTATAACAATCAATTCTATTATATATGTGGTTTGGAAGAGCTTGAATAAGAAAAGACTTGGCTTCCCTATCTCCTTGACATCGCAAATTTTCTTCCGGTGTATAATCTTCGGGTTTCTTAAGAGATCTTGAAGCCGGAGTAGTTGCGGTAGCCGGAACATTCACATACGGTTTTACAAACGGACCTTCCATCAATGATCGCATAATGTTTGCACCATTATTTTGCGATTCCACGAAATTGATGAAACGATCTTCCCATTGCGAGAACTCGTTTTCATTTATAAGCACCGGAGGACGAATATTCGAACCCAACGGCATCATTATATCGTTCTTGTAAAAACCCTCTTGGTTAGCCATGGTCAACAGAAAGTCAAAACTGAAAAACGTCAGAAATTAACCAAGTCAGAAACTCGCAACTCAAAGAAGCGAGAAGTAAGAAACTCGCAAGCCAAGGTTGCGAAAAGTAGAGAAACTCGCAAGCAACAGTTGCGCAAAGTGGAGAAAATCGCAAGCAAAGGTTGCAAAAAGTAGCCTTGGGCAAGGAATGAAATCTGACAGATTACTTTTCGCAAAAGAAGCTTGCGGAAAGTTTTAGAATTCGGGTCTGTGGGTTGCGAAAAGCTGTAAAATTCGGGTCTTTGTGATGCGAAAAGCTCTGCGAGAAGTAGACTTGTACGAAGAACAATACTCAGAATGATGAATCTTGCGAAAAGAAAGATGAATGTTGCGAAAAGTTTGGATCTTGCGAGATATTCCAAAAATCGTCTAAAAACCTCTGAAAATCAAAATTACTGATTCTGAAAGGTACAGTGGTGCTCGAAATCAAGAATCTAACACTTTATCTTCAACAAACAACCTCTGAAAACCTCTGAAATAGGATCTGATTCGAACGAGCAGAGAACTTTCACGAACAGAACAAAAACTTAGAAAATAGCAAAATTGATCTTGAAATCCTTCGAATTAGCTCTCGATTCTAGAATAAGAAATATTCTCCATACAAAAACGAATCCAAAGAACCAATTCACGAACGAATTCGATCAAAAATCAGAAAATTTTGATCAAATTTCAAGAAAATGAGATTTTCTTGATAAATCCAGAAAATCAATCGAATTTTCTTGTAGAATTCACCAAAATCTTCGTGATTGATCACTGAAAAACTCCTCTAAATCTCGAATCCTACTCTGATACCAATTGTTAAACCAAGAACATTCAAGATAGAGAGAGAAATTCTAGTGAGAGAAAGTATGTCATCTCTATTAGGAACGGTTATGTTGCAAAAGCTTACAAAGGGTTTATATACCCTTGACTATTACAAAGTCAAACTAAAGCAAAGTAAGCTAATATATAAAAAGCCTTGATTACAATATTATAGCATTAACAGTGAAGCCCTTTGGATTAAACTCACATCAGCGGAAGAAGTTCTATTCGGATGCGAAACGATACTATTGGGATGAGCCGTTCTTGTACAAAAGATGTGGAGACAGAATGATCAGACGCTGTGTGCCTGATGAAGATAAAGAGAGTATCCTCACATTCTGCCATACTTTAGAGTGTGGAGGTCATTTCAGTGCTGATCGAACGGTTGCGAAAATGTTACAGTCGGGATTTTTCTGGCCGACGATGTTCAAAGATACTCGCCACTTCATTTCCCGATGTGATAGATGCCAGCGAACGTGGAATATTTCAAAGAAAGATGAGATGCCGATGCAGATATTCATGGAAGTAGAACTGTTCGACGTATGTGGCATTGACTTTATGGGGCCTTTTCCCCCTTCGTTTCGAAATGAATACATACTAGTCGCAGTTGACTATGTATCGAAGTGGGTAGAGGCAATTGCAACACCGACCAATGATTCGAAGGTATTCATCCAATTTCTCAAGAAATACATCTTTTCGAGGTTCGGGGTCCCAAGGGCATTGGTGAGCGACGGGAGAAGTCATTTTTGTAATAAGTATCTCGACATGTTACTCCGGAAGTACGGAGTAAAACACCGAGTTACTACCCCTTATCATCCGCAAGCAAATGGGCTGGTGGAAGTGTCTAACCGCGAGTTGAAATGCATATTGGAGAGAACGGTGAATTCATCAAGGAAAGACTGGTCAACAAAGCTGGACGACGCATTATGGGCATATCGTACGGCTTTCAAGACACCAATTGGCACTACACCATATCGGTTGGTGTTTGGGAAGTCGTGCCACTTGCCAGTCGAGCTGGAACACAGAGCATAATGGGCAGTGAAGCAGTTGAACATGGAGTTAGACGCGGCAAGTAAGAAGAGGTTTCTGGAGCTGAATCAATTAGAAGAAATCCGTTTGGACGCATATGAGAGCGCCTCAATCTACAAGGAACGGACGAAGAAGTTCCACGATCTCCGTATTCGAGAAAAGGTATTAATTCATGGTATGCAAGTTTTATTATTTAACTCTCATTTGCGTTTATTTCCAGGTAAGCTGAAGACCAAGTGGTTGGGGCCGTTCAAGGTGATTGAAGTGTTTCCTTATGGCTCGGTGGAGCTAGAAGGGACAGATGGCCAAAGGTTTAAGGTGAACGGTCAACGGGTGAAACCGTATTTGGGTGGTGAGGTTGATAAAATCCCGAGCATCTACATGGATGAGCCTAAGGAGTGATTATGTGGGAAGTCGTGCCACGACAGTAAATACGGCGCTTGGTGGGAGGCAACCCACCGTAGGTTAGCTTTTATTTTTGTTATTTCGTTTTTTGAAATTTTTGTTTCTAATTTGTGTGTTTGTTTGTTCCTGAGAAGTATCTCTCTAAGATCAGTGCGGTGAAGTTCCGTGAGCAGGGAACGGAAAAAGCAAGAAAGAGGTGAAAGAATGCAAACAGTGGCCGGTGCCAGTATCTGCGCCAGTCCACTGGCGCCATAATCGGCGCGAGTTAAATGAACAGAAGCTGGCGCGGATAACCGCGCGTCCCAATCGGCGCCGGTATCCGCGCGGAATTGCTGACAGGTATAAAACCCTCTTTTTTTCGTTTTGTTAGCCATTATTCACAACCCTAATCCCTCTTTTAGCCGTTTTTCTCTCCAAAAATACACCCCTTTCTCGATTTCGACCTCCAATCTCAAGAACCTACCAAGTTTTTCTAGTTCTATCATCCACAAGACATCAAGGTACACTCTCTTGCTCCTAATTTCAATCTTGTTGGGAAGGTGCTAGTCAAAACCGAAGGTATAGTTATTTTCCTTCTATTGTTCTTCATTTTCAAGTGGGTAGAGAGGATTGTCTGATGAATAATGTCATGAGAATGTGTTGCCATGCTTATTTCATAGTTTTCTCGCATAGGGTTTGATTTTCTTTGAGATTCATGATAGTGTCTAGTTGGGTTCACCTTCTGTGATGATTTTGTGCTTGCTGAGAAATTGTGTCTGCTGATGTGTGAGTATGCTGGGTTGGAGTGTGCAAGATGAGCTTACATGAGTGTTGCTACTTGGTGCTTATATGATATGAATTGTGAGAAGCAGTGCTTTCTGACTGTGCTTAATGATTAAGCTTCTAAATGTTTTATGAGTCTCCTTGTGCTAGGGCAGAGTTTTGGGTGACATTGTGTGAATATGTGTGGTATTTGTGTTTATTAGACCTAATAGGATACACAAACCTAAGTTTCACTTAGGTTTGGGGTGCCTAATTGTGATGTAATTTTTTTGTCCACACAGCACCCCATTGTAAACTCTGGTTTTACCAAGGTTTGGGGTAGGATTCTTGTGCTTAGATGAAAATATGAGTTAGGCAACAAACCTAGTCTTGGACTAGGTTTGGGGTGTTTTTATTAATTGTGTGTTGCTAAGTAACTCATTATATTTTTGCAGAATCATGGTGCGCACAAACCCCGAAAATCCCGCAAGGTGGTTCCAATACTACCAAAGCAACCTAGCCACCCGCCGCGAAGTCGCCCGACATCAACATCTCCATTTCGACGACCGAGTGGAAAAGTTTGAAGATAGAACGATCCATCCCGAGAGGGGAATGAAAATTGATGAAATGCCAACCGCCCGGGTTCGAGATATTGCAATTCAACGGGGATGGATTAATTTTGTACGGGAGCCAGAGCCATACGATTCGGAGCTCGTTATAGAGTTTTACGCAGCAATGGTACCCCCGGCTTTCGGGGAATTTCATGTCGTCCATATCCGTGGGGTTGAGGTGCGCATCACGATGAACGACATCTGCAACCATTATGGAGTGCCGTGGTACCCAAATCTAGATGCGACATTCGGTTTACCCCCAATCCAGGATGTCAGGCAGGACGAGACGCATAGTCCCATTATCGCGTCAGCATTGAGGCGCAACGGGCGCGATGAATGGGCACCAAGAAGGTATGAGATAAAGAAAAGTGAACTACGCCCGGAAATTGGGGTGTGGTTGCGATTCATCAAGGGGAGTCTCGCCCCTTCCACTCACTATACCACAGTTGACCCGTACGTGGCGCGTATCCTTTATTGCCTTCAGCACAACATGCCTTTAGACGTCGGCCACATTGTGATACTCCACATGATTGATGCCGCGGCTGAGCGGAACACAGGTATCCTCCCTTTTCCGTGCTTGATTACTAAGTTGTGCAGAGATGCGGGTGTAAGAATTGGAGGCACTATAGATCCCCCTTCACCGTTTGATCGGGGTACCTACCGCGCCCAAGTGACTGCTGCCCGAAACTTGGATGGGCGAGAGGCGGTTGCCAACGAGGAGATGGAGATACCAAGAGATGCAGATGATGTGGAAGCCGATGATGTCAACTATGAGCCCGCTGCGAATGAAGGACACCCGCCCGTTGATGCTGATCCGCAGATGCGAGTGCGAATGGAGGCGATGGAACGTGACATACGATTAGGATTCGCGAGAATGGACAGGGGGTTCGAAGACATGCGTCGATGGATGAGAGGTGAACAATTGCCGGACGCAGCAGGTCCGACCAACCCGCCAGCAGAAAGGAGAGTGAGGTGACAGCAGTTGGGCGGTTCCAGACGACGGAACCGTGGGGAATGAAGACGGTTTGTTTTCATTTTTCCTTTTTGATCTATTTTGCTCTAATTCTATTCGGGATGACTGTACTTAATTCGCACAAGTTATTTAGGATGATTGTAATAGAAGTAGGTGCACATTGGGGATAATGTATATTCAGTATTGGGGTGGACATGAAGTGATAGTGTCATTGTGATGATCTTTATTATATCCTAGGCAAGAAACGGAATTAGAGTCGTTATGATTGAATTTTTTCTGACTCACCGTTAGTAGTGAGTAGAACTCTGCTTTTTGAGGAATGAACTGGGATGGATAATGGAGCATCAAGTGAGACTTGACAGATTGCATGTATTAGGGACATTAGTGGAGACCACCCGATAGTGAGATTCGAGCCTAACATGACGTACTTTCGTTGCGAGGGAATTAAGCGTAAAATCTGATACACTTTTTCAATTTCCTTGTCGTGAGTATAGAATGATCTCGCTGTACTTTTGTGTTGAGTAGCAAAGATAACCATCAGGATATTAGGAAAAGGTATAGTAAACCGTATCGTGTGGACCTAAAGAGATGATTTCAGGCATTGTGTGTTTGTTGAACCAGGTTTTAGCTATCATCCCTTTCTAACCCATTATGTGTGTAACCAAAGCCCTTGTTGCAGCCAAACACTCTCCAAAGTTTTCAGTTCAAACCCCACCATCAAACCCTAGCCATCAGTCTTAGCCAACCCCGATCCGGAAGTGTGTCCATCATAAGCAGTAATGAACAGTCAAAGAGAAAGCAGAAAAGAGAAATGCAGGCCAGTCATAGAGAGAAAAGGGGCCAATGTAGTCCCAAATAAATAAAGAGGGCCAATGTTGCCCCAAAAAAAAAATTTACTGTCTAGATAGAATAGACACGAGTAAATAAAATGGTCAAGCGACCATAGCAATGACAAAAAGGGCCGAGTGATAGAAGAAAAGTCAGGAAGTTCAGAACTGCTTTAAGATTGACACACTCAGGATTTTTGATCCATTTTACCCTTCGTTTCCTAACCATAACCCTAGCCCTGTTACAACCCTGTTAAAGACCTGAATGATCTTTTGGAAAATGTGATTAGAGTGTACAACCACCTCTACCGATATTCCTTATCTTGCTACTTGATTCTTTCTGAGATCACCTTCTTGTACATTTGTGCGTTTTTCATGATTAGTTGTTCATGCATATATCTCGTGATTTTCTTATACATAAACTCCAAAGCATGAGCAACATGTGCGATAGCCTAGGTTCGAGCGAATTGAGAGCATCCCGTAAGGTAGGGTAGAGGCGAAATCCTCCCTGATCATGCATGAAATTGGGTGGAAGTTGATGCAGTGTGGTCCCGACCAGTTCTATTCTCAGAGAGTAAGTGTTTCGACCTTTGCAAACTGGGGGTGTCTCGGTAAAAGATTCTGATTAATCTGTTAATTCCTTTTGTTGAATAGGATATGTATAGATCCATAATGACACCACCGACTTCACAACTGTGCGAATTTTGTTTTGACCCTGGTTTTTAAAATTTTCTATCGCTATTTTGCTTGAGGACAAGCAATGCTCGGTTTGGGGTTGTTGATAATGTCGGTTTTCGACATTATTTTTAATATCAAATTAGGTGGTTTACGCATGTCTTCAAGTGAAATACGAATGTTTAACGGGTTTTTGTTGAGAAAGTACAGGTTTAAGCATTGGTTTCCAAAAGAGCAGCAGATTCGAGTTCCGGAGCTAAAAACGAGAAGAATCGAGGAAATGGAAACAGAAGCCGGCGCCATTATCCGCGCCAGTGAACGGGCGCCGCAATCTGCGCCAAGAACTGAAACAGAAGCCGGCGCCAGTCTTGGCGCCAGAACTGGCCCCGACGCCCAGTTATTTAAAACTCTTTCTTTGGTCTAGGGTTGGGCACTTTTGACTAGACAGACAACGACGACTGGAGAAGGGACAATTTTTGGAGGAAAAACAGAGATTTTTACAGAAGGAGACAAGAGGGAACGGATCGGAACAAGAAATCAAAGACGATTGAGCACGCGAGATCGAAGGGGATTCTTCTCAGGGAGTTATTTTTCATTACCTCTAGAACTTTTCGAACCATGAATGCTTTGAAGCTTATTGTAATCTTTCAGTTTTCCTTACACACCCTCAACATGAGCTAAACTTTATGTTGGGGGGTTGGATGATGGATGTTTCATAGATGTAGGCTTTGAACAAATCTTATTTCGGTTTTAATAGATGGATGACGACTTTGAGTTCATAATTAATGCTTTTAATAAACTGATCACTTGTTAAATGATTTGATAACTCTTGAGTGTTCGATGGAAATCTCAAGATTTAGTTCGAATTCAATGGCCATTGAAGGGAATTAGTTAGAGATAATCTATTTCCTTCGGTGTTGTGCTAAAAACCAATCACTTTAACTTAATTCAATTGTTAGATCGAAAGATATGCAATTTCAATTAAGTTAAGTCTCGGTGCAGCTTGAAGAAGTGTAACGAGTTTAGGTTTTACAAGTCATAAATCGTTTTAACCATTCATAAGTAACTTCGAAGTCTCATCAATTGAATTCATTCGGAATCCAACCCTCCATTCTCTCTTTTGATATTAATCCCAGTTATTTGTCCTGTTTTCCTGCGTTTTACTAGTCAAAATATTTTAGCAATCAAACCAAATCAATTTTAATCGCTCAGTTAATAGTAACTATAGTCATTGCGGTACTTAACACCTGGTTCCTGTGGATTCGATACTCGTACTTCCGTACATATTACTTGAGACGACACCGTACACTTGCGGTTAGTCAAGGGGGGTGTAAACCCGCCTATCAAGTTTTTGAGAGAATTGATTGCTACTTAGAATTAGGAATTGCATGCCTAAGACGATAAATCGGTGATAGAGATATACCGAGTAAGTCTTAGTCCTTAATTGAACCGTTAGGTTGAGATCGAGAGATAAAACTTAACCGTTTAATATAAATCTGACGCTTAATGTATTTTGAAATCCATAGGTTAAGGTCGAGAGACAAAACTTATCCTTTTCAAAATAAAACCCGTTGTTGCTCGAAAGAGAACAACGGTGACTTTGAAGATTGGATTCATTAATGGGAATTAACTGGTAATTGTTGTGAATCAGATGTTTGCATGTGAAAGCCTAAGAATGTCCAACCCTCAACTATTTTCTCTATCTGAAGTCTCCAAAGCTGTTTACTGTTTCGTTTGCGTTTTCTTTAGTTCTTGCAATTGTTTAGTTTTAAACCAACCATCTTCCAATATTCGATAGTTCAGTTAATAGAGCTTGTAGTAATTGTGATACTTAGTTCCTAGTTCCCGTGGATTCGATACTCGTATTTACCGTACGTTATTACTTGATTTCGACACCGTACACTTGCAGTTAGATTTAGGGGGGGGGGGGTGATACCCGCCTATCAAGTTTTTGGCGCCGTTGCCGGGGAACTAGTTGTAGCTAATAGCACTACCATCTATAAGCGTTATTAGATTGGACATTTTTTTTATTTTCGTTATTTTATTTTATCCCTTTCAATTTCTGGATTGCTAAGCTTGTTTATTTTCTCTTCAGGTGCTAGTGGTTTATGCCAAAGGAAACCCGAGGGAAAGGAATCGAGCCGATCGATCCGGAAATAGAGAGAACTGCACGTCGCCTACGAAGAGAATCAAAAGCCAAGAAACAGTTAAATATGGGTGACGAGAGACCACCTCGAAATGACCCACCACCACCACCTCCGGAGAGGGTACCTATGCGGTCTTTTGCCAATCCAAATGTGGCAGCCGCACGTATAGGGATCCAACCTCCCACTACCGGGGCAAATTACTTCGACCTGAAACCGAGCACCATCGTGATGGTGAACCAGAACCAATATGGAGGAACGCCGGCAAAAGATCCTCATGCACATCTTCGTGCATTCGAGAGGATTTGCGATACATTCAAGATCAATGGGATGAGCGAGGATGCCATCAAGCTGAGATTTTTCAGCTTCTCCCTTAAAGGTCGATCCGAGACATGGACCGAGAACATCCAACCGGATTCGATCACTACCTGGACACAATTGAAAGCCGCATTTCTTCAAAAAAAAATTCCCGCCTGGAAGAACCGCTCAGCTAATGGCGGATATCACACACTTTGCCCAATGGGATCAGGAAACACTCTACGAGGCATGCGAGCGATACAAAGACATGTTGACGAAGTGTCCACATCACGGGTTACATGCCTGGGTGATAATCCAAACGTTCTTTGGAGGCCTTCACCCACAATTCAAGAATGATATCACGACTGCGGCGGGTGGAGCGTTAATGGAAAAGACATATGAAGAAGCCATCGCATTAATCGAGAATCTAGCCGAACATAGCTTCTCTACTCCAAGATCATCTGTTAGAAGAGTCGCTAGTGTCCAAGAGACGGATGAGTTGAAGGCTCAACTAGCCTTTATCACGAATCATCTGAAGGGAAGTAATCCGCAAGAACCCGATCAAGTCCAGTTTGTGCAAAACCGAAGCCAGCCGAGAAACGATCCTTTCTCCAATACATACAATGAGGGGTGGAAAAAGCACCCTAAACTTTCATGGGCTCAACCTCAACAACAACCAGGTAATTCGTCTAACTCTTTTAATTCTTCTCATACTAACAATGCTTACCGTCCTCCAGGTTTCAACCAAAGGAATGAAGGACCATCCGGGGAGAAGAAGTTGGGACTGGAAGACATGATGATGAAGTTCATAGCCAAAATGGACAGCACAGTTGGAGAGTTAGCAAGCACGGTCAACACTGTAAAGGCGGCCACTGATCAGAACACCGCCTCCATCAAGATCTTGGAAAGGCAAGTGGGGCAGATCTCCGAGGTTCTGCAAAACCGACCTCCCGGAACCTTTCCGAGTCAAACCGAAAGGACCAACCGGGAAACATGCAATGCCATCTATCTAAGAAGTGGTAAGGAGCTGAATGAAGAGCCGACACGAGAGTCGTCGTCAAGAGAGACCGATCCGAAAGAGAAAGAGGTCGAGATAGTAGACATGACTGAGCTAGAGACCGACGAAGAGGTTGTGACTGAAGTGAAAAAGCCAAAGGAAAAAGAAGTGACACCACCGGTCAAGCCGACAACTCCAAGCGTGCCATATCCGATCCGACTGAAATCACATAAAGATGATGTTAATTATTCTAAATTCCTTGATATCTTTAAAAAGCTGCATATTAACGTCCCTTTTGCAGATGCTTTGGCACAGATGCCCTCATATGCGAGATTCATGAAGGAAATTCTATCCAAGAAGAGGGCGATCGATCATCAATCCACCGTTACACTTACTGAAGAGTGTAGCGCGATTTTTCAGAATAAGCCTCCCCTGAAGATTAAAGGGAGTTTTTCTATCCCTATCCAAATCGAGAAGTTTAGTTTTAATAAAGTGTTATGTGACTTAGGAGCTAGTATTAATCTGATGCCTCTATCTGTTTTCAGGAAACTCGACCTGGGGGAAGTGCAGCCAACATACATGATGCTCAAGCTCGCAGATAGGTCGATCAGATATCCCTATGGAGTAGTCGAGGACGTATTGGTCAAGGTCGGCAAGTTCTATTCTCCAGTAGACTTTGTGGTGATCGACATAGACGAAGACGAAGAGGTCCCATTGATATTGGGAAGATCGTTTCTAGCCACAAGCCGAGCATTGATCGACATGGAGGAAGGTGAGATAGCATTCAGAGTTGGTGGCGAGAAGGTGATTTTCAAGATGTTCGAGAAGGCGAGAGGTTGAAGTGAAGAAGAATCTGGAGCTGGTCATGGAAGGCAAATTGTGGGAGAATCCGCGAAGAACCGCAAGTGTGGGCGGTTCGAGTCTGCGGATACCGAGCCGAGTTGAGAACCACATAGTCGTGCCACGACTTAAAATACGACGCTGGGTGGGAGGCAACCCACCAAGGTTTGTGTCCTTTTATTAATTTTATTTTTGAGTGTGTTTTAATTACGAAAATCAATAAAAAATTAAAAAATCGAGAAAATCAAAAAATAGCTAAAACAGGGGCTTACGCGGCTTGCTGCGCGGCCTACAAACCGCGTACAAAGCCGCGGGCTTCTCTGATTGGTTTTCAAACAGAGAGTTACGTGGGATGCCCCGCGACTTACATCCCACGGCCAAAACCGCGGGAGTCCCCTGTTGTGCCTCGTTCGTTGTTCGTGCAATTTTTGTTCCTTTCTTGCTTTGTGTGTTTCATTTTCCTGCTTTTTTTTGTCTTTTGCTTTGATTTCCTTTGTTTTGCATGCTCTCTCCGATATCCCCTGATTGGCGTTCAAATCTTTTCAAGAGAATCTCCTCCGGCCGGGCAAAACAGGTATGTTCTAAACCTTGTATGTAACGAATGTGTACGATGCTTATTTCCGTAATAGTAAACGAGATGCAACAAACCTAAGTTTCACTTAGGTTTGGGGTGCCTCATTTTTAACATCTACACACTCAACTTGTTATCCCTGTGCAAACCTCGGTTCCATCGAGGTTTGGGGTTGGCTTTGTTTGACAAACCTAGGCCACGGCCTAGGTTTGGGGTGGCCATATTTAATGAGAAAACTCTTTGATGTTATGCTTCAATGTTTTGTTAAGTTTACCTGTCTGACACCTGTAATAACCGCACAACGATACTTGTTTTTAGTATCGCCTACGCCGACACTCGCACATTAGGGACAATGTGTGGGTAAGGTTTGGGGTTGCCCAATCGGGCCCACGCTATGCACGTAGATTTCCTGCACTTCTGAGTACCTAGATCACTTTAGCTAAAATTTTTGTTTTGAATGATTGAGACCGACATTGTGGGAAGAATCTCGTGATAGTGACGTGACCATTAGGGAAGGACTGGGAAAGGACATGACTAGGGACATTAGTGGAGACCACCCATTAGTGAGAATTGAGCCTAAAAAACGTTCTTTCATTTCGAGGGATTCATACACGAAAATCGTATACACTTGTTCGAGTTCCTTGTCGTGAATATAGAATGATCTCGCTATATTATTGCATCAAGTAGCAAAGACGACCACCGGGATATTGGGAAAGGGTATAGTGGACCAAATCGTGTAGACCTTAAGAGATGATTCCATGCATTGTGTGTTTGTTTAACCATGTTTTTAGCTTTCGTACCCTTTTCACCCAATTTTGTGTAACCATAGCCCCCTTGTAACCAGACACTCACCTTTTCATTTCAGTCCCACCTTTAAACCCGAGCCAAAAGCCTTAGCCAACCTTATCCGAAAATGTGTCAATCTGAGCGGTAATGAACTGAAAAAGCTAGAGCGGAAAAGAAGGAAATCAGGCCAGTCATGAAAACAAATAGAAAAGAGGGCCAATGCAGCCCCAATGCAAATAAAGAGGACCAATGAAGTCCCAAGTAAAAAAAAACCAGTTAGTTTAGATAGCTTCACAGAAGCAGAAATAAGAGAGTCAAAGCGACTTGATAGGCGGGTAACACCCCCCCCCCCCCAAAATCTAACCGCAAGTGTACGGTGTCGAAATCAAGTAATAACATACGGTAAGTACGATTATCGAATCCACGGGAACTAGGAACTAAGTATCACAATTACTACAAGCTCTATTAACTGAACTATCGAATATTGGAAGATGGTTGGTTTAAAACTAAACAATTGCAAGAACTAAAGAAAACGCAAACGAAACAGTAAACAGCTTTGGAGACTTCAGATAGAGAAAATAGTTGAGGGTTGGACATCCTTAGGCTTTCACATGCAAACATCTGATTCACAACAATTACTAGTTAATTCCCATTAATGAATCCAATCTTCAAAGTCATCGTTGTTCTCTTTCGAGCAACAACGGGTTTTATTTTGAAAAGGATAAGTTTTGTCTCTCGACCTCAACCTATGGATTTCAAAATACATTAAGCGTCAGATTTATATTAAACGGTTAAGTTTTATCTCTCGATCTCAACCTAACGGTTCAATTAAGGACTAAGACTTACTCGGTATATCTCTATCACCGATTTATCGTCTTAGGCATGCAATTCCTAATTCTAAGTAGCAATCAATTCTCTCGAACTTAATTACTAACAAACAATTTGAATGCAAATTGGCCAAATTCACATAAGCATTAAGAGCAAAAATGCATACTTCATTAATTAAGGAAAAGCTGATAAAATCATTTGTCATATGTTCACATGCTTACAAACCTAATTCACTCCAACCCCCAACATCTTAAAGTTAGTTCATGATGTTGGGGGACAAAAACGCAGGAGAAGAAAAGTAAACAATGAATGCAAACATGGTAAACGTAAAAGATGTAATGGAGAAAACTATGAAGAACTCCCCTCTCCCGGCTTTAATCCGCTATGCGTCGTGACTTACTCCTCGATCTATCCTCTATCTTGGCTCCAAACGGTGTGAACAGTCTCTGAAAATCGCCCCTCAACTGCCCACCGTCGTCTCCCGAAAGTTCTATATATAAAAGTGACCTAAAAATCGGATTTAAAAGCTGAAGTTCGCAAAACAGAGGGCCCCACGACCTTCCACGCGACTTGCAAGTCGCGTGTAAAACCGCGCGCCTTTCAGAAGGTGCGTGGGTCGCGGTTCGGGTCCTGGTTCGTTCGTGGGTCTTGGGCTTGGATTTCGGGCTTCCGTTGGGCTTCGTTTTGGCTCTTTTTGGGCACTTTTTAGCTTCTTTTCTCGAGTATTACTACCTGTCAAAGAACCTGCACATTCCACTAGATAAACCATAAAATACCCGCCTTTTTACTTGAACACAAGCCAATCTCATTGGTTTGAGTACTGAAAATAACGCCAAAAAGTGGCGTTATCACCAACACAACTCATATTTTTTTCAATTTTCTTTGAACATTTCCAATGCATTCTCAACGAAGCTTTAGCGGCACAAATATCAAAGTATTGTGATTGAATTTCTTGTATTTATTATTCGTCTATATATACTTGATATATCCGATCAACATGTTATTTCTTGCACTAGTCGGTGGCAATATTAGTCCAAAAACATGTTTCGCTTATTGTAACAACCCATCCCAAACATACATCATATAACACAATTTACATCTCATCATAAGATAACAAAATACATATTATATCACATAGGTCCCAAAACTATACAATACATATATCAATACACACGTTTTGCTAATAATTTACATCACAACTAACAAGACTATTAATACAAAACACTTCATGAAACTCCATAAACACACAACTTCCAAAAGCAAATCATCATTTATCTTTTCCTCTGCTCTTACTTATTCCTCGACCTGGAATACATATTTTTGAAAACAAAATGAGGGTTAGACCAATTGGTCTAAGTGAGAAAATCCTTGTCAGTTTGGTAATCATTTTGTAAAAACACAAATATACAACAAGTATATGAATACCAAACATGACTCGTATGCAGTGTGTACAACTCTTTCACATGGCCGTATTAGTTGGTTGCGCTAAACCAACTAATCAATTTACTCCGCTGCACTAAAATACAGCCAACTCCGCTGTCCCTCCGTACAACCAAAACTCCATCGGCCCTATGTCCGACCAACGTGCAATCGTGTAGTGTATTGCTTATATAAATACAACATACATCTCAATATATCATATTTCAATCAAAAGCACATCATCACACTACCTACCACATATTTATCCAGTATATATGTATTCCAGTTTGAAAATGTTTAAAGTAAAACTCACCTGAAAGCAATACCGCAACTAACACCTTTTCTTGAAAACTTGCAAGAACCTTACTTTTCTACCAACTTTCCAAAATCTGAATTACACAAAATACATATAGCCATTTACCACATAAAACTCAATGACAGGCTAAGAATCCTAAATAAGCCTATCATACTGTGATCCCAGAACAAGTAATCAAATAATCAATAAGCTCATAATGCCATCCATATATTCATCAATAATCTCCAGGCACACAATATGATCTAGAGAGGAAAGTGCAAATGTGTACTTGTGTGTGTGTGGAATGGAATGACCTTATGCAAAATACAAGGGAAACATCTACTTATAGTTTGCAAATAGGAAGTTTAAGATTAGCCCCTCTACTTGGTACAATATGACAAATAGTGCACTAACAATCTCCCCCTTTGTACCAATGTAGAGGCTTTAGATCTAAGCGTTCACCGGAAACACATGCTTCTTCCGGATTCCAAGGATGATCTCGAATCTCCTCAACACGTTCTGATACTCTCTTCTATAGGTGATAGCATCCAGGACTTGCTTGATCAGCTCTTTCTCCTTCTCCTTGAGCTTTACCTCCCCGCTTTCATCCAATCTTTGCTTACTCTCAAGATTAACCTGGATCATCTTGAAGGTTCCATCACTGTAGTTGTTTGCTTCACAGATTCTCAGGAATCTTTTCTTCATGTGTTGATTGAAGTAAACGACTCCGAGTTCAGGTTTCTTCAGCACAGTGTACACAGGAATACCTTGGATGTCTTGCATACGCCTGTTTGGTCCTCTAAGGTTTACTCTGGTTTGGTGTGCTTCCAAGGCCATTTGGAAATCCGTAAGGTAAGAAAATTTTAGGATATTCCGCATGAACCTCTTGACACTCTGATAAGCGACAGACCATTCTATTTTCTTTTCAGGAGCACGTGCCAGGATGTCATACAGGCTTAGGACACAATCAAGTTTTAGGCTTTTGAAGTCGGCTTCTGAAAAGAAGCACTCAGTGTCATCAGATCTTTAAACAGTGAATTGAGGGTACCAAACGTTGAGTATCCGACATGACTCTATCTTCAAAACCTTCACAATTGCTTTGTCAGACCTTACCACATCAGTGTCCAGGTCTTTGTTGTTCATAACATGTAGAAATTCGATCTTGTGAAGAGACGACCAGTTCTCAACTCCGTACACCTTTTCTAAGTTGATCCTCTGAACGTCATTTACAAACAAATCTTTTCTGATGCTTTCTTGGAATGGAATCAGAATTCTCACCCTTTCTCCAGTTGCAACATACCCTAATTCAACATCTATCACCTCCTGATATAATCTGAGTTCAGCTTCTAGGATTGGATCTCTAATCCTTCCATCAGTATTCACTGGAACCACTGGAACCTGTTGAGCTGAAGATCTTGTACCTTAATCAGCTTGTTGTTGTGGTTGAGGAGTATCATCATCAGAATCAGAAGCAATCACTGATTCCTCGGTGGTATCAAAGATGTCGTCTATCTCTTCTTTGATCTGAACAGTTGTTGTCTCCGGCTCTTCCTCGGAATCTATGTAGATATAATCATTCAGCATACCATCAGCCATCATTTCTTCTTCTGTTCTATTGTTAACAACTGGAGGCTTTTCAACCATGGTTATGACATCAGCTAGAACTGTATCATCGTCAACCTGGACCACATCTGTTTCCTGTCCACTTGCCCCTTCCGCCCCTCTGTTTCTGCTGCCTGATCTGATCCACCAATGTTTCCAGTGTTTGCACCACTGGATTCTCCAACTCTGGCTCTCTTCTCCCCCTCATGCTGATCAGGGTCATCCTGATCATCATGTCTACGTCTTTTGGAGCCTTGAGCCTGGACACCACATGCCTGTTCGACCACTGTGATTCTTTCAGATAAGGATTGGTAGCCGGTAAGCATGGCTTGGGTCATTTCCTTGATGGGGTTGTTTAGAGTTTGAAAGTCTGTGCTGGTGGGTAATCGGTTTTGGGCTTCAGATTGTTGTCGGAGCAAACCTACCAATTCTACTTCTTCATTGGTATTGGAGTCTCCTTGGGCGAGTAAACGGGCTAACAGCTCTGATTTGAGTTGATGGGTAGGAATTATGTGTAAAAGGTTGTGATGGTGGTGATTGAGATCTGGGTGGGGAATTGGATGGTTGATCCTGTGGAGTTGCCGAAGATTCTGCTATCCCTTTTCATTTGATAACTCTACTAACCTCATTTGCAAGTCTGTCAACAGTCACTTGCATTGCCTGACGGTGGTTCTTGTAAGAAGTGTTGATCGAGGCTAATGCTGCACTTAGAAGCGGTATAGTGATGTAGTGTAGGGGCGGGCCTAGCATAGCAACAACATGTTCAAGTGGCATATGAGGGAAAATAGATCTAACGCTCGAACCACTTAGGTTTTCAGTTTGCATTGCAGTTGTAGCAACTGAATGGCCTGTGCTCATAGCTGGCCTGGTGTTAGCTATGATAGGACTTCCACCCGATCCTTGCAAGGAACCAACGAATGGCGGCCTTACTGTGGGTGTTCCGGTTGGGGCACGGAAGCCCACAACTTGTTGAAATTCCGACGCTCGTGCCCTAGGAAAGGTAGTTCTTCCAAAAGGCACTAGACTCGATGTGCGCGGAATAAAGGTCGGTGGCCGGGGCAGGAGCCTACCTTGTTCAATATCAGCAAACACCGAATGTGTTCCCGATAGCGTTTGTTCTTGATCCCCTGTGCAGAATGAAACATCGGCTTGTCGAGAAGCCGATGAGTGGCTAAGTGGGGTTGTGCACTGCATGGCTGGGTCCACCATGGCTGTTTCAATGCGCAACGGCGACGAACGCTCGTTGGCAGTGGATGTGGCTACCCGGATTTGATCGGTTTGGGGAGAGTCACAAGTTACAACTTTATGTGACTCTATCTCAGACTCTCCCATTTCTTTTCTTCCCATCTATCGGCCCACATTAATTTTTTCAACTATAGCACCTTCTTCCCGCCTTATGACACCAATATCTCGGGAGAGTCCGATGTTCCAGGTGGAATCAGCATCGGAACTCTCTAATTCCGGTCTCCGACCTACATGTCTTGGAATTAAGTCAGCATCAGGATCATGGTCGAAGTTGGAGTCTGTGTTACCATCATCATCCTTTCTGGGTTGGGTTGATGCTTCATCTTCGGATGAAGAAGCAGATGGTACATAATCAGCATCGCCGACAGAGTTCCATGATATATCATCAGCAAAGACTTGGACTCTGGTAGCTTCTGTAGCTGTGGAAGTAGATGCCTGACCAACAGTCCTCTCCACATTCCCCACTCTCTTTCTTGCTGTTCTCCTCACCTCTCCCTGTTCAGGAATCCCGTGTTCCTGAACCTGCTCGACATTTCTACCCCCACCTCCCAATTGGTTGGCACCGTGGGCAGGTCCCTTCGGTTCTGGCTGGACCATCAGTGCATTGTATATCCTATACTGTCTAACTACTGCGGACTGCTGGTCGGCATAAGCTATTACAACTTCGGGTATCACAGCAATATGGGCAAAGTCGATCTGAGCTAGCATCTTCAGGAAGTGCATCCATTGGCTAGGGCCTTGGACTGCATTGGGACGTCTCGGGATTTCCTGATTGTCTTCCATGATCTGATGAATTATGATCTGGAAGAATCTCTGATAGGGCGCGAAATTCCGGTTCTTGATTGGTCTGGCTTTATCTTCAACTAACTTTATCAGCTCGTTCCATAGAATGATAGCATAATCTATGCGACGGTTGAAGGCGACAACATGGAACATCCTGAGAGTTTCTAGGTTGCATTTATCAAGACCGGTATGTTTGGAGGTCATGTAGCGATTAATGATAGAGCAAAGAGTGTTCCAGACTCTGGGTAGGAATCTTCTCTGGAATTTGGACGAAGTAGTAAGAACTGGGTTGCGTGGGTCTTGATACCCCAAACTTCGGATGTCAGCAAAGAGTTGTTCTTCCGAAACCATATCTTCAAAGTCATCACTATAAGGTAGGCCGAGAGCTCGGCGAAGTCTTCTTAAAGTAAGACGAACGTCGAAGTGATCGACTTTGGCAGTAAAATGTTGGCCTCTTCGGTGGACTGGATGGAACTGCAAAGTGTGCCAGAACTGCTGCAATTAGATGGCAGGCACAGTGATTGATTTGGTAAGAGCGGTGCGAAGCGGATGGCCACGAATGTTCTCTAGAATGATCCGGTGGTCGAATGCCACACTGAGATCGAGATGATGGTTGTTGTCTAGGAAGGCAAGATGAAGGCTTCTTGGAAGAAGTTCCTCATCAAGGTCACGGGTATTCACAGACGGATGTGATGATCGGTGAGATGGAATCATGTTGTTCTCGTCAGAAGAGTGACCATCATTGTGTGCCATTTGAATAGTAACAAGTCAGTACAGGGCTAGTAGTGGGATTTTTTTAATATTCCTAAGTCCTGAGGTTATCACAAGGCACATCAACAAGTTATCGCAAGACACGTTTTATCGCAAGGTAAGGGTTGTGATGAAGGGTTATCGCAACACACACGTTGCGATAAAATGTTATCGCAACAAGAAGGTTGCGATAAAGATGAATAGAAGTAAGTTGCGACAACTATGAACATGAAGAACACCTAAGGTTGCGATAAACATGAATACGAGATATTTTCTAAGTGTTTAGGCCCATATTCGACTTTTTCGCACAGAACAAGTTTTTATCCTATCACACTATGTTCGCAATCTATCCAGAAGTGAAACCCTATCTATTTTATTAACTAAAAACCCAAATTAAAGGATTTAAAAGCAGAATATGAAGAGTCGGTCCTAAAACCCTAAAAAAACTCGAATAACAGGACAAAAATCATGAATAAAAGAGATTGAAAATCTTAGATTACTGACCTCTGAGTAAATCGTAGTGCAATGGAATCGATTAGAACACCGAACACTTCGAGAAAAATTCTCAGAGTTGTATACTGGCTTGAGAGAGAGTTGAGATTATATTGGAATGAGACAAATAAATTCAAACTGCTCGTATATATAGACAGTTAAGACATGTGACACGTGGCGACAATTGATTGGTCCAACGTTTGACCTCCACAATGTCAGGTTATCGCAAGAAGAAGGATGCGAGTAACCTTGGTGTTATCGCATGAAGCAAGGTGCGACAACAACCCCAGTGTTTAATCGCAACAGGGTGTTGCGATAAACACTGTTCACACCACTTTATCGCAAGCAAAGGTTACGATGAAGAATGTTATCACAAGCAACGGGTTGCGATAAAACATCTTTCAGGTTTAGCCGCAACTGAAGGTTGCGACAAAACACTGTTCACATTGTTATCGCAAGTAGTGTGTTGCGATAACATGAACACTTGAACATTTTTCAAAAAGATTTATTTTCAGGAAATTTCAAAAATGATTTTATCACATTGGAAGATGTCCAACTTCCAATTGATTTAAGCACTTAAGGTTTTAAACAACATTTTCACCCCCCCCCTTAAATGAGGCATAGATTTGGAAAATTGTTTTTCATCATTTAAGAGTTAGTGAAAAAACAAATTAGAATACTTACCTTGTCTTCTTCAAATAACAGTCACATGCCATCTGCACTTACAAGATATGTCAGTTATGCACACTCCCCCTATTCTTGTGCATATAATCTGTACTATACTCCCCCGGAGACCATGAACACACCTTGTGCAGATACATATATCATAACAAATCACAGATAAGGTATTTAAAAGGAAAGAAAAATAACAAGTTGAATAAACATTTGAAAACAACAGAATCATGAAAACTTAAATAACATATATTGAGAATAGAATATGATGAAAATTTGAGTGTATCAATCTAGATGCAATAGCTAGATTGAGATACAAATATTTCAATCTATTATATGATCAATATAAGAATGTTAAACTTTCATGTTCAACATGCCAAGCTTGGATACTAAGAAATTAAAGCGTTTTCATCCAAGGCTTTTGTGAAAAGATCGGCAAGTTGATACTCAGTTGTAACAAAGTATAGTTCAATTGTTCCTTTCTCTACGTGATCTATAATGAAATGATACCTGATGTCGATATGCTTAGTCTTGGTGTGTTGGACAGGATTAGCAGATATGGAAATTGTGCTTTTACTGTCACAGTAAGTGGGAATCTTCTCATATCTGAACCCGTAGTCCATGAGTTGGGTCTTCATCCACAGTACTTGTGAACAACAGCTGGCCGCAGCTACATATTCTGCCTCCGCAGTTGATGTTGAAACATAATTCTGCTTCTTGGATGACCAACTCACGAGCTTGTCTCCCAAAAACTGTACATGCCCCGATGTGCTCTTTCTGTCCAACATGCTTCCTCCATGATCCGCGTCTGAGTATGCGGTGAGTTCGTATCCGGTTCCCTTGGGATACCACAGTCCGAGATACGGTGTTCCCTTCAAATAGCGAAAGATTCTCTTGACAACGCCAAGGTGTGATTCCTTAGGTTTAGCCTGAAATCTTGCACACAGACAAGTTGCAAACATTATATCTGGACGACTTGTAGTAAGATACATTAGTGACCCTATCATTCCTCTATAATTTTTAACATCAACATTAATACCATCAGGATCTGGACCGATCATAGATCCTGGAGCCATAGGAGTACCAATTGATGTACAGTTTTCCATCTTGAATTTCTTCAAGTTATCAAACACGTACTTAGATTGATTGATGAAGATACCTGTTGAGAATTGTTTGACTTGTAATTCGAGAAAGAAATTAATCTCTCCCATCATACTCATTTCAAACCTGGTCATCATAATGTTAGAAAACCATGTACATAGTCCAGGGTTAGTCGAACCAAAAATAATGTCATCAACGTAAATCTGTACTAAAAGAATTTCACCTTCCTCATGCAAAGTAAAAAGAGTTGTGTCGATTTTACCTTTTTCAAAGCCGGATCCTAGTAGAAAGGTAGATAAGACTTCGTACCAGGCACATGGGGATTGTTTGAGACCATAAAGAGCTTTGTCAAGGATGTACACATAGTCTGGTTTATCTTTGTCCACAAAGCCTTCTGGTTGAGACACGTACACTTCCTCTTTTAGAACACCGTTCAAGAATGCAGTCTTCACGTCCATTTGATAAACAGTGAAGTTCTTGTAGGCGGCAAAAGATAGGAACATCCGAATCGCCTCTAAGCGAGCAACCGGTGCGTACGTCTCATCGTAGTCTATACCCTCATATTGCCTATACCTTTTTGCTACTAGCCGTGCTTTGTTTATCACAATTATGCCGTCTTCATCTTTCTTGTTTTTCAGGACCCACTTGGTACCAATGACTGTTTTACCCTTGGGTCTTGGAACTAATCTCCACACTTTCAGAACTTCAAATTGATTCAACTCTTCTTGCATCGCAATTAACCAATCCGGATCTTCTAAGGCTTGTTGAACTGTTGATGGCTCAACTTGACTTAGAAAGAGCGCGTATAAAACTTCATTTGCGGATGCAAATCTGGTCTTTACTGGTTCAGTCACTTCACCAATCACCTGATCTATTAGGTGACTGCGTGTTCACTTCTTTGAGTGTGGATGGAGAGAAATAGCATCTTGATTGGGATCTACTAAGGTAGGATCTTTATCGAAGTTCAACTCAATCGTCAATGTCGGTTCCGGATGTGAGGCTGGTTGGTTGTCAGAAGTGACAATTGGCACTGCCTCAGGAACTGCTTCAGTTGATTTTTCAGGAATGTTATCAGTATTCTGATCATTGACATTTGAAGTCGTACCCGATGAAGAAGCACCATTCGTAGATACTTGTTGTGTTGCTTGTGTAGATGTCATGATAGTGTTTCTTGGAGAAGATGCAGGAGTTGTTGCACCAGTATTGGATGATGTCGGTACCGATGAAGGCCCTGACATTGTAGCTTGTACTAGAGGTGTAGCAACTTGATTCTTGTCATTTGCACACGAAGATGATTTATTACTTCCAAAGAAATCATCTTAGAAATGTTCAAACAAAATATCAAGTTCATTAGGAGTAGAGTTAGATGTGGAAGCTTGATCTTTGCTTGACTTAGTCGTCATTGGACGGATTTGTCCAGACGCTAGTATGCCGGATATTACGGGTTCTGTACTATTTTGCACAGAAGCCATGTAACACCCCCTTCCCGAGATGGAAAAGGAAGTTACATTCAAACCTAAAACAAAACGCCAATAAAAGCATACAGAGCACTATTAAACCATATTTAAAATAGACACCACCAAATATAAATGTCCCGAACGGTACTTTTCCTTTCTTCCAATACTTGCTTTACAACAATAAGAAAAACCTACCAATTCTTATTATCAAGCCTCTTAGATACAAGAATGCTCTGGATCCCTTGGTCCTTAGTTTCCTTTCGAATACCTGTCGCGAAGAAAGAAATGCGGTTGAGCCAGACGCTAAGTGCGCGGATATGATAGATAACAAACAATTACTAGAACCAAACGCCGAATAATAATAAAAATCAGTATTTAGACAACGAACATACTCCAAAGACGAAACTCGAAGTTCTAAATGTTCATCAAAACTAGATTGAGCATAAGACACACAAGATGTAACTTCAACAACAACATACGAAAATACTCATAACCAAGAAACAAAATTAAAAGACGTTGGACCGAACAAATCGATTTTAACATGTTTAATTAAACCGTAAACAAATGAATATTTACAAACTCGTTATTTCACAACAACAATTATTGTCACAGATCAAAATTATCAAATCATAACAAAATCAAAATCAAAATCATACCAAATGATTGTATACCGAGCTCGAATAACGCATACACTTGCATATCAACCGACGTGACAAGTGTCAGACATCTGGCCACACAGACCCGTACGTTGGGTAGCAAATCCACACGTACTAAATGTGAGATGCGGCGTTGGGCACTACACCGACATCCACCCTACAAACATATCACATAAACTAGGGTCGACCCATACGCCTCCTAAGTCAAATAATCACCACATATATAGCTCTCACAAGAGCACAAAAGAGGAGACGCCGTGGTCTAATCACACTGCCACGGTTAGTGTCACGCCATCGGTGCCACAATGACGTGCCTATGGCGAATACAATCCGAACTTATACTGAGAATTTCGCACTACCAACTTTTCTAAATCAAGACATATTTATTTCAGCACTTTACATGTTTAGAACTCCAATAGTTTCTCATACTTCAAGAAGGTTTTTGAAAACTATATCTAAACAAAAGTTTTACATAAAAGTCTTGTGATTCAAAGGATCAAAAACGAACTGAATCGGATTTAAAATGGATTTAAAATGAATTTTCGAAAAACATTGCGCTGTTCGGGTCTAAAACAAGACTAGTTTTGGAAAACACAGACTTTAGGCACCTTAGCATAAAAATCACAATTCGTTCGTGTGACAGTAAATCGTAGTAGACATCTCCAGCTTTTCAGAAACATATTTTATGCCTGAATTCGATAAACGAGCGATTTCTTATGATTTTTATAAACAACACGAAATTTTCAGAGAGAAATTCAGCACTTAAAAATAGATTTTGACGTTTTTATCATATTCGTAACTCGATTTATCGCTGCAAAACCAAAAGAGAACTCACCCTAGGATAGACATAATCCAATGATCAACTAATTGGACGGGAACATACACCAACTTGATGGAAGAAAGAACACATTGTTCACCAAATCAAACGAAGAGGATTGAAAGAACAACAAAGAAATCGTATATATTGTTAGTGCCAAAAATCGCCCAAAAGAACAACTTAAGGTTGATGTGGACTTTTAACAACTAAAGAAACGTATCTCAAGACCAAGCAACACAATCGCGAGGAAAAATGTAAACAAGACAAAGAATTTGGTGACGCGTAAACCCTAAAAAGAGGGAAAAAACCGCGGTCGACTTGTGAGAGTCGACGGTGCACTATAGTCACCAAACAGGGGCGAAAGTCCTTTTGTAACAGGTGTTTTGTGTACAACAAATTATAAATGAATGTAAATATAAACTTAGTCGTGTGCAAATGACGTGTGTCGTGCGTAAATCGTGCGAAAAAGTATGATGTCGTGCGCTTCGAACTGCTGTCGTGCAAAGTTGCTTCAGCGATATTCGTTCGAAGGCCTTGTAATTCGCTGTGTTCTCGATGCAGAATTGCTTAGAAAGTAGATGGAGCAGATGTAGATTGGATTGGTTTAGATAAACGCCGCTACTTTTTCGGTTGCAGCACAAGACTTTATATAGCTTCCGCTGGCCATTAAAGGAGTCTTTATGGCGCACTTCGTAACCGCTGTCGGACTTTAAATGACATTGATGACTTGTCCGTTACTGGCCGTTTGCACCATGAATGCTTGTAGACCTACATTAATGAACAAAAGAAATGGGTGTTTGACTGTTAACGGTTAGTATAATCGTACGTCCGTCTTAAGTCTCATACGTCGGTCGTACGGAACGTACGACCAACATAAAAATGTACGACCGAGTATACGTCTGTAAACAAGCTGTAAGACCGTATCTAAATGCAAGAGTGGTCTTATGGAAATGTTATCCGAGTTTTCTAGCGTCGGTCGTGAGGTGTGATTTTTTACCCAAACAGTTTGCCTCCAAAATTTGAATTTCAGGCGTGAAGTTCGAATTTTAAATCTGACGATGTGGTTTGCCACGTGTCGCATGGGGAGAGGATCTGGTCGAATTCCAACCGTCTTGGTTTGACTTGGATTGGAGGAAATGAGGTGGTCGTGACGTCACGACGGCGTGTCAGAGGCGAAAAGACGTTCAGAGGACATGTGTCGCCCATCAGCATGATGCATGTGAAAAGGCGACGACAGGTGGCGACCATCCAAGGGGTCTACCTGACACAATATTTGCCATAAATAGCGCGATTCTAGAAATTGTTTCCTTTTACGCTCACAACACATCTTCGAGAGAGTTTTTTCGAGAGAAAGAGTTAGAGGATTTTCACTGCTTGTTCGATCGTTCGAGGTTTTGTAGACGCATAAGGTACGATCTCTTACCCCTTCTTTTCATCATGCGACTCAAGTCAATAGCCAAAAAGGCTTCTGCGTATAAGGACCTTATGGACCTATACGCAACACACGTTTCTGTGCCTGATTTTTCTGTCTCCTCTGAGCCGGCGAGCTCTTTTCAAGAGAAGGAGGAGGTGGAATCTTTTAGGTTATCGGCGGGTATTCCCGCCGAAATCCGGTTATACACTCCCGACCAACTTAGACCGGCGGAGTGTTTAGGAGGATTCTTCGTCTTGTACGATTTTCCCTTTAGAATAGAATTTAGATGGCCATTTACTCCCCTGCTTAGGGAGTTTTCAGGTATCTTCGACTTATCTCCTGGTCAGATTCTGCCCGAATTTTGGCAAATCTTTCAAGAGATCGATCAGATCACCAGTGATTGGGATGTTCCTTTCACGGTGCGTGATCTGTTGATGGCGTTTGACGTGAAGTCGGATGACTATCGTCGTTATAGCCTAACCTCTAAGCTGAGGGGTGGACATACTTTGGTCCCTGATACCCAGGTTCATAATCATGGGTGGAAGGACAACTATGTTCTTGGTCGGGTGCGGACGTTTGGTCATGTCGACGAGGATACTTCCTGGGTCGCGTCTGGGTGGAACACCAGCGGTACATAAATTTTGTTTTGTCGTACGTCTTTTAGTACTTAACTTTGTCTTTTGCTAATCTTTTGTCGTTTTTGTTTTCAGATATCGATTTCGCTAGGTTTGGTCCTGCCGCCGATTCTCAAGAAAAGGTTGCGAGACTTTTCTCTTGTGGGGTCGGAGAGTTATTCGATAGTCGTACGACCGTCAGCACTTCAGAAGATGAAGAAAGAAGTCAACGAGAGACTTCGTCGAGTAAGTGTCCGTTAGTCGTACGTTTTCTGCTTTCCTTCGAGTCGTACGACAGTTATCTGACATTTTGATTTTCTACAGGTGGCTCTGATATGGAGTCTGCTTCAGTCAAGGCGAAGAGAGAAGCCCAACTAGCCTTGGCGAAGAAGGCCCAGGAGTTGAAGAGGAAGGATCCTTCGACTTCGGGGTCAGGGGTTATGAAGAAGACCAAGTCGGTCCTCCCTAGGGAACCGTCATCGACGGGTGGAGAGCCACTAAAGGTATCCACTCCTGAGAAGGCGAAGACGTCTACAGACGTGCCGAGGACGCCGCCGACGCTACACGGGTCGTCCACCGCGGAGGAGAAGGGGAAAGGTCCTCAGACTGAGGGACCTTCTGAAGTTATGACGGTGAACTTTCCGTTACCGTCAGACTTTTTGCTGGACGGCGTCCTGGATAGGGCGAATATTTTCCCTAACTTGGGAAAATTCCTCCTACCAGCCTTCAAAGATCGCTACCGTGGCGCTACTGTGGACGAGACAGGGTCTCACGTCACAGGCATGACCTTCCTGGTGAGTTTTTCATTTTCGCCGTATGTTTTATCCTCTCTTAGTAAGTCAGACTTACCTTTTCGTGCGACTGTAGGCGTTTCAGGCGTCGTTGTGCCTTTTCGGCCAACTGGAAGAGCTCCAAAAGGTCGAACCTTGCATCGTTGAGAAACTTCGGCGAGCGCAAGATGACGAGCACAAAGCCCGACAGGATGAGCGGGCGGCTAAGGCCAAGGCGGAGGCTCTCTCCATTTAAGTGGACGATCTCAAGAGTCTCCTGGAGATGTCGTCGCTGGAGAAGGAGGAGCTCCAAAATCGTCTCAGGGAGACATTGGAAAGGGCTTCTGCTTATGAAGCAGAGGTGACGATGACTAAGGCATCCCTCGACGTGCGCGAAAAACAAGTGGGGGAGCTTAAGTCGTCGGTTAAAGCTGCTGAGGCCAAGACGGGGGCCTTGGAGGAAAAGCTCCTCTCGTTTGAGGCGTTGACCCGTCTGAAGGTCAGGGCGGCGATTATGCGCCGTCACCTGCAGGGGAAAAACCCTTTGGCTGGCGCAGAGGCCGAGGTCGCGTCCTACCTGGAACACGTCGGGACCGAAGAGGATCTCGACCAAGAGGATAGGGTCGACGATACTGACTCCGCGGAGACCATGACGGGTGGTGCGGAAGACGAGGGTGGAGTTAATCAAGGCCCTCAATGAACTTTTGTAATTTCGTTCTAGGGCGACCGTTGGTGGTCGTGTCTGTTCTTGTACATCTTTCGAATTTAATACAAGCATGTTTTTTATAAATGAACAAAATAAACTAGTATAGAAAGTAATAAAGCAAACGTAGAATCGTACGACACGGGTACATATAACATTGGAAGTAGTCGGGCGACCGGGCCGTAAATATTATAAGTATGGAACTTAAGTCATAAGACTTTAGTTCCGATAGTTAACTTCAAGGAACACTTATGACGGTCACAAGACTTGTGTAATGAATCATAAGATTCCTTTTGTGATATGCAAGTCTTAGAGACTGGATTTTCACTGTAAAACCTGTTGTGATCATAAGATCTATGTACTGAATTGTAAGATTCAGTTCTCGTCGTGTGAGTTATGAATTATGGATCATGACTTTGTCTTCTCACGATATATATCGTAAGAATGATGTTCGTGCGATCCTGCGAACCTGCAATATAAGGTCTAGGGGTGGTCGTTGGTTTGACCAACGACCCTCCGATGCTTAAGTCAGTAATCGTTTGTCGAGGTAAATCGAAAAAATTCAAAGGAAGTACTTTTTTAGATGTACTGCGTTCCAGCTTCGTGGGATGTCTTGGTCGTCGAGGGTTTGAAGCCTGTAAGCACCCTTTCCGACGACCTATATTCAATAAGGTCATTCCCACTTAGTGGACAACTTACCTGCATTCGGTTCCTTAGTGTTCTGGAACACCCGTCGTAAGACGTAGTCAACTACCTGAAAGATTTTGGCCTTAACATTTTTATTGAAATGTCGCTTGACAACTTGTCGTTGAGATGCCATCCTGACCAAAGCAGACTCTCTTAACTCTTCAAGAGCGTCGATGTCGTAGCTTAGGTCTACCAAATTATGATCGACAAATGTATGTCTCGACGTCGGGAGCTGTATTTCAATAGGTAAGACGGCTTCACAACCGTAGACCAATGAAAACGGTGTTTGCCCTGTCGATGTTCTGGGCGTCGTACGATTGGCCCATAGGACCGATGTGAGTTCTTCGACCCACTTCCCTTTTGCCGCCTTAAGTCTTTTCTTGATTGAATTGATGATGACTTTATTGATTGATTCTGTAAGACCGTTAGATTGGGGATAACGTGGGGTTGAGGTCGTAAGTTTAATATTACGATCTTCACAAAATCGTAGTGTACGATCACTTATGAATTGTGACCCATTGTCACACACGATTTCGGAAGGGATTCCGAACCTGCATAGGATGTTAGTCTGGATAAAAGAAATAACTTCTTTGTCCCGAATGTGGGAGTAAGCGGCTGCTTCTATCCATTTAGAAAAATAATCTGTAAGGACTAACAGAAATACCTTCTGCCCCGGGGCAGGAGGCAATTTGCCAACGATTTCCATTCCCCACCTCATGAAAGGCCATGGAATTAAGGACGTATGTAAAGGTTCGGAGGGTTGGTGAGTCATACCTGAATGTCGTTGACATGCGTCACAGCCTTGGACGTACCTGGTGGCATCTTGCCTTAATGTCGGCCAGTAATAGCCTTGTCGTGATATACGGTTTGCAAGACTGCGACCACCAGAGTGGTTGCCACATTCGCCATCGTGCATCTCTTTTAAGACACTTTGTACCTGTTCGGAATTATCAATGCATCTTAGATTTAGACCCGTCGACGAGCGTCGATAGAGTCTATCGCCAATGATTATATATTTTGATGCTTTGAATCGAATCTTACGAGCTTCCATTCGATCTTCATGTAGTTGATTGTGCATAAGGTAATTTTTGATGTCAGTCGACCAACTGTTTTCCGTGCAAAGAGCACAGATTTCTTTAGAATCTTTAATAGATGAAGTCGCTAGATGTATCATAGGAATAGCGTCGAACGACGGCTTATTAAGTGTCGATCCCAGATTAGCTAACGCATCCGCTTGAGTATTTTGATCTCTAGGAATTTGCTCGATTGAGAATGGATCAAACATCTTGGATTTATCTTTGGCTACCTTGAGGTAGGCAATCATTTTGGAATCTTTGGCTGAAAATTCCCCGCTCATTTGGTTTACGACCAGTAGGGAATCGCTTCTGACGTGGAGCGCGACTGCCCCCAAGTCGTGAGCCATATTCATGCCCACGATCAGAGCTTCGTACTCCGCCTCGTTGTTAGTAGCTTTGAAACTGTATCGTATGGAGTACACCATCTTGCCCCCTTGTGGGGACTTTAAGACGACACCAAGGCATGCTCCCCCAGAGTTTGAGGAACCGTCGACATGGAGTACCCAGGTCGTGTCGCTTATAGTCGCCACAGTACAAATTTCGGTCTGCGCTTCTTTTTCCAGTTCAAGACTGAAGTCAGCGACTAAATCAGCCAAGACCTGCGATTTTATTGTTGTGCGAGGCTTAAAGTCGATATCGTAACTGCTGAGGTATATACTCCATTTCGCTAGTCTTCCTGATAGCTCAGGTTTTCTCAGGATCGACTTATAAGGAAAACTCGTCACAACGGTAATGGGATGGGATTCAAAGTAGTGTCGTAACTTTTTTGCTGCTGCTACTAGCGACAAAAGCAATTTCTCCATGGACGTATATCGAGTTTCTGCATCCAATAAAGACTTACTGACGTAGTAAATCGTCATTTGCTGCCCGCCGTCCTCTCTAGTTAAGACGACACTTACAGAGTGAGGACTTACAGCGAGGTATAGTTGTAGGACCTCGTGTTCTTCTGGTTTTGAAAGTAATGGCGGGACGACCATATATTATTTCAATCGTTGTAACGTTTGCTCGTGATCGTTCGTCCAGTCGAAGCCCTTGTTCTTTCTTAAGACGTTATAGAACAGACGACATTTATCCGACGATCGTGAGATAAAGCGATTTAGAGCGGCCACACGACCCGTGAGTCGTTGGACCTCCTTAAAATTTCTGGGCGACTTGATGTTCATCAAGGCTTTGATTTGATCCGGGTTAGCCTCTATGCCTCGCATTGTGACCATATAGCCCAGGAATTTCCCAGCGCTTACTCCGAAGGAGCATTTCGTAGGATTCAATTTCATCTGATATTTTCGCAGGATGTCGAAGGATTCTTTCAGATGATTGATATGATCGGTCGCCTGCTTAGACTTGATGAGCATGTCGTCAATGTAGACCTCCATGGTGTCGCCAAGATGTTCTTTGAACATCTTGTTAACCAATCGCTGATAGGTCGACCCCGCATTCTTCAGACCAAAAGGCATGACTTTGTAACAATAGATGCCTTTGTCTGTCATGAAAGCAGACTTCTCTTGGTCTTCGTCGTGCATCAATATCTGGTTATACCCAGAATACGCATCCATGAACGTCAGGAGTTCATGTCCTGCGGTCGCGTCGACCATAGCGTCGATGTGAGGTAATGGGAACAGGTCTTTAGGACATGCCTTATTAAGGTCTATGAAGTCGATGCAAACTCGCCATTTCCCATTCTTCTTTTGTACGACCACGACATTGGCTAACCAATCGGGGTATTTTACTTCTCGGATCTTCCCAGTCTTAAGCAAGTTGTCGACTTCATCGTTGATTACTTTGTTCCACTCAGGGGCGAACTTTCGATGCTTTTGCTTTACCGGTTTAAAAGATGGGTTGACGTTCAGCTTGTGAGATATGACATTGGGGTCTATACCCACCATGTCCTCGTGCTTCCAAGTGAAACAGTCAGCATATTCCTGCAAAAAGGAGATTAGTTAACTTTTTATGGCAGGATCTAATGATGCCCTCATGAAGACAATCCGATCAGGCTCATTCTGATCCAGGATGACTTCTTCCAGACTATAGTCGTTGGAAGATTCAATGGTATCCTGGATCTGTAACTGCTGCGCTGCAGGATCTGGTTGGGTTGCCATTATCCTGGAATCAACAAAAACTTTTTGAGATCGTTAGAGCGATGTATGCGATGGTCTGAGATTTTCTCTAGATGGGGTCCCACGGATGGCGCATGTTAATGCCAAAAATCGCACCAAAGGGACAACTTAAGGTCGATGTGGACTTTAACAACTAAAGAAAGGAATCTCTCGACAAAAGCGTGCGACAAAGATAAAAATGTAAATAAGATAGAAGATTTGATGATGCAGGAAAAACCTCAACGAGGAAAAAACCTGCGGATGACAGTGGATGTCGTCGCTGCACTATGGTCGCCAATCAGGGGCGATGTCCTTGGTGTTACTGATGTCGATCGTACAGGGATTACAATACAAATGAAGGAAAAGACTTCAAAATGTAAAGTACAAGTGTATGGAATGTAGAACAAGTATATGTCGTGTGTGAAAACTATGTATAAACTGTTGGTTGAGAGCGAGAGTCTTGCGTCGAGAGTGATCTTCTATGAATGATCTCTTTGCTTCGAATGAACATTCTTCGAGTGTTTGTGTTTGCTTCTGTTGTTCGATGCTCTTGTTCTATCTCTCTCTGTGTGTTATTCGGTGTTGATCAGGTGTCTTGAACTGATGATTGAGCTGGGATTTTATAGTCTTCGGATGACTTTAATTGAATCTTTAAGTGCCTTGAAGATGGTTTGTAACGGTCGTCGTCTTCAATGTGAGTTTAGATGCTCATAACTGATTTCGTCGGTTATAGCCGTTTGTCCATAAATGACTTTGACTCCTGCATTAAACACTTAAACAAATATAACATTTGTATAACGCGTTAGTCGGTCGAGGTCGTACGGTTTTATGCAACGGTCGTGCGGAATGGGCGACGTCGAGGTCGAGTGTCGTGAGGAACTCTCGACTTACCTTTTAGGAGGGATGACGGAGGTTCTTAGGGTCTTCGTCGGGACCTTATCTTAATACAAGGTATAACTCATGACATGCGTCTTACCTTCTTTGGTCGCGGTCGAGACCTGTGAAATTTTCTCCAAACAGTTTGCCCCCAAAATTTGAAAGTAGGATGGCAAATTCGAATTTTAAATTTTGCTCATCGGGTGTTCAGGGTTCTGCGTTAAAAATACCTTGGTTGTTTCGGAACCAAATTGGTTTAATTCTAACCGAACGAGAAGTCGAAGAGAAAACGGGGTCGTGACGTCATACTGACGCACGATTGTGCTTACCGGGTGTTATTTTAGAAATGTCGACGGAGCCCAGAGGTACTATTAGAAATGAAGATGATCTAGATGACTTCAGAAGTCTATCGAAAATTCCCATGGGGATTACTGTAAGTAAGGCTGGCGGGGTTCGACCGGAGATGTGCCCCGAGGGGTATGTCGCGATATACGAGTACCTGTTTAAGATGGGCTTCCACTGGTCGTATTTTCCTCTGGCCAAGGCATTTCTGTGTGAGTTTGACCTGTCGCCAGGGCAACTGATGCCCCAGTTTTGGCGAGTCATTCTAGTCACCGAGCGACTTACTTCGCACTGGGAGTGGCGTATAAAGTCACGAGCGATCAATATCGTCGTTATAGTTTACTTTCAAGGCTTAAAGGTGATTGTACCTTAGTTTTGAACACTGTTGTCAATGATCGCAAATGGAGGACGAGGTATGTACTTGTGCGGGAGGCGATGCTGGATATGGACAGTGATTGGATTAGATCCGTAGATACTGCACAACTGGCGACGATGTCTCATACTGTGCAACTGGCGACGATGTCTCATAATGCGCAACCGGCGACGATGTCTCATACTGCGCAACCGGCGACGATGTCTCATACTGCGCAACCGGCGACGATGTCTTTTATATCCTCGTCGACCCTTTCGTCAGCCGCCAGGGGCAAGAGTGTAAAGACGGGAGAAGATGAGGAGGAAGTCATGATGATCAACTTTACGTTGTCGACGATCCTCCTGACTGACTATGTCCTTGACGTGACGAAGTTATTTCCGTATCTAGGGAAATATCAGCTCTTTTCTTTCAAGGAGCGTTTTCAAGGGACCTCTATCGAAGAGATGGGATCGCGAGGAGGAGGAGGAAAGTCTCCAGGGTGAGGCGTCAAGCAGGGACGCGACCGACGATCCCCCTTTGCCTTAGGAAATGTCTTTGTCATTTGTCGTTTCTTTTGCTGCTCGACTGTCAGTGGTCGAGTTATTTTGAATGTAAATGACAAACTATTCAGGGAATGAAATTTAAATTTCCGTCGTACTCGTGTTTTGTATATTCAGTAAGTAAATAACACGTCAATTATGAAATTTACTGAGTATAATATAATAGAAATCATGCGACTTAGGCATCTATTGCAACGCAATAGCTTAGAATGTAAGACATAGCGCTTGTAAATCGTGTAAACAAACATAGGAATGTGCGACCAAAGCATACATTCAGAGTAATAAATTTTTCTAAGTTTAAGAAACTTAGAAAAAAGTCGTGTAGACTTTGCGATCATATGACTAAGTTGTGCGACGAGCTTGAATCGTGTGTCCCTGTAAAGGATGATCAAGTCATGGACTTGGTCATTTATGTCGTGCGACCTGGCGAAACTAGAGTCGTTTGATTATTGTCATGCGATTCTGCAGAATAAACAATGTCAGAGGTTGGTCGTTGGCTAACCAACGACCCTCCGATGCTTAAGTCAGTAATCGTTCGTGATGAGAAATTGTATGAAGGAAGAGAGAAGAGAGAAGAGATTAGGATACGTACCTTCTCATATTTATTTCTTTTATTTGACGGGGTATTTGCCCCCTGTCATTTATTATCCTATTCCTTTCAGGAGGAAAATAGGTTTTAAATGACAAATCGACACAGGGATCTTGGAAAATATCATCTATGTGTGCATTGACTGTGTTTTCGCGCGACAGGGCCATATGGTCATTTTATTCCTGTAGACAAGGCATAAGTGTTTGTTTCTAAGGATAGAAGGACGAACCTGTCGCGCCGCCGCTGCTAAGCGATTTACTTTCGCGGTTTTAGAGTTGATTTATAGCAGTCACGAGCGACTTTTGGCTCACTTTTGATTTCTTGGATGCCCCACGGCGTAGGGAACTTCAGGGTCTGATAATATGTCGAGGGAACGACTTTCATTTCGTGAATCCATGGTCGACCTAGAATGATGTTATAGGCCGACGCACAGTCGATGACGCTGAACTTGGTCTGTTTGTTGATTCCTCTGGCGTAGACTGGCAAGATGATATCTCCATAAGTACTCGTCGCTTCTCCATTGAAACCAACCAAAGTTGTTGAACGTCGGGTGATTTCCGAGCGATCGATTCCCATGGCTTTGATGGTGTTGAGAAAAATGACGTTTGCTGAACTGCCCCCGTCGACCAAGACTCGACGAGTTAGACAGTTACCAACCGTGAGTTGAATGATAAATCCGTCGTGGTGCTTCTGATACAAGTCACCGAGGTCGACTTGGTCGCATACGATCTTCATAGCTTCCAACTCCATATCTCCTCTAGGCCTTGATGAACGCGGAATAGGCCGATCGTCTGGTGCCTGACTGGCGTGACGTTTGGCTGCAGAATACGTTAGACCATATACGTCTGAACTACCAGTGATACAATTGACGACTTTCGCATGCTCGGGGGTTGACGGTCGAACATCGTTAGCTGGGGTAACGACGTCATCGATGATGTCTTTGAGATTGCCCTTTGGGACATGATACACCAGCTCCTTTTTTAGAGCTATCCAATCATCTGTCGCATGACCATGGTCGACATGGAAGTCGCACCATTTAGATTTATCTTTCTTAGCATCGTCCTGACCGGACTTCGTTGGCCATCGAATAGTCGCTTGGGCGGTCTTCAGAGCTTCGACCAAATCTTTAGTGGACCCTTTGAATCAGTAAGAGGATACCTTGGGGTATTGAGGAAATTTGGTCGCGGTCTTAGCCACTGCTTTTGTCTTGAATCGGACGTTCGAGACCTGGCGGGCGGGCTCTATTTTGGAAATCGCTTTCGTCTTGAATCGGACGTTCGAAATCTGGCGCGCTGGTTCTGCTTGGGCAAAATTTCACAAGTCTCGACCGCGACCAAAGAAGGTAAGACGCATGTCATGAGTTATACCTTGTATTAAGATAAGGTCCCTGTAATACCCCGGGTAAGTTCGTTAGTTAAAATCTCTTTTCCGTTAAGTTTAGTTAAACTTTAAAGTTCGATGTGTAGGGTAAGTTTAGGTGAAATTATAAGTTAAGGGTACTTTGGTCATATTTGAATAGTTCAAGCCAAAAGTGTAAATTGGGTTTGATATACACCCTTGTAGACTTCAGATATTTCATAACTCAAAAATATCAGTGTGTGTGTGTGCGTGTTCTTGAGGAGAAAAGAAGGAGAAGAAGGAAGTACGGTTAAGGCTCCGATTGAGTGTGTTGGAATCAAAATTAAGGTATGTATTCTTTAGGTTTTGTGTTTGTAATCATCAGTAGTAAATTCCTATCGGTTTAGAATTTCCAGTTTCATGTTTAGTATAGATTTCAATCGCATCTGGGAAAGTTTAGACCGACTGTGTTCTTAGACTCTCGGTGGAGTCCCGGTACTGTCGACTCCCGGTGGAGTCCCGGTATTGTCGACTCCCGGTATCGACAAGACCCGGTAATACCAACTCCCGGTACTGGAGAGTCCCGGTACTGGAGTGTCCCGGTACAGTGGAGTCCCGGTGCAGTGAGTTCCGGTAGTTTTGGTAGTCTCCGGATATAGTTTCTGAATGTATTGTTGGATTAATTTGCTCCTAAAACTTCCTGGGGGCGGCCCCCAGACCCCGCAAGGGCGTTGCCCCTTGACCCCATCCGCTATCCGGGTAGCGGAACCCCCGTGATAAGTTGCTGAAGGGAGAACTGTTGAGGATAAGATTTTAGTAGGCTTTATATGTTTGGCTAGTAAAGCGGTATGTGTATCTTAAATTGTTTCAGATTCTGTGGAGTCGTGGTAAGAGATAAGACCAGTGTGAAAGGAGCTTGCGAGCGTGTGTAATAATCAAAACAGGTGAGTTTTACTTCAAAGTGTTTTAAACTGGAATACATTTATGTGGATGTTGAATATTTGATAAATGGTATGAATATGTCATACGTGTGTAATTATGATATAATGAGATATTATAATTACGTGAGTATTATATCAGAATATAATACGTGGCCGGGCATAGGACCGGTGTGTTTACTGTATTTGTTGTATAGTAGATTAGTTGGCTCGCAACCAATTAATTTGGCCAATTGTGGAGGAATAAGGTGAAATGAGATGTGTACGAAGCTTGAGTCTTGATTGGTATTTAAATACGTGTGGTATGTTTATATTTTACGAAAGGATTACCAAAGGATTTACATAAAAGGTTTTATAATGATTTTGGAAAGGACCGAGATTAACTCACTAGACCCGTTTGGTCTAACCCTCATTTTGTTTTCAAAAATATGTTTTCCAGGTCGAGGAATTGATAGCGGCAAAGGAAAGAATAAGGTGTAGGCTGCCTCCGTTGATCAATGATGTTTTAAGAAGCTTATATATTTTGTAATGTCAAGACTAATGAGACCGTACTTGGTTTGTTATGTAACTTTTGTTGTAAATCAGTGATATGTATGCATGTTATGTATTATGAAGTATGTTATGGGATTTGGGTTGTTACAAATGGTATCAGAGCCCTAGTTTAAGGGATTTAGGTATACGGATCTATACCTAGACTTAAACTGCATGTGAAGTAGGATGTCCTTAATATTTTAGAACCTTGGGATATTAAGTATAAAAGGTAGAAGGAACATCATGTAAGGTAACTTCATATTACACCTGGCCAGTGTAATTGTGATTTTACAGGTACATGTTTGAACTGGAATACCTTGTTATATGGGGTATGTGATTATGTGTATATTTACGTTGTTTGAATCTACAGAATGGCAAGCGGTACTCGAAATACGAATAGAAGAGGAGGAGGAAATCCAAATAGTACGAATCCACCAATAGGAACGGGAGGAAGAAGAGGAGAGCGAGGGGGAGGTAGAACTGGGGGCAGAACCGGATGTAGAGTTCAGGGGCGAGGTACGGAGTTTATTACAAGAGACGATTTGATGATGGAGATGGGAAGACTTCAAGAAAATATTCAGGCTATGTTCGACCAAGCTCGTCCTACTGAAACACCGGATCATGGTTTGGAAGACGAAATGCCCGTTACACCTACGGTCATACCAGTGTCAAGAAGGTGTGATTACAAGATGTTCTTAAACTGTAGACCTCCAACTTACTCAGGAGATAGAGACCCAGTGAAGGTGATGAGATGGTTAAAAGAAATATAAGCCATCTTCAAGACCAGTAAGTGTGCGGATGAGGACAGAGTATTATACGGAACGGCGATGTTGAAGGCAGATGCTCTGTACTGGTGGGAAGCTCACATTGATTCCAAAGGATCTGATGTGTACTCAACTTTTACTTGGGACGAATTTACAACAGCTTTCAAAGAACAGTTTTGTCCTCAAGCAGCAGTTAGACAGTTGGAAGAGGAATTCATGGACCTACATCAGAGAAGTTTATCGGTCAGGGATTACACTGCTCGCTTTCTGGAGAAGTCTCGTTTTGCAAAGTACTATGTCGCCACAGAGGCACTGAAGATGGAAAGGTTTATCTTCGGGTTGAATTCCGAAATTAGAAAGTTAGTGATTGCAACAGGACCTGAAACCCTCGCAGCCGCAGTAGATGCCGCGGAAAATGTAGAGCAAGATAATAGGAGAGACGATAGTGATAGAAGTTTTGGAAAAAGGAAATTGGAGGAAATGACGTACGATTTGGAGGAATACGAATCCCTGAGGTCTGATAGTTATTTACCTTTCAGATCAGTTCAAAGATCATGTCCAAAATGCAATCGTGTTCATCAAGGAAACTGTTATGTGGAGTCCCGAAGATGTTACAAGTGCGGGAAGACTGGTCACGTTGTTAGAGACTGTCACGTAACTCAATTCTGTTTCGTTTGCAATTCCCCGGATCATATACAATCAGATTGTCCGCAATGGAAAGCACAACAAAGTAATATGACAGTGAGACCAATGGGTGGTAAGTCGGGAGGAATACAAGGGTCTAAACTACCTGGAATCCAAGGTCGTGTTTTTCAGATGATGGAACAAGAGGTAGAAGAAAGTCCTGATGCTGTTAAAGGTATATTTCTATAAACTCTATATGTGCTAAGGTGTTATCTGACTTCGGTGCAAAATGATTATTGGTATTTCCGTGCTTTTGTTGCTTATCTATGTTAGAGATATAGGTGGGTGTGGGGTGGTTATTCACTTACTTTTCTATGGTTTTGATTGAGTTCGAAGTAGCAGAGATAAGTATTCATACCTTTTCGCTTAACCGAATTCCGGGACGGAATTCTTTTAAGGGGGAGATGATGTAATACCCCGGGTAAGTTCGTTAGTTAAAATCTATTTTCCGTTAAGTTTAGTTAAACTTTAAAGTTGGATGTGTAGGGTAAGTTTAGGTGAAATTATAAGTTAAGGGTACTTTGGTCATATTTGAATAGTTCAAGCAAAAAGTGTAAATTGGGTTTGATATACACCCTTGTAGACATCAGATATTTCATAACTCAAAAATATCAGTGTGTGTGTGTGTGTGTGCGTGTTCTTGAGGAGAAAAGAAGCAGAAGAAGGAAGAACGGTTAAGGCTCCGATTGAGTGTGTTGGAATCAAAATTAAGGTATGTATTCTTTAGGTTTTGTGTTTGTAATCATCAGTAGTAAATTCCTATCGGTTTAGAATTTCCAGTTTCATGTTTAGTATAGATTTCAATCGCATCTGGGAAAGTTTAGACCGACTGTGTTCTTAGACTCCCGGTGGAGTCCCGGTACTGTCGACTCCCGGTGGAGTCCCGGTATTGTCGACTCCCGGTATCGACAAGACCCGATAATACCAACTCCCGATACTGGAGAGTCCCGGTACTTGAGAGTCCCGGTACAGTGGAGTCCCGGTGCAGTGAGTTCCGGTAGTTTTGGTAGTGTCCGGATATAGTTTCTGAATGTATTGTCGGATTAGTTTTAGTAGGCTTTATATGTTTGGCTAGTAAAGCGGTATGTGTATCTTAAATTGTTTCAGATTCTGTGGAGTCGTGGTAAGAGATAAGACCAGTGTGAAAGGAGCTTGCGAGCGTGTGTAATAATCAAAACAGGTGAGTTTTACTTCAAAGTGTTTTAAACTGGAATACATTTATGTGGATGTTGAATATTTGATAAATGGTATGAATATGTCATACGTGTGTAATTATGATATAATGAGATATTATAATTACGTGAGTATTATATCAGAATATAATATGTGGCCGGGCATAGGACCGGTGTGTTTACTGTATTTGTTGTACAGTAGATTATTTGGCTCGTAACCAATTAATTTGGCCAATTGTGGAGGAATAAGGTGAAATGAGATGTGTACGAAGCTTGAGTCTTGATTGGTATTTAAATACGTGTGGTATGTTTATATTTTACGAAAGGATTACCAAAGGATTTACATAAAAGGTTTTATAATGATTTTGGAAAGGACCGGGATTAACTCACTAGACCCGTTTGGTCTAACCCTCATTTTGTTTTCAAAAATATGTTTTCCAGGTCGAGGAATTGATAGCGGCAAAGGAAAGAATAAGGTGTAGGCTGCCTCCGTTGATCAATGATGTTTTAAGAAGCTTTATATATTTTGTAATGTCAAGACTAATGAGACCGTACTTGGTTTGTTATGTAACTTTTGTTGTAAATCAATGATATGTATGCATGTTATGTATTATGAAGTATGTTATGGGATTTGGGTTGTTACAGTCCCGACGAAGACCCTAAGAACCTCCGTCATCCCTCCTAAAAGGTAAGTCGAGAGTTCCTCACAACACTCGACCTCGACGTCGCCCGTTCCGCACAACCGTCGCATAAAACCGTATGTCCTCGACCGACTAACGCGTTATACAACTGTTATATTTGTTTAAGTGTTTAATGCAGGAGTCAAAGTCATTTATGGACAAACGGCTATAACCGACGAAATCAGTTATGAGCATCTAAACTCACATTGAAGACGACGACCGTTACAAACCATCTTCAAGGCACTTAAAGATTCAATTAAAGTCATCCGAAGACTATAAAATCCCAGCTCAATCATCAGTTCAAGACACCTGATCAACACCGAATAACATACAGAGAGAGATAGAACAAGAGCATCGAACAATAGAAGCAAACACAAACACTCGAAGAATGTTCATCCGAAGCAAAGAGATCATTCATAGAAGATCACTCTCGACGCAAGACTCTCACTCTCGACCAACAGTTTATACATAGTTTTCACACACGACATACACTTGTTCTACATTCCATACACTTGTACTTTACATTTCGAAGTCTTTTCCTTCATTTGTATTGTAATCCCTGTACGATCGACATCAGTAACACCAAGGACATCGCCCCTGATTGGCGACCATAGTGCAGCGACGCCATCCACTGTCATCCGCAGGTTTTTTCCTCGTTAAGGTTTTTCCTGCGTCATCAAATCTTCTGTCTTATTTACATTTTAACTTTGTCGCACGCTTTTGTCGAGAGATTCCTTTCTTTAGTTGTTAAAGTCCACATCGACCTTAAGTTGTCCCTTTGGTGCGGTTTTTGGCATTAACAGTTTGGCGCCATCCGTGGGACTCCATCTAAAGAAAATCTTCGACAAACGTGCGTGGTACTAACAGTTTCTTGGAGTTTTCTCTCGTTTTCTGTTACAGGAAAATGGCAGCCCCTGGAAATCAGCAGCATGTTATTGCCCAGATGTATCAGGAGCTTGAAGTCGCCCAAAATCAAATCAATGCCATGGCCGAGCAGAGTCGCAGAGCAGCTGAAGATATTTGCGCGGCTGAGAAATCCTTTTGGACCTCATAATGGTCCTAGGCCATTCGTCCAGAATCCCAGTCCAGGGTCATTCGGCCAAAATGGTCCTAGGCCATTCGTGCAAAATCCGGGTCCAGGATCAGGTCCGTTCGCTCAAAATCAGCATCCAGGTCCGTTCATGCAGAACCCGCAGCCGGGGCCGTTCAACCCAAATCTCCAGTTCGGGACAGTTCCTCCTCAGCACATAAGGCCACCGCCGTTTCAGAATGGATCGCAGCAGTTTCATTATGGGTCGCAACCATATTCTGTCCCTCTCAACGGGGACACCAATGGTTCGTCGCATGGCAATGGCACCAGTTCAGGTGTCAATCCGCAGACAGGCGTACCTCCTGACCCCGTCGCCCAACGGCTGAAGATGCTAGAAGATCAGAACGAGTGCGTCTTATCTTTGCTCACCAAACTACCTGGGGCAGCCGTACCCGTCTGTAACGTCCCAAAAATTTCAAGCAAATTAAAATTTTTAAAATAAACAATTTATTTATAACAACTCATTAATTGATACCAACGTTTCGTTTGCAAACACATAATTAATATCTTTATAAATTAAAACCAGCGGAAACAATGCTTAATTATCAAAACCATAAGTCAAACCACTCTCCTCGCGCGCCAGTGTGTACTCATCCCGCCTTGGAGCCGCTCGGACCTGAAACCACAGTTTATTGGGAAAGGGTAAGCACGAAGCTTAGTGAATTCAAACACCATAAATAATACAGTTATTCCACACTACCCCTAAAACAGATAGTGACACATAAGCGATCATACAGGTCTACGAACAAAATCATAAACATGTATATCCACACCCACCCACCAAAGAGGCACAAGTCGGTCCCACCGACAAGTCGGTCCCACCCACCACATGATAACATCTTCGGCCCCGCCGAATCCCCGGTCCCACCGAGTCTCTACGCCCCGCGTATAAAACCTCCGGCCCCGCCGGACCCTCGGTCCCACCGAGTTAACATGGCAACATAGTATCAACTAGACACCCCACTATCTAGTTCCACAACACAATCACATTAAGCTACCACACACGTACTGCAGCAATGATAAAACAACTAATATTATATATAGTGAGAGAACTCACCTCAAATGCGCGCCTAGCTTAATCAACCCAAAACAAGCTTCACAATTACGGTCACTTTCCAGCACCTAAACGCATGTTAAAACGTGTCAATACGAGACTCGGACCCTATGACACGACACACGCTTATACCGTCACTAAAACTAATTTCCGTTCTCACAAAACAGGTCTGTTCGGGACCTGTTTCGACCCCTTTAAACCCAGAAAAATCCCAATATTATTTCATGACCAGAAAGTCCTCTGAGTTAGGGTTCCAAGGACATATAATACGCCTCCTAACGATTTTTCTACAATTTATTACGAATTAAATACGAACGATTACCAAAACTGCCAGTTTTCGGTCCAGCCTGCACAAACAGCCCAAAACAGCCTAGCTACGGGCTTAATCAGACTTTCGGCAAAACACGAAAAACCTTCCCGATTCTATTTGGGAACTTTGGGCACCAGATTCACCTCAAAACGAGTTACGAGCAGAAAGTTATGGTCTACACAAAACAGTGGCAGATTCCAGAGTTTTACACATAAAATGACGAATCACCGAACTTGCGACCACTTTTTCGCCCAGTTAGAGACCGAACCAGTTTTTCGCTAAAACACGGAAAACGTGCTCGACCCTGAGCTTGAACCGTGGGCGCCAGTTTCGGCTCAAACGGAGTTACGACCGAAAAGTTATGATTACGCGAAAACTGGACAGCACACTAAGAATTTTCCTAACATCACGATTTATAAAAACGGTTCAAGGCTTAACGATTCGGGTTTTACGCTACGAGTGTGACCCACTGCCACCGCCCTCCACCCACAGCCACCGCAGCGGCGGCGTGTGGCGGTGGTGGTCTCGCCGGAAAAACGAAAAGGAAAAGAAAGGAACGAGACTAACGAGAACCACTTACCTCAACGGCGTCTCACCACCACAACCAAACCTCTCACCCTCGACTCCTCCGACGACAGCCGGTGGTGGCGGTATCCGGCGACAGTAGCGGCTCCGGAGACAGCAGCAGTGGCGACGACGGCTGCTGCTGTGGTCTTTCTCCTCGTCTCTCTCTTCTCGCGATCGCTCTCTCTCTCTCTTTTCTTTTACTTACGGCCGCACCACACCAAGGAATAGAGAAAGAAGGTTTCAAGGGTTTGGAGATTGTTTTGGCTTGGTTGGCTTGGAATACAAGAAAGAAACGAGAGGCATGGGGGGGTTCGGCCTTTTTCTTGCATGGGCCGAACCTTGCCCAATGTTTACCAAGTTCCACGATTAGACCCCCAAAAACGTATCACTTGGCGCGAACTAAGACGGTTTAAAAAATTAATACGCAAATGGTCAACTTGCTAACCCCGTTAGGAAAGATTCGCTAAAAGAACGATATTAAAACAGATAAAGGTAAGCATTTTACATTATTAAAATTAACTAAATAAACGTACCGGGACACGGCTTTACAACTCTCCCCCGCTTGGATTAGACTTCGTCCTCGAAGTCTATGCCCGCAAACAGCTCCGGGTAATTCTCCCGCATCTCGGCTTCGGGTTCCCACGTCCATTCTGAACCTTTTCGGTGCTGCCACTGGACCTTCACCAATCCAATGACTTTGCTCCGCAGAGTCTTCGTCTTCCTCTCAACGATGGCTAATGGCTTCTCCACATAGTTGAGTCGCTCGTCGATCTGAATATCTTCGAGGGGAACTACCGCAGACTCATCCATCACACATTTCCGCAACTGAGAGACGTGGAAAGTGTTGTGGATCAGGCTCAGTTCTTCTGGTAGCTCCCATCGGTAAGCTACTTTCCCCACACGCGCGATGACCTTGTACGGTCCGATATATCGGGGACCCAACTTTCCCCGCTTGCGAAAACGGATTACCCCTTTCCAGGGTGACACTTTCAAAAGAACGTGATCCCCGACTTGGAACTCCAAGTCCGATCGTCTCTTATCGGCGTAACTCTTTTGTCGACTCTGAGCAGTGACTAACCGATCCCGCACCATCTGAATCATTTCTGTCGTTTTTAGCACAACATCGGTGCTCCCCAGCACCCTGTGACCAACCTCGCCCCAACAAATGGGCGTCCGACACTTCCTGCCATACAACACTTCGTACGGCGCTCTACCGATGCTAGCGTGATAGCTGTTATTATAGGAGAACTCAGCTAGTGGAAGATACTGATCCCAACTACCCCCGAAGTCAATCACACATGCTCGCAGCATGTCCTCAAGTGTCTGAATAGTACGGTCACTTTGCCCGTCGGTCTGAGGATGAAATGTTGTACTGAAATGCAACCGCGTACCCATTTCATTCTGAAACTTCTCCCAAAACCGGGAGGTGAAACGAGTATCCCGATCCGAGACAATCGAGACTGGCACCCCGTGCCTAGTTACAATCTCTCGGATGAAAACCTCCGCGAGCTTATCCGCCGAGAAGCTCTCTTTAATCGCCAAGAAGTGAGCGCTCTTAGTCAGACGATCCACAATTACCCAGATGGTATCATTCCCTCGCTGAGTTTTGGGAAGCTTCGTGATGAAATCCATCGTAATCTGCTCCCACTTCCACACAGGAATCTCCAACGGCTGCAATTTCCCATGCGGTCGCTGGTGCTCCGCCTTGACCTTCCGACAGGTCAAACATACCTCAACACATTTGGCTACATCCCGCTTCATGTCGGGCCACCAATAGCCTTCCCGCAAGTCCCTGTACATTTTGGTAGCTCCCGGATGAATCGAAAACTTGGACTTATGCGCCTCGTCCAATAGTATCTGTCGGTTCCCACCGGTGAATGGGACCCACACTCTACCATATCGGGTCAATAATCCTCGACTATCCCGTACCAATTTCGGAATTTCTCCCGAAACCCTCTCACGTTTTGCATTTTCCGCCAACACGGCCACCTCCTGAGCGGCACCTATCGACTCCAAAAGAGGTGCAACTACTGTCAACCGTTGACACAGGCCCTTCAACGGTCCCCCAACCGGATGTCGGCTTAGTGCGTCCGCGACTACATTTGCTTTACCCGGGTGGTAAAGTATCTCGCAGTCGTAATCCTTGACCACATCAAGCCATCTTCGCTGACGCATATTAAGATTTTGCTGATCCATCAGGTATTTAAGGCTCTTATGGTCGGTGTAGATAGTACACTTGACACCATAAAGATAGTGTCTCCAAATTTTTAGAGCAAACACCACCGCTCCCAACTCCAAGTCATGAGTCGGGTAGTTCGCTTCATGAGGCTTCAGCTGCCTCGAAGCGTAAGCTATGACCTTGCCGCGTTGCATCAGCACGGCACCCAACCCCTGATATGAAGCATCACAATAAACCACCAAATCCTCCATACCCTCGGGCAAAGTTAACACAGGAGCCTCGCATAAACGTCTGCGTAGCTCCTCAAATGCCTTCTGCTGCTCTTCACCCCAACTGAAAGCTGCAGTTTTCTTCGTCAGTCGAGTCATAGGCAAGGCAATCTTGGAGAAATCTTGGATAAATCTCCGATAGTACCCTGCTAACCCGAGAAAACTCCGCACCTCGGTAGGAGTTTTCGGCACCTCCCACCGTATTACCGCTGAGATCTTGGCCGGATCGACCATGATACCGTTCTGATTCACGACATATCCTAGGAATTGGACCTCTCGTAACCAGAATTCACACTTGGAGAACTTAGCATAAAGCTTCTCCCGCCTCAAAACATCTAAAACTTCCCGCAAATGCACCTCGTGCTCTTCTTTCGTCTTCGAATATACGAGGATATCGTCGATGAACACGATCACCGAACGATCCAGCATCGGGCTGAATACCCTGTTCATGAGGTCCATGAACGTTGCTGGTGCGTTGGTGAGCCCGAAAGGCATCACCACGAACTCGTAATGGCCATACCGCGTACGGAATGCCGTCTTCTCCGCATCCTCACTTCGTACCCGCATCTGATGATACCCGGATCTCAGGTCAATCTTAGAGAACCACGAGGCTCCCTGCAACTGATCAAACAAGTCGTCAATCCTTGGTAGAGGATAACGATTCTTTACCGTAAGCTTATTCAGCTCCCGGTAATCAATACACATCCGCTGAGATCCATCCTTCTTCTTCACGAACAAGATCGGAGCTCCCCACGGTGAACAACTCGGCTTAATGAACTCTTTCTCGAGAAGTTCCTGCAACTGATCATACAGCTCCTTCATTTCCGGTGGAGCCAGGCGATAAGGTGCCTTGGCCACCGGAGCAGCACCCGGAATCAGATCGATTCGAAACTCCACCTGTCGTTCGGGAGGTATCCCCGGTAACTCGTCGGGAAACACATCGGCAAACTCCCTCACGACTGGCACATCTTCGGCAGTCTTTTTCGCCTCGTCAACACGCGTATCTATCACATACGCCAAGTACCCCTGACCACTATGCTGAAGGTGCCTCTGAGCCCTCGCCGCGGATCATATTGCCGTAGTCCGTCTGGGCGAGTCTCCCTGAATCAACAACTCTCCCCTACTTGGGGTTCGAACCCGCACTTGCTTGTGGCGACAAACAATTTCCGCATCAAACGCGTCCATCCAATCCATGCCCACAATCACACAAAGCTCTCGCATAGCTATCGGAATCAAGTCTATGGGAAACCTCACACCCGAGATTTCCAACGTGCATCCCCGATACACATCCGTAACCGTCAAGGTCCTATCATCGGCAACCTCGACCACCAAAGGACACCCTAACCGTCCCACCACTCGGCCCAAACTCTCGCTAAAGGTGCGAGACACAAATGAATGAGTAGCCCCGCTATCAAACATTACAACCGCAGGCACCGAGTTAACTAGAAACGTACCTAGCATACAATTAACAACATATAAAAACAAGGCATGAAAAGGAAGGACGAAAAGAAAAAGGGTGATGAAACATACCTGTCACCACCTTAGGCGTCGCCTGCGCCTCTTCCACCTTCAGCTGGTGGACTCTACCTCGGGCCGCCTCCGTCCCCGGCTGACCCGTACGACCGTCAGTGATGCGCAGTGGGGCATTTGCAGGAGCCCTCTGTGCACCACCCCCATCAGCTGCTCTCGCGTTCAGACAATTGGCCCTCACGTGGCCCGTCTGCTTGCAGCTAAAGCAGATCATCAAAGGCGACTTGCAATCCCGGCTGAGATGACCGGACTGCCCACACTTGAAACACCCGTCAGTCTTCTTCCCACTAGTATCCCTGGGTTTAAACCCACCACTCCTCGAACTCCCACGCGAATCAGCAAACTTTGACTTCTTTTGCACCGCAGAGATTGGCGTCACCGCCTGTGCTGCCTTTCTCTTTCTGGCTTGGGTCTCCAACTCCAGCTCCCTTCTTCGGGCTGCATCCATCATTGCTGACAAAGAGGCGTACAGTACCGTGCTCACGAACTCCCTGATCTTGGTACGTAACATATCCTTATACCGAGCCATCTTCATTTCCTCCGAAGCGGCATATTGAGGACAAAACAGCGCCATCTCAGTAAATTTCTTGTTCATTTCTTTAACAGTCTCCGTGGTCTGGGTCAGTTCCAAGAACTCCTTCGCTATCCGCTCCATCTCTACCGGAGGCACGTACTCGGTACGGAACCGAGTAACGAACTCCTCCCAAGTAAGGGTAGTACGCTCGGCAAGAGTCAGCGCTGAGGCGCACCAATCCTTCGCCCCATCGCGAAGCAAGTTCACAGCAAAACGGACCTTCAGATTATCCGGGCAGCCGCAGGTCAAGAAGGCACACTCCATATCAGAAACCCAACGCATGCTAACAATTGGGTTCGGGTCTCCCTTGAACTCCGGGGGAGAACAGGCAGAGAGATCCCGATACTGGAACTCTCGATTACGGGGCGGTCCCCCAGCAGGCCGCGGAATTGCTGCAATGCGCTCCTCTAACAGAACCGTCACCTGATCTTGTATGGCGGTGATAATCTCGGGGATTGCCTCCCCTACCGCATGCGCTACCTCCGCTGCAATCATCTCTCGGATCTGCTCCTCCGTGATCCCCGCCTCCGCTCGCGGCTCAGTCGCGATGTTCCTCCTAGTGATGGCCATACTAGAAAGAAGAAAAACATACAACGAGTTATTAGTACCTAATAACTCACACCGACAACACTCACGCTCAGCTCCTTGGATTCCTCGCGACTTTCCCGACTCGAGCACTGATCCTGTGCTTCCGGTAGTAGGAGCTCTACTACTACCTTCCACACCTATCATCGCTCGTTCCGAGTCCCATCCCGAGGGGTCCAAGTAGCTTCTCGCCGCAACTACACACATATGCCCGCACCGGCATATATACTCACTCTTCCTAGCTCCCTAGGAATTTCATCCCAACCACTACCCTTGCTACTACCGAATCCCCACTAATCATAAAGAGTGGCCTCGCGAATACCCGATTACATGCAGTGCAAAACAAATAGACAGTCGAATACAAGATTCTATCCTAGAACGGTTGGACTCAAACAAGAGTTGTGCAATAGAACTAAATCGAATATTCTAAGGCTATAAGTCTCTTACTGCATACAACCTAGAGGGCATTCACTTAGTAACCTATCATAATTAGCATGAATTCCTAATAGCAAGCAGTTCAACATACCGCAGAGTGTCAACAACAGGCAATCTAGCATGCATACTCTATGATCTAGAAAGCAATAAAACACTAAGCATTGTACCTTTCCCTTCGGCTCCGGCTGACGGTACACACTGCGCCCCCGATCACCGTTCCTCGAACGGGTTTTTACCTTTTCTTTTATTTCCAAAAAGATTTAATAAAGAATTTGAAAATTTCCCAGCCGCAACTTGAGACCAAACACACCGAGGTGCGTTTGATTCACTCAAGCTGTGCTCTGATACCAAGTTGTAACGTCCCAAAAATTTCAAGCAAATTTAAAATTTTAAAATAAACAATTTATTTATAACAACTCATTAATTGATACCAACGTTTCGTTTGCAAACACATAATTAATATCTTTATAAATTAAAACCAGCGGAAACAATGTTTAATTATCAAAACCATAAGTCAACCCACTCTCCTCGCGCGCCAGTGTGTACTCATCCCGCCTTGGAGCCGCTCGGACCTGAAACCACAGTTTATTGGGAAAGGGTAAGCACGAAGCTTAGTGAATTCAAACACCATAAATAATACAGTTATTCCACACTACCCCTAAAACAGATAGTGACACATAAGCGATCATACAGGTCTACGAACAAAATCATAAACATGTATATCCACACCCACCCACCAAAGAGGCACAAGTCGGTCCCACCGACCACATGATAACATCTTCGGCCCCGCCGAATCCCCGGTCCCACCGAGTCTTTACGCCCCGCGTATAAAACCTCCGGCCCCGCCGGACCCTCGGTCCCACCGAGTTAACATGGCAACATAGTATCAACTAGACACCCCACTATCTAGTTCCACAACACAATCACATTAAGCTACCACACACGTACTGCAGCAATGATAAAACAACTAATATTAGATATAGTGAGAGAACTCACCTCAAATGCGCGCCTAGCTTAATCAACCCAAAACAAGCTTCACAATTACGGTCATTTTCCAGCACCTAAACGCATGTTAAAACGTGTCAATACGAGACTCGGACCCTATGACACGACACACGCTTAAACCGTCACTAAAACTAATTTCCGTTCTCACAAAACAGGTCTGTTCGGGACCTGTTTCGACCCCTTTAAACCCAGAAAAATCCCAATATTATTTCATGACCAGAAAGTCCTCTGAGTTAGGGTTCCAAGGACATATAATACGCCTCCTAACGATTTTTCTACAATTTATTACGAATTAAATACGAACGATTACCAAAACTGCCAGTTTTCGGTCCAGCCTGCACAAACAGCCCAAAACAGCCTAGCTACGGGCTTAATCAGACTTTCGGCAAAACACGAAAAACCTTCCCGATTCTATTTGGGAACTTTGGGCACCAGATTCACCTCAAAACGAGTTACGAGCAGAAAGTTATGGTCTACACAAAACAGTGGCAGATTCCAGAGTTTTACACATAAAATGACGAATCACCGAACTTGCGACCACTTTTTCGCCCAGTTAGAGACCGAACCAGTTTTTCGCTAAAACACGGAAAACGTGCTCGACCCTGAGCTTGAACCGTGGGCGCCAGTTTCGGCTCAAACGGAGTTACGACCGAAAAGTTATGATTACGCGAAAACTGGACAGCACACTAAGAATTTTCCTAACATCACGATTTATAAAAACGGTTCAAGGCTTAACGATTCGGGTTTTACGCTACGAGTGTGACCCACTGCCACCGCCCTCCACCCACAGCCACCGCAGCGGCGGCGTGTGGCGGTGGTGGTCTCGCCGGAAAAACGAAAAGGAAAAGAAAGGAACGAGACTAACGAGAACCACTTACCTCAACGGCGTCTCACCACCACAACCAAACCTCTCACCCTCGACTCCTCCGACGACAGCCGGTGGTGGCGGTATCCGGCGACAGTAGCGGCTCCGGCGACAGCAGCAGTGGCAACGACGGCTGCTGCTGTGGTCTTTCTCCTCGTCTCTCTCTTCTCGCGATCGCTCTCTCTCTCTCTTTTCTTTTTCTTACGGCCGCACCACACCAAGGAATAGAGAAAGAAGGTTTCAAGGGTTTGGAGATTGTTTTGGCTTGGTTGGCTTGGAATACAAGAAAGAAACGAGAGGCATGGGGGGGTTCGGCCTTTTTCTTGCATGGGCCGAACCTTGCCCAATTTTTACCAAGTTCCACGATTAGTCCCCCAAAAACGTATCACTTGGCGCGAACTAAGACGGTTTAAAAAATTAATACGCAAATGGTCAACTTGCTAACCCCGTTAGGAAAGATTCGCTAAAAGAACGATATTAAAGCAGATAAAGGTAAGCATTTTACATTATTAAAATTAACTAAATAAACGTACCGGGACACGGGCTTTACACCGTCGACGTCGAGCCTCGATCAGGCTTTCAAGCGTCACCTTTCATCGACGAGATCGCGACTGTCGAGGTCCCAAAAAAGTACATTGTCCCCGCCTTCACGCCCAAGTACTCGGGAGTGACCGATCCGACAGAGCACGTCGCGCAGTATAAGCAGCTTATGTGGACGATCTCAATCCCACACATGTATCAGGAAGTCTGTATGTGCAAAAGCTTCGGTGCAACTCTCACTGGTCCTGCTCTCCAATGGCTGATCAATCTCAAACCCAAGTCCATCGGGTCGTTCGCTGAATTAGTCAATCAATTCTCCCAGCAATTCGCCAGCATTCGCAAGATGGAGAAGCAGACCAGTGACTTGTATTACGTCGTGCAAAAGACCAATGAGTCTATCTGCAATTATTGCAATCGATTCAATGCAGAGATGATCAGCATTCGCAATTGTGACATCAAGACCGCGATCGAAGCCTATAAGCGAGGTCTGGACGACAGTTCAGGTTTATACACTGACCTGACTAAATATCCCCCGAATAATTTTGAAGACGTCCGAGCTCGAACCTTAGCATATATGAGAGTAGAGGACGACGCTGGCTTTCGTCGCAAGCATACCGACGACAAGAGGTCGTTAGGCGTAAAGAAGCCAGAGTTCAAGACACCTGATCAACACCAAAGTATCAGAGAACATCAAACACAGAAGCTAAACATCCGAGCTCAGAAGAACACTACAAGCGAAAGGCTATCACTCGAAGAACTGCACTCGACGCACGACTTTCGCTCTCAACCAACAGTTTTACACATTGTTTTCACACACGACATACACTTGTTTTACATTCCATACACTTGTACTTTACATTTCGAAGTCTTTCCTTCATTTGTATTGTAATCTCTGTACGATCGACACCCGTAACACCAAGGACATCGCCTCTGATTGGCGACCATAGTGCAGCGACGACATCCACTGTCGTCCGAAGGTTTTTTCCTCGTTGAGGTTTTTCCTGCGTCATCAAATCCTCTGTCTCATTTACATTTTTATCTTTCTCGCACGCTTTTGTCGAGAGATTCCTTTCTTTAGTTGTTAAAGTCCACATCGACCTTAAATTGTCCCTTTGGTGCGATTTTTGGCATTAACAGCGCCAAACTGTTAATGCCAAAAATCGCCCAAAAGAACAACTTAAGGTTGATGTGGACTTTTAACAACTAAAGAAACGTATCTCAAGACCAAGCAACACAATCACGAGGAAAAATGTAAACAAAACAGAGAATTTGGTGACGCGGAAAACACCCAACAGTTGGAAAAAACCGAGGTCGACTTGTGAGAGTCGACGGTGCACTATAGTCGCCAAACAGGGGTGAAAGTCCTTTTGTAACAGATGTTTTGTGTACAACAAATTACAAATGAATGTAAATATAAACTTAGTCGTGTGCAAATGACGTGTGTCGTGCGTAAATCGTGCGAAAAAGTATGCTGTTGTGCGCTTCGAACTGCTGTCGCGCGAAGTTGCTTCAACGATATGCGTTCGAAGGCCTTGTAATTCGTTGTGTTCTCGATGCATAATTGCTTAGAAAGTAGATGGAGCAGATGCAGATTGGATTGGTTTAGATAAACGCCGATGCTTTTTCGGTTGCAGCACATGCCTTTATATAGCTTCCGCTGGCCATTAATGGAGTCTTTATGGCTCACTTCGTAACCGCTGTCGGGCTTTAAATGCCATTGATGACTTGTCCGTTACTGGCCGTTTGCACCATGAATGCTTGTAGACCTGCATTAATGAACAAAAGAAACGGGTGTTTGATTGTTAACGGTTAGTATAATCGTACGACCGTCTTAAGTCTCATACGTCGGTCGTACGGGAACCTACGACCAGCATAAAAACGTACGACCGAGTATACGTCTATAAACAAGCTGTAAGCGTATCTAAATGCAAGAGTGGTCTTATGAAAATGTTATCCGAGTTTTCTAGCGTCGGTCGTGAGGTGTGATTTTTTACCCAAACATATATATATATATAACGAACTAAATAACGTAAACGAAACAACACATATATATAACGTATCGAATAAACACGAAGAGGGGAAAATAAGGAATCCGTACCTTAGCTAACATCCAAAATCGCTAATGAGAACTCCATCATATTTCTTCAATGAGACTTCAAAATCATGATCAAAACTTCAAATCAAAGTAAAACCTGTTATTGATTTTTGAAACTCCAAAGATTTCAATAAAATCTCCCCTTTCTTTTTTATGCACTCACGGATTTTTGGATTAATGCACTTTAGATACCTAATTGGATAAATACAAAAATTAGACTCCTAATTTGATGATACTAATGGTGTGGATTATCACAAGAGAATTATCCAATCTTAAAAGTTTTCACTATTATCAAGACTAGTCCCTCTAATTTATAAGGTTGCCTAATTAGATAAATACAAATGCTTATTAATTTCTTAAAACTTTCGGGATATTACAATCTATCCCCCTTAAAAAAATTCCGTCCTCAAAATTTAAACAAGCAAATATACATTAGAAATGAAAACACTTCCTCTATCACATCCTTATAATTGTGAATACATATGATATTTCTTAGGAGACAATTCTAATAATTAGCTTCGATCAACTAATTCCGCAAGAAAAAAATTCCATTAAAAAAATTACGTTAATACAACCCTCCCTACTAAAAAAAAAATTTATTCGACTAAATTTATACACTTGAAGTCACCACATAATAAAAACTCACAAATAACCATTCAGACTTGGTACAAAATATGAACCACCAAAAATCATTTCAATATAGCAGCTAACATCACATAAAAATATGAGTCTACCAACTCCAAAATGGAATAAATATATAACGAAGGCCACCAATTCCTAAATACCATAAATCTTAATTCTAGATACAAAATTGGACAACTAATATTGCCTTAAAAATATCAAATTCTAACTCAAAGCATTTGACTTGAGCAACTATATACCCCAACTAAACGTATTCAAATTAAGAAAAAATCCCAATCCATAACATAATCCTTGATCATATAAATGATACTGAGATAAATTTAACATTTAGAAAGTAATAAAAACCTTAAGCATCTCATAACAGTTTACCCAAAACCTCCTAGTACGACAAATATAACATTCCAACTAATCCTTATAAGACATTCTAACACTTTTCATAATTCCTCAGATACCTATAATTACCTCAACAATACTGCTATGTTCTAAGTACACCAAGCTGCAACTCTCTTTACCGATAATCAAGGTCAATAATTATAGATATATCACTTATTAAGCGGTTCTAAACATAATCACTTAAGACTGTTGGAGTACCAATAAATCCATTTTTGAAATATTTTCTGCGCAATAAATGGCAACAATATGAAAAGAACAATCAAATATTTTATCCCTAAGCATCAGATATAGAGGCTTAAATAGCATCAGGGCGGGCAAGAAAAATTATTTAGGGGAGCTTAGAAACAATAGAAGAAAATTTACGATTTTAATGTTTAAAATGATACTGTTAAAAAATAAAAAAAAATTATAAATATTTGCCTATAGACAATAGTTGTTAAAAAAAGTATGACTAAACAACATAACTATGTCTATATTTGCATAAAAAATGATACGTGTCTACAAGTGTAGATAAACGTATAAACAATAAAACCTTTCGAAAATACATGAAAACTATCATAAAATGATTTTTTGACATTTAAAAAAAAATTGTACAAATTTTCTTTTAACAAAAACATTTAAAAGGGAGAAAAAGAATATTTTAATCAAAGTTTTATGGGTAATATAATATGTCCCGAACGGTACTTTTCCTTTCTTCCAATACTTGCTTTACAACAATAAGAAAAACATACTGTTGGAACCCAGATATAACAAGTAACAACAATAATAGCAATATTCCTTGTATTTGATTGATAAAGATAAGAGTTTACAATATTTGAAATGAAGAACAACTCTCTCTTTTAACTAGCTCTCACTCTTTCCTTTTTTGCTTAAAGAAGCTCTTTCTCTCAATTACGTATATATAGAAAAGAGAAACTTGAATACTTTATCTAAATATCTCTTAAATGAGATATTTTAAGATATTATCTAAAATATCTCTTAAAAAAGATATTAAGAGATATTATCTAAAATATCTCATAAATGAGATATTATAACCAATACAATAATTGGTTGTTTACACATTTAGCCCTTGACACTCAACAAATACAAATAAGTCCTTGAAACTATTTCTTAATAAAACATTCATGTAAATTAGGGGCTAATTAAAGCTAACAATCTCCCCCTAATGTTTTATAAAGAAATCATCATCTTGTAGTCTCCCCCTTGCTTTCTTTAGAGGCGTTGGAGTGTCAATCTTCAAGTCTTGTAAGAGTCTTCTTTTCCTGATCTTCCACAATTTCAATTGCTTCAATTCTTTCTTAAACTCCCCCTTGATCGTTGCATACTCCCCCTTGAATGTTTCTTTACTTTTCAGATCCCAGTTATTTCCCATAGATTAAACTCAAACAATCAGAGAACGATTTAAAGTGCGGAAGCTTGTATAACCAGTTTGAGTAAAAATCGTTGGTAGATAAACTGATAAGGTGGTTGAGTAGCAAGCATAGTCAGCTCATGAAGATCTGCTTTCAAAAGACAATAAGTAACCAGGGGTAACAGCTAACACAGAAGCACATAGCAACTGTTATCACAACAATTAAAATAATTGTGTGGCCTATGTTCAGAGTTGACATTTATGAAGCTCTGATAGGACTTCCAGTTATCATAGAAGTAGAATTATAAAATTAAACTTCTCAAAATGTTCTGGCATTATCACATAGATATGCAAGTGGAATCACAAAGATTCGTGATATTGTGTGGAAGAAAAATAGAGTATTGTCTATTAGGCTCAAAAGTGTGTAAATTGTTTGGACAAAACAGGTGTCCACAGACTCAATGTGCATGAGTGAAGTGTGAAGGTGGGGCAAATTTCCTTCTTTTCAATATCCAACCTTCCAAATAAAGATCAGATAGCATATATGCTGCTTCCCCGTGGAAAAGTGAAGTATTTCCCTGTTGAGAAGGAAATAAGTAGCTAGTGGGGTTAATTCAAGAGTTGGCATGGGCTAATTGTCTGTTTCAATGATAATCACCAAAGAGTCGTGATAAATCAGTAATGTGGCTTGCCCGGCTCAGGAAAAGATAGTGCAGAGTTGTATATTTCTTTTGACTCTGTTCTCACACCCTCTTTCTTTTTATCATGTAGCTCACATCTAACCGAACTCTTTCTTTGATGTAGACCCTTTACCTCTCAAAAACACTCAAGGTTTACTTCTTTGGTAGGAAACACCGGTTTAAGTGATCCATAGAAGTTATAAAGATCACACATTGATTCAAAAAAAATTTGTCCTAGAGTTTATATTTTTCACACATAAAAAATTAAAATCCAAACTTCTATAGCAGATAAAACATTTTAGCATGTAGAAGTGGTTTGACCAATTAAAAAGAGTTTTTTTTTATCGTTTTAAAGATGGCCTTTCTCTAAAAATGATGAGTTTAAAGGTTTAGAGATTTTACCTTTAGAGCTGAGGTTAAGTCGCAGAGGTTCTGTAGGATTTTACAGAGGTTCTGAGATGAACACTATCACAGAGGGTGGTTGCAAACTTCTGATCAAAGGTTTATGCTGTCGCCAGAGGTTGATTTTGGATCAACAGAATGATTGTGGCTCGACAAACGCTTGGCAAAGGTTGATCGTTGCTTGGCAGAGGTTTGTTTCTAACCTGTGATCTGAGACTTACCTTTTATTCTTCTCAAAATTTGTTTGAAAAAGCATTGGTAGTGATCGATAGAGTGTTAGCACGAAATTTTCTCCAACAGAGGTTTTGAAGCTCTGTGAAACTCAGCAGAGGTTTTGTGGAAGAAAAATTCTAAAAACTAACGATTCATAAACGTTTTTGATTATCCAAAGTTTTCATCGTTTTAAGCATTGTTTTAGGACAAATTTGAAAGTTTGTGTCCTAAAATATAGAACAATTTTTATTCACAGAGGTTTTTGAGCTCTGTAAAAACTTGCAGAGGCTCTGTGAGTGAAAATTTCTCATAACTAAAGATTCTGAAATTTTTTGATAACCCAAAGTTTATATGTTATTCAAAACTGTTTTTAGGACATATATATGAAATGATGTCCGAGAAAAACTGTTTTAGGAAAGATTTTATGTGAGACATACTTACTTTGGTTTGTCTTTGTTCGACAGAGGTTGGTCACAGCCGACAGAGGTTGGTTGCATCCGACAGAGGTTGGTTGCGGCCGTCAGAATCTTTTTCTTCGGATGTACATGGTCAGATTGGCATTCTCCCCCTCAAATTGAGCATTTAAATCTCATTTAGGCTCAATTTGTAATCAGATATCCTGTAAGAATCAAAAAGTGTTGGTAATCATCATCTTTGATGATTCCACATTTGTTAGGAATATCCAAAAACACAGTTAATTCAAATTTAAAAGGGAACATGGTGCTGGGGTTAGAGATTAGAAATACCAGTCAAATTCTGATCTGTTGAGGTACTGGTCCTACACTGATGTGTGTAGAAGCACATTCTGGTGAGGTACTGGTTCTACACTGATTTATGTAGAAACATCGAGAACACCGTTCTTGAAAGCGGAAGGAGCATTAATTAAATGCAATGCTTTCGGTCCAGCAATTTACAGCAGACTTTGAAGCTGATTTTGGCATATCAGCACTCATAATTTGAGAAAACTCAGAACATCAAAGTCGTGCGTCTGTGAAATATCTTTCCAATGCAACTAGAATCGAGTAATTTGGAGAACCGAGTCAAAAGTTATGCGCATGTTTCTGAAGCAGCGCAAAGTTGACAGCAAGTAAACAAAAATCGGGTTCCAAGGTTGAGTCGCAGAGGTTCAGTCCACAGAGGCTCTGTTGGATTTCACAGAGGCTCTGTGGTGAACAGTACCACAGAGGTTGTTCGGCAGAGGTTTGGCGGCAGAGGTTGATCGCAGTGCCGACGGAGCTCTGATGATGATTTTAGTGAAACACAACTTTCTGTCCAGCAGATGTGTACTGACTTTAGCAGAGATTCTGACCAAGAAGAACACTGATTCAGACCAAGATCAAAACACGAAAAGTGTTCATCTATGTCTTAGGAATCCAACGCATCTGGACTCATCAAATTTGGAGCTTCGAGGAGGGAGTTCTGTTGAAAATACGACAGGTGCGCAAAGCTGACAGCAAGAACTAAGACGTTATGCTATGGGCTCTGAGGTTCGGTTGCAGAGGTTCAGTCCACAGAGGCTCTGTCGGGTTTTACAGAGGCTCTGTGGTGAACAGTACCACAGAAGGTGGTCGCAAAAATCTGAGCCATAAGTACGAGTTGTCGACAGAAGTTGGTCTGAGTGGTCGACAAAAGATGATCGCGGCTTGACAAACGCTTGAGGTTCTGCAGAAGTTTGGTCGCGGCTCTGCAGAAGTTGGTCTCGTGCGGTAGAAGCTTGCTTCTGTGTGCGGCAGAGGCTTGGTCGCGTGCGGCAGAAGCTTGCTTATGTGTGCGGCAGAGGCTGCTTCTGTGTGCGACAGAAGCTTGGTCGCGTGCGGCAGAAGCATAACAGAAGTGTTACACTTACTTTGACATTGATTTAGACCATTTTACCTCTGGATTTTGCAAGAACGTAAAACACAAACATCTTTCATTGGTTTGTTATATGTTCAGATCATCTTGAATTACCTCTTTTCGAGCTCGTACGACAAATATATGATTGATTCACCACAGTCGCGCAGATCTGTCCATCAGCTTTCCATCAGCACACTGATGTCTACTTCAACGATGCATATGACCCTTATAAATTTCGAATCTCTGAATTCTCAAAACACAAAAATTGTTCATCTGTGTCTTAGGAATCCAGGGCCTTTTGAATCGCATCAATCGGTGTCTTTATCAGTGAGATATGAACATTTTACTACAGCATCGCAAATCTGCCAGCATGCTGTCATTGTACTTGATTGTTGTGCACCGAAATCAATTGCCTTTGAAGGATGAGTCTTAAACTGAGTGTTTAAGAGTCCTTATTGAACTTTGAAGCCTGAGTCCTTAACAGATGTATTAAGGAGTCCAATAGTACATGCAAAACAGATCAAACAATTTTTGGTACCCATTTCCAAATGGGTCCTATTTTGTTAGGATTAGCATGAAGTGCTTTGTTGATCTTATCATTCACAACTGAGACAGATTGCTTGAGAATATTTTGAACAAGAGAAGAGCCTTTCACTATCCAAACCATTTTTATCTTTTTAAAAGTTTGAATAGCTGATCGGTTTATCCTCTGATCATAGAAAAAAGGAGAAGTAAAAATCTGATTTGTTGACAATTTGTTTGGTTTAATGAACTCTTTTGTTTTAACATAATTTTTTGAATTTATTTGTTGCATAGTTCAAACCGTAAAGATAAATCAGATTTTAACTTCTGCTCTTTTCTAATTTCAGCAGATAAGTTGATGAATCTTTTTGTTAGTCTCTTTACTTCAGATCTAAGATTCAATCTCTCTCTTTCAAAAGCCTCTTTTTGACTTACTTCTTGAAATCTTTGAACCTATACTGTTCAGATTCTTTTCTTTCAAAATCAGATTCGTTCCTCTCTTTTTCAAGAGTTTTCTGTAATTCTGAGATTTTGTAAGAAAGCTCTATAGAATTTGTTTCAAAAGTAGTCTTCTTTTTTTCAATCTTCTCTTTTTCACAAATCATAAGTTTTTCAAAGTTAGAAATTAGTTTAGAAAAACTTAAACACTTAAGTTCAAGTCGTTTATTTTCTTCATCAAAAATAGTCTTAACTTCGTCAAACTTTGTTTCAGATTCATATAATTTCATCTTAAGATCGATATTTTCATTGGTTAAGAGTTTACCTGCCTTGTCTGAATCGATCTGAAGGCTTATCTTCCTTTCTTCTGACTCTTTATCAAGAGTAATAATCACTTTTTGAAAGTTTGAACTGAGTTTAGAGTAGTAGTGAAAATCACCCATCGAACTTAGACACTTTTTCAACATGTTGTTACTTGAAAGAATGATCGTTAATCGGTGTTACTTTGAAGAATAAATCTTGCGGAAGAAAAATCAATCTTTAAATCCGATTGATGATCGTTTTACCCAAAATGTTACTGCACTACGACGAAAATAAAACGAGTACCTTCTGGACTTTTAAACGATTAATCCCACCGTTCAGAATGTAGAACAGAGTGTTGTGAAGCTTCTGTCCAAATGTCGCAACGATCCGACGGTGCGAACTCCGGGAATAGATAAAACGATTCGCTGCGTTTTCCAGAAAATTCAATACGAAATTTTCTTGCCTTTTCCGCTTCCGTTCGATTTCTTCAAATCACCGAGACGGCTCTGATACCAATTGTTGGAACCCAGATATAACAAGTAACAACAATAATAGCAATATTCCTTGTATTTGATTGATAAAGATAAGAGTTTACAATATTTGAAATGAAGAACAACTCTCTCTTTTAACTAGCTCTCACTCTTTCCTTTTTTGCTTAAAGAAGCTCTTTCTCTCAATTACGTATATATAGAAAAGAGAAACTTGAATACTTTATCTAAATATCTCTTAAATGAGATATTTTAAGATATTATCTAAAATATCTCTTAAAAGAGATATTAAGAGATATTATCTAAAATATCTCATAAATGAGATATTATAACCAATACAATAATTGGTTGTTTACACATTTAGCCCTTGACACTCAACAAATACAAATAAGTCCTTGAAACTATTTCTTAATAAAACATTCATGTAAATTAGGGGCTAATTAAAGCTAACAATCTCCCCCTAATGTTTTATAAAGAAATCATCATCTTGTAGTCTCCCCCTTGCTTTCTTTAGAGGCGTTGGAGTGTCAATCTTCAAGTCTTGTAAGAGTCTTCTTTTCCTGATCTTCCACAATTCAATTGCTTCAATTCTTTCTTAAACTCCCCCTTGATCGTTGCATACTCCCCCTTGAATGTTTCTTTACTTTTCAGATCCCAGTTATTTCCCATAGATTAAACTCAAACAATCAGAGAACGATTTAAAGTGCGGAAGCTTGTATAACCAGTTTGAGTAAAAATCGTTGGTAGATAAACTGATAAGGTGGTTGAGTAGCAAGCATAGTCAGCTCATGAAGATCTGCTTTCAAAAGACAATAAGTAACCAGGGGTAACAGCTAACACAGAAGCACATAGCAACTGTTATCACAACAATTAAAATAATTGTGTGGCCTATGTTCAGAGTTGACATTTATGAAGCTCTGATAGGACTTCCAGTTATCATAGAAGTAGAATTATAAAATTAAACTTCTCAAAATGTTCTGGCATTATCACATAGATATGCAAGTGGAATCACAAAGATTCGTGCGCGGATACGATAGATACGATAGATAACAAACAAAAATGTTCTGGCATTATCAGTGCGCGGATACGATAGATAACAAACAAATACTCGAACCAAACGCCGAATAATAATAAAAATTAGGATTTAGACAACGAACATACTCCAAAGACGAAACTCGAAGTTCTAAATGTTCATCAAAACTAGATTGAGCATAAGACACACAAGATGTAGCTTCAACAACAACATACAGAAATACTCATAACCAAGAAACAAAATTAAAAGACGTTGGACCGAACTAATCGATTTTAACATGTTTAATTAAACCGTAAACAAATGAATATTTACAAACTCGTTATTTCACAACAACAATTATTGTCACAGATCAAAATTATCAAATCATAACAAAACATATCAGTATATTCCAAACGAATATAAGAAACTTAAATCAAAATCATACCAAATGATTGAATACCGAGCTCGAATAACGCATACACTTGCATATCAACCGACGTGACAAGTGTCAGACATCTGGCCACACAGGCCCGTACGTTGGGTAGCAAATCCACACGTACTAAATGTGAGATGCGGCGTTGGGCACTACACCGACATCAACCCTACAAACATATCACATAAACTAGGGTCGACCCATACGCCTCCTAAGTCAAATAATAACCACATATATAGCTCTCACAAGAGCACAAAAGAGGAGACGTCGTGGTCTAATTACACCACCACGATTAGTGTCACGCCATCGGTGCCACAATGACGTGCCTATGGTACCCCCATAGGTGGTTAGTATCTCGGTATACCTTAACGCATAAACTTCAAAAGTATGTCACAACACATGTGATCACACTATATGAATAACAAATCATACTCATTAAAAAACAAATAACTTTCGGGATATTACAAGCCATATCTTCAGTCTCATCGAATTTGATGTTTATGCTTTCCATCACAGTTCTGGAGGATTTGAGATAAACTCTGTATGCTTTTGATATTGATGAGTATCCGATAAAGACGCCCTCTCTTCCCTTAGGACTGAATTTGTTCAAATTGTCCTTATCGTTCAGCACAATACACCTGCACCCAAAGACACGAAAGTAGTGTATTACAGGTTTTATATTGTTAATCCATTCATATGGAGTTTTGCCAAACCGTCGATGGATAATTGAACGATTTTGTGTATAGCATGTCGTTGACACAGCTTCCGCCCACAGAAATAGCGGTAGATCAGCATAGGACAGCATCGTTCTGGCAGCTTCAACTAGTGTACGGTTTTGTCTTTCAATGACCCCGTTCTGCTGAGGTGTTCTGGCCGCAGAATATTGATGAGAAATTCCTAATGACTTAAAGAAGTCATCAAGAGTCTTGTTTTTAAACTCTATCCCATTATCTGATCTGATAGTCTGAACTGTTTGTTGGGGATTCACTTGAAGCTGTTTGATTAACGAGATGATCAAGTGAGGTGTTTCATCTTTGGATCGTAGAAACTTTACCCATGTGTATCTCGAATAATTATCGACGACGACTAACACGTATTGTTTGGCACTTATGCTCTGAGTTTTCATCGGACCACAGAGATCCACATGAAGGATTCCCAAAACTTTTTGTGTACTTGGCTCGGGTTTTGGTGGATGAGGAGCTCGTTTCATCTTCCCCTTCTCACAGGCGGTACAGAAGTTGTCTTTCTCAAATTTCAGAACTGGTAAACCTAAGACTAAATCTCCCAACATCAGTTTTTGTATGTAACGGAATTTGAGGTGAGATAGTCGTCTATGCCACAACCAACTTTTCTCCAATGATGCTTTAGACAATAGACACACGTCATTCTTTGGCTTAATCTTTGATAGGTCAATGGCGTAAAGATTGGACTTCCGTGTACCAACTAGAAGCTCATCCCCTCCTTCGGTTCGAACTGAACACCGAGTCTTTTTGAAATTCACCTCTAGATCTTTGTCACAAAATTGACCTATGCTAAACAAATTATGTCCTAAACCTTCGACATAGTTTACTTTGGTAATCCTGACGTTGTATTTTACAATATCTCCATAACCCAGAATTGGAGAATACTGATCATTCCCAAACTTGACTCTACCACCATACTTTTCCACAAAATTAGTGAGCATCTCCTTTCTACCAGTCATGTGCTTTGAGCAGCCTGAATCTAAATACCATACATGACTGGGCTGCAACAGGGAAATTAAGTGGTTTTAGGTACCCATTTGAGAATGGGTCCTTTTGGGTTAGGAGTTTCAACAGGTTTGGATTTCACATTTTTCCTTTGAAAACATCTGTTATAATATCCATTTGTATAAAATCTTTTAGGACCATGGAAATTATAACCAAACCAATAAGAATAATCGGACTTGCAAATAAAATCATCCACACAACACGAAGAACAAAAAATTTGATCATGTGCTACATTAATCAGTTGTTGCATTGAAGAAATCTTGTATGGGATAACAAGTTTTTGTTTATTGCAAACAACATGATTACTAACATTAGAAACAAAACTGTTTTTCTTGTAATTAAAAGCAACGTGAGATGATTTTCTCTGGGCCACATCCTGTGTGGACTCATTTATTCTCCATTCGAGTCTCGAGTTGTTTCTTATATAACGATCTGAAATGCCAGCAAAATAAGAATCATAAGCATTGGAATTTCGAGCTTGAAAAGACTTTGATTTATGATTATTCTTCTTCTTCTTTTTCTTTTTCTGAAATGATTGTTTAGATTTGAATTTGGAATCATTATCAGAAATTTTCTCAGCTGATTTTGAAGATTCCCCTTTGAAGAAAGTCTTCTCAGGTTTCTCTTCTTTGATTAAGAAGTCAGAGTGATCTGGAAGTTTGGCACTAAAGTCAAAATCAACTTGGACAGCTGTTTCTTTTACTTCCTTACCCTTCACATCATAGGGATTCTCAATATCACAATCAGACTGACTATCCAATGGAGTATGGAAGATACCATAAGACTTCGGATAGAGAAATTCATTTTGTTCTTTTCGAAATGCTTTATCTTCTTCTGTAGGGATATATATTTCAGGAGAAGCTTTATCAAATTGACTTTCCAAATCCCAAGATTCAGATCATCTTGGTCATCAACTGTCAAGCTCCTAAATATATTATTTCCCATAAATGCTTTACATGAAGAAACATCTGACTCCGAATATTGTTTTTCTTTTAAAACCTTGTCTTCAGATATTTTCTCAAGTTTTGTTTTCATATCTTTTAAGCTTTCTGAAAATACTGTAAGCATAACTTCCTTTTCGATCTCAAAAGCAAGTTTGTCGTCATTTCTGACTTCCTGAATAGTACTCTCAATCTTTCTTTCGAGATCAATGAGCTTCTGTTCAAGAACCATTGGTGGAAAATATCTCTTAGCCTCAAAAACTGGTTCTTTATTAGTTTCTTTTTGAGTATTTTTCTTCTCCTTTGGTTGTTCAATAACATAACTCTGAAAATAGTCATTAGGCAGAGTTTTCTCGTTTTCTAATGCCTTCCTATTTTCATAACCATAAAAAAAGGAAGCTGCATCTTAACAGTAGTTTTTCTTTTAACTTCTTCGTCAGCATCATAATCATATCCATCCATTTTAAGCCATTTGATTTGATAACTAGGATGTAATGATGTAAGAACAAGCCAATCAAATTCATAAAGAGTAGGGGCTTTTGATAAGGCATTCTTCAGGTAATGAGTATTGTCATATCCTACACCCCACTTAGAATTGAAATACCAAAATTCACTTGGCTTATTCATGTGAATTTTTTGTTCAGTTTGGCCTATTTTGTACAATTTTTCTTCCAAACCTTTGACTTTATTACTCAGCTCAGTGTTCCTATTTTTATAGGCATGAAGAAGATTTTCAAACTCATTCCTCTTTGCTTCCGAACTCTCTAATTTTTCTGACAATTCAGTCATTCTTTCTTGAAAATACGCTTGACCCACATCAAATTCAATCTTTTTCTTTTTCAGATTTTCAATGGGAATCTCTTGTTCTATCAATCTTTCTCTTTGACAGGAAATTATTTCATTTGATTTTCTCAAATTATCTGTTAGGTCAGTTAATTTATTTTGTAGAAGTGTTTCTTGAGTAATAAATTGAATATAAGGATCGCGATGTACCTCATTTGTCTCTGACCTCAATTCTGGTTCTTCTTCTTCAGTGTTTCTAGTCATGAAACACATCTTTGCAAGAGCTGCTGATTCATCATCCTCCTCATCAACGGTCTGATCCGACCAATACTCCTCTTCAACCAACAATGCTTTCCCAGATTCCTTTTTGTTTAGCAAGCAACATCTTGTTCTTGTAATAATCTGAATCTCTGACTTTTGGCTTCCAGCATTCCTTGGCGAAATTACCAGTTTTCCCACAATTGTAGCACTTTGGTTCTTCATCCCTTTTCTCAAATACCTTCTTTTCATCAACCCTCTTGTCATCCCTTTTGAACTCATCCTTTTTCTCATCAAACTTTCTCCTTGACTCAACGCGATCTTTGTGCTCAAAATTCTTTGTACCTGACACATATCTCTGATTGTTGGAACCAAGCCTTTTCACAAATTGTTTTTGAAAAGCTTTAGTCAAAAGTATCATTGCTTGTTTCAGGATTTCATCTTCTTCCAATCCATCACATTCATATTGTTCATTCTCTTCGTCAGACCCAATACTAACATTCTTTGAAGATCGCTTGATAGACTTGTTTGACATCAAGGCGATTGGATCAATTTCCTCTTCCTTTTCTTTATCTCTTTCTTCTTTTCTTTCTTTTTATCTCTTTTCTCTTCAGCATCATCCTCATCCTGTTTCAAAGTATCATACATTTGCTGTAAAGGCAACTCAGCTAACCAAGCATTATGTTTCATCCTATGAGCATACTTTTTCCATTCAGGTTGTAGAACACTCAAGAATTTCACATTGTGCTCGATTATCGTCTTGTTAATGTTGTACCTATTCAGCTCATTCAGTATTGTAATGAATCGGTCGTATGTATGATCAAGTGCCTCACCCTCTTTCTGTCTGAAGTTCTCATACTTGTTTATGGCATTGGAAACTCTCATCTGATTTTCAACCTCAGATCCTTGATACAGTTTGACTAACTCATCAAACATGGCTTTCCCAGAAATGTTTTTACTGCCAACCTTCTTGTTAGTCCCAGATGGCTATAACAAGTACTGTAGAAGGGGGGGGGTGTTGAATACAATACTCAAAATTTTCACAATTTTAATTCTATTATAGAAAATCTTTCAACAAGAATTACACATAGAAAACTTAAGACTGTTGCGGAAAAGAACAGATAAACTATTCTAACAATCTTACACAAAGTATACTAACAAAACAACTAAGAACACTTAGAACAAAGCTATACAGTTTTTAAGCAATATGGAGATTTCTTGCACTGAGAGAGATTTCCAAAAAGCGTAGAATAGCTTAGAGCACACAGTAATCTTCAAGTCTCTCAAGATAATGTTTTGCATGGAGAGGTCTTCATCTTTATATAGTGCCAAGAGTATGTGTAGCATATGACACTTGTCACTTTGTCATTGGAAGGACATGTTCGACTCTCAAAAGTTGATGTGTCATTTCCTACAATACTAAAGAGGTTTGATGGAGACAATAACTAAGAATGGGAAAAAGGACAAAAGAACCTTTTTTCTTCCATACCCAGACATTCTATCTTTGAAGGGGAAACCTTTTAGTATGGACAAAAGGTAGGATCCTCCTATCTGAAGATCCCACCGACATGTCATGGACATGGTAGGTGGAAGTCTTCTTAGAAAGAATGTCATGAGAGAATTCAACTTTGAGGGTCCCACTATGAGGCTTGTGACTCCACTTGAAGAAAAACATCCAACAAGACTTCTTGGGATCCCACCTATTTGAGAGCCTTCATAGGTGGGAGGTGTCCACCGATGTGTGAGAACACCATCGGTGGAAAATGACTTGTAGTTGTTGAGAAAATATCTTTCACTTCCACAATGAGAGAATCTTCAATCTTCACTTTGCTTGATCTTTGACTTCACCAAACATTTGCTATCTTGTACAAGCCATTACAAAGAACCATGCTAAAATATTCTAAGTAGGATTTTAGGGAAAATATCGGTGAGTCAATTTCATATCTTTGGTGACCCAACAATCTCCCCCTATTTGAATTTGAGCTCCTTCCTTAGAATATTTAAGAGTATTGAAAAGTAAAATGCATTTTGACCCTTTTTACTCTTTTTGGGTTCTTTTCACACAGACCATTCTTTTTGTTCTTTTTGATCTATTTTTCTTTTGTATGAGTATGTATACTATTTACAATATTTACAAGTACAATAAAATAAAAAGGTGTAGCTGTACTGTAACGACCCGGTTTCCCAAACATACAACAAATAACATACAACGCATAACTTCATTACATTCATAATAAAAGATACATCACAAACCAAGTACGGTCTCAATAGTCTTGACATTACAAAATATATATAAGCTTCCTAATCAACATCCATCAAAAGCTTCCTACACTTCATCCTCTCCTGCCGATCCTTAACCTGGAAAACATATTTTTGAAAACAAAATGAGGGTTAGACCAAACGGGTCTAGTGAGTTAATCCCGGTCCTTTCCAAAATCATTATAAAACCTTTTATGTAAATCCTTTATATCAAAATAGTTTATATACAACCTTCGTGTCAAATCACACATATACCGTAAGTATGCAAACACCACATATAGCACACGTATAAACACCACATTAAGGCTCATGCATCTCATCCCACCTTATTCCTCCACAACTGGCCATATTAGTTGGTAGCAAGCCAACTAATCATCGTCACTGTACCCAAATACAGTCAACTCCGCTGCAATCACACACAGCTCCGCTGCAATCACACACAGCTCCGCTGCAATTACCTACAGCTCCACTGCATTTCCATACAGCTCCGCCGACTAACAGATCGGCTAACATATCCTCGTGTAGTGCAGTGCTCATATAAATACAATATATATCTCATTACATCATATTGTCATTTATATACACATAATCATATTCCTACCACATAATCATCTCATATATATATTTATACACATATGTATTCCAGTTCAAAACGTTTTACATCAAAACTCACCTTGAATGCTTAGAATACGCTTCCAAGCCTTTCTCCGAGCTATCCGATCCTTTATCCAAATACCTCAGAATCTGAAACCATTTACATACAAATATCTCCTTACCAACTTATGTATAAGACTTACTAGCAGGTTATGGACTCTAGATACATCTACATAACTTTTATCCTCAAAATTACCCAAACAGCCAAGTTATCCGGACAACCCAAACAACCCGGACAACACCACTTTTCCAGACAACCTCAGTAATCCGGACAGCAGACTAATCCGGACAACACGAGGAATCCGGATGCCATCCGGACTCTAAATCATCCGGAAACCATCAATCAAATCGTCCGGACTCTATCAACAACTTACCCGGACACCACCCAACAGAACTATCCGGACACATTCATATCATCCGGACACCTCTGTCGGTTTGGTACTTTTTACCCAGAAATCCGACTGAAATTCATACCAGTTCGATTCTATTGATTCTAATCCGACAGAAACCATTTACCAACCATTACAAACATAAATTGTAAAGGAAACATACCTGTAATCTCTTCCAAACTCACCAAATGATGCCTTAACCTAGCTTTCTTCCTTTTTCTCCCTATTCTCTCAACACACACACAAACACACACTTGAATCTGAATAATGAAATTATCTGAAGTCTAAAGAGATGATATCTAACCCTATTTACCTTTTAGCCCTTAAACTATTCAACAATGACCCAAAACACCCTTAACTTATAAACTTATCCAAACCTTCCCTAATTAGAAACTTTAAAATTAAATAAACTTAACGGAATTAGATTTTTAACAAACGGATTTACCCGGGGTATTACATTATCTCCCCCTTAAAAGAATTCCGTCCCGGAATTCGGTTAAGCAATAAACGAGGGTAACTACTTATCACGTCCTATCCAATGGTCCTTCACTCTGATCATTACATTCGTCTACTTTCTCCCACTCTCTTCTCACATAAAACACGTTTTCCCAAGGATAGCTCACTAGGGGGTACTCACTCTTAACGGATCCTATGAGCTAGCTTTCCTTCACCTCCAAACCAATTGCACGCACCTAATTTCAACAACTACTATACTTTACTAACAACTTCACCATACCTCTTATCAGAAGCTTAATCGAGTCAATCCGAAATCATACTCAATGCTCAAAATAACTTCACATTTTCCATTTCTCAAACGATAATACCCTATTCTTTAGCTAACTATCTACTGCCACTCCATTCTCTTATTCTTGAATAACACTACTACACACCACCTAGACATCCATACCTCTCCCCACATACTTTTGACACCTTCACACAACTTACAAACAAAATTCCGAGCAGAGGTTTCCACTTATACTCACTCCATATCCTCACAAATCCACCACTTAATCTCACGAAATTCATCACTACTACACCTCGCACATTCACTAATTATAAACTGCCACCATCTTATCCACATTACCCCATACATTTAAACAATACCTTTCTTGATAGCGTCAACGATCACATTAAGTATAATCTACACAACATACTAAACTGTCGCCTTCATGACTAGGTCAAGACTTTACGCACTATCGTTACCTTCCACACACAATTCATCACGTTCTACATACCGCTATTATTCTTTACACTCAAGCCATCACACTCCACACCAACAGATTAGAACAACAATAATTAAACACACCTTTCTATATCTCTAACACAATTATCAAATATTTTTCTAACACAAATAATAAAATTGAAAACACAAAAGAATCGGTTTGCACCGAAGTCAGATAACACTTTAGCACGTATAAAGTTTATAGAAATATACCTGTCTTCATCTCTATCCATACGTCGAGTTCGACTTGCCACTCTGTTGATTTCAACAAGGTTAATATACACGTAAGCACATACCCAATATAACAAGATATTCCGGTTCAACATGTACTTGTAAGTTCCCGCTTACACTGGCCAGGTGTAATTTGAACATACCTTACATGATGTTCCTTCTACCTTTTTATACTTAACATCCCCAGGTTCTAAAATAATAAGGACATCCTACTTCACATGCAGTTTAAGTCTAGGTATAAATCCAAATACCTAAATCTCTTAAACTAGGGCTCTGATACCATTTGTAACGACCCGGTTTCCCAAACATACAACAAATAACATACAACGCATAACTTCATTACATTCATAATAAAAGATACATCACAAACCAAGTACGGTCTCAATAGTCTTGACATTACAAAATATATATAAGCTTCCTAATCAACATCCATCAAAAGCTTCCTACACTTCATCCTCTCCTGCCGATCCTTAACCTGGAAAACATATTTTTGAAAACAAAATGAGGGTTAGACCAAACGGGTCTAGTGAGTTAATCCCGGTCCTTTCCAAAATCATTATAAAACCTTTTATGTAAATCCTTTATATCAAAATAGTTTATATACAACCTTCGTGTCAAATCACACATATATCGTAAGTATGCAAACACCACATATAGCACACGTATAAACACCACATTAAGGCTCATGCATCTCATCCCACCTTATTCCTCCACAACTGGCCATATTAGTTGGTAGCAAGCCAACTAATCATCGTCACTGTACCCAAATACAGTCAACTCCGCTGCAATCACACACAGCTCCGCTGCAATCACACACAGCTCCGCTGCAATTACCTACAGCTCCACTGCATTTCCATACAGCTCCGCCGACTAACAGATCGGCTAACATATCCTCGTGTAGTGCAGTGCTCATATAAATACAATATATATCTCATTACATCATATTGTCATTTATATACACATAATCATATTCCTACCACATAATCATCTCATATATATATTTATACACATATGTATTCCAGTTCAAAACGTTTTACATCAAAACTCACCTTGAATGCTTAGAATACGCTTCCAAGCCTTTCTCCGAGCTATCCGATCCTTTATCCAAATACCTCAGAATCTGAAACCATTTACATACAAATATCTCCTTACCAACTTATGTATAAGACTTACTAGCAGGTTATGGACTCTAGATACATCTACATAACTTTTATCCTCAAAATTACCCAAACAGCCAAGTTATCCGGACAACCCAAACAACCCGGACAACACCACTTTTCCGGACAACCTCAGTAATCCGGACAGCAGACTAATCCAGACAACACGAGGAATCCGGATGCCATCCGGACTCTAAATCATCCGGAAACCATCAATCAAATCGTCCGGACTCTATCAACAACTTACCCGGACACCACCCAACAGAACTATCCGGACACATTCATATCATCCGGACACCTCTGTCGGTTTGGTACTTTTTACCCAGAAATCCGACTGAAATTCATACCAGTTCGATTCTATTGATTCTAATCCGACAGAAACCATTTACCAACCATTACAAACATAAATTGTAAAGGAAACATACCTATAATCTCTTCCAAACTCACCAAATGATGCCTTAACCTAGCTTTCTTCCTTTTTCTCCCTATTCTCTCAACACACACACAAACACACACTTGAATCTGAATAATGAAATTATCTGAAGTCTAAAGAGATAATATCTAACCCTATTTACCTTTTAGCCCTTAAACTATTCAACAATGACCCAAAACACCCTTAACTTATAAACTTATCCAAACCTTCCCTAATTAGAAACTTTAAAATTAAATAAACTTAACGGAATTAGATTTTTAACTAACGGATTTACCCGGGGTATTACATGTACAAACAATTGAAAGAAAAAGGAAAACAGTATAAACAATATGAACAAAACGAATATTACTTGCATCTTTGGAGGGCGAGTTGAAACTTGTGTCTGGTTTGAGAATTCTTCATTTTGATCAGCGGCCCGTTGATGTGTTGGAGAACTTTATCTTTCAGGCACTTTTGCTTTTCTTCACATGTTCCAAATCTTTAAGCCATTCATTTACTCCAAAAGATTTCAGCCAAATGAGTGTGTGGTTTTTGGTAAGAGACAAACCCATTATAGTGACAATCTTTGAGGTGGGTTGAGTTTGAGTGAATCAGCTTCAGGATGCTTCTGCCCATCTCTTGGCATCTTCAGTCTTTCTCTTGGCATCTTTAGCTCTTCCTGTTCAGCATCATCATCATTTGTCTTTATTTTGCTCCCCCTCAGTTAGATCAGTCGTTCTTTGAGTTTCTCCCCCTCAGTTAGATCCGCCCGGACAGATGTGCTCCCCCTTGACCGGTCCGCTGATTTCCTCATTTTTCCTAGTTGGTCGCTGGATATGAGTACTGAGGGTTGATGTTGCTCCCCCTCAGATGAATTCTCCCCCTCAGCGGCCGACGTAGGAAAAACACCAAGAGAAAGTGAAAAATCGGCCATAACCAAGATTATTACATTTTTTTTGGACTTCTCGCCGAAGTTGGGAGTCATCCCACCGAAATTGAAGATGAAGATTGAGGATTGTCGGTAGTAAATTTTTTTTTTGGTATTATAAATTTACCTCAAGAAAAATGGGGGGTGTATAGGTAAAAAGAAAATAGGCAAATGGGTGGGTAGGGAAAAGGTCGGCAGCAAAATAAAAAAAAACGGTAATGGGAGGAATATTTAAAGAAAACTGGGCAAGAAAAAAAATTGGTTGGGGGGGGGGGGGGAAGAAAGGGGGGTTATAGGTAAAAAGATAAAGGGGGGATGGCTAGTTGGCAAAAGGTTAAAGGTGGGAAGGGGGTTTATAGGTAAAAAGCAAAACAAAAGATTGTGGGGCTGTTTGGTTTGTTTAAGGAGAGAAAAAAATGGTGGTCGGTGGTATCTTGGTTCTCGATAAAAACACAAAAGAAATAGTTCGATCGGCAGTTTATGTTCGGCGGCTAGGAGAGTGTGAGAGGCACAAGGGGAATTGTCGGCAGGTGTGTTTCGGCAGCCAAGGAGATCGACAGCAAACACAGCATAATTGGGGATGTTTGGTGATGGTCTTCGGTAGGAAAGTGAGCTGTTTGGTGGTGGCAGTAGAAAGAACAGCGAGTAACGGCTATTGATGTCGATGTCCGCAGTCAATAAAAGGACAGCCGAGAGGGTGTTGTTCGGTAAGTGTGATCGTCAGCAGATTTGGGTTTCGGTGGCGGCAATCGGCATTAGCAAAGGTGTTTGATCGATGGATGGACTTCGGCACCCGATAGAGGCTGTTTGGTGTGCTTGTCGACAGCCGTAAGGGGTCTGATTGGCAAGAAGGTTCACAAGAGGAGTTGGGTTTCTGTTGTATAAAATTGGCAAGGGGAGGGTATGCGTGTTTGGCAGCATGTTGGTGGCAGCGGGTAATATCGGCAAGAGGGAAAGAGCGGAAAGGGTGGTTGTCGGCAGGTTAGGGGAGCCGATAGTGGGGGCGAAGAACTCGGCAGCAACAAAGGAATTTGTCGGTGGTGGAGTTTGTTCGGCAAAGAGACAGCCAACAAGGGTTGTTTATTGGCTTTGTTCGGCAGCAAAAAAAATTGTTGTCGGCAGCTTGGAGTGTTCGGCTGTGGGAGGCAAAAATAAATAAAAAAGGATTCTTCATGTGGGTGTTGTTGGTTTCTTGGCAAAATAAATAAATAGGCAAGGATTTGGTTTGGGCCTTGTTTGAGTCGGCTGCAGGAAAAGAAAGGGATGTCGGCAGGTTTGGTTTTAGCCACAAGAGAAAAATAGGTTTAGGAGATGAGAGAAAGTGATGTCATGAGTGACCTTATCTTGATGATGTCATCAAGATAGAAGAGGTGACCACCGAAGTTAGTTATAGATCAATGAAATTGTGAGTGTTTGAGAGAGGTATTTTAAAAAGGTTAAAAAGAAATAAAAAGGTGTTGGGATGGTTTTGGTGGATGAGGTGGATGGTATTAGTTCAAAACTAATTTAAAAAAAATTGGTAGGTATGGTGACCGAAAAAAAAACATGGTTCCAAATATATATATATATATATATATATATATATATATATATATATATTAAGGTTTTGAAGAGAATGGAGAGGTTCACGGATGTAGACTCACCGATGTGGGTTTCGGTGGGTAGAACATCGGGTAGGACAATTTTGATGATGAGATTAGAAAAATAGTTTGGTGGATGATATGGATGGTGAGTAGTATGATGGGAAATGGGGTGTAGGAGATATGAAGAATGATGGTAGATGAAAGATGTCGGTAGATAGGAGGTTGGTATTAGTGAGTGTGTCAAAGGGAGGTTTTTCAAAACAAGGAGATCTAAGAATTCATCATTTTGGCATTTCAGATTGCTTGATGAACTTGAAGATTTCGTCAATTTTCTCACTTTTATAGTTGACCACATAGATCCATTTGTCCAGCTCAAAATCTGCAATCACAAAGAATTTTTTTCATAGGTACCCATTTGGTGGTGGGTCCTTTAGGGTTAGAAGAAAAATAATTGGTGTCACTTAGATCAATTCTTTCTTTCTAACAGTCTTTGGCAAAATGAGAAGTATCACCACAGATATAGCATTTTCTATGAGGAAAAATCTTTTTAGAAACTTGACATTTTTCCTTACTTTTGCTCATTTTGGTTATCTTCAAAGACTTTGATGAGGAGTTAAAGATTTGGGGTGCAGGTCCTAAGATTCCTTTTTCAGAAGATGGGAGGACAAAAATCTTTTCCTTTGAATTGGACATTTTGAGACACACAGATAAAAAAAAATCGGTATGAAAAGTCACACAGGTGGTTTTAGAAAAAATTAGAGGATTTCTTTTTAAGAGAGTCGGCACCCAGAGACTTGTCTTTTTCAGAGTTGGAAAATATTTTGTTTGAGTTGAAGGAGGAGGAGAAGCACTTAGCTGATACAAAGGAGATGTGGCTTTCTGGATCATCCATGTCATTTATCTTGGCCATGAAATAGACATTTGAGGTGTCATTCGCTTTCAGATGTGGGTTCATCTGCCAAATCATGAGTTTTAGCAGGCAGACCCTTTACTCTTCTGACAAGTCTTTCATTTCTTTCCCTTTCTCTCTTGTATTTTTCCTTGTATCTTTCAGCCCGGTCAAAATTTGCAGAAGAGAGGTGTTGGCTGAACTTTTGGGAATCATATTTGGATCTTTCCGATTTTGAAGAAAATCGACCTGAGGAAGCAGTTCTGGGTCTTTTAAGATGTTTACTTTTACACTCAGAAGCAAAATGACTTTTTTTACCACACTTAAAACATTTCTCATTAGATTTGTCCAAAGAAGAGTGTTTGGAGAGAGAAGAGGATGATTTTCTACCAAAGTTAGATTTTTCAGAAGAGGGGTGAGATTTGGATTTAGAATGCCCATCCAACATGGCCATTTCATCAGATAATTTGTCAACTGAAGTTTCCTAACATTCATCCTCAGCATCACTAAGATATGCCTCCGAATGGTCATTGGGATTTTCTTGACAATTATGGTTAGAGTCAGATGGGTAGGTAATTCTTGGAATACACTTAGTCTATTTGGAAGAGTCACTTAGGAGAGCTAGAGAAGAGCTCTTTATGTACCTTTGCAGCTTCGTCTGCTCATAGTTGAAAAGAGTTCCATAAAGAACAGTAAGAGGCATATGATTAAGATCCTTGGTTGTCTTTATACAAGTACATATGTTTTCCCAAAAATCAGGAAGACAATCCATAAACTTGCACAAGATTTCCTCATTGTCATACACTCTACCTAACAGCTTTAAATCATTAAGAAGACTGTTAAAGCGGTTATAGTAGTTGGAGAGAGATTCTCCTTTCTCATAAGAAAAGAGTTCATATTTTCTAACAAGAGCAATCTTTCTGCTCTTTTTAACTTCATTTGTTCCTTCGTACAAAACATACAGAGTGGACCACATTTCTTTGGCAGTAGAGAGATTTACCAGAGAGTGGTACACTTCATCAGGAAGAGAGAGCAATGACAGTTCTGACTTTAGAATCAAGAGACACAAGACGTTTTTCTTCATCAGTATATTTCTTAGGATTTTTAAGAATGTAACGACCAGTAGCAACAGATTTTTCTTCATCAGAGGAATCATCAGAATCATCTTTGTCACCAACTTTCTTACCGGGTTTCTTGGTTTCATAGTGAGACCAGACTCTAGGGACTATGGGTCCCTCACTGAGAATGGTTGGATATCTACTATCCATTCCTTCCATGAAAAGCATCATCCGGCTTTTCCACAATGAAAAGTTGTTGGGGTTAAACTTGGGAGGTTTGGCTATAGAGTCGTTTTCAGAAAAATTGTTTTGAAAAGAGTTTTCAACAGTTGAAGATGATGAGGCAGCCATCGCGGATCAAGTTTATGAATTAAACTTTCTGCTCTGATACCATTTGTTAGTCCCAGATGGCTATAACAAGTATTGTAGAAGGGGGGGGGGGTTGAATACAATACTCAAAATTTTCACAATTTTAATTCTATTATTGAAAATCTTTCAACAAGAATTACACATAGAAAAGTTAAGATTGTTGCGGAAAAGAACAGATAAACTATTCTAACAATCTTACACAAAGTATACTAACAAAACAACTAAGAACACTTAGAACACTTAGAACAAATCTATAAAGTTTTTAAGCAATATGGAGATTTCTTGCACTGAGAGAGATTTCCAAAAAGCATAGAATATCTTAGAGCACACAGTAATCTTCAAGTCTCTCAAGATAATGTTTTGCATGGAGAGGTCTTCATCTTTATATAGTGCCAAGAGTATGTGTAGCATAGGACACTTGTAACTTTGTCATTGGAAGGATATGTTTGACTCTCAAAAGTTGATGTGTCATTTCCTACAATACTAAAGAGGTTTGATAGAGACAATAACTAAGAATGGGAAAAAGGACAAAAGAACCTTTTTCTTCCATACCCAGACATTCTATCTTTGAAGGGAAAACCTTTTAGTATGGACAAAAGGTAGGATCCTCCTATTTGAACATCCCACCGACATGTCATGGACATGGTAGGTGGAAGTCTTCTTAGAAAGGATGTCATGAGAGAATTCAACTTTGAGGGTCCCACTATGAGACTTGTGACTCCACTTGAAGAAAAGCATCCAACAAGACTTCTTGGGATCCCACCTATTTGAGAGCCTTCATAGGTGGGAGGTGTCCACCGATGTGTGAGAACCCCATCGGTGGAAAATGACTTGTAGTTGTTGAGAAAATATCTTTCACTTCCACAATGAGAGAATCTTCAATCTTGACTTTGGTTGATCTTTGACTTCACCAAACATTTGCTATCTTGTACAAGCAATTACAAAGAACCATGCTAAAATATTCTAAGTAGGATAGGGAAAATATCGGTGAGTCAATTTCAAATCTTTGGTGACCCAACACTTTTGATAATATCATTAGTTAAAGCTTGCATAACTAGTGATCTTGCTGTTTTGTCTGCATTGTATTGCTTCTTTTGTTCAACATCATATAAATGAGGTGGAACATCAGCAAGTGCCGGAGGTGGATCACCATCTACAGGTTGTCCTCTTCTTCCTTAATGGAGTGAACAATGTAGTCCCCATTTTCTTGACGTTCAATGTAGTCCATAAACCTGTCTTTCCATATTTTAAACTCCTTAGGAAAGAGGACAAGTGGTTTGTCCTTTGAGCCTATTACCAACATATATCTCTTGTAGTCATTTTAGATTACTTGTTAACGATCTTATAGCAACTTTCTGATCTGATTTAGAAATTAGTTCCCACACTATGTTTGTCGCAACTCAAAATTGTCGCAAGTAATACTTTTGTCGCAACCCAAGCTTTGTCGCAACTGAACAAAATGTCACCACTTACTTTATCGCAATGAACCTTTTCTCGCAAGTGAAATTTTGTCGCAAACAAATTCTATCGCAACACAAAACTTTGTCGCAACACACAATGGAGGATTATCGCAACTAAGAGCTTGCGATAAAAATAATTTGAATTTTATCGCAAAAGACCCTTGCGATAAAATAATGTTCAAACCCTTCGAGATGCGATAAAAAAGCTTTGTCGCAACTAACACTTGCGATAAAAACACTTGCGATAACTATGAATTTTGTTAGATGCGATATCTATGAACACAAGAGGTTGCGATAACTATGAAGATCTTAATAATCCTAAGTCTAAATCGCAGAACAACTCCAAATAAGCTGAAATTTTGTACGTAGGTTCGTGATATGATTCTGGACAAGTTTAATACTAACACTATTGTCCAAAACACAACAGAAATAGGAGTTTCGATCTAAAAACAGTGTCTCAAGACTTTTTCTCGAAAAACAAGCTATTCTTACCATTCTGGATTGATTTGTGAGTTAAAGCGGAATAGAATCAACCAGTAACAATCACTAAACAAATCCTGATCAATTCTGGTCCATTTGAAGCACTCAAATGATCAAAATCAATCAAAAATTGAAAAAGTGAAGAACACACAAAAATAACTCAAAATCTCAAAATCAAATCTGGATCAGAATAGATTGCCTTGCTCTGATACCAATTGTGATCCCAGAACAAGTAATCAAATAATCAATAAGCTGATAATACCATCCATATATTCATCAATAATCTCCATGTACACAATATGATCTAGAGAGGAAAGTGCAAATGTGTACTTGTGTGTGTGTGTGGAATGGAATGACCTTATGCAAAATACAAGGGAAAAATCTACTTATAGTTTGCAAATAGGAAGTTTAAGATTAGCCCCTCTACTTGGTACAATATGACAAATAGTGCACTAACACATACCCTTACCCAGAAAACACTCATAAATGTCCCCCTTCACGACTTAGCACTGGGGTCCCGCTATCCGGTTAGCGGGGGTTAAGGGGAAACGCCCTTACGGGGTCTGGGGGCAGCGCCCCAGAATTTTTTTAGAACTAAAAGAAGTTAGAAAGCTTTCAGATATATAATCCGGGAACTTATCCGGATAACTCACCCGGAAAACCCAAATCCGAAACCCAAATCCGGGAACTTTCCCGGAAACGTACACCGGAATCCGGAATCCGAAAATACCTTATCCGAAAACATGGTCCGGACAACCTATCCGGAAAACTTATCCGGAAACTGCATCCGGACAATTCCCATCCGGAAAGTCTTATCCGGAAACTACCTCCGGAAAACCAACAAATCCGGTTAAAACAACACATCCGGAAAACCAATGAATCTGGATCAAAGTTCAAACCAGACTCGATTAAAACTGTTTAAAACTCGAAATTCAACAAATCTAAACCGATAGCAACTTGATACTAGAGAATATAATCATAAAATATAAAGGAATATACCTCAAAATCAAAACAACGAGAAAATCCCTTGAACCCTAATCGAACAGTGCCTTGCTCTGCTCTCCCTCTACTTGCTCAACTCAGAACACATACACACTTTTACAGAAACCGACTTAATAAAGATCATAAGAGGTGCTCCCTATTTATATATAAATACCAAATTGCACAAAAGGATTCTAACTAAACGAAATGACCAAAACACCCCTAAACTTATAAACCAACCCAAAACACCCTAAGCTAATAAAATAAACTAAATAAATAAAACGGAACCCAAATTAAAATTAAGAACTTACCCAAGACATTACACTTATTATCATCAAAATATTGAGAAATTTTGAATTTAAAACTAAACCAATAGCATAAGTGTTTTTTTTTCTCGGTGAGGGTGGGGGGTTAATATGTGACAAGTAAAGCAATTAAGAATAGTGACCCTAGTGGTAACATTTTCTTCAATTGAGTACACTTGTATCCTCATGATACATGCAACATCGAGCAACACTAAATACAACATTTCGGAAGACTGATTAACAAGAAAGGCTATATATGTTCATAATCGAAGCATCAACATACAAGCTTTCATGGAGTACATGTAAAGACGAGTGCTACCACCTGCTTGGTATACTCCCTTTTCAATCATCAACATGTGTGTTACTCCCAAGCATATAGGAATAGATAATGCTAAACTAAATATTCTGAGGCTAGTCCATGTTGTTTCCTACAATCTACATGTTGACCATTGTGACAAGAGATCCTCCAGGAAGTTTGTACCATATCAAAGGTTTCTACAACTCATCATATATAGTAAGCTCAGAAAAAACAAAGACATTCTAAGAAGATCAGATGTTGTTGTATGCCCAGAATATGAGATGAAATATCTTCACAATATATATGAACATAATTTTCCATTCTCTCTACCTCTACCAAGGATTGCGTGCCTAAGAAAATCGCAATTTTATTAGTGTAGTTCAATATAGAGCTTCTATGGTCTAGCCATAGCCGGATGACCTACCCCGGAAGCATCCCCTATGAGAAAGGATTCTGTGAGGGATCAATTGGTTGGGGCTTCTAATTAGGTAGAACAAAGGGAAAATGGAAATGAGAGGGGTATAGAAGAGAAAAATCATTCTGAATTTGAAGCAAATGAGAGCTCAGACACTAAGGTAGACACTATGGTAGACAATGATTCTGATGACACAAGTAGTTAAAATGATGACAATGCTAATGTTGATTCAGATGATGATAATAATGACATTCCACCACATATTGGTGTACATCCAGTTGTATCTCATAGTGTAACAACCCACCCGAACATACACCATATAACACAATACACATCTTATCATAAGATAACAAGGATACATATATTATATCACATAAAGTCTGATGGTCCCAAAATTGTACAATTACTAAAGTTATTTATACAAAACGTTTCACATGGCCATAACATTAGTTGGTTGCGCTAAACCAACTAATCAATTTACTCCGCTGCACTAAAATACATCCAACTCCGTTGTCCCTCAAGTACAACCAAACTCCAACGCCCTAAGTCCAGCCAACATGCAATCGTGTTATGCAATACTTATATAATTACAGTACACATCCCAATATATCACATTCCAATCATTTTCATATTACTTTACTACGTACCACATAATATCCAATTTATAAGTATTCCAGTTCAAAAATGGTTAAATAAAAACTCACATGAAAGAAATAACGCTACTATCATTTTCTTTTGAAACCCGCACAATCTTACTTTCCAACAAACTTCACAGAATCTGAATAATACAAAATACAGATAACCATTTACCACATGAAACTCATAGACAGACTAAGAATCCTAAATACCCTTACTCAGGATACATTTTAACCCCGAAAGCCCAATCCAGAAACCCATCCATAAAGCTATCCGGAAAGATACTAACAATACGGGTAACCATCGCATCCGGAAACCACAAGGTATCCAGGTAAAATTCCCATCCGGAAACCACAAAGAATCCGAATCACTAAACTATCCAGACAGAACTAGGAAATCAGATACATTTGTACTCGGAAAACACTTATCCGGAAACCGATCCAGACAATCTATTTAAAAATCTTATCCGGAAAAATCAAGGAATCCGGATAAAATTAAATACCATCCAGAAACGGGGAGAATCCGATTAAAATAACACATCCGGAAACCAAATAATTTTGGTAAGTGTTCGAACCAGACTCGATCGATACCAACGAAAACAAGAAATTGACAATTCTAAACCAATAGAAATCTACTACTACTTGATACAAACACAAAATAAAAGAAATTATACCTCAAATTGTCTCAAACAAACTTTATTCTCGACCCTAATCGATCGACACCCTTATGCTTTGTTTCTTCTTTCGGCTCAACACACACATACCGACCAAAAATGGAAACCGACTCTAATAAAAATAAAAAAGGAGGTGAGGCTTATATATAACAAGCCAAAATTTCAACCAAGGTACTAACTATGATAAAATGACGATAACACCCTCGAACATAAAAAACCCGACACAACTTATCCTAAACTAATAAACAGAAAACATACATAAGTAAAGAAACTTACCCGAGCCCTTACACATAGGGCAAGTAAAGAAGATGATAATGGTCGTGCTAAATTAAATATTGATATTGTTATTTCTCACACCATTGGAGATATAAGGAGAATGGAGGGAGATCCAATCGAAAATGAAAATAATGTGAGAAGGAGTGATGGGGAGTTGAAAAAAATATGGTGAGAGTGCTGTTATAGGGTCAAAAGAAAAAAAGGCCCTATCCATGCCACTAATTCTAGACGAGTAGCCACATCTGCTACTAGATCTCATGTGTTGTGATCCGATATTGAAGAAGTCTTCATGGACCTAGTGACACATTTGCACACACCACCCATCCACTAATATCTCTCAACAGATATATGTTTCATTTTCTTACAGGGATATAGCACATGATCTATCTTGCTCTCATTCGGAGGGTGTAGATATTGAACAAGGATGACATCTGCCCCAAACGTCGACATCTTTCTGTGCACCATTGAGTCTAGAGCCTCATACACTTATACGGACATAAAGTTTTGGAGCCTCTAGTGTTCAATATGCTATTCTTTGTAACTTAGCCGGAAAACTTAGAGTAGTACCAACTATTAGTATACTACAAGGATTTAGTGGATGACCTACCTGTGCTACCACTATGCCAACAATAAATGTAGACCATGCAGTTATTCAACTGTCATGACAACTGGAAGTCTTAGTAACCCAAGAGTTTCCTTACCAAAACTTGTTTCCAGGGAAAATCTAAACGACGTCGTAAAGGCTATTCAAGATTCACTGATGGGGGAGATTGCTTCTGTAAAGAGCCTATTAAAAGGAAAAGATGTTGTGTTTGATCCAACACCAGCTACAACACATACACCACCCCTAGTTCAACCGGTGAGACAGTTTGATGATCTCTCGATGGAAGAGTTAAAGTATTTATTGTATGCAAAGCTTTTGTCACGGTCTACAGTGGATTCTACAGATGCTGATTTAACTGGAATTTTAAGGTGTTCTGCTACTACTCAAGCAAAGATCCAACCAAAACACCATGTTCTTTCAAACCATCTGATTGTTTCCATTAATTAAAAGGTATGTGCCAGAATATTCTACAATATTTGGTATCCAATTCTCACAGTTAGAAGATAATATGGTAGTTTATGAACATTTATGAAGGAGATGTTTGCAACATGAAGATAAATGACTTTGAGTTCATGTATAATGAATTTAGGAAAACAACTATAAGGCCTGGAGATGTAATTCTTGCTTTGGAGGTAATTAGATCTTTATGCATAGACAAGTGAAATACGCATACATTATTGATCTTCAGATAGGAGGTGAAAGTAATCAAGCAAAATTCAAACTGAGAAGACCTTATCAGAGCTTACATGACATTGAAAGTTATGCGTTGTTATTCATGGTGTTAGAAGATCCAGAGTTTGGAGTTGTCTACAAGAATGTCAAAGGTTAAATGAAGTTTCTGAAACTTGGGGAGATTACTAAGTACATTGATGGAACAATCAAAGTGATTAGGCTGAGACTGGATCACAAATTGAAGGAAGACACCAGATTAAAAGAGCAAGAGAAGTTGAATTTAAGAGAAAGAGTACTGATAACTAAAGTTGTGACTGCAATTGATGAAAGATTGAATTTCATAAATATGAGAAGATCGAATTGAAAGATACCTTGGCTTGTGGAAGATACGAAGACCTTTTCTTAAATCTTGAATCAAAAGGGGGAGATTGTTGGGTGCAAAATAGAATGTATTCAAGGTTTATGGGCTGAAATTGTAATTTCTTTAAAGTTCTTGTAAATTCAAGTGTTTGACTTTGACTTAGTATAAATACTTTGAGTTCCTTTGTAATTTGTTACCTTTTGAATCATTAAGCATTAGGCAAGACTTTGAGCAATTGTGTTTTCTCTCTCTATAAACTGAATGTTTCTATCTCTAGATTCTTGATCATCATACTTTGATTTTATCATTTGCAACTTGATCTGGGGTCTACAAACCCGCCGTTGATGGCCATTTCCGACGGATGTTTCCATATAAAGACTTTGATCGACTATAAGGAATTTTTGGTTCGTACTGCATCTTCTTTTAGGCGCTTTTAATCCTTCAATTTTTTAAAGAATGTTTTATGAAAATTTTAAGGTCTGTCCAACACTTGGTTCAAGTCCAACCACTACGGGTCCTTGTGAACATGATAAGGAAATAGATCAATGGAAGCTTGCTTTACACAAATAAGTAGATGCGAATAACTATATAGAAGCATGTGCTTCTAGTGAAGCATGTAGCGGTTTGGTTTTTTATTAATGTGTTATTCGGTTTTTGTGTAGCCTGGAATATGCATTAAATCATGTATACTTGGTCTCCATTTAGCAATTTTTAATTATCATGTTAGTTTTTTCATGATGAATTACAAACTTTATGGTAGCCCTTTATGTGGTTCTCATGGATAGGACACTGATGGTTATGAGAAGGAAGGGAATTTGGCAAAATAGTGGGATGTGTCTATATGATTGGTTTGATAAAGAAGTTTGTTATGGTTAAGGTGAGGTATATGTTAATACATTATGCTTCAAGTTTACTTTTGGTTCTAAACGGAGTATTTGTTCCCTCATGATTATGTTTCTTGAAGAAGAAGTAGATGCATTTAGGAGCTTGGAATGTCTAATGCGTAGATTGGTAAATTTATATATATGTTCCCGTATTAATTTGTTTATAGGCGAATAGATTTTTTTTTCCTAGTCTATGTTTTATGATCTCTTGAAGAATTTGTGTGATAAACAATCAAAAATCGGCTACTTTTTTTAGAACCGAAGACCACTTAAATCTTTTTCAGATTTGTTTCTCTAATATGATTAGTTGATACATTTTTTTTGAACAACCAGAGAACCCTTTATTCGACCAACAAAACTAGCGAGGAGCTAGCGGTACAAAAGGAACGTCAAGAAACGTCAAGAGGATTACACTTCCAGCTATCCCAATTAAAAGACTCACCCTTTTTGCCCCTATTCTTAACCCACATAAATGAGTTTGATATCACCTCCGAGACGATGACGCTTGCCGGTTGTCCTTGATTGCTAAAGGTGATCGAATTACGGAGGTTCCAGATTGACCAGCAGTACGCCCCGATAATCACATCCATGATCAGGTCCCGAACTTTATTGGAGTTGCTCTTTCGTCCCGAATCAAGAAAGTCAGTTAGCGAGCTGGAGTTGAAAGGAAAACTGCTACACCATGTCTTGATCACAACCCTTACTTCTTTACTGGTGGAACAATGAACGAACAAATGATCTTCCGATTCTGAGGTCGAGTGACACAAGGGACATATGTGCTTGTTTAGGATAGACTTCTCAAGCAATCTTCGAGCTTTGGTGTACTAATATTGACATCAACAGTTTGCTTCTTTGGGCACAGGTTGTTCTTGAAAAGGGTCCATTTACGTCTGGTCTAACATTGTCTTTCATTATGTTGTCCTTGCAAATGTTTCTCAATCAATTTGCAAGCATTTTCAATACTCATCTAAAGAAAAGCCCAAGAAGTTATAAACTACTTGTTTCCTTCATTAATATCTTCTTTGCTCATTTTCTGATTGTGAATAAATAATATATATATATATATATATATATATATATATATATATATATATGTACATATTCTACAGTTACTTACATAACGCAGTTTAAACTTCAAAAGGGAATAATGCTTGTGATTAACGTTTACAGCCTGCTTGTGAATGTGCTGCATGAATAGGAACTGTGTGTTGTCACAGTAAGTCGGTAAGAAACCAATCTTGCTGTGAAATTTATTTGTTCTTCAAACTGCCTTTTTTGTGGAGACCATAAAAAGTAATATTCCAATGTTTTTTTTCTTATATTTTGAAGATATGGCTGTTTTGTATTTCATTTTTTAAATTTGTTAATTTGTCATTACCCGGTTCTTTTAGGTGGAGCAAGCATTCCAATGTTATTTTTTTCATGTTAGACCAAACACCGATAAACCACTTTACTGTTTCTTCTCCAGGTATGGTATGTTTCTTGAACGTGGGATCACATATTAAATTTTTAATAGTGTCCCTAGCTGGCTAGCTCGTCAATATTGTTTTATACGATCGATAGAGGTACTTGCGTCCTAAAATAAGTGTCTACATTACTATTTTAGTTTGTCCTAAAATAAGTGTCCATTTTCAAAAATAATTGTCTACTTTCCTATTATACCCTTAATTATGTGATGGAGAAAATTTATCTCTCTATAATTAAGGGTAAAACTGTACTTTGGTTAACTAAAAAGTGTAATAATTTTATGCTCCTAAAATTGTGTGCATTTTTTATTGTGGACATTTATTTTAGGACAGAGGGAATAATTGGTAAGAGTCTTGTATTTGAAATTTGGAGCAATCAACTACAAATTAGTCCCTTTAGACTAAGTGAAATTTGGACATCTATATTCATATGAATCATGAGTGAAATTTGTATTGTAGGTTCTTCCATCTCACAAGTCAAATAACCGAACCTCCACTGTTGGCATTATTTTACCAGCGTCTGTACAAGTTTTCCTACTTCATTATTTGTGATCTCTGTTTTCGTTGTTCATTTAAGTTGTCTCAAATTTGATTTCTGGACAGAATCTGCCCTCCATCCATCTTCAATCCTAAGGTAGACCTGGATCTTTGTTTCGCATTTCTATGTTGACCAGAATCTGGAGAGAATCTGCCCTCCACTATTAAATGAACTATAAAATTCTTGAATTTATTTCTTTTTTATTTATTATATAGACAATAAAATATTTATGTAAAAGTTGTTTGGTTTATTTTTTATTTGTTAAAATTTATTTAATAAATCATAGTCAAATTTAATTAGTTATAATTTTCATTTTATAAAAAACCACATTTTATATTTATCATTATTGATTTTATTTTATTTTGATTTTTATTATTGTAATTTTTTTTATAACAAGTGAATTTTAACTATTTATAACTTTTAATTATTGTTATAGGTATTATAATAAGTAGTTTTTAATTATTATAATTTTTTATTATATAAATTACGGATTCCTGATTGTGAGTGAAAGATTTATAAAATTTGTAGGAGAGAGAAAACTGATGTGGCAGTGAGAGAAAGATGACGTGGCTAAACCATGAACCTCTCAAGAGGTCCATGATTGTGGATGCTTGTAACGTCCCAAAAATTACAATAAATTTTAACCTTTAAAAATTAACATTTTATTAAATGAAACCTCCTTAAATATCCCAAAACCGTTTCGCTTGCAAACTTAACAATAAATATTCTCATTAAAAATAAACAGCGGAATTAAATTGTTTAAATAATAATTCTAAATCTCATAAATATAATAACCCTTCACGCGCGCCAGTGTGTACCCGTCACGCCTTGGAGCCACTAGTACCTGAAACCACGTTAAATAGGAAAGGGTAAGCACAAGACTTAGTGAATTCCATCACATGCGCAGATAGCATTTATATGCACATCACCCCTATCCGCACATGAGCAACAACTCAACAGTTACATAATTCAAGTAAACACATACAAGTAATTATGTACCCAACTCCTCGGTCCCACCGAGCCCTCGGTCCCACCGAGCTCTCGGTCCCACCGAGTTCACACAACATTTCCAGCCACTTCCTCGGTCCCACCGAGTTAACACAACATTTCCACCCACTTCCTCGGTCCCACCGAGCCCTCGGTCCCACCGAGATATATATGATACACATTTATACTAAGCATTTAAACCAATCAAATATTACGCACCACAAAACAACTAGTTCACACCACAAAGACAATAGTACATACAAACTACCATAACATGCATACAATCCCTAACTACACAGTGAGAGAACTCACCTCAGAAGCAAAGTAGATGTCCTCAACAGCAAAACGAGTCGGCCAACTCCAACTCACCTTTTTCCACCTAAATAAGTGATATCAAACGTCAAAGCGAAGTCCTAGCCCAAAGTCACAACAATAAGTTCACTCATGAAAAGTTCCACCTTTTATTCTAAGATTTACAGGTCTGTTCGGGACCTGTTTAGCCCCTCTTAAACTCATCAACCCAGAATTATTATTCCATAATCAGCTAGTTCTATGTCTTAGGGTTCTAGGGACATATCGCACGCGTTCTAACGATTTTCCTATGATTTACTATGAACTTTCTAAAAACGGGATGCGAGTCTGCCGAATTCGGACCTGCTGTAAAAACAGCTAATTTACACCTACCTAGAGGCCGAACCAGACTTTCGCTAAAACACGAAAAGTGTGCCCGGCACAGAATGTGAACCGTGGGCACCGGTTTCGCCTCAAGCCGAGCTACGACGGAAAAGTTATGAACGAAATAAAACTGGGCAGAAACGATATCGATCACATAAAATGATAACTTTATTAAAACGGTTTACGCGATTAGTTTAGGTTTTTCGATTTAGGTTTTAAGGTTTTAAGCTACAAGGGGCTGGACTCACTGCGCACCACCCACTGCCACCTTCGGCAGTGGTGGTCACCGGCGGCGGCGGCGACGATGGTGGTTTACAAAAACCCCGGCGAGACCACACAAAAAACCCGACCACCCATCTAAACCGCACACACTCATATGCAACCACTCCACATCCCGCACGGTGCAACCACCGCCCTGGTGGTGCACGGCGGCCACACACCGGCAGCCTAGGCTGCCGGCGGCTGTGGTGGTTTCACAGCGACGGAAAGTTAACGACGAGAAACAAAAGAACGAGAAGAGAATGGAAGAGACGATACCTCTCGTTCAGAAACGCAGCAACAAACGATCCTCGATTGCTCCTTCTCCCTCTCACGTTTTCTCGCTGCAGCACCTTCTCGCACTCTCTCCTTCTCCGGCAAGCTGCGGCGGTGGCGGTGGTTCTCGGCGGTGACGAAGACAAAGACAAGGAGGGGGGGGGGGGGGGTTACGGCCGTGATCAAGAAGGAGGAGGGGTAGGGTTTTTGGGGTTGGGTCTCTATGTGTGTCGCAAGCAAGCAGGAAGAAAACGAGATGGGGGATCGGTCCTTTCCTATGGGCCGATCCATGCAACATTTTAAAGAAGTACAACACAAGCCCCTGCAGTTAGAGTTTTCACAATAAGCCCCAAAAATCCAACCTTTACATTTCCGGTCAGTCTCGTTAAACCCGTTAACCAACAACGTTAAAAGAAAACACAAATTAATTTTATAAAAATAGAACATACCGGGACACGGGCTTTACAACTCTCCCCCGCTTGAAATTAGACTTCGTCCCCGAAGTCTACGTCCGCGAACAGTTCCGGATAGCTCTTTCGCATCTCCTCCTCGGGTTCCCAGGTCCACTCGGACCCCTTCCGGTGCTGCCACTGGACTTTCACCAAGCCAATTACTTTGTTCCGTAGAGTCTTCGCCTTCCGCTCCACAATGGCTATTGGCTTCTCCACATAATTGAGCCGCTGGTCGATCTGAATATCTTCGAGGGGAATTACTGCTGACTCATCCACCACACACTTCCTCAACTGGGAGACATGGAAGGTGTTGTGAATCAAGCGCAACTCATCCGGTAACTCCAAACGATAAGCTACCTTTCCCACGCACGCAATGACCTTGTAAGGTCCAATATAACGGGGTCCTAACTTTCCCCGCTTGCGGAACCGAATCACCCCTTTCCAGGGCGACACCTTCAGGAGAACATAATCCCCAACCTGAAACTCTAACTCTGATCGCCTTTTGTCGGCGTAGCTCTTCTGCCGACTCTGTGCAGTAACCAGACGGTCCCGCACCATCTGTATCATCTCGGTCGTCTTCAGTACGATGTCGGTGCTCCCTAATACCCGGTGACCAACCTCGCCCCAGCAAATGGGCGTCCTGCACTTCCTACCATATAATACCTCGTAAGGCGGTCTACCGATACTGGAATGGTAGCTATTGTTGTAGGAGAACTCAGCTAACGGAAGATACTGATCCCAACTACCCCCAAAGTCAATAACACAAGCCCGCAGCATGTCCTCAAGTGTCTGAATAGTACGCTCACTTTGCCCGTCGGTCTGAGGATGAAAAGCCGTACTAAAATGTAGTCGTGTACCCATCTCACTCTGAAACTTCTCCCAAAACCGGGAGGTAAAACGAGTATCCCGATCCGAAACAATTGAAACTGGCACCCCGTGCCGGGTCACAATCTCTCGGATGAAAATCTCCGCGAGCTTCTCCGCCGAGGAGCTCTCTCTGATGGCCAAGAAGTGAGCGCTCTTAGTCAGACGATCCACAATTACCCAGATAGCATCATTCCCTCGCTGAGTTTTGGGAAGTTTAGTGATGAAATCCATTGTGATCTGTTCCCGTTTCCATACCGGAATCTCTAAAGGCTGTAATTTTCCATGCGGTCGTTGATGTTCCGCCTTTACCTTTCGGCAAGTCATGCACACCTCCACACATTTGGCGACATCCCGCTTCATGTCGGGCCACCAGTAATCCTCCCGCCAGTCTCGGTACATCTTTGTAGCTCCCGAATGAATCGAAAACTTGGACTTGTGCGCCTCGTCCAACAGTATCTGTCGGTTCCCACCAGTGAATGGAACCCATACTCTACCGTACCGAGTTAATAAGCCTCGACTATCACGGACAAAATTCGGGATTTCTCCCGAAACCCTCTCGCGTTTGGCATTCTCATCAAGAACTGCCACTTCCTGGGCACTACCTATAGACTCGAGAAGGGGTGCAACCACTGTCAATCGTTGACACAAACCTCTCAGTGGTTCGCTAACCGGATGTCGACTAAGTGCGTCCGCGACCACATTCGCTTTGCCCGGGTGGTAAAGTATCTCGCAATCATAATCTTTGACCACATCGAGCCATCTTCTCCGACGCATGTTGAGATTCTGCTGATCCATCAGGTACTTTAGGCTCTTATGGTCAGTGTAGATCGTACACTTGACACCATATAGATAATGTCTCCAAATTTTGAGGGCAAACACCACTGCTCCCAACTCTAGGTCATGAGTCGGGTAGTTCGCCTCATGAGGCTTCAGCTGCCTCGAAGCGTAAGCTATAACCTTGCCGCGTTGCATAAGCACGGCACCCAAACCCTGGTGTGAAGCGTCACAGTACACCACCAAGTCCTCCATGCCCTCGGGCAAGGTTAACACCGGAGCCTCGCATAACCGTCTGCGTAGCTCCTCGAAGGCCCTCTGCTGCTCCTCACCCCAGCTGAAAGCCGCAGATTTCTTTGTCAAACGGGTCATAGGCAACGCAATCTTGGAGAAATCTTGGATAAATCTCCGATAAATCTCCGATAGTACCCCGCCAACCCTAGAAAACTCCGTACCTCGGTGGGAGTTTTCGGCACTTCCCACCGCATCACCGCTGAAATCTTGGCCGGATCGACCATAATACCATTTTGATTCACGACATGTCCTAGGAATTGGACCTCTCGTAACCAGAATTCGCACTTGGAGAACTTAGCATAAAGCTTCTCCCGCCTCAAAACATCTAAAACCTCTCGCAAATGCATCTCGTGCTCTTCCTTTGTCTTCGAATATACGAGAATATCGTCGATGAACACAATCACCGATCAGTCCAACATCGGGCTACATACCCGGTTCATGAGGTCCATGAACGCTGCTGGTGCATTGGTGAGCCCAAAAGGCATCACCACAAACTCATAATGGCCATAACGCGTGCGAAAGGCCGTCTTCTCCGTATCCTCACTCCTTACCCGCATCTGATGATATCCCGACCTCAAATCAATCTTAGAGAACCACGAGGCTCCCTGAAGCTGGTCGAACAGATCGTCAATCCTCGGCAGGGGGTAACAATTCTTCACCGTAAGCTTATTCAGCTCACGGTAGTCAATGCACATCCGCTGAGACCCGTCCTTCTTCCTCACAAATAAAATCGGAGCTCCCCACGGTGAACAACTCGGCTTAATGAACTCCTTCTCAAGAAGTTCCTGCAACTGAGCGTACAACTCTTTCATTTCCGGTGGAGCCAGGCGGTAAGGTGCCTTGGCTACCGGAGCAGCACCCGGAACTAAATCAATCTGAAACTCTACCTGTCGCTCGGGAGGTATCCACGGTAATTCATCGGGAAACACGTCAGTAAACTCCCTCACGACTGGCACATCCTCGACAGTCTCCTTCACTCCGTCAACACGCGTGTCTATCACGTACGCCAAGTATCCCTGCCCACTATGCTGAAGATATCTCCGAGCCCTCGCAGCTGAACATATTGCCGAAGTCCGTCTAGGCGAGTCTCCCTGGACCAACAGTTCTCCCCCGCTTGGGGTTCGAACTCCCACTTGTTTTTGACGACAAACAATCTCCACATCAAACGTATCCATCCAATCCATGCCCACAATCACACAAAGCTCATGCATCGCAATCGGAATCAAGTCGATGGGAAATCCCACACCCGAGATTTCCAATGTGCATCCCCGATACACATCCGTGACCGTCAAGGTCCTATCATCAGCCACCTCAACCACAAGAGGACACCCTAACCGTCCTACAACTCGGCCCAAACTCTCGCTAAAAGTGCGAGACACAAACGAATGAGTAGCCCCGCTATCAAACATTACAACCGCAGGCACCGATTTAACTAGGAACGTACCTAACATACAATTTAACAACATATAAATACATACGGCATAGAAAGGGAAAGACAAAAAGAGAGAGTGATAAAACGTACCTGTCACCACCTTAGGCGTCGTCTGCGCCTCGTCCACCTTCAGCTGGTGGACTCTACCTCGGGCTGCCTCTGTCCTCGGCTGGCCTACTCGACCGTCAGTAATGCACAGTGGGGCATTCGCAGGAGCCCTCTGTGCCCCACTCCCATCAGCTGCTCTAGCGTTCGGACAGTTGGCCTTAACGTGGCCCGTCTACTTGCAGTTAAAGCAGACCATCAACGACATTTTACAATCCCGGCTGAAATGACCGGACTTCCCACACTTGAAACATCCATCAGTCCTCTTCCCACTAGTATCCCTGGGCTTAAACCCACCGCTCCTTGAACTCGCGCGTGAATCCGTGAACCTCGACTTCTTCGGTACCGCAGAGATTGGCGTCACCGCCTGTGCCGCCTTTCTCTTCTTCGCTTGAGTCTCTAACTCGAGTTCCCGTCTCCGGGCAGCCTCCATCATCGCAGTAAGTGAAACATACTACGCAGTGCTCACGAATTCCCTAATCTCGGTACATAACATGTCCTTGTACCGAGACATCTTCATGTCCTCCGAAGCGGCATACTGGGGACAAAACAGCGCCATCTCTGTGAACTTCCGGTTCATTTCCTTCACAATCTCTGTCGTCTTGGTGAGCTCCAGGAACTCCTTGGCAATCCGCTCCATCTCTACCGGAGGTACGTACTCTGTGCGGAATCGAGTGACGAACTCCTCCCAGGTCAAAGTAGTGCGCTCGGCAAGCGTCAACGCCGTAGCACACCAATCCTTCGCTCCGTCACGTAGTAAGTTCACAGCGAAACGAACCTTCATGTTGTCGGGGCAGCCACTGGTCAAAAATGCGCACTCCATATCCGATATCCAACGCATGCTGATGATCGGATTCGGGTCTCCCTTGAACTCAGGTGGAGAACAAGCAGAGAGATCCCGGTACTGAAACTCCCTAGCACGCGGTTGTCCACCCGCCGGTGGTGGAATCGCCGCAATGCGTTCCTCCATCATAACTACCACCTCGTCGCGGATGGCGGTGATAATCTCGGGGATCGCCTCCACGATCGCATGTGCCACCTCGGCAACAATCATCTCCCGGATCTGTTCCGCAGTGATTTCGGCGCCAGTCTCTGGCTCAGCGGTGTTGTTCCTCCTAGTGATGGCCATTTCTGGGGTAGAAATTACAACGAGTTATTAGCACCTAATAACTCACACTAACCACACTCACGCTCAACTCCTTGGATTCCTCGTGACTTTCCCCGACTCGAGCATTGATCCTGTGCTTCCGGTAGTAGGAGCTCTACTACTACCATCCACACCTATCATTGCCCGTTCTGAGTCCCATCCCGAAGTGTCCAAGTAGTTTCTCGCCCAAAAACTATACACATATGCCCGTACCGACATATATACACACTCTTCCTAGCTCCCTAGGAATTCCACCCCAAAGCACTACCCTTGCTACCACTGAATCCCTACTAGTCATAATGAGTTGCCTCGCGAATACCCAGTCGCATGCAGCGCGAAACAAATAGACATTCGAATACGAGATTCTATCCTAGAACGGTTGGACTCAAACAAGAGCTGCGCAATAGAACTAAATCAAATATTCTAAGGCTATATGATTCTTACTGCATACAACCTATAGGGCATTCACTTAACAACCTATTATAACTAGCATTAATTCCTACTAGCAAGCAATCATCATACAGTACAGTGTAAACAACATAGGCAATCTAGCATGCATACCATATGATCTAGAAAGCAATAAATACACTAAGTACTGTACCTTTTCCTTTGGCTCCGGCTGACTGTACACACTGCGCCCTCGATCACCGTTTCTCAAACGGGTTTTCCTTTCTTTTATTTTCCAAAAATTTTTAAGAGAAGAATTTCATAGCCGCAACTTGAGATCAAACACACCGAGATGTGTTTGATTCACTCAAGCTGTGCTCTGATACCAAGTTGTAACATCCCAAAAATTACAATAAATTTTAACCTTAAAAAATTAACATTTTATTAAATGAAACCTCCTTAAATATCCCAAAACCGTTTCGCTTGCAAACTTAACAATAAATTTTCTCATTAAAGATAAACATCGAAATTAAATTGTTTAAATAATAATTCTAAATCTCATAAATATAATAACCCTTCACGCGCGCCAGTGTGTACCCGTCACGCCTTGGAGCCACTAGTACCTGAAACCACGTTAAATAGGAAAGGGTAAGCACAAGGCTTAGTGAATTCTATCACATGCGCAGATAGCAATTATATGCACATCACCCCTATCCGCACATGAGCAACAACTCAACAGTTACATAATTCAAGTAAACACATACAAGTAATTATGCACCCAACTCCTCGGTCCCACCGAGCCGTTGGTCCCACCGGATTCACACAACATTTCCATCCACTTCCTCGGTCCCACCGAGTTCACACAACATTTCCACCCACTTCCTCGGTCCCACCGAGCCCTCGGTCCCACCGAGATATATATGATACGCATTTATACTAAGCATTTAAACCAATCAAATATTACGCACCACAAAACAACTAGTTCACACCACAAAGACAGTAGTACATACAAACTACCATAACATGCATACAATCCCTAACTACACAGTGAGAGAACTCACCTCAGAAGCAAAGTAGATGTCCTCAACAACAAAACGAGCCGGCCAACTCCAACTCACCTTTTTCCACCTAAATAAGTGATATCAAACGTCAAAGCGAAGTCCTAGCCCAAAGTCACAACTATAAGTTCACTCATGAAAAGTTCCAGCTTTTATTCTAAGATTTACAGGTCTGTTCGGGACCTGTTTAGCCCCTCTTAAACTCATCAACCCAGAGTTATTATTCCATAATCATCTAGTTCTATGTCTTAGGGTTCCAGGGACATATCGCACGCATTCTAACGATTTTCCTACGATTTACTATGAACTTTCTAAAAACGGGATGCGAGTCTGCCGAATTCGGACCTGCTGTAAAAACAACTAATTTACACCTAGCTAGAGGCCGAACCAGACTTTCGCTAAAACACGAAAAGTGTGCCCGACACAGAATGTGAACCGTGGGAACCGGTTTCGCCTCAATCCGAGCTACGACAGAAAAGTTATGAACGAAAGAAAACTGGGCAGAAACGATATCGATCACATAAAATGATAACTTTATTAAAACGGTTTACGCGATTAGTTTAGGTTTTTCGATTTAGGTTTTAAGGTTTTACGCTACAAGGGGCTGGACTCACTGCGCACCACCCACTGCCACCTCCGGCAGTGGTGGTCACCGGCGGCGGCGACGATGGTGGTTTACAAAAACCCCGGCGAGACCACACGAAAAACCCGACCACCCATCTAAACCGCACACACTCATACGCAACCACTCCACATCCCGCACGGTGCAACCACCGCCCTGGTGGTGCACGGCGGCCACACACCGGCAGCCTAGGCTGCCGGCGGCTGTGGTGGTTTCACGGCGACGGAAAGTTAACGACGAGAAACAAAAGAACGAGAAGAGAATGGAAGAGACGATACCTCTCGTTCAGAAACGCAGCAACACACGATCCTCGATTGCTCCTTCTCCCTCTCACGTTTTCTCGCTGCAACACCTTCTCGCACTCTCTCCTTCTCCGGCAAGCTGCGGCGGTGGCGGTGGTTCTCGGCGGTGACGAAGACAAAGACAAGGAGGGGGGAGGTTACGGCCATGATCAAGAAGGAGGAGGGGTAGGGTTTTTGGGGTTGGGTCTCTATGTGTGTCGCAAGCAAGCAGGAAGAAAACGAGATGGGGGATCGGTCCTTTCCTATGGGCCGATCCATGCAACATTTTAAAGAAGTACAACACAAGCCCCTGCAGTTAGAGTTTTCACAATAAGCCCCAAAAATCCAACCTTTACATTTTCGGTCAGTCTCGTTAAACCCGTTAACCAACAACGTTAAAAGAAAACACAAATTAATTTTATAAAAATAGAACATACCAGGACACGGGCTTTACATCTAACTTGGATGTTACGGGTTCCGACAACATAGCTTGTTTCTGCCAAAAACAACCCTTACACCAAAAGAAAAAAACATTATGCATAAACTTTCGTTATTTTAGGAAGAATCTTTGAAAAGTGGCTAAAATGAATTTGGATGATGAAATTGACTATCTAGTTAATTTTCTCGTTTTTAATTTGTAGACGGATAAAGTAGATGACATCTTTGTTGTTTTTGTTTTTTAATTTGTAGTTTACTTGTTATGTAAGTTGCAGGTTACATTTATTTAACAGGTTTTGATATTTTTAGCGACTTATTTGTTCCAAAAATATGTCCACGGACTTACTCACTCAAAACACTAAAGTGCATTGGGTCTTTTTAGATTTTTCTGTATTGTGAAATAGTTTATACTCATAGTCGGTACTCTATATAAAAGCACAAAAACTTTAAAAGTTTTAAACCCAATTTTTTCCTCCACTTTCCATAAATACTCTTAGAGCATCCATAACGATGAGGTTTTTAGCCACCTCACCAATGGATGAACCGGTCTATTAAATTGACTACCATTGAGAGACAATGGGTTTTTGCCACATGGAATAAACAGGTCCGTGCAGATGAGCCTCGTTCATGCAATAAAGTGGTGGACCCCACTCATGCACCTCTCTCTCCACTACTCCTCTTTTCATTTTCTTTTCTTTTCTCTTTTTATTTATTTGATTTTTGTATAATAAATATTAATATTAAAAATAGTTAATGAATAAAGTATATTTTATAATAATATTGATAATTTTGTTTTATTTGATATTTTTTTGTTATTTAAATAGAAGTATTTTTTATTATACATAATATATTATTGTAATATTATAATTTTATTATATAATACTTTAAATAATAATAATTTTTATTAATAATACATTATTATAATATATATTTTTAATTTATAAACTATGGACCGATCCATGATTGAGAGTAAAAGGTTTATGAAATGTGTAGGAAAGAGAAAACTGATGTGACAGAGAGAGAAAGTTGAGATGGCAAATCCATGGACCTCTAACCAGGTCCATGATTGTGGATGCTCTTAGTAAGGCCTTCCGCAGCGCCCTTCGGGCTCGAGCTCGGGCTCGTGCGGGCTCGGGCGGGCAGCGGTGGGGGGCACGCGGGCTTCCTCTTCGGGCTCGGCGTGCGGCTTTCAAACCCGAGGAACCCGAGACTCTCCAACGGCTATTTGGCATTTTTTATTTTATTTTTTAAAAATCTTGAAAATAAATAACTACCAACGGCTACTTTTATAAAAAAAATTAATTTTTTTTCAATTTAATCACACTATATATATTAACCCTCAACCTCTTATTTTTTCACACCAACAATCTCTCAAACTCTCTCAAACTCTCTCAAATTTAATCATGAATCCAAACAAAACACCTACATCCCGTCGTAACCGACCGGATACACCGCAACCGCAAGAAAATCCGGAGCTTGGTTTCCAAGCGTTTACACAACCAGGTTATCGTCCGCAATTTTCGCAACAAATTCCGCCACAAATTTCGCAACAATATCCGCCACAATGGTCGCAACAAAATCCGCCACAATATTTTTACAACTCATTAGGCCATCCGCAACAAATTCCTTACCAACTTACACGTTCCGGTATGATTGAACAAGGTTTTACTCCGACCAACTTCAATCCTCCTTCACCCTTCATCAATCTCGCCAACGAAATTGTTCCGGAAACCCAACATTCTAGCCCGCACACACCACAATCCATCTACACACAACCATCAAACCCTCAACCATCGAGAAAAGGAAAAAACAAACAATATGAAAATAGAGCCCCCAAACAGATGTGGACTAAAGATGAGGAACTCGCGTTACTGTCGGCGTGGGTTGACGTTTCGGAGGACCCCGTTATCGGTAACGCACAAACCCATGATAATATTTTTATTTTTATTATTATTATTATTGTTATTATTAATATTATTATTATTATTATTCTTGTTAATATTCTTATACTTGAATTTACATAAATGTAGATAGTTTTTTGACCCGAATCGGGGAAGTGTTCTTTAGTTCGATGGGTCGCGGAAATTATAGAACAACTCATCAACTCAACACGAAGTTCAACGACCTTAATAAAAGAATAAATTCTTTTGGCGGCTTCTACAACAACTTGGTCACTAATAGATCAAGCGGAATGAGTGAGGCCGACATTTCACGAATGGCACACGAACGCTACCGAGCACAAATTGGGTTTGCTTTCACTTACGAACAAGCTTGAGAAGTCCTAAAAAAATGTCCAAAATTGGGAGCCGTTCCAACGATGACGACAACTTCATCGCAGGGTTCAAAACGTACCAAACCTTCTGATGATGACGATGACGACAACTTCATCGAGCAACTTCAACGACCCATCGGGAGAAACAAGGCAAAAAAAACATCAACGAGTAATACGTCCGGGACGAATACGAACGAAAGTGTTACTCAGTTGTTGACGACGTTCAACGACAAGATTGATGATACAATGGAATACAAAATGAAAAAACTCGATCTCGAACTTCAAAGGTTGGAACACGAACGAGAAATCGAACGAGAAAAACGATTTGAGAAAGACTTCGCATTTTTCATGACCCCGCATGATCACCTTACGGGAGACGTTTTGAGGGTTACTTTAACGAGAAAAGAGCAAATTAAAAAATTTCATAATTGGTAGTGTTTTGTATTTTGTAATTTTTAAGTTTTGAATGAATGATATGAATTTTTATTTTTATTATTTATCTTATTTTTATTTATTAAAAAATATATAAATATTTTTATTTTGTTAAATAATTAAATGTATAAATAAAAGAATTAAAAAAATGAGGTGGCAAGAGGGCTTGAGGGTAGCGCTGGGGGTCTTTAGGACTTGAGGGCTTAGCTGATGTGGCGCTGATGTGGCGCTTGAGAGCTTCTACGGAGCGCTGAGGATGGCCTAATACTCAAAATTCAGGTATGTAATTTTATATTCTTTTTGTTGTGAAACTTTTTGGTTATATTTATAGCTAGAGCTGTGAAATTGGAGTTTATGTGATGGCTAATGGATTTGTTTGTGTATACATAGTTGAGGATATACTTAACAAAATTATAGGTTGTAGCTAGCATGTACAGAAGATTTCATCGATCTGATAAAATTTCGAATATGGCATCTCAGTTCATTTGTGTACTTAATCATGTATTCATGTGGGATCCTTGATACAGTTTTGGTTCTAGATATAAACATTGCGTCTTTCAAAAGCAACCACGTCATAAAACAATTATACAAGTTTATTATTACTAATTTAACAGGTATGGAGAATGGAAGTGTGGGTTTAGGAAAACATTGTTCTAAAGGTTTTTTATTTTTATTAAGGATTAAATAAAGATTTTTACATTTACTTTTATTTCTTTAGCTTTATTGCTTTCTAGAAGGTTTTGTCTTCTTTAGCCACGTTGGCATATATAGGTTGTTTTTATCCTCTTTGTGAAAGGACACTAAACGAGCAATACATTTTTGGCCCTGTTTCTCTCTCTAAAAATCTTCTTTTAGCTCTGATATTTCTCTGCAATGATTTCTGCATTTCTCCAAATTATTTTGGCATCATGGTATCAGAGCTTCTCATTGCAAAGATGTGTTGATTCCGATTTTACTCAACAATGATATTAATATCTATTAGTTCAAACAAATAAGAGTGCGAAAGCGTTTTAACGAACTAAAGAGATATTCTTAGGTAGAAAAACACACGAAATCAGATAAACAAAGTATAAATAAACACGAGATTAACTCAAAGATTCACTTTGTATTGATTAAATAAGAACACCAAGAACACCGAATGTATAATATGAATTCTGCTCTAAGGGTGTGTGTGTTGTGCGATTTTTTTTGAAGAGCTCAACATGAGCCTTCTATTTATACTATTCATCAGGGGACAGGCTTTAGACAAGAAGTACTAAGGGTACAAAGACACGATCGTGGACTGCTACATGTACAACGTTAATGTAGTGCGCCATTTTCTGCATAGGCTGAAACCCATCAGAGGTTGACACGTGGAATGTGCAGGGCACGCCTTGTACGAATGATCTTCAGGATCTTCGTACAGCAGAAAACGTGAGAGGCACGATCGTCTTTGTTTTGATCTTCAGATAATCTTCTAAGTCTTCAGTCTTCATACCACAGAAGCTCTGTCAAGTACGACAGAGGCTCTGTGGCCTTGTCTTCTGTGAACGTCTTCTGTAGAGTCTTCACTTGGATCTTCTATCGGTGTCTTGGCAGAGGTTCTGTCAATGTCTTTACACTTAGCCTATTTGTAAGAGCATTATTGTATTCAAGATTTATTGCAAAGTCTTGTAATGGTCAAACATTGTAAAGTCAAATATAAAAGTCAAAGTCATGTAAAGTCATGTAAAGTCAAAGTAGTTTAGATTTAATGCTTTGTAATCCTAAGTATAAATAGGATTAGTTAGCTTAGATGTTAAGATAGTCTTAAGCAAGCAAGTCATTAGAAAGTAATTAGAGAGCTTATTGTAAGATTTTAGAGAGAGAAAATCTAGAGAGAGAAAGCTTCATTCTTATGTAATATCTAGATTTTCTCAAGATCAATAGAAGATTTCATGATTACATAATAGATCTGGTGTTAACAATTGGTATCAGACCTTGGGAGATCGAATTGTGTGCAAAATTCGTCCAAATTCATGAAGATTTGAAGATTTTTGAGGAAAATCTCCATTTTTGAAGTTCTTGAAGATCACAAATGGGTTATGCCATTTTTGTGTGTTTTTTGATTTGATTTTGATTGCAAAGTGTTTCTCCATCATTCTAAACAAGATTTGCATCATCAATTTCGCAAAAACACATCAAGAATCGATCAATTTGAAGGATTTGTAAAAATTTTGTGTTCTTGAAAAAGTGAGGTACGTGTGAAATTTTTTTGGAGATTGATTTTGCAATTTGTAGGTGATTTGATTATTTTTGTGCAAAATCCTTTCTAAAAACATGTTTTAGACATGAATCAATCATTGTTTTCAAGTTTTAATCCATAAATTTCATTTTTGAAGTTTTGATGTTTTGATGTTCATGAAAATCTTCAAAGTGTTCTTGATGAAAATTTCTAGATCTTGAATTTTGATTCAATTTCTTCTTGAGATGATGTTAAATGCTGTTTGTGATGTGGTTTGATCTTTAAAATCAAATTTTAATTTTTGTTATGAGTTTTTGATGTTTGCAGGAGTGACAGTGTATTAGCAAAGAAGAAGCAATAAAATTTGGTCAAACAAAGTTCAAAGGTGTAAGGTTTCGGATCATGCAAAAATGGTTTCGTATCCTTCTTAATTTTTTTTGAGGAGTGTGTGTGCTTGCAAAAATGAATTTTTTTGAGGAGTGTGTGTGCTTGCAAAAATGGTTTCGGATCTTCTTGATAGTTGATATGAAACCATAATTTTTTTAAGCTGTGTGAGTGTGTTTGTGCTATGTATATGTGTGCTTAAACAAGAAGAATTCAGATCAGTGATGTATATGTGAGGAGCATGTGTGTGTGTTTAAATTGAATTAGCAGTGTGTGTGTTTGCTTAACTTTTCAAAGAATTCGGATCACATGGTTTCGGATCCTTCTTTAAAAAAAAATTGAGGTATGTGTGTGTGTGTTTAAGCTACTTGTGTGTGTATCACGTGTTGTGTGTTTGTGGTTAAGCAAAACAAGGTTTCGGATCCTATTCCTTCATAAACTGATTTCGGATCACACACAAAACAAGGTTTCGGATCCTTTATAAACTGATTTCGGATCACACATAAGCACGATTTCGGATCCTTCTTTCACCGGAAAACAGGTTCGCCGGAAAAACGTTTTTCGCCGAAAAAAACGTGGGTCTTCAGAAAACGTCGTGTGATCGAGATTTTTTCATTGCATTTGATTGGTATTCGAATAACGATCTCAACGCAACAAAAATCAGCGATTTTCGTCGAGAAACGAAGGAGATATCATCGTTTAAAGTTTTCGTTCGGTTTTTATCGAAAACATTCGGTTGCTTCGTTCGGGAGTTTGAGAAATCTTTTCGACTTTTAATCAGCTAAGGGAGCTTAAGGAATCATAAACGAAGAGTTTCGGTCGAAAAGTTTAGTCCCATAACGCATTTTTACAACTGGGTCGAAATGAAGAAGATGATGAATAGTGATTTAACGGACTTCTGTTAGTGCCGTTAAATTTGTGACATTTTGATCCATTTCTCCGTTAGTTTTGTTAAGTTCATTAGTTGTTAGGTTAATTCATTTAGTATTTGTTACTTTTTAGTTCCAAGTCCGTTAAAAGTCAGTTAGTTAGGTTAGTTAAGTTTTTGTTAACTCTCTGTTAGTTTTTCCCGTTAGTTTCCTTACATTTTTGGTCCTTCTGTTAGTTTGTCCGTTAAGGGTAGTTAGTAGTTTTAGAATCTGTCAATTTTAGTCCTTGTAGTTTTAGTTTTATTTTCTTACACTTTCAGTCCTTAGACTTGTTAGTTTTTAGAATTTTACATTTTTAGTCCTTGTTTTCGTTTCATTTTATTTTTAGTCAATTTTTTGTCGATTTTATCAATTTTTACCTGTAATTGCTCATAACTGATAAATTTTTCTTATTTTGCAGGTTAATCAATTAAAGTCCAACATTTTCGCGTAAATTTTTCAGAATTAATTTTTGGAAGACAAATTTATAATTTGTTTTTCAAATCTTATTTTGAAATTTTTCTTGACTTTAATTGTGTTTTCTGATTTTTAAGAGTGTGCACATAATTCTAACTTCTAATCGAAGTTTCTCTTGACGATCACTCTATTAGGTAGTATTATTTTTGGTATTTTTCATCTAATTTTTTTGTGTGTTTCTTTTCTGAATTCTTATCAAGATGTATCATCCAGAGGAGGTAGAGAAAAAATGGACTTTTTCTGAAGCTAAAGATGAGATCAAGCGTCTTGATCGTTCACTGTTAAGATATCAAGATGAGGCACTTCTTTATAAATTCTTTAGCCGAAGATCTGGGGAATAAGCATTCCCTTTCCGACAAAACTAAGCGTCTTGCCGCTGGGTAAAGGCAATAGGAGGAGGAGGAGGTTTGGAACCCCCAAACAAGTATAGGCTTAAGAACGGTGATGATAGTTCAGTTGTTGAAGAAAATGTCCCGATGAACCTTGGGAGCATCCCGGGCAAGATCTATGGCTTCAGCTGCGGCTAAGCGAACTACCTATTCTATATATTCTATAGAAGTGAATATGAGAGAAAAAGCTCTTCTTTCACATAGTGGGAGGCTGGCCTTCTCTCTTCCCAATTCTCCCAATGAGACCTCTTTCACTCACTTAGTGGACGACCCAGAGGACTTTAATAAAGCCCCCTTTTGCCTCATCACGATCTCCCGGTGAAGTAGTGGCTCCCTCCTATTACTATTTCTGGGGTGGAGTCGAAGCTATGGCACCAGAAAGTCAAAGAGATTTCGTCCCGAACCACTCGTGTAGTCTTCTTCCTGCCTCCCAGTTAGGCCCTATCTCGCTTTCCAAGTCTCTTTTGGATGTGGCGCCGGCGCTACTAAATGCAACTCTCATTTCAACATTCTTCTCTATTGGCCATTCCTTCTCTATCTGCCTAGAGAACCTCTCTTCAGAAAAAGAAAAAGAAGTCATTAGAATAAAAGTTAAAAAACTTGAATCTGAAATTATTGACTTGAAGAAGAAAATGAAACATATAAGTGATGAAAACATAGATTGTCAAGTTAAAATCAAGATTCTTTCTGAAGAAAGAAATGAAGCTTTTGCAAAGATCAAGCAACTTGAGGATTTAAATTATAAAAGAGGTCAGACTGAGCAAACTCTAAAATTAATAACTAGTAACCCAAAAGATACTCGATTTTACAATCCAAAAATGGGACTAGGATTATCTGATGTTGAGGTTCTAAAGAAAGCTCCTGAAAATCTTTACACAATTGAAAATTTGGGTGAAGGTTTGAAGGAAACTCTTAAAATAGAAATACCTTCAATATCACAAACTTTTGTTAAATCTAATAGTGAAGGTTTGAAGCAAACTCTTAAAACAGAAATACCTCCAAAATCACAAACTTTTATTAAATCTAATAATGAAAGTTTGAAGCAAACTCTTAAAAAGGAAATATCTTCAATATCACAAAATTATGTTAAATCTAATACGTCAAATCCTTCAGCTCCTGTTTCAAATAAAGAGGATGTCAAGAGAGATAAAGGTTCGGACGAAAAGCCTAGATTCAATACAACAAATTTTAAATACGATAAATTAAATTCCAGTTATAAAACCAAAAAGGTTGAACTAACTGAATTTAATTTATTGTTTTCAAATGAATCTATGGATAAATCTTCTGATTCTAAAATTGATGAACCTGAATCTGTTAAGTCTGAATCTTATGACAAAAAGGAGTCAAATATTAAATCAGATTCTAACAAAAAGGAGTTTGTTCAAGAAACCAATTCTGAATTCCCTGATTTGGATTCTGCATTATGTAAAATTGTTTATTTAGAAAATCAAATTTCTAAATTGCAATTAAATTTTTAAAAATTAGAGGATGATTATGACAATATTGGGGTAAATTTTGATCACAGTCAAAAAGTCAATCTTGATCTTAAGAGTGAGATTAAACGACTTGAATCCCAATTATTCGAATTGTCAAATTCTAAGGTTTCAAAATTTTGTGAAAATTGTTCAAATCAAAATGAATTCAAAGATCAGGATAAATCTTTAAGTCCGATTGATGTCAATGCAAAGGATTCTTTCGAAAAATCTAAAGTTGACAATACTGATATTCAAAAGAAAGTTTTTGAAGAAAAGAAAGCACTTGAACTGAGATGTATAAAACTTTCAAAACAAGTTTCTGACTTTGAGAAATTTTATTTCTTGAAAAAGAGAAGCTCGAAAAAGAAAGAGCTGATTTTGACACTGAACGAAAATCATTTGAAATCAAAAGTTCTGAGCTTTCCGTGAAAATCTCTGAATTAGAAAATGTTTTGGAAAAGGAAAGAAAAGATTTCACGGAAAAGAAAAATCTCTTTGAAAAGGAAAATAAAACTCTTAAAAAGAAAAACATGGATACTTTCAAAGAGATTATTGATAAATCAGATGATATCCCTAAAGTGCCTAAAGTTAATACTTCCAATCTTAAAGAAGTTCCAGTCTTCAAGAAGGTGAAGATGGAATGGAGAATTAAAGGCACAACAATTCCAAAGAAAGATGTACCAAAATCATCTGCTTCCACATCAAAAGCAAAGAGGAACAATCCTTCGAAAGGTAAAGCTTATGTTTCACCTAATCTTGTTTATTCTACAAATCATCTGATTAGGTTGGCACATAAGAAAATTTGTTGTTCCTACTGTGGATCAAATGATTTTGTGCAAATGATTATGTGCATAAAGATTAGACTTCTGAATTGACTTCAATCCTGGTAATTCAGAACTCGTTTTAATGATTAAGGATATTTTGATTCAAGTCTTGTTATTTGTGCAGATTTTGTACACATAAAGATCTTTTGCACATGTTAAGGGGGAGCTCAAATATTTCTGACTATACGTATCTTCTGACCTTAAACTCAGATTGTTTGAAAGAAGAACGACTTTCGAACATGAAAAATATTTTGCTAAATGTTCAAACCACTTCTCTATTTTCAAACAGATTTTATAAATTTAGAAGTGTGATTTTAAATATTTTTCATGTAAATCTCGGATTATTGCAACATCAATTCTGACCGTGTGTTTCCAAAGATTAATACTTGTGTATTATCTTTTCTATACTTTCAAGTATTCATACACACTGGTTCAGCTTCTTATTGATTTTGTTATTACCATGTCTCAAAATAAAACAATTTTCGATGGTAATACTCCCGTTTGTATTCCAATTTTGTTGAGCATCATATTTTTTTTAGCGTGAGAACTTAAACGTTTCATTCAAAGATTGTTTATATTTGTTCATATAAACAAATTTCAATTCTTTGATACCCTATCCTTTTATGATCATCATTCATATTTGATCTGATTAATACATTGTCAGATTCTCAAACAAGTTCTTCGAATTCATTTCATTCATTCATTATTCTTGTTTTGAGAAATTATTCATCGTTCAAATGTTCAAATACTGAGGAGCATACATTCATATCATTCTGATGACAATGTCATTCAAATGCTGAAGTTTATTTGCTCAAGCTAAACTGTTGAACAACACAAATCATTTTAGGACAATTTCATGGGATCAACGTGTGAGCATACATAACTTCTATGGATTCACATTAACCAGTGTTTCCTACCCAAGAAGTTATCCTTGAGTGATTGAGGGGTGAGGGGTCGAAATCAAAGAGTGGGGGAGATTACTCATCCGGTTGAGTATCTCATTGTGCTGAGGTAAAATGTAAATGAGAGTTTGGGTAGAAGTGAGCGGATTAAAAACAGAAAGAGGGTGTGATAACAGAGTTAAAAGAATAAGAGAACTCTGCACCATCCATTTTCTGAGCCGGGAAGCCACATTACTGATTGGTTCACATTCTTTGGTGACCATCATTGAAACAGGCAGTTAGCCCATGCCAAATCTTGCTTTAACCCCACCGGCTACTCATTTCTTTCTTAACAAAGGAATGTTTCATTTTTATTGGGGACGCAACATATAATATATCTGATCTTCACTCGGAAGGTCTAGATATTGAAAAAGAAGGAAGTTTGCCCCACCTTCGCTCTTCATTCATGCACATTGAGTCCGTGGAAAATTGTTGCTGTCTCAACAGTTTACACATTTTGAGCCTATATTATTCAAGCATATGTTGCTTTATTCATTTCTACACAAGCACGTTCACAGAAGGAATATGTTTTCTTGTCATAACGTTCATAGAGATTCCTTTATGGGTTTTCGATGATTGAATGGAAGCCCTGGGGGAGTGAACATAAAAAAGCTCCTTTAAAAAGTACATCCGTTGTACTAAGTTGCGCTGTGCTACTTACAGGCATTTTAACTGATTCATCCGTTGTTTCAGGGTTACCACATTCTTTTGTCTGAATTTGAAAAGATTCGGATAAATTCTTTTGGAATTGACAGTTTATCAGATCAAGAAGGAGGAGAATGTTACTTGTGGTGAACAAAGTGCGTGCTGGAATTGATACAGGTTTTGATGATCATGATGCTCACAATCATCAAAAAGGGGGAGAAATAGTATAATGAAGAAAAGGGGGAGAAATAATACCCTGAAGAAAAGAGAGATTTGTCAATGAAAGATTAAAGGGGAGAAATTTGTCAAAGTCAAGAAGACATTCCGAGTTGTTTCGAGAAAGTTCGTTATTCAAAGACAATTCAAGGTCAAAAGAAATGAAGATACTAAGTTCAAGAAATCATTCAAATCTTCAAAGATTTCAAAGCTTCAAAGTTCAAAGCCTCAAAGTTTTCAAAGCTACAAAGTTCAAAGCTGCAAAGATTTGAAATTCGCGTTCAAGACTTGAAGACAATTTGTTGAAGATTGTATTAAAGAAGATTGACTTTACATTGTTAAAGACAAAGATTTTTCATGTTTGACTGAAGACTGATCAAAGACGAGAGTTTGAAGACTATCAAAGCATCAAAGTTCAACGTGAACTTGTGAAGATTCAACTGTTTGAAGAGTGCCAAAGCTTCAAAGTTTAAAGCGGTCAAAGTTAAAGTTTTGAAGATCATGTACTGAAGACTGCTGCTATATTTTTTAAATCTTGAATCCAAAGGGGGAGAATGTTAGAGCATTATTGTATTCAAGATTTATTGCAAAGTCTTGTAATGGTCAAACATTGTAAAGTCAAATATAAAAGTCAAAGTCATGTAAAGTCATGTAAAGTCAAAGTAGTTTAGATTTAATGCTTTGTAATCCTAAGTATAAATAGGATTAGTTAGCTTAGATGTTAAGATAGTCTTAAGCAAGCAAGTCATTAGAAAGTAATTAGAGAGCTTATTGTAAGATTTTAGAGAGAGAAAATCTAGAGAGAGAAAGCTTCATTCTTATGTAATATCTAGATTTTCTCAAGATCAATAGAAGATTTCATGATTACATAATAGATCTGGTGTTAACAATTGGTATCAGACCTTGGGAGATCGAATTGTGTGCAAAATTCGTCCAAATTCATGAAGATTTGAAGATTTTTGAGGAAAATCTCCATTTTTGAGGAAAATCTCCATTTTTGAAGTTCTTGAAGATCACAAATGGGTTATGCCATTTTTGTGTGTTTTTTGATTTGATTTTGATTGCAAAGTGTTTCTCCATCATTCTAAACAAGATTTGCATCATCAATTTCGCAAAAACACATCAAGAATCGATCAATTTGAAGGATTTGTAAAAATTTTGTGTTCTTGAAAAAGTGAGGTACGTGTGAAATTTTTTTGGAGATTGATTTTGCAATTTGTAGGTGATTTGATTATTTTTGTGCAAAATCCTTTCTAAAAACATGTTTTAGACATGAATCAATCATTGTTTTCAAGTTTTAATCCATAAATTTCATTTTTGAAGTTTTGATGTTTTGATGTTCATGAAAATCTTCAAAGTGTTCTTGATGAAAATTTCTAGATCTTGAATTTTGATTCAATTTCTTCTTGAGATGATGTTAAATGCTGTTTGTGATGTGGTTTGATCTTTAAAATCAAATTTTAATTTTTGTTATGAGTTTTTGATGTTTGCAGGAGTGACAGTGTATTAGCAAAGAAGAAGCAATAAAATTTGGTCAAACAAAGTTCAAAGGTGTAAGGTTTCGGATCATGCAAAAATGGTTTCGTATCCTTCTTAATTTTTTTTGAGGAGTGTGTGTGCTTGCAAAAATGAATTTTTTTGAGGAGTGTGTGTGCTTGCAAAAATGGTTTCGGATCTTCTTGATAGTTGATATGAAACCATAATTTTTTTAAGCTGTGTGAGTGTGTTTGTGCTATGTATATGTGTGCTTAAACAAGAAGAATTCAGATCAGTGATGTATATGTGAGGAGCATGTGTGTGTGTTTAAATTGAATTAGCAGTGTGTGTGTTTGCTTAACTTTTCAAAGAATTCGGATCACATGGTTTCGGATCCTTCTTTAAAAAAAAATTGAGGTATGTGTGTGTGTGTTTAAGCTACTTGTGTGTGTATCACGTGTTGTGTGTTTGTGGTTAAGCAAAACAAGGTTTCGGATCCTATTCCTTCATAAACTGATTTCGGATCACACACAAAACAAGGTTTCGGATCCTTTATAAACTGATTTCGGATCACACATAAGCACGATTTCGGATCCTTCTTTCACCGGAAAACAGGTTCGCCGGAAAAACGTTTTTCGCCGAAAAAAACGTGGGTCTTCAGAAAACGTCGTGTGATCGAGATTTTTTCATTGCATTTGATTGGTATTCGAATAACGATCTCAACGCAACAAAAATCAGCGATTTTCGTCGAGAAACGAAGGAGATATCATCGTTTAAAGTTTTCGTTCGGTTTTTATCGAAAACATTCGGTTGCTTCGTTCGGGAGTTTGAGAAATCTTTTCGACTTTTAATCAGCTAAGGGAGCTTAAGGAATCATAAACGAAGAGTTTCGGTCGAAAAGTTTAGTCCCATAACGCATTTTTACAACTGGGTCGAAATGAAGAAGATGATGAATAGTGATTTAACGGACTTCTGTTAGTGCCGTTAAATTTGTGACATTTTGATCCATTTCTCCGTTAGTTTTGTTAAGTTCATTAGTTGTTAGGTTAATTCATTTAGTATTTGTTACTTTTTAGTTCCAAGTCCGTTAAAAGTCAGTTAGTTAGGTTAGTTAAGTTTTTGTTAACTCTCTGTTAGTTTTTCCCGTTAGTTTCCTTACATTTTTGGTCCTTCTGTTAGTTTGTCCGTTAAGGGTAGTTAGTAGTTTTAGAATCTGTCAATTTTAGTCCTTGTAGTTTTAGTTTTATTTTCTTACACTTTCAGTCCTTAGACTTGTTAGTTTTTAGAATTTTACATTTTTAGTCCTTGTTTTCGTTTCATTTTATGTTTAGTCAATTTTTTGTCGATTTTATCAATTTTTACCTGTAATTGCTCATAACTGATAAATTTTTCTTATTTTGCAGGTTAATCAATTAAAGTCCAACATTTTCGCGTAAATTTTTCAGAATTAATTTTTGGAAGACAAATTTATAATTTGTTTTTCAAATCTTATTTTGAAATTTTTCCTGACTTTAATTGTGTTTTCTGATTTTTAAGAGTGTGCACATAATTCTAACTTCTAATCGAAGTTTCTCTTGACGATCACTCTATTAGGTAGTATTATTTTTGGTATTTTTCATCTAATTTTTTTGTGTGTTTCTTTTCAGAATTCTTATCAAGATGTATCATCCAGAGGAGGTAGAGAAAAAATGGACTTTTTCTGAAGCTAAAGATGAGATCAAGCGTCTTGATCGTTCACTGTTAAGATATCAAGATGAGGCACTTCTTTATAAATTCTTTAGCCGAAGATCTGGGGAATAAGCATTCCCTTTCCGACAAAACTAAGCGTCTTGCCGCTGGGTAAAGGCAATGGGAGGAGGAGGAGGTTTGGAACCCCCAAACAAGTATAGGCTTAAGAACGGTGATGATAGTTCAGTTGTTGAAGAAAATGTCCCGATGAACCTTGGGAGCATCCCGGGCAAGATCTATGGCTTCAGCTGCGGCTAAGCGAACTACCTATTCTATATATTCTATAGAAGTGAATATGAGAGAAAAAGCTCTTCTTTCACATAGTGGGAGGCTGGCCTTCTCTCTTCCCAATTCTCCCAATGAGACCTCTTTCACTCACTTAGTGGACGACCCAGAGGACTTTAATAAAGCCCCCTTTTGCCTCATCACGATCTCCCGGTGAAGTAGCGGCTCCCTCCTATTACTATTTCTGGGGTGGAGTCGAAGCTATGGCACCAGAAAGTCAAAGAGATTCCGTCCCGAACCACTCGTGTAGTCTTCTTCCTGCCTCCCAGTTAGGCCCTATCTCGCTTTCCAAGTCTCATTTGGATGTGGCGCCGGCGCTACTAAATGCAACTCTCATTTCAACATTCTTCTCTATTGGCCCTTCCTTCTCTATCTGCCTAGAGAACCTCTCTTCAGAAAAAGAAAAAGAAGTCATTAGAATAAAAGTTAAAAAACTTGAATCTGAAATTATTGACTTGAAGAAGAAAATGAAACATATAAGTGATGAAAACATAGATTGTCAAGTTAAAATCAAGATTCTTTCTGAAGAAAGAAATGAAGCTTTTGCAAAGATCAAGCAACTTGAGGATTTAAATTATAAAAGAGGTCAGACTGAGCAAACTCTAAAATTAATAACTAGTAACCCAAAAGATACTCGATTTTACAATCCAAAAATGGGACTAGGATTATCTGATGTTGAGGTTCTAAAGAAAGCTCCTGAAAATCTTTACACAATTGAAAATTTGGGTGAAGGTTTGAAGGAAACTCTTAAAATAGAAATACCTTCAATATCACAAACTTTTGTTAAATCTAATAGTGAAGGTTTGAAGCAAACTCTTAAAACAGAAATACCTCCAAAATCACAAACTTTTATTAAATCTAATAATGAAAGTTTGAAGCAAACTCTTAAAAAGGAAATATCTTCAATATCACAAAATTATGTTAAATCTAATACGTCAAATCCTTCAGCTCCTGTTTCAAATAAAGAGGATGTCAAGAGAGATAAAGGTTCGGACGAAAAGCCTAGATTCAATACAACAAATTTTAAATACGATAAATTAAATTCCAGTTATAAAACCAAAAAGGTTGAACTAACTGAATTTAATTTATTGTTTTCAAATGAATCTATGGATAAATCTTCTGATTCTAAAATTGATGAACCTGAATCTGTTAAGTCTGAATCTTATGACAAAAAGGAGTCAAATATTAAATCAGATTCTAACAAAAAGGAGTTTGTTCAAGAAACCAATTCTGAATTCCCTGATTTGGATTCTGCATTATGTAAAATTGTTTATTTAGAAAATCAAATTTCTAAATTGCAATTAAATTTTTAAAAATTAGAGGATGATTATGACAATATTGGGGTAAATTTTGATCACAGTCAAAAAGTCAATCTTGATCTTAAGAGTGAGATTAAACGACTTGAATCCCAATTATTCGAATTGTCAAATTCTAAGGTTTCAAAATTTTGTGAAAATTGTTCAAATCAAAATGAATTCAAAGATCAGGATAAATCTTTAAGTCCGATTGATGTCAATGCAAAGGATTCTTTCGAAAAATCTAAAGTTGACAATACTGATATTCAAAAGAAAGTTTTTGAAGAAAAGAAAGCACTTGAACTGAGATGTATAAAACTTTCAAAACAAGTTTCTGACTTTGAGAAATTTTATTTCTTGAAAAAGAGAAGCTCGAAAAAGAAAGAGCTGATTTTGACACTGAACGAAAATCATTTGAAATCAAAAGTTCTGAGCTTTCCGTGAAAATCTCTGAATTAGAAAATGTTTTGGAAAAGGAAAGAAAAGATTTCACGGAAAAGAAAAATCTCTTTGAAAAGGAAAATAAAACTCTTAAAAAGAAAAACATGGATACTTTCAAAGAGATTATTGATAAATCAGATGATATCCCTAAAGTGCCTAAAGTTAATACTTCCAATCTTAAAGAAGTTCCAGTCTTCAAGAAGGTGAAGATGGAATGGAGAATTAAAGGCACAACAATTCCAAAGAAAGATGTACCAAAATCATCTGCTTCCACATCAAAAGCAAAGAGGAACAATCCTTCGAAAGGTAAAGCTTATGTTTCACCTAATCTTGTTTATTCTACAAATCATCTGATTAGGTTGGCACATAAGAAAATTTGTTGTTCCTACTGTGGATCAAATGATTTTGTGCAAATGATTATGTGCATAAAGATTAGACTTCTGAATTGACTTCAATCCTGGTAATTCAGAACTCGTTTTAATGATTAAGGATATTTTGATTCAAGTCTTGTTATTTGTGCAGATTTTGTACACATAAAGATCTTTTGCACATGTTAAGGGGGAGCTCAAATATTTCTGACTATACGTATCTTCTGACCTTAAACTCAGATTGTTTGAAAGAAGAACGACTTTCGAACATGAAAAATATTTTGCTAAATGTTCAAACCACTTCTCTATTTTCAAACAGATTTTATAAATTTAGAAGTGTGATTTTAAATATTTTTCATGTAAATCTCGGATTATTGCAACATCAATTCTGACCGTGTGTTTCCAAAGATTAATACTTGTGTATTATCTTTTCTATACTTTCAAGTATTCATACACACTGGTTCAGCTTCTTATTGATTTTGTTATTACCATGTCTCAAAATAAAACAATTTTCGATGGTAATACTCCCGTTTGTATTCCAATTTTGTTGAGCATCATATTTTTTTTAGCGTGAGAACTTAAACGTTTCATTCAAAGATTGTTTATATTTGTTCATATAAACAAATTTCAATTCTTTGATACCCTATCCTTTTATGATCATCATTCATATTTGATCTGATTAATACATTGTCAGATTCTCAAACAAGTTCTTCGAATTCATTTCATTCATTCATTATTCTTGTTTTGAGAAATTATTCATCGTTCAAATGTTCAAATACTGAGGAGCATACATTCATATCATTCTGATGACAATGTCATTCAAATGCTGAAGTTTATTTGCTCAAGCTAAACTGTTGAACAACACAAATCATTTTAGGACAATTTCATGGGATCAACGTGTGAGCATACATAACTTCTATGGATTCACATTAACCAGTGTTTCCTACCCAAGAAGTTATCCTTGAGTGATTGAGGGGTGAGGGGTCGAAATCAAAGAGTGGGGGAGATTACTCATCCGGTTGAGTATCTCATTGTGCTGAGGTAAAATGTAAATGAGAGTTTGGGTAGAAGTGAGCGGATTAAAAACAGAAAGAGGGTGTGATAACAGAGTTAAAAGAATAAGAGAACTCTGCACCATCCATTTTCTGAGCCGGGAAGCCACATTACTGATTGGTTCACATTCTTTGGTGACCATCATTGAAACAGGCAGTTAGCCCATGCCAAATCTTGCTTTAACCCCACCGGCTACTCATTTCTTTCTTAACAAAGGAATGTTTCATTTTTATTGGGGACGCAACATATAATATATCTGATCTTCACTCGGAAGGTCTAGATATTGAAAAAGAAGGAAGTTTGCCCCACCTTCGCTCTTCATTCATGCACATTGAGTCCGTGGAAAATTGTTGCTGTCTCAACAGTTTACACATTTTGAGCCTATATTATTCAAGCATATGTTGCTTTATTCATTTCTACACAAGCACGTTCACAGAAGGAATATGTTTTCTTGTCATAACGTTCATAGAGATTCCTTTATGGGTTTTCGATGATTGAATGGAAGCCCTGGGGGAGTGAACATAAAAAAGCTCCTTTAAAAAGTACATCCGTTGTACTAAGTTGCGCTGTGCTACTTACAGGCATTTTAACTGATTCATCCGTTGTTTCAGGGTTACCACATTCTTTTGTCTGAATTTGAAAAGATTCGGATAAATTCTTTTGGAATTGACGGTTTATCAGATCAAGAAGGAGGAGAATGTTACTTGTGGTGAACAAAGTGCGTGCTGGAATTGATACAGGTTTTGATGATCATGATGCTCACAATCATCAAAAAGGGGGAGAAATAGTATAATGAAGAAAAGGGGGAGAAATAATACCCTGAAGAAAAGAGAGATTTGTCAATGAAAGATTAAAGGGGAGAAATTTGTCAAAGTCAAGAAGACATTCCGAGTTGTTTCGAGAAAGTTCGTTATTCAAAGACAATTCAAGGTCAAAAGAAATGAAGATACTAAGTTCAAGAAATCATTCAAATCTTCAAAGATTTCAAAGCTTCAAAGTTCAAAGCCTCAAAGTTTTCAAAGCTACAAAGTTCAAAGCTGCAAAGATTTGAAATTCGCGTTCAAGACTTGAAGACAATTTGTTGAAGATTGTATTAAAGAAGATTGACTTTACATTGTTAAAGACAAAGATTTTTCATGTTTGACTGAAGACTGATCAAAGACGAGAGTTTGAAGACTATCAAAGCATCAAAGTTCAACGTGAACTTGTGAAGATTCAACTGTTTGAAGAGTGCCAAAGCTTCAAAGTTTAAAGCGGTCAAAGTTAAAGTTTTGAAGATCATGTACTGAAGACTGCTGCTATATTTTTTAAATCTTGAATCCAAAGGGGGAGAATGTTAGAGCATTATTGTATTCAAGATTTATTGCAAAGTCTTGTAATGGTCAAACATTGTAATGTCAAAGATAGAAGTCAAAGTCATGTAAAGTCAAAGTAGTTTAGATTTAATGCTTTGTAATCCTAAGTATAAATAGGATTAGTTAGCTTAGATGTTAAGATAGTCTTAAGCAAGCAAGTCATTAGAAAGTAATTAGAGAGCTTATTGTAAGATTTTAGAGAGAGAAAATCTAGAGAGAGAAAGCTTCATTCTTATGTAATATCTAGATTTTCTCAAGATCAATGGAAGATTTCATGATTACCTAATAGATCTGGTGTTTACACTATTTTTCAATACTTCTTTATACATAGAAGTTGGAGCTAACAATCTCCCCCTAAGTATTGAAAAAATAAAAAATTGAAAAGTGCATGGTTTTCTAAGCTAAGAACACGACAAGAGGTATTTGACCTCTGTAGAATGATTTCTTTTCATATAAGGATGCCAGAGGCATTTACATTCAATTACATTGCAAGTATGAAAAGAAAGTAGGCAGAGGAAGGTTGAAGATATCAGACTCTGGCATTTAGGAAGTCATTGAGTTTTCTGTTATCGAGTCCTCCATCTTTGAGTACATAGTTTTCTATTAATCTGTCGGCGAGTGCTTGATCCATGAACTCTGTTCCTCTGTGTTCCAAGAGATTGGCTCTGAACTCGAGCAGAGAGCTGGTGGCATACTTCTGACAATCAATCTCTAGGAATAGCTTTGAATTTTCAGCGGGATCTTGATAGACTTACCCAATCCTTGGAAAGGTGATGATGGAGTTTGGTCTGGGAGAAGGTGGGCAGTCATCTTCTGGTGGCAGAATGTTTAGGCTCCTTACTCTAAGGTCGAGTCCCACTAGGAAATCTGTAAGACTGTATAGTAGAAGCTTTTCACTCATAGTCTTTTTAATCACACGATACGCCCTCTGAACTTTGAGTCTTGTGTTGTAGTTCTGTCTAGCCCAGGTCAGAAGTTCGGGCAAGTCATAAGGGCTCAGGTTCCTCAGATCAGCATCTGAGAATTTGTTCTCTGTTCTGTCGGCCCTTTTGACGTGGTATATGCTATAGTGAATCTGTGTGCCTTTGGTGTGAGAAAGCTTGCTGTTGGTCCCGAAGGCCTATACAAATTTGTAGAAGGGGGGGGGGGGGGGGTTGAATACAAACACACAGATTTTACTTTTCTAAATTGTTTATTGATAAATCATTAACAATTTACAGCTTGTTGCGGAGACAAGATTAAGGATAAACCTAAATCTAAACAAGTTGGAACACTAAGGTTTCTTGCACTAAGAAAGATAAGGAAATTACTAATAATAACCTATCTTGAGATAAGAGGTATGAACTTGTCCAGAGTTAGCAAGTTACTTCAAAATGAAGTGAGTTCATCTCTTTATATACTGCATGCATTTAATGCAAGTCAGTATATACTTTACACGTGTCATCAGCTGGTTGGTTGCATGTCATTGACCTTTGTTGACAACCTTAGTAGCCGTATGGATGAACAGAGTAGTATCAAAGTGGTTGTACGATTTCAGACAGTCGGAGGTTCTTTTCTGACATTTCGTACGGAGTCGTGCAAGGGTGGTTAAGACAAAAGTACTTTGTACGGAGGACTTCATGATCAGCTTTCGTTGATTCAGCGATTATCATTTACTATTCAGCAGATGATAAAGTTCAGCGATAGCTGAAGTCTTGTACTTGATACTTCACGTTGAGTGGACAAATCTGAGTCTTCGCTGATCCGCATCAGTTCATTAGGAGACTTGTCGCTGGTTCTTGAGCTTGATCTTCGACTTCAGCGTAGAACCTTTGTTGACGTGAAACTTGTCTTCAGGGATCATAAGTAAACAACTAACTTATCAGCGATCATCATAATGACTGAACTGACTCAGAGCATTTATGGTGAACAGTTTCGCTGAATGTTTAACTTAAAGAGCGAGAGTTCCTATCAGCGGTACTGGAAGATCTTAGTACTTATCAGCGATAGTGAAACTCTGATACATATTGTTTACTTACAATTTTCACTAAGTATTTAAGAGAGGGTCATTATCAAATCACTGAGGGTTTGGATCAACAATCTCCCCCTATTTGATTATGACATAGCAACAAAGAAAATTGCTATTTAATGAAAACATAAGGATAAAAAGAACTCATAAAATATTTGTCCCTTTTACTGTTTTCTGGGATCTTTTCAGTACTGATGGAGTAAAGTACGTTCGCTGAAATCTTTCTTTAAAATATTGAATCAGGTTACAATGAAGAACAGAAAGATTATAAGTACAAGCGAAATAATTTACAAGTACAGAAGGATAACTGATACAATAGAGAAAAATGAGATTATATCAGTTTTCAAAAGGTTCTTCCTTAATGAGAAGTTCATCAAGGGTCGTCTATTCAGTGGGGATCATCCAGTCAGGAACCGTTACGCCTTGTTTTCTTTTGTTCAGCGCTTCTTTAAAGATCAAGGGTTTTAGGTGTCGTGCCTGAATGTCTTTTCTGAAGTCACACCAGTAGATGAGATCTCTGAGCTGTTCGATTGGAGTGATTGGAAGCTCAGCGATCCGTTGAAAACATTTACGTCCGTCGTAGTCGAGAAAGAATATTCCATAAGGATTACTGATGACTTTACCAGGGACGAAAAGTTCACATGGTGGCAAAGAAATGTCAAGGGCAGATAGATCAGGGTCAGGACCAAGCACTTCAGCGCGAGAGAAACCAATTCCAGTTTCATTTCGTATGACAGGACCTGAGTTTGAATCTTGACGTTTCTTCTTTGGAGAGGCCCTTTTTCTTTTCGGCTTAAGATCAGGAAGAGGAGGAATGTCTACACAAGAAGATATCAAGTCGATCTGTCTGTTTATCAGCTTTTCGAAATGATCCTTGTACTTAGATTGTGACGATTGGATAGCTAACCTCATCTCCAACCATTCAGAGAGACCATACCTTTTTACAGTGTCAGCGCGAAAGGCTTCGGATTGGCCATCTTCTCTGAAAAGTTTGATGTCAACAATAGGTACTCCGATAGATGTTCTTCCAGAGATGAATACCTTGTTGATCTTCGCTGGACGATATCTGAAGTGGATTTTCTCTTTACACCAGATCAGGGTGGTCTGAGAAACTTCAGTTTTCTTTTCCACGATCTTCTGGGCTTCTTCCCAAAGCTTTCGTTGGATTTGAATGGGAACACGTTTCAGCTTGGGGTCTTTGACAGATTCTTGAGTAAGCTTGATGGCGTATTCTCTGTCTTTCTCTTCAGGTTCCTTTCTTTCAGCGATGAGGCGTTCAACTCTGAGGTGTTCCTTGTATTCAGCTTTTGAAATTTTGAACTTAGGAGGAACTGAAGGCAGTTGATCACGCCTTAGAATGATTCGCTGATCCTCGAATCGCTTTATTATTTCCTCTTTTCTCTTTTGATCCTCTTTACTCAGCTTTTGAGGAGCTGAGGAAGGCCTGTTTCTGTGCGAGAGAGGTTGTTCTTCTGGTTCATCAGTCTCAGAGATCAAATCTAAGACTGGGATTATTTCATCAGCAGCAGCTGGCTTTATTTGTGAAGTCCCAGTAGTAGAACCTTCAGCGACATCCTTAAACAGGGGAGAGGACTAGCTGAAACACAGCGATCTTACAAATAAGAACATGGGTAAAAGAACTTGGGTAGAAAGAGAAAGATAAATATGTTCAGGTGTAGGCTAGGGAAGTAGAACTTATAGTGTGGAGGAGGGATGGAGTAAGAGATGTTTAGTGTACCTGACAAACCGGCTTTTCAAGCAAGATCATCAGATTGTCATCTTCAGCGACGCTTTTGCCTTTGCCTTTCTCAGCGCCAGAGGTTGAGGGCTTTGTCTTTGTCCGCTCCCCTGTTGGTTCATTTATTGAAATTCCCTTAAGAGCTTTGATCCTTGGGGCAGGTTTGACGATAAAGAAATCATCGTCATCTTCGTCATCATCATTATCATTCTTCTTTGGAGAAGAAGATGGTTCATCATCAGGGATGTCGATGGCTTCATCATCTTCTGCTTCGGATTCTTCAGCGTCTTCTTCGAGTTGCTCCCCCTCAGATACATAGGCGAGCTTCTCGGTTCCCTCAGGGTTTTCATCTCCCTGAGGTCCAACGATAAGATCTTCATTCATCTCTCCCCTGATAGATTCATCATGGGAAAGGTCTTCAGCGCTCTTTTCAAGATCCTCAGCGCTCTTCTCAGCGGTATGTTCCGCGCTCTTCTCCCCCTCTTTCTCATGATTGGGGGAGGAATGGGTAGACTCAGCATTTGTATTTTCTCTGTTATCTTGGCCAGAGATTTTAATACAACTTTCAATCGCTGCTAATCTGTCTTCAAGGCCAGATATAGCCGGATTGATCTTTTCCAGCTCTTTGCGATCTGCCGCTGTGAAAGTTTCCAAAGCAGGGGTAGGGGCAGGTTCAGGAGCAGGAGTTCTCGCCTTGTTGAGCAGCTCTTCAATCATTGTTTTCATCGAACCAACGTCGGTCTTTACAGAGCCTAAGTCAGTCGTCAGAGTTTGAACATTTGTCATCATAGCAGACATATCACCCTCTAGTGCTCCAACCGATGTCTTCAGCGTTGTTACCTCGCCGGACATGGAGGAAACTGATTGTTTGAGTGAGGTGTAGTCTGTGTAGATATCAGCGAGCACCTTAGCAAAGTCGCTGAGAGTCTTATCAACTTGCTTCAAGTCATCTGTGGAAGCTTTCTTTTCCACCACCGTAGTCAGCTTTGTTAAATTCTCTCCAGCGTTTGTTACAGCTGTAGAGTTGTTGGAGAGTGTGGTGGTGAGACTGGTCAGCTTTGTTTCCACGGATTTCAGAGACTCGTTGATGTCTCCCAAATTAGGACCTGTAACACATAAGTACTTGTGAACAAAGGAAAGCTCAGATGTTTCAGGTTTAGTTACAGTGTATATGGGTTGATTTGTACCTGCAGGAGGATTGACGAAATCGTCAAAGTTGCGGATTCCTGAGAAATGTTCCATGTCTTCCTCAAAAGTTCGGTGAGGTATGGTGATCTCCACAGGTCCTGTCTTCATCATTCGTTGAGAAGCGTCAGCGGTGGCTTCTGGAATGATGGCATATCCAGTGTTAGCTGGAGGAGTGTCCAAAGAAGTGGAGGGAGGAGCGAAGGATAAGAATGGGGTTCGGGTTGCGAGTTCAGCGTTGGATTCGCTGAGAACTACTTCATCAGTCTTTTGAGAGACTGAAGAAGGTTGGGTAGGTTCCAAGTTTCTAACCTCAGCGTTTGGAGACGCTGAAGTCTGGATTGGAGGGATGGCTTGAAAGGGTGTGGCAGAGCGTACCACGGAACTTTCCTTCAGCTCGTCAGAATGAGCTGAGGAGTCTTCAGCATGGAATTGCTGGGGTTGCTCCTTGGTTTTCTTGATCCTTTTAGAATCAAGAGGGGTAGTAGAGAGTTTCCTTTTCTTAGAAGGAGAGGGTTTTGTGGCCTTGGTATCAGCGATGGGTATTGTCGTTGAAGGAGCCACAGAAAGCGGAAAATTTAGAAGAGTGAGAAGAGTAGACAGACGTACCTCGTTGGCGACAGGTTTGAAATCAAGCACCTTAGGGCCAACCTGAGAAAGTTTCAGGTCACCCTCTTCAGGATAGCTGTCCTTCAGGCCATATTGGAAGATGGCGCTGATGAATCTTGGGTAAGGAACCCATGCTGGTCGGTCAGCGGCAGAATCCACGCGTTGTACTAGGTCATCATATATAATAGAGGCACAGTCAATGTTTAGACCTTTCAGCAGTGCGTATCCCATATCTTGCGTAGGTTGTGCGGCTTGATCAGAAGAGCCGGACTTCGCTGTCATGCAGCTGATCAGGTGAGCGAAGATGAAATTCATCTCGCTGGGCATTTTGGACTTCTTTATCAGCGTCAGCTTCTTCTCGGGCTTCTTGTCCCTTCCAATGTCCCAGATGTAACCCATTGTGTCGAGAAAAGCAATGATGGCATCTCTGTCAGCTTGCTTCTTATGGTCAGGGAATGGAACGAAGGGTTTTTCTTTGGTGGCATTGGGAAAGTTCAGGGCTTTTCGTATGATAGCGGGGGTTATCTTAATTGTACCATACTCAGTATCGCTGAGTATGCAATCGATGGTTTTGGATGCATCTTTGGCGGAGGGTAGCTGAGTGTGTCTGGCAGAGTACCAAAACTGGGATAGTAGTAGCTGACTTGCGGGAGGTGTGATGGTCAGGGCTGTTGAAATGCAGCAGTGTTTCAGGAAATTCACAGCATCATCCAGATGTGTGACTTGCTTTCGAGGAGGAAACTCGAGAAGCGCAGAGAGGTTGTTGACCTTAGTCCAATCTAGTTGATCCAGCTTGAACTTAACCTGAGGGGATTTGATGATGTCCACTTCCTCAGAGTCAGCGGAGATGGACTCAGCGGTGACATTGATCTTTGAAGATGCCATTTCTCTGTATTATCAGTTCAACCAAAGATGTTAACAAATAAGAATTGTCTTAGTATGGAAAGAATTTCCATTAAGATTGTTCGAATTTTGTCCATTTCATTCAGACATAAATGTCTTAATGAAGATTAGGGTTTTTCATAATTTTGAAACGAAATGTAAGACCCATAAATTCTTGTATTCCAGTTTAAAAAAAACTGGATACGAATGAAGAACAAGTTTAAGATTTAGATTTAAAACTTGAAGAACAACCATGAAATGGTTGTGTTCATAAAACCATGAAAGAAAATGATTTTATTTTTAAGTTCTTTTGTTTGATCTTGTTTAAAACAAAGATAAGATCAGAAACAAGTTATCTGCATTTGAAAAATAAGAACATATTAACCTTGAAGTTTTGATGAAGAAGATGATGAAGAGTTCTTTGAAGATTTGAGAGCACAAATGCAACAGTAATTTCTTTCTTGCGGAGGAAGAATGTTCGCGTAAAAGACAAATATAAACCAAGAGTTGTTTATATAGGGAGTTTTAGAGAGAGAAAACCTTGAGCGGGAAAAGGTTTTCATCATGACACGGACACGTGTTTGCATTTGATTGGAAGTTTGAGCGAAACGTGCAAACGTGTGTCAGAAAGAAATCGTGCCTGGTGTTATCCGTTGCAATGATGTCACAACTGTCCTTTCACATTCTTATAGGATGTCTCTGAGGTTTTGAAAAACTCAGGGACTCTTTTGAAAAACATGAAGCACTGAATAGAAGATATCAGTGAAGGTTTTAAGAACTTTCAAAATATCGCTATTAAGGAAGAGATATTCAGCGATGCATTTGTTTTTGAAATCTTGCATTTTCATGCGTTTATCAGAGTGAGAAAACATACCTGGATATCAGTTTAACCAAGTTTATTCAGAGAGAAGATGATTGAATAGGTTATACGAGTTGATTTTATCCTTTCGCTGATTAATGTGAACCGCTGAAGATTTTACCCTTCAAAGTTCAGCATTCCAAGCTCGCTGATGAGAAAGTTGAATCTTGTCTCATCAAGAGGTTTGGTAAATAAATCAGCTAACTGATAATCAGTTGGGATAAAATGAAGTTCTATATCACCATTCATCACATGATCTCTGATAAAATGATATCTGATTTCTATGTGTTTTGTCTTTGAGTGTAGCACTGGATTTTTTGCTATAGCGATGGCACTTGTGCTGTCGCAATAGATTGGAATTTTGGAGAGCTGAAGATCATAGTCTAGTAGCTGATTTCTCATCCACAAGACTTGAGAACAACAGCTTCCAGCGGCTACATATTCAGCTTCAGCTGTGGAAGTGGACACTGAGTTTTGCTTATTACTTGTCCAATTTACCAGCTTTTCACCCAGGAGCTGACATCCTCCTGTGGTGCTTTTCCTATCCATTTTGCAACCTGCAAAATCACTGTCTGAATAGGCGATTAGATCGAATCCTGAGTCTTTGGGATACCAAAGGCCTAGATTCGCTGTACCCTTAAGATATCGAAAGATTCGCTTTACAGCTTTCATATGAGATATCTTAGGTTCAGCTTGATATCGTGCACACAAGCATGTTGCAAACATAATATCGGGTCGGCTAGCTGTAAGATACAATAGTGAGCCGATCATCCCACGGTACAGCGTGACATTGACAGGAACACCTTTTGTGTCCTTATCAAGTGTCAGCGGAGGTGCCATAGGGGTTTTCATAGCTGAACTTTCAGTTAAGTCGAATTTCTTCAGCATATCTTTAACATATTTTCCCTGATTAATGAAAGTTCCTTTTTCAGTTTGCTTAATCTGAAGACCAAGGAAATATGTTAGTTCACCCATCATGCTCATTTTATACTCATCTTTCATTCTATCAGCGAAACGAGTACAAAGCTCAGGGTTAGTAGAACCAAATATAATGTCATCAACATATATTTGAACTAAAATGATATGACCTTTCACTTTTCTAAAAAAAAGAGTTTTGTCAATCTTACCTCTCTCAAATTGTTCAATATGGAGATAAGTAGAGAGAGTATCATACCATGCACGAGGAGCTTGCTTTAAGCCATAAAGTGCCTTGTCCAGTTTATAAACATAACCTGGACACTTAGGATCTGAGAATCCTGGAGGTTGTTCCACATACACTTCTTCATTCAGCTTTCCATTCAGAAACGCTGACTTAACATCCATCTGATGTACAGTGAAGTTTTTATGTACAGCATATGCTAAGAAAAGACGAATAGATTCGAGTCTTGCTACTGGAGCAAAAGTTTCGTCATAATCTATGCCTTCCTCTTGTCTGTATCCCTGAGCAACAAGACGAGCTTTGTTGCGAGTTACAGTACCATGTTCGTCCAACTTGTTTCGATAGACCCATTTAGTGCCTATCACCGTTTTGTCAGTTGGTCTACGAATGAGTTTCCAAACTTTGTTTCTTTCGAATTCAGTCAGCTCTTCTTGCATAGCGCTGACCCAGTTTGGATCTCTGAGGGCATCATCTATTTTCTTTGGTTCAGTTAGAGAAATAAAGTTAACAAATAAACAAATATTACCTGCACTTCTACGAGTCTGAATACCAGCGTTGGGATCACCAAGAATTTGATCGATTGGGTGATTTACAGTCCATCGCTGAGCCGGAGCATACGTCGTTGATTCAGTCTGAACTGGAGAAACTGAAGATGAGACTTCAGCTACTTCTGGATTATCAGCTAAGAGAGGAATGTTTGCATTTGTCACTTCATTCACTGATTGCTGAGAAATAGACGGAATTTCTGAGACATTTGGATCAACTGCAGGTATAGTGTTTATAGGCACAGCTGAGACCCAAGATGTTTCAGCTTCACTATTCTGCATATCTGGAATGATAGGAGGACCATCATTTTCTACGGTGTGAGCATGAGGAGTGGGAACTTCTTCTGAATCACCAAGATGAGAAAACATCCATTGATTCAGTTCTTCAGTATCAGCGGACGGTTTAGAGTTCGCTGAACGGGATTCGTCAAACGTGACGTGAATAGTTTCTTCTACAGTTTGTCTTCTACGGTTGAAGACTCTGAAGGCTTTGGAGACTGAGGAGTATCCAAGAAAGATTCCATCATCAGCCTTAGGATCAAACTTTCCAAGGGCATCTCTGTTGTTCAGTATGAAACACTGACATCCAAAGATGTGAAGAAAGTTGATTGAAGGCTTTCTCCCATGAAGGAGTTCATAGGTTGTCTTTTTGAATCTTTTAACTATCAGCGACCTGTTTTGCGTAAAGCAAGCAGTGTTGACAGCTTCTGCCCAAAACTGAGTAGGCAGGTGAGAATCGCTGAGCATTGAACGTGCAGCTTCAATAATTGTTCTATTTCTTCTTTCAGCGACTCCACTTTTTTGCGGTGTTCTCACTGACGAAAAGTTGTGAGAAATACCCTTACTCTCAAGGAAGGAATCAAGAGAACTGTTTTTGAATTCAGTTCCATGATCACTCCTTATTGAGCGAACAGTCATATTGTTCAGAGTTTCCATCTTCCGAACAAAGGTGATGAGTTCTTCAGGGGTGTCACTCTTAGAACGGAGAAACATTACCCATGTGTAACGAGAGAATTCATCAACTATGACCAGCGTATATTTCTTTCCAGCGATGGATTGTTTGTTAACGGGGCCAAACAAATCCATATGGAGTAGTTGTAGAGGAGATGACACTGAGGAGACTTTCTTTGACTTGAAGCTTGCCTTGGTCTGCTTCCCTTTTCACACGCTGAACATAAAGACTCTTTGGCGTATGAATGCTGAGGTAGACCAGTGACTAACTCTTTGGAGGAAAGAGTATTCAGTGTCTTGTAGTTTAGATGTGAGAGCCTCTTGTGCCATAGCCAGTTAACATCAGAAGATGCCTTTGATAAGCAACAGGAGTTCTCAGTGGTTGTTGAGTCCATGTTTATTACATAAACATTTTCCAAACGATAACCGCTGAGAGCTATCTTCTCCTTTTTGTCAGAGACAAAGCAGGATTCCTTAGTGAAAATCACTTTGTTATCCATGTCGCAAAGCTGACTGATGCTCAGAAGATTATGCTTCAGCCCTTCAACATATGCGACTCTTCTGAAGGAGGTTGTACCATTTGAAAGTACACCATACCCTCGGGTGTGTCCTTTTCCATTTCCACCAAAAGTCACAGAGGGACCCTTCTCTTCCTTGTATTCAGCGAGCAGGTTTTTCTTTCCAGTCATGTGTCTAGAGCATCCGCTATCGAGATACCAGATACCCTTCTTAACCTGCAATACAAAGGAATATTAGTTTTTCTTAGGTACCCACTTAACCATGTATACACGTTTGTCAGTGGAAGTAGTTGGAATGGAAGGTTCAGCGGTCTTCGCAGCATTTGAAGATTCAGCTTTGTCTTTCTTCACTTTGGTTAATTTCTTAACCTTAGTGGTAGGAGTCACCTTGACCTGATTTGCATCGGAGTTGGTCCTCTTTGCCTTGGGGGGCAATCTTCACCTTAGCTATTTTTTCAGCTTTGGTGGCTGTGGGGCACTTACTAGCAATATGATCGGTAAGTCCACAGTGATAACATTTCCTATAACTAAAAATAGTTCTAGGACCACTTATATGCTGAGCTTTTAATTTTGAATTAGAAGTGCCAGCACCAAGTAAGCTATTTGCTTTAGAAATGGGACGAACATTCAGTTCTTCAGATTTCTTACCAAGGACATCCACTCTGAGTCTAGGAGTAGATCGCTGAATAGATCCAGAGATCAGCTTTCTAGATCCAGAGGGGTTGGTCACTGAGGCTTTAGAAGCATTCAGCTTTGGTACTAAGGTACCCTTCTGAGGATTTTGATAAATAACAATTCCTTTACCTTTGTCTTTAGAGACATAGGTAGGTTTTGAATAAACTATTTTCTCCTTACCTTTTGAGGAGGTAGGAGTTTCCTCAGGGATTGGTGTAATGGACGAGGAGCACTGAGATGATGAAGTGTCAGCGACTGAGGATACGAACGTTCCAAATTTAAGCATTGAACGTTCAGTGGTTGGTTTTGGAGTATCATATTTATAACCCAGACCACGTTTATCACTCAGAGGAATCTGAGCCTTAATTATCTCAGTGATCTTTGTTGAAGAATTACACCATCCTTCAACAGTAGCTTGTTCAGCTTTTAATGCAGCGATAGCTTCTGCTCGTTCGATTTTGACTAGCTGATTTAAATAGACTTGATCTTTAAAATCATCTTCAATTTTAGAAAGCTTTTCTATTTGAAGGTGGCAGTTTTTAAGCTTTTCAGCGAGATCAAGATTTTGGTTTTCAACCACAGTTTTGCCGTTCATGGCTTCGTATAAACTTCTAGTCAAGAGATCGATCTTACGGAGACTATCAGCTTCATCAATATTTGCAATATTGGTAAAGAAAGAAGGTGATACCTGAATGGCAGATGTTGAAGTGGAGGGAATGTCTGAACTTTCTTCCTCTTCTTCAATCTTGGCCATGAGACATTGATTTGCTTCATCATCTTCAGAGTCAGATGATGATGCTTCTTCATCAGAAGCATCCCAATCATAGTCAGCCATCAGGCCTTTTCCTTTCTTCTTAAAACTTTTCAACTTTGCATACTTCTCCTTCTCCTTCAGCTTTGAGTATTTGTCATCTTTATTCCTTGGAACAAAGTTTTTCTTTGAGAAAGCTGAAGGTCTCATGACTTTCTTTGACCTGCACTCATTAGCGAAATGACCTGCCTTTTCGCAGTTGAAACAAGTAGCAGTAGCCTTATCAACAAAAGCTGATGATTTAGGCTTGTCAGTTATGGAAAGAGGTTTGTTCTTTCTAAACATTTTCTTCTTGGCGAATCTCCTGAACTTTTTAGTTAGGAGAGCCAAGGATTCATCATCATCTGAAGAATCAGAGTCTGATGACCTTTCAGAGTTATTTTCTAACTCAGTGATAGTGACCGAGGGTCGCTGAGTAGAAGGTTCTTCTGAGATTAAAGCAACATGAGTGCTTTTGGAATCTTTTACAAGATTCTTCTTAAGATGGCTAGATTGCTCATGATTCAACAATGTACCATATAAGGTTGAAAGGGTCATTGATTTAAGATCCTTTGACAGCTTGAGACACATGGAATAATTGTCCCAGCTTTCAGGTAAACATTCTAGAAACTTTGTCAGCACTTCAAAGTTAGAATATTCCTTACCAACAGTTTTTAGATCTATAATTAAACAATTAAAACGTTGGTGAACTTCAGAGAGAGTTTCATTCTTACCAGAAATGAAGCTTTCGTATTGTCTTACCAGGTTGATCTTTCTTGAGTCCTGGACTTCAGACGTTCCTTCATACTGAACACATATTGTGTCCCACATGGCTTTTGATGACTTCAGGTTCATGACGGAATGGTAGACTTCGTCAGGAAGGGCCATGGATAGTATGGATCTGGCTTTTGTATCTATAGCCACTTTCTTCTTATCTTCATCGGTCCACATGTGTATTTCCTTTGGAATCAGCCTTTCTGGAATAGCAGCTCTAGTTGCAGTGGCTGGAACTAAAGGATCAATTGTTACAGGGATGTGTGGTCCGTTTTCAAGATAGTAAGTCATAGTAGGGTCTACACCTTCTAAGAAGAGTGTCATCCTATTTTTCCACAAGTTGAAGTTGTCTCTGGAAAATCTAGGGGGTTTTGCAAGAGAACCATTGTCTATATAATGTGTGTTTGTGTTGGCCATTTTCAGATAATAGCAAGGAAGAGAAATATCTTAGATTAGATTTTGTTTATGAGATTACATTGCTTTTTATTTGGGCCACTCTGTCTTCTGAAGGTTTTGCCTTCGGATCCAGGACATGCTTAGTTGACAAAGGCTGAACATTGAAGGCCCAATCTTCTTCTTCAGGTTTAGGGGTGACAAAGGCATCGAAGGCGCTTTTCATCAGTTTAGGGGTGACAAAGGCTGAACATTGATGCTTTGGCCTTTTCTTTTTAGGCTCCTCTGTCATTATTCCCTTCCCCTTGTCTTTTGCCGTAGGCTTCTGCAGTTTAGCTTGTTGAGATTGGGTTGCCTCTGTTGGTTTTAGCTTTAGAGTTTGTGAGGGCTTAGATGGAGGTGCTTCTGTATTTGTAGGGGTTGCCTCTGTTGGTTTTGGCACTTGTGCTTCTGAGGGCTTGGTTGGTGATGTGGGTTTGGTTTGAGGTTTGGTTGGTGAGGCTTCTGCGGATTTGCTCAGATATATTCTTTTATGAGCTAAGGTTTTGGTTCGAGGTTTGGTTTTGGTTCCTCTGTTGTTTTGGGTGTAGGAGATGGTGATTTTGTCTTTGCAGCTTCTAGTGTAGGGGATGGTAGCTTTTCTTCTATAGGTTTCGGTGTTGGTGAGGGAAGTTTGTCTTCTGTTGGTTTAGGTGATGTTGGTGTTGGTTGTTCTTCTTCGGAAGAGGTAAGAATTTGAACCGCTTCTGTTGTTTTGGGAGTTGGGGATGGCAAGTCTTCAATGGTTATATGGGTGGTTTCCACAGAGGTGGGTGTTTCCTCTGTGGTCTTCTGTTGGGTTCCTCCTTGGGTTTCAGTTTCTAGTACTTGGGTTAGGGATTCTGCTGATATTGGTGGTGCAGGTAAACCTTTGTTTGCAACTTTTTCCCTTCTCTTCTCCCCCTCAGGACGACCTGACGATCCATCAGAATCATCATCAGAGTCATCCTGGCCCTTCTGCTTTGTACCTTCTGTCCGACATGTAATGTCTGGTCTTTTGGGTTGTGTGGCACCTGCGGCTATCATCTTAGCACACAAATCATCGCAGATGCCCAGAAGGTATAAAAACCTCTGCTTCTGAGTTAAATCTGAGTCTGCCCACACTTGCCTGGAAATCTTTGACATAGTTCGCGTTGGCTGTAGTGAAGGCTCTGATGAAATCTGTCATCTGGTCGAGTACCCCTAGTCCAAGCTCTGTAAGTTGTGCTCTGGTCATGTAGTCGGAGGGCTTCATGGCCTGAGTTTCTTTGGTGGTGTGTTCCTGGACTTGCTCTAGGGCCTTCTTTAAGTCTTCCGGTGTGAGGCCCGTAGAAGCAGGGGTTTGTTCTTTCTTCAGCTGCTCAAGTAGATCTTTGACAGAAGTCTGAAAGGCAGAGCTTGTTGCCTTTTCGAAGTCAGAGGCGACAGTGGCAGCAGAGGTTGTTGCAGTTGTTTTCATTTGGGCGCAAACATTTTTCACCTCTGTGGACAGGTTGTCCACTTTGGTGGTCAGTTCGGATATCGCCCTTGTGGTGGATTCTGCAAATGAGTCAAGAGAGCTTTTCAACTCTCTCAACGAGTTGGTCACAGAGGTGATAAGGGTTTGGAACTCACCCCTTACGACATGTGAACCAAGTGTAACCTCTGGGGGAACACATTCATCCCCAGAGTTTGTCCTTGTTCTTAGGATACCTTCTTTCACCCCTGTATTGATGTTGAGGGTGGAAGGATTTCTCTCTAATCGTCGAACAGAGGCTTCTTGAGCCTCAGACTCTATAGAGGTTCTGTTAAGCACATTGTCTTGATCCACTTCAGAGGTGGGTGTATCCTTAAGTTGACTTGGGGACTTGTCTAGAGTCCCTTCGTCTTTGTGCTCTCTAGACTCCTCTAAAGAGCCGATCGGTCCTGAGTGTGTGCGTGTGGCAGAGGAAACAAATTCCTCTGCAGGGATTTCTGTTGTGATCCAGGGCGAGGGATCATGAACTAAAGGTGAGTCCTTTGGAGAGGACTCCCTTGGAATGGTTTCCCCGGTTATAAGTGGCACAGAGGCAGAAAGAGTTTCCTCTGTCCGGTTTGTTTGGGTTGGGGTCGAGCTGTGTTGCTCTTTTTCAATGACACCTTCGGCCACTAGACTGGCGGTGTCAGAAATGTGGGTTGAACTGGGAGTTGGTTGGGGTTGTGTGCCTCTGTTGGGTTATCAAGATTTGAAGATGACCTCATGATCTCCTTTTATACTTTGAAAAACATTTTATACTTAGAGAAATTTTGGATGGTTCTTTATAATGGCTTGTACAAGATAGCAAATGTTTGGTGAAGTCAAAGATCAACCAAAGTCAAGATTGAAGATTCTCTCATTGTGGAAGTGAAAGATCTTTTCTCAACACATACAAGTCATAGTCCACCGATTGTCTACATGAAGATCGGTGAGATCCCAAATAGGAGATTTTCCCCATTATCTCCTTGCCATGAAGATCTTCATCATAAGAGGTAAAGTTGGCCATCCCACCGATTGTTCCCATGAAAATCGGTGGGACCCTCAAAAGTTAGAGAATCCTCTCATATCTTTACTCCTAAGAAGACTTCCACCTACCATGTTCATGACATGTCGGTGGGATCTTTAAATATGAGGATCCTACCTTTTGTCCATGTTAAAAGGTTTTCTCTTCAAAGATAGAATGTCTAGGTATGGAAGAAAAAGGTTCTTTTGTCCTTTTTCCCATTCTTAGATATTGTCTCCATCAAACCTTTATAGCATAATAGGAAATGACATTTCAACTTTTGAGAGCCAAACCTATCCTTCCAATGACAAAGTGACAAGTGTCCTATGCTACACATACTCTTGGCACTATATAAAGATGAAGACCTCTCCATGCAGGACACATCTTGAGAGACTTGAAGATTACTGTGTGCTCTAAGATATTCTACGCCTTCTGGAAATCTCTCTCAGTGCAAGATATCTCCATATTGCTTAAAAACTTCATAGCTTTGTTCTAAGTGTTCTTAGTTATTTTGTTTAGTATACTTTGTGAAAGATTGTTAGAATAGTTTATCTGTTCTTTTCCGCAACAGTCTTTAGTTTCTATGTGTAATTCTTGTTGAAGGTTTTCAATAATAGAATTAAAATTGTGAAAATTTGAGTATTGTATTCAACCCCCCCTTCTACAATACTTGTTATAGCCATCTGGGACTAACAAGTGGTATCAGAGCAGAAAGTTTAACTCATAAACTTGATCTGCGATGGATGCCTCTTCATCTTCAACTGTTGAAAATGCTTTTCAAAACAACTTTTCTGAAAATGGTTCCATTACCAAACCTCCTAAGTTTAACCCTAACAACTTTTCTCTTTGGAAAAGCCGTATGATGCTATTCATGGAAGGAGTGGATACTAGATATCCAACCATTCTCAAAGAGGGACCTATTATCCCTAGAGTCTGGGCTCGCTATGAAACGCAGAGGCCTGGTAAAGAAACTGCTGATAAGGAGGACTCGAGTGACTCCGATGATTCTGATGAGCATTATGACAAAGAGAAATCTATGGCTACTGGTCGTTATATCCTAAAAAATCCTAAGAAATATACTGATGAGGAAAAACGTCTGGTTACTCTTGATTCAAAGCTTAGAGCAATCATTGCTCTCTCACTTCCTGATGAAGTCTATCATTCTCTGGTTAACTTTGAAACTGCTAAAGAGATGTGGACCACACTGTGTGTTCTGTACGAAGGTACAGAGGAAGTGAAGAAATGCAAAAAGATCTCTCTCATCAGAAAGTATGAGCTTTTCACTCATGAAAAAGGTGAATCTCTTCCTAGCTACTATAATCGTTTTAACTGTCTTCTTAACGATTTAAAGCTGTTAGGTAGAGTGTATGACAATGAAGAAATCTTGTGCAAGTTTATGGATTGTCTTCCTGATTTTTGGGAAAATATCTGTACTTGTATAAAGACAACCAAGGATCTTGTTCATATGCCTCTCACTTTTGTTTATGGAACTCTTTTCAAATATGAGCAGACTAAGCTGCAAAGGAAGTCTGTCATCACAGATATAAAGGGCTCTTCCATAGCTCTCCTAAGTGACTCTTCCAAAAAGACTAAGTGTATTCCAAGAATCACCTACCCATCCGACTCTGACCATGATAGTCAAGAAGATCCCAATGACCATTCAGAGGCATATCTTAGTGATGCTGAGGATGAATGCGAGGAAACTTCAATTGACAAATTATCTGATGAAATGGCCATGTTGGATGGGCATTCTAAATCCAAATCTCACCCCTCTTCTGGAAAATATAAGTTTGGTAGAAAATCATCCTCTTCTCTCTCCAAACATTCTTCTTTGGACAAATCTAATGAGGAATGTTTTAACTGTGGTAAAAAGGGTCATTATGCTTCTGAGTGTAGAAGTAAACACCTTGAAAGACCCAAAACTGCTTCCTCAGGCCGATTTTCCTCAAAATCGGGAAGATCCAAATATGATTCCCAAAAGTTCAGCCAACACCTTTCTTCTGCAAATTCTGACCGGGCTGAAAGATACAATGTAACAACCCGTTTTCCATATATACAAATAACATACATTTCATAACATAATTTCATCAAAAGTACATCATATTTCATATTCGGTCCCATAGTCTTGCTAAACATAATAAGCAAATCAGTACAACTTTTTTGACTAAGTAATTTACATTATGACTAACAACATAGGCATAAGTACAAAAACACATCTAAGTCTTCATATCAAAAGTCTTCACAAAAGCTATCCACCAGTTACTCTATACGCTTGCCCTTACCCGATTCGCCACCTGGAATACATATTTTTTAAAATAAAATGAGGGTTAGACCTAGCGGTCTAAGTGAGAAAACCCCTGTCATTTCACAATCATTATAAAACCCATTTATACAAAATCCTTTATATAAACACACATATATCATACGTAATTAAATACCAATCAAGACTCGTGCACTGTGTTCAACTCATCCTCATTCTCATTCTCATTTCCCTTGGCCATGTTAGTTGGTTGCGAGCCAACTAATCCACTGTACAACAACTACAGCTAACACCGCTGTACAACAACTACAGCAACACCGCTGTACAACAACTACAACAAACACCGCCGACTATAGTTTCGGCTAACGTATACTCGTGTAGTGTAATGCACATATAAATACAAATATATATCCCAATATATCATATTGTCATTTATGAACACCTAACCACATTATCTATCACCTTTTCAATCTACACGTATATGTATTCCAGTTTAAAAAACATTTTGAAGTAAAACTCACCTGTTTGTCTTATCAAAACGTTCTCCAAGCTTTTCTCAAACAATTCAGCTTCACTTCAATTTCACAGAATCTGAAACAATCATATACAAGTATTGCTTTACCACTTTGAACACATAGGGCTTGCTAGGACTAAGAGCTTTAGATAACTCTATCTATCTTTTATCCTCAATTGTCTTCCCCAAGCCCGAACTTAAGTCAAGTCCATAGTATTTTAGTCCTCATTCATATTCTATCTAAGAATTAACAAAACACAGGTTACTGGATACTCAAAAGTGTTTAAATTCTCCAAAATGACCAAACAGCAAAAGTATCCGGATACCTCAAATTATCCGGACAACACAACTTTTCCGGACAACCTAAACAATCCGGACACCAAAGTAATCCGGATACCATCCGGTATCCAATTCTATCCGGAAAACATAAGAAAAAGGAACTTACCCGGATAAAGAACCCGTCCGGACACCTGTAGAACATTAACCGGACACCACCCACAACCTATCCGGACACTACCCATAAAACCACCCAGACACATTCATGGTGTCCGGAAACCTCTGTCAGTTTGGTGCTTTTTACCCAGAAAACCGACTGAATCATTAACAAATATGAAATTGACTATTACAATCCGATAGAAACTACCTAATAGCAATTACACACATAAACTGTAAAGGAAACATACCTGAATTCAGTTCCAAGTGCACCAATTGATGCCTTAACCTAGCTTTTCTTCCTTTCTTCTTTTCTTCCAAAACACACACACACACTAAGCTACTTTTCTGGATAATACTGAATTTAGGAAATATATAATTCCATTAAGGGTAATATCTAATCCAATTTACCACTTTAGTCCTTAAGTTATTCATTAATGACCAAAAACACCCTTTACTTATAAATCTACCCAAACTTACCTTTAACTTCACATTTTAAAGTTAACAAATTTTAACGGAACTAACATTTAACTAACGAACTTACCCGGGGTATTACATCATCTCCCCCTTAAAATAATTCCGTCCCAGAATTCGATTAGGCAAAAAGGTACGGGTACTTAGTTCTCATCTCTGGCTCTGATTCCCAAGTAGCATCCTGACCCCTATGATGTCTCCACTGAACTTTCACTTGTCTGATCTCCTTGTTCCGCAAAACTTTGACTTTACGATCAATAATGGCTTCAGGTTCCTCCACATAATTCAGCTTTTCATCAACTTGTATATCTGGTAGAGAAACTGTCTGATCTGGCATAACCAAACACTTTCGGAAATTTGATACATGAAACGCATTATGAATCCCGCTTAATTCTGGCGGAAGATCTAACCTGTAGGCTACTTCACCGATCCTTTCAGTGATTGCAAACGGTCCAATGTACCTTGGACTAAGTTTACCTTGCTTTCCAAATCGAATGACTCCTTTCTAAGGTGAGACTTTTAACATCACAAAATCCCCAACTTGAAACTCTAGCGGTTTCCGGCGTCGATCTGCGTAGCTTTTCTGTCTGTCTTGAGCCACTTTTAATCTTTCCCGAATCTGAGTAACCTTATCCGCGGTCAACTGAACTATATCTGGTCCCGCTAATTGTTTCTCTCCCACTTCATTCCAACACAGAGGCGTTCGACATTTTCTACCATACAATACTTCAAACGGTGTCGCTTGAATGCTGGAATGATAATTGTTGTTGTAGGCAAATTCAATCAACGGTAAATGCTTATCCCATGATCCCCCAAAGTCAATAATACAAGCATGGAGGATATCTTCTAAGGTCTGAATCGTTCGTTCACTCTGACCGTCAGTTTGAGGATGATATGTTGTACTTAGTTTTATCTGCGTCCACATCTCCTTCTGAAAACTTCTCCAGAATCTTGAAGTAAAACGACTATCACGATCAGAAATGATCGAGATTGGAACTCCTTGTCAAGTTACTATTTCGTCAATGTACAACTTAACTAATCGCTCCATCGAATCAGTTTCCTTTATTGGTAAGAAGTGAGCAGACTTCGTCAATCTATCGACAATCACCCAAATAGCATCAAATCCCTTCGGGGTCCTTGGTAGCTTCGTGATGAAATCTGTCGTAATCTGATCCCATTTCCACATAGGTATTTCTAAACGCTGTAATTGCCCAAACGGCTTCTGATGTTCAATCTTTACCTTCTTACAAGTAGTACAACCTTCCACATACTGAGCAATGCTTCTTTTTATTCCCGGCCACCAGTAGAATTGTTTTAGGTCTTTGTACATCTTATTCGTACCTGGGTGAATAGAGAATCGAGATTGATGAGCTTCTTGTAGTACACGATCACGTAAACCACCCAAACGAGGCACCCAAATTCTGTTTCCCATACACAATAACCCACGGTCATTTCTCACAAGCCATTCTGATATCCCCACTAACCGTTCTGACTTCAAATGTTCTTCCTGATAAGCCTCTATTTGACACTTCTGCAGTTCGTCCAAGATGTTGGGTAGGAGTTCAGCTCGTAGTGCAATGGCTTTTATTGTCCCGCTTCTTTCTTGACGACTCAGTGCATCAGCTACCACATTCGCCTTTCCCGGATGATAAAGAATTTCACAGTCGTAATCATTCACCAATTCTAGCAACCTTCTTTGTCTCATATTCAATTCCTTCTGATCAAAAAGATGTTGCAGACTCTTATGATCGGTAAAGATTTGACATTTAGAACCGTAAAGATAATGTCTCCAAATCTTCAGTGCGAAAACAACTGCTGCCAGTTCCATGTCGTGTGTGGGATACTGTCTTTCATGATCTTTCAACTGAAGAGAAACATAAGAAATAACCTTTCCACGCTTCATAAGTACACATCCCAATCCCAGTTTGGAAGCATCACTGTAGACAACAAAGTCATCAGAAACTTCAGGTAATGCTAGTATCGGCGCGCTACAGAGTTTCTCTTTCAGTATTCGGAATGCTCCATCCTGTTCTGCTTTCCATTCAAACTTTAGATTCTTTCGAGTCAGCTTAGTCAAAGGCGTCGCGATACGATATAAGTCTTTTATAAACTTTCGATAGTAGCCGGCTAGACCCAGAAAACTACGTACTTCGGTTGGCGTTCTCTGTGGTTCCCACTTTTCAATCCCTTCTACCTTCATCGGATCAACTTGAATGCCTTTCTCAGAAACTACATGCCCCAAAAACTGAACTTCTCGTAGCCAGAATTCACATTTCGAAAATTTAGCATACAACTTTTCTTTCTTTAGTAACTCCAGAATCAGACGAAGATGTTGCGCGTGCTCTTCCTTGGATCGAGAATAGATAAGTATATCATCGATAAATACAATTAGAAATTTATCGAGATACGACTTACATACCCGATTCATTAAATCCATAAAAGCAGCTGGAGCGTTCGTCAATCCAAACGGCATCACTAAGAATTCATAATATACCTTGTGCGAAAAGCAGTTTTCAGAACATCTTCTTTCACCTTCAGCTGATGGTAACCAGACCTTAGATAAATCTTGGAGAAATAACAAGCTCCAACTAACTGATCGAAGAGGTCATCAATTATGGGTAGCGGATACTTGTTCTTGATCGTGCGCTTATTCAGTTCCCGGTAGTCGATACACATTCTCATCGAACCATCCTTCTTTTTCACAAACAAAGTTGGTGCTCCCCACGGCGAAGAACTAGGTCTGATGAAGCCTTTATCGGATAGGTCTTGTCGTTGTACCATCATTTCTTTCATCTCTGGAGGTGCCAGACGATACGGTGCTCGAGCAACAGGAGCAGCTCCAGGAGTCAGATCTATACCAAACTCTACTTGTCTAACGGGCGGAAGACTATTCAAGTCTTCAGGGAACACTTCAGGAAATTCACTAACAATCGGAATATCTTCCAACTTATTCTTTTCTGGCTTAATATCTATCACATAAGCTAAGTAACTCTGGCAACCCTTACTAACACACTTACGGGCTTTTATCATAGATATAAGGCAAGACTGATGATTGCTACGATCACCATAAATTACTACCGGTCCTCTCTCAGGTAAGACAACATTAATTATTTTCTTATCACAAACTATGTTAGCCCGATTTTCAGCTAACCAATCCATTCCCACTACCACATCAAACTTGATCAAGGCTATAGGGAATAATTGTATAGGTACTTCGCATCCCTCTATATTTATCACACACTTATCAAAAACCTATTTAACCGTCACTTGGTTATCATTTGCCGTATCTACCATCAAAGCATGATCTAATACTTTAGGGTTTAAATGCATATAAGCAGCAAATGAAGGGGACACAAATGATCGGTTTGCACCGGAGTCAAATAACACTTTAGCACGTATAGAGTTTATGAAAAATGTACCTGTAACCACATCCGGAGTTTCCTCCGCTTCTTTTGCTGTCATCTGAAATGTACGACCCCTTGTTCTTGGTGGTTCTAGTCTTGGCACTACTGGTCTAACAACCGCTGGTCTCCCCGATGTACCACCCTCCTGTATTCTTCCCCGCGGATAATCCGACTGAATGTGATCCGGAATATTACACAAGAAACAAAGCCGCGTTACTGGACAATTTTTAGCAATATGCCCTGTCTTCCCACACTTATAACAATTCCGAGGGTCAACTTGACAATTTCCTTGGTGAACACGGTTGCACTTCGGACAAGGTTTTTCTGTTGGTCGAAACGGCGGGCGGTTATCGTATCTCTGAAACCTGAACTTCTTCGGGTCATACTGTGGTCCTTCCCACTTTCTCTTCCCCATACCTTTATCACCAGCATCCCTCCTGTTATCCCGCTCCACATCTTCCGCGGCATCTACTGCAACTGAGAAGGTAACGGGTCCTTTTGCAGTTACTAGCTTTCTGACATCTGAATTTAACCCAAAGATAAACCTTTCCGTCTTCATTGCCTCCGTGGCAACGTAGTATTCCGTGAAACGAGATTTTTCTAGAAAACTAGCGGTGTAGTCCCGAACTGATAAGTTCCCTTGCTGTAAGTTCATGAATTCCCCTTCCAATTGTTTAATCGCTGCATGAGGACAAAATTGTTTTCTGAAAGCTATCACGAATTCCTCCCAAGAGTAGGTAGAATATAGGTCAGGCCCTCCTGAATGAGTATGAGCTTCCCACCAGTATAAAGCGTCACCTTTCAACATTGCGGTTCCATAAAGTACCCTATCCTCTTCCGCGCACTTACTAGTCTTGAAGATAGCTTCCATTTCCTTCAGCCATCGCATAGCTTTCACTGGATCCCGGTCTCCTGAATAGGTCGGAGGCTTACAACTGAGAAACATTTTATAATCACACTTTTTCATTACTGGTACAACAGTAGGAGTAATAGGCATCTTTTCTTCATGTGAAGGATCTGGTCTATCGGTTTCAGTAATATGAGTTTGGTTGATCATAGCTTGGATATTGGCTTGCAATCTTCCCATTTCCGCTGCTAAGTCGTCTCTTGTAACAAACTCCGTGCCGCGCCCCTGGACTCTGCCTCCAGTTCTACCTCTACCTCTTTCTCCTCCTTTTCCCCTTCCTCCGGCTGTTGGGTTTGTTCTATTCGGATTTCCTCCTCCTTCCCGATTCGTTTGTCTAGTACCACTTGCCATTCTGTTGATTCAGACAAGGTTAGTATACACATAGGCACATACCCCATATAACAAGGTATTCCAGTTCAAACATGTACCTGTAAGATCACAATTACACTGGCCAGGTGTAATACTGAAATTACCTTACATGATGTTCCTTCTACCTTTTTATATTTAACATCCCAAGGTTCTACAATAATAGGGACATCCTACATCACATGCAGTTTAAGTCTAGGTACATATACTAATACCTAAATCCCTTAAACTAGGGCTCTGATACCATCTGTAACAACCCGTTTTCCATATATACAAATAACATACATTTCATAACATAATTTCATCAAAAGTACATCATATTTCATATTCGGTCCCATAGTTTTGCTAAACATAATAAGCAAATCAGTACAAACCTTTTTGACTAAGTAATTTACATTATGACTAACAACATAGGCATAAGTACAAAAACACATCTAAGTCTTCATATCAAAAGTCTTCACAAAAGCTATCCACCAGTTACTCTATACGCTTGCCCTTACCCGATTCGCCACCTGGAATACATATTTTTTAAAACAAAATGAGGGTTAGACCTAGCGGTCTAAGTGAGAAAACCCCTGTCATTTCACAATCATTATAAAACCCATTTATATAAAATCCTTTATATAAACACACATATATCATACGTAATTAAATACCAATCAAGACTCGTGCACTGTGTTCAACTCATCCTCATTCTCATTCTCATTTCCCTTGGCCATGTTAGTTGGTTGCGAGCCAACTAATCCAATATACAACAACTACAGCTAACACCGCTGTACAACAACTACAGCAACACCGCTGTACAACAACTACAGCAAACACCGCCGACTATAGTTTCGGCTAACGTATACTCGTGTAGTGTAATGCACATATAAATACAATATATATCTCAATATATCATATTGTCATTTATGAACACCTAACCACATTATCTATCACCTTTTCAATCTACACGTATATGTATTCCAGTTTAAAAAACATTTTGAAGTAAAACTCACCTGTTTGTCTTATCAAAACGTTCTCCAAGCTTTTCTCAAACAATTCAGCGTCACTTCAATTTCACAGAATCTGAAACAATCATATACAAGTATTGCTTTACCACTTTGAACACATAGGGCTTGCTAGGACTAAGAGCTTTAGATAACTCTATCTATCTCTTATCCTCAATTGTCTTCCCCAAGCCCGAACTTAAGTCAAGTCCATAGTATTTTAGTCCTCATTCATATTCTATCTAAGAATTAACAAAACACAGGTTACTAGATACTCAAAAGTGTTTAAATTCTCCAAAATGACCAAACAACAAAAGTATCCGGATACCTCAAATTATCCGGACAACACAACTTTTCCGGACAACCTAAACAATCCGGACGTCATCCAGACACCAAAGTAATCCGGATACCATCCGGTATCCAATTCTATCCGAAAAACATAAGAAAAAGGAACTTACCCGGATAAAGAACCCGTTCGGACACCTGTAGAACATTAACCGGACACCACCCACAACCTATCCGGACACTACCCATAAAACCACCCGGACATATTCATGGTGTCTGGAAACCTCTGTCGGTTTGGTGCTTTTTACCCAGAAAACCGACTGAATCATTAACAAATATGAAATTGACTATTCCAATCCGATAGAAACTACCTAATATCAATTACACACATAAACTGTAAAGGAAACATACCTGAATTCAGTTCCAAGTGCACCAATTGATGCCTTAACCTAGCTTTTCTTCCTTTCTTCTTTTCTTCCAAAACACACACACACTAAGCTACTTTTCTGGATAATACTGAATTTAGGAAATATCTAATTCCATTAAGGGTAATATCTAATCCAATTTACCACTTTAGTCCTTAAGTTATTCATTAATGACCAAAAACACCCTTTACTTATAAATCTACCCAAACTTACCTTTAACTTCACATTTTAAAGTTAACAAAATTTAACGGAACTAACATTTAACTAACGAACTTACCCGGGGTATTACATACAAGGAAAAATACAAGAGAGAAAAGGAAAGAAATGAAAGACTTGTCAGAAGATGAAAGGGTCTGCGTGCTAAAACTCATGATTTGGCAGATGAACCCACATCTGAAAGCGAATGACACCTCAAATGTCTGTTTCATGGCCAAGATAAATGTCATGGATGATCCAGAAGGCCACATCTCCTCAACTTCTCTTATATCAGCTAAGTGCTTCTCCTCCCCTTTCAACTCAAACAAAATATTTTCTAACTCCAAAAAAAAAGGGAAAACCTCTGGGTGCCGATTCTTTCTTAAAAATAAATCCTCAAATTTTTCTAAAAATACCTATGTGACTTCTCCTACCGATTTTCTTTCCCGATCTGTGTGTCTCAAAATGTCCAATTCAAAGGAAAAGATTTATGTCTTGCCATCTTTTGAAAAAGGAATCTTAGGACCTGCACCTCAGATCTTTAAATCAAAGTCTTTGAAGATAACCAAAATGAGCAAAAGTAAGGAAAAATGTCAAGTTTCTAAAAGGATTTTTCCTCATAGAAAATGTTATATCTGTGGTGATACTTCTCATTTTGCCAAAGAATGTCAGAAAGAAAGAATTGATCTAAGTGACACCAACTCTTTTTCTTCTAACCCAAAAGGACCCACCACCAAATGGGTACCTATGAAATAAATTCTTTGTGATTGCAGATTTTGAGCTGGACAAATGGATCTATGTGGTCAATTATAAAAGTGAGAAAATTGACGAAATCTTCAAGATCATCATGCAATCTGAAGTGCAAAAATGATGAATTCTTAGATCTCCTTGTTTTGAAAAACCTCCCATTGGCACACTCATTAGTACCAACCTCCTATCTACCGACATCTTTCATCTACCATCAATCTCCATATCTCCTACACCCCATTTCCCATCATACTACTCACCATCCCAACCACCTTTTTATTTCTTTTTAACCCTTATAAAAATCAACCCTCTCCTCTACTAACACCCATCGGCAGCCGATCTGCCTTCTATTTTTCTACCGAAGAAGTTGGCCAAACAGCCCCTTATCGACTGCTTTGTGTGCCGAGAAGCAACCCAAAACAATTGCTGACGCCTGTGTTCTCCCTGTCGACAGAAGCTAGCGCTGCCGATTTTTGCTTCCACCGACAGCATCCTTGCAAACCGCAGACACCTCTTTGTGTTTCTGCCGAAGATCACCACACCCGCCATCGACTGCCATCTTGCCGACCCAAGTTACCACCGATCACCACCTTCGGCAGATCCAGGCTTAGAGTCACACAAACTCTTTAAGCAATCCTTCTCATCGTCAGTAAAATCATTTGGCTTTAGATTGAGTGCATGGTCATCTTGCTTGTATTTCTCTTGGTTTGGATAAATGTTCTCATCACGGACCAATGGTGTAGCTGATTTGCCTTCACATTTGTCCATCCGAAAAATGTCATTCAGAGCAATCTTGGATGTAAAACCAGTAGCCCATTTCACTTGGATGCCACCGACCCTCTTTCCTACCGATGATCAGATTGGCCGAAGCCCAACAACAGCTCTCGACTCTCTTCTCTCTGCCGATTCGATCCCCTTGCCCATCTATAATTTCCAGCCAAAGCTCGCTACTGATCTGCTCCTTTGTTTTCAGCCGACCGTAACCCACCGAAACCCTTCCCATTTTAGCTCTAATATGCTACATTTGTGCCTACCGATAGACCCACCAAACAACCCCCTTTAATTCTTTTGCCGACAAACCCCACATCAGCCATATATTTATTTTCACCCACCCCTCACTCCAAATCTCATTAATATATATATATATATATGTGTTTGGTGAGAAAAGAAAAGTAAAAAAGAAACAAAAGCAAAAGTAAACTACATAGGTCGGCAACAATCTTGAAAACACATTTTTTGATGACATCATCATGATGTCATCACCCTCTAAATCCCATTTTTTGTTGGTGTCTTGCTACCGACACAAACCAAAACCAAACTCATTCTCTTTATTTTTTTGTCAAACCAATCTACTGACAACCAAAACCCCCCTTTTTATCTTTTTACCTAAAAACCCCCTCCTCTTCCTTTACCTTTCTACCAAACACATGACAACCACCCACCCCTTTATTTTATTTTGACCCACATACCACACCTTTTCTTTTACTTTGTTTTGCTTTTACCTATAAACCCCTCCCCCCCTTTAACTTTCATGCCGACCTTTTCCTTACCCACCCATTTGCCGATTTTCTTTTTACCTATAAACCCCCCCCCCCCAAATTTTTCTTGTGGTAAATTTATAAAAAAATAAAAAAAATTGGCTACCGATTTTCCACCGAAATTGCCACCGATTTTCTTCAAAACTTGTCTAAAAATTGGTGGGAATGCCTTTATTTTGGGTGGGAGAGACAAAAAAAAAATTTGGCTACCGAAATTGCCACCGATTTTCTTCAAACCTTGTCTAAAAATCGGTGGGAATGCCTTTATTTTCGGTGGGAGAGACAAAAAAAAAATAAAAAAATAAAAAAAAAATTATGTATTTTTCTTGGTTATGGCCGATTTTCCAATTTCTCTTGGTGTTTTTCCTTCGTCGGCCGCTGAGGGGGAGAGTTCATCTGAGAGGGAACAACATCAACCCTCAATACTCATATCCAACGACCAACTTGGAAAATTGAGGAAATCGGCGGCTCGGTCAAGGGGGAGCACATCAGTCCGAGCGGATCTAACTGAGGGGAGAAACACAAAGACCGGCTGATCTAACTGAGGGGGAGAAAAACAAAGACAAAGGATGATGATGCTGAACAGGAAGATCTGAAGATGCCAAGAGAAAGAAAGAAGATGCAAGAGATGGGCAGAAGCATCCTGAGGCTGATTCACCTAACCTCAAACCTCCCTCAAAGATTGTCACCATTATGGGTTTGTCTCCTACCAAAACCCACCGACTCATTTGGCTGAAATCTTTTGAAGTAAGTGAATGACTTGAAGATTTGGAACATCTGAAGAAAAGCAAAAGTGCCTGAAAGATAAAGTTTTCCAACACATCAACAGGCTGCTGATCAAAATGAAGAATCCAAGCCAGACACAAGTTTCAACTCGCCCTCTAAAGATGCAAGTAATATTCGTTTTGTTCATATTGTTTATACTTCTTTCCTTTTTCTTTCAATTGTTTGTACAGCTATACTTTATTATTTCATCTTACTTATAAATATCATATACAAAAAAAGGACTGTGTGAAAAAGAACCCAAAAGAGTAAAGAAGGGTCAACATGCATTATTCATTGTCTTACTCATGTTTTTCTAAGTATGGATGTCATCATCAAATAGGGGGAAATTGTTGGGTCATCAAGATTTGAAGATGACCTCATGATCTCCTTTTATACTTAGAGAAATTTTGGATGGTTCTTTATAATGGCTTGTACACGATAGCAAATGTTTGGTGAAGTCAAAGATCAACCAAAGTCAAGATTGAAGATTCTCTCATTGTGGAAGTGAAAGATCTTTTCTCAACATATACAAGTCATAGTCCACCGATTGTCTACATGAAGATCGGTGAGATCCCAAATAGGAGATTTCCCCCATTATCTCCTTGCCATGAAGATCTTCATCATAAGAGGTAAAGTTGGCCATCCCACTGATTGTCCCCATGAAAATCGGTGGGACCCTCAAAAGTTAGAGAATCCTCTCATATCTTCATTCCTAAGAAGACTTCCACCTACCATGTTCATGACATGTCGGTGGGATCTTTAAATATGAGGATCCTACCTTTTGTCCATGCTAAAATGTTTTCTCTTCAAAGATAGAATGTCTGGGTATGGAAGAATAAGGTTCTTTTGTCCTTTTTCCCATTCTTAGATATTGTCTCCATCAAACCTTTATAGCATAATAGGAAATGACATTTCAACTTTTGAGAGCCAAACCTATCCTTCCAATGACAAAGTGACAAGTGTCCTATGCTACACATACTCTTGGCACTATATAAAGATGAAGACCTCTCCATGTAGAACACATCTTGAGAGGCTTGAAGATTACTGTGTGCTCTAAGATATTCTACGCTTTCTGGAAATCTCTCTCAGTGCAAGATATCTCCATATTGCTTAAAAACTTCATAGCTTTGTTCTAAGTGTTCTTAGTTATTTTGTTTAGTATCCTTTGTGAAATATTGTTAGAATAGTTTATCTGTTCTTTTCCGCAACAGTCTTTAGTTTCTATGTGTAATTCTTGTTGAAGGTTTTCAATAATAGAATTAAAATTGTGAAAATTTGAGTATTGTATTCAACCCCCCCCTCTTCTACAATACTTGTTATAGCCATCTGGGACTAACAAGTGGTATCAGAGCATAAAGTTTAACTCATAAACTTGATCTGCGATGGCTGCCTCTTCATCTTCAACCGTTGAAAATGCTTTTCAAAACAACTTTTCTGAAAATGGTTCCATTACCAAACCTCCTAAGTTTAACCCTAACAACTTTTCTCTTTGGAAAAGCCGTATGATGCTATTCATGGAAGGAGTGGATACAAGATATCCAACCATTCTCAAAGAGGGACCTATTATCCCTATAGTCTGGGCTCGCTATGAAACGCAGAGGCCTGGTAAAGAAACTGCTGATAAGGAGGACTCGAGTGACTCCGATGATTCTGATGAGCATTCTGACAAAGAGAAATCTATGGCTACTGGTCGTTATATCCTAAAAAATCCTAAGAAATATACTGATTTGTGCGACACTTGTAGAAGTGCCCTCTGTGGTTTTCTTTGATTTGGGGGCCTTCTTCTTTTTGGGGGGTGTAGCAGAGATTTTTCTCTTAGAAGCAGAGGTTTCTAATTGGCTTCGTAGAAGATGGAACTTTTCTTGTACTTGGTGGTGTTTTGCTAAGGCCACTGCCCACTCCTCATCGCTCATCCTTTCCACTACCTGGGTTCCTAAAGGGGCTCCTAAACGCGGGGGTGTCACTGGACTCGGTTCAGGAGTCATGTGATCGCGTATACATGCTAACTTAAGGTCTTCATTACTTGCATTTTCCAGAAGTGCAGTTGGCAGAGGTCTGCAGAAGTTGTATCCTTCCAGGTGCTCTGTTGGGCTATTCTTTGTCATTGGATAGGTTTTCACAACTGGTCCCTCCATTGGATATTTCTCTAATCGTAGTAGAGGTTCTAGAAGAACACCTAGAATTCTCTGAAATTGTAGCACGAGAAGATCTTTGGTCTTGGGTCCCTTTGCCCTCTGTGATGAGATTCTGTGGTCGATGGTGTTGACTATCTCCTGCATCATAAGAGTGGCGTAGTCCAGAGGCAAGTCATAGTACACCCCGTACATGATTGCCATGACTTGAAGAGAAGTTTGATCTGGACTACCGACTTTCCCGGTTAGGCACCTGTTCAGGATGGAGAAGAGAGTATTCCACAGAGGGGGAAACCGATTTCTTCTGAAGTCGTTCCTCTTCTTCAGCTTTGTGTTGTATCCAAGCATCTCTGCAAAGTCACAGAGTTCACTATCTGAAGGTTCCTCTGCATACTTCTTGATCCCTAGAAGTCGCTGATAACGCCACTTTTTGGCGTTATTTCCGGTTCTCAAACCAACGAGATGGGCTTGTAATCAAGTAAAAAGGCGTGTATTTTACGGTTTATTGAGTGATTTACGCAGGTTATATAGAAGACGGCATTCCTCGGAAATAGAAGCTAAAAAGAGCCCAAAACGAGTCAAAACGAAGCCTAACGGAAGCCCAAAAGCCAAGCCCAAGACCGCGAACGAACCAGGACCCGACCCGCGAACCAAACCCGACCCAGAAAGACATCAGCATAGCGCGCGACTTCTGGCGCGACTTGCAAGTCGCGCAGAAGGTCGCGCATCCCTCTGTTTGGTCGAATTCAACTTTATATTTCGGGATTTAGGTCACTTTTTCGGGACACAACATACGACAGACGATCCAGAGCAGTTCCGGGGCGATTTTGGGCGACTTTTCGGAGTCCTCGAGGTCACGATACAGAGCCGATCACGAGTGCATTCAAGACGGAACGTAGAGACGGACACGAGAAGAGGGAGTTGTTATCATTTGTTACCACAATTTCTTCTTTTCATTCATAATCATGTTTGCATACACTTTTGCACCTTTCTCTCTTATGTTTGAATCCACCACCGACATGAACTAACCGGTTCGTGTTGGGGGTTGGAATGAATTCGGTATAAAGCATGTAACCAGATGATTTGAACTTTTATTGGTTTTTCCTTAATTGATGAAGCATGTGATTTTGTTCTTAATGCATTTGTGAATGTGGCCAATTTACAATTGATGTGTTGTTAGTAATTAAGTTCGTGAGAATTAATTACTATATAGAATTAGGAATTGCATGCCAAAAGCCCAAAACGGTGATAGAGATATACCAAGTAAGCTTTAGTCCCATTTAAACCGTTAGGTTGACATCGAGAGATAAAATCTAGCCAATTTAACTTAAATTGAGTGCTTAATGTGTTTTGGAATCCAGAAGTGAGATCGAGAGATTGACCTAATCCTTTTCAAAATAAAACCCGTTGTGGCTTGAAAGAGAACAACGATGACCTTAAAAGATTTGGGAATCATTAAAGGGATAAACTGATAATTGTTTGAGTTGTTTGTGTGCATGTGTAGAACCGGAGGATTTCCAACCCTCAACTTTTCTCTCTATCGAAGTCTTTAAAGCTGTTCTGTTTGTCTTGTGTTTGTTTGATTTTATTTTCTGCAATTATTTAGTTATAAAACCAATCCTCCAATTTCGACAGTCCAATTAATAGCAATTATAGTAATTGTGATATTTAGTTCCTAGTTCCCTTGGTTCGATACTCGTACTTCCGTACGTTATTACTTGATTCGACACCGTACACTTGCGGTTAGATTTCGCGGGGTGTCAAAACCCCGTGTCAGTCGCCTTGTTGGTAGGCCAAATTCAAGGGAGAACATGGTTCTGTTGAACTTGATTTCCATGTAGTCTGATTTGCGAGGTTTAGAGATGTAGCCCTTGATTTGTCTATTCTCATGGTCATAATGGCAGCTCTGCCTGAACTGGTTGAGGTATCTGGCAGGGATCATTCTAACATTTCTAGTTAGCAGAGGGAACAAGTGGTTTTCCAGAATATTTAGTAAAATGGCATGTTCTTCCCCAAATGCTGTTCTTGAGAGAACAAGGAAATGGTTATTGGGCTTCAGGGGAAGAATATGTTCAAAGTGTTCATGTTCTAAGAAGTTTTGCAGGTGGGTTGTCGGGGTAAACTCCACCGGGTCACCTGAGTTGTCTTGCTCTTGGTTTCTGCCCATTGATGGGTTTTGTGAGTGCTCAGATTGAGCTGGAGAGTTCGTTGGAGATTTGGAGGTGGAAGCTGTAACACCCGTAATTTTCGGATATGTACAATTTCGAATCAGTGTGGAATTGATCTTTTAAGAAAAATATGAAAAATAGGATTTTGGATTAAATCCTAGATTTTATGGTCTTGTTGGATGGGAAATTCGAATACGAGTCCAACGGTTCTTTCCGGAGCTAAAACGAAGAAGTTATGGCCAAAACAGTTTCGGTACCGCTGAGCTACTATGACCAGCGACTATGACCAGTGTCAAAGTCGCTGTCATAGTCGCGGCCAGACACCTGGTTGCTGTCAAATACGATTTTTCAACATTTTTCTTCATTTCTCACCTCCCAATCAACCCCTTTCTCTCCCAAACTATCTCCCACCCTCTCATATGAACCCTAAGTGATTTTAGGGCATTTTCTTGGGGTTTCAAAGTGCCCTTTCATCATCAAACTAAGAAGTGGATGCTAGGATCAAGAGTTCAACTTCTCCATCTCCATCTTCAAGCTTCATCTCCATTTTCTTGGATTTCTAGGGTTTTGAGGTTTTACTCAAGATCCACAGGGTAAGTTCATCCTCTTATTTTCTAAATCCTTATTTGAGTTATAAATACTGTAACGTCCAAAAAATTACAATGAATTTAAAGTTTTAAAAATAATGCATTTCGTTACAATCAAACCATAAGTTAACAAATCCCATTACAATAAAAATAAACGTCGTTAATTAAAACCGTCAAATGAAATTTAAGCAGCGGAAAAGTTATATAATTAAATCCCCATTTAAAAAGTTAAACTTAAACAGCCTTCGCCTTGCCCCCGTGTGTACCGTCATGCCCGACTGCTACTCGCACCTGAAATCATAAGATATTGGGAAGGGGTAAGCACGAAGCTTAGTGAATTCCATCACATGCGCAGATAGGAATTATATACACATCACCCCTATCCGCACATAAGCAACAACATCACAGTTACATAAAACGAGTAAACATCTACAAGTAATTATGTATCCAACACATCGGTCCCACCGAGCCCTCGGTCCCACCGAGTTGTAATGTAACACACTCGTCACACCGAGTTCCCACAACGTTTCCTTCCACTTCCTCGGTCCCACCGAGCCCTCGGTCCCACCGAGTTGTAATGTAACACACTCGTCACGCCGAGTTCCCACAACGTTTCTTTCCACTTCCTCGGTCCCACCGAGGTGTAATGTAAAACATTTATACTAAGCATTTAAACCAATCAAATATTACACACCACAAACAACTAGTTCACACCACAAAGACAATAGTACATACAAACTACTATGACATGCATACAACCCCTAACTACAAAGACAATAGTACATACAAACTAGTTCACACCACAAAGACAATAGTACATACAAACTACTATGACATGCATACAACCCCTAACTACACAGTGAGAGAACTCACCTTAAAGCAACGCGAGTATCCGCAACCGCAATCACAAGCCGGCCAACTTCACTCACCTTCTCCCACCTAATTACGTGTTAACAAATGTCAAAGTGACGCCCCAACCCAAAACCACGACTACTAAATTATAACATACACATTCCAGCTTTTACTCTAAAAACACAGGTCTGTTCGGGACCTGTTTAACCCCTTGTAAACTGATAAATCCAGAAATATTAATCCATAATCACAAAGTCCCATGTCTTAGGGTTCCAGGGACATATCGCACGCGCTCTAACGATTTTTCTACAATTTATTATGGATTTTACAAAACCGGTTAACTGCACAGCGAAAAACAGCACCTTTCATTACAAAACAGCGGTTTGACACTAGCTACGGTCCGAACTGGTTTTTACGCAAAACATAAGAAACTTACTAGACTCATAAAGGGAACTTTTGGCACTGGTTTCATCCCAATCCGACATTCCTAGCAGAAGTTATACTCGATACAAAAACAGGGACAGAAACTGCAGTTTCACATAAAATGACAAATAATGCTTAGTAACCCATTAAGCCATAGCTTAACCCAAACAGACCCGAATGAACCTTTGAGGATGCAAACAAATAGAGTATTCTAAGTGCAAGTAAAAACAACCCCCAAACATACAATCAACAACCACAATGAGACCCCACAATTTTAGCGTGGAAAACCCCTCAAAATCTAGAGTAAAAACCACGGGACTACTAGAGCCGCCTCAAATCCACTACCACCAATATTAGAGAAATACAAAGTTTTCTCTAGATTATACTAGAGGCATACAAAACCATCATACACTTGGAAATAAGCACATCAAGATGTATGGAACCAAAATAGAGCAAGAATGGAGAAAAATCACCACAAAGTTACTGCTGTGCAGAACCCCACGAAACCATGACCTCCGGACCTCAAAACCACGATCCCACCGTCCAGAATGTTGATGAAGATGTCGTGAAGCTGCTCACCAAAAATCACGACGATCCGACCGTTCAATCTCCGGGAAACAGAAGTTTTCTGCAGCTAGGTTTTCAAAATACGAAAATATTGAGCTCCATCCCTTTTTTCTTGTTACTCACGAACACCACACCAAAAAAATGATACAAGGGTTTGGTTTGGGTTGCATGGGCCGAAACTCTCACTTTTTGGCCCCTTAACAATTTTGGTCCCTCACTACATCCTTCTCGCAAACTAACCACGTCTTGACATATTTAACTATTAGGTCCAATTCGTCTAACCCCGCTAACGGAAACCATGATAAATAAAACTTTTAAAAAAGAATTAAAACAAAGAAATTACATACCGGGATACGGGCTTTACAACTCTCCCCCACTTGGATTAGACTTCGTCCTCGAAGTCTACGTCCGCAAACAGCTCTGGATAGCTTTACCACATCTCAACCTCGGGTTCCCAAGTCCACTCGGAGCCCTTTCTGTGTTGCCACTGGACTTTCCTCAACTAGAATCTAAATTTCTCACCCCGTCTAGAATTTCTCGAATACTTTTCTTAGTAACAAAACTCCTTCACGGACATTGGAAATATGATCGGAAGAACACTCCAACAACTGAATTCATTCCTAGTCAAACGATTTCGGTTGCCTCCCAACCTTAGATGTTCCATACATCCCGATTCAACTTGCAAGCTCTAACCATCCTAAAGGTGCTCACCAACATACCCTACAGGATACTCGAATCCGATAATTCCTACCATTACTGCCGATTAACTTCCACGAGTTCTAATAGACTCCCAAAATTATTTCACACAGATCATCAAACCAGTAAACTTATAATCACCCACGCAGGTCATTCCACCATAACCATTCATCACAAATAAGCATCTCAGGGTTACTACTACCATCATCATAATTATTTTCAAATCGGCTACAAATCTCCGATTACACTAAAGGTGTTTGGCCTCAAGCCCAAAAGTCGACACCTAAATATACTACTTACTTCAAAACGGTTATTGCGCATTTATTCTCTTAATTACAAAGGGCATCCTTCTCTTAACCGACACTATTCGGCCTACCATATTAACACGTGTGGAATACCCAATCCTCCACCGTCTACTTATCCCACACGCTCGCTCTAGGAAGCCTAGTTACACTGTATCAAAATACTCCTTAACGCCTACCTCCCAGGTACGTCTCAAGGCCCGACGCATCGGAACTACCTCCCAGGTAAGTGCTCAAGACTATATCTTCCTAGTGCCTACTAGAAAGTCAAGGTCATAACACAAGAATACCGGGGTCCCACCCCGAGATACCCAACCGACCATTACCAACGACTGACTGTCATGACCAAGGATCCAAAGCAAACAGTCTACCAACAACATGCCTATCCCGGAATGACTCACTCACCCAAACATGTAAATACTCAACGTGCAATAAAGGCAAAACTGTGCAACAAAAACAATCCAACAACAAGACTCCCCATCGAGCCATTAGAACCGTGCAATTGACCCCTGACTATCTCAAAGTCAAAACCGAGCAAAATGCTCCACGCTTGCTAGACCCATAGTCGGTCAAAACGCGTTTAAATAAAGTTTAAGCAAGCAATACTCTAAAATCAACATTAGTCCCAAACTCAACACGGGTTAAACAAAAGAGTTTTCCAAAAGGACTCACACCCTTAAAATTCTCAAAATGACACATAACACTTAAAAGCGCATTCCCCAAATGGTTTACAATATATTTTCAACGTCAAGATTTTTTTATTTATTATTTTTTTTTCATTTTAAAAAGACCGTAAGCAATAAAACTACTATTACCAGGTCGGTAGTTACGCAAAAATGGACACGCTTGTCCCACATATGAAAATCATGTTGAAAACTATTTCATTGCAGCTTAGTTTACTCACAGAACGTAAAGCGAAATAAATAATTTCTTTGAAAATGAACTGTCACGGTTCTAGCATGAATTGACTCATGACATGTATTTAAAGTAACCGCTCGACCTTACACCGGGTGCGACAAAAGTGTGCACATAATTTCAAAATCAGTTCCACGACATTTGACCCCAAAATTTCTCTTTTTCAACATTCAATGTCGTGGCACAGGGTTCACCAACAAATCTTGCGCGCGCCGGCTAGTCATACAAAACGATGAAACGGTTTACAAATATATTTTTGTTAAAACACAACTGTCTCGTGTAAGTTTCAAACTTAAAGATAAAAACCAATCCGTTTCCATCATTTGAAAATATCGACTAAAACCTCATTAAATCTCAAAAGGTGGGGTTCTTTAAATTGATTTCCAAGATTTCTCCAAATGGTCACATAAACAAATAAGATATGCACCTCGTGAAATTAAACCCACACGACTCAACATGCCGTAAAACAAAACTTATTTAACGAAATCACTCAAATAGCTTTATACAGACATCGTGGAATGTAACTTTCCGTCTCAACTCTAACATATGTGGAGGAGTTCCAATGTTAAAGTCACAAGCCGTAGTCACTTGCCCAACATTTTAAACACCACAAAACAAGGATATCATCTTACCCGAAAGAACCGTTGGAAAAATAACGAAATGAGACAAATTCTAACAAAGTTTGCACTCCCGTGATAAAACGATTTCATACACTTTCCAAAACCATATTTCAAAATCTTGTGTGTGTGCTGAACATTTCCCAAAATTCCAAAACACCATCCATAAAATGATTTGAAACACGAGAATTTGTTAATGCAATCTATTTCAAAGTCAAACTTTGTGAATGACTTAGTCGGCATTCTACGCCTCGACTCCTACTCCTCCGAATCTCTCCGGTCCACTAACTTCATCCGGACATTTAAACCTCTTAGGCAAGTTAAGAAATTACGTCAAATAATCCCTACGATTTTTCCTCAAACCAAAGTCGGCTCTATAAGCCTATGATTCTATCACAATCGTCCATCTTGGCCCGAAACAAACATCATCTTTATCGTCACTCCAAGTGATCAATACTAGAATCGTCCTTTTAATCCAACAACTACTAATTTTATAACCTTCGACACTACCCCAGCGATCATCCCATCAAAGCAAAACAAGTACACACCTGTACTAGTAGGTTTACTATAGTCGTTCCTCCTTGCGATGGCTATTCCGGGTAGATATTACAACGAGTTATTAGCGCATAATAACTCACACTAACAACGCTCACGCTCAACTCCTTGGATTCCTCGTGACTTTCCCCGACTCGAGCATTGATCCTGTGTTTCCAATAGTAGGAGCTCTACTACTACCTTCCACACCTATCATCACTCGTTCCGAGTTCCATCCGATGGGTCCAACTAGTTTCTCGCCGATAACTACACACATATGCCCGCACCGGCATATGTACACACTCTTCCTAGCTCCCTAGGAATTCCACCCAACTCCACTACCCTTGCTATGACGAAATCCCCACTAGTCATGACAAGTCGCCTCGCGAATGCACAGTCGCACACAGTGTAAAACCAGATAGACATTCGAATATAAGATTCTATCCTACAACGGTTGGACTCAAACAAGAGCTGCGCAATAGAACTAAATCCGACATTCTAAGGCTATTTGGTTCCTACCGCATACAACCTATAGTGCATTCACTTAACAACTTATCAAGGCTAGCATGAACTCCTATTAGCAAACAACAAACATGCAGTACAGTGTAATAAGCACCAAACAATCTAGCACACATACTCCTATGTTCTAGAAAGCAATCTAGCATACATACTCATATGTAAACACTCTTCCCAGCTCACTAGGAATTTCATCTCATCCCACTACCCTTGCTACAACGGAATCCCTGTTAGCCATAACGAGTTGCCTCGCGAATTCCCAGTCGCATGCAGCGTGAATCAAATAGACATTCGAATACAAAATTCTATCCTAGAACGGTTGGACTCAAACAAGAGCTGCGCAATAGAACTAAATCAAATATTCTAAGGCTATATGATTCTTACTGCATACAACCTATAGGGCCTTCACTTAACAACCTACTATAACTAGCATTGATTCCTACCAGCAAGCAGTCATCATACAGTACAGTGTAAACAACATAGGCAATCTAAAATGCATACCCTATGCCTAGAAAACAATAAATACACTAAGTACCGTACCTTCCCAAATAGCGTCGGCTGACTGTACACACTGCGCCCTCGATCACCGTTTCCCAAACGGGTTTTCCTTTTCCCTTTATTCTAAAAGATTTTAGTAAAAGAAATTGAAATTTCATAGCCGCAACTTGAGACCAAACACACCGAGATGTGTCTGATTCACTCAAGCTGTGCTCTGATACCAAGTTGTAACGTCCCAAAAATTACAATGAATTTAAAATTTTAAAAATAATGCATTTCGTTACAATCAAACCATAAGTTAACAAATCCCATTACAATAAAAATAAACGTCGTTAATTAAAACCGTCAAATGAAATTTAAGCAGCGGAAAAGTTATATAATTAAATCCCCATTTAAAAAGTTAAACTTAAACAGCCTTCGCCTTGCGCCCGTGTGTACCGTCATGCCCGACTGCTACTCGCACCTGAAATCATAAGATATTGGGAAGGGGTAAGCACGAAGCTTAGTGAATTCCATCACATGCGCAGATAGGAATTATATACACATCACCCCTATCCGCACATAAGCAACAACATCACAGTTACATAAAACGAGTAACATCTACAAGTAATTATGTATCCAACACCTCGGTCCCACCGAGCCCTCGGTCCCACCGAGTTGTAATGTAACACACTCGTCACACCGAGTTCCCACAACGTTTCCTTCCACTTCCTCGGTCCCACCGAGCCCTCGGTCCCACCGAGTTGTAATGTAACACACTCGTCACGCCGAGTTCCCACAACATTTCTTTCCACTTCCTCGGTCCCACCGAGGTGTAATGTAAAACATTTATACTAAGCATTTAAACCAATCAAATATTACACACCACAAACAACTAGTTCACACCACAAAGACATTAGTACATACAAACTACTATGACATGCATACAACCCCTAACTACACAGTGAGAAAACTCACCTTAAAGCAACGCGAGTATCCGCAACCTCAATCACAAGCCGGCCAACTTCACTCACCTTCTCCCACCTAATTACGTGTTAACAAATGTTAAAGTGACGCCCCAACCCAAAACCACGACTACTAAATTATAACATACATATTCCAGCTTTTACTCTAAAAACACAGGTCTGTTCGGGACCTGTTTAACCCCTTGTAAACTGATAAATCCAGAAATATTAATCAATAATCACAAAGTCCCATGTCTTAGGGTTCCAGGGACATATCGCACGCGCTCTAACGATTTTTCTACAATTTATTATGGATTTTACAAAACCGGTTAACTGCACAGCGAAAAACAGCACCTTTCATTACAAAACAGCGGTTTGACACTAGCTACGGTCCGAACTGGTTTTTCCGCAAAACATAAGAAACTTACTAGACTCATAAAGGGAACTTTTGGCACTGGTTTCATCCCAATCCGACATTCCTAGCAGAAGTTATACTCGATACAAAAACAGGGACAGAAACTGCAGTTTCACATAAAATGACAAATAATGCTTAGTAACCCATTAAGCCATAGCTTAACCCAAACAGACCCGAATGAACCTTTGAGGATGCAAACAAATAGGGTATTCTAAGTTCAAGTAAAAACAACCCCCAAACATACAATCAACAACCACAATGAGACCCCAAAATTTTAGCGTGGAAAACCCCTCAAAATCGAGAGTAAAAACCACGGGACTACTAGAGCCGCTTCAAATCCACTACCACCAATATTAGAGAAATACAAAGTCTTCTCTAGATTATACTAGAGGCATACAAAACCATCATACACTTGGAAATAAGCACATCAAGATGTATGGAACCAAAATAGAGCAAGAATGGAGAAAAATCACCACAAAGTTACTGCTGTGCAGAACCCCACGAAACCATGACTTCCGGACCTCAAAACCACGATCCCACCGTCCAGAATGTTGTTGAAGACGTCGTGAAGCTGCTCACCAAAAATCACGACCATCCGACCGTTCAATCTCCGGGAAACAGAAGTTTTCTGCAGCTAGGTTTTCAAAATACGAAAATATTGAGCTCCATCCCTTTTTTCTTGTTACTCACGAACACCACACCAAAAAAATGATACAAGGGTTTGGTTTGGGTTGCATGGGCCGAAACTCTCACTTTTTGGCCCCTTAACAATTTTGGTCCCTCACTACATCCTTCTCGCAAACTAACCACGTCTTGACATATTTAACTATTAGGTCCAATTCGTCTAACCCCGCTAACGGAAACCATGATAAATAAAACTTTTAAAAAAGAATTAAAACAAAGAAATTACATACCGGGATACGGACTTTACAAATACTCCATTTATGACTTTCTAGTGTTTCATTTCTTCAATCTTTGGTTTGGATGATTTTGGAAAAGTTAGGTCAAAATTAGGGTCGCTGTATAAATAGAGATTTTGATTTAAGATGTTTGGGGAACGATTCTAAATGGTTGCACAAGGATATTTATGGTTGGAAACTTATGGATTTAGGTTTTTGGAAGATTTGGCTTGAGGATTCAAGTTTCTTCAAAGGAGCTCAAATTTGGGGAAAATCTAGATTTAGCCTAAATCTAGCAAGGCGAGTTGAAGTTGTGAAAACGTTGTACATGCTAAAAATGTTATTTTCCAAGTACTTATGTGATTACATGAAAATTATCAATTGGGTTATTTGATGGATTTTGACTATTGAAGTATTTAACTTTGTAAATGTTGTAAAATGCCCATATTTGGGAATTTTGGGAAACTTGATAGTAAATCATAAATGATAATGTTTTGATGATTTATTGCATAGATGAAGATCATTTGGTGAAAATGCACTTCTAGTGTTTATTTGGAAATATGCATAATTTATGTTATGATACGTTTTGAAAATACGAACGTGTAGGATTTTGAGCTTTGAATAAATGAAACATGCATGAAAGTATTTAAATGTTTTGTCCTATAGATGGAGATTTGTATAAATGCCCTTTTAACGTATGTTTTGGGAAATATGCATAGATTATGTTACGGGACGGTTTGAAAGTGTAAACGATATGAGTTCCTTTGGAAAATGGGATGTCCCACCCAACGTTGTGTTTTGGGTTATTCATGAATTTAAAACGGGTGTTCGCATAAACGTGTGTTGTTTACGTTTAATTCATTTTATGACTTTTACTAATGGTCATTTGATTTATGGAGCCCATGGCTCGGTTTTGACTCCGTTAGGTCTTGGGGACATTTGTCCGATTTTGATAGCTCGATGTTGGGCGTTTGGTTATGATTTGAATTAAATGCATCTTATTTGAGAATTACATGTTTTGAATGCACTAGTTCATTCATTTTGGGTCATGTAATGTTTTATTTGTAATGCAATGGATCCATACGCACTTGATTTTCGTCGGGACGACTAGTTTCCCTTCATTGTAGCACGGTTTAGGCATCGAAGGTATGGTGTAAGACCTACGTGCGAATACGTTTTTATGTCCAATGATGGAACGCTAGTTTTCCACATTGAGGCACGGTTCACGCATCGACAGTATGGTGTAAGTCCTGTGTGCTAGTACGTTGTATCACTGTTTAGGCATCGACGGTATGGTGTAAGTCCTATGTACTAAGACATGAAATCTAGATAACATTGATAAGTGACCTAACTTTGTGTGCCCGTCACATTCGATGGAACTGGGTCTCCCCCGTCACCGAAAGGTGTTGTTTTGGATGTTTACTTTCATTTATGTTTTCGGTGACGTAATTATATATCTAAATGGATTGTTTTCCATGATTTATGGGCAATGTATTATGTCTAATATTTGTTGGGATGTTTTGAATAATGGAGTTTTATTCACGTTTATATTATTTGGAAATTTAATGTTTATTCACATTTTGGGTGAGTTTTGGGTTTGAGCTCACATCTTAAAGAAATGTTTTACGTGGCGTTGCCATCATCTAAAGTACGTATTCTTGAAAATCAGATTGTTTTCATATTTAACGCAAATCATTTTGGGAATCATGATTAGAGTCTCACTCTTTCCTTTTAACGATTTATATAATCATGATGAAAACTCTTGAACTTACTAGGCGTTAGCCTAACCTTTTTGTTTGTCGGCATGTGCATCAGGTTCCGGATGGGAAATGGTACTAGTGTTAGGGTAGAATTTATGTTGATTTTAAGTTCAAGGGTTTGAATTGTAATACTTTAAACTTAGTCCATAGTGAACGGGCCGTGGGCTTGTTAACCACGGGCCCGAGGTATATAATGTTGTATTAGCCTAGAAAAATAGGTTAATCATCCTTTTAGCTTTCTAAACTCATTGTAATATTCTCTCTGAAAGCATAATACAGGGATGACCAGTTGAAATCATTCTCTTTCATTGTTTGATATTTTCGATTTCATTATTGTTGCACGGTTCTGGATTCTACAATTGGTATCAGAGCAGACAGACGGATTCGATTCAAAGGTTCATTCATCAATTTCTGGTTAGTTTGACTTTTACTCGTCTGACTATTCTTGAATTCTTGACTTTTTGATTCAGTCGAAATTGGTTGTTTTTGCTTATTGGGTTGTGTTAGCATTATCGTTATAAGTGTTTCTGCAAATTTTCACATCCTAATTCATTCGTTTGATTGGTCAATTTAGCAATTTAAGATCAAAGTTTTTGGTAGTGTTCTTCAACAAAAATCGAATTTTTACCATCAAAACGTGTTCTTTTTGCTTAGAAATTGATTGGGTTAGGGTTAGTTTTGTGCTTGGTATTGTTTCTAACCTTTCAGGAACACATTAGAGTAACCCCAGTTGCGTTCTCGATCGATTTTAGCAAAACAGCCGCGGTGTCCGGATAAAACAGTCGCGTTTTCCGGACAGATCAAGGTGTCCGGACGTTTGTGGTTCCATCCGGACTAGTTCAATTCTTCCGGACAAGTCCATCATCCGGGTAAGTCAGTCATCCGGGTAAGTTCTCCTTTAATCTCAATCTTTCCGGGTAATTTTGTTCCGGATAATTCAAAGTATCCGGAATTCATTTTATCCGGAAATCCTCGTTTACCCGGAATCTTCGTAGTATCCGGACACTTCAAAGTTTCCGGAAACTTCAAAGTACCCGGAAATCTCATTCTTTCCAGAATCTATTGCATCCGGTAAAATTTGTTTATCCTGTTGATTCTATGCGGTATCTTTAGTCCATCCGGTAACCTTGGTTATCCGGACAACTCAAGTTATCTGGACTCTCTTACCTATCCGGACAACTCTGCAATTTTGAACTGTTTTTCATAATTCTGGTCCGGACACTTCCAGATCAGATCACTTAGTTGGATTTCTTTCCAGTAAGCTAAGTTATTGCCTGACCACTCATAGAACCTGCGTTAGGACTCCACTCTTAGTGCCTTGCGTTAGGTTTTACACTTTGAATCAATCTACACGTCTGACGATCACTCCGTTGCAACCGAAGATGTCTACTTCTCATGATGCTCTCGCAATTGGCACGGACACCAAGCCACCATGTCTCTACCCGAACGAGTACAACCAATGGCGAGACAGGTTCATGATCTTCATAGTGTCCAAGGACAACTATGAGTATATCAAGAGAGCCCTGGAACATGGACCAATTGACAAGCCAATGAAGGACATACCTGCAACTGCAACTGCAGAAGCTCGACGTGAGGCGAAGACTCTTACTGATATGACAGAATTTGAAAGGGGCATGCTTGAAGGTGAAAAGAATGCAAAGAGATATCTGATTCAGGCTCTTCCTAATTCCATCTACACTGCCATAGACACTTACAAAGATACAGCTAAGGGCATGTGGGACCAAGTAGCCAAAATGATGCGTGGGAGTGTTGTAGGAAATCAGCTGAAGATAAATAGTGCGATAACCAAGTTCGATAGGTTCAAGCAGCGTAACGGTGAATCCCTTACCGAGACCTATGAACGATTTTGTCTACTTCTCAATGAACTGAACAAGAATAAAATTGTTCGTTCCAATACTGAGAACGCACTAAAGTTCCTTAACAACTTGCTACCTGAATGGAAAGTGCATGCCTCTCACGTCAAGCACAACAATCTGATAGAGAACATCAACATCAATGAACTGTATGAGACACTTCTCCAAGATGAAGATGAAGTGAATGAGCTTCTGGGAGAAAAGAAGACTGAGCCAAAACCTTCAGCTGATCCTATTGCCCTCATGACTTCCAAACTGGGGAAATCCTCAAGCAGCCAATCCATACGCGGTCCACAGCATAGTTCTTCCGAGTCAGAACCTGAGGACGAGAAAGACGGTGACAATGATGATGATGAAGCATCAGAATTAATGAAAACTATTGCCCTTCTGACTAAAACCTTTCAACAACAAAAGTTCTACAAGAAGCCGTCTTCCAATAGTCAACGCTCCTCCACCTCCTCCAACAAGCGTCACGACTATAAGGATCGGTATGAAGGAAAGAGGAAGATAGAAGAGCAAGATACATCTGAGAAGAAGGAGAAGATAGAGAAAGGTGACCGGAAGAAGAGAGACGAACCGGTGAAATGCTACAACTGCGGGAAACACGATCACTTCGCTAAAGACTGTCGTCAACCTACTGTGAAGAACTCTCACTATTATGAGGCCAAACTTGCACTGGCCAGACAGAAAGAGGCTGGGGAGGTAATGTTCGCTGAAAATGAGTACTGGCTAGGGAGATCTGATGATGAGGACGATTATGAAGGTGCTGATGCTTTCATGGGATATCAATCGTCTACTGATGAAGACAAGGCAAAAGCAAATCAGGTATGTGACTCTTGCCTACAAAACTTCATACTTCAATTGCAAACCATCACTGAAAAGGCAAACTCCCTCAAGGCCACGAATGCATAACAAAAGCTTGAAATTAGTTCAATAACTGAAAAGCTTAATGTTCAAATGAAATTAACTGAGAAATATAAGTCTGAAAATGCTAATCTAAAAGACAAATGCAAAAATCTTTCATTAGCACCTAAAGACTTAAGGGCCAGATTATCTGATCTTCAACGTCAGTTTGATCAGTGCTTGAATGAGAAAGAAGACATTACTTATCAATGCTCTTCTCTTCAAATTCAACACAAGGAGTACGTGGCTAAAATTCTAGATCTAGAAACCAAACTCCACAAACGGGGTCAAACTGATCAAACCATTTTTTTAAACAAACCCAAAGAGTTCACGTATTTTAACAAAGAATGGGGAATCGGATATGATAACCCACATTATTTAAAAAAGGGAAGATGGCATACACCCACCTTGTATGATTTTGCTTGTTTTGGGTTAGATAAAAAGTATCCAGAGTACGCAATTCAATGGACTGGTCCTCTTGAACCAGAAAAGGAGGAGGAAACCGAGGAACATAAATGCACACACAAACGAGGAATTCAACTTCCATTTTGTTATGAACCATTAAACTACTCGTATCAAAAGAACAAAAAGTACCTTTCCAATGACTACTTCGACCCCTACAAGGTAGCTACACCCAAGGATTCCTCCAAGAAGGATGAGGAAATAGCACCTGCAACCAAGACTGAGACGGATGAGTTCAAACTCAATGTTCCCCCTCTCATCTTGGAAGCAAAGCTAGTCGAGTTGGAGGAGTCACTCGAAAAGGAAAGGTCGGTTTTTCAAAATGAGAAGAAAGAATTAATTAAGGATCTTGAGAAACTCAAATCTGAGAAAACCGATGGTGTGTCAAGTGAGGAAAAGGAAACATTTCAGTGGGAAATCAATACGCTCTCATCGAAACTGTCTGAAATGACAAGAGAAACGATGAAAGAGCACATGAGAAACTGTCAACTACAAGAACAGATTAACCTTCTCCAAGCTTAAAAGCAGAATTCCCCTGATCTTTCTTCTAACTTATCTGACACATCCTCGTGTAAAGCTTTCATTGGAACTATCTCTAATCAAGAAAGTAACGTCTCTCAAGACGCATGTGCTCAAAGGAATTTAAACTCTGATTTTTCAAACGCTTCCGCACCAAGTTCCCCTAAGCACACAAACACAAAGTGTTCCTCGCCTTCCCTACCTGCTTTCGTTCCTGATACTCACATGATAGATTTCTCAGCATACATGAACTCCGAAGGTAACTGTGATGAAGAGTTTGATTTTTTTCCCTTTGACAAACCTCTTCCGAGTCACACTGATTTTCTATCCCCTGTGCTGATGATCCGGTTACTTCTTTAAAGGATAGCAGTTCTCAAATAAAGGCCTCAGCTGTGATCAAGATTTCTCAGTCTAAACTAAAATCGAAACCCATTTCCAAAAGGCAATCAAAGCCAAGGCGAACAACTGGACCATTAACTGCCAGCCCTACTTGTCCTCCAAGTCAACCTGATTTTTTGTCTCCAGTGGTTAATCGTCCGGTAAACTTTCTAAAGGGCGACTGTTCACAATCAAAGACTCCGGTTGTGAACAAGATTCTTAAAAATGCTTCAAATGTTCAAAAACAATCACAACCGAAGCAAAAGACCGAACAATCGACCACTAAGACACATGTTTCCTCAAAAGTCACTGATCATTCTGTCCCTGCTGTTTCAGATAAACATGGTCGAGCTAATAAAGAAAAACCAAAGTGGCTAACGAGGGATTCTGTTAAGAAGGATGCGTCAAAGTCTTCCCCACCTGTTTTCATTTCTAGAATAGACAAAGACAATAATGCTTGGAATAATTGGAACCATTTTGATGTTTCTTTTCCTGTTAAAGTTAACTCTCTTCATCAATTGATTCAGTTATCGCATGATTGTTTATGTTGTTCTAATTGTGGTTGGAATGATTTTGATGACATTCATAATAATGCTTGGTATGCGCCCTACTTTGTTGAAAACCTATTCCATAAGCGCAAAACCCAAAATAAAAGGCAACAACATCATTTCAAACGGGATTTCAATCAAACGGTTAATCCACAGCGGGAGACCCGACCCATTCCTACAGGGGCTGCTCCTACTGAGGTTAAACCGGCACCCAGGTGGAAATCTGCCCAAAAATCTGTTCCTCCAAAAGGTGTACATTCTGCACCCAAGAGAAAACAAGTTCCAAAACCAGTTCCCTCCAACGGTGTGACATCTGCACCTAAAGGGAAGGCTGTGTCAAAGCAAATTTCCCCAGACAGTGCCAACTCTAACCCCCAAGGACCCAAACAAATTTGGGTACCTAAACGTCCCTAATCTTGTTTTGCAGAACGGTCATGTGTGGTACTTAGACTCTGGATGCTCCAAGCACATGACCGGAAGAAGGGAGCTTCTCACGAATTACAAGGAAGAATACTGCGGAGACGTGAGATTTGGAAATAACGAGAAGTCGCCGATCGTGGGCTACGGAGACATCGTACAAGACAAGATAACAATCAAGAAGGTATCCCACGTTGCAGGATTAGGACACAACCTCTTCAGCATCGGTCAATTCTGCGACAAGGATCTCGAGGTCAGCTTTAAAGCCACACGGTGTCGAATCCTCAACAACAACGGAGACGAGCTACTGGTTGGGACTCGAAAGACCAATCTCTACACCATCGACCTCGCCGCAATCAAAACTGACAAACCTGTCTGCCTCTTGTCCAAAGCAGATTCTGACCAAGTTTGGCTCTGGCATAGACGTCTTTCGCACCTCAACTTCAGAAGTATCAATCAACTGGTGCTAGGAAAACATGTCAGAGGCGTGCCACAACTTCCGTTCGTGAAAGACCGTCTCTGTGGAGCATGCGAAAAGGGAAAGATGACGCGTGCATCACATCCGCCGAAGGAAACTCCGAGCACGACCCGGACCCTCAAACTCATTCATATGGATTTGTGTGGTCCAATGCGTGTTCCGAGCATCAACAAACGCAAATACGTGCTCGTGATGGTGGACGACTACTCACGCTACACTTGGGTGATGTTCTTACGCTCGAAGGACGAAACTCCGGAGCTCATTATTGATCACCTGAAGACTGTCCAGCAGAACAAGCTTCAACACGTTCAGTCCATCAGAACTGATAACGGGACGGAGTTCAAGAATCAGAAGGTGGATGACTATCTGCGATCAGTGGGCATCACACACACTTTCTCTGCAACACGCACTCCTCAACAAAACGGAGTGGTGGAAAGACGAAACCGTACCCTAGTTGAAGTTGCACGAACAATGCTATCCCAGGCAAATCTACCGCTATATCTATGGGCTGAGGCGGTATCTACGGCTTGCTACATGTAAAACCGCTCTATCCTTCTCAAGCGGTTCAACAAGACACCGTACGAGATCATGAATAATCACGTTCCAACCGTTGGCTACTTCCATGCATTTGGATGCACTTGCTATGTACTAAACGACAAGGATGATCTCGGGAAATTCAGCCCCAAAGCGGACGAAGGAGTTTTTATTGGATACTCCATGCAGGCTAAGGCGTATCGCGTTTACAACAAACGGAGCAAAACCGTTGTTGAAAGCATAAACGTGACATTCGACGAAGCCGCAGATTTGGCTTCTGAACACCTCAGTTCAGAACCCGGATTAACTGGCGTGTTAGTTTCCGGACCTCCAAGTTCGGGATCTACACAAGCATTAGTAAATCCGAATCATGCATCTTCATCGAATGATAATCTTTCTGATTTAGATTTATTATTTGAATTCTTTTATGATGACACTGCTCACTCTTCCACACCTGTCTCAGCGCACCCGTGACTTGAAGCTACTCGCAATGCGGATTCGGACGACTTAACTGGTCCGCCACCGTCTACGAGTACGCCGTCAACATCTGTAGAGACAGCTCAACCATCCTCATCTGCTACAAGTACACCTGGCAATGTAACCCCCTGGAGGAACCTATGCTCTCCGAGATCGCTCCTAATGATTCGTCTTCTGCTACAACCGATGTTCAACCTCTGAACTCCTCGGAACCAGAGGATGTTCAACCATCGACGAATCCTCCCCCATTTCCTCCAAGAAACATGACTGCTACACTTGAACAAGTTCAAGACCTTCCATCTAGTGCATATGTGGATCCGGACGCATCTCACTCTACCCAACAGCCGCTTCCGCACACCACCAAATGGACAAAGGCACATTCCCCTGCATCAGATCATCGGTGATCCTTCCACTCCTGTACGTACACGAGGCGCTTCTGCCAACTTCTGCCTATTTTCTGGATTCTTAAGCAAGATCGAGCCGACGAACGTTCACGAAGCACTCAAAGATCCAGACTGGATCGTAGCCATGCAAGAGGAGCTGAATCAATTCGAAGCTCTAAAGGTATGGCGACTGGTTCCACGTCCTACGCACAAAACGATAATCGGCACCAAGTGGATTTTTAAGAATAAGAAGGACGAAGACGGCATCGTTGTTCGCAGCAAGGCGCGTCTCGTGGCCAAAGGATACCGACAACAAGAGGGGATCGACTATGATGAGACCTATGCTCCGGTCGCTCGCATTGAAGCAATCCGTATGTTTCTCGCTTATGCAGCGCACAAGAACTTCACAGTCTTCCAGCTGGATGTGTAGACAACTTTTCTTTATGGTGACCTCCAAGAAGAAGTTTACGTGTCGCAACCCGACGGATTTGTGGATGACTCAAAACCTGATCATGTCTACATCTTGGACAAGGCACTATACATTCTAAAGCAGTCCCCGCGAGCATGGTACATGTAACATCCCGAATTTTCGTTGTATAATTTTGTGAATTACAAATTAACTTGGGGTTAAGTTTTTAATGGTTTAAAAGTGTTGGTTGAAGTAGATTTGAATATTAAGAGTTGGTTGTGTAATTCTTTAAAAGTTGGAGGTCCATTGGGAAAGAGTCTTATGACTCATGTTGAATTAAGTGAGGTGTCACTTAGTTGGTAATATTAGACTAATTGTGAGAGTGTGTGAGGGGTGAGTATGTGTGTGTATTCGGTTTGAGGGAGAGAAAGCCGAGAGAGAGAGAGAAATCGAGAAAAGAGAAAGAAGAAAAGAATTGCTGGAAATTCATTTAATCTGAAGTTGGTTTGAAGAATCATAAGGTAATTATCTCATTGAGTTCTTCATCTTCTTAGTTAGATTGTTCTATGGATTTTAGTTTGAGTTTTGGTAAAATTTGATAATAATGAGAATCTGATTTTTAGGATATGTTAAGATAAGTGTATTAAACATTTCTGCAAGTTTGTATAATCAAACATAGAGTAAAACTGCAAAATTCTGGGTTTAAGAATGTTTTAGTGGACTGAGATTTGGATGAATATCATCGAAGTCGCAACTTTGAGTTGCGACATTCATGATTGTCGCAATGGGCAATTGCGACTTGGAGTTGGAGTCGCAGTAGACCATTGCGACTTGGCTTTGGAATCGCAACAGTTGGTTACGACTTGGGTTGAAATCGCAATGGGCAGTTGCGACTTGGTACTGTAGTCGCAACAGTTGGTTGCGACTTGGAATTGGAATCGCAATAGAGGACTGCGACTCCAGTTCACTGCGATTTGGATTTGGGATCGCAACAGTGGACTGCGACTTCAGTCTATTGCGACTTGAGATGTAATTTTTAGAAATTAAGGATTTTCAGTTGTAGAGGGTTCTGTTTTGGAAATTTAATATCAGTATATGTAAACTGAATAATACAGTAAGTTGTGGTAGTGAAGAAAGGAGCCTTACGAGTTAAAAAGGACTAAAAGGAGTGATAACGCATCAGGTGAGTTTATTCAACTCTCTTTAAAATTCAGTAATTAATATTGGATTAGACGTTTTATATGTATGCATGAATATGTTTTATATGGACTTGATTAAAATCCGAGATAAGCCAAGAGAGCAATTAAAAGTTGTGCTATGTTGATTTTCATGCTAAAACTTCTATGATGAGTTATCTATAAAGTTGATGAGCTAATATTTATTATTATTCTTATATGCTAAGATGGATTATCTTCTATATGCATTTTGCTATATGGTTATGAACTCTAAATATGATCTGAAGCTTTATTGAGACAAACTATAAAGATCCATCCATGAGTTCAAAGATATAGATTAACAACTGATATATATATTAACTCTCGTGTTAAATTACTATGAGGGGATAGTTAAGAAGTTGATGAACAGGAATTATTCATATTCCTTATGATGAGCAGGATTATCTGTTATATGCAATATGTTAGATGATTATGAACTCTAAGTGTGATTGAGAAGCCAAATTGAGATATATTATAAAGGCTTATCTATGAGTTCGAAAATATAAATAACTATTGAGATGATGATCCTCATATCAGATTTCAGAGAAGGGGTAATAAAGAGATTGAGATGTGGAGTAACAATATTCTTTATTTTATATATAGAATATATTCAGAGAAATGATACATCCTATGCTGGACGCATATAGTAGTATCGATTGTATTATATTATGTGATTATGTGCTTTTACTAAAATAGGCATCCGGTCACCGAGGGCACTTGGGTATGGTATGATGGGAACCGATTACTCGCCATAGACCAAAGGGGTGTAATTTTAGTAATTGGGTGAACCTCGAACCATCGTGAGTCCCGATTGAGTATCGCGATATTATAATCCCATTGGGACCATTGATGCAGAGGTGGAATGTGGAATAGGCAGATTTTGATTTGTAATTCCCATTTCGATTTATGGAAGATCAGAGATTTCCATTATTATCGGGAAGATCGGAGATTTCCCAGTGATGAGAGGAAGATTAGAGATAGGCATAAAGTAATTTGTAATCTCTCCTTCCTGATTAAGAAATAGGCAAGTTTTGACTTGTAATTTCTTGTGTGTAAATTTTGATTGTGAATCTGGAGTGATTCAGAGTTAACTCTTATTTTGTTGTTACAATTAAATGAGTTAGTCGTAGGAATGGGAGTGGGGTAGATTCCCCGATTTGGAAAGGAGTTGTCGTACGATAAGATGGGTGAGAACAGGTTTGAGTTATCTGTTCATGTTTTAATTATTAAATTTTATTTTGATTTGAGTATTCTCACTAGGCGAAAGCCTAATGTTTCAAGTTGAATCTTCTTACCAGGTACAAGCCCCGGGAAGTAGCGGGAACGAGAGAAGAGAACTTTTGGAGAGATTCAGACTTAGAGATAACAATGGATCTAGTTATTCTTTGAAGTCCTTGGGACAGTTGTTTAGATAATTCGATTAATCTGATTGTTATGAGGTGATTAGATCAATAAGTTATTTAAGTAATGTCAGTTGTATATAAAAACCTTACATTTGATCCTCAGGTTATATAAGTTTGAAAGTTTTGATCATAACTGGTGGAAATTTCAAGGTTTAAATTGACTCCGTTTTTAGGGTGTTTCAGTACAACACCCTATCAAAGTTCCTGTTAGAATCCAAATTTACACGAGGTACTATTGATTCTACTCTATTTATAAAGAACGAAAAGGGTCACATCATTCTAGTCCAGGTATATGTCGATGACATCATTTTTGGTTCTACTAATCCATTATATGCAAAGAACTTTGCCAAACTCATGGGAAATTTTTTTAAAATGAGTATGTTGTGTGAGATGAATTTTTTCCTTGGTCTTCAAGTTAAACAACTGTCGACCGGAATCTTCATTAACTAGTCCAAATACATTAGGGATATTCTTTGGAAATTCCAATTGAACCAGTCCTCACCAATGAAAACTCCCATGGCAACCAATACAAAGCTTGACACCGATCCTAACGGAAAGGCTGTCAACGCCAAATTGTATCGGGGAATGATCGGTTCTTTAATGTACCTAACTGCCAGTAGATCTGACATCATGTTCTCGACATTTCTTTGCGCCCGTTATCAGTCCAACCCTAAAGAGTCTCATTACAATGCTGTTAAACGTATCTTTCGTTATTTACGTGGTACTGCTGATCTTGGCCTTTGGTACCCGAAAGAGACAGGTTTTGGACTTTCCGCTTACTCGGATGCGGATCACGCGGGATGCATGTTGGACCGCAAGAGCACCTCGGGACACATTCAGTTCTTGGGAGACAGCCTGGTAAGCTGGGCATCAAAGAAACAACAGTGCGTGTCAACATCAACTGCCGAAGCGGAGTATGTGGCCGCCGCAAGCTGTTGTTCCCAAGTAATCTAGATGCGGACACAACTCAAAGACTACAGATTCACCTATTTCAAAGTCCCAATCTACTGTGACTCAAAGAGCGCAATTGCCATATCCAGCAATCCGGTCCAACATACCAAGACGAAGCACATCGACGTTCGGTATCATTTCATTAAGGATCACGTCGAAAGAGGTACAGTCGAGCTCTACTTCGTCAATACAGAACATCAGCTAGCAGACCTCTTTACCAAAGCCTTGGACGAAAAACGCTTTAAAACTCTTGTGTTCAAGCTCGGTATGCTAAATCTGAAGACTTAATCCGACTGTGTACCTTTACAAGTTCCATACCTCTACGAGTAACTGTCCACTCATCATCCGGAGTTAACACTCTTGATGATTGAGCATACACTTCCTCGCACTGGTATTCTACTTGTCTCGGTTACTTAGTTAGATTTAGTCTCTGTATTGTTTAGGTAGATTTCGTCTGTTTCTCTGGTTAACTCTTTCTTCGTGTGTTTCCTTTACTTCATACCATCGTTTGTTTTGATTACTTCATTATCTCTGTGCTTTCATTATTTACCATTATGTTCAGGGGGAGCACACTGCGACATCAGGTATGTTTACTCATACTTTGAGGGGGAGCGTCACACACACTTTTTTCTTACGTATCAAAAGTTTTTGTGTGTGTGGGCACTCCTAAATTGGTCATCACTTGTGGGGGGAGCGACACCGGTATTCTCTCAAAAGCTTAAAGTTTTTTGTGTCGGACCCCTCCACTATACCCTAATACACGATTCGAGGGGGAGCAATGGCATTCCCATGCTTAGTTTGAGGGGGAGCGAGAGAAAGGTCTCTTAAAAAGTTCTGTTTTTCTGAAAACTCACGAAAAAGGACTCATCCGGATTCTCTTGTTATCCGGATTCTCTTGTTATCCGGGTCGAGTGTATCCGGGTCGGTCAGGATCCCGGACAACACCCGGGTTATATAAGACACCCGGGCCGCAGCTTCTCCACATCCGGACATTTTAACCTAAAACCCTAAAACCCCACATTTTTTTCTCTCTCGCTCGGACTCTCATCTCTCTCTCGATTCACTGTGTTTTCAGCCCCGTCATTCAGATTTATACATGGCGGAACAACAAAATCCGGAAGACCAAATTCCTCAGGAGGAGGAAATCATCGACGAAGTAGCAGATGCTGCCTTGGTTGATCCTGACCATGGCATCGAGTTGGAGGCCAACAACCATTACCTGGACCTGGCGCTGTTCAGACCTAACCCGCAACATCAGGTCATTCTAGACATTCTGATGCACCATCCCATACGCGAGGCACTCACTCGCACCGCCGACGTTCCTTTGATCTACGTTCTACAAGTCTGGCTGACGGCACAAGTCCGTACGATTGGCAATACACAGACCATCACGGCGCAGATTGACAACCACCCATTTACTCTGACGCCCGACTCCTTTCGCAGACTACTGTCTCTACCGGAAGCCACTGCCAACAACCATGAACGGTACGATCCTTCCGTTAACGATGCGACACTAAGCGCACAAATGCGTGCTCTTGGTTACAACTCCGACCTTCAACGACCATCAGTCTTCAATTGCAAGTTCTTGGCGCCAATTTGGTCCACGCTCTTCACCATACTCAACCGCTGCCTATCCGCCCGATGGAAAGGTATTGATCAATGTACCAGCGACTTTCTGCGACTTGTTCACGCCGTGTGCTACCACCGCCACGTCGACTTCGCCATGATAATCTGGCGTGAACTTGTGACCACTATTCGACACATCGGCGGAACCAAACAGAAGAAGTTCCTCCCATACCCGCGTTTCCTATCGCTTGCAGTTCGTCAGCACATGGATGCGAATCCAGCCATTCCAAGACGTATTACACATCCGGTATGCCCCATCAGACACCTCCAATTCATGGTGATCCGCAACCCATCCGATGCGGTCGCCTCGCCCACTCCTGCCGCCCTACTAGCCATCGCCGATCCCGCTGCACCAGGGGTAGTTGCCTATAGAGGAGAGTTAGGAATTCCCATGGTCCAGCCAGAGCCGGAGGGACCTGCCCAGGGAAATAGTCCTGAGGGACGTGAGGGTCCTAGGACGAGAGGAGGAAGGGCCCGACAAGCGGGTGCTTTCGGGCAGGGAACGTTAGTTGTGAGAGGAAGGGGACCGAGAGTAGGTGGTGCAGTGGAATCGCGACCCGGTTCCAGCTCAGCCCAAGCCGGTCAATCCTCCAGACCAATTCTACATCACTCGACCGAGCCTTATATCACCGAACCCCCGTCACCATCTCATGATGTTGAAGACGTGGAATCTGACTCCACGGACTCCGATACCGACCGAAACATACGCCTGAGACAAATACCTCATCGTATCGGACCCAACCCTGATTTTACCGTTGGCATCCCACTTGACTCACCTCCACATACTGGAACCGGACCTATCACTAGGACATCTTAGGGAGAAAACGTAGAGGAGTTAGATCATGCGAGACGGAGAGAACTGCGTTCAAAGTTGAACCAGGAAAGATCGAGCCGTAAAGATAACGAGGCTCCTGAGCGAACCCAGCCACATGTCACCCGGGTAGCCACATCTGCTATCTTGTCTCATAAGTTGGGACAGGGTATTGAAGAAGACTCCGTGGACCCAACAGAGCAATTGCACGACCCCCTCATCCACTCATCCGTCTCACGACAGACGGATGTTTCAATATTACACGGGGAACAAGCACAACTTCCACCGGCCTCTCATTCGGAGAGTGTTGGTGTTGAAATAAGGGACCAGCAGCCCCCGGTCTCGACTTCTTTGCGTGCACCATCGAGTCTAGAGCCTATTGTTACTGAACATTCTTCGCCTAGGACACTTGATGCGGAACTGTAAAGCCCGTACCCCGGTATGTAATTTCTTGCTTTAATTATTTTCTTTTAAGTTTGAATTATCGTGATTTCCGTTAACGAGGTTAGTCGAGTTGGGTCTAATCGTTAAGTATCAGAATTTTTAGTTAGTGGCGAGAGGCTTGCAAGTAGAGGGGCTAATTGCGTCAAAAGCCAAAACCCCCTCATGGGTTTCGGCCCATGCAGAAAGAAAGAAAGAAAGGGCCATCTTAATTATAATTGTATTGTTGGGTTGGTGCCGTGAACAACAAACAAAAGGAAAGAATTCACAAACCCTACGGCTCCAAGTCTTGTTTTCGATTGTTCTTGTTGTCACCGGCCGGAAAGAAGAAAGGACCACCGACCACCCTGCTGCTGCCACCGATCACTGCTGCTTCCGCCGATCATTGCTGCTGTCGCCGGAGTTACGCCGGAGTCGAGGAAGGAGGGCGAGAGTGAGAGAGGGCTAGAGAACGTCGTCGTTTTGTCGCAAGGTAAGTCCTCATCTCCTTTTCCTTATTCTTTTCTTTTCCGGCAAAGCAACCACCGACGTACGCCGCCACTGTGGTGGCCATGTGGGGGCGGTTGTGGTTATACGCGTTCGGGTGTGTGCGCGTTTGGACAGCCAAGAGAGTGAGAGACGGTGGTGCGAGAGGGTATCGGGGTTATGTTCGTGTGTGTGTGATCGCCGCCGACCACCACCGCCGCCGGAGGCGGCAGGGGGGGTGGTGCACGGCTGTTGCCCATCTGGGTATGACCTGTTTCCAGTAAGTTTTAGGCTTCCCGGGGCTGTTTGGGTTAAGCTTTGACTTAATAGAATTATGATCATTTGTTATCATTTCATGTGAGTTGCTTAGTTTCTGTCTCTGTTTTGTATCGAGCATAACTTCTGCTAGGAATGTCGGATTGGGATGAAACCAGTGCCAAAAGTTCCCATTCTGAGTCTAGTAAGTTTCTTATGTTTTGCGGAAAACCCAGTTCGGACCGTAACTAGTGTCAAACTGCTGTTTCGTAATGGAAGGTGCTGTTTTTCGCTGTGCAGTTAACCAGTTTTGTAAAATCCATAATAAATTGTAGAAAAATCGTTAGAGCGCGTGCGATATGGCCCTGGAACCCTAAGACATGGGAATTTGTGTTTATGGAAAAATATTTCTGGTTTAATCAGTTTTTGAGGGGTTAAACAGGTCCCGAACAGACCTGCGTGTTGAGAGTAAAAACTGGAAATTATGCGTTTTAAAGCTAATAGTCGTGGACTTGGTCTGGGGGCGTCATTTTGATAATTGTTAACGTTTGGTTAGGTGGAAAAAGGTTATTGGGTGTCGACCGGTTCGCATTGCGGTTAAGGCTACGAGTTTGCGTTCGAGGTGAGTTCTCTCACTATATAGGATGGGGATTATATTTGTGTTGCTATGGTTGTATGTGATGATTATGATTGTTTGTTGATATGGGTGTGGTATGGAATACTTATGTATTTGTGTGTATATGTTAGATTGTGTTTGATGTGCTTCTTGATGGTAGTTCCAAGTAGCATAATGTTTATTTTATATCTTCTTGAGGGTTGTTCCAAGAAGCTTGAGGCCGCTCCTTGATGGTGGTTCCAAGGAGTGTGTGTTTTAGTTTATTATTTGTGATTATGTTTCCTTGATGGTGGTTCCAAGGAGCATAATGTTTATTATTGTGATTATGTTTCCTTGATGGTGGTTCCGAGGAGCATAATGTTTATTATTGTGATTATGATTCCTTGATGGTGGTTCCAATGAGCATAATGTTTATTATTGTGATTATGTTTCCTTGATGGTGGTTCCAAGGAGCATAATGTTTATTATTGTGATTATGTTTCCTTGATGGTGGTTCCAAGGAGCATAATGTTTAGTATTTGTGATTATGTCTTCTTGATGGTGGTTCCAAGGAGCATAATGTTTATTATTGTTTGTGATATGTTTTCTTGATGGATGTTCCAAGAAATGTATGCGCCGGTATGTTAAAGGTGATGCCGATATAATTGCGATCCTATGTAAGGATTGAATTCACTAAGCTTCATGCTTACCCCTTCCCAAATTCTTATGATTTCAGGTGCGAGTAGCAGTCGAGCGTGACAGTACACACGGGCGCAAGGCGAAGATAGTTTGGTTTGATTTTTAATAAATGGGGTTGATTTATATACTTTTCCGCTGCTTAAACTTGGTTGACGATTTTAATTAACGATGTTATTCCTTATTGTAACGTGATTCGTTAACTCTTGGTTTGATTATAATGAAATGAATGGTTTTAAAAATTTTAAATTCCTTGAAATTTTTGGGACGTTACAGAAACAACACCAAGTCGCGGCTCTTTGTGACCCGACCGTAACGTCTATAGTGTCTCCGACTTCCGGAACACGAGGATTGGACGGAAATCCTACCACAGTTAATATCACGCCAGCTGTGAACATAGGTGGCTCTACCTCTACGGTAGATGCCTCAACGGGTACTCTAAGTGAGCCCGGTGTTATTTTACCCGACTTTGTGTCAAAAGGGTCTCTGGACAGCACCCTTGAGGTTGTCCGACAGGTTATGGAGCAACAAATGCAGGAACATGTAGCCGCTGAACTTGCCAAAGCGATGCGTGCTACCAAAGAAAAGGGCCACCTCGTCGACACTGAAACCGCCTCTATGCCTCCACCGACTCAATCGCAAGCTACTTATTCGGTGGACACCCTGAAGACGATGCTCTTAGCCCAACTGCTCCAGGAATCCGACACAACCGCATCTGCCGAAGCAGACCTGATCTCAGTTCTTCGATCCCAGGTCACTGCTCCATCTTCATCCATCACCTCACGCCTTGACGCCATTGACTCGACCCTCAACGACTACAACAAAGCGCTCGCCACGCTGTCTGAGAGGGGCCGCTCACTAGAAGACACTTGTAAGAGTCAAGCCGGCGGTCTCAAACGCAAGCACGATGACCTGGATGATCCTGATCACCGTGAGGGGGAGAAGCGTCTACGCCAAACCGAGACCGTCCAGATCGTGACTGCCGAAACTACAACAGTGGTTCAACAGGAACCCCCAACTACGGCAACTTCAACAGAAACACCCGGAGCCGAGTTTCCATTAGCACAGATGGTCATCGACATGGATATTTCAGATGACAAAGCCCCAACGGTTGAAAAGCCCGAGGTACAACACAGGAATTGGTCGCACAAGAACCATCAGACATGCCAATGCTCACCATGATTGATCCAGCATGTGAAACCAACCCGGAAACCGAAGACGCATGGTACGAAAAAGCTGCCAGAGCCGTAAACTTCGAGGTAAACTTAGGGTTTCCCACTGATGAAGACGACAACGTTGATTACGACCAGTTTCTGCTTCAGAATTTCTATGGTACGACTCCCGTTCACTCGACTCAACCCGCTAAGACTACAGATCAACCCGAAAGATCAAATACAGAAATCACGACATCTCCTCAGCAAACGACAGCTCATGATCTTCCTCCCCCTCCTCAGCAACAAAACCGTTGGGAGAAGATCAAGGTCCTCATTCCTCATCTGGAGGAGTCTCTGAAGAAGCTGTTTGTTCACCGAATTCGCCCGATCGAGCCGACCTTCTGTCTTGGCATCTACAGTCCTGATCCAGCACGCCAACTCCGATACGTAGAAGCCATGAAGCGGTGTCTCCCGAGAGACCAGGTATGAACTAAGCATAAAATTTCAGAGATGCTAAAGATTCAGTCAAACAAAATTATGAAGATCGTCTTTCCCGTATTCACTGTTCGACATGAAGACGGAAAAGAATGGATTTTTTCTGAAGCTGACTTTAAGCATCTCCATCCGTTCGACCTCCTGGTTATTCTGAGAGACCTTCGCACTAGAACCATCCGACCGCTTGCTGTAACAAAGGCACTCGAAGCGGTTCGTCGATTCCTCGTCCGTTCTATTATGATCTCTTATCTTACGGACTTTCAAATGGCAATCGAGAACCGAGCGAAGAAGGTAAATCTGCTCAAACCGAATCTGAAAGCTCCTGAACTGTCAATGTATCCCGAGAATGCAATGCTGCTTCAACCGGAATTTGGGATCGTTTTCCTCAACGCTCAGAAAGAAAAGAAGTTTATGAGGTTCAGTCAGGTAGATCGATTTTGCGACGGCACACTGCTCAAAGTTCAAGACGCTCTTCGGAAGATCATCAAGCATGAATCCGAAAATCCAAAGGTATCCTATGTACCCAATCTGAATGAAAGAACTGCTCAGACTGCTTTGGATATGGTTGAAGAACGTCTCGACTACCGCCGCGCCATCAGATTCTTTGAGGTTCACTTCGCGTTGCGCAAACGATACGTATTCAACTGGCAAGAGATAGAGCGCGAACTCGAACTTCAAATCAAAGGGGGAGATTGTTAGGGTAGAATTTATGTTGATTTTAAGTTCAAGGGTTTGAATTGTAATACTTTAAACTTAGTCCATAGTGAACGGGCCGTGGGCTTGTTAACCACGGGCCCGAGGTATATAATGTTGTATTAGCCTAGAAAAATAGGTTAATCATCCTTTTAGCTTTCTAAACTCATTGTAATATTCTCTCTGAAAGCATAATACAGGGATGACCAGTTGAAATCATTCTCTTTCATTGTTTGATATTTTCGATTTCATTATTGTTTCACGGATCTGGATTCTACAACTAGTGACACTATGAAGAGATGAGTGCTAGTTGTACGCTCGAGAAGAGAGTAGCTTGGTGACGTCTTCCGCAATTGGGAATAGCAACTTGTAGGGTTTAGTAACACCCGACCTTATATATATAGGTTTGGTTTATTACTTATCGAGGTTAAACCTAGAATTATAATTGAGATGATCCAAGTATTGAATGTAGAAAAGGAATTTTATCCCTTATTTGATGTATTATCGAAAGTATTAAATTGGTTGCTCTTTCCAAATTTTACGGGTGTTACAGAAGCCATTGCTTGAAGCTTGAAGAATGTGAGTGGAAAGTAAGAGTTGCAGGTTTGCATAGTTCGCCGGAGATAAACGGGGAGTAAAAAATTCGTAAGGAAGAAGATGAGAGGGGTAAACGGGGTTATATAGTCGAGGGTAGAAACGGATAGAATTCCACAGTAAAAAGTGAATTCACTATGTTTTGCGGTCCGCACTCGAGTTCTACAGCTGGGTGAAACGTTTCAGAGGAACGTGTGGCATGCACGTCCAATGAAAACATGCCACGTCAGAGGTGTCAGAACACGATTAGACGTCGTGCGCGGCCCATTAATGCTTGGCGCGTGGGTGTTTCTACTTCTAGATGTTTGTCACTCTCAGAAATAACCCGCATGTTACAGAATTTCCATAAAAAGCCAAGTATTCAGAATCAACAGAAGCTCTGTAGTTGAATGAGCTCTGTGATCTGAAACCTACTTTTCATCTCCTCTGAGCTTGCACCTTTACCAGAAACGTTTGAAAATACATTGGAATGGATCGATAGAGCTTTAGTGCAGAAATTGCATTCACAGAGGCTTTGAGGCTCTGTTGAAGCCAACAGAGGCTCTATGAGTGGAAATTTCTAATAACTAAAAATTCATAAAACTTTTTGATCATCCAAAGTTTTCATTGTCTTAAACACTGTTTTTAGGACATATTTGGAAATTGGTGTCCTGAAAAACTGTTTTGGAAAAAGGTTTTGTGCGAAACAATCTCCCTTTGATTCACCTTTGCTCGGCAAACTACCTGACTTCTGTGGATTTGGCTGACCACTACTTCTTTTTGGCTCCCCCTTGAATTAACAACTTATGTAGATTAATTAAAGGTCTCCTTCTGCTCCCCCTTGACCTATGCTTGGATCAAATGAGATAAGTAATGCATAGAACATAGGTCAAACTCACCAGAGGTTCTGTGAAGATCGTCAGATGCTCTGAGCAATCCCACAGAAGCTCTATTGGGTACAGAACTTTTGCTGATGAAGAATTTACATGCAAAAGAAATTAAATATATACATATGTAGAAGAAGATCAAGTCCTACTTACAGAGGTATCAACTCATGTTTAGCATACCCAACTTACTTACCAAGAAAATGAATCTTTTCTCATCGAGTGCCTTGGTAAATAAGTCTGCAAGCTGGAATTCTGTTGACACAAAGTACATCTCGATTGTGCCTTGTTCAACATGATGCTTCAGAAAGTGGTAACGGATATCAGTATGCTTTGTTTGGAGTGCTGTACAGGATTGGCAAAGATCGCAATGGCACTCTTTGAGTCACAGAGGATGGGTATCTTGTAGATGTTGAAACCGTAGTCCTTTAGCTGAGTTCGCATCCACAGAACTTGGGAGCAATAGCTAGCAGCAGCAACATATTCAGTTTCTGCTGTAGATGTCGACACACAATTCTGCTTCTTTAAAGTCCAACTAACTAGTTTTCCACCTAGGAATTGGCAACTCCCAGAGGTACTCTTACGGTCGAGCTTGCATCCTCCATAATCTGAAACTGTGTAGGCCATAAGATCAAAGCCAGAGTTCTTCGGATACCAGAGGCTAAGATTTTTGGTTCCCTTTAGGTATCTGAAGATCCTCTTTACAGCAAGAAGGTGTGATTCCTTTAGGTTAGCTTGATATCTTGCACAGAGGCATGTGGCATACATTATATCAGGTCTACTTGCGGTTAAGTATAAAAGAGACCCAATCATGCCTATGTAGAGCTTGCACTCTACAGATTTTCCACCTGGATCTGAGTGTAACTTATTTCCAGTTGACATGGGGGTCTTCATGACAGAGGCATCAGAGAGATTGAATTTTGAGAGAATGCCATAGGCATATTTAGCTTGATTTATAAAAATTTCCTCTGATGATTGTTTGACTTGGAGTCCTAGGAAGAAGTTTAATTCTCCCATCATACTCATCTCAAACTCACTCTGCATGAGCTTTTCAAACTCTGTGCAGTGTTTTGCATTTGTAGAACCAAAAATAATGTCATCCACATAGATCTGTACAAGCAGAATCTCATCACCTTTTCTTTTATAAAACAAAGTAGTATCTGTTGTACCTCTTTTGAAATTGTTAATAAGGAGAAAGGTTGAAAGGCGTTCGTACCATGCTCTTGGAGCCTGTTTCAGTCCATATAGAGCTTTGTCAAGAAAATAAACATGGTTTGGGTACTTGGCACTTTCGAACCCTGGTGGCTGCTGGACGTATACTTCTTCTTGAATTTGACCATTCAGAAAGGCAGATTTTACATCCATTTGAAAAACTTTGAAACCTCTGTGGGCTGTGAAGGCTAAGAAGATTCTTATAGCTTCGAACCGTGCGACAGGGGCAAAAGTTTCATCGTAATCAATGCCTTCTGCTTGGCAATATCCCTTGGCCACCAATCTCGCTTTATTTCTAACGACCACCCCATCCTCATCCTTCTTGTTTCTAAAGACCCATTTAGTCCCTATTGCTTGTTTCCCTTTTGGCAGAGGAACTAGGGTCCAGACTTTGTTTCTCTCAAACTGTAGAAGCTCTTCTTGCATTGAATCTACCCAGTCTGGATCATCTAGGGCTTTAGAAACACGTTTTGGCTCGATCATACTGATAAAATTTGTAAAGAAACAAAAGTTAGTAGTGGCTGATCTTGTCTTGACCTTTTCAGAAGGATCGCCGATTATCAGGCTCTGAGGATGGCTTTTCATCCACTTTGTCGTTCTTGGAAGATTATCATTAGTGGCATCAAGTTGAGCTTTTGAGGTTGCACATGGTTGTTCTTGTACAACCTCTGTGGTAGAAGGTACTTATGTGCTTGAACTTGTTTTTTCAGCTTGTGAAGGTATTGGGATTAGACTTGGAATAGATTCCTCTGATGATGTAGAGACTGAATCTTCATTTTCCTCTGTTATTGCTTCCTCTGTAGTTGCTGGAGTTGGTATTTCCAGTGCCTCTGTTGTTGTATCTTTGCTTGTATCATCTTCTGTCCGCTCCCCCTCGGCATTAGCATCTGCATGATTCACAGAAGAGGAAGAAGTATTTAATGGACCAGTTAGAGATATACCTGACTCAGTCTGGTTGGCAGAAGATGTTTCTCCAGAGGCTCTGACGGCTCCAGTAGAGGGATCAATATCATCATGGAACATCTCTTCAAATAACAGATTTAGGTCTGCTTCTCTTGTCTTTGAGATGCCAGAGTATTCTTTTTTTAGACCGAGTTCTGAACTGATTTGTTTAGAAGTATTCTGAAAAGAATCGTCAAAAGAGACATTTATACTTTCCACAATGGATCGAGACCGCAGAAGGTAAACTCTGTAAGCCTTTGAAGTGGCAGAGTATCCTATGAACTTTCCTTCATCTGCTTTCACATCGAACTTCCCTCTAGCTTGTCTGTCGTTTATAACGAAGCACTTTCATCCAAATACATGGAAGAACTTGATGTTTGGTCGCCTTTGATTGATCAATTGGTAAGGAGTCTTGATGTGTCTCTTAACTATGGTAGATCGATTTTGGGTATAGCACGCGGTTGATAAGCAATCCAGATACTGTTAGCATGGTTCTTGCGGCCTCCACAAACGTTCTGTTCTTTCGTTCAACTACGCCATTTTGTTGTGGAGTGCGTGCTGCAGAGAAGTTCTGAGAGATGCCTTCTTCTGTGAGGTAAGCTTCAATGACAGAGTTTTTGAATTCTGTGCCATTGTCGCTTCTAAACTTTTGAATTTTGCATTCATACAGAACCTGGATCCTTTTCATTAGGTTTATCAGAATGTTAGGAACATCTGATTTCTTTCTGGCAAATTCTACCCATGTATATCTTGAGTATTCATCGATCACCACTAGTATGTATTTCTTGCCTCCTAGGCTCTGCATAGCGATTGGACCGCAGAGGTCAACATGAAGCATGTACAGAAGCCTAGAACAAGACACATCAGTCTTCCCTTTATGGGAAGCTCTCTTAAGCTTACCCATTTCACATGCTGAGTACAAATGATCTTTACTGAATTTAACATTTGGCAGACCTTTAACAAGATCAAGTTTCACAAGCTTGTCTAGAGTGTGGAAACTCAGATGGCAGAACCTGTTATGCCATAACCAGACTTCTTCGTTTTTACAGGCAACAAGGCAGAGCTTGTTTTTCTTGTTTTTGACACTGAAGTTCATAAGGTACAGATCACCTTTTCGTTCATCCCGCAGAAGTTCGACTCCTGTATCTTCTCCTTGCAAAGAGCAGAAAGTTCTTTTGAACATAACGTCGAAACCAGTATCACAAAGTTGGCTAACACTTAAAAGACTGTGCTTAAGGCCATCCACATATGCAACTTTGCAAACTGATATGTTTTCCTTTTTGATGACTCCATAGCCTTTTATATATCCCTTCTTGTTGTCGCCAAAGGTTACTGATCCTCCATCGAGTTTATCTTTGTAAGAGGGTAGTAGACCTCTGTCGCCAGTCATGTGCCGCGAGCACCCGGAGTCAAGATACCAGATCGGCACATACTGCTTCTGTAAAACAATAAGAGATTTTTAGGTACCCATATCCAAATGGGTCCAACTTTGTCAGAGGTTTTCAAGGTTGCGTTAGCATCCTTGGGTTTGGTTTTAACTTCTGTTGAAGAACCGGTTTGTTTTTTCTTTCCCTTGAATTTAGCATTCCTTTTGGGCAAATAGAGGAAACAGTGTGGACTGGAGAAGTGTTGGTTCAATTGATACATGAGATCAAAGCAATGACAATAATTAATATGCGAAGAAATTTGCTTGAACTTTTCATTAAAAACACTGAAACAGGGTATAGAGGCTTTATTACAGTCTATTCTAGCATTTGACTTCCTATTACAAGAAGACCTATGTAGACTAGATTGTTTGTTTGGAAAATCTCTTTGGAGAGTAGCCTTCTGTGGTCCCCTTCTTCTGTGGTGAACTTCTGCAGGTTTCACTGTCACAGAAGTAAAAAACTTGTTATTTTCAATCCACTTACCCTTTTGTTGCCAAGTTAATTTTTCTTTAAAAGGCCAAAAAGGTTTAGCTTCTTTTGAACAGAGAGAGGCCTTTTCTTTTTCAAGTTTGATTTTCTCAAGCTCCAGAAGGGTTTTGGCTTGTATACACATGTCCAAAAATCCCGGGCAAATAGGAACACTTGTGATTTTCTCCTTAGGAGTCGTCAGAGGATGAGTCATCCTCATATACAGAGGTTGAGTCGCTCAGATCTCTGTTGACAGAGGCTGGATTTTCTGAGCAAGTGCCATACTCGCTTTCTTCCTTTCTTTCAGGAATATCTTCAAAGTCAACAAAAGTGTTCATCACGGTTTCCTCAGAGAGATTTTGAATGTCATAGGAAGTACATGGGTTTTCATAAAATTTGTTTTTACCGATTTCCAATAATTCTTTTTCAGAAATATGAGTCAGTTTTTCTTCTGAAGAAGCAGGCAAGAACTCAGGTGCCTCTGCCGACAGTTTCGTTTCAGAATCTATAGTGCATACAAAAGCAACCTGGGATTGAGTCTTGGGGTCACCAAACTTGAAGATTCCTATCTGATCTTGAGTTTTCAGATATCTCTTAGGTTTGGATTCTCGTTTGACAGAGGCTGATTGTGGTAATTCTGTATTTTCAAACCACACATTTATCATTTTCAGAGGTTTCCTCTTGTGAGGTTCCCCAGTGACTTTTTGCCTTTTGCTAATAGAGGTTAAATTTGGAAAACCGGGTTTTCTTGTACTTCCAATACAAAATAAAGAAGATAAGGACTTGGCTCTTTTGTTTCCAGTGTAAGGGTCTATGTCACAGAAGCCAATTCCCCGTCTCCCTATTTGTGTATTCACCTTTTCATACACCTTCTGTGCATCTTGATATTTCTTAATTAAAAGGTCTATGCTGAGTAGGTCTTTATGAAGAGCTTCTCTTTCCTTTTGAAAATAGTGTTTAAGAGCAAGAATGTTCATTCTGTCACTCTCAACATCCATAAGTTCTTTAGATTTAACTTTTAAGGCTGAGTTGAGTTCTGTAATATTTTCTTTCAAAGGATTTAGATGTTTATGCCAATTCATTTCAATCTCTTCCTTTTCTTGAAATATTTTTGCCTTTTCTTGAGTGAGAAGTCTGGTTTCTCTCTCAAAGAATGAAATTTTCTTCGCTTTCATTAGAGATAGAGTCAGAAGTGGATACCTCACTATTAGATTCTGAGGAGCTGACCTCTGCCATTCAACAGAACAAGGCGTTCTTCTTATCGCCTTCCTCAAAAGATTCGTCTGACAACCAGTTCTCTTGCTCCACCATGAGCGACTTTTGAGCATAATATTCTGCCTTCTTTTTGTAGAAAGCAGAATCCCTCTGAGGGCGGTTTGGTTTGCTCCTGCAGTCAGCAGCATAGTGGCCTGGCTTGCCACAATTGAAACATCCCTGGTTCTGGGAAGCATTGCCAGCTCTGTCGTCTGACCTCTGTCGGTCACCACCTCTGTCACTCCTGTCATTCGACCTCTGTTGGTCGTTCGAACCTTCTCTTCCTTGGCTCATACTTCTCTCCTCTGTCATCCCTCCCATCACGTTCATAACTCGTCTTCTTTCGGTATCCTCCTCTACCAAACTCTTTCGTCAACAAAGCTAAAGATTTAGCTATCGAGGCCATCGTTGCCTCCTCATCCTCTACCAGCTCTTCCTCATCACTATCAACAACCACCACTTTCTTCTTCTTTTCCTTCTTTTCCTTCTTTTCCTCCACAACTTTCTCCTTCTTCGGTTTCTCTTTTGCCTCTGTAGTCTTGCCAACAAGTGCAAGGGGCGCAGCAGTTTGAGCTTTTGCCTGGGCGATTTGTGGTTCTTGGGCTGCAAAAGTTCTATAAAGATCTGATAAGCTCCAGGTGTCTAAGTCCTGATTAGTTTGTAGGGACATAGACAGCTGGAGCCATTCTTCGTTGAGGCTCTTTAGGAACATGACGTTGTTCTCCTCAGAAGTTATGTGGATCCCAAACTTCCTACACTTGTTTATCAGAGAGTTAAACCTGTCATAAGTTGACTGCAGAGATTCTGTTGGCAGAGCTTTGAATGCGTAGTATTCATTGATGCATTGGGCTCTGCGATTTTTCTGAGTCTTAGCCCCTCCTTCCAATTATTTCTCCAGTTCCTTCCATAGATCGTATGCAGATTCACACGCATCTAGGGATTGGAAGAGGTCATTGGGGATGGCCATTATCAAAAGTCTCTTGGCCTTCTGAGCGATTTCGTATTTCTCCCAGTCAGGTGCAGACCATTTATCTTTTGACTTAGGTTTCTCGTGCTCATGAATCTCTAGAGTGTCGTCTGTGGCAGGTACACGTGGTACTGTTATCATAGGAACGAAAGGAGGATTGCGAACATAAGTAAGAAGTTCTTTGTCAGAGCCCTCGAAGAAGTGAATCATTCGTATCTTCAACTGAGGGTACTCATCTCTTAGCAAAGTGGGTGGTTTTGTTAAGGAACCAGCAGTGAAGAAGTTGTTGGTGTTCGCCATTTTAAAAGGTTTTGGAAATACCAAAAGCATAGTATGTACTGAAAACTTTCAGACGATGGGACAAATTTTTCGAAAAGAGCTTATAAGCTTAAAAACCTTGAACGATGCACTAAAATGGAGAGTTTTAACCGAAGAAACAGGTTCTGTAAGTTTACCAAAGTCGAACTGGTCGAGAATGGCAGAAAAACAGAGTCTATTTGAAATAAACGAAGAACATGTCAAAAAAACCAAGTTTCTACCAAAAATCATTGTCAGAGAGGATCTCTTGATATAGAAAATCAAGGATGGCTCCGATACCAATTGTTGATTCCGATTTTTACTCAACAATGATATTAATATCTATTAGTTCAAACAAATAAGAGTGCGGAAGCGTTTTAACGAACTAAAGAGATATTCTTAGGTAGAAAAATACACGGAATCAGATAAACAAAGTATAAATAAACACGAGATTAACTCAAAGATTCACTTTGTATTGATTAAATAAGAACACCAAGAACACCGAAGGTATAATATGAATTCTGCTCTAAGGGTGTGTGTGTTGTGCGAAGTTTTTTTTTGAAGAGCTCAACATGAGCCTTCTATTTATACTATTCATCAGGGGACAGGTGTAAAGCCCGTATCCCGGTATGTTTTATTTTATAAGTTAATTTTGTTTCCTTTTATCGTTGCGTAGTTAACGGGAATTAGTGGGATAACCTAATTGAGAAAAGTTTGGATTTAGAGGCTAAATGTGTATAACCCTAATACTCTAGGGGTTGTTTGTGCCAATAGGGCAAAGGGGTGCATGGGGTTCGGCCCATGTGGAATCGGCCCTTCCCCCTCCCCTTCCCTTCTCGTTTTCTTCTCACGCAAACAACACACCAAAAAACCCTAACACCTTCTTCCTTTCCTTTTTGTTGCTGCCGTGAAACCGCCCACCACCACAACCAGCGCCGCTGCTGGTTTTGGCCGGAGAGAGAGAACAGCGTGAGAGAGAGAGAGATAGAGAGAGAGAGACACGATCGGAAAGAGAAAGGCGTTGGGTTAGTCGCCGTGATCGCTGCCGTTCGCCGCTGTGTCGTCGCGAGGTAAGACTCCCTCCTCCCTCTTTGGTTTCTTTCTTCGTCGTTCGATCGCAAAAACCACCACCGCTGCCGGCGTGTACAGCCATGGCTGCCGCCAGCTGCCGCCGTCGTGCGCCTCCAGCCGGGGGCTGTGATGGCAGGTCGGCGGCCGTGGGTCGTGTGTGCGTGGGTGGAGTGTGATAGGGTAATCGTTTGGTTTCGTTTCTTGTTAGTCGTCGTCAGGTAACCGCGAAACGACCACCGCCGCCGCAGCCACGGCTGCCGGCGGTGTGGTGCCCCGAAAGCCACCCTTGTGGTGGCTATAAAGGCGGGTTAAGGGTTGTTTGGTGTGCGAGGGGCGTGTGGTCGGGTTTTCGTGTGGTCTCGCCGGAGTTCGTTTAAAAAGAAAAAAAAAACCCGCCGCCGTCACCGCCGCCGCCGGCGACCACCACTGCCGGAGGTGGCAGTGGGTGGTGCGCGGGTGAGCCCAGACTTTAGTAACCAAAAATCCTAATCCGTGACCTGGTCGCTTAAACCCGAATCGATTAAACCGTTTTTATAAATCGTCATTTTATGTGATTTGGCTAAATCTGTCCAGTTCGTATTTCGGCCGTAACCTTTCCGTTATAACTCGGTTTGAGGCGAAACTGGTGCCCACGGTTCACATTCTGTGTCGGGCACACTTTTCGTGTTTTAGCGGAAGTCTGGTTCGGCCTCTAACTAGGCGTAAAATGGCTGTTTGTACAGCAGGTCTGAATATGACAGTTTCGCGTCCTGTTTTTAGAAAATTCATAGTAAATTGTAGGAAAATCGTTAGAACGCGTACGATATGTCCCTGGAACCCTAAGTCATGGAAATAACTGATTATGGAATAATAATTCTGGGTTGATGAGTTTAAGAGGGGCTAAACAGGTCCCGAACAGACCTGTAAATCCTAGAGTAAAAGCTGGATTTTTCGTGTGTAAGCTTATAGTTGTGACTTTGGGCTAGGACTTCGTTGTGACGTTTGTTAACACTTATTTAGGTGGAAAAAAGGTGAACTGGTGTTGGCCGGTTCGTGTTGCGGTTGAGGTCATAAGCTTTGCGTTTGAGGTGAGTTCTCTCACTATATAGGATGGGAATTATATTTGTGTTGCTATAGTTCGAGTGTGATGATTATGATTGTTGTTGATATTATTGTGGTGTGGAATATATATATTTGTGTGTATATATTGAACTGTGATTGATGTACTTCTTGATGGAGGTTCCAAGAGGTATATGCGTTTGTATAATGAGTTGTGATTATATCTTCTTGATGGAGGTTCCAAGAGGTATATGCGTTTGTATAATGAGTTGTGATTATATCTTCTTGAAGGTTGTTCCAAGAAGTATAAGGCCACTTCTTGATGGTTGTTCCAAGGAGTATGTGTATTGGTATAATGCGTTGTGATTATGTCTTCTTGATGGTGGTTCCAAGGAGCATAAGGATTATTATTAATCGTGATATATTTTCTTGATGGATGTTCCAAGAAATTTATGTGTTGGTATGTTTAAGGGTGATGCTGATATAATTGCGATCCTATGTAAGGATTGAATTCACTAAGCTTCGTGCTTACCCCTTCCCAAAATCTTATGTTTCAGGTGCGAGTAGCAGTCGAGCATGACGGTACACACGGGCGCGAGGCGAAGATTGTTTAAAGTGATTTTTGTTAAATGGGGTTTTTGTTAGCTTCAATCTTCCTAATCATAGAAGTATTTAGAAGTAGTGAAAAATAGGCTAAGTGAAGAAAGCCTCTTACAGAGGCTCTGTCGGACCTACCGAGGGCTCAAAATCAAGAATCTACAGAAGCTAAAGAGGCGCGCTACAGAAGCTCTGTCATACGCGCAAATAAGATCAATAACTCGGAATCCGGGGAAGACTGCTCCACAGAGGACCAGACCGTAGAACCTCTGTAACTGATTACAGAGCCTCTGTGGTCCTCACTGAAAGACTTGAAGATATTTATAATATCTTGCTACTGTTACAGGACCCGTTCATCAACTTGCATGATAGCATGCCCTGTCCAACGTCGACGTGTCAAACTCTGATTGGACTCAATAAGGCTTAGTACATAATAGACGTCTGCTGCATTAAATGCAATACAACACGTCTTACTGTTCATGCCGTTCTTGCAACTGTTCACGACATCCGTTCAACTATTCATCAGTACCATCTGAATAGTAGCATATGCTTTATGGTCCCCTTTAGAGTAGTATATAAGGAAGACTCATGTTGAGTTCTTCCTTATCAATCACATATAAATCGACCATAATAAGAACACAAAAAGCTTATTCACCTTAAGAGTCATATCTATTTTGAAGCTTTTCTTACTCATTGTTCTTAAATCTGTTCTTAATATATATTCAGTAAACTTCGAAATATTATTTCCTGTTCATTGTTTATTTATATTTTGGTCTAAATCTATCAAACTTATTTGTTAGTTCTTCAAATACGCTTCCGCATCAAACTTTAACTTGAACTAATAGATCTGATAATCTTGTTTAAAGCAAAACGGGTCAGACTCTACCTCTGACGATGAATTCCCCACAAATGCCCTGTTCTGTGGCATGGCAGACTCTACCTCTGACGTAAATCAGCCACCAGGGTTTGAAAGCTCAAAATTTCCAAGGCATGTATACTACATTGAAAAGGCTCTATACGGACTGAAACAGGCTCCAAGAGCATGGTACGAACGACTTTCTACCTTCCTTCTAGTCAATGGCTACAACAGAGGTACAACAGATACTACCTTATTCTATAAACATAAAAAGGGTGAAATAATGCTTGTACAAATCTATGTGGATGACATAATTTTCGGGTCTACTAATTCAGAAGAGTGTAAAAGTTTTGAAAAACTCATGCATAGTGAGTTTGAAATGAGTATGAGGGGAGAACTAACATTCTTCCTCGGACTCCAAGTCAAACAAACATCAGAGGGAATTTTTATAAATCAGGCCAAATATGTCTCTGACATTCTTTTCAAGTATAGCCTCTCTGATACCTCTGCAATGAAAACTCCAATGGCCACTGGAAATAAGTTATCCTTAGATCCAGATGGCATCTCTGTAGAATGCACTCTCTATAGAGGCATGATTGGATCTCTGTTATACTTAACAGCAAGCAGACCTGACATCATGCATGCCACATGTCTTTGTGCACGTTATCAAGCTAATCCTAAGAAATCACATTATGATGCGGTGAAGAGAATCTTTAGATACCTAAAGGGGACCAAAAATCTCGGTCTCTGGTATCCACAGAACTCTGGTTTTAGTCTTAAAGCTTATACAAATTCAGACTATGGAGGATGCATGCTCGACAGAAAGAGTACCTCTGGGAGTTGCCAATTCCTAGGTGGTAAACTAGTCAGTTGGACCTCCAAGAAGCAGAATTGTGTCTCAACATCCACTGTAGAAGCTGAATACGTTGCTGCTGCTAGCTGTTGTTCTCAGGTTCTATGGATGAAAACTCAACTAAAAGACTACGGTCACATCCTATTCAAAATACCCATCTTCTGTGATTCCAAAAGTGCCATTGCTATCTCTGCCAATCCTGTGCAACACTCGAAAACCAAGCATATCGATATAAGGTACCATTTCTTGAAACATCATGTTGAATACGGTACAATTGAAATGCATGTCGTGCCAACAGAATATCAACTCGCTGACTTATTCACCAAAGCACTAGACGAGAAAAGATTCAATTTCTTGGTGGGTAAGTTAGGAATGATAAACATGGTGTGACAATCCTCTGTAAGTATAGCTTTATCTTCTGTAAATATGTACAAATTTCCTTTATTTTTGCTTTAAGTTAATTTATTTCTGTTTGTAAGTTCTCAATCTTAAATAGTTCTTAAAATCACAGAGCTTCTGTAAGTCAACTCAGAACCTCTGACGACCCCTACAGAACCTCTGGAAAACATGACCTATGTTCTAGGCAAAACTTATCATTTTTTGATCCAAGCATAGGTCAAGGGGGAGCAAAAGGAAATTACTTGATCTACAGAGGTGATTAGATCAAGGGGGAGAAGAAGGGAACCCTGAAATGATCTAAAGAGATAAAACTTTCAAGGGAAAGCCAAAGAAAAATGTCGATGACTCCATATCGACAGAAGTCAGATATCACTGCCGAGAAAAGAAGAACCAAAAGGTATGTCTCTCGCACAAAAGGTTTTTGGAAAACAGTTTTCTAGGACAAGAATTGTCAAATATGTCCTAAATATACTGTGAATAACATTTCAAAAATCAAAAGCTCAAAAAGTTACACAAAATTCGAATTAGGAGAAATTTAAGGTCATAGAGCTTCTGCAGAGCTCAACAGAGGTTCTGCAAGAATTATGCTCGGTAATCGCAAATTAACCCTCTGTCGATCTTTTGGAATGTTATCTCGGAAACCGAAAACACAAACCATGACCTTCTCGATCAAACCGTGTTTTTTAACAGTTTTTCTCGGGCACAAACTTTCAATTGTGTCTGAAAAACATCTCTTAAACCAAATCAAAAATTGGATGATCAAAAATTTTAATAAAATTTTTGTTATGAGATTTTTTCCCTCATAGAGCTTCTGTTGGCCCTCACAGAACTTCTGCAAGTTCAAACAAATCCACAAAATCTCTGCGAAGCAAATTTCTTGACAAAAATCCGATTTTATCCTCTCCAATGCCTTTACAAATGTTTTGGTTAAAGAAGAACCCCACAGAAGTCATGATAACAATGAGATATATGAAAGGGATAAACAACAAATATTTTCAAGATCACAGAGCTTCTGTAAGGTACAGAAGTTCTGGAGTAATAACGGTTACTTTTACTGAGAATGAATTACATATGGCTAAGAATAACCCCACGCGCCTAGCATTAATGGGCCGCGCACGACGTCCTGTCATCTTCTGACATGGCCTACGCGTCCCATTTTCATTGGGCTTACATGAAACGTTTTCTTTGGAAAGTTGAACCCGCCGTTCTAACTCGAGTACGGATTCCAAATTTTAATCCATTGCCATATATTTTCCTCTTTCGAATTCTACCGTTTTACCCTCCTATAAAAACCAAGCTTACCCTCTCATAAACCTTTTACAAACTCTCATTCTTCTCCGGCAAAACCCTGCAAAAACCTGCAAGTCTCTTATTCTCAGTATCAAATGGCTTCATCTTCTCAAGCTATCTCCCCTGCACACTCTCCGGTGACCTCACTAGAACATTCACCGGCTCATTCTGAACATTCAGAAAACCCCAACCCTGCCCAGAACATTGAACTAGAAGATTCCGGCGACTCAGCAGACTTTGCTCCGACAACACATCTGCAAAACTTCATAGCTAAGGATCACTTCGAAAAGGTACTACCAATCAAATCCAACAACTGCTATTTGGTCCCTCACCCACTGCTTTCGGCGAAGCCCACGCCATTCTTCTGAACATAATGGAAAATCACATCCTCTTCCCTCTACTCTCAAGAACCCCAAAGAAAATACCAGTCAGATATCTGAACCAGTTTTGGCAGAGCTGCCGATTTGATAAAGACGACTCTATTATCAAAGGGTACATTTCAAGACCTGACAAATCTGAACATCTTGAAATCAAGTTCAACAGAACAATGTTCTCACTTGAGTTCAACCTACCCACGAGGGGTCTTCTTGGTTTGAAGAAATATGCAGAGCAACCAACAGACGACGAGCTCTGTCGCTTCGTAGAAATGCTTGGGTACAACACACAACTACGGAATAGAAATGACTTCCGCAGAGGCAGATTACCACCTCTGTGGAACACCTTGTTCTCTATTCTTAACAAATGCCTGACAGGGAAGATAGGCAGCATTGACCAGACCTCGCATCAGATCTTAACCATCATGTATGGGGTGTACTATGATCTTCCACTCGATTACGCGACGATAATGATGCAAGAGATCATCAACACCATCGACAGAAAGAACAACACCAAACGGGTCAAAGAGAACGATCCCAACTTTCTACCACCTCTGTAATTCCAAAGAATATTGGGAGTATTGTTTGAACCTCTGTTGCTGATACAGAAATGGCCAATGGAAGGGCCAATTCCCAAACAGTTCCCAATGAGCAAAAATGTCCCCACTGATCATATAGATGGTTACTCACACTGCAGACCTCTGTCAAAGAAGCTTCTGAAGTATGCCTCGAATAAAACCCTTAAGAAAGAGTATATACGCGAACATAGAACTCCTAAACCGAGTCCTATGACACCCCCGCGTTTAGGTGTCCCCCTAGGAACAATAGTTGCAGAACCTCTTTCCACTCAAGAAGAAAAAGATCAGAAATTGGAAAAACACATGGCTGTACAACTAAGCTTCATAGCCAAACGTGCAGAACTCATGGGAAAGAAGTCCTCTTCAAAAACCTCTGCATCTACTCCAACAGCAAAAAAAAGAAAAATTGCAGAAGGCACCTCTACAAGCGCTGCAAAAGATCAACCATCACCTCCTCATGCCACAGAAATTGGCTCCTCTGTTCCTCCATCTTCCCCAAAACAGAGGAAGAAAAGAAAATCGAAAATCACAGAGGAAGGGGCACCAAAACCCAAGAGGAGGAAAACCAAAAAGAAGCATGGTAAATCACTTGAAAAGTTGGTTACCATTGCAGAAGAAGAAGAAACCGCAGAAGAAAGAACTGCCGAAGAAGATGAAGAAGAAGGGATGGCAACAGAAGAATATCAATCACCGTATCAATCTCCAGATAGATTTGCTCACCAAGGAGACCTGAACGACTTCCTACAGAACCCTGACATTGCCAACACCTTAAATACAGCAGGGTGGACGGCACAACCTCTCGACCACCACTCCCCAGAAGAACAATATTTCTCCATTTCTGGCATTGACACACATCTGCAAGAAGATGACACAACACCCAAAGATCAACCAACTAACACACCTATTATCCTACAGAACCCCTTCATTCAACAAGGATTGGACGTCCACAGAAAGAGTCCAAGCACAGATACAAAAGAAGAAATAGAGGAAATAGACATGTCAGAAGAAGCTATCAAAGAACGGAATCAAAAGAACGCAACAGAGTGGAGTAGAGAAAAGGTTAAGGAAATCATAGAGAAAATGGGAGAAAAAAAAAGGGAAAAGAAAAAGATGCCGAAGTTGAAGAAGGCACAAATCCCTCACCCCCTCCCAGTGCAACCCACATATCTAACTCCGCAGGTCTAGCTGCAGAAGGAGTTATTGAAATAGAGCAGCACAGCTCGATCCAAACCCAACCCAACCAGCCAGAAGTCACTCTTTCGACTTCTGCGCCCACAGAAACCGGGGAATCCATTCCTAGGGAGTCTCCTCAGAGAGACTCACCTACAGTTCATGATCCATCGCCCCAGATCATAACAGAACACCCTACAGAGGAATTCGTTTCCTCTGCCACACACACACAACTAGGGCCAACACTTCTTTCAGAGAGAAGTAGTGAGCACAACGACGAAGAGACTCTAGACAAGTCTCCGAGTCAACAGAAGGATAATCTAGTACCCACCTCTGAAGTGGATCTAGACAATGTCATTCACAGAACTTCTGTAGAGTCTGAAGCAATAAATGCTTCTGCTCAAGGATCAGATGGAAATCCTTCCACCCCCAACGTACAAACAAGGGTGAACGAAGGTGTCCCAGGAACAGGGACTCACTCTGGAGACGAATGTGTTCCTCCAGAGGTTACACAAGGAACACAAGTATCAAGGGATGAGTTCCAAACCCTTGTCACCTCTGTGAACCAAAAAATGAAAGAGTTGCAAAGCTCTTTCAAATCTTTTGCAGAGACAACATCGATGGCTATCCTGAAACTAAACACCAAAATGGACAATCTGTCCACAGAGGTAAAATCTGCCATCTTAGCGATGAAGTCTTCTGCCGAAACTACTGCCAAAGCTACAGCCACCTCTGCCTCTCAAGAAATCAGAACAAATGCAACTTCTGCGTTCAAGGACTTTGTCAAAAACTTCCTTGAACAAATGAATACACAATCCAACAGAACAGAGGGCATTACTCCTGCAGATCTACAGAATGCCCTAAAACAAGTACAAGCAGAGGCAATGCGCAACACGACAATGATGCAGCCAAAAGACTACATGACCAGAGCACAGCTAACAGAGCTAGGACAGAACGTCATAAACCAGGTCACAGAATTCATTGTCTCCTTCACAACAGCAAATGCCAACTTTGTCAAGGATTTCAGAAAAAGTGTTGGCAGAATGCATTTTAAAACAGAGGCAGAGCTTGCGACTCTACTTGGCCTCTATGATGACGTCTGTGCAAAGTTGATAGCAGCAGGAGCAGAATTACCGAAGAAAACCAAAGCTTCTTGCAGAGCAGAGGGTAGTTCTGATAAAAGTCAGGATGATTCTGATGATGACCATCCTGGTCCATCAGATAATCCTGAGGGGGAGAATACAAGGGAGAAAGCTACGAGCAGAGGAATACAAACTCCACCAATCGCAGCAGAACCAATCAGTCAAGCCCCACCAGAACAAACCCAAGATCAACAACAAACTCAACAGACCACAGAGACAACACCCATCTCTGTGGAATCAAGTCCTGAAGAAACAAATATTCGAGAAGCTGATCAGCAACCCACAGAGGCAACAACCACCCCTGTGGTAATCATTTTGGAAGAAAGTCCTTCAACAAAATCAACAGAAAAACCCCCAACCATACCGAGAAGAAAGTCAATTGCCACCAAACCAAAAAGAGCAACGACCTCTGCTTCTGATATTCTGAAAAAGATGCACAATACAATGACTGATCGAATGTCACAGAGAGAAGAAGAAAGGCACAGGTTCACACTAGCTTTCAAAATGGCAAGAAGATTCGACATACCTCAATCCACTGAAACCGAGCTTACAGAAGAAGTCACCAAAGAACCTCCTACAGAGGTTACAGAGCAAAGAAAGCCAACAGAACCAACGCCACAAAAGTCCTCTAAAAAACAAGTGTCAAAACCTACAGAGGCAACCCCCATCAAGCCAACAGAAGCACCAACCTCCAAACCTACAGGAGAAACAGGTTCTGCACCTCCAAAAGCCAAAGATAAGGGCAAAGCAATACTGACAGAAGAGCCCAAGAAAAAGAAGTCATTGCCCAAGCCTACAGAAAAATTAATGAAAAGCGCGTTTGATACCTTTCAAACTCCGAAGCCTGAAGAAGTTGACTGGGCATATGGATTGAAGCCTCTGTCAGACATTCTTCTAACTGGTAGAGCTGCAAAAGTTGTTCAAAAGATGGAGAGTCTCAGAAGACAAGTACCACAACCTGGTCCAACACATGAAGAGATGGAATAAGTGGTATACAAATACCTCTATAAACAATCCTTTCAGACCAATCATCCTACAGATCATGTGACAGATCCAAGGATCAGAGAAGAATTTGAGAACATCTTCACAAGGACAAAGCCAAGAACCAAAGCAGATGTCTTCTCAATCCACAAGATCAAAAAGGTAATCTTCTGCAAATTCTCCTTTACAAGAACCTATCCAAGGGTCAGGTACAACCTTTACAAAGTCAGAAGAGAAAACAATTCAGAAACCACCTTCGCTGATGCTAACCTAAGAAATATCAATCCTTATGATCTACCTGATCTTCTGCAATGGACAAAGGACAACTACAACACAGAGGCAAACACCAGAGCCTATCAAGTGTTGAGAAAAGCGATGAGGGAAAAGCTTCTGCTCTATAGCATGATAGATTTCCAGCTGGGAAAGGATCTTGGTCTCAAACATCTGGATTTACGACCACTAGAGGATCGCTGCCCACCGGACGCCGTACCTAACTCAATCATCACAGAACCACGGTTTGGGTTAGTATTTCAAAACCCACAAGGCGAAGTTAAACTGTTTGTGTGCATGGACTGTCAGAAGTACGCAACCAGTACTCTGAACAAGTTCAGAACAAGCCTTGTAAAATACAGAGGTACAGAGAAAATGGATAGAGATGTTGCAGATACTTTCATCAGAGAGATTGATGCCACAATCCGCCTAAGAGAACTCTGCATCAGTTTCTACAAAGAGATCAGAAGAGTCGGAAGAGACAACAGAAGCTACGACGACTTCAAAAATGCCAAAATCTGATTCTCAGACCTCCAATCCCTGCAAACCAAGTCAAAGTTTATCTTTCATTGTACTCAAATGTAAAATGCCTCTGGCATACTTCTAAATGAAAGAACCTTCGAGGTATTGTTTAACCTCTGTCTTATCTAACTTAGCCTAACTAAACTCGAAGTTAAATTTTTTATTTTTCACTACTTAGGGGAGATTGTTAACTTCAATCTTCCTAATCATAGAAGTATTTAGAAGTAGTGAAAAATAGGCTAAGTGAAGAAAGCCTCTTACAGAGGCTCTGCCGGACCTACCGAGGGCTCAAAATCAAGAATCTACAGAAGCTAAAGAGGCGCGCTACAGAAGCTCTGTCATACGCGCAAAGAAGATCAATAACTCAGAATCCGGGGAAGACTGCTCCACAGAGGACCAGACCGTAGAACCTCTGTAACTGATTACAGAGCCTCTGTGGTCCTCACTGAAAGACTTGAAGATATTTATAATATCTTGCTACTGTTACAGGACCCGTTCATCAACTTGCATGATAGCATGCCCTGTCCAACGTCGACGTGTCAAACTCTGATTGGACTCAATAGGGCTTAGTACATAATAGACGCCTGCTGCATTAAATGCAATACAACACGTCTTAATGTTCATGCCGTTCTTGCAACTGTTCACGACATCCGTTCAACTATTCATCAGTACCGTCTGAATAGTAGCATATGCTTTATGGTCCCCTTTAGAGTAGTATATAAGGAAGACTCATGTTGAGTTCTTCCTTATCAATCACATATAAATCGACCATCATAAGAACACAAAAAGCTTATTCACCTTAAGAGTCATATCTATTTTGAAGCTTTTCTTACTCATTGTTCTTAAATCTGTTCTTAATATATATTCAGTAAACTTCGAAATATTATTTCCTGTTCATTGTTTATTTACATTTTGGTCTAAATCTATCAAACTTATCTGTTAGTTCTTCAAATACGCTTCCGCATCAAACTTTAACTTGAACTAATAGATCTGATAATCTTGTTTAAAGCAAAACGGGAACCAACAGTTTTAACTATATAACTTTTCCGCTGCTTAACTTTGTTTGACGGTTTTAAATAACGACGTTTATTCTTATTGTAATGGGATTTGTTAACCTTTGGTTTGGTTATAATGAAATGTATTACTTTTAAAAAATTTAAATTCCTTGTAATTTTTGGGACGTTACAACTTGGTATCAGAGCACAGCTTGAGTGAATCAAACACATCTCGGTGTGTTTGGTCTCAAGTTGCGGCTATGAAGTTTTAAACTCTTTTACTAAAATCTTTGGGAATAAAGGAAAAAGGAAAACCCGTTTGGGAAACGGTGATTGAGGGCGCAGTGTGTACAGTCAGCCGACGCTAAGTGGGAAGGTACAGTACTTAGTGTATTTATCGCTTTCTAGATCATAGAGTATGCATGCTAGAGTGCCTATGTTGTTTACACTGTACTGTATGATGATTGCTTGCTAGTAGGAATCAATACTAGTTATAGTAGGTTGTTAAGTGAAGGCCCTATAGGTTGTATGCAGTAAGGATCATATAGCCTTAGAATATTTGATTTAGTTCTATTGCGCAGCTCTTGTTTGAGTCCAACCGTTCTAGGATAGAATCTTGTATTCGAATGTCTATTTGATTCACGCTGCATGTGACTGGGTATTCGCGAGGCAACTCGTTATGACTAATAGGGATTCCGTGGTAGCAAGGGTAGTGGGATGAGATGAAATTCCTAGTGAGCTGGGAAGAGTGTTTACATATGAGTATGTATGCTAGATTTCTTTCTAGAACATAGGAGTATGTGTGCTGGATTGTTTGGTGCTTATTACACTGTACTGCATGTTTGTTGTTTGCTAATAGGAGTTCATGCTAGCCCTGATAAGTTGTTAAGTGAATGCACTATAGGTTGTATGCGGTAGGAACCAAATAGCCTTAGAATGTCGGATTTAGTTCTATTACGCAGCTCTTGTTTGAGTCCAACCGTTGTAGGATAGAATCTTATATTCGAATGTCTATCTGGTTTTACACTGTGTGCGACTGTGCATTCGCGAGGCGACTCGTCATGACTAGTTGGGATTTCGTCATAGCAAGGGTAGTGGAGTTGGGTGGAATTCCTAGGGAGCTAGGAAGAGTGTGTACATATGCCGGTGCGGGCATATGTGTGTAGTTATCGGCGAGAAACTACTTGGACCCATCGGATGGAACTCAGAACGAGTGATGATAGGTGTGGAAGGTAGTAGTAGAGCTCCTACTATCGGAAACACAGGATCAATGCTCGAGTCGGGGAAAGTCACGAGGAATCCAAGGAGTTGAGCGTGAGCGTTGTTAGTGTGAATTATTATGTGCTAATAACTCGTTGTAATATCTACCCAGAATAGCCATCACAAGGAGGAACGACTATAGTAAACCTACTAGTACAGGTGTGTACTTGATTTGCTTTGATGGGATGATCGTTGGGGTAGTGACGAAGGTTATAAATTAGTAGTCGTTGGAATAAAAGGACGATTCTAGTATTAATCACTTGGAGTGACGATAAGGATGATGTTTGTTTCGGGCCAAGATGGACGATTGTGCTAGAATTATAGGCTTATAGAGCCGACTTTGATTTGAGGAAAAATCGTAGGGATTATTTGACGTAATTTCCCAACTTGCCTAAGAGGTTTAAATGTCCGGATGACGTTAGTGGACCGGAGAGATTTGGAGGAGTAGGAGTCGAGGCGTAGAATGCCGATTAAGTCATGCACAAAGTTTGATTTTGAAATAGATTGCATTAACAAATTCTTGTGTTTCAAATCATTTTTATGGTTGGTGTTATGGAATTTTGGGAAGTGTTCAGCACACACACAAGATTTTGAAATATGGTTTTGAAAATGTATGAAATCGTTTTATTACGGGGGTGCAAACTTTGTTAGAATTTGTCTCATTTCTTTATTTTTCAACGGTTCTTCCGGGTAAGATGATATCCGTGTTTTGTGGTGTTTAAAATGTCGGGCAAGTGACTACGGCTTGTGACTTTAACATTGGAACTCCTCCACATATGTTAGCGTTGAGACGGAAAGTTACATTCCACGATGTCTGTATAAAGCTATTTGAGTGATTTCGCTAAAAAAGTTTTGTTTTACGGCATATTGAGTCGCGTGGGTTTAATTTCACGAGGTGCTTATCTCATTTGTTTATGTGACCATTTGGGGAAATCTTGGAAATCAATTTAAAGAACCCCACCTTTTGAGATTTTAGTCGATATTTTCAAATAATGGAAACGGATTGGTTTTTATCTTTAAGTTTGAAACTTACACTAAACAGTTGTGTTTTAACAAAAATATATTTGTAAACCGTTTCATCGTTTTGTATGACTAGCCGGCACGCGCAAGATTTGTTGGTGAACCCTGTGCCACGACATTGAATGATGAAAAAGAGAAATTTGGGGTCAAATGTCGTGGAACTGATTTTGAAATTATGTGCACACTTTTGTCGCACCCGGTGTAAGGTCGAGCGGTTACTTTAAATACATGTCATGAGTCAATTCATACTAGAACCGTGACGGTTCATTTTCAAAGAAATTATTTATTTCGCTTTACGTTTTGTGAGTAAACTAAGCTGCAATGAAATGATTTTCAACATGATTTTCATATGTGGGACGAGCGTGTCCATTTTTGCGTAACTACCGACCTGGTAATAGTAGTTTTATTGTTTACGGTCTTTTTGAAATGAAAAATCTTGACGTTGAAAATATTTTGTAAATGATTTTGTAAACCATTTGGGAAGTGCGCTTATAAGTGTTATGTGTCATTTTGAGAATTTTAAGGGGTGGGTCCTTTTGGAAAACTCTTTTGTTTAACCCGTGTTGAGTTTGGGACTAATGTTGATTTTAGAGTATTGCTTGCTTAAACTTTATTTAAACGCGTTTTTGACCGACTTATGGGTCTAGCAAGCGTGGAGCATTTTGCTCGGTTGTGACTTTGAGATAGTCATGGTCAATTGCACGGTTTTAATGGCTCGATGGGGATTCTTGTTTATGGGTTGTTTTGTTGCACAGTTTTGCATTTATTGCACGTTGAGTATTTACATGTTTGGGTGAGTGAGTCATTCCGGGATAGGCATGTTGTTGGTAGACTATTTTGCATTGGATCCTTGGTCACGTCAGTCAGTCGTTGGTAATGGTCGGTTGGGTATCTCGGGATGGGACCCCGGTATTGATGTGTTATGACCTTGACTTTCCAGTAGGCACTGGGAGGATATAGTCTTGGGCACTTACCTGGGAGGTAGTTCCGATGTGTCGGGCCTTGTGACGTACCTGGGAAGTAGACGTTAAGGTGTATCTTGATACGGTGTAACTAGGCTTCGTAGAGCGAGTGTGGAGGATAAGTAGACGGTGGAAGGTTGGGTATTCCACGCGTGTTGGTACTGTAGGCCGAATAGTATCGGTTAAGGGAATGATGCCCTTTGTAATTAAGAGCATAAATGCGCAGTTACCTTTGTGAGGTAAGTAGTATATTAAGGTGTCGACTTTTGGGCTTGAGGCCAAACACCTTTAGTGTAATCGGAGAATTGTAGCCGATATTAAGGTAATTATGGTGATGGTAGTAGTAACCCTGAGATGCTTAATTGTGATAAATGGTTATGGTGGAATGACCTTCGTGGGTGATTATAAATTTACTGGTTTGATGATCCGTGTGAAATAAATTTTGAGAGTCTATTAGAACTCGTGGAAGTTAACCGACAGTTAATGGTAGGAATGATCGGATTCGAGTATCCAGTAGGGTATATTGGTAAGCAACTTTAGAATGGTTAGAGCTTGAGATTTGAATCGGGATGTATGGAATATCTAAGGTTGGGAGACAACCGAAGTCGTTTGACTAGGAATGAATCCAGTTGTTGGAGTGTTCTTCCGATCATAATTTCAGTGTCCTTGAAGGAGTTTTGTTAGTAAGAAAAGTATTCGAGAATTTCTAGTCGGTATGAGAAATTTAGATTCCAGTTAGTGAAATTCCAGTGGCAACACTGAAGGGGTTCCGAGCGGACTTGGGAACCCGAAACTGAGATGCGGGAGAACTATCTGGAGTTGTTTGCGGACGTAGACTTCGAGGACGAAGTCTAATTCAAGCGGGGGAGAGTTGTAAAGCCCGTATCCCGGTATGTTTTATTTTATAAGTTAATTTTGTTTCCTTTTATCGTTGCGTAGTTAACGGGAATTAGTGGGATAACCTAATTGAGAAAAGTTTGGATTTAGAGGCTAAATGTGTATAACCCTAATACTCTATGGGTTGTTTGTGTCAATAGGGCAAAGGGGTGCATGGGGTTCGGCCCATGTGGAACCGGCCCTTCCCCCTCCCCTTCCCTTCTCGTTTTCTTCTCACGCAAACAACACACCAAAAAACCCTAACACCTTCTTCCTTTCCTTTTTGTTGCTGCCGTGAAACCGCCCACCACCACAACCAGCGCCGCTGCTGGTTTTGGCCGGAGAGAGAGAACAGCGCGAGAGAGAGAGATAGAGAGAGAGAGAGACACGATCGGAAAGAGAAGGGCGTTGGGTTAGTCGCCGTGATCGCTGCCGTTCGCCACTGTGTCGTCGCGAGGTAAGACTCCCTCCTCCCTCTTTGGTTTCTTTCTTCGTCGTTCGATCGCAAAAACCACCACCGCTGCCGGCGTGTACAGCCATGGCTGCCGCCGTCGTGCGCCTCCAGCCGGGGGCTGTGATGGCAGGTCGGCGGCCGTGGGTCGTGTGTGCGTGGGTGGAGTGTGATAGGGTAATCGTTTGGTTTCGTTTCTTGTTAGTCGTCGTCAGGTAACCGCGAAACGACCACCGCCGCCGCAGCCACGGCTGCCGGCGGTGTGGTGCCCCGAGAGCCACCCTTGTGGTGGCTATAAAGGCGGGTTAAGGGCTGTTTGGTGTGCGAGGGGCGTGTGGTCGGGTTTTCGTGTGGTCTCGCCGGAGTTCGTTTAAAAAGAAAAAAAAACCGCCACCGTCGACCGCCGCCGGCGACCACCACTGCCGGAGGTGGCAGTGTGTGGTGCGCGGGTGAGCCCAGATGTAACAACCCGGTTTCCCCAAACATACAACAATAACATATATTTCATAACATAATTACATTCATAAAAGAAAATACACAATACATCACAAACGGTCTCTTCGGTCTCGAAACTACAAAAATACATAAAAGTCTCCTAGTCAACGACCATCAAAAGCTTCCTATTCTTATCCCATTCTTTCACCGATCCTCAACCTGGAAAAACATATTTTTGAAAACAAAATGAGAGTTAGACCAAACGGGTCTAGTGAGTTAGTTCCGGTCCTTTCCCAAAATCATTGTAAGACCTTTCAAGTAAATCCTTTGTATCCAAAATCATTTATGTAAATTCAAGTATTACACGTATATAAATACCAATTCAAACTCGTACCTCACGTACCTTTCATCCACCTTATTCCTCCACAATGGCCATAATATTGGTTGCGAGCCAATTAACACACCGGTCCAAAGCCCGACCACGTATTATATTCCCATATAATACTTCACGTAATTATAATATCTTAACATATTATAATCACACCCGTATGACATATTCATACAAATCATCAATTAATTATTATTCACATAATATTTTCCAGTAAAAATACTTTTAAGTAAAACTCACCTGAAATGTTTATCACAAAAGCTCTTCCAAGATAATTCACGTATGTCGATCCTTCACAGAATCTGAAATCACAAAGTACCAAATATCTCTTTTAACACTAAACTTACGAAATCCCCAACTCAAGTCGCAACCCCAAAATAAATTAAAATCACAATGAACAGTACCAAGTCGCAATCTCCTATTGCGATTCCACCCTGGAGTCGCAACCCACTATTGCGATTCCACCCTGGAGTCGCAACCCACTACTGCGATTCCACCTTGGAGTCGCAATCCACTATTGCGATCTCAAACCCAAATCACAATCAACTACTGCGATTCCAATCCAAGTCGCAAACGACCATTGCGACTTCAAGCCCATATCGCAATCGACCATTGCGACTTCGTTGAATGTCGCAGTCCTCTATTGCGACTTCGATGAATATCACAGTTCACTGTTTCATCCTAAAACCCAGAATTTGTACTTTTAATCTATGCATGATGCTATAAAGATGCAGATATGTTTAATACTAACAACATAACCTAAACATAAGCTTAGATTCCTCAACACATCCATTTTTAACAAAACCTACTTAAGAAACTTTACTAACATCTTCAAGAACACTTTAAGGAATTAAAACAAAAATAAGATATGAGTTTGTTACCTGGATTACTTCAGAATAATACTTGAATCACAACAACCTCTTAATTTCTTCCTTCTTCTTTCCTTTAACCTTTCCTTCGATCTCTCTCTCTCAACCGAATATTACACACACATACACACACTAGAACATTAAGATATTCCTTACAAATGGACACCTCATCCATAATAGAGAAAGGAAGTCGGTTGCTAGAAGGAGGTGTCACTTAAATACCAAATAAAACCTTAAACTTGTTTCACTTGTCAAAATATACCCCTAACTTCTTTTAATAAAAATTAAAACCTACCCCTTAACTTCTAACTCCATAAAATACTAAAATAAAGACTTATAAAATTACAAATTTAATTTAGATAAAATACCTGGTTATTACAACATCTCCCCCTTAAAAGAATTCCGTCCCGGAATTCGATCAAGCTTAAAAGATAAGAATACTTATGATTACTACTTCGTACTTCATCAAAACTATAGAAACTAACTGAATAGACACTCCGCCTCTATCTATACTTCTAACACAAATAAGTAACAAAAGCACGAAAATACCAAGAATTACTTCGTACCGAAGTCATATAACACTTTAGCACGTATAGAGTTTATAGAAATATACCTGTAACCTCATCAGGACTTTCTTCCACCTCTTGTTCCGTCATCTGAAAACACGGCCTTGAACTCTCGGTGCTCCAGACCCTTGTACCTTTCCTGATTCAACTTCCGTTAATCTCGCTGTTGTACTACCCTGACGTGCTTTCCACTGTGGACATTCTGACTGAATATGATCAAGGGAATTGCAAACAAAACAGAATCGATTTGCGCGACAATTCTTAGCAATATGTCCCGTCCTTCCACACTTGTAACAGCTTCTAGGATCAACATAACAATTTCCTTGATGTACGCGGTTGCACTTTAGACATAGTTTTTCATTTTCTCTAAAAGGTATGCGACTATCGAATCTTTGAATTTCGTATTCCGTTGAATCATGCGTCATTTCTTCCGATTTTCTTTTCCCAGCACTCTTATCACTGGTATCTCTCTTAATATCCTGTTCCACATTCTCCGTGGCATTTACTGCGGCTGAGAAGGTATCAGGTCCTGTTACAATCACTAACTTTCTGATTTCAGAATTTAACCCAAAAATAAACCTTTCCATCTTCAGCGCCTCCGTGGCAACATAGTACTTCGCAAAGCGAGACTTCTCGAGAAAGAGGGCGATGTAATCCCTAACCGATAAACTTCTCTGATGTAGATTCATGAATTCCTCTTCCAGTTGTCTAATAGCTGCTTGAGGACAGAAATGTGTTGTGAAAGCTAACACAAATTCCTCCCATGCAAAAGTAGTATAAACATCTGTTCCTCTTGATTCTATATGAGCCTCCCACCAATACAGAGCATCACCTTTCAACATCGCAGCTCCATAAAGTACTTTGTCTTCTTCAGCACATTTACAAGTCTTGAAGATTGCTTCTATTTCTTTTAGCCATCTCATTGCTTTGACCGGGTCCCGATCTCCGGAATATGTAGGGGGCTTGCAACTAAGGAACATTTTATAGTCGCACCTTTTTATCACTGGTAAGATAGTAGAGGTAAGTGGTATCTCCATTTCATGTCCTGGATTTAGTCTTTCAGTTTCATTATGACGATTATGTTCGAACATAGCTTGGATATTATCCTGCAATCTTCTCATTTCAGCCATCAGATCATCCTGCGTAACAAACTCTGTACCCTGCGGTTGTGTTCTACCTCCAGTTCGACCCCCAGTTCCCCTGCCGGTTCTGCCTCTACCCCGATCTCTTCCTCTTCCCCCTCTTCCTATTGGTGGATTCTCTCCACCGGAATTCCTTCCTCCTCTCTGGTTCCTTTGTCTAGTGCCACTCGCCATTCTGTGGATTCAAACAAAGTTAATATACATATAAGCACATACCCCATATAACAAGGTATTCCAATTCATACATGCACCTGTAAGATCATAATTACACTGGCCTGGTGTAATTTGAAATTACCTTACATGATGTTCCTTCTACCTTTTTATACTTAACATCCCCAGGTTCTAAAATAATAGGGACATCCTACTTCACATGCAGTTTAAGTCTAGGTACAGATACTAATACCTAAATCTCTTAAACTAGGGCTCTGATACCATTTGTAACAACCCGGTTTCCCCAAACATACAACAATAACATATATTTCATAACATAATTACATTCATAAAAGAAAATACACAATACATCACAAACGGTCTCTTCGGTCTCGAAACAACAAAAATACATAAAAGTCTCCTAGTCAACGACCATCAAAAGCTTCCTATTCTTATCCCATTCTTTCACCGATCCTCAACCTGGAAAAACATATTTTTGAAAACAAAATGAGAGTTAGACCAAACGGGTCTAGTGAGTTAGTTCCGGTCCTTTCCCAAAATCATTGTAAGACCTTTCAAGTAAATCCTTTGTATCCAAAATCATTTATGTAAATTCAAGTATTACACGTATATAAATACCAATTCAAACTCGTACCTCACGTACCTTTAATCCACCTTATTCCTCCACAATGGCCATAATATTGGTTGCGAGCCAATTAACACACCGGTCCAAAGCCCGACCACGTATTATATTCCCATATAATACTTCACGTAATTATAATATCTTAACATATTATAATCACACCCGTATGACATATTCATACAAATCATCAATTAATTATTATTCACATAATATTTTTCAGTAAAAATACTTTTAAGTAAAACTCACCTGAAATGTTATCACAAAAGCTCTTCCAAGATAATTCACGTATGTCGATCCTTCACAGAATCTGAAATCACAAAGTACCAAATATCTCTTTTAACACTAAACTTACGAAATCCCCAACTCAAGTCGCAACCCCAAAATAAATTAAAATCACAATGAACAGTACCAAGTCGCAATCTCCTATTGTGATTCCACCCTGGAGTCGCAACCCACTATTGCGATTCCACCCTGGAGTCGCCACCCACTACTGCGATTCCACCTTGGAGTCGCAATCCACTATTGCGATCTCAAACCCAAATCGCAATCAACTACTGCGATTCCAATCCAAGTCGCAAACGACCATTGCGACTTCAAGCCCAAATCGCAATCGACCATTGCGACTTCGTTGAATGTCGCAGTCCCCTATTGCGACTTCGATGAATATCACAGTTCACTGTTTCATCCTAAAACCCAGAATTTGTACTTTTAATCTATGCATGATGCTATAAAGATGCAGATATGTTTAATACTAACAACATAACCTAAACATAAGCTTAGATTCCTCAACACATCCATTTTTAACAAAACCTACTTAAGAAACTTTACTAACATCTTCAAGAACACTTTAAGGAATTAAAACACAAATAAGATATGGGTTTGTTACCTGGATTACTTCAGAATAATACTTGAATCACAACAACCTCTTAATTTCTTCCTTTTTCTTTCCTTTAACCTTTCCTTCGATCTCTCTCTCTCAACCGAATATTACACACACATACACACACTAGAACATTAAGATATTCCTTACAAATGGACACCTCATCCATAATAGAGAAAGGAAGTCGGTTGCTAGAAGGAGGTGTCACTTAAATACCAAATAAAACCTTAAACTTGTTTCACTTGTCAAAATATACCCCTAACTTCTTTTATAAAAATTAAAACCTACCCCTTAACTTCTAACTCCATAAAATACTAAAATAAAGACTTATAAAATTCCAAATTTAATTTAGATAAAATACCTGGTTATTACACCAGACTTTAGTAACCAAAAATCCTAATCCGTGACCTGGTCGCTTAAACCCGAATCGATTAAACCGTTTTTATAAATCGTCATTTTATGTGATTTGGCTAAATCTGTCCAGTTCGTATTTCGCCCGTAACCTTTCCGTTGTAACTCGGTTTGAGGCGAAACTGGTGCCCACGGTTCACATTCTGTGTCGGGCACACTTTTCGTGTTTTAGCGGAAGTCTGGTTCGGCCTCTAACTAGGCGTAAAATGGCTGTTTGTACAGCAGGTCTGAATATGACAGTTTCGCGTCCTGTTTTTAGAAAATTCATAGTAAATTGTAGGAAAATCGTTAGAACGCGTACGATATGTCCCTGGAACCCTAAGTCATGGAACTAACTGATTATGGAATAATAATTCTGGGTTGATGAGTTTAAGAGGGGCTAAACAGGTCCCGAACAGACCTGTAAATCCTAGAGTAAAAGCTGGATTTTTCGTGTGTAAGCTTATAGTTGTGACTTTGGGCTAGGACTTCGTTGTGACGTTTGTTAACACTTATTTAGGTGGAAAAAGGTGAACTGGTGTTGGTCGGTTCGTGTTGCGGTTGAGGTCATAAGCTTTGCGTTTGAGGTGAGTTCTCTCACTATATAGGATGGGAATTATATTTGTGTTGCTATAGTTCGAGTGTGATGATTATGATTGTTGTTGATATTATTGTGGTGTGGAATATATATATTTGTGTGCATATATTGAACTGTGATTGATGTACTTCTTGATGGAGGTTCCAAGAGGTGTATGCGTTTGTATAATGAGTTGTGATTATATCTTCTTGATGGAGGTTCCAAGAGGTATATGCATTTGTATAATGAGTTGTGATTATATCTTCTTGAGGGTTGTTCCAAGAAGTATAAGGCCACTTCTTGATGGTTGTTCCAAGGAGTATGTGTATTGGTATAATGCGTTGTGATTATGTCTTCTTGATGGTGGTTCTAAGGAGCACAAGGATTATTATTAATCGTGATATATTTTCTTGATGGATGTTCTAAGAAATTTATGTGTTGGTATGTTTAAGGGTGATGCTGATATAATTGCGATCCTATGTAAGGATTGAATTCACTAAGCTTCGTGCTTACCCCTTCCCAAAATCTTATGTTTCAGGTGCGAGTAGCAGTCGGGCATGACGGTACACACGGGCGCGAGGCGAAGATTGTTTAAAGTGATTTTTGTTAAATGGGGTTTTAACTATATAACTTTTCCGCTGCTTAACTTTGTTTGACGGTTTTAAATAACGACGTTTATTCTTATTATAATGGGATTTGTTAACCTTTGGTTTGGTTATAATGAAATGTATTACTTTTAAAAATTTTAAATTCCTTGTAATTTTTGGGACGTTACAACAGGCTTTAGACAAGAAGTACTAAGGGTACAAAGACACGATCGTGGACTGCTACAGGTACAACGTTAATGTAGTGCGCCGTTTTCTGCAAGGGCTGAAACCCATCAGAGGTTGACACGTGGAATGTGCAGGGCACGCATTGTACGAATGATCTTCAGGATCTTCGTACAACAGAAAACGTGAGAGGCACGATCGTCTTTGTTTTGATCTTCAGATAATCTTCTAAGTCTTCAGTCTTCATACCACAGAGGCTCTGTCAAGTATGACAGAGGCTCTGTGGCCTTGTCTTCTATGAACGTCTTCTGTAGAGTCTTCACTTGGATCTTCTATCGGTGTCTTGGCAGAGGTTCTGTCAATGTCTTTACACTTAGCCTATTTTTCAATACTTCTTTATACATAGAAGTTGGAGCTAACAAGATGAAATAAGAGCTTCTTCTTCAAAGGTGACGAAAATACCTTCTACATTTCTGCTCATTCTCTTGTCTCCTGCCTTTTTTTCTCTCTTCTTCTCCAATCATCTTTCTCTTTACTCTCTCCGATGAGTAATAAGATCACATATCAAGACATGATGAGCCCTCTATTTCTACATCCTTTGGACAATGCAAACTCTATCCAAGTTGATAAGCTCCAAGGATCCTCTGATTATAGAGCATGGCGTAGATCTATCGAAATCAATTTGTCAGCAAAGAGGAAACTAGGGTTCGTTAAAGGTACAATTCCTATTTCCACAGACGATGAAACTTCTGCAGAATTGTGGGAAACATGTAATAATATGGTAATTGCTTGGATTACTAATAATGTTTCTCCCATTATTAAGAAATCTGTCATGTACATATCATCTGCCAATGAGATATGGATGAACTTGAAAAAACGATTTAGCTTAACAAATGGGTCTAGAAAATACAAACTATGCAAGGATTTGTATGAGGTTAAGGACATTCTTGAGCCAACGAAACGTTTGTCACAAGAAGTCAAAAAGGTTGATCGTGAATGTGATGCTTCCATTATTCAAGCACCCAAGGCTACGGTTCAAACCGAAACAATTCCCGGTAAAGTTACTTTAATCTTTTACCCTTTAGAATTTGATAAAATATCGTTTGCATGGAAACAATCGCGACAACCTCCGTTGGAATTTGAAGAATGGTCAAACTTTTTGAATTTTGGAGACCAAGTTGTGAATCTAAACGTTTTGAAGAAACAAATATTTTACGGGTCGGATGAAGATGCTTTTCAAGTGAACTCGAGGACGAGTTCTTTTCAAGTGAGGGTGACTGATACAGGCAGAATTCAAGAGTTAATAAAGGTTTTCACAAATATTCGGGAAAAGAGAAAACGAGCTCGAAAGAAGGCCAAATACCCGGTTCAAACTCCGTACCACAGTCGTTTACGCAACTTATCCCGCGACTTGGGTCGCGTTCAAAGTCGCGTGGATGTTTTGAGCCGTCCTGCACAGATTACGTTTATCTCTTTATTTTTGTTTCTTATTATTTAGTTATTATAATTAGATTAGGATTAATGTCTAGTTTCCTTTTTAGTTTTAGGATTTATCTTTAGCTAATATTTTATTTAGTTTCCTAGTTGGTTTAGAATTAGGATATATTTATTTCCATATATTAACATGTTTAGATTATAAATAGGATTGTTAGGTTTATTTTTAATCAAGTTTATCAATTAATAAAATTCGTCTTTTTTGAGAGGATTCTCCAGTTCTTTGAGTTTTACACTCGTAATTCTCATCCGTTAAAGGATTTAGACGCTTGTCGATCCTTCCGCAAACCTACGATGCGTCATGTTCATTTAAATTCGTTCGTTTAAGTTCATTCAAGTTTTTTCGTTTATTTTCATTTAAGTTTGTTTGTTTACGTTTGTTTATGTTCATTTAAGTTTGATCTACGTTCGTTTATGTTCATTTAAGTTCGTTTAACTCTTAATGGACGAACATAAACGAACATAACAAACAAAATTTCTTAACGAACGCACATGAACACAAAAAAATTTGTACGTTTATCGTTCGTTTGTTCGGTTAAGTTAAATGAACGAACATGAATAAGCCTTCGTTCGTGATATTATGGAGTGCCATTACAATTGACAATATGATTTCATGGAGTCTTGACATTAACCTTTGTAATCGAATGCACTTGCAATTGTTGTCATTTTGGGTTTGATGATAGTGTGGAACAAGAATGTATTTGGTTTTTACATATATGAATGTTTGATTTATTGGCATTTCTATGGTTAGATATGGGTAAGTTTATTGCAATTGCACGTAACATGTATGATGAAATGAGAGAGAAAAAGGGTTCATTGTTATTATTTTTATCAATTTTAAAAATTCAATTGCTATTGTTGGTTGATCAATTTCTTAGGAGGAAAAAATTTGAGCATAATAAAAAACTGTCAATAAGGTTAGATTGGTCATTTTAATCATTGAGACGCTTTATTTATACAACAAACAAAATAATATAATTTAATTTATATAGAGAACTTAATCCGTACAAAAAGACTTAATAATAAAACAACCACGACCTTCAACATTTGATATCATTTGCGTTGTTCGTGGTTGGTTTGAGATAAAAAGGATAAAATCTATTTTATAGTTCGAGTATAACAACAACAAAGTTATGTCCGTATAATTAGGTGCGAGTGTAACTTCTTTATCAGTTGGGCATGAATGCATGTTTACATATTATCCACTCAGACACTGATTTCCATGGCCTAATATGCGTTTTTTGAACGATATTCGTTTTTTACGTTTATAGTGTCTCACCGTGACATCTAAATCTCTAGGTTTATACCGAGAATGGTACGTGAGTTAGGTAAAAAGAAAATGAGATTCAATAAAATTATTCTGTGGTAAAGGATTGAAGGCATGTTAAATACACCTTGACATGACAAACACATTTTAATTTTCATTCGTTGACCAATTGAGTAGCTAGTCTTGTGTTTTGATTGATTGTATGTGTACACTATATAATATTATATGAGGGGACCAATTTCCATACTTCTCTACGAAATTCAGAAAGTTGTATTCAAGGAGGAGATATTTTAAATCATTTTTTGTCTCAATACGTGGGTGGTGCCTATAAATATGCATGCCATCGTATTGGAGCTACATGTAAAACATCATAAGTTTCCTTTAAAAACACATAAACAACTAGGAGAATTGAATGGTATACTCTTTCATGACAAATGCTATGTATGTTTGTGATTACTTATATTACTTTCTTCATCCATCGCTAACTAGTAACTTTATATGTATTTTGGATCCATAGGCTACCAGTGAGATACGAGTTAGACCGTGGGGAGGTAAGGCCGGAGATGATGCCTGGCAGACACCGGTACTATCATCTGATGCTATGAGGCTTAGTTCGATTTCTCTGAGTACCGGAGGCTGTGTATTTTCCTTGACGTTCTCTTATGTGAATAAAGATGGTTCAGACGAAATTGTTGAAAAATTTGGTGGCGATGGTGGAACACCTGGTAATCAATGTTTGATATATATATATATATATATATATATATATATATATATATATATATATACATCTACAGATACCTAGTCAAGTGTTTATATAGATATGTATATATATTTAAGTATGATTGTTGTCTTATTTATTTCATATATCCTGTTTGATGTCCCAGATTTCCTTTGGTGATGACGAGCATATCATTGGATTCAGTGGAACTGTTGGACCATATCTTGGTATAACGGTGATTACATCGTTATCTTTTGAGACCAACAAAAACGTCTATGGACCATTCGGCACGATGGGGAACAATAGTTTCTCACTGCCTTTGACCAAGGGTAAGTTTGCTGGATTCTTTGGTAGGAATGGAGTTTTCGTACACTGTGCAAATTCATAACCTCATATTACTTATTACAAACCAGAAACAATACAACACCTAAACTACAAATTACAGATTATAAACCCTAAAACTAAAAGATGAAAACAAGAGAGAAATAATACCCTCTAACCTAAATTGCAAACTGAATACAAATTGGTGATATACGGCTAGGTCTCAAAGAATGAGACATTATATATAAGCCGAATTTACAGAAGTAGTCCTTGATCTTCTCAGCTACGAACTCCGCTAACCCTGAAGTTTCGGACATTTACAGCTTCAACCCTCATACATTCAACACTTTATCAATAAGCTTTCTTCTACATTAAATCCTACAAATATAATACAATTAATAAGTCAAAGATTGAAAAATAATAAACACCTTTTAACATAGACTCTATTGGCGCCATACTCCTTCCCTAGTAGCCAGATTCAGAAAGATTAAGGCATCATGTATACATGTTGTTGGATGTGATACCCTTTTCAAAATAAAAATGTTGCGAATTACGACAAATAAGTAACTGACCTGTATCTTTTACGTTTTAATATCATGTCTTTTTTCCTCAACGTGTGAGGATGAAAGTTTGATGTTGTAAATGACGTTAAGATTTCAATAAGCACACTATTGTGCAAGGTGTTTACATGTACTCCTTAAAAGCTTGTAGGTTGATGCTTCCATTATGAACTTATTTATCTTTCTTGTTAATCAGTCTACCGAAATGTTTTATTTCGTGTTACTCGTGCTGCTTCAAATAAGATTTCTTCATGGAGTTGCCTATAATGAATTTTTTTACATGCACACAAGTCAAGCGAATGTGAATTTGAAATGTGATGTTCAATGCAAAGTATTTTACGATATGATGGTCATATATGTAAGATAAATTATGGGTGCATATGTGGGGTCACATATACAGTCGTTGAGAATGTATTAGAAATGTTCCTTGAAAATTGAAAAAATATGAGTTGTGTTGGGAAGCATACCGTGCTAATTTCAATAATTATCTCTCGGGATTCATGTCTGGAAAATTTAACATCGAATCAAATATGAGTTACAAGTTCCATTATTCGTGTTCGTAATAAATTATTAAAGTAAAATATTCGTGATAAGGGTTTCAATGATGGATGAATTTTATAAATAGACCCATTTAACTAAATTAATTTGGTAAGTTTCTAAAATTGTCATTATTAACATTTTGTGTTTTTTATGAATTTATGAAATGAAAAGTTTGTACATTTTTGATATTATACAAAACTGATTTTATTTAAATCTATTAACACTAAAATTTAAAATTAGAACGCTTTGGTATGTTTCATACATGTTTTCCAAAGTAAAAGACAAACTTTTTCTATTTTGATGAAAAAGATTAAAAGAATTTCATAATGGTAAGAAAAGTGGAATACATGTTTTATGTCGTTGGAATGGAACAAGTTTGGGAGTTAACCGTGGTAGTCCTTATATTGAGTCACGCTAAAAAAAGGACCGAAAGTATTAATAGGCCCTTAAGTGTGAAGGTCTAAAATTCTTTTAAACTCTCAATTTATAAGACTCTAAAACAAAGGTCGGAATATTTAAGAAGGTGTTATAATGTATCTCAACCTGTCACTCACTACTCTCCCTATGTCTCGTCTTTATATACGTCTTTTTCACATATTTTGTTTATAACCCCATTGTTCTAGGAACGCCCCTATGCCTAAACGTATCATATACGACTATGTGATGTGTAGAACTTCGCCTTGTGCCATTTGAAATAGGTTTCCCACAATCTAGGCAGTAAATAATGTTTTAGAATAGAACATATAATTACGTGACCAAGACATTATAAAGTGGGAAATGAGGCACGAAATTGATGCATTTAGAGAAATGTATATGTATTTTAAGTTAAATAAATTCAATATGGAGTATTTGATTTTAGGTGCAGGGACAACCACCAAATATTTCGAGAGCTTCATATATTCAATGCAAGTCTCTATGTATATGAAAAAATTAAGGTTGACATATTGAAGCTAATTATGTAATTTATGTTGATAAATATGAAATAGAGGTTGAACTTTTCCTACCTTTATAATATTAATATGCACATATACACAAATATAATACATGGGCATAGAGCTTAACAACGTGAAAACTGACGAAATAAATAACAAAAATGACTTTAACATAAACGTTGAATACGGGTAAGCCAAAATGGCATCGGTCAACTTGATGATAGGTGTAACAAATAACAGGCAAATCATCTATTGTGCAGGATTTTCATCTTTTAAAGGGAATATATTGTGTTCTATCTCCCTCAATATATATTTTCAATGTAACCTTTATGTTAAGTATAAAGAGTTAGTTGAGAGTTAGTTGAGAATTAGTTGAGATTAGTTTGAGATTTGCTAAAGTCACCTAACAACTGCGACTGACAATGTACTTAGTATAAATACTTTGTATTAGTGTAAAGATTAAATAATGAAAATCATAAGGATCACATTGATTCTTTCTCTCCAAAATTCTCTTTCGTTCTCTCTTAATTCTTTCATGGTATCAGAGCCCATGGTATCAAGATCTACAAATCAAAGTTCCAAATCGAGAAAACATCTCACTGTTTAGTAACTAATAAGTTTTCTTATTTTTTTTCCTGCAATTACCTACGGTTCTTCTTCTTCTACTCCTCTGTACAACTCCGTTCAAAGCTATTGTTGTATGAAGAAAGAATGTCACAACAAACCGAAGGGATATCAATTTCAGTCATGGCAGCGCTGAAACTAGATAATCCACCCCACAAAAAAACGATTTTGGTGGCATGTCAAATATGCCAAAAGCCAAACCACACAGCCGGTCGTTGCTACTTTCGATATGAGAGAAATCGGACGAGTTCGAACAATAAAAATCAAGGAAGAGGAGGTATGTATGTGAACAGTAGACATGGAAACGATATGAGCAATAGAAACGATGGTGGGGCGGCTATAGAAGTGATGGTGGCGGCATGTATCATGGTGGCAGCTGGAAACCTAAGGGTGGAGGCCGAAACCCTAATGGGAGTCCATTTAGAGGAGCAAGTGGGGGCTTTAAAGGGTATACAAACCCTAATTCCATAAGGGGTTATTATTCTAACATCTCAGATCCAAGTTACTTCTACGGTGGGCCTAACTACAATGACCTTATTGGATCTGAATCTGGGCCGACACATTTTGCAAATTGGGCTTCACAAAATACTTTTCCCGAAATGTCATTTTCCGACACATGTGCCTTTGTTGATTCGTGGATCCCGGATTCCGGTGCAACAAATCATATGACACCAAATCCAAATTTAGTACATGGAGCAATTCGTTACACCGGGCCCGAAAAAGTGATAGTCGGAAATGGTAACTCTCTACGTATCTCACATATTGGCTATTCTATTATAATTCTTCCAAATTGTCGATTGTTACTTAAAAATGTTCTTATTGTTCCCGAGCATACCAAAAATATTCTTTCCATTTATCAATTAGTGATGGATAACCCGTTTTTTGTTTCATTCTCATCTTTTGGTCTTTCTATTCAGACAAGAACGGGAACTAAGCTCCACCACATTCCACATAATAATCAACCTTTGTATTCGCTCTCAACAACAACTTCCAAATCTGTGTCGTCTACAATTTGGCATTCTAGGCTTGGTCATCCATGTGATTACGTGTTGCATTGTAACAACCCGCATATTTCACATAACAAATATCACATAATTTACATATATTCAACACACATACGTGATACACTTTGTTCTTTCGATACAAAACTATACAAATACATCAAAAGTCACTACTAACTTTTTGCTAAATTGTTATAATATGTAACATCTATATGACAATAATCAAAAGCAACTTCCAGATATCTTCTGTCAGCTTCACACATACTCATGTAACATATAAGCTAACAATTTTCCTTTCCCTTTATCAGTTATACGCGCTTGTCCTGAAATGCATATTTTGAAAACAAAATGAGGGTTAGACCATATGGTCTAGTGAGGAAATCCCTGTCATTGAACAGTTCAATAAATTATTTAACATGAAAATATTTAACTAAGATAATCACTCAGTAGGCCCGCAAGCACTACTTCCCTCCCAAGGCAACTACACACAACAATCGCTATTCAAAATAACGCACACCCCGATAAGACCGAAGTCAATACCAACGGTGGCTCACTACACGAAACATATTCGCTAGCATAAACATGCACACTCCGATAAGACCGCAATCAATATCGGCAGTGGCTCACCACACGAAACATATCCGTGGGCCAAATATATATATATATATATATATATATATATATATATATATACATACCCCCTGCGCGGACCATTATAGTCTCACACGCACACGAGCTTCTGTTGTGAAAGTCCCTTTACCCACGAATCAATAATTACATTATATGCGACAATTATAATTCACATATAACAATTATAGTAACCACAATAAGTCATCGTAAAGCAACCGTATCAATAAGATACAACAATTAAACGATAAACATTTATAATTAAATGCATTTCAGTTCGAAAATGGTTAAAAGAAAACTCACCTCGTTAACGATATACGATAATTCAAAGCTTAATCGACAACGTAACTCGAAACCGAACGAGAATCTGAATTAAAGGAATACGGTTACAATTTAAACAATTTAATCCATTCTATTACTATAAATAATCTCTTAAAGAACCTAAAAGATACCCCGAACGATCCCAAAATAAACCGGGAAAGAAATAATAAAAAAAACAAAACCTTACATAAACAATCTTCATAAAACAATTTTTGGAACCAAAATAGTTATAAAATTTAACCTTCATAGATTCCAAAGCTTAACCTAGAATTTTAACCCTAACTAAAATTTTTTTGGACGAAAGCTTATAAACATGGAATTATAGGCCTTAAACCCAAAATACAATATAAGTAAGGAAATCCCAAATTCAAAGCCATGAATCGATTTCCAAAATAATCAATAGAAATTCTTCCATAATTTGTACCCAAAACTAAACTAGCAAAAGCTTGGAAATGGAGAAAATGTAACGAAATAATATATATATATACCTTACTATTTGAATTTCCAACAACAATCTTCAAAATCTTGTTTTCTTTCTTTGCTTTTGCTTACTGACGACGAACACCACTCCAGGAAGAAAAATTCTATATTTTTCTTTTTAAAAACACATACACACACCAAGTAGAGTAGGTTGCTATCTGGAAGAAAACTTAAGGAGGTGACCCAAATTAATGGGTTTCCAATTTACACTTAAACCCTCTAGAATAGGAGAATAAAAATAAACTACCCCAAACATTTAACTAAAACAAAAATTCTTACCAAGGGTATTACAATATCTCTCTCTCTCAAAGGAATTCCGTCCCGGAATTCTATCAGTAGAACAAACGAGGATATTTCGATCTCATTTCAGACTCTGGTTCCCAAGTAGCATCATGACCCTTATGATAACGCCATTGTACCTTTACCAAACCGATTTCTTTATTTCTCAATCTTTTAACTTTGTAATCGATAATAGCTTCCGGCTCTTCGATAAAGTTTAGTTTCTCATCAACTTGAACTTCTGGTAACGGTATTGCGTGATCAGAATCAATTAAACACTTTCTCAAATTCGACACATGAAACGTGTTATGAATACCGCTCAATTCTGACGGAAGTTCCAATCGGTAAGCTACCTCGCCGACTCGATTAATAATCATGAATGGTCCGATGTATCTCGGACTCAATTTTCCTCGTTTACCGAAACGAACAATTCCCTTCCATGGTGAGACTTTTAACATCACTCTGTCCCCAACCTGAAACTCTATCGATGTACGGCGTTTGTCGGCGTAGCTTTTCTGTCGATCCTGAGCCATTTTCAAACGTTCCCGGATCTGACCAATCTTGTCAGCAGTTAACTGTACAATTTCTGGCCCGGCTAACTGTTTCTATCCCACCTCGTTCGAACATAACGGTGTTCTACATTTTCTACCGTATAGAACTCCGAAGGCGCCGCTTGAATACTCGAGTGATAACTGTTGTTATAAGCGAGTTCAATCAAAGGTAAATGCCCTTCCCACGAACCACCAAAATCTATAATACAAGCTCGTAACATGTCTTCAAGTGTCTGAATGGTTCGTTCACTTTGACCGTCTGTCTGTGGGTGGTAAGCCGCACTCAACTTTATCTGTGTTCCCATTTCTCTCTGAAAACTTTTCCAAAACCTCGAAGTAAACCGACTGTCTCGATCCGATATAATCGATAACGGTATACCGTGACGAGTTACCACTTCATCGATATACAACTTTGCCAACCTTTCCAACGGATACGATTCCTTAATCGGTAACAAATGAGCGGACTTTGACAATCGATCTACAATAACCCATATAGCATCAAAGCCTTTCGGTGTTCTCGGCAATTTCGTTACGAAATCCATCGTGATCTGATCCCATTTCCAAACCGGAATTTCTAACGATTATAACTTACCGAACGGTTTCTGATGTTCCACTTTAACCTGCAAACAAGTTAAACAACGCTCCACATATCGAGCTATATCGCTCTTCAGACCCGGCCACCAATAAAATTGTCGTAAATCTCGATACATTTTGTTAGTACCCGGATGAATAGAAAAACGAGATTTGTGAGCCTCATTCAAAACTCTTTTACGAATATCACCCGAACGAGGTACCCAAATTCTATTTTCAAAACACCATAATTCACGATCATTTTTCACTAAGACAGATGACATACCTGCTAGTCGTTCCCGTTTCAGATTTTCTTCTTTTAAAGCTTCATTCTGACATCTTTTTAATTCATTGAAAATATTCGGTAATAATTCAGCTCGTAACGCGACAACTTTGATCGTTCCACTTTTTTCTTGACGGCAAAGTGCATCGGCCACTACATTTGCTTTTCCCGGATGATACAAAATCTCACAATCATAATCGTTCACCAGTTCTAACCATCGTCGTTGTCGCATATTTAGTTCCATTTGATTGAACAAGTGTTGAAGACTTTTATGATCGGTAAAAATTTGACATTTGGTACCGTTTAAATAATGTCTCAAAATCTTCAAAGCAAATACAACGGCAGCTAACTCCATATCGTGAGTGGGATACTGTCTTTCCTGGTCTTTCAACTGACGAGAAGCATAAGCAATAACCTTTCCACGCTGCATCAATACACAACCGAGGCCCAATTTCGATGCATCACTATAAACTACAAAATCTTCTGAACCATCGGGTAAAGATAGAATCGGTGCACTACACAATATTTCTTTCAAAATTCGGAAGGCCTCGGCTTGAGCTTCTTTTCATTCAAACTTTACATTCTTTTTCGTTAACATAGTTAGAGAAGTTGCAATACGAGAAAAATCCTGTATAAATTTACTGTAGTACCCGGCTAAACCCAGAAAACTTCTGACTTCAGTCGGTGCTCTCGGTGGTTCCCATTTTTCAATAACTTCAATTTTTACAGGATCCACTTTGATACCGTTTTCAGAAACAATATGCCCCAAAAATTGAACTTCCCGTAACCAGAATTCACATTTGGAAAATTTAGCAAAAAGCTTTTCTCGTTTCAACAATTCCAAAATAATACGAAGATGGTTAGCATGATCCCCTTCAGATCGGGAATAGATAAGAATATCATCGATAAAAACAATCACAAATTTATCAAGATAAGGACTACATACCCGATTCATCATATCCATAAAAGCTGCTGGCGCGTTAGTCAAACCGAACGGCATAACCAAAAATTCGTAATGACCATATCGGGTACGGAATGCAGTTTTCGATACATCTTCTTCCCGAACTTTCAACTGATGATAACCGGATCGTAAATCAATCTTTGAGAAGTAACTAGCCCCAACCAACTGATCAACCAGGTCATCGATTCTCGGAAGCGGATATTTATTCTTTATCGTCAGTTTATTTAGTTCCCGATAATCGATACACATTCTCATCGACCCATTTTTCTTCTTTACAAATAACACCGGTGCACCCTATGGAGACGTACTGGGTCTGATAAAACCTTTATCTAACAATTCCTATAACTGTGACATCATCTCTTTCATTTCAGACGGAGCCAATCGATATGGTGGACGAGCAACCGGTGCGACCCCCGGTATTAAATCAATTCTAAATTCAATCGATCGGTCTGGTGGAAGACTAGTCAGATCATTTGGGAAGACTTCTGGGAATTCACTAACTACCGGTATGGTTTCAACAACATTCTTTTCTTTTTTGGTGTCAATTACATAGGCCAAATAACTCTGACAAACTTTCTTAACACATTTACGGGCTTTTAACATAGAAATCAGACTAGTCTGACGGTCTCTACAGTCACCGTAAATCACAACCCACCCCCTCCCAGGTAAGTCAATATTAATCAACTTTTTATTGCACACGATACTGGCCTGATTTTTAGCCAACCAATCCATCCCCACAATAACATCAAACTCTTTCAAACACATAGGAAACAATTGAATAGGTACTGAACACCCATCCACATTTATGCAACAATTATCAAATACTTCACTAACTGAAACCTGATTATTATTAGCAGTTTCTACTACTAACACATAATCTAACACTTTGGGTTTCACGTGCAAACGATCAATAAATGAGGGAGACACAAAGGAATGATTTGCACCTGAATCAAATAGCACTTTAGCACATACTGAGTTTACTAAAAATGTACCTGTTAACACATCAGGAGTCTGTTCGGCCTCAACCGTAGACATCTGGAATGCACGCCCCTTCGATTTGTTCTGATCAGGCTTTCGTGTATCTCCCCGATTCCCTTGACTAACCCCCGAATAATTGGTTCCCCGACCTCTCAATTGCGGACAATCAGGTTTGAGATGATCCGGAGAATTACAATTATAACAAAACTGGGATACCCGACAATCACTAGCAATATGACCCGATTTCCCACATTTAAAACAAGTTCTGGAATCAATATGACAGTCACCCCGATGAACCCGGTGACACTTTGGACACGGTCTCTCAACAAATTTGGGACTCGACCGATTATCAAATCGAGTAAACTTTTGTTTTCTAGAATCAGTTGGCGGTCCTTCCCACTTTCTTTTCTCACCCAGTTATCGGTTTCTATCTTTTTCGCTTGTTTCCGCAGCATCAACTGCGGATGTAAAAGTATCGGGACGCATAGCTATGACAAGTCCCCGAATAGATGAGTGTTATCCCCAAATATATCTTTCAACTTTACGTTTTTCTGATGATACATAACATTCGGCAAATCGATCTTTTTCTACAAATCTAGTCGTGTATTCCTGAACAGTTGAATTACCTTGTTCCAATCTCATAAATTCTTCTTCTAACCCTCTTACTGCTGCTTGTGGACAAAAGTGGTCTTTAAAAACTTCGGTAAACTCATTCCAGGATAAAGTATTGTAAATATCTGATCCCTTTGAAGATGTCATATGTTCCCACCAATATAAGGCATCAGATTTCAATACACCGGTGGAAAACATAACTCTGTCCTCATTTGAACATTTACTAGTACGAAAAATTGATTCAATTTCTTCCAACCATTTCATAGCTTTGACAGGATCACGTTCACCGGAATAAGTTGGTGGTTTACATGCTAAAAACATTTTATAGTCACATCACTTGGTAACAGTAATAGGAGCATTTACCTCATTCCCTCTGGTAGTTTCAGGGTGTTCAGGAGGATGTTCTGGAGGTTCAGTTTCATTGTGATGAGGATGTCCAAACAAAGATTGCAAATTAGTTTGAAGTCTATTCATCGCCGCATCTAAACCCCCTGTGTAACAAATTGAGAATCTTGAGATCGACCCCGACCTCTGGCCCGTCCTCGACTTTTTCCCCGACCTCGACCTCTGATAGATGTAGTTTTGGGATCTGTCTCAATGTCAATTCTTACTCTTCCACGTCCTCTACCTCTTCCCCGTGTAACTGGGGGTCTAACATCTATATTATCATTCGGAGAATCTGCCCTTTCTGGATTAACTGAAGCAACCCTTCTAGAATGACGACAATTGCTAGCCACCTGTTACATCACAAAATATTTATACATTTAATCACATACCCAAATATAATAAAGTACTCAGTACAAACATGCACTTGTAAGCTCATAATTACATTGGCCAAATGTAATTTGAATTTACCTCACATGTCGTTCTTCCAACTCATTATATTTAATATCCCACGGGTTCTAAACATAAGAGGGACAACTTAATTTTACAGAAAATCATACAGTTTAAGTCTAGGTATAAATCTGAATACCTAAATCCCTTAAACTTAGGCACTGATACCAACTGTAACAACCCGCATATTTCACATAACAAATATCACATAATTTACATATATTCAAAACACATACGTGATACACTATGGTCTTTCGATACAAAACTATACAAATACATCAAAAGTCACTACTAACTTTTTGCTAAATTGTTATAATATGTAACATCTATATGACAATAATCAAAAGCAACTTCCAAATATCTTCTGCCAGCTTCACACATACTCATGTAACATATAAGCTCATAATTTTCCTTTCCCTTTATCAGTTATACGCGCTTGTCCTGAAATGCATATTTTGAAAACAAAATGAGGGTTAGACCATATGGTCTAGTGAGGAAATCTCTGTCATTGAACAGTTCAATAAATTATTTAACATGAAAATCTTTAAATCAGATAATCACTCAGTAGGCCGCAAGCACTACATCCTTCCCAAGGCAACTAAATACAACAGTCACTATTCAAAATAACGCACACCCCGATAAGACCGAAGTCAATACCAACGGTGGCTCACTACACGTAACATATTCACTAGCATAAACACGCACACTCCGATAAGACCGCAATCAATATCGGCAGTGGCTCACCACACGAAACATATCCGTGGGCCAAAAAAAAATATATATATATACATACCCCCTGCGCGGACCATTACAGTCTCAAACGCACACGAGCTTCTGTTGTGAAAGTCCCTTTACCCACGAATCAATAATTACATTATATGCGACAATTATAATTCACATATAACAATTATAGTAACCACAATTAGTCATCGTAAACCAACCGTATCAATAAGATACAACAATTAAACGATAAACATTTATAATTAAATGCATTTAAGTTCGAAAATGGTTAAAAGAAAACTCAATTCGTTAACGATATACGATAATTCAAAGCTTAACCGACAACGTAACTCGAAACCGAACGAGAATCTGAATTAAAGGAATACGGTTAAAATTTAAACAATTTAATCCATTCTATTACAAAAAATAATCTCTTAAAGAACCTAAAAGATACCCCGAACGATCCCAAAATAAACCGGGAAAGAAATAATAAAAAAAAACAAAACCTTACATAAACAATCTTCATAAAACAATTTTTGGAACCAAAATAGTTATAAAATTTAACCTTCATAGATTCCAAAGCTTAACCTAGAATTTTAACCCTAACTAAATTTTTTTTGGACGAAAGCTTATAAACATGGAATTATAGGCTTTAAACCCAAAATACAATATAAGTAAGGAAATCCCAAATTCAAAGCCATGAATCGATTTCCAAAATAATCAATAGAAATTCTTCCATAATTTGTACCAAAAACTAAACTAGCAAAAGCTTGGAAATGGAGAAAAGGTAACGAAATAATATATATATATACCTTACTATTTGAATTTCCAACAACAATCTTCAAAATCTTGTTTTCTTTCTTTGCTTTTGCTTACTGACGACGAACACCACTCCAGGAAGAAAAATTCTATATTTTTCTTTTTAAAAACACATACACACACCAAGTAGAGTAGGTTGCTATCTGGAAGAAAACTTAAGGAGGTGACCCAAATTAATGGGTTTCCAATTTACACTTAAACCCTCTAGAATAGGAGAATAAAAATAAACTACCCCAAACATTTAATTAAAACAAAAATTCTTACCAAGGGTATTACATGCATAAACTTTGTATTCCTTTGAATTCAAAAAACATATACCCATTGTACTCCATGTAACATGTCTAAGAGTACACGTTTACCATTTTCAATAAATGAATCTCGAAGTACCTTTCCTCTACATATAATTCATTCCGATATTTGGGGACCCTCTCCAATTATTTCTCGAGGAGGTTACCGATACTTCATTACATTCATTGATGATTATAGTCAGTTTACATGGATGTACCCTTTAACTCATCGATCTCAAGCCTATGAATCTTTTTGCCATTTCAAAGCCTTAGTTGAGAATTTATTCTCCACAAAAATCAAACAATTCCAATGTGATGGTGCTCCCGAACTTGTGAAAGGTTCACTTCGAAAATTGGTTGGTAATTCCGGCATAGCCCTTCGAATTTCATGTCCCTACACCCCACAACAAAATGGGGTAGCCGAACGCAAAAATCGTCATCTCTCCGAAATGGCTCGTACTCTATTGTTTCAATCCAATTTACCAAAACGTTTTTGGTATGATGCCTATGCTACTGCGGCATTTTTAATAAATCGTCTTCCATCTCAAACGTTGAGTCATTATTCTCCATATCAACTCTTGTTTAAAAAGGCACCCGATTATAATCTTTTTCGAACATTTGGTTGCCTATGTTACCCTTTTCTTGGCTCAACACGTCAAGACAAATTATCACCCAAATCTTTATCATGTTTGTTTCTTGGATATGCTCCACATCACAAAGGATACATATGTTTAGATCCAATATCCTCCACCACGTACATGTCTCGACATGTCACTTTTCATGAAACAATTTTTCCGGGTGTTAATTCACAAACACCATCCGATCCAACCGTTGTCTTACCATCATTTTCAACGGTTCCTCTTTCTTTCTCACCATCTTCCACTTCAAATTCCGAAACACCTTCCACTTCAAATTCCGAACCACCTTCTACTTCAATACCAACTTCATCCCTACCTTCTCATCCGATGGTCACTCGAACTCGTGACCAAACACGTCTATCCAAAACATTTCCGGATCATTACGTGTATCAAGTGTCCACCGAATCTCCCTCTAACGAGCCACATAATTTTTCTCAAGCTCGTAAATGGTATGGTGGGATGCTATGAAAGTTGAAATTTTCGCCTTGAACTTAAATAACACGTGGGAATTCGTTGCACCACCCTCATGTTCAAATGTGGTTGATTGTAAATGGGTGTACAAAATCAAAAGGTTCAGATGGTACTATAAGTCGGTACAAGGTTCGGTTGGTATTCAAACCGAAAGAATTGATTATACCGAGACATTTAGCCCGGTAGTTAAACCCACAACCGTTCGTTTGGTTCTTTCTATTGCATTTTCACAAGGATGGGATATAAGGCAAGTTGATGTGAATAATGCCTTCCTTCATGGTGATTTAAATGAAACGATCTACATGAAACAACCTCCGGGTTTTGTAGACGAAAAATGTCCCAACCATGTGTGTTTATTAAAGAAAGCTTTATACGGGTTAAAACAAGCACCGCGTGCTTGGTTTGAAAAACTTTCCGGTGCTCTTCAAAGTTTTGGGTTTACTAAGTGTGCATCCGATACGTCACTATTTGTCTATAATTCGGCATCAATTACGGCTTATATTCTTGTGTATGTTGATGATATTATCATCACCGGGATTCGACCGAATTTATTTCTAAAATAATTGAGAAATTACATTCTCAATTTGCTCTAAAAGATTTGGGAAGACTTAACTATTTTTTAGGAGTTCAAGCTACCTTTTCGGAGGCCGTTCTTCACTTATCCCAAAAACGGTACTTATTAGATGTGTTAAATCGTACCAGACTTGGTCAATGCAAGCCTTTGTCTTCTCCTATTTCTCCCGGGCGACAACTCTCAAAATATTCCGGAACACCGTTAATTGATTCTACAACGTATCGGAGTACCGTAGGAGCTTTACAATACTTGTCACTCACTCGGACGGAAATTGCTTATGCCGTTAGTAAAGCCTCTCAATTTTTACAAAGTCCTACCGATGTACATTGGCTTGCGGTCAAAAGAATTTTACGGTACTTAAAAGGCACTCTATCTCATTGACTTTTAATTCAAAAGTCGTCTGAATTTATTATTCATGCATACTCCGATGCCGATTGGGCCGGTTGTCCGGATGATAGAAACAACACGTTGTGGCTCGAACAAGTACCGAGGCGGAATATCGAGCACTTGCTAACTCGGCGGCGAAAATACGGTGGCTTATGATTCTTCTTAATGATCTTAAAATTCCCCTCAAAAGTGCTCCAAATTTATGGTGTGATAATATTGGTGCAACATATTTGGCCGTGAACCCGGTGTTTCATCAACGAACTAAACATCTTGAGATAGATCTACATTTTGTTCGTGATATCGTATTGAATAATCAATTATCGGTGCGTTATGTTTCAACAAATTGGCAACTTGCGGACATCTTGACAAAAGGGTTTCCGGCAACCCGGTTTGATGTATTGAAATCCAAGCTTTGCATTGTTCCCAATGCTTTGCTTGAGGGCGGATGTTAAGTATAAAGAGTTAGTTGAGAATTAGTTGAGATTTGCTAAAGTCACCTAACAATTGTGACTGACAATGTACTTAGTATAAATACTTTGTATTAGTGTAAAGATTAAATAATGAAAATCATAAGGATCACATTGATTCTTTCTCTCCAAAATTCTCTTTCGTTCTCTGTTAATTCTTTCACTTTACATGTATATATAGAGTACATAGCATGTCATGTGAGGTTGAATGTATTCTACTTAATATCGATCAAGAAGATCGTCTTGTTATTATTATTCACTCTCTTTTATTTTCTTTTCTTGTTATATATCGGTGACACAACATGGTTATGTCCTCTACTCCCCATGAAAAAGTGTGTCAAATGCTCGAATCCTAATTTAGCAAACCTTAATACTCACCTACTCTTCCTATTACTCCACTTGGCTAAAATTTTCCGGACTTCACTTCATCTACCCCTTTATCACATCACCTTTTAAAACAATTCTACCTCCCCTCAAAGCAAAAGATTTCAAAGGATGCATTCTACGCACAAAAGTTTGTCCTTCTCAATGGTCTATTCAGCTGAGCCACATCGCTTGTATTGCCCTATTTGGATTCGCATATACCAAATCATCCTCAATTAACTCCATAACTTCCTTTCTGAAATAAAGTTCAATCATGTAGTAACTTTTGACTCTACCTTCAACTTTTGGAATACTCTCAATCTTCTTTTCACCACAAGTTCAAAGGCCTGTACCTCACAATTAATATTTTCACCTAAAACTCTTCAAAAGGGTGAAAGAAGGATACGTTAAAAATAAAAAACATTAATTGTTGGAAAACAATATTCTTTCTAACAACTAATATCATTGTGGCGTACCCGTTAAGGTCCTGGGGATGTGGTGGAATATCCCATCTGCCAAAGGTTCTAATCCAGGCATACACAACAATTGTGGCCAGTGAGGTTTAATCAGGACTGATGTTTATCTTACAGTCATAATTTGCGAAGGGATTAGTCTAGGCATAGCCTAGGACACCCTTCCAAAAAAAAATATCATATGTAGTTCTTGTCCTTTACATCTCACAAGACTTGGATCCGGAATTTGACTCAATTGTCATCAAAAATATCCGTCGTAGTTGTTAGAAAAAATATCATATGTAGTTCTTGTCCTTTAGCATTTCCGTCGAAAATTTGTCACAAAACATTTCCGTCGAAAACCTGTCACAAAACAACTCCGTCGAAAACCTGTCACAAAACAATTCCGTCGAAAATCCCTCAATGAGTTCAATCAAAAATCCGTCGGAAAAAGTTGTCGAAAATCCCTCGTAATTTTCATCAGATTTTCGACGGAACACAGTTATCGACCACATTATAAGCGACGGAACAAAACCGTCGAAAATCCGTCACAAATGTGGATCTTCGATGGATTTTCGACGGAATTTTCCGTCAAAAATACTTCTGTGTTTTGTAGTACTAGTAAAGTCCTTTTACTACCAACCTTGCCTTGTGCTTATCCACCTCTCCTTTCTCATTTAATCTGGTCTCTTGGGAGATCAACAACTTCCCAAGTGTTGTTCTTTAATATAGAATTCATTTCTTTATCCATTGCTTCTTTCCACTTGGTGTCTAAACATGCTTCTTCATAGCTTACTAGACCTGCATCTGAAAAAAGAGCAAAGTCAGCCAGATTATCAAGGTTAATGGATTGGGTGCTTTCATACAGATCTCTTAAACTTTTGGTCTTTCTGCCCTGTTCATTTGTTGAATCAGATGTGCTCTCAGATTCTGTTTGAATAGGACTTGCAGATTCTTGGTTGTTATTTGAAACATCATTTGGAGAAGGATGGTCAGTATCGTCAACAGGTTCATGTTGTTCTTGATCTTCTTCTATTATAGTACATGAACTACCATTTTCATTTATCAGACCCTTCCAGGACTTGTTTTCATCAAATAGGACATCTCTGCTTATAATTACCCTTTGAGTATAAGGGTTATAAATTTTATAAGCTTTAGTATTATAACTATACCCTACAAAAATACCTTTTTCTGATTTTTCATCAAGCTTACCCCTCTTCTGTTTGGGAATATATGCATAGGCCACACATCCAAAAATCCTTAAGTGATTAACACTGGGTTTGTACCCACTCCATGATTCCTGTGGTGTTTTGTTGGCTACCCTCATTGTTACGAATATGTTAGTAATGTATGCAACTAGTACAAAAATGACTTTTTGTGACGGTTTTGAAAAATAGGTTTGTAACAGTTTGATAAAAAAACCGTTACAAAAAGTCACATAAAAAGTTAGAGAATTGTTTTAGTAACGGTTTTTATAAAGAAACGTTACTATTACAAAAAACATAAAATCATAAAGCAACATTTCAGTTAAAAACGTCAATAAAAGGTTCCCTATTGTGACGGTTTATGACGATTTTGAAAAACCGTTGCCGTATGTTGTGACGTTTTTAAAAATCGTTGCCATATAAGACCTTTTAGTAACGGTTTTTGTCTAAATCGTTTCTTTATGTCGTAACGGTTTTAAAAAGCTGTCACCGAAAACTAAAATATGTATAACAACGCTTCTTTGAAAACCGTTTCCAAAAGTCACCATGTTCTATGGCAATGGTTTTGCATAATTTGTGTCACCAAAAGTTAGTGTATGGCAAGGATTTTTGAAAAATTTACATCACCATGTGTCATATGGTGACGGTTTTGACTACGTTACCATATGTGATTCTACGGTAACGATTTTGAAAAATAAATGTCACCATATGTTATGTATGGTGACGGTTTCAAAAAATTATGTCACAATGGTGACAGATTTGTATAATAAATGTCATTATATATCATGCTATGGTGACGGTTAGAATAATAAATGTCCACGTAAGTCATGCTACAATGACGATTTTGTATAATAAATGTGACAATATGTAATGTTATGGTGATAATTTTAAATAATAAGCATTAGCGTACGTCATGCTTAAGTGACCGTTTTGAAAAATAAATGTCAATGTACGTCATGTTACGGTGACAATTTTAAAAATAAACGTCACCCGATACCGTGAAGACAGTAAAACCGTTTTGACATACGGTCATAATGTTCTTCAAGATCTGATCTCAAAAATGAACAACACTTCATCTTTAAGAATTCTTCCCTTGCATGGACAGTGTGCTCAACCGGGTTCCCTATGAATTCAGCATAGATTAGGTTTATGAATTCCTCAGGGGATGAGACTTATTGGACCTGGAGTTGCCTGTATTCTCCAAGACTTGTGTACCGATCTCTAAGACGGCCTTGGGTTATGGTGATAAACCTTCTGATGACTGTGGCAACGTCATAGTATTGGAGTTCTGCTGAGCACCAAGTCAACATTTCAACACTTCTTTCTCTCCATTTAAATGGAGGAATGTCGTCAAAGGTGAATTGTTGATTCGGGTCGGCCTTCGGCGTCTTGTTTTGCCTGGGCTGCCTTGTTTCGGAAGCAGGATCGCCCATTGTAAAATCATCGTCATGCTCAACTGTGGGTTCAGGTTCTGCCATGAACATGTGTTCAAAGGCATCTGTCGGTAGGTCAGTATCATCATCCGTGTGGGATGAGATAATGGGTGCCACAAAAGTGGTGCCAGTGGGTTCTTTTTTACGGGTTAGGGAGTGTAAGAGGGACGTGATGGGGTTTGTTTCACAAATCGGTAGAACGGATGTGGGTGTTGAGGAGGCAACCATTGAGTCATTTTCTCGGAACTCTCTTGTCCGACTGGATGAGGCCCGATCTTGGATGGGTGGGGCTTGGATGGGAGGGGGTCTTTGTGGTGGTCTAGAGTTTCTCTTCTCCTGCTCTGGAGCCCATAAGGCCAGGGACGGGGAGGTTTGTTTCCCATAGAAGGAAGGTAGTGGCTGTGGAGCAAATGACGTCCCTAAAAAGGGAGTAGGTGCCAATCTCCAAGGTTCATCTGATTGGGTTGATGTCCGTTTTTGCCTGTGCTAATTCTCGAGGTCATTGAGCTGAGATTGCAACAACTTCATCTCAGCTTGCTTCTGGCCAAAACCATGTTGCTCGCTGGGAGGGTTTGTGTCGAGCCATCTGAAGAAGTTCAAAATGGAGAGATTCCATTTTTTCTTTGACTTCGTCTATGATGCTGGTGAGAGACCTTACCTTTGTGGTAAGGACTTCTTGGGTCCTTGTGATCTGTGTCTGTTGAGCAAGAATGGCTGTAAGGGCTTGGTTTTGTGCAACAATATTTTCACTCTGCTAGTTGAGAGTGATTTCAGCAGGACTAATAGCAGTGGGAACACCCATTGAGCTAATAGTCGTAGAATTCTTGATCTTCCAATCATGTCTGGTTCGCTGAACCGTATTTTCGAAGGAGGTTAACGTCGGGAACTCAACTTTGTAATTGGAGGACGTGCTGGCTGGAGCAATAACACAACATTCGCCTAGGGGTCGGTCGAATGGCTTGTCTAGCTAGCGACAAGGTGTGTTTATTATCTTCTCTTGGGTGGATGGTATGGAATTCCATCTCTATTGTTCGGGAGACCATAAGGCCATGGACGGAGAGGCGTGTTTAGAACGGAAGGAAGGTAGTGGCTGTGGAGCAAGTGACGTCTCTGAAAAAGGAGTAGGTGCCAATCGCCAAGGTTCTTCTGCTTTAGTTTTATGCCTGTACTGATTCTCGAGGTCATTGAGCTGATACTGCAACGACTTCATCTCAGCTTGCTTTTGGCTAAAAACATGTTGCCCACTTGGTATGGGTTTATGTCGAACCATCTGGAGAAGTTCAAAATGGAGGGTTTCCATTTTTCCTTTGACTTCCTCTATGATGCTGGTGAGAGACCTCACCTTCGTGGTAAGAGTATCTTTGTAGGTAGAGGACGAGCTTGCTTCGTCCTGGCAGTTGCATATATCATAGCAACAGTGTTGGCTTTGTTTGGCTGGTTGAACCATGTGGGTTGTGGGAAAGACTTCTGCTTTTCTATGAGTATAACTAGTTTTGTATAACTGGTCTATATTGGATGCGGATGATTGGCAGAAACTGGCTGAGGATGACCTGGGTAGGGATAGATCTGGATTCATGACTGGGTAGGATGATAGATCTGGGTAACGATAGATCTGTGGGTAGGGATAGATCTGGATAGATCTGGGTAAGGATGGATCTGGGTATATCTGGGTAGGGATAGATCTGTGGGTAGGGATAGATCTGGATTAATGATAGGGTAAGGATAGATCTGTGGGTAGGGATAGATCTGGATAGATCTGGGTAAGGATGGATCTGGGTAGATCTGGGTAAGGATAGATCTGGGTAGGGATAGATCTGGATGGATGACTGGAACTGGATGATGGTCTGGGTAAAGATAGATCTGGGACGGTGACTGGGTAGGGTATTGTTTTCAAGAAATTTCCACTAGTTGAATTTCTTGCTTTCAAGATTGCTGCGACGGCGACTCCTTCCTGTGTCGACTTACCACTTGGACAAGAAACAAAACTTCGAGGAAATCTTCAACACAAATACCGGTCACTCAGTTTATCTGTAAGAATGGTTTTCTGATGTGAGAGATCCGTTTATAAGCGGCAGGGTAGGATGATAGATCTGGGTAAGGATAGATCTGGGTAAGGATAGATCTGGGTAGGGATAGATCTGGATAGTGATAGATCTGGATAGATCTAGGTAAGGATAGATCTGGGTAGGGATAGATCTGACTGGGTAGGATGATGATCTGGGTAAGGATAGATCTGGATAGCTGACTGGAACTGGATGATGATCTGGGTAAAGATAGATCTGGGATGGTGACTGGGTAGGGTATTGTTTTCAAGAGATTTCAACAGGGGCTATAACTTGCGTTCAAGATTGCTGCGACGGCGGCTCCTTCCTGTGTCGACTTACCACTTGTACAAGAAACAAAACTCGATGAAATCTTTAACAACAAATACCGGTCACTCAGTTTATCTGTAAGAATGGTTTTCTGATGTGAGATATCCGTATATAAGCGGCAGTCACAGAGCATACTAATCCGATTCCGTCAAGATAAAAGAGAGGTCTGGCTCTGATACCAATAAGGGATTCCTATGAAAGTAGTAGCGGAACGGGCTGGATCATGGGACGGTAGGGAGGACTTGGATATTGGTCACTGGTGGGGACTGGTGGTGACTGGTGGTAGACTGGTGGTTGAGGGGTGGTTGATCATCTAGGACTGGTGGTAGACCATTATACTACTAAGTACTACTAAGAACAAAGAAGAACAAAGAAAGAAGTATATGAACAAAGAGAGAAACTAGAGAGAATTATAGAAAGCTATGTATATTTCTTTCTAAGATGTTTTTCCGGTGTGTCTTACAAGTGATGAGGAGCCTTCCTTTTATAGGCAAGGAAAAGGCTTTCTTACATAAGCATGACATAAGCCATGCATCACAACTAATAATGCAACTAATAATGCTCTATGAGGTAAGCACTTACATCACTTGAAAGTGACAAGTTACTTCCTTTATACACACAAATACTCTTAAAGGAAATACTGGAAAGTAAATACGGAAAGTAAATACTGAAAGTAAATACAGGATAGGGAATAATTATTAAGGCAAAGCTTTAATAATTATCGGCAATCACGGAGCTGGTTGCTGGGCCTTGGGGTACTATTTCCAGCGGGAGTCTGGGTGAGATGGGTCGTCTTCATATGGATCATAATCAGCATCATCATCGAGATAATAATAGCTGTCTCTGTCTAGATCGAAATCGTCTTTAGAGGAATCAATATCTTTTGTAGGATGATTACTAGACCATTGACAGAGTGTTTCCTTCCATAAGACTATATCAGGATGTTCTGAGATGGACTCATCATCTGAGAGATCAGAATAAGCAATGGAGCATAAGGTTCTGTCAGAAATCTCGTCATCGAGAGAGTAGAGGGACTCGAGATCCGAAATATCCACCGGCTCTACTAGATTTAGAGCTTGGATCAGCGACTGGGACTTTCTCTTGTCTTTACAGTCTCGTGCATAGTGTCCCTTTTTGTTACAAATGTAACACCTGTCTGAGCTTCTCCCCCTGTGTGATCTCTTCTTTAAAAACTTCCATGTCTTATCTCCTGTTTTTCTGTAAGAATTCTTTAAATTCTTAAACTGAGGCTTCTTCTCCTTGTGAGAGCACTCACATGAAGAGTTGGTCTTGCATTTTATTTGCAGGTACTTATCATTGCAGGCAGGTCCGAGCGTTTTTCTCGTCTTTTCAAATTCTAGGAAGAACTTTTGATGGTCGTAGAGCTTGGCCAGTGCATTGAGTATCAACTGGTAGAGTTCTCCGAGCGTGGCATTGGCTAATGAGACGTTCTTCTGTTCTAAGAATCTGAACGATTCGTTTGCAAGCGACTCTGGGAAAGAGTTAACGAAGACTTGTTTAAGATTGACATCGTCGATACCGTGAAGACAGTAAAACCGTTTTGACATACGGTCATAATGTTCTTCAAGATCTGATCTCAAAAATGAACAACACTTCATCTTTAAGAATTCTTCCCTTGCATGGACAGTGTGTTCAACCGGGTTCCCTATGGATTCAGCATAGATTAGGTTTATGAATTCCTCAGGGGATGAGACTTGTTGGACCTGGAGTTGGCTGTATTCTCCAAGACTTGTGTACCAATCTCTAAGACGGCCTTGGGTTCTGGTGATAAACCTTCTGATGACTGTGGCGACGTCATAGTATTGGAGTTCTGCTGAGCACCAAGTCAACATTTCAACACTTCTTTCTCTCCATTTAGATGGAGGAATGTCGTCAAAGGTGAATTGTTGATTCGTGTCGGCCTTCGGGGTCTTGTTTTGCCTGGGCTGCCTTGTTTCGGAAACAACATCGCCCATTGTGAAAGCATCGTCATGCTCAACTGTGGGCTCAGGTTCTGCCATGAACATGTGTTCAAAGGCATCTGTCGGTAGGTCAGTATCATCATCTGTGTGGGATGAGATAATGGGTGCCACAAAAGTGGTGCCAGTGGGTTCCTTTTTACGGGCTTGGGAGTGTAAGAGGGACGAGATGGGGTTTGTTTCACAAATCGGTAGAACGGATGTGGGTGTTGAGGAGGCGACCATTGAGTCATCTTCTCGGAACTCTCTTGTCCGACTGGATGAGGCACGATCTTGGATGGGTGGGGCTTGGATGAGAGGGGGTCTTTGTGGTGGTCTAGAGTTTCTCTTCTCCTGCTCTGGAGCCCATAAGGCCAGGGACGGAGAGGTTTGTTTCCCATGGAAGGAAGGTAGTGGCTGTGGAGCAAATGACGTCCCTAAAAAGGGAGTAGGTGCCAATCTCCAAGGTTCATCTGATTGGGTTGATGCCCGTTTTTGCCTGTGCTGATTCTTGAGGTCATTGAGCTGAGATTGTAACAACTTCATCTTAGCTTGCTTCTGGCCAAAAACATGTTGCTCGCTGGGCAAGGGTTTGTGTCGAGCCATCTGAAAAAGTTCAAAATGGAGAGATTCCATTTTTTCTTTGACTTCGTCTATGATGCTGGTGAGAGACCTTACCTTTGTGGTAAGGACTTCTTGGGTCCTTGTGATCTGTGTCTGTTGAGCAAGGATGGCTGTAAGGGCTTGGTTTTGTGCAACAACATTTTCACTCTGCCAGTTGAGAGTGATTTCAGCAGGACTAATAGCAGTGGGAACACCCGTTGAGCTAATAGTCGTAGGATTCTTGATCTTCCAATCATGTCTGGTTCGCTGAACCGTATTTTCAAAGGAGGTTAAAGGCGGGAACTCAACTTCGTAATTGGAGGACATGCTGGCTGGAGCAATAACACAACATTCGCCTAGGAGTCGGTCGAATGGCTTGTCTGGCTGGCGACAAGGTGTGTTTGTTATCTTCTCTTGGGTGGATGGTATGGAATTCCATCTCTCTTGTTCGGGAGACCATAAGGCCATGGACGGAGAGGCGTGTTTAGAACGAAAGGAAGGTAGTGGCTGTGGAGCAAGTGACATCCCTGAAAAAGGAGTAGGTGCCAATCGCCAAGGTTCTTCTGCTTTAGTTTTATGCCTGTACTGATTCTCGAGGTCATTGAGCTGATACTGCAACGACTTCATCTCAGCTTGCTTATTGGTATCATAGCCTAACCTCTCTTTTATCTAGACGGAATCGGATTAGTATGCTCTGTGACTACCGCTTATAAACGGATCTCTCACATCAGAAAACCATTCTTACAGATAAACTGAGTGACCGGTATTTGTGTTGAAGATTTCCTCGAAGTTTTGTTTCTTGTCTAAGTGGTAAGTCGACACAGGAAGGAGCCGTCGTCGCAGCAATCTTGAAAGCAAGAAATACAACCAGTGGAAATTTCTTGAAAACAATACCCTACCCAGTCACCGTCCCAGATCTATCTTTACCCAAACCATCATCCAGTTCCAGTCATCCATCCAGATCTATCCCTACCCAGATCTATCCTTACCCAGATCTACCCAGATCCATCCTTACCCAGATCTATCCTGATCTATCCCTACCCACAGATCTATCCTTACCCAGATCTATCATCATACCCAGTCATGAATCCAGATCTATCCCTACCCAGGTCATCCTCAGCCAGTTTCCGCCAATCATCCGCATCCAATATAGACCAGTTATACAAAACTAGTTATACTCATAGAATAGCAGAAGTCTTTCCCACAACCCACATGGTTCAACCAGCCAAACAAAGCCAACACTGTTGCTATGATATATGCAACTGCCAGGACGAAGCAAGCTCGTCCTCTACCTACGAAGATACTCTTACCACGAAGGTGAGGTCTCTCACCAGCATCATAGAGGAAGTCAAAGGAAAAATGGAAACCCTCCATTTTGAACTTCTCCAGATGGTTCGACATAAACCCATACCAAGTCGTTGCAGTATCAGCTCAATGACCTCGAGAATCAGTACAGGCATAAAACTAAAGCAGAAGAACCTTGGCGATTGGCACCTACTCCCTTTTCAGGGACGTCATTTTCTCCACAGCTACTACCTTCCTTCCGTTCTAAACACGCCACTACGTCCATGGTCTTATGGTCTTCCGAACAAGAGAGATGGAATTCCATACCATCCACCCAAGAGAAGATAACAAACACACCTTGTCGCCAGCCAGACAAGCCATTCGACCGACCCCTAGGCGAATGTTGTGTTATTTCTCCAGCCAGCACGTCCTCCAATTACGAAGTTGAGCACCCGCCGTTAACCTCCTTCGAAAATACGGTTCAGCGAACCAGACATGATTGGAAGATCAAGAATCCTACGACTATTAGCTCAACGGGTGTTCCCACTGCTATTAGTCCTGCTGAAATCACTCTCAACTGGCAGAGTGAAAATGTTGTTGCACAAAACCAAGCCCTTACAGCCATCCTTGCTCAACAGACACAGATCACAAGGAACCAAGAAGTCCTTACCACAAAGGTAAGGTCTCTCACCAGCATCATAGACGAAGTTAAAGAAAAAATGGAATCTCTCCATTTTGAACTTCTTCAGATGGCTCGACACAAACCCTTGGCCAGCGAGCAACATGTTTTTGGCCAGAAGCAAGCTGAGATGTAGTTGTTGCAATCTCAGCTCAATGACCTCGAGAATCAGCACAGGCAAAAACGGACATCAACCCAATCAGATGAACCTTGGAGATTGGCACCTACTCCCTTTTTAGGGACGTCATTTGCTCCACAGCCACTACCTTCCTTCCATGGGAAACAAACCTCTCCGTCCCTGGCCTTATGGGCTCCAGAGCAGGAGAAGAGAAACTCTAGACCACCACAAAGACCCCCTCCCATCCAAGCCCCACCCATCCAAGATCGGGCCTCATCCAGTCGGACAAGAGAGTTCCGAGAAGATGACTCAATGGTTGCCTCCTCAACACCCACATCCGTTCTACCGATTTGTGAAACAAACCCCATCTCGTCCCTCTTACACTCCCTAGCCCGTAAAAAGGAACCCACTGGCACCACTTTTGTGGCACCCATTATCTCATCCCACACGGATGATGATACTGACCTACCGAAAGATGCCTTTGAACACCTGTTCATGGCAGAACCTGAGCCCACAGTTGAGCATGACGATGCTTTCAAAATGGGCGATGCTGCTTCCGAAACAATCCAGCCCAGGCAAAACAACACCCCGAAGGCCGACACGAATCAACAATTCACCTTTGACGATATTCCTCCATCTAAATGGAGAGAAAGAAGTGTTGAAATGTTGACTTGGTGCTCAACAGAACTCCAATACTATGACGTTGCCACAGTCATCAGAAGGTTTATCACCAGAACCCAAGGCCATCTTAGAGATTGGTACACAAGTCTTGGAGAATACAGGCAACTCCAGGTCCAACAAGTCTCATCCCCTGAGGAATTCATAAACCTAATCTATGCTGAATTCATAGGGAACCCGGTTGAGCACAATGTCCATGCAAGGGAAGAATTCTTAAAGATGAAGTGTTGTTCATTTTTGAGATCAGATCTTGAAGAACATTATGACCGTATGTCTAAACGGTTTTACTGTCTTCACGGTATCGACAATGTCAATCTTATACAAGTCTTCGTTAACTCTTTCCCAGAGTCGCTTGCAAATGAATCGTTCAGATTCTTAGAACAGAAGAACGTCTCATTACCCAATGCCACGCTCGGAGAACTCTATCAGTTGATACTCAATGCACTGGCCAAGCTCTGCGACCATCAAAAGTTCTTCACAGAATTTGAAAAGACGAGCAAAACGCTCGGACCTGCCTGCAATGATAAGTACCTGCAAATAAAATGCAAGACCAACTCTTCATGTGAGTGCTCTCACAAGGAGAAGAAGCCTCAATTTAAGAATTTAAAGAATTCTGACAGAAAAACAGGAGATAAGACATGGAAGTTTTTAAAGAAGAGATCACACAGGGGGAGAAGCTCATACAGGTGTTACATCTATAACAAAAAGGGACACTTTGCACGAGACTGTAAAGACAAGAGAAAGTCACAGTCGCTGATCCAAGCTCTCAATCTAGTAGAGCCGGTGGATATTTCGGATCTCGAGTCCCTCTACTCTCTCGATGACGTGATTTCTGACAGAACCTTGTGCTCCATTGCTTATTCAGATCTCTCAGATGATGAGTCCATCTCAGAACATCCGGATATAGAGGTGTTTATGGTAAAACCACTCGAAGTCTTCCAGGCTGGTCAACCACACACCCTAGTTCCTCATCACACCAAGATGCCATCATCACAAAAACCCCAACCAGTACCCCTAGCGAAAGTCCATCTCCTCACCTCTACAGACTCCAAACCAATCCTCGTGACTGCGTTTTTTGATACAGGATCCTCAGTTTCAATATTGAATCCTGACATCCTACCCCAGAGTTACTGGCTACCATACCACAAGCACTACCTTGCGGCCAACGGAACTACGTTTGTCATTTATAAGATCAGTGTTCCTATCTTCATCAGACTTTTTCCTAAGTGTGTTGTCAAACACAGACTGTTAAGATCAAGCTCCCATGGAAAGGATCTTCTCATTGGATTTGACATCCTCCACAAACTACGAGGCCTAAAGTACGAAGAACAAGGACTCTGTTACAAGAGTTTTCTGAATCCATGGAGTCCGGTTCAAAATCTTTATATGTCTTCAACCCCCACCATAGAAGACGTGATTATTCCTTCTTCCTGTGCTCCAAACCGCCCAGATTTCCTTGCCAAACTACAGATTGAAGCAGTAAAAGCAACAAAGCAACTTGCTGATGTGGGGCCACTTCTAAAGATTCCTACAAAAACCGACAAAAGGATACTCCAGACTGACTCATGTGATAAGTACTGGGGAGCAGTACTACTGGTAGAAGACAAATGCGGGGCCAGAACAATATGTGGCTACAAATGTGGCATGCTCAAAGAATCCGAGCAGCACTACCACTCCGCACTCAAAGAGGTCCTTGCTATAAAAAAGGGAATTAAAAGATTCCAAATCCATCTTGTCGGACAAGATTTTCAAATCGAAATGGACATGTCACTATTCTCACGCATGCTCCAAATCAAAATAAAGATGCTCTCAAAAGCACAGCTTTTGAGGTGGACAGATTGGTTCCTACAGTGGAAATTTACAGGGAAACAAATCGAAGGGTCAGGAAGAAATCTCGCAGTTCTTCGGTCAAAACCAAGGCACTATAAAAGCAATGATCCTAGCTTCCAACAAAGCATGGTAAATCCTTGTGTTTTCACTATGGATAAAAGCTTTCCCAGTTCTTCCACTCCCCAAGAAACCCTAGCTGACCTAACCCTGGCTCAAAGGTCAGTACTGAATTGGAAGACGTTCTATAACGTCCTCCTTGCCAAGCATGGTCCCATTTTAAAAAACCACATGGTCCACCCAGAATACCCCATCCTGAACATCTTCCACATCCACGATCTGTTCAGACTGCCCAAACAAGCCCTATGTTTCTTCTGGTACTTCTTTGAAACCCACACCATTGCCATCACCTTCAATGCTTGCAAACTGTTCACTTACCTGTTCCAGTGCCAGTTTGAGCATGTTCCCAAAGAGTCTAAACATCTGTTTACCCTCTTCCAATGTTTCCTCCCAGCACACCAATGGGTCCAACGACTACACATAAGCCAAAAAACTTATGCGGTCATCTTCTACAAAAGACCCTGCTCTTTCTTGCCTGCTGCTGCTGTTGGTGGCGAACAGTCAATGGTTTATCATTTCCCCACGTCCTTCATCCACGCCTGGCATGATATCAACCCCTCCAACAGAACGTTCAAAATACGCCATACTCAACAGTTACTGGACCTACGACATGCACTGATAAACACAAATCGTGTTGTCCTCGAATCTGTTCCTATTGCAGTCATAGAAGGAAATGAAACATGGCCAGAAGGAAATCCTGATACAACCTTATGGGAGGAGACCCTATGTCAATGGTTCGATACTCATCTTGCGAAAGATATTGTCTCCTCTGATGATGATTTCGACCTGGATGAAAATCCAGATGACTACTATTATCTTGGAGAAGTCAATGACTATGATCCATATGAAGACGACTCGTCTCACCCAGACTCCCGCTGGAAATAGTACCCCAAGGCCCAGCAACCAGCTCCGTGATTGCCGATAATTATTAAAGCTTTGCCTTAATAATTATTCCCTATCCTGTATTTACTTTAAGTATTTACTTTCCGTATTTACTTTCCAGTATTTCCTTTAAGAGTATTTGTGTGTATAAAGGAAGTAACTTGTCACTTTCAAGTGATGTAAGTGCTTACCTCATAGAGCATTATTAGTTGTGATGCATGGCTTATATCATGCTTATGTAAGAAAGCCTTTTCCTTGCCTATAAAAGGAAGGCTCCTCATCACTTGTAAGACACACCGATCCAAGTCCTACCTACTGTCCCATGATCCAGCCCGTTCCGCTACTCCTTTCATAGGAATCCCTTATTTGGTATCAGAGCCTAACCTCTCTTTTATCTTGACGGAATCGGATTAGTATGCTCTGTGACTGCCGCTTATAAACGGATCTCTCACATCAGAAAACCCTTCTTACAGATAAACTGAGTGACCGGTATTTGTTGTTAAAGATTTCATCGAGTTTTGTTTCTTGTACAAGTGGTAAGTCGACACCGGAAGGAGCCACCGTCACAACAATCTTGAACGCAAGTTATAGCACATGTTGAAATCTCTTGAAAACAGTACCCTACCCAGTCACCATCCCAGATCTATCTTTACCCAGATCATCATCCAGTTCCAGTCAGCTATCCAGATCTATCCTTACCCAGATCATCATCCTACCCAGACAGATCTATCCCTACCCACAGATCTATCCCTACCCAGACCTATCCTTACCCAAATCTATCCAGATCTATCCCTACCCACAGATCTATCCTTACCCAGATCCATCATCCTACCCAGTCATGAATCCAGATCTATCCCTACCCAGATCACCCTCCAGTTTCCGCCAATCATCCGCATCCAATATAGACCAGTTATATAAAACTAGTTATAGTCATAGAATAGCAGAAGTCTTTCCCACAACCCACATGGTTCAGCCAGCCAAACAAAGCCAACACTGTTGCTATAATATATGCAACTGCCAGGACGAAGCAAACTCGTCCTCTACCTACGAAGATACTCTTACTACGAAGGTGAGGTCTCTTACCAGCATCATAGATGAAGTCAAAAGGAAAAATGAAACCCTCCATCTTGAACTTCTCCAGATGGTTCGACATAAACCCATACCAAGTGAGCAACATGTTTTTAGCCAAAAGCAAGCTGAGATGAAGTCGTTGCAGTATCAGCTCAATGACCTTGAAAATCAGTACAGGCATAAAAGTAAATCAGAAGAACCTTGGCGATTGGCACCTACTCCCTTTTCAAGGACGTCACTTGCCCCACAACCACTACCTTTCTTCCGTTCTAAACACGCCTCTCCGTCCATGGAATTATGGTCTCCCGAACAAGAGAGATGGAATTCCAAACCACCCATCCAAGATTGTACTTCATCCAACCAGACAGAAGAGTTTCGAAATGATGACTCAAGGGTCGCCTCTTCAACACCCACAACGATTCTACCCATTAGCGAGACAAACCCCACATACAAAGACGAACCCACAAACCCGACGTTTGTGGCACCCATTACCCCGTCCTTCTTACACTCCCTAGCCCACAAAGACGAACCCACAAACCCTACATTTGTGGCACCCATTATCTCATCCCATACGGATGAAGATTCCAACCTACCAACAGATGCCTTTGAACACTTGTTCATGGCAGAACCCGATCCCACAGTCGAACGAGAGTATGATGATACTTTCACGATGGGCAATGCTGCTTCCGAAACAAGACAAACCAGGCAGCAACATAAAACCCCGAAGGCTGATACAAACCAACAATTCACCTTTGACGACATCCCTCCATCTAGATGGAGAGACCGAAGTGTTGAAATGTTGACTTGGTGCTCAGCAGAACTCCAATACTATGACGTCGCTACAGTGATCAGAAGATTTATCACTAGAGCCCAGGGCCGTCTTAGATATTGGTACACAGACCTTGGAGAGTACAGACAACTACAACTCCAACAAGTCTCATCCCCCGAAGAATTCATAAGCATCATCTATGCAGAATTCATAGGGAGCCATGTCGGGCACACTGTCCATATGAAGGAAGAGTTTTTGAAAATGAAGTGCTATTCATTTTTAAAGACAGATCTAGAAGAACATTACGACCGTATGTCAAAACGGTTTTATTGTATTCATGGTATCGACGATGTCAACCTCAAACAGGTCTTCCTCAATTCCTTCCCAAAGTCGCTTGCAAACGAATCGTTCAAATTCCTGGAACAGAAGAACGTATCGTTAGCCAATGCCACACTTGGTGAACTCTACCAGTTGGTACTCAATGCATTAGCCAAGCTCTGCGACCATCAGAAATTCTTCACAGAATTTGAAAAGACGAGCAGAACGCTCGAACCGGCCTGTAATGACAAGTACCTACAGAAAAAGTGCAAGACCAACTCTTCCTGTGAGTGCTCTCACAAAGAGAAGAAGCCTCAACTTAAGAATTTCAGAAATTCTTACAACCGGATGAAGGATAGAAGATGGAAGTTTTTAAAAAGGAAGCTACACAGAGGAAGAAGCTCAGACAGATGTTACATCTGTAACAGAAAGGGACACTTTGCAAAAAACTGCAAACACAAGAGAAAGTCTCAATCTCTAATCCAAGTTCTTAACCTAGTTGAGCCAATGGACATTTCAGATCTCGAGTCCCTCTACTCCCTCGAAGATGAGATTACTGACAGACCCCTGAGCTCCATTGCTTATTCAGACTTCTCAGAAGATGCGTCCATCTCAGAGCACCCAGACATAAACGTGTTCATGATAAGACCACTCAAAGTCTCCCAAGCTGGCCACCCGCACATCCCATCCCCCCATCCATCCAAGATATTATCATTACAAACACCCCAACCAACACCCATAGCCAAAGTACATCCCCTCACTTCTACCTACTCCAGACCAATCTCCGTAATTGCTTTCTTTGATACAAGAGCTTCAGTTTCAATATTGAATCCTGACATCTTACCCCAAAGCTATTGGCGACCACACCACCAACACTTCCTTGCGGCCAGTGGAAACACTTTTGTCATTGATAAAATCAGCATTCCTATTTTTATCAGACTTTTCCTAAATGTGTTGTCAAACACAGACTGTTAGGATCAAGTTCCCATGGCAAAGATCTTCTCATCGGATTTGATATCCTCCACAAATTGCCAGGATTAAGGTATGCAGAACAAGGTCTCCGTTATAAGAGCTTTCTGAACCCATGGAGCCTCGTCCCAAACCTTTACATGACATCAGCCCCTACCATGGAAGATATAAAGAAGGAGATTATTCTTTCTTCCTGTGCTACGAATCACTTGGATTTCCTAACCAAAAACGACTCCCCGTTATGGTTAAATCCATCCTTCTTCGTCAGCCTCACATTTAAACAAAATGAAGATGTTAACCCAACTAAGGCAAGTCACCCCGGGATGAACCCTGACCACTTTCAACTAGCGGTCCAGGAATGTTCAGAGCGAGTTAGTCAAGGAATTATCGAGACTACTACCTCACCATAGGCATGTGAGGCATTCTACGTCAACAAAAGAAGTGAGCAAGTTCGTGGACAACTACGACTGGTCATAAATTACCAGCCCCTGAATCACTTTCTAGCCGACGATAAATTCCCATTACCACAGAAAAGATCTCTGTTCGAGTCTCTGACCAATGCAAGGATACTATCCAAGTTTAATCTCAAAGCAGGTTTCTGGCAACTTGGAATACATCCTGATGATAGGCCAAAAACCGCCTTTTGCATCCCTGACCATCACTACCAGTGGAACGTCATGCCTTTTGGTCTAAAGAATGCTCCCTCAGTTTTCCAAAAAGCCATGACAAGGATCTTTGAGCCTATCCTTCAGCATACCCTGGTTTACATTGATGACATCCTCTTGTTTTCCCCGGATGAAGACTCACATGTTGAGCTACTGTCGCAATTTCACTCCATCGTCAAAAAACATGGGATCATGTTATCAGAAAATAAGATGGTGATAGGAGTCAGTTTTATCGACTTTCTTGGCATGCAGATGACGGATGGAAAATACCAACCGCAGCCGCACATATCCCAAGAATTGCACAAATTTCCCGACGAGCTGACATCACAGAAGGAAATCCAACAGTTCCTTGGCCTGGTTAATTATATGGCTGAATTTTTGCCGAAGTTATCGTGCCATACTGTTCACCTATTTCCTATGCTGAAAAAGGGGCCACCCCTCTAGAGCGAAAAACAGACCTCAGCAGTAAAAGCAATAAAACAACTTGCTGATGTGATGCCCCCTTTAAAGATTCCTACAGCGACCGACAAAAGAATACTCTAGACTGATGCAAGCGATGACTACTGGGGAGCAGTACTGTTAGTAGAAGACAAAAGTGGACCCAGAACGATATGTGGCTACAAAAGTGGCACGTTCAAAGATTCTGAGAAACATTACCACTCCACTTTCAAGGAAATTCTTGCAGTCAAAAGAGGAATTGAAAGGTTCCAATTCCATCTAGTCGGTCATGATTTCCAGATCGAAATGGACATGTCATCTTTCCCAAGAATGCTGCAGTTCAAAAGAAGGATGCTCCCTGAGGCACAACTTTTAAGATGGGCAAATTGGTTCTGTCAATGGAAGTTCACCGTGAGACATATCAAAGGATCTGAAAATATCCTTGCCGATTTCTTGTCTCGTCCGAAGGGCTATAAAAACCACATCCAGAAAGAAGCCCAACATGTCCTTCCTCACAAGATCATCCCGATGGTTTTTCCCATAGCACGTGCTGGTACCCCAGAATCTTCTGCCCGACGCAATGTTCAAACCACAGGCAGACCATCTTCACAGACTATCTCTGACGTTCTCCCTACCATGGCACTTCCAACCGAGGTCTTAGAAGTCATCGCCGAGTTAACTTTCAGAGACAGATCGCAGCTACACTACCGAACCTTCTTCATTATCCTTCTCCGAAAACATGGATTTTTCATGAGAAACCTCTTATTTCACCCCGATTACCCTTTTCTCAATGTCTTCCATTTCCATGATCTATACAGGTTCCCAAAAGAAGCTTTGTGTTTTTCTGGTATCTGTTCGAAGCCCACACCACCGCCATCACTTTCAACGCACAAAAGCTGGTTCAATACCTCTTCCTATGCCAGTTTGGCCATGTTCCGAAGCAAGCAATGGGAATCTTCATACTGCTGCAATGGTTCCTACCAGCTCATTTATGGATCCCCCAACTATCTGTATCCAAGAAGAGGTACACACTAATCATGTTCCACAGACCCTGTTCGGCAGCCATCAAACAGCCTCACTCTATTGTTTATCACTCTCCCTCAGCCTACATCCATGAGTGGAGTAATAGCAACTGTGCAAGCCGATCATTAGAGAAAAGATTCCCTGACAGGTTCTTATCAAACCGGCTTAACCTAGCCAACGCCAATAACGTTGAACATGGTTCCATCCCAGCAAATGTCTTACTCAATGAAGACATATGGTCTACCGAACACCCAGTCTCCTCTCTCAGGATTACTACCACGGATCAATGGTCAAGAACCCACCTCTCCCCGACAATAGACACTTCTGATGAATCTGGCTCAGACAGCGATGGAGAAGCATACACAGTCGTCTACCCAAATCACTAATATTATCCCAAGATCCGTTTCGACCTGGATGAAAACCCAGATGACTACTATTATCTTAAAGAGGATAATGAATACGATCCATATGAAGACGACCCGTCTCACCCAGACTCCCGCTGGAAATAGTACCCCAAGGCCCAGCAATCAGCTCCGTGATTGCCGATAATTATTAAAGATTTGCCTTAATAATTATTCCCTATCCTGTATTTACTTTCCGTATTTACTTTCCAGTATTTCCTTTTTGAGTATTTGTGTGTATAAAGGAAGTAACTTGTCACTTTCAAGTGATGTAAGTGCTTACCTCATAGAGCATTATTAGTTGCATTATTAGTTGTGATGCATGACTTATGTCATTCTTATGTAAGAAAGCCTTTTCCATTCCTATAAAAGGAAGGCCCCTCATCACTTGTAAGACACACCGAAAAAACATCTTAGAAAGAAATATACATAACTTTCTATAATTATCTCTAGTTTCTCTCATTGTTCATATACTTCTTTCTTTGTTCTTAGTTGTTCTTAGTAGTTCTTAGAAGCATAATGGTCTATCACCAGTCCTAGATGATCAACCACCCCTCAACCACCAGTCTACCACCAGTCACCACTATCCAAGTCCTACCTACCGTCCCATGATCCAGCCCGTTCCGCTACTCCTTTGATAGGAATCCCTTATTGGTATCAGAGAATCAGTACAGGCATAAAACTAAAGCAGAAGAACCTTGGCGATTAGCACCTACTCCCTTTTCAGGGACGTCACTTGCTCCACAGCCACTACCTTCCTTCCGTTCTAAACACGTCTCTCCGTCCATGGCCTTATGGTCTCCCGAACAAGAGAGATGGAATTCCATACCATCCACCCAAGAGAAGATAACAAACACACCTTGGCTCGACACAAACCCTTGCCCAGCGAGCAACATGTTTTTGGCCAGAAGCAAGCTGAGATGAAGTTGTTGCAGTCTCAACCCAATGACCTCCAGAATCAGCACAGGCAAAAACGGGCATCAACCCATTCAGATGAACCTTGGAGATTGGCACCTACTCCCTTTTTAGGGACGTCATTTGCTCCACAGCCACTACCTTCCTTCCATGGGAAACAAACCTCTCTGTCCCTGGCCTTATGGGCTCCAGAGCAGGAGAAGAGAAACTCTAGACCACCACAAAGACCCCCTCCCATCCAAGCCCCACCCATCCAAGATCGGGCCTCATCTAGTCGGACAAGAGAGTTCCGAGAAGATGACTCAATGGTCGCCTCCTCAACACCCACATCCGTTCTACCGATTTGTGAAACAAACCCCATCTCGTCCCTCTTACACTCCCTAGCCCGTAAAAAGGAACCCACTGGCACCACTTTTGTGGCACCCATTATCTCATCCCACACGGATGATGATACTGACCTACCGACAGATGCCTTTGAACACCTGTTCATGGCAGAACCTGAGCCCACAGTTAAGCATGACGATACTTTCACAATGGGCGATGCTGCTTCCGAAACAAGGCAACCCAGACAAAACAAGACCCCGAAGGCCGACACGAATCAACAATTCACCTTTGACGGCATTCCTCCATCTAAATGGAGAGAAAGAAGTGTTGAAATGTTGAATTGGTGCTCAGCAGAACTCCAATACTATGACGTTGCCACAATCATCAGAAGGTTTATCACCAGAACCCAAGGCCATCTTAGAGATTGGTACACAAGTCTTGGAGAATACAGGCAACTCCAGGTCCAACAAGTCTCATCCCCTGAGGAATTCATAAACCTAATCTATGCTGAATTCATAGGGAACCCGGTTGAGCACACTGTCCATGCAAGGGAAGAATTCTTAAAGATGAAGTGTTGTTCGTTTTTGAGATCAGATCTTGAAGAACATTACGACCGTATGTCAAAACGGTTTTACTGTCTTCACGGTATCGACGATGTCAATCTTAAACAAGTCTTCGTTAACTCTTTCCCAGAGTCGCTTGCAAACGAATCGTTCAGATTCTTAGAACAGAAGAACGTCTCTTTTGCCAATGCCACGCTCGCAGAACGCTACCAGTTGATACTCAATACACTGGCCAAGCTCTGCGACCATCAAAAGTTCTTCACAGAATTTGAAAAGACGAGCAAAACGCTCGGACCTGCCTGCAATGATAAGTACCTGCAAATAAAATGCAAGACCAACTCTTCATGTGAGTGCTCTCACAAGGAGAAGAAGCCTCCGTTTAAGAATTTAAAGATTTCTTACAGAAAAACAGGAGATAAAACATGGAAGTTTTTATAGAAGAGATCACGCAGGGGGAGAAGCTCAGACAGGTGTTACATCTGTAACAAAAAGGGACACTTTGCACGACACTGTAAAGACAAGAGAAAGTCCCAGTCGCTGATCCAAGCTCTTAATCTGGTAGAGCCAATGGATATTTCGGATCTCGAGTCCCTCTACTCTCTCGATGACGAGATTTTTGACAGAACCTTGTGCTCCATTTCTTATTCAGATCTCTCAGATAATGAGTCCATCTCAGAACATCCGGATATAGAGGTGTTTATGGTAAAACCACTCGAAGTCTTCCAGGCTGGTCAACCACACACCCTAGTTCCTCATCACACCAAGATGCCATCATCACAAAAACCCCAACCAGTACCCCTAGCCATGGTCCATCTCCTCACATCTACAAACTCCAAACCAATCCCCGTGATTGCGTTCTTTGATACAGGATCCTCAGTTTCAATACTGAATCCTGACATCCTACCCCAAAGTTACTGGCTTCCATACCACCAGCATTACCTTGCGGCCAATGGAAACACGTTTGTCATTGATAAGATCAGTGTTCCTATCTTCATCAGGCTTTTTCCTAAGTGTGTTGTCAAACATAGATTGTTAGGATCAAGTTCCCATGGAAAGGATCTTCTCATAGGATTCGATATCCTCCACAAACTTCCGGAGCTAAGGTATGAATAACAAGGACTCTGTTATAAAACCTTTCTGAATCCATGGAGTCCAGTTCCAAGTTTTTATACGGCATCAGCCCCCACCTTCGAAGACATGAAACAAAGGATTTTTCCTTCTTCCTGTGCTTCAAATCACTCAGCCACAAAACAGACTGAAGCAGCAAAAGTATCAAGACAACTTGCTGATGTGGGGCCACTTTTAAAGATTCCTACAGAAACCGACAAAAGGATACTCCAGGCTGACTCGAATGATAAGTACTAAGGAGCAGTACTACTGATAGAAGACAAAAGCGGGGCCAGAACGATATGTGGCCACAAAAGTGGCACGTTCAAAGAATCCAAGCATCACTACCACTCCACGCTCAAAAAGGTCCTTGCTGTCAAAAGGGGAATTAAAAGATTCCAAACCCATCTTGTCGGACAAGATTTACAGATCGAGATGGATATGTCGCTTTTCCCACACATGCTCCAAGAGAAAGGAAAGATGCTCCCAAAAGCACAGCTTTTACGGTGGACTGATTGGTTCTTACAGTGGAAGTTTACAGTGAAACAAATCAAAGGGTCAGAAAGTAATTTCACTATAAATGCAGTGATTATAGCATCCAACATAGCATGGTAGTTCCTTTAGTTTTCACTATGGAAAAAGGCGATCCCAGTTCCTCCACTCCCCAAAATACCACGCAGAATTGTCCCGAGGAGATAACAGAGATCATAGCTGACCTAACCCTTTCCCAAAGGTCAGTACTAAATTGGAAGACGTTCGATAACGTCCTACTAGCCAAACATGGTCCCTTTCAAAAAACCCACTTGATCCACCCAGAATACCCCTTCCTTACCATCTTCCACATCCACGATCTGTTCAGACTACCCAAAGAAGCCCTATGCTTCTTCTGGTACCTTTTTGAAACCCACACCATTGCCATCACCTTCAATGCTTGCAAACTGTTCACTTACCTGTTGCAGTGCCAGTTTGAGCATGTTCCCAAATAGTCTAAACACCTGTTTACCCTCTTCCAATGGTTCCTTCCAGCACACCAATGGGTCCAAAGATTACATATAAGCCAAAAAACTTATGTGGTGATCTTCTTCAAAAGACCCTGCTCTTTCTTACCTGCCGCAGCTGTTGGTGGCGAACATTCAATGGTTTATCATTTCCCCACGGCGTTTATCCACACCTGGCATGATATCAACCCCTCCAACAGAACATTCCTAATACGCCATAAGCAACAGTTACTGGATTTACGAAATGCAGTATCAGCTCAATGACCTCGAAAATCAGCACAGGCATAAAACTAAATCAGAAGAACATTGGCGATTGGAACCTACTCCCTTTTCAGGGACGTCACTTGCCCCACAGCCACTACCTTCCTTCCATGGGAAACAGACCTCTCCGTCCATGGCCTTATGGTCTCCCGAACAAGAGAGATGGAATTCCATACCATCTACCCAAGAGAAGATAACAAACACACCTTGTCGCCAGCCAGACAAGCCATTCGACCGACCCCCAGGCGAATGTTGTGTTATTGCTCCAGCCAGCACGTCCTCCAATTACGAAGTTGAGTTCCCGCCGTTAACCTCCTTCGAAAATACGGTTCAACGAACCAGACATGATTGGAAGATCAAGAATCCTACGACTATTAGCTCAACGGGTGTTCCCACTGCTATTAGTCCTGCTGAAATCACTCTCAATTGGCAGAGTGAAAATGTTGTTGCACAAAACCAAGCCCTTACAGCCATCCTTGCTCAACAGACACAGATCACAAGGATCGAAGAAGTCCTTACCACAAAGGTAAGGTCTCTCACCAGCATCATAGACGAAGTCAAAGAAAAAATGGAATCTCTCCATTTTGAATTTCTTCAGATGGCTCGACACAAACCCTTGCCCAGTGAGCAACATGTTTTTGGCCAGAAGCAAGCTGAGATGAAGTTGTTGCAATCTTAGCTCAATGACCTCGAGAATCAGCACAGGCAAAAACGGGCATCAACCCAATCAGATGAACCTTGGAGATTGGCACCTACTCCCTTTTTAGGGACGTCATTTGCTCCACAACCACTACCTTCCTTCCATGGGAAACAGACCTCTCTGTCCCTGGCCTTATGGGTTCCGGAGCAGGAGAAGAGAAACTCTAGACCACCGCAAAGACCCCCTCCCATCTAAGCCCCACCCATCCAAGATTGTGCCTCATCCAGTCGGACAAGAGAGTTCCGAGAAGATGACTCAATGGTCGCCTCCTCAACACCCACAACCGTTCTACCCGATTTGTGAAACAAACCCTGTCTCGTCCCTTTACACTCCCTAGCCCGTAAAAGGAAACCCACCGACACCACTTTTGTGGCACCTATTATCTCATCCTACACGGATGAAGATACTGACCTGCCGACATATGCCTTTGAGCACCTGTTCATGGCAGAACCTGAGCCCACAGTTGAACAAGAGTATGAAGATGCTTTCACAATGGGTGAAGCTGCTTCCGAAACAAGGCAGCCCAGGCAAAACAAGACCCCGAAGGCCGACACAAATCAACAATTCACCTTTGACGACATCCCTCCATCTAAATGGAGAGAACGAAGTGTTGAAATGTTGAACTGGTGCTCAGCAGAACTCCAATACTATGACGTCGCCACAGTCATCAGAAGGTTTATCACCAGAACCCAAGGTCGTCTTAGAGATTGGTACACAAGTCTTGGAGAATACAGGCAACTCCAGGTCCAACAAGTCTCATCCCCTGAGGAATTCATAAACCTAATCTATGCTGAATTCATAGGGAATGCGGTTGAGCACACTGTCCATGCAAGGGAAGAATTCTTAAAGATGAAGTGTTGTTCATTTTTAAATCAATTCTTGAAGAACATTACGACCGTATGTCAAAACGGTTTTACTGTCTTCACGGTATCGACGATGTGAATCTTAAACAAGTCTTCGTTAACTCTTTCCCAGAGTCGCTTGCAAACGAGTCGTTCAGATTCTTGGAACAAAAGAACGTATCATTAGCCAATCCCACGCTCGGAGAACTCTACCAGTTGATACTCAATGCACTGGTCAAGCTCTGCGACCATCAAAAGTTCTTCACAAAATTTGAAAAGACGAGCAAAACGCTCGGACCTGCCTGCAATGATAAGTACCTGCAAATAAAATGCAAGACAAACTCTTCATGTGAGTGCTCTCACAAGGAGAAGAAGCCTCAGTTTAAGAATTTAAAGAATTCTTACAGAAAAACATGGAAGTTTTTAAAGAAGAGATCACACAGGGGGAGAAGCTCAGACATGTGTTACATCTGTAACAAAAAGGGACACTTTGCACGAGACTGTAAAGACAAGAGAAAATCCCAGTCGCTGATCCAATCTCTTAATCTGGTAGAGCCAATGGATATTTCGGATCTCGAGTCCCTCTACTCTCTCGATGACGAGATTTCTGATAGAACCTTGTGCTCCATTGCTTATTCAGATCTCTCAGATGATGAGTCCATCTCAGAACATCCAGATATAGAGGTGTTTATGGTAAAACCACTCGAAGTCTTCCAGGCTGGTCAACCACACACCCTAGTTCCTCATCACACCAAGATGCCATCCTCACAAAAACCCCAACCAGTACCCCTAGCCAAGGTCCATCTCCTCACCTCTACAGACTCCAAACCAATCCCCGTGATTGCGTTCTTTGATACTGGATCCTCAATTTCAATATTGAATCCTGACATCCTACCCCAGAGTTACTGGCATCCATACCACCAGGATTACCTTGCGGCCAACGGAACCACGTTTGTCATTGATAAGATCAGTGTTCCTATCTTCATCAGACTTTTTCCTAAGTGTGTTGTCAAACACAGACTGTTAGGATCAAGTTCCCATGGAAAGGATCTTCTCATAGGATTCGATATCCTGCACAAACTACCAGGCCTGAAGTACGAAGAACAAGGACTCTGTTACAAGAACTTTCTGAATCCATGGAGTCCAGTTCCAAATCTCTACGAAACATCAACCCCCACCATGAAAGAGACCACCACTGGAAAAGAAACGAAGCAAGTTGCTGATGTGATGTCTCCTACAGTAACTGACAAAAAGATACTACAAACTGGCACAAGTAATAAGTGCTGGCAAGCAGTACTACTGTTAGAAGACAAAAGTGGGGCCAGAACAATATGTGGCTACAAAAGTGGCACGTTCAAAGAATCTATGCAAGAATACCACTCCACATTCAAAGAGGTCTTGGCAGTTAAAAAGGGAATTAAAAGATTCCAATTCCATCTTATCAAACGAGATTTCCAAATCGAAATGGACATGTCGTCCTTTCCACACATGCCCCAATCCAAAAAGGAGATGCTCCCAGAAGCACAGTTTTTAAGATGGACAAATTGGTTCTTACAATGGAAGTTTACAGTGACGCACATCGAAGGGTTAGAAATTTGTCTCGCAAATTTCTTGTCCAAACCAAGGAACTATAAATACAGTAAACCTGATATCCAGCAGCATACGATAAATCCCTTGGTTTTTCTTATGGATAAAGTAAAACCCAGTTCATCCGAACCCTGTTCTTCCACTCCCCAAATCGCACCCAGCATTATCCCGAGGAGATAACGGAGATCATAGCTTACCTGAGATTAACCCAAAGGTCAGTACTAAATTGGAAGACGTTCTATAACCTCCTCCTTGCCAAATACGACCCCTTCCAAAGAAATCCAGTGATCCACCCAGACTACCCCTTTCTTACCATCTTCCACATCCATGAGCTGTTCAAGCTACCCAAAGAAGCACTTTGTTTCTTCTGGTATCTCTTTGAGACCCACACTGTTGCTATCACCTTCAATGCTTAGAAACTGTTCACTTACCTGTTTCAGTGCCAGTTTGGGCATATTCCCAAAGAGTCTAAACACCTGTTTACACTCTTCCAGTGGTTCCTCCCAGCACATCAATGGATCCAAAAGCTACACATAAGCCACGAAACTTATGTGGTGATCTTTTTCAAAAGGTCCTGTTGTTTCTTGCCTGCTACAGCCGTTGGTGGTAATCAATCCATGGTTTACCACTCCCCCATTTCGTCTATCCACACCTGGCATGATATCAACCAATCCAACTGCCATTTTGAGTTACGCCATGTTCAACAGTTACTAGAATTACGACATGCACTGATAAATGCAAATGGCATTGTCTTCAACTCTATCCCAGTTGCAGTCATAGAAGGAAAAGAAATATGGTCGGAAGAACATCCTGATATAGTCTTATGGAAGGAAACACTCTGTCAATGGTCTCGTAATCATCCTACAAAAGATATTGATTCCTCTGAAAACGATTTCGATCTAGACAGAGACAACTATTATTATCTCGATGATGATGCTGATCCATATGAAGACGACCCATCCCACCCAGACTCACGATGGTGAAGAAATCCCGTGACCTAAGAACCGACTCAGACAAATAATTATCTAGGCTTTGCCTTTATAATTATTTCCTATCCTGTATTTTCTTTTCGTATTTATTGTTCAGTATTTCCTTTGAAATAATTGTTTGTCTAAAGGTAGTGACAAGTCACTTTCAAGTGATGTAAGCGCTTACCTCATTTTGCATTATTAGTTGTGATGCATGGCTTATGTCATGCTTATGTAAGAAAGCCTTTTCCTTGCCTATAAAAGGAAGGCTCCTCATCACTTGTAAGATACACCGAAAAAACATCTTAGAATGAAATATACATAGCTTTCTATAATTCTCTATAGTTTATCTCTTTGTTCATATACTTCTTTCTTTATTCTTCTTTGTTCTTAGTAGTTCTTAGAAGTATAATGGTATACCACCAGTCCTAGATGATCAGCCACCCCTCAACCACCAGTTTACCACCAGTCACCACCAGTCCCCACCAGTGACCAATATCCAAGCCCTACCTACCGTCCCATGATCCAGCCCGTTCCGCTACTCCTTTCATAGGAATCCCTTATTTATAGTCATAGAATAGCAGAAGTTTTTCCCACAACCCATATGGTTCAGCCAGCCAAACAAAGCCAACACTGTTGCTATAATATATGCAACTGCCAGGACGAAGCAAGCTCGTCCTCTACCTACGAAGATACTCTTACTACGACGATGAGGTCTCTCACCAGCATCATAGATGAAGTCAAAGGAAAAATGGAAACCCTCCATATTGAACTTTTCCAGATGGTTCGACATAAACCCATACCAAGTGAGCAACATGTTTTTAGCCAAAAGCAAGTTGAGATGAAGTCGTTGCAGTATCAGCTCAATGACCTTGAAAATCAGTACATGCATAAAATTAAATCAGAAGAACCTTGGCGATTGGCACCTACTCCCTTTTCAGGGACGTCACTTGCTCCACAGCCACTACCAGCCCAAAAGATATCAGGTAGAAATTTATTCTTGAACATGCATCTTGCCATTTCTACCAAAGTCCTGTTTTTCCTTTCTGCTACCCCATTCTGTTGGGGAGAGTAACCGGTTGTTAGTTGATGGTGAATGCCATTAATCTTTAAGAAATCCTCCAAGTCTTGTGATAAGTATTCACCCCCTCTATCAGACCTTAAGGTTTTAATTTTGCAATCACTTTGTTTTTCTACCATGGATTTAAATAATACAAAATGATTATATGTCTCAGACTTTTCCTTAAGAAAATAGACCCAAACTTTTCTGGTATAGTCATCAATGAAGGTCAGAAAATAGTTGCTTCCACCAATTGAAGTGGTTCTCATAGGGCCATATATGTCTGAGTGTATGAGTTCCAAGGGATACGAGGCTCTCCATGTTCTGTCATTTGAAAAGGGTTCTCTAGCATGTTTTCCAAGTGCACACCCTTCACAGATTTGATCTATATTGTTCACTGCAGGAAGGCCTTTAACCATCTCATGCTTGAACATGTGAGTAAGGTAGTTAATGGAAACATGTCCAAACCTGTTATGCCATAATAGTGAAACATCCTTGGAACTCATGTTCAGAGAAAGTAAGTTGTTGTCATCAAATTTAATAGGAAACATCTTATTTGAAGTCATGATTATTTTTCCTATTAAAATATTGGTCTGATCCTTAATTTCACATATCTGATCTTTAAAGGTGAAGGACAAACCTTTTAGAATAAGCTGTCCAACACTAAGCAGGTTATGTGTTAACCCAGGTACATAGAAGACATTAGAGATCTTCTTGTCAACTTCATTAACTTTGATGCAGATGTCATCAATGCCCAACACAGAAAGAATTTTATCATCTCCTGTTCTAACATCCTTCTTTTCTGAGTCCTTAAGATTAGTGAACAAATTCTTATCTCCTGTCATATGATTGCTACATCCACTGTCTAGGTACCATAGATCATTTTGAGTTTTACTTTGAATACTTAGCATCATAAACATTGATTCATCTTCCTTATCATCTTCTTTGTGAATAAAACTTGATGTCTTATTTTCATCTGACAGTTTCTTTCTACAAAATTTAATTGTGTGACCAATTTTATCACAATAATAACATCTTACTTGAGATAGAAGTTTACCTTTTGGTTTTCCTTTATAGTGGCCGTGAGATTGATCTTCTCTGCTTCCTTCAGAATACCTTTGTCTATCACTTGTGCCTGTATCCCCATGTGACTGTGTTTGGAATGCATGATCAACCACAGGTGAGTCAAATTGCTTCATCCTTAACTCATGTGATTGGAGGGTCCCCAATAAAGTTTCTAAAGAAAAGTCCGATAAATCCTTCGATTCTTCAATCGCAACTACTATGTATTCGAACTTTCTTGCGAGGCTTCTTAAAATCTTTTCTACTACCCTCCTATCATCAATACTTTCACCATTTAAGCGTAATTGATTAAGTAATACAACTACCTTGGTATAATACTCTTCCACTGTTTCATTCTCTTTCAATTTCAGATTGTCGAACTCACATCTTAGAGTTTGTAACCTTACTATTTTAACTCTCTCTTCTCCTTTATAAGATTTATATAACATCTCCCATGCTTCCTTGGATGATTCTGAAGTGGAGATCTGTTAGCTCAAATCTTTCTGTTTATAGAAGTATTGAAAAATAGGCTAAGTATAGAAGTCTTCGACAGAGGCTCTGCCGAGTCACCGAGAAGACCGAAGTGAAGAATCGCCAGAAGACTCTTCTAAGCGGACAAAAGGCCACATAGCCTCTGTCATACTTGACAGAGCCTCTGTGGTATGAAGAAAAAATATCTACACAAGGACTAACATGCTTCTGACGATCTCTACTGTACAAAGATCCTCATGATCATTCGTACAAGGCATGCCCTGACAACTACACGTGTCAAACTCTGATAGGTCATATCCTTAGTAGAAGCCGGCGCATTTAATTCATGTTGTACTATCAACGATACTAGAATAGTGTCTTAGTACCTTTCTGTCCTTATTGTCTAAAGCATGTCCCCTTTAAAAGTTGTATAAATAGAAGACTCATGTCGAGTTCTTCTATTAAGCTTTGCACGACACACACACTTAGAGAAGAATTCTTGTTAAACCCACGGTGTTCTTGGTGTTCTTATTAATATCAAATACAGTAAACCTTTGAGATATTTATCTGTCATCTACATATTACTTATTTGATATTGTGTGTTATTCTACCTCAGTATATCTTTCAGTTCTTTAAATACGCTTCTGCATTATAACTTATCTGAACTAACTGAAAGAATCATCATTGTTAAGCAAAACAGGAACCAACAATTGGTATCAGAGCAAACCTTGATTTTCAATATCAAGGGATCCACTCTAACAATGATCTTTGGTAGAAACTTGGACAATTTTTAACCTATTCATCACATCATTCAAACAACTTCTGTTTTTCTGCCATTTTCAATTTATTCGAACTTTGGTAAACTTATAGAACCCGTTTCTTTCGTTAAAACTCCATTAGTGCTCTGTTTAAGCTTAAAAACATTATACGAAGCATCCACTTCATAGTCTAAAAAGTTTGCTGTTCATACCCTATTTTCTGGATATTTTCCCTCTCAAAATGACAAACACAAACAACTTCTTCACTGCTGGTTCTTTAACCAAGCCACCCACTCTACTTAGAGACGAATACCCTCAATGGATGATACGAATGATTCACTTCTTTGAGGGTACTGACAAAGAACTTGTATACTACCTCCGAAACCCTCCTTTCGTTCCCATGATCACAGTACCTCGTGTTCCTGCCACAGATGACACACTAGAAATCCCTGAACACGAGAAACCAAAGACCAAGGATAACTGATCCGAACTTGATTGGGCAAAATATGAAGTTGCTCAGAAAACTAAGAGACTTCTGATTATGGCTATTCCCAACGATCTTTTCCAATCCTTAGATGCATGTGAATCTGCATATGATCTTTGGAAGGAATTAGAAAAACAACTAGAAGGGGGGGGGGGGCAAAACTCAGAAAAACCGCAGAGCCCAATACATAAATGAATACTATGCATTTAAAGCTCTGCCAACAGAAACTCTGCAAACAACATATGATCGGTTCAACTCTCTAATCAACAAATGCAAGAAGTTCGGAATCCACAGAACTTCTGAAGAAAACAACGTCATGTTCCTAAATAGTATAAATGAAGAATGGCTCCAGTTGTCTATGTCCCTGCAAACAAATCAGGACTTAGATTCTTGGACTCTGTCAGACCTCTATGAAACATTAGCAGCCCAAGAGCCTCAGATAGCAAAAGCTCAAATCATTGCACCTCTTGCACTAGTTGGTAAGACTACAGAGGCCAAAGAGAAACCGAAGAAAGAAAAAGCTGTGGAGGAAAAGAAGGAGAAGAAGAAAATCTTGATCGTTGATAGTGAAGAAAAGGAGATAGTGGAAGAAGAAGAAACAACCCTGGCCTCGATAGCTAAATCATTACCACTCTTGACAAGAGAATTCAGCAGAGGCTACCAGAAGAAGTCTGTAAATGAACGCTACGGCAGAGAAGGGTCGAACGACAGAACTGACAGAGGTGGTGTGTTGATCCAAACCCTCAGTGATTTGATAATGACCATCTCTTAAACACTTAGTGAAAATTGTAATTAAACAATATGTATTAGAGTTTCACTCTCGCTGATAAGTACTAAGACGTTACAGTACCGCTGATAGGAACTCTCACTCTTTAGATTAGATATTCAACGAACACTATTCATCATCTTATAGCTCTGAGCCTGTTCAGTTTATTAGATGATCGCTGATAAGTTAGTTGTTTACTTATGATCCCTGAAGACAAGTTTCACGTCAACCAAAGTTCTACGCTGAAGTCGAAGATCAAGCTCAAGAACCAGCGACAAGTTTACTCATGAACTGATGCGGATATCAGCGACGCAAGACCTGTCCATTCAACGTGAAGTATCAAGTAGAAGACTTCAGCAATCGCTGAACTTTATCATTCGCTGATAAAGATCTGAGTCAACGAAAGCTGATCATGAAGTCTCCCTGCATGTTACTATTATCTTACCTCCCTTGCACGTCTCTGTACGAACTGTCAGAATGGACATCGCTTTTGTCTGTAATCGTACAACAACTCTGTACACCATGCGGCTACTAAGGTTGTCTACAAAGGTCAATGACATGCAACTACGCAGCTGCTGCCACGTGTAAATCCATACTGCCATGCATTAAATGCATGCAATATATAAGAAGAAACTTACTTCATTTTGGAAGTGTGCTCGGACCATCTTCTTATTTCTCTCTTATTGTTAAGTTATTATTCGTAATTTCTTTAACTATTTCTAGTGCAAGAAACTTAGTGTTTCTCAATACTTGTTTAGATTAGGTTTATCCTTAATCTTGTTCCGCAACAAGTTGTAAATTGTCTTGATTTATCAATAAACAATTTAGAAAAGTAAAAACGTGTGTTTGTATTCAACCCCCCCCCCCCCCCCCCTTCTACAAACTTGTATAGCCCTTCGGGACCAACAAGTGGTATCAGAGCAGATTTGTGTAATCTCATAAACAAGATCTGATCTATACTAAGATTTCTCTTCCTAGCTATTTCTTAAAATGGCTACCAACACAAACACAAACTATATTGACAACGGTTCTCTTGCAAAACCCCCTAGATTCTCCAGAGATAATTTTAATGTATGGAAAAATAGGATGACCCTACTATGCCTTACTGTCTTGAAAACGGCCCATATATTCCTATAAGAATTGATGCTGCAGTTCCAGCCACTGAGAATAGACCTGCTATTCCAGAAAGGCTGATTCCCAAGGAAATTCATATGTGGACTGATGAAGATAAGAAGAAAGTGGCTATCGACACCAAAGCCAGATCCATACTCTCCATGGCTCTTCCTGACGAAGTCTACCATTCCGTCATGAACCTGAAAACCTCAAAAGCTATGTGGGACACAATCTGTGTTCAGTATGAAGGTACTTCTGAAGTCCAGGACTCTCGAAAGATCAACCTGGTAAGACAGTATGAAAGCTTCATTTGTGGTAAGAATGAAACTCTCTCTGAAGTACACCAACGTTTTAACTGCTTAATAATAGATCTGAAAACTGTTGGTAAGGAATCTTCTAACTTTGAAGTACTGACAAAGTTCTTAGAATGTTTACTTGAAAGCTAGGACATTTATTCTATGTGTCTCAAGCTGTCAAAGGATCTAAAATAAATGACCCTTTCTACCTTATATGGCACGATGCTGAATCATGAGCAATCGAGTCATCTTAAGAAGAATCTTGTAAAAGATTCCAAAAGCATCCCTGTTGCTTTAATCTCAGAGTCACCTTCCACTCAGCGATCGACTATCACTGTTACTGAGTTGGAAACTAACTCTGAAAGATCATCAGACTCTGAGGTTTCAGATAATGATGAAACTCTGGCATTCCTGGCTAATAAGTTCAGGAAATTTGCTAGAAAGAGTAATTTCAAGAAGAACAAACCTCTTGCTATTACCAACAAGCCAAGATCATCAACCCCTGTTGATAAGGCTACTGCTACTTGCTATAACTGTGAAAAGATAGGACATTTTGCTAGCGAGTGCAGGTCATAGAAAGTCTCTAGACCCTCAGCTTTTCCCAAGAAAAACTTTACTCACAGGACTAGAGATGAAAAATACAAAAAGCTGAAAGAAAGGTATTCAAAGCTGAAAACCTTTAAGAAGAAAGGCAAAGGCCTTATGGCTGACTATGATTGGGCTGCCTCTGATGAAGAAGAATCACCTGACTCTGAAGATGATGATGAATCCAATCTATGTCTCATGGCCAAACTTGAAGATGAGGAAGAAAATTCTGACATTCCCTCTACTTCAACCTCTGCTACTAAGGTATCACCTTCCTTCTTTACCAATATTTTAAATATTGATGAAGCTGATAGTCTTCGAAAGATCGATCTCCTGACTAGAAGTTTATATGAAGCCATGAATGGCAAAACTGTGGTTGAAAATCAAAACCTTGATCTCGCTGAACAGCTTAAAAACTGTCACCTTCAAATAGAAAATCTTTCTATAATTGAAGAAGATTTTAAAGATCAAGTTCACCTAAATCAGCTAGTCAAAATCAAGCGCGAAGAAGCTATCGCTGCATTAAAAGCTGAAAAAGCTACTATTGATGGATGGTATAATTCCTCAACAAAGATCACTGAGATAATTAAGTCTCAGATTCCCCTGAGTGATAAATGTGGTCTTGGTTACAAAGCTGATACTCTAGAACCAACCACTGACCGTTCCATGCTTAAGTTTAGAGTGTTCATATCCTCTATCCCTGACACTTTCTCATCTCAGTGTTCCTCTTCTAAACCGCCTATCCCTGAGGAAATCTCTACCTTAACTTCTAAAGGTAAAGAAAAAGTTGTTTATCCAAAACCTACCTCAGTCTTTAAAAACAAAGGTAAAGGAATTGCTTTTAACCAAAATCCTCAGAAGGGTACCTCTGTACCGAAACTGAACGCTTCTAGAGCTTTAGTGACTTATCCCTCTGGTTCAAAGAATAAGATCCTTGGATTTATTCAGCGTGGATCTATTCAACGATCTACTCCTAGAATCAAAGTGGAAATCAATGGTCCTAGAACTACTTTTAGTTATAGGAAATGATATCATTGTGGACTTACCAATCATATTGCTAGTAAGTGCTCCACAGCCACTGATAACTCTATTTTTAGAGTTATTATTTCCATTTATTTTTCACTTTAATTTGTCAATTTTAGCCATTTCACTTCTAAAAACCCCCATTCTTGGTATGATTTACGAAAACAAGCAAAAGGAGTGAACCATGGTCTTTAATAAATTATTTGGTGGATTTTGGGTAGTTTTCACGTTTTATCTGCAGTGACGTGAACAGTGCTCACTCCGGTTCCCCACTGCTGCCGCTGGAAAAGACAAAAAGAAGAAATCTGAGTTAGACAGCATGGTGGGAGCAGTTAGAAGGTTCAACAACAAGTACAAGCATGGGGATTATTTTATTCTAGGCTTGCTCCTAAAGAAGATGGCAAAGTGAATTTAATATTCACACCTAAGAGCCTAAAAGTCAACTTTTTGAAGAACCCCATGGGTAGAAGCATCAAGCCCTTGGTTAAAGAAGAAACATGGGGCACAAATGGTCCTTGTGCTCCCATAACTCAGCTGATGCAAAGTAAAAAGATCTCATTGGGTATTACCCAAGCTCTTCCCTTGGTGTATAAAAGGAAGGGCTTGGGTCATTTAATGAGATCATCTATCTTTAATTTTAGCAAGCATCTTAATCCTTAGCATTTAATTTCCTCTAAAAGCTTTCATAGTTAGATTTAATTTTCTGTAGCTTTGTAGTTTAAATTTCTAGCACTTTAAATTCTTAGTTTAATTTTCAGTTGTAATTCTCGAACAGTGGGCAGCTTACGTTCCCCACTGTGAGCGGTAATTCAAAGTCACTTTTATTTTCAATCATGTTTAAATCTTCATCTTTCGTTTTAATTTCTCCAGTTATGTTAGGTTAAACATCCCTTGGGATGTAGGTAAGAGAAGTACCTAGATTTTAGAGAAAATTCTTGAGTAATCTTTATACTTGGAATATTTGTTGTTTTGGTTATTCATTCTCGATAATACCCCAAGGATGCGAACAAGCCGATCACTTGTAAGGATCTAAAAGTCTAGTTCTCAACTCAGAAATGGGTAGAACGCAGTGACACGAGCTTGGATAATGCTAGGGAGTTCGAAAGAATTCTTATGACACTTACGAGAGTGAGGTCAGCACAGTGAGCTAATCTCTCCCCACTGGAGTAGTAGACAAGCTAATTTGTGTATTTAAAACACTTAGAGTATTTGTCTCTACACATTCCATCGAGGCCCGAGAGGGTCCATTCTGAGATTACCATTGACAAAACAACAAGTACGACTAGTATGGGATTTTTGCTTAACGGTGTGAGTATTTTGTAACCGGGCTTTTCTAGCGAAAAGACCGACTTCAATTACAAGGATCATCTTTTGAGATCAAGTATTTATTATAAAATCTAGGGAAAATCTAACCTACATTCCATCTTTTAAATCTTTAGTAAAATCGTTAAAAGTAGTTATTTCACCAATCCAACTCAAAATATTGTTTCCTCTCTAATTGAAACTCGTGAAAGGAACTCGCAAAAGCCGTATTGTCTTGATAGCCCAGTCTCTGTGGATACGATTCCGGTATTTTACCGATTATTACTTGCCGTGACGATCATAGTGGACAGTGTACACTTGCGCTGCCCACTGTGGACAGATTACAACCCGCTGTGGTTTATTTTCGCATGTACCATTCACACGTGTCAGCCACCCAAGCTGAAAAGATAGCTAAGGTGAAGATCATTGCCCCCAAGGCAAAGAAGACCACTGAGGTTAAGAAATTAACCAAAGTGAAGACTGACAAAGCTGAATCTTCAAATGCTGTGAAGACTGTTGAACCTTCCACCTCCTCTTCTACCCCCACTGACAAGTGTGTACACATGGTTAAGTGGGTACCCAAGACAAACTAATCTTCTTTTGTAATGCAGGTTAAGAAGGGTATCTGGTATCTCGATAGCGGATGCTCTAGACAAATGACTGGTATGAAGAACCTGCTCGCCGAGTACAAAGAAGAGAAGGGTCCCTCTGTAACTTTTGGTGGAAATGGAAAAGGACATACCCGAGGGTTTGGTGTACTCTCTAATGGTACAACAACCTTCAGAAGAGTCGCATATGTTGAAGGGTTGAAGCATAATCTTCTAAGCATCAGTCAGCTTTGCGACAAGGATAACAAAGTAATCTTTACTAAGGAATCCTACTTTGTCGCTGACAAAAAGTAGAAGATAGCTCTCAGCGGTTATCGTTTGGAAAATGTTTATGTAATAAACATGGACTCAACAGCCACTGAGAACTCCTGTTTCTTCTCAAAAGCCTCATCTGATGTCAACTGACTATGGCATAAGAGGCTCTCTCATCTCAATTTCAAGACACTGAACACTCTTTCTTCAAAAGAGTTAGTCACTGGTCTACCTCAACACTCATACGCCAAAGAATCCTTATGTTCAGCGTGTGAGAAAGGCAAGCAGCCAAAGCAAGATTTAAGTCAAAGCAAGTTTCCTCAGTGTCATCTCCTCTACAACTTCTCCATACGGATTTGTTTCGCCCTGTTAACAAATAATCCATCGCTGGAAAGAAATATACACTGGTCATAGTTGATGAATTCTCTCGATATACATGGGTTATGTTTCTCCGTTCTAAGAGTGACACCCCTGAAGAACTCATTACCTTTGTTCGGAAAATGGAAACCCTGAACAACTTGATCGTTCGCTCAATAAGGAGCGATCATGGGGCTGAATTCAAAAACAGTTCTCTTGATTCCTTCTTTTAGAGTAAGAGTATTTCTCACAACCTTTCTTCAGTGAGAACACCGCAACAAAACGGAGTCGCTGAAAGAAGAAATATAACTATTATTGAAGTTGTCAACACTGCTTGTTTTATGCAAAACAGGCCGCTGATAGTCAAAAGATTTAATAAAACAGCCTATGAACTTTTTCATGAGAGAAAGCCTTCAATTAGCTTTCTTCACATCTTTGGATGTCAGTGTTTCATACTGAACAACAGAGATGCCCTTGGAAAGTTTGATCCTAAGGCTGATGATGGAATCTTTCTTGGATACTCCTCAGTCTCCAAAGCCTTCAGAGTCTTCAATCGAAGAAGACAAACTGTTGAAGAAACTATTCACGTCACTTTTGACGAATCCCGTTCAGCGAATTCTCGACCTTCTACTGATACTGAAGAACAGAATTAATGGATGTTTTCTCATCTTGGTGATTCAGAAGATATTCCCACTCCTCATACTCATACCGTTGAATATGATGGTCCTACTATCATCCCAAACATGCAGAATAGTGAAGCTGAAACATCATGGGTCTCAGCTGTTCCTTTAAACACAATACCTGCTTCTGAACCAAATGTCTCAGTCATTCCATCTACTTCTCAGCAATCAGTGAATGAGATGACATCTGCACCTACTCCTCTCTTGGCTAATATTCCAGAAGTTGCTGAAGCCTCATCTTCAGCTCCTCCAGTTCAATTTGAGTCAGCGACTTATGCTCCGGCTCAACGATGGACTGTAAATCACCCAATTGATCAAATCCTTGGTGATCCAAACGCTGGTGTTCAGACTCGATGAAGTGCAGGTAATATTTGTTTATTTGTTAACTTTATTTCTCGGATTGAACCAAAGAAAATAGATGATGCCCTCAAAGATCCAAACTGGGTCAGCGCCATGCAAGAAGAGGTGACTGAATTCGAAAGAAACAAAGTTTGGAAACTTGTTCGAAGACCAACTGACAAGACAGTGATAGGCACTAAATGGGTCTATCGAAACAAGTTGGACGAACATGGAACTGTAACCCGCAATAAGGCTCGACTTGTTTCTCAGGGATACAGATAAGAGGAAGGTATAGACTACGACGAAACATTTGCTCCAGTAGCAAGACTAGAATCTATTCGTCTATTCTTAGCATACGCTTTACACAAAGACTTCAAAGTATATCAAATGGATGTTAAGTCAGCATTTCTCAATGGAAAGCTGAATGAAGAAGTCTATGTGGAACAACCTCCAGGATTCTCAGATCCTAAGCGTCCAGGTTATGTTTATAAACTGGTTAAGGCACTTTATGGCTTAAAGCAAGCTCCACGTGCATGGTATGACACTCTATCCTCTTATCTCCTAATTGAAAATTTTGAGCGAGGTAAAATCGACAAAACTCTATTTTTTAGAATAGTGAAAGGTCATATCATTCTTGTTTAGATATATGTTGATGACATTATATTTGGTTCTACTAACCCTGATCTTTGTACTCGTTTCTCTGAAAGGATGAAAGAAAAGTATAAAATGAGTATGATGGGTGAGCTAACATATTTCCTTGGTCTTCAGATAAAACAAAATGAAAAAGGAACTTTCATTAATCAGGGAAAGTATGTTAAAGATATGCTGAAGAAATTCAATTTAACTCAGAGTTCATCTATGAAAACCCCCATGGCACCACCGCTGACACTAAACAAGGATTCAAATGGAATACCTGTTAATGTCACGCTGTACCGTGCGATGATCGGCTCTCTCTTGTATCTTACAGCTAGCCGACCTGATATTATGTACGCAACCTGTTTGTGTGCACGATATCAAGCTGAACCTAAGGAATCTCATATGATCGCTGTAAAGCGAACCTTTCGTTACCTTAAGGGTACTACGAACCTAGGTCTTTGGTATCCCAAAGACTCAGGGTTTGATCTAATCGCCTATTCAGATAGTGATTTTGCAGGTTGCAAATTGGATAGGAAATGCACCACAGGAGGCTGTCAGCTCCTGGTGGAAAGCTGGTGAGTTCGACAAGTAAAAAGGAAAACTCAGTGTCCACCTCAACTGCTGAAGCTGAGTATGTAGCCCCTGGAAGCTGTTCTTCTCAGGTCTTGTGGATGAGAAATCAACTACTAGACTATGACCTTCAGCTCTCGAAAATTCCAAGCTATTGCGACAGCACAAGTGCCATTCCTATAGCCAACAATCTAGTGCTACACTCAAAGACCAAACATATCGAAATCAGGTATCATTTTATCAGAGATCATGTGATGAATGGTGATATAGAACTTCATTTTATCCCAACTGACTATCAGTTAGCTGATCTGTTCACCGAACCTCTTGATGAGACAAGATTCAACTTTCTCATCAGCGAGCTTGGAATGCTGAACTGTTAGGGTAGAATTTATGTTGATTTTAAGTTCAAGGGTTTAATTTGTAATAGATTAAACTTAGTCCATTGTGAACGGGCCGTGGGCTTGTTACCACGGGCCCAACGTATATAAAGTGCAATTAGCTTAGAAAATTTGCTAGTTGTCTCATTTAGCTTTTCTGCTTTACACTGTAATTCTCTCTAAATCAATAGCTAAGTGGGCAGCCTTTGTGAATCATATCAACTGTTCTTATTTGCTTATTCACAAAAATAATCTTTGCACGGATCTGGATTCTACAATTGGTATCAGAGCAGACAGACGGATTCGATTCAAAGTATCATTCTCTGATTTCTGGTTAGTTTGACTTTTTCACGTCTGACTTTTCTTGAATTTTTGATTCTGTGATTCTGCGTAAATTGATTGTTTTTGATTATTGGGTTGTGTTAGCATTATCATTATAAGTGTTTCTGCAAATTTTCACACCCTAATTCGTTCGTTTGGTTGGTCAATTTTGCAAAATAAGTTCAAAGTTTTTGAAAGTGTTCTTAATCAAAAATCGAATTTTTATCATCAAAACGAGTTCTTTTTGCATTGAAATCGATTGGATTAGTATTATTTTGTGTTTGGCATTGTTACTAATCTTCAAGGATTGTTTTTTGAGCAACCCTAATCGAATATTCGAACGATTTGAGCAAAACAGCCGACTTTTCCGGATAAAACTGCCGCGTTTTCCGGACAGATCAAGGTGTCCGGACGTTTGTGGTTCCATCCGGACTAGTTCAATTCTTCCGGACAAGTCAATCATACGGGTAAGTCAGTCATCCGAGTAAGTTCTCTTTAATCTCAATCTTTCCGGGTAAATTTTGTTCCGGATAATTCAAAGTATCCGGAATTTATTTTATCCGGAAATCCTCGTTTACCCGGAATCTTCATAGTATCCGGACACTTCACAGTTTCCGGAAACTTCAAAGTACCCAGAAATCTCATACTTTCCGGACTCTATTGCATCCGGTAAACTTTGTTTATCCGGTAGATTCTATCCGGTATCTTTAGTCCACCCGGTAACCTTGGTTATCCAGACAACTCAATTTATCCGGACTCTCTTACCTATCCGGACAAATCTGCAATTTTGAACTGTTTTTCATAATTCTGGTCCGGACACTTCCAGATTAGATCACTTATTTGGATTTCTTTCCAGTAAGCTAAGTTATTGTCCGACCACTCATAGAACCTGCGTTAGAACTCCACTCTTAGTGCCTTGCGTTAGGTTTTACACTTTGAATCAATCTACACGTCTGACGATCACTCATTTGCAACCGAAGATGTCTACTTCTCGTGATGCTCTCGCAATTGGCACGAACACCAAGCCACCATGTATCTATCCGAACGAGTACAGTCAATGGCGAGACAGATTCATGATCTTCATAGAGTCCAAGGACAACTATGAGTTCATCAAGAGAGCTCTGGATCATGGACCAATTGACGAACCGATGAAGGAAATAGCTGCAACTGCAACTACACTAGCTCGACGTGAGAAGAAGACTCTTGCTGAGATGACAGAATTTGAAAGAGGCATGACTGAAGGAGAAAAGCATGCAAAGAGATATCTGATACAAGCCCTTCCTAATTCTATCTACACTGCCATAGACAGTTACAAAGACACGGCTAAGGGCATGTGGGACCAAGTAGCCAAAATGATGCGAGGGAGTGTTGTAGGAAATCAGCTGAAGATAAATAGTGCGATAACCAAGTTCGATGGGTTCAAGCAGCGTAACGGTGAATCCCTTACCCAGACCTATGAACGATTTTGTCTACTTCTCAATGAACTGAACAAGAATAAAATTGTTCGTTCCAATACTGAGAACGCACTAAAGTTCCTCAACAACTTGCTACCTGAATGGAAAGTGTATGCTTCTCATGTCAAACACAACAACTTGATAGAGAACATCAGCATCAATGAACTATATGAGACACTTCTCCAAGATGAAGATGAAGTAAATGAGCTTTTGGGAGAGAAGAAAAATGAGCCAAAACAATCTGCGGATCCTATTTCCCTCATGACCTCTAAAATGGGGAAATCCTCAAGCAGCCAATCCAGACGCGGTCCACAGCATAGCTCTTCCGAGTCAGAACCCGAGGACGAGAAAGACGGTGACGATGATGATGATGAAGCATCAGAATTAATGAAAGCTATTGCCCTTCTGACTAAATCCTTTCAACAACAAAAGTTCTACAAGAAGCCGTCCTCCAATAGTCAACGCTACTCCACCTCCTCCAATAAGCGTCACGACTATAAGGATCGGTACGAAGGAAAGAAGAAGGTAGAAGAGCAAGATAGATCTGAGAAGAAGGAAAAGACAGAGAAAAATGACCGCAAGAAGAGAGATGAACCTGTGAAATGCTACAACTGCGGGAAACTCGGTCACTTCGCTAAAGACTGCCGACAACCCACTGTGAAAAACTCTCACTATTATGAGGCCAAACTTGCACTGGCCAGACAGAAAGAGGCTGGGGAGGTAATGTTCGCTGAAAATGAGTACTGGTTAGGGAGATCTGATGATGAGGACGATTATGAAGGTGCTGATGCTTTCATGGGTTATCAATCGTCTACTGATGAAGACAAGGCAAAAGCAAATCAGGTATGTGAATCTTGCCTACAAAACTTCATACTTCAATTGCAAACCATCACTGAAAAGGCAAACTCCCTCATGGTCACAAATGCAGAACAAAAGCTTGAAATTAGTTCAATAACTGAAAAACTTAATGTTCAAATGAAATTAACTGAGAAGCATAAGTCTGAAAATGCTGATTTAAAAGACAGATGTAAAATCCTTTCTTTAGCACCTAATGACTTAAGGGCCAGATTATCTGATCTTCAACGTCAGTTTGATCAGTGCTTGAATGAGAAAGAAGACATTACTTATCAATTGTCTTCTCTTCAAATTCAACACAAGGAGTATGTGGCTAAAATTCTAGATCTAGAAACCAAACTCCACAAACAGGGTCAAACTGATCAAACCATTTTTTTGAACAAACCCAAAGAGTTCACGTATTTTAACAAAGAATGGGGAATCGGATATGATAACCCACATTATTTGAAAAAGGCAATCACAGCCAAGGCAAACAACTGGACCATTGACTGCCAGCCCTACTTGTCCTCCAAGTCAACCTGATTTTCTGTCTCCAGTGGTTAATCGTCCGGTCAATTTTCTAAAGGGCGACTGTTCACAATCAAAGACTCCGGCTGTGAACAAGATTCTTAAAAATGCTTCAAATGTTCAAAAACAATCAAAGCCGAAGCAAAAGACCGAACAATCGACCACTAAGACACATGTTTCCTCAAAAGTCACTGATCATTCTGTCCCTGCTGTTTCAGATAAACATGGTCTAGCTAATAAGGAAAAACCAAAGTGGCTAAAGAGGGATTCTGTCAAGAAGGATGCGTCAAAGTCTTCCCCACCTGTTTTCATTTCTAGAATACACAAAGACAATTATGCTTGGAATAATTGGAACCATTTTGATGTTTCTTTCCCTGTTAAAATTGACTCTCTTCATCAATTGATTCAGTTATCGCAAGATTGTTTATGTTGTTCTAATTGTGGTTAGAATGATTTTGATGACATTCATAATAATGCTTAGTATGCGCCTTATTTTGTCGAAAACCTATTCCATAAGCGCAATCCCCAAAATAAAAGGCAACAACATCATTTCAAACGGGGTTTCAATCAAACGGTTAAACCACATCGGGAGACCCGACGCATTCCTACACGGGCTGCTCCTACTGAAGTTAAACCGGCACCCAGGTGGAAATCTGCCCAAAAATTTGTTCCTCCAAAAGGTGTACATTCTGCACCCAAGAGGAAACAAGTGCCAAAACCAGCTCCCTCCAACGGTGTAAAATCTGCACCTAAAGGGAAGGCTGTGTCAAAGAAAATTTCCCCAGGCAGTGCCAACTCTAACCCCGAAGGACCCAAACAAATTTGGGTACCTAAACGTCACTAATCTTGTTTTGCAGACCGGTCATGTGTGGTACTTAGACTCTGGATGCTCCAAGCACATGACCGGAAGAAGGGAGCTTCTCACGAATTACAAGGAAGAATACTGCAGAGATGTGAGATTTGGAAATAACGAGAAGTCGCCTATCGTGGGCTACGGCGACATCGTACAAGACAAGATAACAATCAAGAAAGTATCCCACGTCGCAGGATTAGGACACAACCTCTTCAGCATCGGTCAATTCTTTTACAAGGATCTCGAGGTCAGCTTTAAAGCCACACGGTGTCGAATCCTCAACAACAACGAAGACGAGCTACTGGTTGGGACTCGAAAGACCAATCTCTACACCATTGACCTCGCAGCAATCAAAACCGACAAACCTGTCTGCCTCTTGTCCAAAGCCGATTCTGACCAAGTTTGGCTCTGGCATAGACGTCTTTCGCACCTCAACTTCAGAAGTATCAATCAACTGGTGCTAGGCAAACATGTCAGAGGCGTGCCACAACATCCGTTCGTAAAAGACCGTCTCTGTGGAGCATGCAAAAAGGGAAATATGACACGTGAATCACATCCGCCGAAGGCAACTCCGAGCACGACCCAGACCCTCGAACTCATTCATATGGATTTGTGTGGTCCAATACGTGTTCCGAGCATCAACAAACGCAAATACGTGCTCGTGATGGTGGACGACTACTCATGCTACACTTGGGTAATATTCTTACGTTCGAAGGACGAAACTCCGGAGCTCATCATTGATCACCTGAAGACTGTCCAGCAGAATAAGCTTCAACACGTTCAGTCCATCAGAACTGATAACGGGACGGAGTTCAAGAATCAGAAGGTGGATGACTATCTGCGATCAGTGGGCATCACACACACTTTCTCTGCAGCACGCACTCCTCAACAAAACGGAGTGGTGGAAAGACGGAACCGTACCCTAGTTGAAGTTGCACGAACAATGTTATCCCAGGCAAATCTACCGCTATATCTATGGGCTGAGGCGGTATCTACGGCTTGCTACACGCAAAACCGCTCTATCCTTCTCAAGCGGTTCAACAAGACACCGTACGAGATCATGAATAATCATGTTCCAACCGTTGGCTACTTCCATGCATTTGGATGCACTTGCAATGTACTAAACGACAAGGATGATCTCGGGAAATTCAGCCCCAAGGCGGACGAAGGAGTTTTTATTGGATACTCCATGCAGGCTAAGGAGTATCGCGTTTACAACAAACGGACCAAAACCATTGTTGAAAACATAAACGTGACATTCGACGAAGCCGCAGACTTGGCTTCTAAACACCTCAGTTAAGAACCCGGTTTAATTGACGTGTTAGTTTCCGGACCTCCAAGTTCGGGATCTACACCAGCTTTAGTAAATCTGAATCATGCATCTTCATTGAATGATAATCTTTCCAATTTAGATTTACTATTTCAGTTCTTTTATGATGACTCTGTTCACTCTACCATATCCGTCTCAGCGCACCCGCAACTTGAAGCTGCTCGCAATGCGGATTCGGACGACTTAACTGGTCCGCCACCGTCTACGAGTACGCCGTCAACATCTATGGAGATAGCTCAAACGGCATCATCTGATACGAGTACACCTGGTAATGTAATCCCCCCGGAGGAACCCATACTCTCGGAGATCTCTCCTACTGATTCGTCTTCTGCTACAACTGATGCTCAGCCTATGAACTCCTCGGAACCAGAAGTTGTTCAACCATCGACGAATCCTCCTCCGCTTCCTCCAAGAAACACGACTGCTACACTTGAACAAGCTCAAGACCTTCCATCTGGTGCATATGTGGATCCGGATGCATCTCACTCTAGTAACAGCCGCTTCCGCACACCACCAAATGGACAAAAGCACATCCCCTGCATCAGATCATCGGTGATCCGTCCACCCCTGTACGTACATGAGGCGCTTCTGCCAACTTCTGCCTATTTTCTGGATTCTTAAGAAAGATCGAGCCGACGAACGTTCGCGAAGCGCTCAAAGATCCAGACTGGATCATAGCCATGCAAGAGGAGCTGAATCAATTCGAAGCTCTAAAGGTATGACGATTGGTTCCACGTCCTAAGCACAAGATGGTAATCGGTACCAAATGGATTTTTAAAAATAAGAAGGACGAAGACGACATCGTTGTTCGCAACAAGGCGCGTCTCGTGGCCAAAGGATACCGACAACAAGAGGGAATCGACTATGATGAGACCTATGCTCCGGTCGCTCGCATCGAAGCAATCCGTATGTTTCTCGCTTATGCAGCGCACAAGAACTTCACAGTCTTCCAGATGGATGTGAAGACAGCCTTTCTTTACGGTGACCTCCAAGAAGAAGTTTACGTATCGCAACCCGACGGATTTGTGGATGACTTAAAGCCTGATCATGTCTACATCTTGGACAAGGCACTATACGGTCTAAAGCAGGCCCCGCGAGCATGGTACAACACCCTATCAAAGTTCCTGTTAGAATCCAGCTTTACACGAGGTACTATTGATTCTACTCTATTTATAAAGAACGAAAAGGGTCACATCATTCTAGTCCAGGTATATGTCGATGACATCATTTTTGGTTCTACTAATCCATTATATGCAAAGAACTTTGCCAAACTCATGGGAAATTTTTTTAAAATGAGTATGCTGTGTGAGATGAATTTTTTCCTTGGTCTTCAAGTTAAACAACTGTCGACCATAATCTTCATTAACCAGTCCAAATACATTAGGGATATTCTTCGGAAATTCCAATTGGACCAGTCCTCACCAATGAAAACTCCCATGGCAACTAATACAAAGCTTGACACCGATCCTAACGGAAAGGCTGTCAACGCCAAATTGTATCGGGGAATGATCGGTTCTTTAATGTACCTAACTGCCAGTAGACCAGACATCATGTTCTCCACATTTCTTTGCGCCCGTTATCAGTCCACCCCTAAAGAGTCTCATTACAATGCTGTTAAACGTATTTTTCGTTATTTACGTGGTACTGCTGATCTTGGCCTTTGGTACCCGAAAGAGACAGGTTTTGGACTTTCCGCTTACTCGGATGCGGATCACGCGGGATGCATGTTGGATCGCAAGAGCACCTCGGGACACATTCAGTTCTTGGGAGACAACCTAGTGAGTTGGGCATCGAAGAAACAACAGTGCGTGTCAACGTCAACTGCCGAGGCCGAGTACGTGGCCGCCGCAAGCTGCTGTTCCCAAGTAATCTGGATGCGGACACAACTCAAAGACTACGGATTCACCTATGTCAAAGTCCTGATCTACTGTGACTCAAAGAGAGCAATTGCCATATCCAGCAATCCGGTCCAACATACCAAGACGAAGCACATCGACGTTCGGTATCATTTCATTAAGGATCACGTCGAAAGAGGTACAGTCGAGCTCTACTTCGTCAATACAGAACATCAGTTAGCAGACCTCTTTACCAAAGCCTTGGACGAAAAACGCTTTAATACTCTTGTATTCAAGCTCGGTATGCTAAATCTAAAGACTTAATCCGACTGTGTGCCTTTACAAGTTCCATACCTCTACGAGGAACTGTCCACTCATCATCCGGAGTTAACACTCTTGATGATTGCGCATACACTTCCTCGCACTGGTATTCTACTTGTCTCGGTTACTTAGTTAGATTTAGTCTCTGTATTTTTTAGGTAGATTTCGTCTGTTTTTCTGGTTAACTCTTTCTTCGTGTGTTTCTTTTACTTCATACCATCGTTTGTTTTGTTTACTTCATTATCTCTGTGCTTTCATCACTTGCCATTGTGTTCAAGGGGAGCACACTGAGACATCAGGTAAGTTTACTCAGACTTTGAGGGGGAGCGTCACACACAGTTTTTTCGCCAAAAGTTTTTTGTGTGTGTGGGCACTCCTATGTCTAAATTATTGTCATCACTTGAGGGGGAGTGACACAGATATTCTCTTAAAAGCTTAAAGCTTTTTGTGTCGGACCCCTCTACTGCACCCTACTGCACTATTCGAGGGGGAGCAATGAAAATCATCTACTAAGTTTGCAGGGGAGCGAGAGAAAGATCACCTCCGGTTCAGTTTCCTGCAAGATTCCCAGAATCAGGGCTGTTTTTGAAGTATCCGGACAGTATCCGGACACCACATGGGATCCGGACAGTATCCGGACAAACCTCATATCCGGACACTATCCGGACCGGATGTTTCCGGGTCGGTCAAGAACCCGGACATCACCCGGTTTATATAAGCCACCCGGACCCCTCTCCATTCCATAACCGGACATTTGCCTAAAAAAAACCCTAAAACCCCGTTTTATTTCTCTCTTGCTCGGACATCTCACCTAATCGCCGATTCACACCCGCATTCAATCACAAGCTCGGGTATGTTGTTCGCACCTCCTTATCGATCATTACAACTCTGTTTTTGTTCACATTACATCCCAAACAGACCCTGATTTGGTCGAAATCTATGGATCTGAAACCCAGTTTCGACTCCACACGATTTGTGGTTCATTAGTGTCATTTAGCTAGGATAAGCTCAGTGTGTAGTCTGGAAGTTCAATCTGTCACATATATCTGCACTCACACTGGCCTTGAACGACGATCTGGTCGATTAGTTGCTAAAGGGTTTCGTCCGGACACATTCAAGACTATGACGTTTTATCCAGACACATTCAAGCCTATGACATTTTAACCGGACACTCCCAACACCCGGAGACCTAGTTGTCCGGAAACCTTAGGGTTTCCGGTAAGTTCAACTACCGGGTAGTTTGGAGTCCGGAATTTCATGCTTTCCAGAAAAAAAACTGGTGCACCCGGATACCCTGTTATCCGGACTCTTTGAGTTGTCCGGACACCCTGTCCTTTTCATCCGGATTCCCCTGCTGTTGTGTCTATTCCGTAAATGTTTTCTCCCTAACCGTCCTCGATCTGTCTCAGATTGAGCCATTCAACGCAAAGGTACGCACCGCCACTTGTTCTTCTGTTTAAGTTCCTAACTGTGTGCCATTTTGACAGATTTTTACATGGCGGAACAACAAAATCCGGAAGACCAAATTCCTCAGGAGGAGGAAATCATTGACGAAGTAGCAGATGCTTCCTTGGTTCATCCTGACCATGGCATCGAGTTGGAAGCCAACAATCATTACTTGGACCCGACGCTGTTCAGACCTAACCCGCAACATCAGGTCATTCTAGACATTCTGATGCACCATCCCATCCGCGAGGCACTCACTCGCACCGCCGACGTTCCCTTAATCTACGTTCTACAAGTCTGGCTGACGGCACAAGTCCGTACGATTGGCAACACACAGACCATCACGGCGCTGATAGACAACCACCCATTTACTCTGACGCCCGACTCCTTTCGCAGACTACTGTCTCTACCGGAAGCGACTGCCAACAACCATGAACGGTACGATCTTGCCGTTAACAATGCCACACTATGCGCACAAATGCGTGCCCTTGGTTACAACTTCGACCTTCAACGACCATCAGTCTTCAATCGCAAGTTCCTGGCGCCAATTTGGTATACGCTCTTCACCATACTCAACCGCTGCCTATCCGCCCGATGGAAAGGTATTGATCAATGTACCGGTGACTTCCTGCGACTTTCTCACGCCGTGTGCTACAACCGCCACGTCGACTTCGCCATGATCATCTGGCGTGAACTTGTGACCACCATCCGACACATCGGCGGTACCAAACAGAAGAAGTTCCTCCCATACCCGCGTTTCCTATCGCTTGCAGTTCGTCATCACATGGATGCGAATCCAACCATTTCAAGACGTACTACACATCCAGTATGCCCCATCCGACACCTCCAATTCATGGTGATCCGTAACCCTTCCGATGCGATCGCCTCGCCCATTCCTGCCGATCTACTAGCCATCGCAGATCCCGCTGCACCAGGGGTAGTTGCTTATTGGGGAGAGTTAGGAAATCCCATGGTCCAACCAGAGCCGGTGGGACCTGCCCAGGGAAATAGGCCTGAGAGACGTGAGGGTCCTAGGACGAGAGGAGGAAGGGCCCGACAAGCAGGTGCTGTCGGGCGGGGAACGTTAGTTGTGAGAGGAAGGGGGCCGAGAGTAGGTGGTGCAGCGGAATCGCAACCCGGTTCCAGCTCAGCCCAGGCCCAGGCCGGCCCATCCTCTAGACCGCGCCTACATCACTCGACCGAGCCTTATATCACCGAACCCCCGTCACCATCTCATGATGTTGAAGACGTGGATTCTGACTCCACGGACTCCGATACCACCCGTGCTATCCGCCTGCAACAAATACCTCCCGGTATTTGACCCAACCCATCCCACAATGTCCCAATCCCTCTTGAATCACCACCTCATTCTGGAACCGGACCTATTACTAGGATATCTGAGGGAGAAAACGTAGAGGAGTTAGATCATGTGAGATGGAGAGAACTGCGTTCAAAGTTGAACCATGAAAGATCGAGCCGTAAAGATAACGAGGCTCAAGAGCGACCCCAACCGAGTGATATCCAGGTCACCACATCTACTATCCCGTCTCATCCGTTGGGACGGGGTATTGAAACAGACTCCGTGGACCTAGCGGAGTAATTGCACGACCCCCATAGCCACTCATCCGTCTCTCAAAAGACGGGTGTTTCAGTCTTACACGGGGATTCAGCACAACTTCCACCGGACCATCATTCGGAGGGTCAAGGTGTTGAAATAAGAGACCAGCAGCCCCCGGTCTCGACTTCTTTGTGTGCACCATCGAGTCTAGAGCCTATTGTTACTGAACATTCTTTGCCTAGGACACTTGATGCGGAACAACACTATGTCGCGGCTCTTAGTGACCCGACCGGAACGACTATAGTGTCTCCGACTTCCGGAACACGAGGATTGGACGGAAATCCTACCACAGTTAATATCACGCCAGCTGTGAACGTAGGTGGCTCTACCTCTACGGTAGATGCCTCAACGGGTACTCTAAGTGAGCCCGGTGTTATTTTACCCGACTTTGTGTCAAAAGGGTCTCTGGACATCACCCTTGAGGCTATCCGACAGGTTATGGAGCAACAAATGCAGGAACATGTAGCCACTGAACTTGCCAAAGCGATGCGTGCTATCAAAGAAAAGGGCCACCTCGTCGACACTGAAACCGCCTCTGTGCCTCCACCGCCTCAACCGCAACCTACTTATTCGGTGGACACCCTGAAGACGATGCTCTTAGCCCAACTGCTCCAGGAATCCGACACAACCGCATCTGCCGAAGCAGACCTGATCTCAGTTCTCCGATCCCAGGTCACTGCTCCTTCTTCATCCATCACCTCACGCCTTGACGCCATTGACTCGACCCTCAACGACTACAACAAAGCGCTCGCCACGCTGTCTGAGAGGGTCCGCTCACTAGAAGACACTTGTAAGAGTCAAGCCGGCGGATAGCACTTGTAAGGATGATCCTGATCACCGTGAGGGGGAGAAGCGTCTATGCCAAACCGAGACCGTCCAGATCGTGACTGCCGAAACTACAACAGTGGTTCAACAGGAACCCCCAACTGCGGCAACTTCAACAGAAACACCCGAAGCCGAGTTGCCATTAGCACAGATGGTCATCGACATGGATATTTCAGATGATGAAGCCCCAATGGTTGAAAAGCCCCAGGGTACAACACAGGAATTCATCGCACAAGAACCATCAGACATGCCAATGCTCACCATGATTGATCCAGCATGTGAAACCAACCCGGAAACCGAAGACGTATGGTACGAAAAAGCTGCCAGAGCCGTAAACTTCGAGGTAAACTTGGTGTTTCCCACTGATGAAGACGACAACGTTGATTACGACCAGTTTCTGCTTCAGAATTTCTAAGGTACGACTCCCGTTCACTTGACTCAACCCACTACGACTACAGATCAACCCGAAAGCTCAAATGCAGAAATCCCGACATCTCCTCAGCAAACGACAGTTCCTGATCTTTCTCCCCCTCCTCAGCAACAAAATCGTTGGGAGAAGAAAAAGGTCCTCATTCCTCATCTGGAGGAATCTCTGAAGAAGCTATTTGTACACAGAATTCGCCCGATCGAGCCTACCTTCTGCCTTGGCATATACAGTCCTGAACCGGCACGTCAACTCCGATATGTAGAAGCCATGAAGCGGTGTCTTCCGAGAGACCAGGTTCGAACTAAGCATAAGATCTCAGAAGTGCTAAAGATTCAGTCAAACCGAATTATGAAGATCGTCTTTCCCGTATTCACTGTTCGACGTGAAGACGGAAAAGAATGGATTTTTTTCTGAAGCTGACTTTAAGCATCTCCATCCGTTCGAACTCCTGGTTATTCTGAGAGACCTTCGCACCAAAACAATCCGACCGCTTGCTGTAACAAAGGCGCTCGAAGCGGTTCATCGATTCCTCGTCCGTTCTATTATGATCTCTTATCTTACGGATTTTCAATTGGCAATCGAGAACCGAGCGAAGAAGGTAAATCTGCTCAAACCGAATCTGAAAGCTCCTGAACTGTCGATGTATCCCGAGAATGCAATGCTGCTTCAACCGGAATTTAGGATCGTCTTCCTCAACGCTCAGAAAGAAAAGAAGTTTATGAGGTTCAGTCAGGTAGATCGATTTTGCGACGGCACACTGCTCAAAGTTCAAGACGCTCTTCGGAAGATCATCAAGCACGAATCCGAAAATCCAAAGGTATCCTATGTACCCAATCTGAATGAAAGAACTGCTCAGACTGCTTTGGATATGGTTGAAGAATGTCTCGACTACCGCCGCGCCATCAGATTCTTCGAGGTTCATTTCTCACTACGCAAACGATATGTCTACAACTGGCAAGAGATAGAGCGCGAACTCGAACTTCAAATCAAAGGGGGAGATTGTTAGGGTAGAATTTATGTTGATTTTAAGTTCAAGGGTTTAATTTGTAATAGATTAAACTTAGTCCATTGTGAACGGGCCATGGGCTTGTTACCACGGGCCCAGCGTATATAAAGTGCAATTAGCTTAGAAAATTAGCTAGTTGTCTCATTTAGCTTTTCTGCTTTACACTGTAATTCTCTCTAAATCAATAGCTAAGTGGGCAGCCTTTGTGAATCATATCAATTGTTCTTATTTGCTTATTCACAAACATAATCGTTGCACGGATCTGGATTCTACATGAACTTTGAAGAGTAAAATCTTCAGTGGTTCACATTTTATCAGCAATAGGATAAAACAATTATATAACCCATTCTATCATTCTCTCTCTGAACATAATTGATTCACTGATATCAAGGTATGTTTTCTCTCTTGCTCGCTGACGTTCGCATGTGAATGTAAGATTTCAAAACAAATTGCATTGCTGAATATCTCTTCCTTAACAACGATCCTTTGAAATTTCTTAAACTAACACTGATATTTCTATTCAGTGCTTCATGTTTTAAAAAATAGTCCCTGAGCATTCAAAACCTCAGAGACATCCTAAAATATGAAAGGACATTTGTGACATCATCACAACGGATAAACCCTGGCACGTTCTTTTTCTGACACACATTTGCACGTTTCATTTACCTTCTAATCAAACGCAAACACGTGTCCGTGTCATGATGAAAAACTTTCTCGCTCGAGTTTTTCTCTCTCTTAAATCTCTCTATATAAACTATTTCGGGTTTTGTTTTTTTCTTTACGCGAACTTCTTCTCCAAGAAAGAAAAGATTTACTGTTGCTTATTTCCAGAAATCTGTTCATCTCCTTTTTCGATTACCAGGTTAATGTTCTTATTATTTACCTACATAACTTGTTTCTGATCTTCTTGTTGCTTTTAAAAGATCAAACAAAAGAAACATTTTCTAAAATGAAATCATTTCTTTCATGGTTTTATGAACACAACTTTTTCATGGTTGTTCTTCAAGTTTAAAACTCAAAATCTTAAACTTGTTCTTCATTCGTTTTTCCAGAATCCTTATCTAAAGGAAAATGGAAAACTAGACTTTTACTGGGTTTGTTTTTCTTTTTCAAAACAAGAAAACCCTAATCTTCATTAAGACATTTCTGTCTGAATGAAATGGACAAAAATCGGAAAACATCTTATTGGAAAATCTTTCACATTAAGACTATTCTTTATCTATGTTCATGGTTGATATTTTAAACATAAATGACATCTTCTACTCCTGCTCCTATCGCTGAGAAATCCACGGTTGCAAAGAAACTGACTCTTGTCAAAGCTCCTCAGGTCAAGTTCAAGCTTGAGGAAATCGATTTTTCAAAATCGAACAACCTTCATGCGCTTTTCGAGTTTCCAACTCGAAAGCAAGTCACACATCTGGATGATGCTGTGAACTATCTCTAAACATGTTGCTTATCCACAGCCCTGACCATTACACCCCCTGCTCATCAATTCCTACTTTCTCAGTTCTGGTATACTGCCAGAAGATCTCCGGTACCCCATGCCAAAGACCCAACGAAGATCCTTGACTCTATTCTGTGTGACACAAAATTTGGCACCACCAAAATCAACCATGCTATTATTAGGAAAGCACTGAGTCTTCCTACCTCTACCAAAGAAAACCGCTTTGTCCCTCTCCCAAACCACAAAAACCATGCTGATAGGGAAGCCATCATTGCATTCTTCGATGCAATGGGTTACCCATGGGACACTGGAAGAGACAAAAGCCTGAGAAGAAACTGACAATGATCAAGAAGTCCAAAATGCCCAGCGAGATGAACTTCATCTTCGCACATCTGATAAGCTGCATGACAGCGAAGAGTGGCTCATCTGATCAAGCTGCTCAACCTCCGCAAGTAATGGGCTATGCATTGCTGAAAGGTCTAAATGTTGACTGGGCCTCAATCATCTACGACGACCTTGCGTTCAGAGTGGATATGGCTGAAAGATCTGCATGGGTTCCTTATCCCAGATTCATCAGCGCCGTCTTTCAACAAGGACTTGGCGAAAGGTACCCAACAGAGGGCGATCTGAGACTCTCTCAGGTTGGCCCTAAGGTATTCGACTTCAAGCCGCTGGAAAACGAGGTACGTCTTTCTACTCTCTTATCTCCTATTAATCCTCCTTCTTCTACTTCTGCAGCTCATTCAGTGGAAATCCCCACCGCTGATACCCACGCTGCACCCTCTACTCCTTCTCGAAAAAGGAAACACTCAACTTCCCAACTTGGTTCCAAAAGAATCAAGAAAACAAAGGAGCAACCCCCCCCCCCCCCCCCCCCCACATTTACATGCTGAAGACTCCTCAGCTCATCTTGAAGAGTTGATGGAAAGTTCAGTGGTACGCTCTGCCACAGCTGACCAAGCCACCCCTTCCATCCCAACTTCAGCGTCTCTAAACGCTGAAGTTATAAACTTGGAAATGAACCCACCTCCTTCAGCCTCTCTACAGACTGAAGTGATTAACAGCGGATCCATCGCTGAACCCCGCACCCAACCATCATTCTCATCCCTCATTCCTCCTACTCAATCTTTGGTCTCTCCATCAATTTTCCCAACTTTCTTAGGGACACCCTTCATCGTACATGACTCAGCTGCAGGCATTCTAAATACGATGATGGATGCAAACTTAGGATCTGCAGGCACCTCCATGCGCCAAGGTACTCTTGAAGGTGACATGGAATATCATTCAGGACACAAAGGGTTCGACAACTTCGCCAACCCGCCTGCAGATATAAACACAATCCAAAATTCTCCTCTTTCTCTACCCTAAACTTCTGAGCTTTCCTCTGTTCATAAGTTAATAACTGTTTCAGGTCCTAATTTGGGGGATATCAACACCTCCCTGAAGGCCCTGGAAACAAAGGTGGAAAATTACAACACCATTCTCTCCACAAACTCTTCAGCGGTTACAGACGCTGGAGAGAAACTCAAAAAGCTGACCGAGATCGTCGATACAAAAGCCTCCAAAACTAATCTGGAGAAGGTGGATGGTAGTATTGCTCAATTTGCTACCACCCTCACTGACAATTCAACCGCAACCACCTCTCTTTCAACAAACTTCACCTCTCTGTCCAATGAAGTCACATCATTGAAGACAGAGGTTGGTTCTCTTAAGGGTGAAGTTTCCACGATCAAGGGTAACGTCTCCGTCGTCAAAGAAATTGTTTAGAAAGTGCTCGATCGCCTGAACGTCCCAACTTCTAATTTTTCTCAGGTTGATCGCGAAGATCTTCAAAAGATCAATCCTGCTATAACTGGCCTGGAAGTCAGATTAGCAAAGATTGAAAACTGTGTTGGGATCTCTGGCCTAGAAGACAGGGACAAAATACACACTGCCAATGCTGAACAATCTGTTACCTCCCCCAACCATAATGTGGAAGAGGGGGAGAAGACTAAAGAAGACCTTCCCCATAATGCTGAGGGGGAGGGTATTGAAACTGCTGCTGCTGGTACTTCTACTTCACGACCTCAGGGAGTTGAAAACCCTGAGGAAACCGAGAAACCTCCCTATGTATCTGAGGGGGAGCAACTCGATGAGCAACTTAAGGAAGCTTCTGCTGACGTGACCGAACCTTATGCTGAAGAGGTCGAGTCTGAAGAAGAAACTGAAGATGATGAACCTGTCGACATCTCTGATGAAGAACCATCATCATCCCCCAAAGATGATGATGATGACGACTTCTTCTACGTCCAGCCTATTGCAAAAGCCCCAGCTCAAAAAGGGATCAAGATAAAAGAACCTTCAGGGGAGCGGACCAAGACAAAGCCTGCAGCGTCTGAAGTTGACAAAGGCAAAAACAAAGGCCTTGCTGAAGAAGACAATCTGACGATCTTGCTTCAAAAGCCAGTTTGTCAGGTACACTACCTTCTATTCCCTTACATTGCATCCCCCCTCTATCCCTTCTCAAACTCAATCCTTCTATCCTTAAAACCTCTATACACTTAAACCACATTCTTTTCTCTATCTCTTTCTTCCCAACTTTTCTTACTTAAACAATCGTTGTGTTTCAGCTAGTCCTCTCCCCTGTTTGAGAATCCCGCTGAAGCTCCCACGACTACACCAGGAATAATCCCAGCCACAAGAGCTGAAGAAATAATCCCAGTCTTGGATTTAACCACTGAGACTGATGAACCTGAAGAACAGCTGCTCTCTCACAAAAACGGACCTTCCTTGGCTCCTCAAAAGCTAAGTGAAGAGGATCAAGAAAAGAGAGATGCAATGATCAAACAGCTTGAAGATCAGCGAATCATTCTTCCTCGTGACAAAATCCCTGCTCCCACAAAGTTCAGGATTTCAAGGAAAGAATACGAGGATCATCTCAGAGCTGAAAGATTACTCGCCGAAAAGAAGGAAGCTGAAGAAAAAGATAAGGCTCTCGCCATCCAGCTTGTCCAACAATCGGTGAAAGATCCCGCGCTGAAAAGAACTCCCATTGATGTCCAACGTCAGCTATGGGATGATGCCCAAAGGATCGTTGAAGAAAAGACTAAAGTATCTGATTCGACTTTGGAATGGTGTAAAGAAATGTTGAATTATCGATCTTGACCATCCAAAATCATCAAGGTAAATACCAGAGGAAGACTGCTCGTAGACGTTCCTGTTGTTGAAGTTGATGTATTCAGAGAAGACAAAACCAAGCAAACCTTCTATGCTGCTACTTTAGAGAAATTTGGTTTCTCTTATTGTTGGAAGTGAAATTAGCCATTCAGCGATCGCGGTCAAAGTTCAAGAGCCACGTCGAGAAAATTTTAAATTCTCAGATCGACTTGGTTTCTTCTGCTGTGGATATTCCTCCTTCCACACTTCTTCCTCCTCAACAAAGAAGAGTCTCTGCAAAAGAAAAGAAAGCCTCAGACTCAGGTCCTCCTATACGGAATGAAACAGGTATTGGTTTCTCTCGAGCTGAAGTTCATGGCCCTGATGCTGATCTCTCAGCGCTTGACACCTCCCTACCACCTGGTGAAACTTTCATTCTTGGCAAAGTCGTAAGTGATCCCTATGGTATATTCTTTCTAGACTGCCATGGAAATCAACACTTTCAACGCATCTCTGAGTTTCAAATCACTCCCATCGAACAACTCAGAGACCTCATATATTGGTGTGAAGTCAGACTCGACATTCAAGCTCGTCACCTCAAGCCCCTGATCTTTGAAGAAGCAAAGAAAAAAAGGATCAAGGTGTCACTATCCCTGACTGGATGATTCCCACATCAAAGACCCTCGATGAACTTCTCATCAAGGAAGAACCTTTTGACGGATAGGATCGCCTTGTAATTCTTTCTATCCTTATCTGTCTACATCTTCTGTACTTGTAATTTTATTTGTTGTACTTGTAATTTTTCCACTTCCCTCTGTATTCTTTACGAAGTTTAAAGAAAAATTTCAGCGAATGTACTTTACTCCATCAGTACTGAAAAGATCCCAGAAAACAGTAAAAGGGACAAATATTTTCTGAGTTCTTTTTATCCTTATGTTTTCATTAAATAGCACTTTTCTCTGTTGCTATGTCATAATCAAATAGGGGGAGATTGTTGATCCAAACCCTCAGTGATTTGATAATGACCCTCTCTTAAACACTTAGTGAAAATTGTAAGTAAACAATATGTATTTGAGTTTCACTATCGCTGATAAGTACTAAGACTTTACAATACCGCTGATAGGAATTCTCACTCTTTAGATTAGATATTCAGCGAACACTGTTCATCATCTTATAGCTCTGAGCCTGTCCAGTCTATGAGATGATCGCTGAAGTTAGTTGCTTACTTATGATCCCTGAAGACAAGTTTCACGTCAACCAAAGTTCTACGCTGAAGTCAAAGATCAAGCTCAAGAACCAGCGACAAGTCTACTCATGAACTGATGCGGATATCAGCGAAGCAAGACCTGTCCATTCAACGTGAAGTATCAAGTAGAAGACTTCAGCAATCGCTGAACTTTATCATTCGCTGATAAAGATCTGACTCAACGAAAGATGATCATGAAGTCTCCCTGCATGTTACTATTGTCTTACCTCCCTTACACGTCTCCGTACGAACTGTCAGAACAGACATCCCTTTTGTCTGTAATCGTACAACAACTTTGATTCTACACTGTGCACCATGCGGCTACTAAGGTTGTCTATAAAGGTCAATGACATGCAACCACTCAGCTGTTGTCACGTGTAAAGCCATACTGCCATGCATTAAATGCATGCAGTATATAAGAAGAACCTTACTTTAGTTTTGAAGTGTGCTCGGACCATCTTCTTATTTCTCTCTTATTGTTAAGTTATTATTCGTAATTTCTTTAACTTTTTCTAGTGCAAGAAACTTAGTGTTTCTCAAGACTTGTTTAGATTAGGTTTATCCTTAATCTGGTTCCGCAACAAGTTGTAAATTGTCTTGATTTATCAATAAACAATTTAGAAAAGTAAAAACGTGTGTTTGTATTCAACCCCCCCCCCTTCTACAAACTTGTATAGCCCTTCGGGACCAACATGGTGATCGACAGAGGTCAAACGACAGAACAGACAGAGGTGGTGACCGACAGAGGTCAGACGACAAAACTGGCAACCCTCCACAGAACCAAGAATGTTACAAATGTGGTAAGCCAGGCCACTACGCAAATGAATGCAGAAATGACAAAAGTGGTGACCGACAGAGGTCAGAAGACAAAGCTGGAAACGCTCCATAGAACCAAGGCTGCTACAATTGTGGAAAGCCATGTCACTACGGCAATGAATGCAGGAGCAAATCTAATCGCCCTCAGAGGGATTCTGCTTTCTACAAAAAGAAAGCAGAATACTATGCTAAAAAATAATTAATAGTGAATCAAGAGAACTGGCTATCAGATACATCCTCTGACGAAGGAGGAACGAAGAACGCCCTGTTCTGTGGCATGGCAGAAGTCAGCTCTGACTCCGAAAGTGAGGTATCCACTTCTAACTCTAACTCCAATCAAGTAGAAGCTGATTTGCTTAAACTCAACATTGAATAGACTGAACTTAAAAAGACCTGCGAAAGTGTTCAAAAGAAGCTCACCTTCTTTGAGAGAGAAGCTAGACTTCTTACTCAGGAAAAAGCTAAAATCTTTCAAGAAAAGGAAGAAATTGAAACAAACTGGAACAAACACCTAAATCCTTTGAAAGAAAAGATTTATGAACAAAATTCCGTTTTAAAAGCAAAATCTAAAGAACTTATGGACGTTGAGTGCGACAGAATGAATATCCTAGCTCTTAAGCATTATTTTCAAAAGGAAAGACAAGTCCTCTGTCAAGATTTACTCAGAAGAGATCTATTAATTAAAAAATATCAAGATGCTCAGAAGGTGTACGAGAAAATTAATACACAAATAGGGAGACGGGGAATTGGCTTCTGTGATATAGATCAATACACCAGAAACAAAAGAGACAAATCTCTGTCTTCACTAATTAATATTGGAAGTACAAGAAAACCTGGTTTTCCAAATTTACTCTCTGTTAACAAAAGGCAAAAAGTCTCTAGTGAACCTCACATAAGGAAACCACTGAAGATGGTAAATGTATGGTTTGAAAACACATATCTACCATCATCAGCCTCTGTCAAAAGAGCATCCAAACCCAAGAAATATCTAAAAACACAAGATCAGATAGGAATCTTTAAGTTTGGTGAACCCGAGACTCAATCCCAGGTTGCCTTTGTCTGCACTATAGATTCTGAGAAGAAACTATCGGCAGAGGCACCTGAATTCGTGCCCGCTACAACAAAAGAAAAACTGACTCATGTTTCCGAAAACGAATTATTGGAAATCGGTGAAAACAACTTTTTTGAATACTCAAGTACCTTCAATAATAGCCAAAATCTATCTGAGGAAACCTCGATAAAAACTTCTGTTGACTTAGAAGATATCCTTGAAAGAAAGGAAGAAAGCGAGTATGGCACATGCTCTGAAAGTCCAGCCTCTGTCGAAAGAGAACTAAGTGACTCAACCTCTGTATATGAGGATGATTCATCCTCTGACGAATCTGAGACTGGCTCTAAGTCAGAGATAGTACCTTGTGACTCAGAGGATTTTAAACTACCCTATGGAGTTCTTAACAGAACTATTTCTCCCAAGGAGAAAATCACAAGAGTTCCTATCTGTCCAGACTTTTTGGACATGTGTATACAAGCCAAAACCTCTCTTGAGCTTGAGAAAATCAAACAACAAAAGAAAACGTCCTCTCAAGATTCAACAAGTTCAAAGACTTCAAAACCCTTAAGACCTATTAAAGAAAAACTAACATGGCAACAGAAGGGTAAATGGGCTGAAAATAACAAATCTTTTTCTTCTGTGACAGTGAAACTGCAGAAGTTCACCACATAAGGGGTCCACAGAAGGCTACTCTCAACAAAGGATTTTGCAAACAACAAACTAGCCTACATAGGTCTTCTTGTAATAGGAAGTCAAATGTTAGGATAGAATGTAATGCCTCTGTGCCTCCATTTAATGTTTTCAATGAAAAGTTCAAGCAGATGTCTTCACAGATTCATTATTGTCATTGCTTTAAACTCATGCATCAATTAAGCCAACACTTCTCAAGTCCACACTGTTTCCTCTCTACACCCAAAAAGAATACAAAATTCAAGGGTAAGAAGAAACAAAACGGTTCTTCAAAAGAAGCTAAAACCAAACCCAAGAATGCTAAGGCAAACTTGAAGACCCCTAACAAAGCTGGACCCATTTGGATATGGGTACCTAAAACTCTCTGATTGTCTTGCAGAAGCAGTATGTGCCAATCTGATATCTTGACTCCGGATGCTCGCGGCACATGACTGGCGACAGAGGTCTACTATCCTCTTACAAAGATAAACTCGATGGAGGATCTGTGACTTTTGGTGACAACAAGAAAGGGTATATAAAAGGCTACGGAGTCATAAAGAAGGAAAACATAACCGTGTGCAAAGTTGCATATGTGGATGGTCTTAAGCACAATCTTCTCAGTGTTAGCCAACTCTGCGATACGGGTTTCGATGTAATGTTCAAAAGAACCTTCTGCTCTCTACAAGGTGAGGACACAGGAGTCGAACTTCTGCGAGCCAAACGAAAAGGGGATCTTTACCTCATGAACTTCTGTACCAAGAACAAGGAAGACAAGCTCTGCCTTGTTGCCAGTAAAAGCGAAGAAGCCTGGTTATGGCATAACAGGTTCTGCCACCTAAACTTTCATACTCTAGATAAACTTGTTAAACTTGATCTAGTCAAAGGTCTGCCAAATGTTAAATTTAATAAAGACCATTTGTGCTCTGCTTGCGAAATAGGAAAACTCAAAAGAGCTTCCCATAAAGGCAAGACTGATGTATCTTGCTCTAGGCCTTTGTACATGCTTCATGTTGACCTCTGCGGTCCTATTGCTACACAGAGCCTAGGTGGCAAGAAATATATACTTGTTTTGATCGATGAATATTCAAGATTTACATGGGTTGAATTTGTCAGAAAGAAATCAGATGTTCCAAACATTCTGATAAATTTAATGAAAAGAATCCAAGTTCTGTATGAGTGCAGGGTTATGAAACTAAGAAGCGACAATGGCACAGAATTCAAAAACTCTGTCATTGAAGCTTATCTTACAGAAGAAGACATATCACAGAACTTCTCTCCTGCACGCACCCCGCAACAGAATGGCGTGGTTGAACGAAAGAACCGCACACTTGTGGAGGCTGCAAGAACTATGCTGACAGCATATGGATTACCAATGTCTTTTTGGGCAGAAGCAGTATCAACCGCTTGCTACACCCAAATTCGATCAACCATTGTAAAGAGGCACATCAAGACACCGTATCATTTGATCAACAAAATGCGACCGAACATCAAGTTCTTCCATGTATTTGGATGCAAGTGTTTTGTTTTGAACGATCGAAAAGTAAGAGGAAAGTTCGAGGTAAAGGCCGATGAAGGAAAGTTCATAGGATACTCTGCCACTTCAAAAGCTTACAGAGTGTACCTTCTGCGGTCGCGATCCATTGTAGAAAGCATCATTGTGTCTTTTGACGATTCCTTTCAAAAGACTTCTGAACAAATCAGTTCAGAACTCGGACTAGAAAAGGAATCCTCTGGCATCTCAAAAACAAGAGAAGAAGACTTAAATCTTCTATTCGAAGAGATGTTCCATGATGATACTGATCCCTCTGCTGGAGCTGTCAGAGCCTCTGGAGAACCATCTTCTACTTACCAAATTGAATCAGGTATTTCTCTAACTGGTCCATTAAATACTTCATCCTCTTCTGTGAATCATACAGATGCACGTGCTGAGGGGGAGCAAACAGAAGATGATACTACTAAGGACTCAACCACAGAGGCTCCTGAAAAACCAACTCCAGCGACTACAGAGGAATCAATACCAGAGGAAAACGAAGACTCGGTCTCTACTTCCTCAGAGGAACAAATTCCAACTCTCATTCCAATCCTTCCACAAGCTGAAGAACCTAGCACAAGCATTGAAGTGCCATCTACAACAAGGTTACACCAGAACCACAGAGTGCAACTACAGAGGTTCATCTTAACGACTCAAATGACCATCTTCCAAGAACAACACAGTGGACGAAAAGCCATCCTCCAAACCTTATAATCGGCGACCCTTCTAAAAAGGTCGAGACAAGATCAGCCACTGCTAATTTTTGTTTCTTTACAAATTTCATCAGTGTGATCGAGCCAAAAAGAATCTCTGAAGCCCTAGATGATCCAAACTGGGTAGATGCTATGCAAGAAGAGCTTCTACAGTTTGAGAGAAATAAGATATGGACCCTAGTACCTCTGCCACGAGGAAAACAAGCCATATGGACAAAATGGGTCTTCAGAAACAAGAAGGATCAGGATGGGGTGGTCATTAGAAACAAAGCAAGATTGGTGGCCAAGGGATATCGCCAAGAAGAAGGCATTTCTGAAGCATCATGTTGAATATGGCACAATAGAAATGCACTTTGTGTCCACTGAATACCAGCTTGCTGACTTATTCACCAATGCACTTGATGAGAAAAGATTCCTTTTCTTGGTGGGTATGTTGGGAATGATTAACATGAGTTGAATTCTCTGTAAGTAAGATTTGATCTTCTTGTAAATATGTATATATTTAAACTCTTCTGTATGTAACTTCTTAATCATCAAAAGTTCTGTAACCAACAGAGCTTCTGTGGGATTGCTCAGAGCCTCTGACAATCTCCACAAAACCTCTGATAAATTTGACCTATGTTCTGTGCACTACTCATCTCATTTGATCCAAGCATAGGTCAAGGGGGAGCAGAAGGAGACCTTGAACTAATCTACAGAGGTTGATCATTCAAGGGGGAGCCAAAGAAGAGGTGTCATAAATCAAATTCACAGAAGTGAAGGTCTTTGCCGAACAAGGGAGAGCCAAAAGGTAAGAATCTCGTACAAATCCTTTCTGAAAAACAATTTTCAAGGACATCAATTTCCAAATACGTCCTAGAAACATTGTTTAAGACATTCCAAACAAGTAATGATCAAAAACATTTTCGAGCCTTCCGTTATGAGAAATTTAAGGTCATTGAGCCTCTGCTGAGCTCAACAGAGCTTCTGTAAGTCGGATCCTCTACAACTGCAAATTTCATACGGGAACTCTATCGATCAACTTCAATGTCTTCCTTAAGGATTCGCACGCACAAATGCACACACAGAGATACAAGAAGAAAGTCTTTTGGTCGAAGAAGCTCACTCCATCAAAGAGTCTTTGTCGACCAACCTAGACACTCAAAAATGAGAATCTCGTACAAAACCTTCTCCAAAACAGTTTTCCAGGACACAAATTTCTAAATATGTTCTAAAAACAGTGTTTAAAACAATAGAAACTTTGGATGATCAAAAAGTTTTCTAGATTTTTGGTTATGAGAAATTTTCACTCTCAGAGCCTCTGCTGGCTTTGACAGAGACTCAAAGCCTTTGTAAATGAAAATTTTGTACTAAAGATCTATCGATCCTCTCCAATGTTTTTCAAACGTTTTTGGTAAAGGTGCAAGCTTCAGAGGATATAAAAGGCAGGTTTCAGACCGCAGAATCTCAACCCAGAAGGCCAAAGGACGATCAGCAGAAGCTCTACCTCCACTACAATATCAACGAATTTTGGGTGTCCTTCTAGAGCCTCTGCTCCTTCTACAAAAATGGCCAATGGAAGGACCAACGGCCAGAATGTATGCTATGACCAAGATCTCCCCAACAGAACACGAAGATGGATACGACTTCTGCAGACCTCTGCCAACCAAACTTCTAGGATACGCTACAGACGAGACCCTTAAGCTAGAGTACATACACGATCATAGGACTCCAGAACCGAGTCCTGTGACACCCCCGCGTCTAGGAGCCTCAATAGGAGATCAGGTAGTTGAGAGAATGGAAGATGAGAAATGGGCAGTGGCCTTAGATAAGCATCAACAAGTACAAGCAAACTTTCTTGCTCAACGAAAAATAATTCTCTCTATGTCCAAAACCAAGTCCTCTGCAAAGAAGAAGAAGAAGAAGAAAGCTCATAAGAAAAGAAAAGCTACAGGGGGAACATCCACCAGTGCTGCAGAAGCTCAATCCTCTCCTCCTCATACAACAGAAGTTGGATCTTCTGCTCCTCCCCCTCCTCAAGACAAAAAGAAGAGAAAACATAAGTCTTCTGAGGAGGGTGCCCCCAAACCAAAGAAAAGGAGGAGCAAGAAGAAATCCAAAAAACCCCACTCTCCTATGAAAACCATAGCAGAGGGTACAGAAATGGAAGAAGAAACTCCTGCACAACCTCTGCAATCTCCTTCACCAATACATTATGCAGAAGATCAGGGTGATTTTTATGTCTTCCTCCAACAACCCGGGATTGCACACTCTTTAGACCCTTCTGGATGGACCGCAGAAGCCCTATCTCATCATACAACAGAAGAACCAGACTTCAGAATCTCTTCTGACTTGGATGAGGATGACCACACTCCTCAGAATATTCAGGTTGCGACACCAGAGGTACTACATAACCCCTTTCTCCAAAGAGGATTTGATGTAAAAGAGCAAGCCCAGAAGATCTGGTTAAAACTACCACCAAAACCCCACCAGTCTCAGTCTCAGAGGATATGGTGGAAACTGATGAAGAAGAAAACGACCAACTAAAAGAAGGCCTTTATCACCCTCACGTACAAGCTTTAATTGGCTCTCATCCAATGTACGACTCCTTAGTCACGAGGGCAGAAGCCGCAACAGAAGTTAGGAAAGAAGCAGCGGGTCAAAGGGTAGATAAAGAGACTGAAACAATAGATGGAGATGTAGTGATAGGATGCCCAACAGAGCAAGAATCCAGAACAGATGCCTGGAATAAAAGAGGTACAAAACCACATCCAACTCCCAGTGCAACCCACACTTCTATTACCGCCAGTCTAGTGGCAGAAGGTAATATTGAAAAAGAGCAGCACGACTCGATCCAAACCTAAACTGATCGGGCAGAGGTGACTCTTTCTACCTCTGTGCCAATCTTAGCCGGGGAAACCATTCCAAGGGAGTCCTCTCCAAAGGACTTGCCTTTTGTTCGTGGTCCATCGCCCCAGACCACAATCGCCAAACTAACAGAGGAATTCATTTCCTCTGCCACGCACACTACATTAGGTCCCACAAACTCTTCAGAAGAGTTTAGAGAGCACAATGACGAAGGGACTCTAGACAAGTCCCCTAGTCTACCTAAGGATAATCTTGTACCCACCTCTGGAGTGGATCAAGATAATGTCTTTAGCAGAACCTCTATAGAGTCTGAGGCCCCAAAGGCATTTACTCAAGGATTAGAGGGAAGTCCTTCCGTTCTCAACATAAAAACAGGAACGAAAGAAGGCGTCTCAGGAACAGAGACACACTCTGGTGATAGATTCGTTCACCCAGAGGTTACACCGAGTCCACATGTATCAAGGGATGAGTTCCAAACCCTTGTCACCTCTGTGGACACCACATTAAAAGAGTTGAAAAACTCTTTTGATTCTTTTGCTAATAAAACTTCCAGGGCCTTTACAGATATGAACACCAAAATGGACAACCTATCCACAGAGGTGAAAAATGCCTTAGCCCAGATGAAGTCAACTGCTACAACCTCTGCCGCCTCTGCTGCTGCTGGGTTCGAGAAAGCCACATCCTCTTCCTTCCAAAGCTCTGTGAAAGACTGGATTGAAAAGCTAAAGAAAGAGCAATCCTCAACCACTCCGGTCCTTACTCCTGAAGACTTAAAGAAGGCCCTCGGGCAAATTCAAGAACATACTACAGAAGCCACTCTGGCTATGAAGCCCTCCGACTACATGACCAGAGCTCAGCTCACAGAGCTAGGACAAGGAGTTCTCGACCAGATCACAGAATTCATCAGAGCCTTCACTGCTGGCAACGCTAACTATGTCAAGGAATTTAAGAAGAGCATCGGCAAAATGCGCTTCAACACAGAAGCAGAGGTCCATACCCTACTTGGCCTCTGTGATTATTTATGCGCTAAGATGATAGTCGCAGGTGCAGTACCACCCAAAAAGCCAGAAGCTTCGTGCAGAGCAGAGGGTACTACAGATAAGGGTCAGGATGACTCTGATGATGACTCTGACGATTCATCAGATCATCCTGAGGGGGAGAAGACAAGGGAGAAAGAGGCTGATAGAGGTTTACCTACTCAAACTCCAGTAACAACAGAACCCATATCCTAAGTTCCCCCAACTCAAAACCAAGAAGAAAACCAACAGACCACAGAGGCAACAACCACCTCTGTGGAAACAATCCCTGAAGAAACCCCAATCACAACCCAAGTACCTGAAACCAACCAAGATCAACAATAGAAGACCACATAGGAAACACCCATCACTGTGGAAACAACTTCTGTATTCGGAGAAGATGTGCCAACCCGTGAAGAATTCCAAATCCTAACATCCACCGAAGAAGATTAACAATCCCAATCACCAAAACCAAAAACACCAGAAGAACCAAATCTCCAATCCCCAACACCAGAAGCCGAGAAAACAAAATCTCCATCTCTCACACCCAAAACCAGAATCAAAACCATTGCTCACAAAAGAAAACATCTGAGCAAAACCACAGAAGCCTCACCTACAAAACCCTTTGCTAAAGATATTCTGAAAACAATGAAGGCAAAAATGGCTCAAAGAGAAGAACTCAGAGTCCATGAAAGACATGAATCCACCTTTGCACATCGAGTTGCTTCAACCATGGGAATCCCCTTGAGAAATATCACAGAAGACTCACCAACCTTCTCGCCATCCAAGACCTCAGAAACACAAGTGTCAAAACCAACAGAGGCAACCCCCACAGAATCAACAGAAGCACCATCATCCAAACCCGTCGAAATCCAAAAGACAAATCCCACAAAGGCAATCCCATCTCTACAAGAAGATCTATAGCCGAAGGCAAAAGACAAAGTCAAAGGGATAATGACAGAGGCACCCAAGAAGAAGAAGCCAAAGCATCAACCAGCAGCGAAATTGATGAAGAGCTCCTTTGATGCATATGTAACACCAAATCCAGAAGAAGAAAACTGGGCTTTCGGTGCTACCCCTCTGTCAAACATTCCTATTCTAGATCCGAAGGCAAAAGTCATAGAGGATCGAGTGGCTCAAATCAAGAAAAAAATGGATGCTCTGCGCAGGCCCATGCCTCCACCCGGTGCACCTCCACGACAGATGGAAGAGGTGGTGTACAGATATCTGTACAACAGAACTGGCAGAGATCCTCTGCCACCAACCATTCAAGATCCCGACTTCCATGCTGACCTCGAGAACATCTTCACAAGAACAACACCCAAGCCAAAACACCAAGTCTTCTTAGAGTCCAAAATCGACAAAGTCATATACTGTGAGTTTTCTCAAACCAGATCTACACCTAAGGTTTCCTATAACATCTACAAGGTCAAAAGGGAGGACAGAACTGTGACCCAATTCTCAGATGCTGATCTAAGAAATCTAAGTCCCTACGACCTACCCGACCTTCTCATCTGGACGAAAGAGGACTACACAATAGATGCACATCGAAGGGCATACAGGGTAATAAGGAAAGCCATGCGTGAGAATCTTCTGCTATACAGCCTTGTCGACTTTCAATTAGGACGAGATCTTGGAGTAAGAAACCTAAATCTTCGACCACCAGAAGATGACTGCCCACCCTCTGCAATACCCAACTCAATCATAACAACTCCAAGGGTTGGGTTAGTTTATCAAGATCCTGCTGGGAAGTCAAGATTGTTCGTAGAGATGGACTGTCAGAAGTATGCAACAAATACTTTGACAGAGTTCAGAGCAAGCCTCGTGGAGCATAGAGGAACAGAGCACATGAATGAATCTCTCGCAAATAGACTGATAGAGGTCATCGATCAAGTAATCAACTTCAGAAACCTTTGCATCAGTTTCTATCACGAGCTCAGAGAATTAGGATTCGACAACAGAAGTTTCAACGACTTCAAAGACGCCAACGTCTGATATCCTCCACCAATCTTTGCAAATCTTTCCTTTCATAATGTAATCAAATGTAAGTGCCTCTAGCATATCCTTATATGAAAGAAAAGTAAAAATCTTTTGAGGTACATTGTTTCACCTCTTGTTAATTACTTAGCCTAGAAAACCTTGCACTTTTCAATTTTTTATTTTTCAATACTTAGGGGGAGATTATTAGCTCAAATCTTTCTGTTTATAGAAATATTGAAAAATAGGCTAAGTATAGAAGTTTTCGACAGAGGCTCTGCCGAGTCACCGAGAAGACCGAAGTATAGAAGTACTCGACAGAGGCTCTGCCGAGTAACCGAGAAGACCGAAGTGAAGAATCGCCCGAAGACTCTTCTAAGCGGACAAAAGGCCACAGAGCCTCTGTGGTATGAAGACAAAATATCTACACTATGACTAATGTGCTTCTGACGATCTCTACTGTACAAAGATCATCATGATCATTCGTACAAGGCATGCCCTGACAACTACACGTGTCAAACTCTGATAGGTTATAGCCTTAGTAGAAGCCGGCACATTTAATTCACGTTGTACTATCAACAGTACCAGAATAGTGTCTTAGTACCTTTCTGTCCTTATTGTCTAAAACATGTCCCCTTTAAAAGTTGTATAAATAGAAGACTCATGTTGAGTTCTTCTATTAAGCTTTGCACGACACACACACTTAGAGCAGAATTATTGTTAAACCCACGGTGTTCTTGGTGTTCTTATTAATATCAAATACAGTAAACCTTTGAGATATTTATCTGTCATCTACATATTACTTATTTGATATTGTGTGTTATTCTACCTCAGTATATCTTTCAGTTCTTTAAATACGCTTCCGCATTATAACTTATCTGAACTAAATGAAAGATTCATCATTGTTAAGCAAAACACGAACCAACAAGATCCTTTCAAATATATGTTCCTCTACTGCCTGGTAAATTAGATACAAGGCCTTCTTATCTTTATTTCTATTTTCTTTCAAGATATTCTGTTGCTGTGCAGAGAGGGTCGTGTGACTCTCTGGTTCAGACACACCTTCTTCAATAACAGACCACAAATCATGTTATTCAAAGAGCACTTTCATTTGGATACTCCAATGAAAGTAGTTTCTTCCATTTAATTTTGGAAGTTGTGTTTGTGATTGTATGTTTTTGAAGGAACTCGAACTCGAAGCCATGACCTTGATGGCTCTGATACCACTTTGTTTTTGTACTTTAGAGATTTATACACATAATAACCACACGTTTATTAAGAGAATAAACAGTACAACTTACATAGATAAACAGAACATGCTAGTAATTATATTAAGAAAGTAAACTGCCAAGTCTTAAGAAAGAAACGATGCAACCCTTCCATACACCCTTTGAGAACCATTGCACCGTTTGAGAAGAAACTGCCATAACTGCCATCCTAAATAACTAATATATTATGTTTAGCTTACTTTCTAACATCAACAAGCTTTCTTCATCTTGCACGTTTTCTGAATCTTGCATATAAATCAAGACAATGGATTCAGAGAAATTTTCAAAAAATCGAACGAAGCTTCAACAAACATCACTTGTTGTTCGATCTTGATTTTAGGTAAAAACCCTAAATTTTAGATTTAGATTTTGATTTTGATTCTAATGTTTGCTGTTTTTATGTTCTATGGTTATGTGAGTTAATCAAGATGGTAGTTATCCATCAAATTAATGGTTTTTAATGTTTGTCTCTCTGATTTACGATTTTCTTATTACTTTTACACATTGGGTTTTCCATCGCTATATGGGTTAATTTGCCATCTCCTTTCAAGGATCCTTTTTCATCAACATTTTATTATGTCCTATTAATTGACATAGTCACAACTCTACAAAGATTGGTTGTGGTGGTTTCTTCAGAATGGAAGCTACACCGTGACTGGATTGCACTGAAATCCATCAAAACATGGAAGCGGCTAGATGATAAACACCAAACTGCCATTAATGGTCAGGTTCTTTGGAGCCGACATCCATCCGGGACTGGAGTCGTAAGAAAGAAGCCAGTGACGTCCATATATTTATGTTTATTTATACTGATTCAAGACCATATATTTATATGTTTATATCTTGAATTTCTGTAGTTCCACATATATTGGTTTTTCACCTATACTAATTCAAGACCATATATATTGGTTTTCCCATGTAGTTCCAATATCGTGAGTAATTCCTCTACAGTTCGACGTGAAGGTGCATTTCTTGCTTATCCTTTTCACTTTTGCAGATTTACAGCAACAAGATTGTGTTGGTTTATCTATCCGTGTAGTCTGCTTTAATATCCTTTTTCATGTGTCAATAATACCCTTTGGTACAATCGTTTTTAGGTTGCTATTGGCTTGCAGATTACATCAATTTACAACAACAAGGTAATGTTGGTTTATTGATCTGTGTGGTTTGCTTTAATATGTACCTTCTTTTGTTGGCTACATAAAAGTGTAAGACCAAACTATTGAATCTTTGTTGTCTCCGTAAAGCTTTTGTTGGCTCCATTAAATTTACCGCACAAAATAGTTGGTTTCATCTCACAACAACCTCTCCTTTCTTGAATTTTTTAGATTAAATAATTGTGTTCTGAAGCTGTTTGATTTTGCTTTGCTCAATTTTGCTTTTAGGCTTCAGGTACAGTACAAAAACACTAACTCTTTATTTTGAGATTTTGATTTTTCTGATCGTCGTTTATTGAATTCCAAACTAATAAATCATTCTGGATGCACTTGGAAGAGAAAAAAAAACCTGATTTTGAGATATTGAATTCCAAACCTCTTGATTTTGAGATGATCCCTTAAACTTAGAATCAAAACCTTTTCTTTCATTCAAAACATACTAAAGATCAGATTCTTGAAGTTCTTCAATTCCAATCATGGTTGACCACCCACTGCCATACTCGCTTTCCATTCCAAACTAGGAATTGTTACTTTAATTGATGCAGTAAGCTTATTAATGTGCATGGACAATTGATGGAAGATCCATTAATACTAAGACGGTCCTTAATCCATTTGTTACCCTGGTTTTTATATCAATGCATTTGTTTTTTCGATTTTTACAGCTATCTCCACTATCGCGCTAAACCTAATTTAATGGGTAAAACTTGAAGAGGGTGCAAGAAAGGCTACATAGGTTTGGGTAAAACTGGAAAGGTGACGATTTAAACACCAAGGGGGTGTTTGGTTAGCGGAATGGAATTCGATGAAATAGGAATTTATCAAGGAATTTGACTTTAAAAGAATTGTAATAGAATTTGATAGAATTTGACCACGCATTTTGTTCGCGTTTGGTTGAATGGAATTGGAATGAAATTATTAAAGCAATTGAAATCTTTTTGTTTGGTTCAAAAAATTCAACTTTGGAATTAAATATCGAAAAATGTTATTTTATGATTTTTCTGTCATTTTATTTAAATTATAAATATCAGTAAAATTATCATTTAATATATTAGATTATTATTTATAATAATAATAATAATAAACAATTGATTAAAACTTGAAAGTTGAAGTACATATGCATGAATAATACCTTTGATTTTGTTAAACAAAAACAGAATACAAGAATCTGTATACATTGTATTTGGCTGCACTGCAGTGCTGCACCCATTGATTTAGTAATAAAAGGGTCTGATCTAGATAAAAAATAAAAAAACATTTTTAAAATAAAAAACATTTTTAAAATATATAATATATTTAATAAATATATAACTTTTTTAATAATATATATATACCGGGTCCGGGGCGGGTTGGGGGATGGTCGCTCCGGCCACAAATTGATTTGGATTAGGGAAGGATTCCGTCGAAATGAAATGAAATCCGTGCGATAACCTAGTGAATTCAGTAACTTAAGGATTTTGTTGGAATTTGAGGGATTCCGTCGTTAACATTCCGTGAACCAAACAGGGTCATGGAATTTGGTCAATGGAATTGGCCATTCCAATTCCTCCAAATTCCTTCCAATTCCATGAACCAAACAGCCCCTATGGTTTGTAAATCAAGAAAGCAGAGTTCCGTTATTTGTAATTGTGTTTCATTTACATGATCTGTATACAAAACTAAATTATGTGAAATGCTTTGATTCTTGGATGTAAGCATAGCTTTTGACCCTATAAATAAAAACTTGAGAAAGTTGTAACATGTTACTTTTTGCAATTTCTTTTATTAATTGTCCCATGGTTTCCTTTTTACTTTTGTTGCTTTGGAGCTCTAATTAACAACATAATGTAAATTACCAAAAAAAATAGGTTTCACGCTAACAAATAAGCACTCTTTGCCAAATGGATACACATATGTACATGACATTGGTTAGTAATCACACATTTATCTACTTAGTTGAGCACAACTTTTTTTTGACAATATTATCTATCGAGTTTGATACATTTACTTAAGGTCACTTATAAAAGAAATACAAATTGGTTGAGAAGGAACAGACATTGCTATGTTAGAATTACATATTACCACTGGGGTTGTGCACACTTGATATGTTAAAGAAATACAATTTTTCCATACTGATAAAACCCAATTTAGATTCACTTTATGCCTACATATCCTCATATTTTAATGTTTTTAGCTATGTTTTTTTGCGACAGTTAGGGTGCGTTTGGTGCGCAGACTAGATGGGACGGGACGGGGCAAAAAAATATAGTACTGCGTTTGGTATGACATGGGACTAAAACAAGGTGGGACAAGATGGGACTAAAATCCATTTTCATGGGACAAAATGAGGCATTTTTTGTTCCACCAAAAAAGGTGGAACAACATGGGACTAAGCATAAAATGACACATTTACCCTTCATCTTCAATTATATATTATTTAAAAATTATTTTGCAAACATTTTTTGAAAAATTATATATTATATAAAATTACATTTTTTGTAAACATTTTTTGAAAAATTATATATTATATAAAATGTCCAGATCTGTGTTATATAATGGTTTGCAGACATTTTTTGAAAAATTATATATTATATAAAATTACATAAATGTGATTTATTTAATTTACTTTAATTTTGATGTATATAATAGTTTATTATTTAATTGATTTGATGTTATTTATAATTATTTCGTGATGAAAAATATTAATCTATATTCTAGGGCAATTTGGTCATTTTAACAGTTTTGTCCTGTCCTGTTCTAGTTGTACCAAACGCAGAACATAAAATTAGTTTTGTCCCGTCCAGTCCTGTCCCGTCTTGTCCAATTCTGTCCTGTCCCATCCAGTCTGCATACCAAACGCTACCTTAAGGATTTCAAAGATAGCGTGCATAAGTGGTTTGTTATTGATAGTAATTATGTAAAACAAAGTTAGACACAAGGGTTAACAAAGCTACAATTGTTGCTATATTGTTGAAGAGCAAAACACTATTGTGCATCTCTGTCTCTCCTAATCACTTCTCTGTTCTAATCTGCTTTTTTTTGCAATTGGTGAAAGTTTCAGTTAATTGTTCATTGAATTGTCTATCACATTGTTTAATTTAAAATCTTTATACATGTATGATACTTTATTTATGTTACTAGACTTAAGAAATAAAGAAAGCTCCAAAAGATCTCTTGTATTTAAAATATGAAAAGCTTTTAAAATTACACAGTAGGTAAGAACCATGCCTATTTATACTAGAAGGATTAGACAACAAAAAAAATCTAATAGGCTAGTACAAAGGAAAGAAAAGCAAATGCAGAATCTGCTTCCTTAGGTGTGCATGAAGAAAAAACCATACAATGGCCTGCTTGTACTATGAGGAGACAATATTCTTTAGTGGTATGGCAATCCTTCTTCACAAACATATTTGGACTGTTGTGACCTTAATGATGTTGAATCATTTTCCTTTTCAATACGCCCCCTCAAATTGCAGTGTGGATTTTGTCTTAACGGCAATTTGCTCTTTAGATAATTAAAACTGATGATGGGCAACGGCTTGGTGAGCATATCAGCTGTTTGTTCAGAAGTGGGAATATACCTGACTTCAACCTTTTTGTTGAGAATCTTTTCTCGTATGAAATGCACATCAACCTCAATGTGTTTTGTTCTCGAATGAAACACAGGATTATAGGCAAGTTGTTGAGCACCTAAATTGTCACACCAAATGATAGCTGATTGATTGCATTGAATTCCTATTTCTTCACATAAGGATTGTAACCAAGTAATTTCAGAGCCAACTTGTGCTAAGGCCCTGTACTCAGCTTCAGTGCTAGATCGAGCCACTGATTTTTGTTTCTTTGAGGACCAACTGATCAAGTTTCCACCAATGTAAACCAAGTAGCCTGAGGTGGATTTTCTATCTTCAAGAGAGCTTGCCCAATGAGAGTCACAATACCCTTCAATACTTCTTGAATCATAGTAACCTTCAATGGTGGTATTGATCATTGGTTTGAAAAGAATTCCATCACCAATTGTTCCAGCAAGATAGCGTAGTATTCTCTTGCATGCTTTCCAATGATTTTGTGTTGGAGCTTGAAGAAATTGACTCAGTTTGTTAACGGGAAAAGCAATATCTGGCCTGCTTAAAGTAAGATATTGAAGAGCACCAATGACGCTTCGATAGAGAGTAACATCATTGAAGAGTGGGCTGTCATTTAAGTGGAGTGTATTACTTTGGCACATGGGAGTAGGACAAGGCTTGGCATTTAACATGTTGGTTCTTGATAGGAGATCAGTGGTATACTTGGATTGAGACAGATGAATACCTGATGCCCCCCGAGATGTCTCAAAACCAAGGAAGTAGGTGACTGATCCTAGCTTCTTTAAGGAAAACAGCGAGCTGAGATGTGTGATGATGGAACGAACCTGATCTGTATTGTTTCCTGTAAGTAAGATATCATCAACATAGACGAGAACAAACATTGTAGTCGAGCCTTTGTTGAAGAAGAAGAGGCTGGAATCTGAAACTGAATTTCGAAAACCAAGTGAGAGTAGAGTGGTTTTGAGTTTGTCAAACCAGGCCCGTGGATGTCCCAGTTGTGAGTGACGGCTAGAGAGAGGATTAACCGAATGGTAGTGGGTTTTACCACAGGGCTAAAGGTTTCGAAAAAAATCAATACCTGGATGTTGCTGGAAGCCTTTAGCAACAAGTCTTGCTTTATGTTTTAAGATGGTGCCATCAGGGTTGTATTTCGTACGAAACACCCATTTGTTGTCAACAATATGCATGTGAGGTTGATATGGAACAAGAGTCCATATATTGTTTGTGAGCAAAGCAACATATTCTTCATCCATTGCCTTTTTACACTGTGGGTGAATGAGAGCTTGGGAGACTGAGTTGGGTGTAGGAGATGGATCAATAAATGCCAAATGGAGTTGTGAGTTTAGGGCAGCTGTTTTTGAGCGTGTAACCATGGGATGGGTATTGGTTGGAGGAGGTGGATATAAAGGGGGTAGTTGGACCACGAAAGGTACAGTGGAGTAGGTGGGAGTTGATGAAGAAGGGTTACCTGCATTGTTTGAAGGTGAGGGTGAAAAATCAGCTACTTGTATAGGAGATGCATGAGAGGGACCTTTATCAGAGTCAACATGTGAAGTAGTAGGTGAGGTAGAGTAGGAGCATGATGAGTATGGGCACGGTAACCAGTGGCTGAATTGAAACATGGTAGTATTGGGTACCTCTGAAATGTTATGTGAGGAGAGAGAAAAACCTTCTTTAAAAGGAAAATTGTGCTCATTGAATGACACACTTTTGACAATGTATATTCTTCCTGAAGGATGGAGACATTTGTAGCCTTTATGGGCTAAACTATATCCCAAGAATACACATTTAGAGGAACGAAAATCATGTTTGTGTTGATTATACTCTCTTAAGTGTGGAAAGCAAGCACAACCAAAAACTTTAAGAAAGTTGAGATCAGGTTTTTTACAAAACAATTTTTCAATTGGTGAGTGGTTTTGTAAGGATGGAGTAATTAAATGATTTATCAGGAAGGTGGTAGTTGAAAACGCATCCCACCAATATTTTAAAGGCATGGAAGCTTGACTAAGTAGGGTTAAACCCATTTCAACAATATGCCTGTGTTTTCTTTCAGATTTTCCATTTTGGGAGTGAGTATGTGGGCAAGGATGACGAAATTGAATGCCAAGAGATTGGAGAAAAGGTGATAAACTTCTGTATTCACCCCCCTAATCAGTTGGTAAAGTGAGGATCTTAGAGTTGAATTTTCTTTCAACAAACTTTTGGAAGTGCATGAAAACATCTTTGACATCAGATTTTAATTTTAGAGGAAAAATCCATGTAAAATTGATGTAATCATCAATGAAGTGGACATAGTATTTATATCCATCATTGGACATTATAGGGGCTGGACCCTAAACATCAGAGTTAATAAGTTCAAGAGGCTTTGTAGTTGACTTAGAGGAAATGGGATATGTGGTGTGCTTTGATTTCCCAATATGGCATGCATCACAAAAACTAGGATTGGTACCAATGCATAATTTTTCATTGACTAGCATAGTTTTAAGTACATTGCAGTTGGGATGACCAAGACGCATGTGCCAAACATCAACAGAGTTTTTAGAACTCGAAACAGACAATGACTCATTACTAGCTTTAGGGAAAATAAAATATGCAGAAGGAAATACATTCTGCTTGATTGAACTCAACATAAACAGCATTATGTTTGATAAGTTGAGAAATGGACAGTAGGTTTTTAGTGATTTGAGGAACAACGACAATGTCAACAAGTTTTAAAGGTAAGGATTGTGTGGATGAGAGAAGTAAACTGTCACCACAGTGAGAAATGGGTACTGTATTACCATTTCTAACTATTAAATGATTTATACCTTTCATTTATGTCTTGTGTTGAACATTTGCTGCGTTGGATGTGGTATGAATTGTTGCACCACTGTCAATGTACCACATCTGCTCATTGCTGTGGTCACTTGAGGAGAAAAGAGCTTGTTGATCATTGTCTAAGTCCTTGTTTGATGAAACAAAGGAACTTGCAGAAGAGGGTGTAAAAGGATGAGGAGAGGACTAAGCTTGGAAGGAAGCATCAAACCTGTGGTAGCACTTTGTAGCACCATGACCAGGACGATTACAAACTTGGCAGTAAGTAGTTTGTCTTCCTCTTCCTCGACCTCCTCTTCCACGTCCTCGGCCTCGAAAGTTGGTTGAACGTCCTCCTGTTGAGTATTGATACGGTTGGTTCCCAGAAAGATTGAGAGACCTTCGAAATTGAGTGGTGAGATTAGCACTTGGTAGGTTAGCAGCAATGTCGCAGTTAAATTGCTCCAGTCTCATTTCTTGGCTTTGTAGCATGAACTGAACATCTTGTAGTGTTACTTGGTCATGTCTGGATGTTAGATTAACCACCACAGAGTCATAATCATGACCAAGGCCACCCAAGATATAAAGGATAAGTTCTTCATCTGAAATCAGTTGTCCAGCAGCAGATAAACTTTCTGCCAAGTTTCTCATTTTGAGCATGTAATCATGAATGGATAAGCTTCCTTTCTTTAGTGATTGAAGTTGAAAACGCAGCTGGAGTGTTCTGGCTTTGCTGCTGGTAGTGAATAGTTCCTCCAAGGTATTCCATACATCAAGGGATGTTAAGCATCGAACAACATGACCAAACATTGTTTCAGAGATAGTGTTTAGTAACCAGTTCATAATGGTTTGATCTGTTCTGGTCCAGATAGTGTAAGCAGGGTTGATTGTGGGTTGTTCACTGGAGCTGGTTGCAGTAGGAGGAAGAAACTTTTGTGGACACACTTTGGTGCCAAGAACATGGCTCTCAAGATCATAGGCTCTAAGAGAAGGAAGGACTTGAGATTTCCAGAATGTGTAGTTGGTTCTGTCAAGTTTGATTGTGATAGGAGGCAAATATGAAGAAGAGAACAAACTTGGTATGGGAGCAAGAGGAGGTGTTTGATTCACCACAGGAGTAGTGTTTGTCTGATTTTGCGGAGTAGCAGACGAAGCTCTAATGGAGGGATTCTCCATGGCTCTGATACCAACTTAAGAAATAAAGAAAGCTCCAAAAGATCTCTTGTATTTAAAATATGAAAAGCTTTTAAAATTACACAGTAGGTAAGAACCATGCCTATTTATACTAGAAGGATTAGACAACAAAAGAAATCTAATAGGCTAGTACAAAGGAAAGAAAAGCAAATGCAGAATCTGCTCCCTTAGCTGTGCATGAAGTCAAAACCATACAATGGCCAGCTTGTACTATGAGGAGACAATATTCTTTAGTGGTATGGCAATCATTCTTCACAAACAGATTTGGACTGTTGTGACCTTAATGATGCTGAATCATTTTCCTTTTCAATACTGAGGAAGAAATGTAGGACTCTTACCTCTGATCCTAGGAATATTGTTGTTATACATCTTGAAGTGATATCATGAGTGTCTTTCTGTAGCTCTCCAACTACAAGAAATACAACCATGATTTAGTTGATGGCTAAGAAAAGGAACAACAGACTATGAAAGAGTATTCGGAAAATCCTAGCAACTTCAAATGATACTATTCACAATTGTGTGTATATGTCCCATGTAAACAGTTTGATTTGGTGAAAGGACTCAATTAGAAAGATGAGAGTAGGCAAGACTTTAGTGTCTGAAAGTCCTCTAGGAGGCATCCTTTATATGGGTCACTAGGTTATTCAAAATCTGTATGTTTTTTTTATTGGATCTTCTATAATTTCCATTTGGGTTTATTTCTGTTACCCCAACCAGTTTAGGTAATAATGCGATTGTTAAAAGAATGAGCACTTAAGGGCCGTTTAGCAAACGCTTACTCGGGTAAGCGGTTACCAAGTCACATTACCTTACCGGAGGAATATGACAAGGATCAAAAATCTTACCCGATAAGAGATAATGGAAGGACCGAGAGGTAAACTAAAATCTTACTCGGTAAGGAAGTGATCATGTTGAATTTACCGGTAACCGCTTACCCGGGGTAAGCGTTTGGTAAGACCCTAAATGTTGGTTGTAATTATCCATTTATTAGAAAACAAAAGCTTCTTGAACTACTAAAGATACTTGCTTGGTTATACATATCAACGAACAATTACAAAAAAACAAGTTCATTTCTTGCGGTTACTATATGTCATAAGTAGGTTATAACATTGCAACGCCTCAAAAAATTATAGAAAATTATAACACTGTTGTATTAACAAGTACTTACACTATTACAAACGAAAGAAACTACAAAGAACTTGTAACCCTAACTCTAACTCTAGTAAGATATTAGAGAGAAAGTCTAGAGAGAAAAATGAGAGTGAAATGTAAGTAGAAAGATCGTCTGAATGAAAAAAATGAGAAGAGGTTGAACTTTAAATATTCTCATATCAAAGTTACATTCCAGCCCCTCAACAATTACACTTCCAGCCCTTGCACTTATGACTCACGACTCCGCTGCCCTTTGGCTTTGTAACAAAGTGAGGCGCAGTCCCTAACATTCTCATCTTTCAGCTCTTTTACTCTTCAGTCCCTCTTTATTTATTTATTGCATACAATACCCTAAAACTATAAAAACATTTAAAGTTAACAAACCTTTAAATAATAAATGTCAAGATTACAGTTTTAAACACATCTTTTAACACCCTTCCTTAATCTTGACATTTGAACAAATCTATCGTTTTCAATTTTTTACACAAATAATCATGCTGATGTAAAGAAAGAGACTTCGTAAATATATCAGCTGCATTTTCTAAAGACTCAACTTTAACAGTTTTCAAAACACCACTAGTCACTTTATTTCTCACTTGGTGAACATCGATTTCTATATGTTTTGTTTTCTCATGGAAAACTGGATTGTTTGCAATATGTATTGCAGACTTATTATCACACAAAATATTTACAGGAAGTAAATCTGTGATAATAAGACTAGACAGAATCTCCAGAACCCAAAGTATTTCACAAGTGGTAGATGCCATGGCTCGATATTCAGATTCGGCTGAAGACCGAGACACGGAAGTTTGCTTTTTACTTTTCCAAGAAATAAGACAATTTCCTAGAAACAAACAATACCCAGTTACAGATCTATGTGTAGATAAACATTTACCCCAATCTGCATCCACATAGGCTGACAATTTAAAACAATCTGAAACAGAGAATAAAATACCTTTTCCTGGTGACTTTTTCAGAAACCTCAGAACTCTAAGAGCTAAATTCAGATGAGAACGCCGAGGCGCATGCATGAAATGACTAAGACAATGCACTGCAAAAGCAATGTCCGGTCTAGTGGCCAATTAACCGTTGAAAACCAGAAATATCTACTAATACAGGATCAGAAGTGGAACTTGATGACTCGATTACTATTAAATTCATATCCATTGGAGTATTGATAGGCTTACAGCCTAAATACCCAAAATCATTCAATAGTTCCAAACAATATTTTCTTTGACTCATACATAAGCCATCTTTAGATTTTAAAATTTCAATTCCTAAAAAGAATTGTAAATTTCCAAGATCTTTAATCATAAAATTCGTTTGCAAGTGTTTTTTCACTCTGTGAATCTCACTATTATTATTTCCAGTTATAACAATATCATCTACATATACAAGTAGAATAATAAATGTATTTCCAGATTTAAGAGTGAACAAAGAATAATCACTACTGTTTTGATTAAAACCAAAATCAAACAAGCAGTTAGAAAGCTTCTCGTACCACTGACGAGGAGCCTGTTTTAGTCCATACATAGATTTCACAAGTTTGCAAACATGATTATCATCATTAGAAAAATATCCTTCGGGAAGAGTCATTTAAACTTCTTCAGTCAAGTCACCGTACAGAAAAGCATTGTTTACGTCAAGTTGATGCAAAGGCCAATTAAACTGAACAGACAAAGCTATAACACACCTAACTGTTACCATTTTAACAACAGGAGAAAAGGTTTCTTCATAATCAAGACCTTCTCTCTGACTATATCCTTTGGCTACTAACCTAGCCTTATATCGTTCTATTTCGCAAGTGGACTTATATTTAATCTTAAAGATCCATTTACAACCAATAGGTTTTCTTCCTGGTGGAAGGTCAGTTATAACCCATGTACCATTCCTATTAAGAGCCTCCATTTCATTATTCATTGCAATTACCCAATTAGGATCTTTGCAAGCTTCAGAAAAACTACTTGTTTCAATAGACTTATTTAGATTTGACACAAAACAAAAATTTTCTCTTGTGAGATGAGAGTAATTAACTACCCTTTCAATACCATATTTTACTTTGCCCTCTACTACAAAGTCATCAAATTTCCGAGGAAACTGAGGAATTCTACTAGACTGTCTTATACATTGAGGAGAAGAAGATGAATCAATGGATGAATTTGGTAGATTTTGACCCTCAGGAGGGGAGTCTACAACAACATGAGTATCATGCTCAATATCAGTTTCTAGATTTTCTTGATTCCTAGCAGACAAGGTAGTGTCAACACCAGTAAATTGATTGTCAACATTACCTATACTACCAGAGGAATCAGGGTGATTAACTTGAGTTGTAGACTGAGCCCTAAATTCCTTATTGGGCAGGTTTTCAGAAAGATCATCAGTAGAACTAGTAACATTATCAAAAAAATTCAAAGTATTCAAATTTTCAGAGTAGGATTCCATATTTTCACTCATTTTGAATGGAAAAACGTTTTCGTAAAAAGTTACATCTCTAGATACTAAATACTGTTTAGTATCTAGGCTGTAAAGTCTATAGCCTTTCTTGTTATTTGAATATCCAAGTAAAACACATTTTTCAGCTCTAGAGCTGAACTTATCAAAGTTATTTTGTTTAACTGCAAAGCATAAACATCCAAAATTTCTTAAATGAGTGACAACTGGAGGAAAACCATAGACAATCTCATAAGGACTTTTACCATTTAGAATAGAGGATGGAGTTCTATTTATCAGATAGGTGGCTGTGAGAATACACTCAAACCTGTTAGGTCTTAATATGTGTGGAATTAGAAGTTCAGGGACTAGTTTTGTCTTTTCTTGTAAATACCTTATGGGTATAAATAGTTTGTGTTTAACCTAGTATTAGGTTAATGATCATTATTATTGTTTGCAAAACCTTTGTACGGCTACAGTCTGCCACTGAATCTTATTCATTCGATCTATCAATACAAGTGAGATTTATGGCTGGCTATTACTGATTGTGTTGATTAATTGTTGATTGCTTATGTATCTGGGATCCACAATTGGTATCAGAGCAGAAGGACGTTGATTCAAAGGTATTTTTTTATTTTTCTTGATCATTCATCGCACGCACTGTGTTCATCTCAAGAATTTGATTGCTTCGATTTTGGTGTTAAAACCTAAAATTGAGGCTAGATAAATTCTTCGTATAAGTTTTCTAAGATATACAAGTGTTTTCAAATCGTCTGGTTGAGTAAAAATCCTTGATTTTTAAAATTCTTGATCTGTTTGGTGTTTGCTCCCTGTTCGTGAGAAGTATTAATTTTTCTGGTCAAAAGTGCTAGTTGATTCGTTTCTAGTATTGTTTTCGTGAGTTTTTGGGTTAGTTTCCGTGTTAGTACTAAGTACATGCAGATTATCTCTCATCAAGACTGCAGAAATTCATCGAACCGGGTAAGTTTTTCTTGTTTCTGATTTGGTTTCGAAGTTCCGGTATTAATATCTCCCGGTAGTAATAACTCCCGGTAGTGAATATTCCCGATACTAATATCTCCCGGTAGTGTGTAACTCCCGGTGCTGATATCTCCCGGTAGTATTAACTCCCAGTGTAGTCATCTCCCGGTAGTGATAACTCCCGGTGCTGATATCTCCCAGTAGTGTTAACTCCCGGTGTAGTCATCTCTCGGTAGTGATAACTCCCGGAACTATTTTCTCCCGGTACTTCAACTTCCGGTACTATTCTGTGTCATCCAGTAGAACTGTCTTAGGCTTCACTCTGTTAGAATTTACGTTTAGGTTTCTCAAATTCCTTTGAATCACATTACGTCCTACGATCACCACTGCAATCTCAATGGCTTCACAAGACGCACTCGCTATCGGATCTGAGTTCAAGCCTCCTGTTCTATATCGCGGGGAATACAATGTATGGAAAGACAGACTTTTGTGCTTCATTCAAACCAAGCCACTTTACGAGGAGATTCTTCGCTCGCTCAAGGAGGGCCCTGTTGTTCCACCATTAATGGATGTTCCAGCTATTGAAGGTGGACCTCCGGCCCACAAAGTGCCCAAACCATATGACAAACTGACGGTAGAAGAGAAACGTAAAGCCGATGGTGACATATTGGCTAAAACTTATCTGGTATATAGTCTTCCCAACAACATCTATTGTAGCATCGACAGCTACAAGGACACGACCAAAGGAATGTGGGATCAGCTAGCCAAGATAATGCAAGGCAGTCAAGAAGGAAATCAGATGAAGATCTCGAATTGTTTCGCTAGGTATGAATCCTTCAAGGCAAAAAGAGGCGAATCACTCACTGAGACATATGAACGCTTCTGTACTCTTCTGAATGATTTGCACAAGAACAATATCTTCAAGTCCAATCTAGAATGCAACATCAAGTTTCTCAAAAACCTTCAACCTGAATGGAAGGGCTTTGTTCAACATGTCCACAATCGTTCGCTAGAGAATGTTCTGCTGCACGAGATATACGAGATGTTACTTCAAGATGAAGATGATGTTTCTGAGTTGATGGGAGATAACAAGTCTAAGGAGAAGATAAAGGAAGATCCTCTTGCTTTAATGTCATACAAGAAGGAAAAACAGTCTTCACGCAGTTCTCATCGAGAAGAAGCTCCGAGTGAATCTGAACATGAAGATGACGAACCAGAAAGTGATTCTGATCCTGAGCTTGATAGCATCAAGAAAGCTGTCGCCTTGTTAACCCGGGAGTACGCACGGAAAATGTTCTTCAAGAAGCCGACGAATAACAACCAGCCATACTCCACTAACTCCAAGAATGATGATGGAAGAAAGAGAAATGATGATGGGAAGCGAACTGAAAGAAAGTCTGATGATCGAGATGAAGATGAACCCGTGAAATGCTACAAATGCGGGAGGCGAGGTCATTTTGCCAAAGATTGCCGGAAGCCTGTAGTACGTAATGCTGAGTACTACAAGAACAAAATGCTTCTAGCAAGGCAGAAAGAGGCAGGTCAAGCATTGATGGCGGAAGACGATCACTGGCTGCTCAAGACTGATAATGAGCATGAAGATGCGGAAGCTCATATGTGTTACACTGGTCTGAATCCGGAAGATACTGATTCCGAAGATGACTCTTCCGACGAAAAGAAAGACAAACACGAGTGTCAGGTATGTGGTTCTTCCAATGCTAACTTGTTAAATCAAATGCATGAAATGGTGCGCACTTTAGCTTCGTTTAAAAATAAGGTTAAGACCAAAGACGCCCACATCTCTAAGCTAGAAACCGAGGTTAAGTTAAAATATGATACCATAGGCAGACTAGCAATTGAAAAGGCTGAGGACAAATGTGTGATAGATAATTATCAAACTGAGTGCTCGGCCTATTCAGAAAGAGCTAAACTTCTTGAGACCCAAATATCTGAATATACTCAAAAGTTAGAGAAATCTCAAGAGGAATTTTCTAAAAGCATTTTAGTTCAAGATAATGTTTTGAAAGAGAATGAAAAATTAACCACTAAGCTTAAAGATCTTGAATCCAAACTTTATAAACTTGGTCAATCTGAACAAACCATTCACTTGAACAAGCCCAAGGAGTTCAAATATTACAATTCACTTTGGGGACTCGGATATGATAATCCGTGCTACCTAAAGAAGGTCTTGTCAAAGGTTCCCACTCTTTATGAATTTGATTTCATGGGTTTAGACAAGATATATCCAGAGTACAAAATCAAGTGGACTAAGGCATCTAAGGAAGATGAGGAGTTTGAGGACTTTAAAAGACAAACCGCCATACCTCTACCTCCAATAGAGGCAAAATCTAAAACGAATACTTCCTCTTCGGAAATAACACGAAATCGGATGATGCGCCGCCTAGGAAGAACATAAATGTACAAATTCCTTTCGTGTACGAAACGCTTAATGCATCGTATTTAAAAAGAAAAATTCCTTATCTCTCAAATGACTATTTTGACATCTGCTCTCTCGCCAAAACGATTGAGACTTCACCTCCTGTTCCGGCAACCGCAGATGAAGACTCTAATGATCAAACAGAGTTGAAACGTTATGTTCCACCTCTGATTTTGGAAAACATTATTTTTAAACTGGAAGAGTCAATTATAAGAGATAAGGTCACTTATGAAACCGAAAGGATTGTACTTTTAGATTCTATTGACAAGCTCAAACAGAATAAACCCGACTCACTATCCGAATCTGAAAGAGAGTCCTATCGAACCGAGATTGACAAGTTGACATCTCAACTGGCTGTTTTGGCATCTGAAGCCTTAACGCTGAGAATGGCAAAGGGGAATTCTGTAGATACCCCAATGACGCCGGTCACTCCTGAAACAATCTCGTTTGATGATGCTCAGATCTTTTCGGATAGTTCGTCGTGCAAAGCCTTTATGGGAGTGTCTGATGACAACAACTCTAAAGATTTGAGCGTTAAAGATAAAGGTAAGGCCATTGAATCCGATTTTGTTCAAAAGGATCTTTTACCAATTTTTGACAATCCGTTTGCGGATAACTCCTTATCTGACTTTGATGGAAACACTTCACCTGATTCTGCAAGAAGATTTTCTGAGTTTATGAACTCCACTCCTTGTCATGACGATGATTTTTCTAAATTTGACTTCGATCCGAAGCTTCCTAGTCACTCTAAATTTTTAGAAAAATTGCCCGAACCGGTTAATTTTGAGAAGGGCGAATGTTCGAATTCGAAAACCGATTCCAAAACCACTTCAAAAACCAAATCTAAACGTCGGTCTAAGAAACGTGGTACAACCGGTAAAGGCTCATCTAAACAACCCATTTTCTCAAACTTCTCTAACGCTCAAACTAATGTAATTTCAGATAGTACGGGTCGGGGGAAAGCGGCTCGAAGAGAGTGGGTAGAGAAGAATGCTAAGATGCGTCCTGAGAAGACCAATTCATTTACTTCTGTTTTGAATAATAGGAATAATAACGCCAAACATGAATTTGGTTTGAACAATTCTGTTGAACATGGTTTTAAATTTCCTGTTAAACTTGACAATGTTCGTCAATTGATTGGTTTTTCGCGTAAATATGTTTGTTGTTCTGTTTGTGGTGTGAATGACTTGATTGACTCTAGATATGCAAATGATTGGGTTGGCTCATATCATATTTTTAATTCTAATGGTTCACACAAATCCAAACCAAGATGACCCAGCTCTAAACGGGTCTCAAACAATGGTGCTGCACCTAACACCCAAGGACCCACTACCAGATGGGTACCTAAACGTGCTTAATCTCTGTTTTACAGCCCGGTCATGTGTGGTTTCTCGACTCTGGATGCTCCAAGCACATGGCTGGTAAAAGGGAGCTACTCACCAACTTCAAGGAGGAGTACTGCGGTGATGTTCGGGTTGGAAACGATAATGTGGCCCCGATCATGGGCTACGGCGACCTAGTTCAGGACAAACTCACGATCAAACGGGTTTCCTACGTAGACGGCCTTGGTCACAACCTTTTCAGCATCGGCCGGTTTTGTGACAAGGATATTGAAGTGCGATTCAAGGGGAAGAGATGCAGTATTCTAGCTGACGATGGGACGGAAATTCTAGCTGGTACTCGACGGACGAACTTGTACACCATCAATCTCGCCACAGTTAAAACCGATAAAGCAGTCTGCCTGATGTCCAAAGCGACTACTCAACAGAACTGCCTATGGCATCGACGGCTATCGCATCTCAACTTCAAGAACATCAATAAGCTGGTGCTGGGTAAACTAGTCAAGGGTATGCCAGAACTACAATTCGCGAAAGAACATCTCTGCTCTGCATGCGAGATGGGTAAGATGAAGAAGGTGTCTCACAAGCCAAAACCGTTTCCAAGCACGTCACGTCCATTAGAGCTGATTCACATGGATCTCTGCGGCCCTATGCGCGTTCAAAGCATAAGTCACAAGTACGTATTAGTGATGGTGGATGACTATTCAAGGTACACCTGGGTCAAGTTCCTTCGTTCAAAGGACGAGACGCCAGAGGTTATAATCAACCACCTCAAGGGAGTTCAAAACAACCTTCAGCTGACCGTAGTCACGATTCGCACGGACAACGGAACGAAATTCAAGAATCGTACCATCAGCGATTTTCTCACTTCGGCGGGGATTTTGCACACCTTCTCGGCAGCAAGGACTCCACAACAAAACGGCGTGGTGGAACGTCGTAACCGCACTTTGGTGGAAGCGGCGCGCACCATGCTGACGCAGTACGCTCTTCCTATGTTTCTATGGGCCGAGGCTATCGCGACAGCGTGCTACACTCAAAATAGATCCATCATCCACAAGCGCTTCAACAAGACGCCTTATGAGGTCATCAATAAGCGCACCCCCAACATCGGATACTTTCATGCGTTTGGGTGCAAGTGCTTCGTTCTGAACGATAAGGATGATCTCGGCAAGCTCAAGCCGAAGGCGGACGAGGGGATCTTCATTGGCTACTCGACATCTTCTAAAGCATATCGCGTCTATAATAAAAGGACCAAGAGTGTGATCGAGAGTATTAACGTGACCTTCGATGAATTGGTCGACCTGGCTTCTGGACATAACAGTTCGGAACCCGCGCTTACTGGAGTGCTGGCTTCTGATCTCTCTCGATCGGAACCCAAGCATACAACAGTAGATCCTTCGTCGTCCAGTACGTCGAAGTCACAATCTTCTGAGTTAGATCTTCTGTTTCAAGAATTTTATAATGATTTATTTTTTCCCCCAGTTTCTACTGATGCTTCTTTGAATGTAGATGGAACTATAGTGGTGTTGGTCGACTTTTCCGGTCCTCCTCCGACCCCCAATGATACATCCTCGGAGGACTCACCTACTTCACATGTAATTGCGACGAAGACACCTCCCTCATCAGTGGTTCCAACCACTTCTTCCCCCGGAGAAAGCAACGGCTCGAACGACACTGCCACATCTTCGTCAACCGCTGTTGTATCTCCACCTGCGGCCGTTCCAAGACTACATCCGGTTCCATCCCTTGAAGCTGTTCAGAATCTACCCCTTGGGTCCTACGTTGATGCGGATAATTCAGCACCTCTTTCGGATCCTCTACCCCACACGAGAAAATGGACTCGAGCGCACCCTCCAGAGCAAATTATTGGCAGTCCGGCCGCTCCAGTTCAGACTCGAGCTATCACGGAAGCTGAAGAAGCCGTTGCACCTGCATTGCTGAGCAATACTCAAAACCGTGCGGCAACCGGTAACGAGTGCCTCTTCTCTGTTTTCCTGAGCAATGTCGAACCGGCATCAGTAAAGGATGCTTTACACGACCCGGACTGGATAATGGCCATGCAAGAAGAGCTCAACGAATTCGAGAGTCTCAAAGTTTGGCGTCTAGTCCCTCGCCCGAAACACCGAACCATCATTGGCACGAAATGGATTTTCAAGAACAAAAAGGACGAGAATGGTGTCGTGGTCTGAAACAAGGCACGTTTGGTCGCTAAGGGGTATAGACAACAAGAGGGGATCGACTACGAAGAGACATTTGAACTAGTGGCCCGAATCGAAGCCATTCGGATGTTTCTCGCCTACGCCGCACACAAAAACTTCAAGGTATATCAAATGGATGTGAAGACGGCGTTTCTAAATGGCGATCTAAAAGAAGAGGTGTATGTCTCCCAGCCAGAAGGTTTCGTAGATTCGGATCACCCGAACCATGTGTATCGACTCAACAAAGCGTTATACGGACTAAAACAAGCACCGAGAGCCTGGTACGATAAACTGTCAACTTTTCTTCTGATCTCCGGCTTCTCGAAAGGTAAGATCGACACAACTCTTTTCATAAAGAGGGAAGGTGAGCACATTCTGTTAGTTCAAGTCTATGTCGATGATATTATCTTCGGTTCCTCTTGCCCACAATACTGTCGCAATTTTTCATTCCTCATGAAAAAGCATTTTAAAATGAGTATGATGGGACAAATGAATTTCTTTCTCGGTCTTCAAGTTCAACAACTGTCGACCGGGATATTCATCAATCAATCTAAGTACATCGCGGATATTCTTCGGAAATTCAACATGGAACAGTGCTCACCAATGCGTACTCCTATGTCCCCCGGTACGAAGTTACACGCTGATCCTAACGGAAAAGCTGTTAACACTACTACCTATCGAGGAATGATTGGTTCGCTGATGTATTTGACGGCAAGTCGACCGGACATAATGTTTTCTACTTTTCTGTGTGCTAGATTTCAGTCTAATCCTAAAGAGTCTCATATGATAGCAGTTAAGCGTATAATTCGTTACTTGAAAGGTACTGCTAATCTTGGCCTTTGGTACCCGAAGGACACAGGATTCGAGCTTACAGCGTATTCTGACGCTGATCATGCGGGAAGCATGCTTGACCGGAAAAGCACGACGGGACACGTTCAGTTCCTAGGAGACAAGCTGGTTAGCTGGGCCTCAAAGAAGCAGACTTGCGTCTCTACCTCCACGGCGGAAGAGGAGTACGTCGCCACGGCCAGCTGTTGTTCCCAAGTGATTTGGATGCGGACTCAACTGAAGGATTACGGGTACAACTACTCGAACATCCCCATCTACTGTGACTCCAAAAGTGCTATCGCCATCACAAGCAATCCGGTGCAACATACAAAGACGAAACATATAGACGTGCGCTACCACTTCATCAAAGACCATGTGAGAAAGGTACAGTGGAACTCTACTTTGTGTGTACGGAAAATCAACTGGCAGATTTGTTTACCAAGGCGTGGGACGAAAAGCGATTTTTCGCCCTAGTGTTCAAGCTTGGTATGCTTAATCTGAAAGTTTGAGTCTCAGTTGTACTGGAATCACCTTTCCCACACAACGGGATAACTGTATCTCTTACAGATACACTTATCACGCCGCGTGGCTTAGGTGTTTCAAGCACATCGGTGACTTGGTTTCTGTACATTCCCGGGTAGTGTTTCCTTTCGTTTGTTTTTTCCAGTTTTCCGTGTGTCTTTACATTGTTCGTCTTGTCTTTGTTATTCCCGTGCTTCTAAATGTGTGGTTTCAAGTTTATTCCTCGAATGCCTAGTTCCAAAGGTACGTATGCTATCTCTATGAGGAAAAGCTATTTTTTGAGAAATCGAGGGGGAAAAATATCAGTTTGATAAGTCTAAGGGAATTTTTTGTCATTTTGTCAAAGCTTTATTTAGTTAGTCTTTTCTCTCACTTGTGTGTTTTGCTTCCTAAAAAAAATGCTATATTTGGAAAGTTAAGGGGGAGCGATGTCAGGTTGAAAATCTGTAAAGCCCGTGTCCCGGTATGGTTTTTAGAATCCTTAATGTATTTTTTTTTTTAAAGCGAGTCTCTTTAACGGAAGTTGTCAAAGGGACCTCGAATGTTATGTATGGCAAACCTTACTCTCTTTTGCATTTTTATGGAAATTCAGGGACCAAAAGGTGTCAAAGTGTTGAGCATAGGGGTCAAATGTGGACAAAGGGGATTGTGGTGGTTTGAACGGCCAAAGAAGGGGGACCGACCCCCCCCCCCCCTTTCTCTTCTCGTCGGTTTCCAAACGGCAGCAGCAAAACAGCCCCCTTTGTTTTTTTTTGTGGTTTTCTTTTGGTTTCAATTGCCGAAGTAGGAAGGAGAGAGAGAGAGATCGTGAGATAGAGAGGACCGGAGAAGAAGAGAGAGAGTGGAGTCGCCGGAGGGCTTTGTTCCAGTCGCCGGAGATCGCCACCACTACCACCAGTCGCCGGAGAAGTCAAGGGAGGAGGAGCAAACATCGAAAGGTAAGTCGTTCCCCTTGTTCCGTATCGTTTTCTCTCCTTGTTCGTTTTTCCGGCGAGGCAACAACCGTCGCCCGCCGCCGCTACGGCGGCCGTGGGTGGACGGCGGTGGCTGTGTATGTGTGTATGTGTCGGTTTGGTTTGGCAATCGAGAGTAAAGAGGGAGGTGGTGCGAGAATGGGGTGGTAAGTGCGTGCGGAGAACCGTCGCCGGAGAGCCGCCGCCGCCGCCGCCGTGCCCCACTGCCGGAGGTGGCAGTGGGCGGGGCTAGACCCTAAGTCCTCCACGGCGGAACCCTAACGCCACCGGAGTTGCGACCCTAAACCGCCGAGCCCATTGTAGAAGCCGCTTTATCATTTTATGTAAAAATTCTGGAATCTGCCTTGTTATTGTATGAACCATAACTTTCTGCTCATAACTCCGATTGAGCCAAACTTGGTACCCACGGTTCCAGTACGGGGTCGGCCACGTTTTCCGTGTTTTAGCGGAAAACTGGTTCAGCCTCTAGCTAGGTGAAAAAGTGGTCGCAAGTTGGTGATTTGTCATTTTATGTGAATGTCGATTTTCTGCCACTGTTTTGTTATGGCCGTAACTTTTTACTCATAGCTCGGATTGAAATGAAATCGGTGGCCAAAGTTCACTAATCGAGTCAGGAAAGTTTTTCTTGTTTTGCCGAAACTCCGTTTAGGCCTGTAGCTGGGCCGTATGGGGCTGTTTATACAGCCTGGTCCGAAAAACTTCCAGCTTTCTGTCCCTGTTTTGTTTTACGTATAACTTTTGCTTGGAATGTCGGTTTGGGATGGGACTGGTGCCAAAAGTTTCGTTTCGGAGTCTATTAAGTTTCCTCTGTTTTGTGGAAAGACCAATTCGGACCATAGCTAGGGCGAAGTTGCCATGCTGTACTGAAAGGTCCGGGTGTTCGCTGTTCTGCGAAGCATTTTTGTAAAATCTATAGTAAATTATAGAAAAATCGTTAGGACGCGTGCGATACGTCCCTGAAACCGTAAGACTTAGAACTTCGTAATTATGAATTTTAATTTCTGTATTTATCAGTTTTAAGGGGGTAAATCAGGTCCCGAACAGACCCGTAATTTCTAATAAGAAGCTGAAATTTTTAGTCGTTTGAAAACTAGTAAACGTGTTATGGGTCGGGACTTTCCTTTGACTTTTTATACGTATTTAGGTGGGAGAAAGTGAAGAAGATTGCCGGGTTGGTGTTGCGTTTCGTGAGCACGTTGCTTAGCCTTGAGGTGAGTTCTCTCACCGCGTAGTTAGGAATTTCATGTATGTCGTTATTTTGTGTTACGTGTGATTACGTGTATTTATGTGCTTACGTGAACTAGATGGGATGTGATAACTGGTTGTGATTTATTAAATTCGTATGTGGAATATATATATGCATGTGTACACCTCGGTGGGACTGAGGGGCTCGGTGGGACCGAGGGCTTGGTGGGACTAAGCTAGTACAGCAATTTTTACTCGGTGGGACCGAGGGCTCGGTGGGACTGAGCTTGTATTAATGTATTTTGTGTACTCGGTGGGACCGAGGTTCGTGCTCATATAATAATCATTATGTGGTATGATATTCGTGGTAATGGTGATGTTGCCTACTTGCGAGAAGGGGCGATATGCGTGGGGTTGCTACCTACGTGCGTGGTTGGATTCACTAAGCGTTTAGCTTACCCTTTCCCAATATGTTGTTATTTCAGGTGCGGGCGGCAGTCGGGCTTGACCGTACACACATGGAGCGCGGAGTGTCAACTATTGTTAAACTCTCACTTACAAACCCTTTGAATTTAATTATGTAATTTTCCGCTGCATAAACTTTGTTGATGGTTTGAAGTAACGACGTTAATTTTATTTAAGACGTGGATTATTAAATTATGGTTGTTTTATAATGAAAAGTATGATTTAAAAATTTTAAATTTCCTTGTAATTTTTGGGACGTTACAACTTGGTATCAGAGCACAGCTTGAGTGAATCAAACACATCTCGGTGTGTTTGGTCTCAAGTTGCGGCTATGAAGTTTTAAAATCTTTGAAAATAAATGAACGAAGAAAGCCCGTTTGGGAAACGGTGATCGTGGGCGCAGTGTGTACAGTCAGCCGACGCCAATTGGGAAGGTACAACACTTAGTGTATCTATTGTTTTTTAGGTATAGTGTATGCATGCTAGATTGCTTATGTGAACTGTATGGTACCGTATGCTGGTTTATCGCTTATAGGAACTCATGCTAGCTTTGATAGGTTGTTAAGCGAATGCACTCTAGGTTGTATGCAGTAGAAACTGAATAGCCTTAGAATATTAGATTTAGTTCTATTGCGCAGCTCTTGTTTGAGTCCAACCGTTCTAGGATAGAGTCTCTTATTCGAACGTCTATCTGGTTTTACACTGTATACGACCGTGCATTCACGAGGTGACTCGTCAGGGTTAGTAGGGTTTCCGTGTTGGCAAGGGATAGTGGGTGATATGACCTTTCTAGGGAGTTAGGAAAAGTGTTTGTACGGGCTGGATTGGCTATATGTGTTTATTTGTGGTAATCGACTACTTGAATGTCTCGGGACATGACTCGAAACGAGTAAGGATAGGTGTGAAGGGTAGTAGTAGAGCTCCTACTATCTGAAGCACATGATCCATGCTTGAGTCGGGGAGAGTCACGAGGGAGCCAAGGAGTGGAGTATGAGCGTGGTAGGGTGAGTTATATATGCTTATAGATCTCTGAATTTTTCTCTTTCTAGAATGGTTAATACAAGAAGGAACAACGCGGCGGCGCCGCGAGCCGGGACGGGGATTACTGAGGAGCGTATTAGGGAACTGATTGCTACTGAGGTTTCCCACGCGATCGGGGAGGCGATCCCCGAGATCATCACTGCTATTCGAGAGGAGGTGGTGATCCTACTGGAGGAGCGTATTGCAGCTATTCCACTGCCTGCGGAGGGTCATCCCCGTAACCGAGAGTTCCAATACCGGGATCTCTCCGCCTGTTCCCCGCCAGAGTTTAAGGGAGACTTGGATCCGATTACCAGTATGCGATGGGTATCTGACATGGAGTTCGCATTTTTTACCAGTGGTTGCCCGGACAACCTAAAGGTCCGTTTTGCAGTGAATCTACTTCGTGACGGCGCAAAGGATTGGTGCGCCACGGCATTGACGCCTGCCGAGCGCACTACTTTGACTTGGGACGAGTTTGTCACTCGTTTTCGTGCGGAGTATGTACCGCCAGTAGAGATGGAACGAATCGCTAAAGAATTCCTAGAGGTCACCTAGACAACAGAGACGGTAAAAGAGATGAACAGGAAATTTACCGAGATGGCATTATTCTGTCCTCAGTATGCCGCCTCGAAAGAGATGAAGATGTCCAGGTATAAAGATATGCTACGCACGGAGATCCGAGAATTTGTTAGCACGGCACAGTACACTTCATTATCCGCCATGATGGACGCCGCTCGAAGGAGGGAGCTTGAGCTGGAGACCCAAGCTAAGAAGCGGAAGGCGGCACAGCCAGTGACGCCCATCTCGGCAGTGCCGAAGCGCTCGAGGTTCACAGGTACGCGCACGGGTTCTAGCAGTGGCGGGTTTAAGCCCCGTGATACCGGAGCGAGGAGAATAGAGGGGTGTTTTAAGTGTGGCCAACCCGGTCACCTTAGCCGGGATTGTAAGACGCCGTTAATGGTTTGTTTCAATTGTAACCAGACGGGTCACGTAAGGGCCAACTGTCCTAGAGCAGGGGTAGCTGCTGGGGGTGGAGCTCAGAGGGTGCCTGGGAATGCCCCGTTGCGCATTACTGATGGTCGAGCTGGTCAGCCAGGGACGGGAGCGGCCCGAGGTAGAGTTCACCAGTTGACGGTGGATGAGGCACAAGCGACGCCTAAAGTGGTCACAGGTATATCCCTTACTTCTTTCCTTTTGTCTTTCCTTTCCATGTCATGTATTTATTTGTGGTCGAACTATATGTTAGGTACATTCCTAGTTAACTCGGTGCCTGCAGTTGTGATGTTTGATAGCGGGGCTACTCACTCTTTTGTGTCCTGCGCTTTTAGCGAGGGTTTAGGCCGAGTTGTAGGACGCTTGAGTTATCCTCTGGTTGTCGAGGTGGCTGATGATAGGACCTTGACGGTCACAGACGTGTTTCGCGGGTGCACCTTAGAGATCTCAGGGGTGAGGTTTCCCATCGACCTGATCCCGATTGCTATGCGGGAGCTTTGTGTGATTGTGGGCATGGATTGGATGGATAAGTTCGACGCGGAGATCGTTTTCCGTCACAAGCAAGTGCGAGTTCAAACCCCAAGCGGGGGAGAACTGTTAGTGCAGGGAGATTCGTCTAGACGGTCTACGGCCATATGTTCCGCGGCGAGGGCTCGGAGACACCTTCAGCATGGTGGTCAGGGGTACTTAGCGTACGTGATAGATACGCGTGTTGACGAGGCGAAGAAGACTGCCGAAGATGTGCCAGTCGTGAGGGAGTTTGCCGATGTGTTTCCCGACGAGTTACCGGGGATACCTCCTGAACGACAGGTAGAGTTTCGAATCGATCTGATTCCGGGTGCTGCTCCGGTGGCCAAGGCACCCTACCGCATGGCTCCACCGGAAATGAAAGAACTGTACGCCCAGCTGCAAGAACTACTCAAAAAGGAGTTCATTAGACCGAGCTGTTCGCCGTGGGGGGCACCTATCTTGTTCGTGAAGAAGAAGGATGGATCACAGCGGATGTGCATAGACTATCGAGAGCTGAATAAGCTTACGGTAAAGAATCGTTATCCTTTGCCAAGGATTGACGATTTGTTCGACCATCTTCAGGGGGCCTCATGGTTCTCCAAGATTGATCTGCGATCGGGGTACCACCAGATGCGGGTCAGGAGTGAGGACACGGAAAAGACGGCTTTCCGTACGCGATACGGTCATTACGAGTTTGTGGTGATGCCCTTTGGACTCACCAATGCACCTGCAGCGTTCATGGACCTCATGAACCGAGTGTGTAGTCCGATGTTGGACCGTTCGGTGATTGTGTTCATCGATGACATTCTGGTGTATTCGAAGACCAAGGAAGAGCACGATATGCATCTTCGAGAAGTGTTGGAAGTATTGAGGCGAGAGAAGTTATACGCTAAGTTTTCCAAGTGCGAATTCTGGTTACGAGAGGTCCAGTTCCTAGGACATGTCGTAAACCAGGATGGTATTATGGTTGACCCAGCTAAGATTGCAGCTGTGATGCGGTGGGAGGTGCCGAAGACTCCTACTGAGGTGCGAAGATTTCTGGGATTAGCGGGGTATTATCGAAGGTTTATTCAGGATTTCTCTAAGATCGCGTAACCCATGACGCGATTGACAAAGAAATCTGCGGCTTTCAGTTGGGGTGAGGATCAACAGAAGGCGTTCGAAGAGCTACGCAGGCGGTTGTGTGAGGCTCCTGTGTTAACCTTACCCGAAGGCATGGAGGATTTGGTGGTATATTGTGACGCCTCACATCAGGGTTTGGGTGTCGTGCTTATGCAGCGCGGCAAGGTCATAGCCTACGCTTCTAGACAGCTGAAGCCTCACGAAGCAAATTACCCGACTCATGACCTGTAGTTGGGAGCGGTAGTGTTTGCCCTTAAAATTTGGAGGCACTATCTCTATGGTGTCAAGTGTACGATCTACACTGACCATAAGAGTCTCAAGTACTTGATGGACCAGCAGAACCTTAATATGCGTCAGCGAAGGTGGCTCGATGTGGTTAAGGATTATGACTGCGAAATACTTTACCACCCAGGTAAGGCGAACGTGGTCGCGAACGCACTCAGCCGACATCCGGTCGGTGAGCCACTGAGGGGTTATTGTCAGCGATTGACAGTGATTACACCTATCCTGGAGTCGATAGGAAGCGCCCAAGAGGTGGCTGTCTTGGAGGAAAATGCAAAGCGGGAAAGAGTGTCGGGGGAAATCTCGAATTTTGTTCGTGATAGTCGGGGGTTGTTAACTCGACATGGTCGGGTGTGGGTTCCATTCATCGGTGGGAACCGGCAGGTACTAATGGATGAGGCGCATAAGTCCAAGTTCTCGATTCACCCGAGGGCTACAAAGATGTACAGGGACTTGCGCGAAGGTTACTGGTGGCCTGGCATGAAGCGGGATGTGGCTAGATGTGTGGAGGTATGTATGACCTGTCGGAAGGTCAAAGCAGAACATCAACGACCTCATGGGAAATTGCAACCATTGGAGGTCCCGGTTTGGAAATGGGAAGAGATTACCATGGACTTCATAACGAAACTCCCGAGGACTCCCCATGGGAATGATGCCATTTGGGTGATTGTTGACCGTCTGACCAAGAGTGCTCACTTCTTGGCCATCAGGGAGAGCTCCTCGGCGGAGAAGCTTGCGGAGGTGTTTGTGCGTGAGATCGTGGCCAGGCACGGGGTGCCAGTTTCGATTGTCTCCGACAGGGATACTCGTTTTACCTCTCGGTTTTGGGAGAAGTTCCAGTCGGAGATGGGAACACGGTTACACTTTAGCACGGCCTTTCATCCACAGACGGGCGGACAGAGCGAGCGAACTATTCAGACCCTCGAGGATATGCTTCGAGCTTGTGTCATCGATTTTGGAGGTAGTTGGGATCAGTACCTACCCTTGGCGGAATTTTCCTACAACAACAGCTACCACTCTAGTATTGGTATGCCGCCATACGAGTTGTTGTACGGTAGGAAATGCAGGACGCCCGTTTGTTGGGGCGAGGTTGGGCATCGGGTGTTAGGGAGTACTGACATCGTGTTGAAGATGACCGAGACAATTCAGATGGTGCGGGATCGTTTGGTTACTGCACAGAGTCGGCAGAAGAGCTACGCCGACAAAAGGCGATCCGACTTGGAGTTTCAGGTGGGTGATTATGTATTGTTGAAGGTTTCACCCTGGAAAGGGGTGATCCGGTTTCGTAAGCGGGGGAAGCTAGGGCCTCGCTATATTGGGCCTTACCGGATCATCGCCCGCGTGGGGAAAGTGGCTTACCGGTTGGAGCTACCGAAGGAACTGAACTTGATTCACAACACCTTCCACGTTTCGCAATTGCGGAAGTGTGTGATGGATGAGTCCGCAGTAGTACCGCTCGAAGATATTCAGATCGATGAGCGGCTTAATTACGTGGAAAAGCCAGTTGCTATTCTTGACAGGAGGACGAGAACCTCGCGGAACAAGGTTGTTGGTTTGGTGAAGGTTCAATGGAGACACCGAAAGGGTTCCGAGTGGACTTGGGAACCTGAAGCGGAGATGCGAGAGAATTATCCGGAGCTGTTTGAAGGAGTAGACTTCGGGGACGAAGTCTAATTCAAGCGGGGGAGAGTTGTAAAGCCCGTGTCCCGGTATGGTTTTTAGAATCCTTAATGTATTTTTTTTAAAAAGCGAGTCTCTTTAACGGAAGTTGTCAAAGGGACCTCGAATGTTATGTATGGCAAACCTTACTCTCTTTTGCATTTTTATGGAAATTCAGGGACCAAAAGGTGTCAAAGTGTTGAGCATAGGGGTCAAATGTGGACAAAGGGGATTGTGGTGGTTTGAACGGCCAAAGAAGGGGGACCGACCCCCCCCCCCTTTTCTCTTCTCGTCGGTTTCCAAACGGCAGCAGGAAAACAGCCCCCTTTGTTTTTTTTTGTGGTTTTCTTTTGGTTTCAATTGCCGAAGTAGGAAGAAGAGAGAGAGAGATCGTGAGATAGAGAGGACCGGAGAAGAAGAGAGAGAGTGGAGTCACCGGAGGGCTTTGTTCCAGTCGCCGTAGATCGCCACCACTACCACCAGTCGCCGGAGAAGTCAAGGGAGGAGGAGCAAACATCGAAAGGTAAGTCGTTCCCCTTGTTCCGTATCGTTTTCTCTCCTTGTTCGTTTTTCCGGCGAGGCAACCACCGCCGCCCGCCGCCGCTACGGCGGCCGTGGGTGGACGGCGGTGGCTGTGTATGTGTGTATGTGTCGGTTTGGTTTGGCAATCGAGAGTAAAGAGGGAGGTGGTGCGAGAATGGGGTGGTAAGTGCGTGCGGAGAACCGTCGCCGGAGAGCCGCCGCCGCCGCCGCCGCCGTGCCCCACTGCCGGAGGTGGCAGTGGGCGGGGATAGACCCTAAGTCCTCCACGGCGGAACCCTAACGCCACCGGAGTTGCGACCCTAAACCGCCGAGCCCATTGTAGAAGCCGCTTTATCATTTTATGTAAAAATTCTGGAATCTGCCTTGTTATTGTATGAACCATAACTTTCTGCTCGTAACTCCGATTGAGCCAAACTTGGTACCCACTGTTCCAGTACGGGGTCGGCCACGTTTTCCGTGTTTTAGCGGAAAACTGGTTCAGCCTCTAGCTAGGTGAAAAAGTGGTCGCAAGTTGGTGATTTGTCATTTTATGTGAATGTCGATTTTCTGCCACTGTTTTGTTATGGCCGTAACTTTTTACTCATAGCTCGGATTGAAATGAAATCGGTGGCCAAAGTTCACTAATCGAGTCAGGAAAGTTTTTCGTGTTTTGCCGAAAGTCCGTTTAGGCCTGTAGCTGGGCCGTATGGGGCTGTTTATACAGCCTGGTCCGAAAAACTTCCAGCTTTCTGTCCCTGTTTTGTTTTACACATAACTTTTGCTTGGAATGTCGGTTTGGGATGGGACTGGTGCCAAAAGTTTCGTTTCGGAGTCTATTAAGTTTCCTCTGTTTTGTGGAAAGACCAATTCGGACCATAGCTAGGGCGAAGTTGCCATGCTGTACTGAAAGGTCCGGGTGTTCGCTGTTCTGCGAAGCATTTTTGTAAAATCTATAGTAAATTATAGAAATATCGTTAGGACGCGTGCGATACGTCCCTGAAACCGTAAGACTTAGAACTTCGTAATTATGAATTTTAATTTCTGTATTTATCAGTTTTAAGGGGGTAAATCAGGTCCCGAACAGACCCGTAATTTCTAATAAGAAGCTGGAATTTTTAGTCGTTTGAAAACTAGTAAACGTGTTATGGGTCGGGACTTTCCTTTGACTTTTTATACGTATTTAGGTGGGGGAAAGTGAAGAAGATTGCCGGGTTGGTGTTGCGTTTCGTGAGCACGTTGCTTAGCCTTGAGGTGAGTTCTCTCACCGCGTAGTTAGGAATTTCACCGTGCGGGCGGCAGTCGGGCTTGACCGTACACACATGGAGCGCGGAGTGTCAACTATTGTTAAACTCTCACTTACAAACCCTTTGAATTTAATTATGTAATTTTTCGCTGCATAAACTTTGTTGATGGTTTGAAGTAACGACGTTATTTTTATTTAAGACGTGGATTATTAAATTATGGTTGTTTTATAATGAAAAGTAAGATTTAAAAATTTTAAATTTCCTTGTAATTTTTGGGACGTTACAAAATCTGAGGGGGAGAAGAGCAATTTTTTTTTGGAGAGTCAAAGTTTTTTTTAGTTTTAGCAGTTGGAATATATGAAAGCGGGAGAGTTACGGGACCCGGTACCAACCTCACCCGGTATCGGGACCGGAGTATATAAACCAGGTTTTCCTTGATTTTTTCATATTTTTCATAACTCCCGCACCCAAAAACTCCCGCACCCCAAACTCCCGGTACCATTCTCGGTCTTGCGATTTCTTCCCCAATCGGACTCCAATCCTCTCCAATCTTCAGGTACGCATCCTAATCTCTATTATTATTGTGTTTATCACTCAAAATCGAGTTGTAGAACACTAGACATTATCGATTTCATCGATCTTCATCGCGCGACACTGCTAGGGTTTTTGGACTCCCAGTAGTCTCGACTCCCGGTAGTCGACTCCCGGTAGTTCTAAGTCCCGGTAGTCCCATGTACCGGTAGTCCTGAGTCCCAGTATTTCCATGTACCGGTAGTTCCAAGTCCCGGTACCTTAAATTTTTGAAGTCCCGGTAGTTTAACTCCCGGTGCTTTAGGCCTGGTATTTCCAATTTTTCAAGTACTGATCCGTAAGATTCAAGATTTGCCTATATGCACCTTAACTGTTCTTTCTTGCTTTCATTAAACTCGGATCCTACAAGACTCGAGTTGTGAACGGTCTTGCACTGTCCCGACTCTCGGTGTTCCAAATCCGAGAATACGGGCCTCGAGACTTAATTATAAGTCAAACAAAGCACTGGTTATTGACTCTTAAACTCGTTTTTACAGGCACATGGCTCAACCAAATCCGAATCCGCCGCCAGGCAATGCCCCGTTACTTCCAGAAGGTCCGAACCTTCCTCTGGTTCCTAACAACTACAATCTGGTTCCGACGAACTTTAACTGCCAATGCCCTGTTATAGTGGAGATTCTGAAGCGCCATGCTCTTAACCAAACATTGACGGCTCATCCTTCGGTTCCAGCCGTCTACGTACATCAACTATGGCGATCACTCGAACTCATCGCGCGCGGCCAACACTTTGCACTTCGGGCCCGTATCGGCGACTCAGAGTTCACTATCACGATCCAGACCTTCCGCACCATCCTTGGTCTACAGGCCGTGAATGCGGCTCCAGCTCCAGAAGCGTTCGACGGGCAAGTCACTGATGTAGAACTGTGCCGAGACATTCAGGCTCTCGGATATCGAGGTGGCATTCATCAACCTTCGAGCTTCACTCGAACTCACCTCCAGCATGTCTGGTACACTCTGTTCACCATCCTGAACAGGTGTCTCTCCGCAGTGACGAAAGGCATTGACCGTACGTCAGTCAACATGCTTCGCTTATTTCATGCTGTTATCTACAGTCGCAATGTTGACTTCGCGGCGATGCTTTGGACGGAACTCTTGGCTCAAGTGCAAAAGAAGATCGAAGGCAATAGAGGACTCTCATTTCTTCCGTATCCACGCTTTCTTTAAATGATTGTCGCACATTTCATGGAATCCGATCTCGCCATCCCTCGTCGAGCTGATCACGAGGTACTTGTTTCTACTCGTATGACTCGTATCCAAAATATTCTAGTCTTAGAAGGTATAGTTCCTATGGTTATTCATGCTGCCTTACTAGCTATCGCGGACCAATCGGCACTAAGTGTGATAGTATATAGGACAGAGAACAACATAGTCGCTCCTACGGACCAGCCAGATCCGGCTGGACCTGCCCAAGGAGCGCGAGCCGAGCGACGTGAGGGTCCACGTATGCGAGGACGAGGGGTCCGACCAGCAGGGGCTGTCGGACGGGGCGCGCAGAGAGAAAATATAGTGAGGGGTTCAGGCGTGGGTAGTGCCGGGCGGTCATCACGCGATGCTAGTACGTCTCGACCTAGACCTCATTCACCACCTGCTGAAGGTTCCGCCCTACACGATGTGGAGGTGGAAGGAGTTTCCCGACTACACACAGCCGAAGAGGCAGCCTCCTCTTCCAGCTCTGACTCCGGTTCTTCCTCCGGAACAACTGTCGGCACCGCCTCTGGCTCCGAATCGGAATCCGGATCTGAGTCTCAATCTGGCTCAGCCTCTGGTGACGAAGAAGGGTCTGAGGAATCCGACAGTGACGAAACCGAATCTGACGACGATGATGATGATGCAACTAACCCCCAAGCCAATATTGGAGAGATAAGGAGAGCGGAGGGAGTTTTAGTTGAAAAAGAAATTGAAAATGAGCCTGTGCGTGAAAGGAGAAGTAAGTTAAAGAATGACCGTGAGCGTGTGATGGGGCAATCTTCACAGGTTACCCCCAACCAGCCTTCATCTGGCCGGGTAGCCACATCTACTATTCCATTGCATTCGTTGCATAGGGATATTGAAGAAGACGTCGTGGGCCCAGCGACGCACTTGCACAACCCCCCTAGCCACTCCGTTTCCTCTCAAAAGGATCTGGTTTCAACTTCTCACGAGGATCAAGCACAACTTCCACCGGTCTCTCACTTGGAGAGTTCTGGTGTTGAAACTAGAGACCAGCCTCCCCCGGGCTCGCCTTCCTTGGATGCACAATTGAGTCTAGATCCCTTTAATTTTGACATTTCTTTGGCTAGGACACGGGTCATTGCTTCTGCTAACGTCGAGAGTCTTCGTGCCTCGACCGGAACGCCCGGAGCGACTCTACCTTTTGGTAGTTCGCAAGGACAGGGCGGAAGACCTACCACGGCTATCATCACGCCAACCGTGAACGTAGGCGGTACTGCAGTGCAATCTGCCGCAGCTACTACAACGGAATGGCTAAGTGCCGCCGGAGTTAGTTTCCCGGAGTTCTTCTCCAAGGAATATGTGGACGGTGCCTTAAAGGCTGTCTAATCGGACATTATGAAGCAGGTTTCCGAGGACTTGGCGTTCATTCGTCGATCTATCACAGGCAAAGCCACGGCATCTTCGGCTCCTCAACCGACTCCTCAACTCAGACTATCTCAACCGTCAACCACTCCGGTAGTCCAGCACATGTCAGTTGATGATCTCAAAGCCGCCCTACTGGACAAGCTGTTGACCGACTCCAACATTTATGCCTCAGCTGATGCAGATTTAGTGAGCATTCTCCACTCGCAAACCCAACCACCGCCCCCTATCGCACCGACCGACTCTGTTACAGCTCAATTATCCGAAGTCAGGCAGGCCCTCGACAAGCTAACCGAGAGGGTCGCCAGCCTTGAAGACACCTGTAAGGGTCAGGTCCAGGGTACCAAACGTAGACATGATGATCCAGATGACCGTGATCAACATGAGGGGGAGAAGAGAATTAAACTGACCGAGCTGTCATCTGTGGCGGCTGCAACTTCAACGGTAACTCCAACGGAACCACAGCAAAAGCAACCGTCAGAGTCCGAAATGGTTCAGGACATGGAGATTTCCTTACCGGTCAGAGATAATTTAGAAGAGTCAGCAGACCCGACGGTTGAAAAGCCCGAAGGTCCATCAGAAGACACGTTAATGCCAACAGTTTCAGAGCGGCCCGTCCTAGAGCTTATTGATGAGGACTCGGCCGGGGATCCGGAACTTGAAACCGATTGGAGGCAAAGAGCGATTGTTGCTATTCAGACAGAAACCGATGCCTTGTGGGAAATACAGGATGATGACGAATTGATGACAGAGTTTGATTATGACCAACTTCTTCTTCTGGGTGAACAGGTATCTACCGCTTCGGCTGATCTTACTGATACTGCAGGTTCATCTGAAATTATTGTGTCAATTCCAGAAGCGGTTCCACCCCAACATCCTCAACCAGCTCGTTGGGAAAGGTTTCGTATCTTAGTACCGTATCTGGAAGAATCTCAGAAGAAAATCTTCGCTCACTGGATAAGGCCTCTTGACCCTGTACAATGTCATGGGGCCACGTTCCTTGATGAGCCGATCAGATCGCAGTATGTGGAAGTTATGAAAAGAGGCAGAATGAGACATCAGGTCTACTCTAAGCACAGAATCACCGAAATCGTGAGTATTGAATCAGACGGAATCGTAAAAGTCGTCTTCCCGACCTTTTCAGTAAAAAGGGATGACGGAAATATTTGGACCTTCTCAGAATCCGATTTCAAACATCTTTGCCTGAGAGATTTCCCAGTTCTACTCAGATTTTTGAAGACTCTTACTATTCGGCCTCTACCTTATACCAAAGCCCTCGAAGCTATCAAAAGATTCATGAAGTGCACGATCACATTATCATACATCGAAGTCTTTCAGTTGGGACTCGAAAGTAATCAGAAAAAGATCAACAACTTAAAGCCTAATCTGAACTTCCCTGAAGACGCACAGGTACACTCTTTACTTTCTAAACAGAAACAGGGTTCGTGTATCTGAACGGAAAAGGGGAGAAACGGTTCATCAGAAAAAGTGAAGTGCATAAATTTAGCGAGGGAACATTGGTGAAAATTCAGACCGATCTGAAGAAGATTTTAGAAGAAGAAGTCGTGAATGCTCCTCCAGATCAATATGTCAATCTTCGCGAGTATCTTGCCGAAGATCTTCTCAAAGCCATTGAATACCGGCTTGAATTCAGAAGCTGCATCAGATATTTTGATGTGCACTTTGCTATCCGAAAGCGCTATGTTCCAGACTGGCGTGAACGCGAACTTCTATTCCAAGGGGGAGATTGTTAGGTCTTAATATGTGTGGAATTAGAAGTTTAGGGACTAGTTTTGTCTTTTCTTGTAAATACCTTATGGGTATAAATAGTTTGTGTTTAACCTAGTATTAGGTTAATGATCATTATTATTGTTTGCAAAACCTTTGTACGGCTACAGTCTGCCACTGAATCTTATTCATTCGATCTATCAATACAAGTGAGATTTATGGCTGGCTATTACTGATTGTGTTGATTAATTGTTGATTGCTTATGTATCTGGGATCCACAATCTATATATTCCTCACTCGGAGGTCTTAGATATTGAAACAGGAAGACATCAGCTCCGGTCTCCAAACTTCATATTCTTATCACTGTGTCTATTGATTTTAACTTGTGTCCCAGGTTAAATCAATTTTTGAGCCTAATTGATATAACTTATTTCTTTCACACATGCACGAGTCTTTGTGATTCCAATTGCATATCTTCGTGATATTGCCGGAACAGTTTGAGAAGTTAATTTCTTATATTTTCTTCAGTGATAACTGGAAGTCCTATCAGAGATACCCCATTGCCAACTCTGAACATGGGCCACACAAATTTTAAATTGTTGTGATAACAGTTACTACCATGTTTCTGTGTTAGCTTTTTACCCCGTTCTGGTTACTTATTGTTTTATCTGCATTTTTTGTTACTCGCTACTATTGTCTTTGATCATACATGATGCTCCGGATTCTCCTACTCATCATGAGGGGGAGAAAGGGTACAGATTCAAAGACACCGCATATCAAGTTGAGGGGGAGTTAGCAAAATCCGAGGGGGAGTAAAGAAGTCCCCATGCAAAAGCCGAGGGGGAGTAACAGTTCCGAAAAGAGCTCAAAGCGAAAACAGTTCAAAGTGCCTACAAATGGTAAATTGTTTTCATCCTTCATCAAGTGGTGTTCGCCTCCATTTCCTCCATCGAGCATATTGGTTCTACAAGCTGAAGCTGAAAGCAAAGTCAACTCGCGGTTCAAAGACAAATTCATTGTTCACCGAATCCGTTTACAAAGTTGAAGATATGAAGACCATGAGCTTTATTCAAGGGGGAGCGCTGAAAAGAAATGAAGTCAAGCAACACCGAAGTGTTCAAAGATTCAAGAAGAAGAGAAGATCAAGACTTGAAGATTTCAAGACCGATTTTTATTTATATATCTTTAGGGGGAGATTGTTAGGACCATAAATGTCCTACATATTAGAAAGATATATAAATAATTAGTTTAGAGCATAATTAGTTTAATTAATCTTCTTGTAAAAGCCTTAATTGTTAAATGGGTTTAGTTAATTGTGTTTAATGGGCTTAGGCCTTGTTGTCTAAGGCCTAAGTATATAAGGTTAGTCTTAACCTTAGAATTAGGTTAGACGTTCGAGAGACGATTCATTATCATTCATGAGAGCTTAATTGTTAGAGAGAGATAGTTAGGATTTTCATTCAAACCTTTGTAACTATTCTTGATTTATTAAATATGAGAGAGAGATGACAAGTTGAAATCGTTATTTGTTATTCTTATTCCTCATTGGATCGTTGTTACCTGATCAAACTGGAACTATCAAAACCACATGTACAATGGAACTCCAGTCTGAAACATTAAAGCCCTAGCCATGTTTAGTAAATGCCTGTGTTTACGCTCCACTACCCCATTCTGTTGTGGAGTGTAGACACAGGATGTTTGATGAACAATGCCATGAGAATTAAAGAAATTTGAAACTTTGTGATTTAAAAACTCAGTTCCATTGTCGCTCCTAACAGTTTTAATGGTTTTGTTAAACTGAGTTTGAATGAGTTTGAAAAGAGAGACAATATTGTCATAAACTTCATCCTTTCCCTTTAAAAGATAAACCCAAACCGATCTGGAGAAATCATCCACAACAGTTAAGAAGTATTTAAAACCATCCTTAATAGATACTTTATACGGACCCCAAACATCTAGGTGAATTAATTCTCCTATTTCTGTTGACTTATGATTACTAAGATCAAACTTTGTACGAGACTGTTTTTCCTTGTGACAAATTTCACAAGGAGAAGAAGAGCCTAATTTTATGTTTAACATTTCTTTTAAAACATTTAATATTAGGTCAGCTGGATGTCCTAACCTACTATGCCATAGCTGATATGATATGTAACAGCTAATGGTAGAGTTAGAACAAGTAGACTTACCATTATGCAAGTTAAAGAGATATAGGCCTCCAACCTCATTACCAATCCCCATCAACCTCGTTCGTTGACAGTCCTGGATGTAACATTTATGCTCATCAAAGCCAATAAACACTTTATTATCTCTAGCTAACTTGTGAACAGACAACAGATCCACATTAAAATCAGGAACAACTAAGACATCAAACAGAACCAATTCATCAGTGAGTTTCATATTCCCAATTTTATTTATTTTTGCTTTGGATCCATTAGGGTGATTAACAATAAGATTCAAATCTGACACATCTACAATATTACTAAGGCTACTGAGAGATGAGGTCATATGTTGAGTAGCCCCAGAATCTATAATCCAACTAGGTATAGAAGAGAGTGATATACCTGCCATATTGGCGAAAGCCACACTAGAGGTGTTGGAATCAAGAAGAGTCAGAAGTTTAGAAACTTGCTCTTGAGTCAAATGTTGAGAGGGAGAGGATCCTTGGAGTCCAGAAGAAGGATGACTAGTATTGGGAGTTCTAGATGTCTCTACATTGATAGAAGAGGGTCTGAAATTGCCATTTACATTTGGTTTTCTTTGAAAATCCTTAGGAGGAAATCCGATGAGTTTGTAACACCTTTCTATGGTGTAGCTAATCATGCCACAATGTTTACATAAAAGATTAGGATTTGGTGGTCTTATAGGTTTAAGCTTTTTTCTGAAGCCTTACCAATGTAGGCAGAAGATTCGGTTTTACTAGATGAGGAGCTAGACGTTCCTCTGTGGGACTCTTCCCATGAAATGATGGAAAAAGCTGTTTTTACCGAGGGAAGAGGATCAGAGGTGAGAATAGTGCTCCTTACAAGCTGGTAAACGTCATCTAGACCCATTAAAATTTGCATGAGTTTTAATAGCTGGTTATGTTCAGAAAATTCGTGGGAAGCATTGCAGGTGCAGGAAGGAAGTCTGACTAAGGCGTCAAACTGTCTCCATAAGGAATTTAATCTATGATAATAATCTGAGACGGATGACCCGTTTTGTGTTAGAGAGTTAATTTTCTTATGTAGATTAAAAGTAACGGAGCCATCCACCTTATCATAGGTTTCCTTAAGTTCAAGCCAGACATGAGAGGCAATTTTAGAAAAGACTTGTCCAAGAAACAACTCTTCAGTTACAGAGATTAAAATCCATGAAAGAACTACGGAGTTACATCTGTCCCACTGTTTACCTAGAACATCATCAGTGGTATATCAGGGCAAGATCCATCTATAAATCCAAGTTTATTTTTTGTTTCAAGAGCGAGGATCATTGCACAGGACCAGACCTTGTAATTGTCAGTTCCATCTAGTTTTAGGTGAAGTAAGGAAGCTCCAGTGGTATCGCTGGGATTTAAGTATAGGGGATCGCCAAAGTCAAGCTTGACGATCTTAGATGTCCCAGTGTTACCATTGGGGTTTATCACATCTTCTTCTTCGGCAGGCATAATGACCAAAGACCGAAGAACAAATACACTTGAAAAAGATCTGAGGTGAATAAAACCACCAAGGCAGGATTCCTAAAACACTCAGGGTGCTAGGTCAAGCCATACCTCAAAGCTTTTCAAAGTATATTGAAGAAAAAAACTGACATAAACAATATACATATAAGAGATATAGCGGAAGCACAAGAATTAAAAAAAGAACTGTAGGTGCACAATATATAGTAACACCGACAATCAACAGGGGTGGGGACCGAGAAAGGCCACAGATTTCACCTGAACAGAAAAATAAGAAACAATGAGAGGCACATATTACAACCAAGTTAGACCAGAAACAAACTTAGATCAGTGTATAATGTATAGATCTTACAAGGTAAAAATCAGATCTAACAAGAGATATTAATCTAAAGTTATTTGCAACAAGACTAAGTAATGAACTGATAGTACAGAAGGATAAAGTCACAAAAAGATCCCAATCGATTCAATAAGAATGATCCAGATCTGTTACATACAAACCAAATAGTTTGGCTGTTGAGATTTAGCTAAACATACAAGTCATATAGAAGGTAAACCGATTCAGATCTCCGAATAGATCAATTTGATCTGTTAAGAATCACTGATTCACAAACTTAAATCGTTCCAGATCAAGAGAAGTCGAAGCAGTCTGAAAATGTTTTTGCAAAAGAAGACTGAAGATGAACAACAAGAAGACCCTCAGATCAACGATAAATCCAAATGATCTGTTAAGGATCAACTGATCCACGAAGAAAAAACGTTCCAGATCAAGAAGACAGAGTCGATCTTACCGAGTTCACAACAATAATCCTAGATCAGAACCAAATCTACAAAGAAGAGATTCAAATCTAAAGGAACAGTTAAATCTTAGCAAAAAAGTAACAGATCTTACTGAGAAGAGATTTAGTATCTAGAGAAACATACAACAAAGTTTTTAAATGTGAACGAGGTTGAAACAGATTCAAGAGATTTGATCGATCTCAGATCTGAGTAGCAACCGAAGATAAAGGTATGAACAGATCTACAAAAAACTCGAAGATATGAACAAATCTACAGAGATAAGTTCAGATCTGGGAAAAAATATATGAAAAACAGATTAACAGATCTTACAACTTCACAAGCATTTACCATATTTTTCAACAAATCAGATGACGAGTGTTGTGGCTCTCAATACCGTCCTAGTTATAAAAATAACTCAGGTAATGGAAAGAAAACGAACACAATCAATCGACAACGATTCAGATCTAAGAAGAATACCAGAAAAAAAGATAACAAGACAGATGACGAAGTTGTGGCTCAATACCGTCCTTGTTACAGATGTAACTCTGGTAAAGAAAGATCGCACACAACCAATCGACAACGATTAAGATCTAATATGAAGAACAACAGAAAGAACGGATCAGGCCTTTGAGCTCTGATTCCATATAGAAAATTATAACACTATTGTATTAACAAGTACTTACACTATTACAAACGAAAGAAACTACAAAGAACTTGTAACCCTAACTTTAACTCTAGTAATATGTTAGAGAGAAAGTCTAGAGAGAAAAATGAGAGTGAAATGTAAGTAGAAAAATCGTCTGAGTGAACAAAATGAGAAGAGGTTGAACATTAAATATTCTCATATCAAAGTTACATTCCAGCCCCTCAACAATTACACTTCCAGCCCTTGCACTTATGACTCACGACTCCGCTACCCTTTGGCTTTGTAACAAACTAAGGCGCAGTCCCTAACATTCTCATCTTTCAGCTCTTTTACTCTTCAATCCCTCTTTATTTATTTATTGCATACAATACCCTGAAACTATAAAAACATTTCAAGTTAACAGACCTTTAAATAATAAATGTCAAGATTACAGTTTTAAACACATCTTTTAACAAAAATGTTAGTTTTTCAATGTAAATTTCCTCATTTTCTTGAGGTGGCTCTCATGTTATGCACCCCGTATACGATAATATATTCTTGTTATAACTTTTGGTTAAGATTTTCGGTAATTGTCTTTATCCGTTAAGTGCTTACAAGTTAGGAGTATGTTTTCTTACTTCCTTAGTAAGATTTCAAGTTCTTACTATGTCTTTTACTAGGTAAGATTCTCGGTCTCTATCATTCTCAGCCGATAAGGTAAGTGACACCCAATAAGTACTTACCGAGAATGAGCACTTAAGGGCCGTTTAGCAAACGCTTACTCGGGTAAGCGGTTACCAAGTCACATTACCTTATCGGAGGAATACGACAAGGATCAAAAATCTTACCCGGTAAGAGATAAGGCAAGGACCGAGAGGTAAACTAAAATCTTACCCGGTAAGGAAGTGATCATGTTGAATTTACTGGTAAAGCGCTTACTCGGGTAAGCGTTTGGTAAGACCCTAAATGTTGGTTGTAATTATCCGTTTATTAAAAAACAAAAGCTTCTTGAACTACTAAAGATACTTCCTTGGTTATACATTTCTACAAACAATTACAAAAAAACAAGTTCATTTCTTGTGGTTACTATATGTCATGAGTCGGTTATAACATTGCAACGCCTCAAAAATGTTAGTTTTTCAATATAAATTTCCTCATTTTCTTGAGGTGCACCTCGTATACGATAATATATTTTTGTTATAACTTTTGGTTAAGAGTCGGTATTTGTCTTTACCCGTTAAGTGCTTACCAGTCAGGAGTATGTTTTCTCACTTCCTTGGTAAGATTTTCAGTTCTTACTATGTCTTTTACTAGGTAATATTTACGGTCTCTATCATTCTCAGCCGATAAGGTAAGTGACACCCAATAAGTACTTACCCGATAAATGTTTGGTTAACAACCTTTGACATTGAGATTTGTAAATTATCGACTAAATACATTGGATCGGTTTGGGTTATCCGATAAATCATAATTGTACCATGTATCATTGTTAATTTTCATTTACGTTTTACATCCCGCCGCATTGTGCGGGTACACAACTAGTATATATATATATATATATGTAGAGGCGGGTTCAAACGAGGAGCGTACCAATTTAAGAGAACGTGAGGAGCAATTGACAGTTATGAATCACATGTGATTGGCAGTTGTGGATCACATGTGATTCACAACTGATCTGGATGAGCAATTGACAGTTATGAATCACATATGATTAACAGTTGTGAATCATTAATGATCCGCGACTTGCCACCTCGCGTCACGCCTCGCGCCACTTTTGCGCGAATTTTTGAGTTAAATCCGATTTTTTAGGGTTGTAAATCATATGTGATCAGAAGCATGGGAGTGCTCCTCACGTTCTCTTAAATTTATGCGCTCCTCGTTTGAACCTTCCTCTATATATGTATATATGTATATAGATATAGATATACACACATATATTTATAAATAGACATACACACATACACATATATGCATACATATACACATACACATAAGAAATTATACAAAATCAATCTATGTAAAGCTCATATGGAAAAACACAAAAATTGTGAAGAAACGGCAGTTGAGATTCAGTTTTAAATGTAACGACTTTTGCCTTTTGTTTTTTTGATGGATTTCTCAAACAATTGGGCTTCAGTATTAATCAACGACATCAACAGTTTGGTACTTTGGGCATGGGTGGTTCTTGAAGGGCCCATTTACTCGTGTAGGTTTATATGCGGAGTCGTGGAGGGGTGGAGGTTAGATTGCTTTCTATTTCGAGATCGGGGTGGTAGGAAGGGGTGGGACTAGCTGTTTTAGTTTAGTCTTCACAAGGGAAGGGTTAGGTTTTCAGGTCATTTCTCATTCACTAGTACAAATTGACTTTTTGTGACGGTTTTAAAAAATAGGTTTGAAACGGTTTGATAAAAAAAACGTTACAAAAAATCACATAAAATGTTAGAGAATTGTTTTAGTAACAATTTTTATAAATAAACGTTACTATTACAAAAACAATTGAACCATAAAACAACGTTTTAGATAAAAAAAAAGTCAATAAAAGGTACCCTAAAGTAACGGTTTTAAAAAACCGTTGCCTTATGTTGTGACGGTTTTTAAAAACCTTTGCAATATAAGACTTTTTAGTAACAAAATTTGTCAAAATTGTTGCTTTATGTCGTAACGATTTTAAAATGCCGTTACCGAAAACTAAAATATGTATAGCAACGCTTATTTGAAAATTGTTTTCAAAAGTTACCAAGTTCTCTGGCAATGATTTTGCAAAATTTGCGTCGCCAAAAGTAAGTGTATGGCAAGGGTTTTTGAAAAACTTATGTCACCATATGTCATGCTTGTGTAACGGTATTAAAACATTTACATCACAATATCTTAAGCTACAATGACGGTTTTGAATAATTTATGTCACCATATGTCATCTAATGGTGACGGTTTTGAGTACATTACCACATATCATTCTACGGTAACGATTTTGAAAAATAAATGTCATCATATATTATGTTATGGTGACAGTTTTAAAAAAATTTGTCACAACGGTCACGATTTTATATAATAAATGTGATTATATATCACGTTGTGGTGATGGTTAAAATAATAAACGTCCACGTAAGTCATGCTATGATGACGATTTTGTATAATAAACGTGACCATATGTAATGTTATGGTGATGATTTTAAATAATAAACGTGAGTGTACGTCATGCTTCAGTGATGGTTTTGAACAATAAACGTTATCGTCACGTTATGTCATGCTACATTGACGGTTTAGAAAAATAAAAGTCACCGTACGTCATGCTATGGCGACAATATTGAAAAATAAACGTCACCGCATGTCATGCTACAGTGACAGCTTCGAAAAAATTACGTCACCTTATGTCATGCTATAGTGACGGTTTAGAAAATAAAATGTCACCTTAGGTCATGCTATGGTGATGGTTTCGAAAATAAACGTTATCATACGTTATGCATCGATGACGGTTTTGACCAAAAAAATGTCACCCTATGTCATGCTATTGTGACGCTTTTAAATAATCAACGTTGATGTATGTCATGTTAAAATGATGATTTTAAACAATGACCGTCATCGTATGTCATCCTATGGTGATGGTTTTGAAAAATAAACGTCGCCCTATGTTATGTTACAATGATGTTTTGAATTCTAAATGTTACCGTATGTCATGTTACAGTGACGGTGTTGAATAAAATGTCACAATATGTAATGTCATCGTGACAATTTTGAATGATGAACGTCTATGCATGTCATGTTACCATGACAATTTTGATAAAGTTATGTCACCGTATATCATAATGCAATAATGGTTTTGATAAATTTATGTCACCGTATGTCATGTTACGATAATTTTTCTGAATAATAAATGTTACAATATGCTATGCTAATGCGACAATTTTGAATAATAAGCATCATTATATGCATGTTACTGTGAATGTTTTGTAAAATAAATTTCACCATTTATCATACTACGGTGACACTGTGGAAGGATAAACATCACGTTATGAAATATTACGTAGAGTGGCAATTTTGATCGATAATCATCACCGTAGGTCATGTTAATAGTGACGGGTTTGATAAATTTACGTCACCGTATGTCATGAAGCGATAATGATTTTGAGAAATTTGCTCACAGTAAATATAATGTTAGGGTGAAGGTTTTGAATGATAAATGTCAGTGTATGTCATTTTACAGTGACGGTTTTGATAAAGTTACGTCACCGAATGTCATGATTCACTGACGGTTTTGTGAAATTTACCACATTAGTTGTCATGATACAGTAACAGTTGAAGATTTTGTCATTGTATGTCATGACACAGTAATGGTATTCAGAAATTTACATAATTGTATGTCAAATGTAGTAATGGTGGGCACAAACTAGTCTAAAATAATTGTTCGGTCCATGCCTTGGTTTTTGGTACATAATTATAATGTTTGTAACATCTTTGATCGAATTTTTTTGAAAGACCCAATTTGGTATGACATGGTTCGCAAAAAACCCACTTTGGTTCTGCCCGGTACGAATAATTTCACGTTTAGACCGGTCTGACTGAAATATTCTGATGTGAACACAATTGGTATTTACCCGGTCAAGACCAAATAAAAATCTCGATTCGCGACTATTTGGGTGGGTCTGCATATTCGTTCTGATCTTTTTGTCCACCGTCAATTAAAATTACAATAGTCCAACAATTACTTGCTAAAGAATAACGATTACAATTTTACCATTTTAAATTTGTGTTTAGATATTTAATTTTTTTCTAATCCCAAAACCAATCCAATTTTTTGTGGAATAAAACTAATAGTTTGTGCATGTTTATGATAAAATTATAAAGACATGTGTACCATAAGAATATGAAAAATATGGTGGTCAAACTTATGGAATGCAAAAATAATAAATATTGATGTACTTTTGCCATCCAGATTGGTCAGTTGGCGAACAAGCAACATGTCCACATTGTATTTTACAGAAAACAAATGTGGTCTATATAACATATTTGGAGAGTTTAGGTTGAATGCTACTACGTTTTCTTTAACATGACGATGGTATTTAAGTATAAAAAACACAAAGGCTTATATAATATTTTATAACACAGACAATGGCAAACAAAGTAGCAAATATTTTTTTGAAATTTTCGCCAACATAACTGCATGCTGTAAATTAAACATTTCCAAAACCTGTATAATAGCACAAAACGCCAACCAATGGAGAAAAAAAGGAAAACTATGGTGCAAAGTGAATCAAACAAAACAAATATATAAATATAACAAACATATATGCTAGATAAAGTTATTTTCCAAAACGTTTTTCACTTTCTTACATCTTCTGAACTGAGTTGAAGATTTTGTAGGATCGTCTTATTTGCGCTAATACTCGATTCTTTCCACGTCTACTCAAAAGTAGGAAGGAAAATAATGTGAGATCTAATGCAAACATAGTATGCTCATACATAACTTGCAAAAAAAATTGAACTCAATAGAGCAATATGATTACAACAATGATCATATAGACAAATGTATATATAACAAGAACCTTATTGAGAGATGAACATGAGCAACATGTCCACATATACAGATTCTAGAGCATGTCTTGACTCTGACCCTAATACTAAGTCCAATTGAATACTTTATGTGTCTCAAACATCAAAAAAATTTTATGTCTCAAACTACATTATGCGGCATAAAGTCGTGATGCTCCAACACTTGAACTCATGCTCAGCTAAACGAAGTCAATAGACTTAGGCACTACTGTGAGCTGTCAACTTGTTGGTGGTAAACTTGTTAGTTGGTCTAGCAAGAAGCAGAACTCACTTTCCACTTCTACTACTGATGCTGAATATGTAACTCCCAGTAGCTATTGTGCTCAAAATCTTTGGATGAAAATCAACTAAGGGACTGCAATCAAGTCTTTACTCATTATCCCATTCTATGTGACAACTCTAGTGCATTTTCCATTGCAAATAACCCAGTACTTCACTCAAGATCAAAGCACATTGACATTAGATATCACTTCATCATAGATCACATCCCCAAGGGTGATGTAGAGATGCACTGCATTCCTACCGATCTTCAGTTAGTAGATCTCTTCACCAAACCCTTAGATGAAATAAGATAAGTTTCTTATCAGAGAACTTGGAGTGCTATATTTAGAAGTATAAGTTTTCAAAAAAAAAATCCCTACCGAAATTGTTGCCGATTTCTTGCCGATTTTGAAGTTTTGAAGTCTCTCCGATCTTTCAAAACGATGGACATCAAAAAAACATTCCCTACCAAAGTTCCCACCAAAATTTCTGTTTGTTTCTTGCCGATTTTGATGTTTGAAGTCTCTTCGATCTTTCAAAACGATGGACTTCAAAAAAGAAATAAAAAAATCTACCGAAATTCCTACCGATTTTTCGGCCGATTTAAGGTCTCTCCGGCCGATTTGAGGTCTCTCCGATCTTTAGAATCAGTGGACTTCAAAAACAAAAGGCTTATCGAATTTCTTGCCGAAAATTCTGCCGATTTCACGTCTCCCCGATCTTTAAATCGTTGGAATTATTAAAAAATCTCTGATTTTGCTGCCGGTTTTTTGGCCTTTTTTTTCGTCGGCAGCCGAGGGTGAGAAATCATATGAGGGGGAGCAACAGCAACCTTCAGTACACATATACAACGTCCAACTCGAGAATTTTTCCTAAGATGAGAGAATCGACGGACCAACCCCAGGGCAAGTGTAATTGAGGGGGAGTCAAGCAAAAACAAAGGAAAAAGGATGATGACTGTCGAACAGGAAGTTGAGGATGCCAAGAGAAAGAAAGAAGCTACAATACATGGGCAGAGGCATTCTGAGGCTGATTCACTCAAACTAAAACCTTCCTCAATGATTGTCACCGATCTGGGTTTGTCACCTATCTGAAACCACCGACTCATTTGGTTTGAATATTTTGAAGTAAGTGAATCCTTTGAAATTTTGGAACATCTAAATAAAAGCAAAAGTGCCCTGAAAGATAAAGTTCATCAACACATCAATGGGCTGCTGATCAAAATGAAAAATCTTCAAGCCAAACACAAGATTCAACTCGCTCCTGCCGAAGAGGCAAGTACATTGTTAGGGTCAATTAATGTGTTGAATAGAAGTTCAAGGGCTTGTTTGTTATTGTTTAATTTGAGCCTTGTTAGTGAACGGGCCGTAGGCTTGTTACCATGGGCCCAACGTATTTAAAGTTGTAATTAGCTTAGCATTAAGCCAGTTGTCATTTTAGCTTTCCAAATCGTATTGTAAAATCTCAGAATATTGAAAGCAAATTGGATGACCAGTTGAAATCATAACACCTGTTCTTATCTATTGATTCCATCATTGTTCGTTGCACGGATCTGAGACTCACAATTGGTATCAGAGCAGACGGACAAATCGATTCAAATTGTTCTTCGTGAATTCTGGTATGTTTTTCTGATCATACGGCTGTGTTCTTACTTAGAAATCTATATTCTGATTCGGTTGAAATTGATCCTTTTCGTTTATTGCATTCTGTTAGCATCACTCTTATTAGTGATTCTGCACGTTTTCGCAATCTAATTCGATCATCTGAGTGATTTTTAAGCAAATTAAAGATTCAAAAGTTTTTGGTTGTGTTCTTGCTATTTTTGTGTTTGGTCGTGTTCCTAACCTTTCAGTAAGGAATTTGAGCAACCCTAGTCTATTCCCAATCGAATTGGAAACACCGGCCGCTGTTTCCGGATACCCTGCCGTAGTTTCCGGACACCACTCAGCTTTCCGGAACTTCGCTAATTCTTTCCGGATACCACTCTGCTTTCCGGGTAAGTTCACGAATTCTAAACCTTTCCGGATACAATTGTTCCGGAAACCTAAAGTTTCCGGTAAAATATTTTATCCGGACAACTCAAAGTTTCCGGTAAAACATTTTTTTCGGATAACTCAAAGTATCCGGTAAAATTGATTCTTTCCGGAACCGTATCATCCGGTAAGCATTTCATCCGGAAAGCCTCTCATACGGTAACCTATCATCCGGTAAGTTCTTTTGTGTTTAATATTTTCATTCGGAAACCTTTACATCCGGTAACCCATTGTTATCCGGAAACTTATTTTGTCCGGACACTTCTGTGTTTTGATCTGTTTTTCACTCAATTTGATCCAGACACTTCCAGATCAGACACCACATCCGGATTCCTATCCGGTAAGTTCATTTATGTTGAATTCTTACCTGTTTCTAGTACACTCCATTCGTAGAACCTGCGTTAGGATACCACTCGTAGTGCCTTGCGTTAGGTTATCACTTTGAATCGAACCAATCGTCTGACGATCACTCCAGTGCAACTAAAGATTTCTTCACGCGACGCTCTCGCTATCGGCACCGATTCCAAACCAACTTGTCTCTACCAGGGTGAGTACAGCCAGTGGCAGGATAGATTTAAAATCTTTATTGAGTCGAAGGATAACTTCGAGTATATTTGGCGAGCTTTAGAAAACAGGCCAATTCCTGTACCAATGAAGACCGTTCCACCAGCTATAGAAGGTGGTGATCCTCGCACCGTGAGAAAGACACTCACCGATATGACTGACGACGAAAGAGGCATGATTGATGGAGAAAAACATGCTAAGAGGTATCTTGTTCAGGCTCTACCCAACACGATCTACACTTCCATCGACAGATACAAAGAGACAACAAAGGGTATGTGGGATCAGGTGGAGAAGATGATGCGCGGGAGCGAAGTCGGGAATCAGTTGAAGATCAATAGCCCCATAACCAAGTTCGATGGGTTCAAGCAGCGCGCCGGCGAATCACTCACCCAGACCTATGAACGCTTTTGTCTCCTTCTCAATGAGCTTAACAAGAACCATATCACTCGCTCTAACATGGAAAACGTGCTCAAGTGTCTCAACAACCTGTTGCATGAATGGAAGGTATTTGCATCTCACGTCAAGCACAACCGATTAATGGAAAATGTTGGCATCCACGAACTCTATGAGACGCTTCTTCAAGACGAAGATGAGGTGTTGGAAATCCTGAATGAAAAGAAGTCTGTATCCAAGCCGCCAGCTGATCCACTTGCTCTCATGTCTTCCAAATGAGGCAAATCTTCTGGGCGTCACTCCAAACGTGCCCAAAAGCAAAGCAAATCGGAGTCAGAACCTGAAGAAAAGGAAGACAGTGATTCTGATCCTGAATTAGCTGCCATCAAGAAAGCAATGGTCCTACTCTCCAAATCCTTACAACAGAAGTTCTACAAGCAACCGACGTCTAATAATCAGCGTTACTCTACTTCCTCCAACAAGCACCATGATTATAAGGACATATATGAAGGAAAGAAGAAAGCTAATGATCCCGACCAGTCTGAAAAGAAAGAGAATGTAGAGAAAGATGACCGCAAGAAGAAAGACGAACCCGTGACTTGTTATAACTGCAGGAAGCTTGGTCATTTTGTGAAAGATTGTCGGAGGCCTGTTGTAAAGAATTCCCACTGTTACAAGGCGAAGCTTGCATTGATAGAACAGAAGGAAGCTGGAGAAGCTTTACTTGTTGAGGACGACTACTAGTTGGATCATTCTGATGATGAGAACGAGTCTGATGGTGCTGATGCTTTTATGGGCTATCACTCTCCCGCTGATGAAGAAAAGACAAAGTCAAGTCAGGTATGTGAATCTACTTCTCAAGATTTCTTTGATCAAATACAATCTCTTGCTGAACGGTTAGATTCCCATAAGGCAACTTCTAATGAACAACTGCTTGAGATTAGATCACTATCTGAAAAGCTAGATGTTCAAACGCGAATAACTGAGAAATATAAGTCCGAAAATGCTAACTAAAAAGAAAAATGCAAAAATCTTTCAATAGCACCTAAGGACTTAAGGGCCAAATTATCTGAACTTCAGTCACAGTTTGATCAGTGTGTAAATGAGAAAGCAGAAATTGTTTATCAATGTTCTGCTCTTCAAATTTAGCACAAGGATTTTGTCGCTAAAATACTTGATCTTGAAACAAAACTCCACAAAAGTGGTCAAACGTGATCAGATCATTCATATGAACAAACCTAAGGAGTTCACTTATTTTAACAAGGAATGGGGAATCGGATACGATAACCCACACTATTTGAAAAAGGGTATCTCCAAAAGACCTACACTGTATGATTTTGGTTGTTTTGGAATTGAGAAAATATATCCGGAATATGCGATAAAATGGACAGGTCCTCTTGAACCTGAAAAGGAAGAGGAATCTGAGGAATATAAGCGAAAGAACACGTCTAAAATGCAACTTCCCTTTTGTTATGAACCTTTGAACTATTACTATGAGAAAAATCAAAAGAAGTACCTCTTGAATGACTACTTCGATTGCTATAAGGTTGTAACGCCCAAGGATTCCTCCAAGAAGGATGAGGTCCATGCAACCGAAACCAAGACTGGGACGGATGAGTTCAAGCTCTATGTTCCCCCTCTCATCTTGGAAGCAAAGATAGTTGAATTGGAGGAGTAACTCGAGAAAGAAAGGTTTAATTTTCAAAAGGAAAAGCAAGCGCTAATCAAGGAACTTGAGAATCTAAAATCGGTCAAAACCGAAACTGTGTCTGATGAAGGACAGGAAATCCTTCGGTGTGAAATCAATAAGCTCACATCAAAACTGGCTGCCTTGGCAACAGATGCGATGAAGGAGCATACGAGAAATGGTCAACTCCAAGAGCAGATTGACCAACTCCAAACTTAAAAGCAGATTTCACCCGAACTTTCCTCAAGCTCATCTGACACGTCTTCGTGTAAAGCTTTCATCAGCAAAATGTTTGCTACACAAGACGGTAAAGATTCTCAAGACGAGAGTGTTTTAAGGAATTTGAACTCAGATTTTTTCCTAGCTTCCGCACCAAATTCCCCAAAGCACACTGACACCATGTGTTCCTCGCCTTCCTCGACCGATCCAAGTCATGTAATTCCGGATGTCGATTTTTCTGAATACATGAACTCCGAAGGCAATTCTGATGAAGAGTTTGAGTCGTTCCCCTTCGACAAACCTCTTCCGAGTCATACTGATTTTTTGTCACCAGTAGTAATCAACCGGTCAATTTTCTAAAGGGTGATTGTTCTAAAACAAAGACCCCAGCTGTGATTAAGATTTCTAAATCTAAACCTGTTTCTCAAACACAATCACAGCCGAGGCAAACGACCGAGCGATTTCCTACCAAAAATATTGCTTCCTCCAAAGTCACTGATCGTGTTGTCCCTGTTGTTTCAGATAAAAACGGTCGCGCTAAACAAGAAAAACCAAAGCGACTAGCTAAGGAACCTGTCGAGGATGCTGCATCAAAGTCATTTAATATAGTTTTTTATCCTAGAATGAATAAACACGATTGTGCTTGGAATCATAGGAATGATTTTGTTAAACGTGATGTTACTTTTCCAATTACGCTTTATTCCATTCAGCAATTGATTCAGTTATCGCATAATTGTTTGTGTTGTTCTAGTTGTGGTTGGAATGACTTTGATGATATAAATAATAATGATTGGTTTGGGTCATATCATATATATAATCATACACCCAAAAGTCCAGACCGTCACTGAGCTGGACGCCATTGAGTTCATACCGGTAGACAACATCGGGTGATCGTGGACATCCTCTTAGGTCACCCTCTCCGTGAGGTTCTCACTGCCACAGCTGACGCCCCAGTGCTAAATGTGTATCAAGTATGTCTTTCTGCCCAAGTCGTTACGGCTGCCAATTCACAGACCATCACAGCGCGGATCGACAACCACCCCTTCACGCTCACACCTGAGTCCTTCAGCCGTCTACTGTCACTACCCGAAGCTACCGCCGACGGACATCAACGCTACGACCCTGCGGTCAACGACACAACTCTCTGTGCTCAAGTACGTGCTCTCGGATACAACCACGCTCTCGATCGACCTTCAGCATTCAACCGCAAATATCTGGCGCCCATATGGTACACCTTGTTCACCATACTGAACAGGTGTCTCTCATCCAGATGGAAGGGAATAGACCAGTGCACAGGCGACTTCCTGCATTTATTCCATGATGTATGCTACAACAGACACGTCGACTTCGCAATGATTATATGGCGCGAGCTGGTTACCGCTATTCGGCAAATCGGTGGTACAAAGCAAAAGAAGTTCCTACCTTACCCTCGTTTCCTCTCACTAGCTGTGCGACAACAAATGGACGCGAATCCCAGGATACCGCGACGCATAAACCATCCGGTATGTCCTCCTTTCCATTTGCAATTTATGGTGATTCGGAACCCGTCCAACGCCATAGCCATGCCCTTACCTGAAGCCTTACTGGTACACGCAGACCCCACTGCACCGAGGGCGAGAGTAAGGGAATCCCATGGTCCAGCCAGCGCCGGAGGGACCTCCCCAGGGACATAGAACCGAGGGACGTGAGGGTCCTAGGACAAGAGGAGGAAGGGCCCGGGCAGCAGGGGCTCCCGGGCGGGGAGTGATGAGATTACATGGGAGGGGAACTGGAGCGGGCGGTGCTGTGGATACGCGTCCTAGTTCTAGCCAATCCCACCAAGCCGGTACATCGTCTAGACCGATGCTCCATCGTGACCCCGAGGCGTATATATCTGATCCTCCTTCGCCTACCAGACAGAATTAGGATGTGGAATCTGACTCCACTGAATCCGATACGGATCGTACTATCAGGGCAACTTTAATTCCTACCCGTATCGGACCTAACCCAGACTTTACCGAAGGCATCCCATCCGACTCACCGACACCACCTCTGATCCCTACTACCCAGCCTGATACGGGAGATACAAGGAGAGAGGAGGGAGTCTTAGTTGAACAGTTAGAACATGTGAGACGGAGGGAATTGAGGTCGAAAGTGAACCAAGAAAGATTAAGACGTAAAGATAAAGAAGCTTCTGAGCGAATCCAGCCAAGTGTAATCCGGGTAGCCACATCTGCTATCCCGTCTCATTCGTTGGGACGGGGTGTTGAAGAAGCCGTCGTGGATCCAGCGGCGCAATTGCACAACCTCCAAAGCCACTCATCCATCTCTCAAAAGACGGATGTTTCATTTCTGCATGGGGATATAGCACAACTTCTACCGGTCTCTCACTCAGAGAATTCTGGTATTGAAATAAGAGACCAGCAGCCCTCGGTCTCGACTTCTTTGGATGCACTCTTGAGTCTAGATCCATTTGCTAAAATTACTTCTTCGGCTAGGACAGAAGATGAGGAAACGACCATCGGTGCTCTTGGTGACCCGATCGGAACCTCCGTAGTGTCTCCGCATTTAATTGGAACGCGAGGATCGGAGGGAAATCCTACCACGACTACCCCTGTGCCAACCGTGAACGTAGGTGGCTCTGCCTCTAAGGTGGATGCTTCAACGGGTGCTCTAAGTGACCCCGGAGTTACATTACCCGACTTAGTGTCAAAGGGATATCTGGACGGCGCCCTATAGGCCGTCCGCGAGGCCATGGAGCAGCGTTTCACCAATGAGCTCGACAAACTGAAGACTCTGATCAAAGGTAAAGAGAAGATGGTTGAACCTAAAACTGCACCGACACCACCACCGGCTCCCGTTCAGCCAACTCTTTCGGTGGACACCCTAAAAATCATGCTTCTAGCTCAGCTGCTCCAGCAATCCGAAACCGACGCCTCTACCGAAGCAGACCTGATCTCCGTTCTGAAATCACAGGTCAATGCTCCTTCATCATCCATCACTACTAGATTGGACCAGCTTGACACGACTCTCAAGGACATTCAACAAGTGCTCAAAACGCTTTCCGAGCGAGTCGCCTCCGTCGAAGACAGTTGCAAGAGTCAAGCTGGCGGACTCAAGAGAATGCACGATGACCAGGATGATCCTGATCACCGTGAGGGGGAGAACAAGAGACAACGATTAACTGAGTCCGTCCTAATCATACCTGAAGCTACTGTGGTTCACCCGGAACCCTCAACTGCGGCAACTACAACTAAAGAACAACCCAAAGCCGAGTTGCCCTTAATCGAGATGGTAATTGATATGGACATCTTCGATGACGAAGACCCGACGGTTGAAAAGCCTGAGGGAACATCACAGGAATTGGTCAACTTTGATACATTAGATGGGTCAACAATCAATCTTATTGATCCAAACACCGAGATCGACCCGGAGACCGAAAATGCATGGTACGAAAAAGCCGCCAGTGCTGTAAATCTCCAGGTAAACCTGATCTTCCCTACTGATGAGGACGATAATGTTGACTACGACCAGTTTCTGCTGCAAAATCTGTATGGTACACCCGTTCACTCTACTCAAGCCGCTGAAACTTCTACAAGACCCGAGAATGTGACAACCGTCAAATTATATTTCAGGTTAGATTTGTACTAAACGTTTCAGTTACTCACATTATAGACAACACAGTCGAATTTAGCAGTAAAGACGACGTTGTTAGGAAAATTGGAGAATTTAGCTTAGCATTTGCCTAAATGAGTAAATTATCCATAAATCTCATAAAATGCCAATTCAAATACCTTAAATACATAAATATGTATTCACCTTATAAAATAAATACTAGCAAGAACAACTAGTAGTATTTCTATTAATACACTTAATTTATATATGTAGCAAAATATAAAAAAAAAAGAAATGTGAAGAAAATTTGTGATTGGACCAAAATGATTTTACCAAATTTACACTCTAACTCTCTCTCCCTCTCTTCCCATGCCCCCCCCCCCTTTACCACTTATTTTCTTTCCTTCATCTCATATCACACATCATTTCTCTCATCCCTCTCTCTTTCTAATTTCTCCCTCTAGAGAAAATACTCTCTTCTTCTCTCTACTCTCTCATTTCACACACTAAAACTTTCCAAATTCAGCCCCTAAAACCCAAGAGAGTTCAAGTGTTCAAGAACTTTTAAAGGTATGCATGTGTGTAGGATGAAACCTACACACCTTCTTGTTAATCTTCTTCATTTTCTTTAAGTTTTCCTCCTTCTACACTAAGTTTCATCTAAGTTTTTCTAATAAGCTTCTTTAAACATCTTAATGTTTGTAGATTTACAACCATAACACTTGCATGTTAATAAAAATGTGGTGAATCCATGATCAAACCTATGTTAAGATCAAAGATGGGCTCTTAACTTGCATACGTGTAGTTTTTCTCAAAAGATCTATACTTTTTTATCCAAAAGTTGTATGAAAAGCTCTTTGACTTCACTAAAAAATGTTTTAATCAACATGCATGTGTCAAAAAGTTAATATTTTAAGTTGCATGGAGGAGTTCTTGGCATAAACACCCAATAAATCTTCAAAAAGACCCATTTTCAAATTTCTACAAAAAATGAGTTTGATAGATAGCATGCATGCATGTGGTTTAAATGGCTTAAAAATATGTTTTAAAACTGAAAATATCTGTATGGGGATGTGTCAAGTCGGATTGCATGCAAATAGAGTAAGAATCTTGACAAAAAGACAAAGAGGATGCATATATAAAAAGTATAGTTTTGACAGCATGCTGCCAGATTTCCACCTCTCTCTTCAAAAACTCATAACTTTCTCAATAAAACTCCAAATAAGGTGATTCTTTTTCTGGAATTTAGTTTTGTGAGTTAGGTTTCACACCCAAGTGGTTTCACTCAAAAACTCAAAGATTTAGACCTTCAAACAGTTTTCACAAAAACCGTACGCAAACAGCAAAGCTTTCTGCAATGATTTTACGTCAAGAATTATTTCATGTACTTAATCATCTCTAAAAATTATGAATCTTATGTCAAAAGTTTCCTAACACATTAATTTATCCAAAGTGGACTGAAAGTGACACAATAATTCTGGACAGCAAATGATAATTTTCTCTCTATAGTTAAGAACTAACTCTTAGACCCTTTTCGTCACCTCTTGTGATGAAATTGCGGTGAGACTAAAATATTTAAGTTAATATAACCTACATACTATATGTATATGCATCTTATATATTTTAACTTTACATTTTGAACCCTTTTTATCATTCTTGTGATGAAATTGCGGTATAAATATATATATATATATAATATACATAACTTTTAAGTTTAGACCCTTTTCGTCACTTGTTATGACGAAATTGCCGTAACTTCAATCTAACATGTGTAATGCATTTACGTATTGATTACTAACTTCGGTTAATTCCTTATAACTTATAATTCTAATCACAACAAAGGCATTTTATGATGATTTTGGTAACTAAGCGTTATCAAGGCCTAAGGCTTAAGCATAGAATCTTACTAGTGTCCTTACGTTCGTAGGATCGAAGTAGGACCGCTTTACGAGTTGCATTGTGAACCTCTTGGAAACATCTTCGCTTACCACCGTGAGTTTTCACAACCCCTTTTTACTATTTTGTACATTTTTGGGGTGAAAAGCATGTTACGATTTCATTACGCATCGGTTGTACTATTTACTCAAAATGCTTAATTTTGCTACAAACTTTTATGCGCTATGGTATGTATGCTTATGTTAGTTGATTCTGAATTTTCACATTTATTTTAAGTCCCGGTTCAAACTTACATTACCCATTAGCTCATTGTGCGAGCCGTTTGGTATATTATGGATAACGTTATTTGGTTGACACCTCACTTTCCTCGCAAGTGCATAGCTACCGTCTTCTTTATCATGTTTGTGAGGAACATGTGTCTTTGGGGCGTGTACAGTCAGCAGGTTTGGGTAGTGGGCTCATTACTTTAACATTTTGCATACAATATTATACCTTGCGCATGTTGACAACCGAATACTTTATCAACTGTGCGGATTTACAAAGAAGATTTAAAACTGTTATGCATACCGAAAACCTGTGAACTCACCAACTATTCAATAGTTGACCCTCTCATTTACAAGCTTTTCAAGAAATAGCAAGTAAGGTTGGAACTTTAGAAGGCACCACAAGTAGCGGCATCCAACACTTTTTCCTTATCATGTCAATTTATGTTTTTGGACAAGTTCGTATTTTGGAACAAGATGTACTTTTGTAAACCTTTTTATGATATGATGATTGTGTGTTGTCTTCTACCTTACGCAATGAAACCTTGAGCTGTGACATCCCGTACTTCCGATTTAGCGGGGTGTGACAGAAATGGTATCAGAGCCGTAGGTTATAGAGAATACCGGTCTTTCATTGGAAAAACCCAACTATAACCAAAATCTAAAACTGACATGAAAACAACTGAACCTACTACTAGTATAACTAAGTCTAGAATGGTATTAACGGACTTTAATTAAACATAGCTTGATCACCTATGTTCGATTAAGGAAGGTTAATGCGAGACTATAAATAGTTATAGTAGGAGTATGTCAATTTTTACTTGCACTCTCTAGTAGCATGCGTAGTGCGTAGACATTGCATAGGATAGACATTACACTTGTGCGATTAGTAACTAAGTACACTTTTGCTTCAGCTTCACTATGTCATCATCACCATCCCACACTCTCTCTTATCACTCGGCCGACGAGTCGGGTTACATCACTGGTCGACCCCGAGGCAACCCACTAAACATCTGGGAAACGAGAATCCTAGGAGCACGGAATCAGAGCAAGAAGTGTCAAGCGAACGAGATCCTTACGACAGACCGAGAGTGTCGCCAACCTCGGTATTGCCTCAACCAACACCTATAATATTTCAACGGAACCCCAACGGACCACGTGTAGGATAAACGGCGAGAAAAAGTGTCCCTATTCCTAGACGGGTGACGTTTAGGACAGAACGACCGGAGGCACCGGAACCGCAACGTATGGCCACCGGCGTGCCAATCGGGCAAGCGTCCGGTTTGACTTGGGCAAGAGATCAGCACATAAGGGCAATGACGACCGAATTACACGGTTTTCAGGTGAGGGTGATCACCAAGGTCAGGTCATAACAGAACTGGTGGAGCTAACACACCAATTATCCCACGTGTCGACTCAAGCCTTAGAAGGTGCAAGAACGGCCAGAAGAATGGCGATGAGGGCGGAATTGGCGTGCGTGATTGTGGGTGTTGTATTATTGATGTTGGTACTTTGGATTATAATTGGTGCATACTTGGGATAGTACCTAATACGACGGTGGATGGGTTGTAGCGTGTTGGGAGGAACTTTTGAAAAACATTTTATTTACTTGTCATTTTCAATTCACGCATTTTAAGTATTCGAGTTGTATTACCTTTCAAACGATATGATACTGATGTATGATAAACATCATAAATTTGGTAATGTCAGCATTTGCTAGAAATATGAATGGAAACCATTGGATGAAATGCAAACTTTCGATCAACCTATCTGTTTATCTTATACTTAACTTTATTATTTTGAAATTTCAAGTAATAATGTAAACTTTTGGAAAATACCAGTTCAAGGATTTGTACAAAATTTTAACCAAATCGACATTTGCAAATGTGTTTTAGAATCATGCCTCCAAGAATATCCACTCGCCGCACGGGAGATAATCCTGAAAACCAAACACCCGACATCGCACGGATCATAGCACAACGCATACAAGAAGAATAACCCTGTATAGTCACACAAGTAACCGCCGACATTAATACTGATGGCAGGAATGAAGGAGGTAGGGGAGGAAATCCGGGCAGTAACAGTACCGGATGCAACTACAAGTCCTTCATGTCTTGTAAGCCCAAGGAATTCTACGGTAAGGAAGGTGCTGTATGACTGCTTTCTTGGCTCGACAGCATGGAGTCGGTACTCCATATTAGCAAATGCTCGGAGGACCGCAAGGTGGAATATGCTGCATGTCAACTCCAAGGCAGGGCACTAACATGGTGGAACATCGAGGTTCAAACCCGTGGAAGGGAAGATGCATACAGACTCACATGGGAGGAGTTTAAGAATTTACTCATTGAGGAGTACTGTCCCAAGAGTGAAATTCAGAAGCTAGAAGCTGAATTCTGGGATCACGCCATGGTCGGAGCTGACATAGACCGATACACGGCTCATTTCCACGAACTCGTAAAACTGGTACCTCACATGGTTACTCCCGAGAGCAAGAGAATCGACCGATACCTATGGGGATTAGCGTCGGAGATACGAGGAATGGTCACCTCGGCAAACCTGACCACAATTCAATCGGTTGTGGCCTTGGCAACTACTTTAACGAACGACACGGTAAGAGCGGGAACTCTGACATCGGGAAGTGCCAACAATAAGAGGAAGCCAGAGTACCAGTCAGGAAAGAAAGTCTTTGGTAGTGCAAGCAAGGGTAGGAAAGTGGTGGGAAACTTCGGAGTAAAGACTCAGGACCAAGTACAATACAAGGGTCCATTCCCAAAATGCAACAAATGCAACCTTCATCATGAGGGAGCCTGCCCCGTTTGTGGCAATTGTAAACGGCCAGGTCATCTCACCAAGTTCTGTAGGATGGAAAGGAGTCACAATGAAGGTAGAAGGGCATGCTTCGAGTGCGGAAGTAAGGATCACTTCCGGAATACGTGCCCAAGGTTGGGTAGGAGGCCGAGCAATAACAATAATGGGAACCAGGCAAGGCAAGCCAATCAAGGAAACCAAGGAGGCCAAGCTCGAGGACGGGCATTTGTCATTGGAGCTGACGAAGCATGTCGCGACCCCAACGTGGTGACAGGTACGTTTCTTCTAAACAACCACTATGCATCAGTATTATTTGACACTGGAGCGGATAGGAGTTTTGTTTCGTTAGAATTTAGGCCACTAATTAACTTGGAATCTAGGAGAATGTCGGATGCTTATATTATTGAAGTTGCTAATGGTCATAAATTTGAGGCTAAGGATGTAATTTTAGATTGTACCTTGAATCTAGCCAATAAATTGTTTAGTGTTGATCTTATTCCTATTGAATTAGGGAGTTTTGACATAGTAGTGGGTATGGACTGGTTATCCAAGAATCGAGCGGAGATTTGTTGTTTTGATAAGGCGGTTAGGGTACCTTTGCAAAACATAGAAACCCTAGTCATACAAGGAAACTAAGTTGGAAGGAGCCTAGAGATAGTGTCAAGTGTGAAGGTTCATAAGTATTTGAGGAAGAAGTGCGTTGCATTTTTGGCACACGTAGTTGAGAAGAAGTCCAAGAAAAGGCGAATCCAAGATATCCCTGTGGTGAAGGATCACCTGGAGGTATTCCCCGATGATTTTCCTGGACTTCCCTCGTTTAGACAAGTCGAATTTCAAATTGACCTCGTACCCGAATCAGCACCTGTGGCTAATGAGCCATATCGGTTAGCACCTGCGGAAATGCAAGAGTTATCGAGTCAACTTCAGGAACTCCTGGACAAGGAATTTATTAGGCCAAGTTCTTCACCTTGGGGAGCCCCAGTCCTGTTCGTCAAGAAAAAGGATGGATCGTTTCGAATGTGCATCGATTATAGGGAGCTGAACAAGTTGACGATCAAGAATCGATATCCTCTTCCTCGAATAGATGATTTATTCGACCAGTTGCAAGGTGCAACTTATTTCTCAAAGATTGATCTTCGATCAGTTTATCACCAGTTAAGAGTCCGCGAGGAGGACATTACTAAGACATCTTTTAGTACTCGATATGGACACTATGAGTTTTTGGTTATGCCCTTCGGGTTAACGAACGCACTAGTTGTGTTCATGGATTTAATAAACAGGGTATGCAAACCACACCTTGACAAGTTTGTGATCGTATTCATCGATGACATATTGATCTACTCACGAAGTAAGAAGGAACACGAGCATCATTTAAGAGTAATTCTAGAACTTCTCAAGGAGCATAAACTGTACGCCAAATTCTCAAAGTACGAATTTTGTATTAGAGAAGTACACTTTCTTGGTAACGTGATTGGAGAAAAAGGAATTCACGTGGACCCGACTAAAGTGGAAGCCGTTAAGAAGTGAGAAGCTCCTAAGACCCCAACAGAAATTCGTCAATTTCTAGGTTTGGCGGGTTATTATCGGCGATTCATCGAAAACTTCTCAAAAATTGCTAAACCACTCACAACACTAACCCAAAAGGATAGGAAATTCGTTTGGGGAGAACCGCAAGAGGAGGCGTTCCAGCTATTGAAGAAAAAGTTGTGCAATGCACCAATTCTGGCGTTACCGGAAGGAACCGATAAATTTGTGGTGTATTGTGACGCATCGCATCAAGGTTTGGGTTGCGTATTGATGCAAAAGGACAAGGTTATAGCGTACGCCTCGCGACAACTAAAGGTTCATGAGAAGAACTATACCACGCACGACTTGGAGCTCGAAGCTGTGGTATTCACTTTAAAGATTTGGAGACATTATTTGTACGGCACTAAATGCACTATCTTCATGGATCATAAGAGTCTTCAGCATATCCTAGACCAGAAAATGCTCAACATGAGACAAAGGAGATGGGTAGAACTACTCAGCGACTACGATTGTGAAATTCGCTATCATCCAGGTAAGGCCAATGTAGTAGCCGATGCCCTGAGTAGGAAGGAAAGGGTAAAACCTTCATGAGTACGAGCAATAGGAGTGCTTGTATAAACGAGTTTAAAGACTCGAATTCTTGAAGCTCAGGTCGAAGCAATGAAAACATAAAACTTGAAGGACGAGACCCTTCACGGTATAGAAACTAGATTTGAAACTAAGGTCGATGGAGTACGCTACTTCAAGGACCGAGTTTGGGTTCCAAAAGCCAACAACGTACGGGAAACGGTTCTGGATGAAGCCCACAAGTCCAGGTATTCAATTCATCCAGAGGCAGATAAGATGTACAAGGATTCAAGGGAATATTATTGGTGGCCATGAATGAAGAAAGATATCGCCTTGTACGTAGGAAAATGTTTAACTTGTTCAAAGGTCAAAGCGGTATATCAAAAGCCATCTGGTCTGCTACAACAACCAGAGATTCCCCAGTGGAAATGGGAACAAATAACTATGGATTTCATAACCAAACTCCCGAGGACTGCCAAAGGGCACGACTCGATTTGGGTTATAGTAGATTGATTCACGAAATCTGCACATTTCCTACCAATTCGGGAAGATTACAAGATGGAGAAGCTTGCGCAGATCTACATCAATGAAATTGTTACACGTCATGGAGTACTAGTTTCCGTCATTTCAGATAGAGATAGCCGTTTCACGTCACGGTTTTGGCAGTCGCTTCAGAAAGCATTGGGTACGCAATTGAATTTGAGCACTGCCTATCACCCTCAAACGGATGGGCAAAGTGAACGGACTATACAAACGTTAGAAGACAAGCTTCGGGCATGCGTGTTAGACTTCAGAGGTAGTTGGGATAATCACTTGCCTTTGGTCGAGTTTTCTTATAACAACATCTATCACACCAATATTTAGTGTGCGCCATTTGAAGCTTTGTATGGACGCAAGTGTCGTTCACCCCTTTGCTGGTTAGAAATTGGAGACAGACATCTATCTAGACCCGATATTGTGCAAGAAACTACCGACAAGATTGCAATAATTAGAGATAGACTTAAAGCATCCAGAGATCGTCAGAAAAGTTATGCGGATAATCGTCGGAAGCCTTTAGAATTCCATGTTGGCGATAAAGTACTTCTAAAAGTATCTCCGTGGAAAGGAATACTACGATTTGGGAAAAGAGGAAAATTGAGCCCAAGGTACGACGGACCATTTGAGATCTCCGAAAGGATTGGTCCAGTAGCATATAGACTCAATTTGCCTAAAGAGCTAAGTTCCATCCATGATACGTTTCACGTGTCGAACCTCAAGAAATGTCTAGCTGACGACTCATTAATCATACCTCTAGAAGAAGTTCAAATTGACGATAAGCTGCATATCATAGAAGAACCAAGCGAGATCCTCGATAGAGATGTGAAGCGTCTCAAGCGAAAGAAAATTCCGATCATAAAAGTTCATTGGAACACAAGGTGTGGGCCTGAGTATACATGGGAACGAGAGGATTACATGAAACATAAGTATCCCCACCTCTTTGCTAAGAAACCGGTTAATGCTGAAAGTTCTTGAATTTCAGGACGAAATTCTTTTAACCGAGGGAGACTGTGACAACCGTCAAATTACGTTTCAGGTTAGATTTGTACTAAACATTTCAGTTACTCACATTATAGACAACACAGTCGAATTTAGCAGTAAAAACGACGTTGTTAGGAAAATTTGAGAATTTAGCTTAGCATTAGCCTAAATGAGTAAATTATCCATAAATCTCATAAAATGCCAATTCAAATACCTTAAATACATAAATATGTATTCACTTTATAAAATAAATACTAGAAAGAACAACTAGTAGTATTTCTATTAATACACTTAATTTATATATGTAGCAAAAAAAAAGAGAAATGTCAAGAAAATTTGTGATTGGACCAAAATGATTTTACCAAATTTACACTCTAACACTCTCTCTCTCTCTCTCTCTTCCCATGGCCGCCCCCCCCCCCCCTCCTTTTACCACTTATTTTCTTTCCTTCATCTCATATCACACATCATTTCTCTCATCCCTCTCTCTTTCTAATTTCTCCCTCTAGAGAAAATACTCTCTTCTTCTCTCTACTCTCTCATTTCACACACTAAAACTCTTCCAAATTCAGCCCCTAAAACTCAAGAGAGTTCAAGTGTTCAAGAACTTTTAAAGGTATGCATGTGTGTAGGATGAAACCTACACACCTTCTTGGTAATATTCTTCATTTTCTTTAAGTTTTCCTCCTTCTACACTAAGTTCCATCTAAGTTTTTCTAATAATCTTCTTTGAACATCTTAATGTTTGTAGATTTACCACCATAACACTTGCATGTTAATAAAAAGGTGGTGAATCCATGATCAAACCTATGTTAAGATCAAAGATGGGCTCTTAACTTGCATACATGTAGTTTTTCTCAAAAGATCTATACTTTTTGATCCAAAAGTTGTATGAAAAGCTCTTTTATTTCACTAAAAACATGTTTTAATCAACATGCATGTGCCAAACAGTTACTATTTTAAGTTGCATGGAGAAGTTCTTGGCATAAACACCCAAGAAATCTTCAAAAAGACCCATTTTAAAATTTCTACAAAAAATTAGTTTGATAGATAGCATGCATGTGGTTTAAATGGCTTAAAAATATGTTTTAAAACTGAAAATATCTGTATGGGGATGTGTCATGTCGGATTGCATGCAAATAGAGTAAGAATCTTGACAAAAAGACAAAGAGGATGTGCATATATATAAAGTCTAGTTTTGACAGCATGCTGCCAGATTTCCACCTCTCTCTTCAAAAAGTCATAACTTTCTCAATAATACTCCAAATAAGATGATTCGTTTTCTGGAATTTATTTTTATGAGTTAGGTTTCAAACCCAGGTGGTTTCACTCAAAAAACCAAAGATTTCGACCTTCAAACAGTTTTCACAAAAACCGTGCGCAAACAGCAAAGCTTTCTGCAGTGATTTTACGTCAAGAATTATTTCATGTACTTAATCATCTCTAAAAATAATGAATCTTATGTCAAAAGTTTCCTAACACATTAATTTATCTGGACATAAAATATCTTGATCTAAATGCCCCTGGAAGTTATCCAAAAGTGGACTGAAAGTGACACAATAATTCTGGACAACAAACTCTTAGACCCTTTTCATCATTTCTTGTGATGAAATTGCGGTGAGACTAACATATTTAAGTTAATATAACCTACATACTATATGTATATGCATCTTATATATTTTAACTTTACATTTTGAACCATTTTCATCATTCTTGTGATGAAATTGCGGTATAAATATATATATACTATACATAACTTTTAAGTTTAGACCCTTTTCGTCACTTGTTATGACGAAATTGACGTAACTTCAATCTAACATGTGTAATGCATTTACGTATTGATTACTAACTTCGGTTAATTCCTTATAACTTATAATTCTAATCACAACAAAGGCATTATATGATGATTTGGGTAACTAAGCGTTATCAAGGCCTAAGGCTTAAGCATGGAATCTTACTAGTGTCCTTACGTTCGTAGGATCGAAGTAGGATCGCTTTACGAGTTGCATTGTGAACCTCTTGGAAACATCTTCGCTTACCACCGTGAGTTTTCACAGCCCCTTTTTACTATTTTGTACATTTTTGGGGTGAAAAGCATGTTACGATTTCATTACGTATCGGTTGTACTATTTACTCAAAATGCTTCATATTGCTACAAACTTTTATGCGTTATGGTATGTATGCTTATGTTAGTTGATTCTGAGTTTTCACATTTATTTTAAGTCCCCGGTTCAAACTTACATTACCCATTAGCTCATTGTGCGAGCCGTTTGGTATATTATGGATAACGTTATTTGTTTGACACCCCACTCACCTCGCGAGTGCATAGTTACCGTCTTCTTTATCATGTTTGTGAGGAACATGTGTCTTTGGGCGTGTACAGTCAGTAGGTTTGGGTAGTGGGCTCATTACTTTATCATTTTGCATACAATATTATACCTTGTGCATGTTGACTACCGAATACTTTATCCACTGTGCGGATTTACAAAGATGCCTTAAAACTGTTATGCATACCGAAAACCTGTGAACTCACCAACTATTCAATAGTTGACCCTCTCATTTACATGCTTTTCAGGAAATAACAGATAAGGTTGGAACTTTAGAAGGCACCACAAGTAGCGGCATCCAACACTTTTTCCTTATCATGTCAATTTATGTTTTTGGACAAGTTTGTATTTTGGAACAAGATGTACTTTTGTAAACGTTTTTATGATATGATGATTGTGTGTTGTCTTCTACCTTACGCAATGAAACCTTGAGTTGTGACATCCCGTACTTCCGCTTTAGCGGGGTGTGACAGAGAATACATCTGCTGAAAATCCGACATCTCCTCAGCTACCGACAGCTTCTGATCTTCCTCCTCCTCAACAGCAACAAATCCGTTGGGAGAAGATCATAATATTTATTCCTCACCTGGAGGAATCTCTCAAAAGGCTGTTAGTTCACAGGTTACGCCATATCGAGCCTTCCTTTTGCCTTGGTATTTATAGTTCCGACCCAAAACACCAAAGCCAGTACATAAACGCAATGAAGCGGTGTCTGTCAGTTAGCCAAGTCCGAACAAAGCACAGGATCATCGAAGTGCTCAACGTCCAAACAGGTAGAATTCTGAAAGTTATGTTTCCCATTTTCACCGTCTGACGAGAAGACGGAAATGAATGGCGATTTTCCGAAGCCGACTTCAAGAATCTACGACCGTTCGAGTTCTATGCTATACTGAAAGACCTCAGAACCAGAACTATCCGACCGCTTCATGTAACCAAAGCGCTCGAAGCTGTTCGTCGATTCCTAGTCCGTACCATCATGATGTCCTATCTCATGGACATCGAAATGGCAATCGAGAACAGAGCAAAGAAGGTAAACCTGATAAAACCGAATCTGAAAGCGCCCGAACTGAAGATGTATCCCGAGAACGCACGGCTTCTAGAACCAGAATTTGGGATTGTATACCTCAACGAACAGAAAGAAAATAGGTTTCTCCGCTTCAGGCAGGTCACCAGATTCTGCGATGGCACGCTCTTCAAAGCTCAAGATGCTCTTCGAAGAATCATCACTTATGAATCAGAAAATCAGAAGGTCTCGTATGTTTCCAATCCGAATGAAACAACCGCTCGAAAAGCCTTAGAAGTGATTGAAGAACGCATCGACTATCACCGCGCCATCCGAATGTTCGAGGTACACTTTGCGCTCCGAAAGAGATACGTTGATAACTGGTGCGAACTCGAACTTCGATTCAAAGGGGGAGATTGTTAGGGTCAATTAATGTGTTGAATAGAAGTTCAAGGGCTTGTTTGTTATTGTTTAATTTGAGCCTTGTTAGTGAATGGGCTGTGGGCTTGTTACCACGGGCCCATCGTATTTAAAGTTTTAATTAGCTTAGAATTAAGCCAGTTGTCATTTTAGCTTTCCTAATCGTATTGTAAAATCTCTAAATATTGAAAGAAAATTGGATGACCAGTTGAAATCATAACACCTGTTCTTATCTATTAATTTCATCATTGTTCGTTGCACGGCGGATCTGAGGCTCACATACATTTTATTTTATTCATGTTTTCAATTCTTTATTCTTTCATTCCTTTCATTCGTTTGTAAATATCAGATGTACTTAAAAAACAAAAAAAGGACTATGTGAAAAAAGAACCCAAAAGAGTGAAACAGGGTCAACATGTATTATTCATCGTCATAGTCTTTTTTTCTAAGTATGGATGTTATCCTCAAATAGGGCGAGATTGTTGGTTCACCAAAGATTTAAAGATGACCTCCCTGATCTCTTTTATAAACTTTGAAAAACATCTTTAGTGTTTGGTCCTCAATAATTTGAAGATGACCATGGGTCACCAAAGATTTGAATATGACTTGCCGATCTCCTTTATAATCATTGAAAAACATCTTTTATACTTAGATAATTTCTAGGTTCTTTGTAATAGCTTAGTCATGTATTCAAAGTTCGGTGAAGTCAATGATCAACCGAAATCAAGAAGAAGTGAATCTACCAATGCGGATTGAAGATGAACTTCTCAATCTAAACTAAGTTATTCCTGCTAATTTCCTCCATGACAAATATAGGTAGGATTCTCAAAATTGGAGGATCCCCCTTGTCTTCTTGCTAAGAAAATCTTCAACAAATCATACATTGATGGGGACAATATCCGAAGATCCAGAAAAAGGTTGTTTGGCTTTTATACCTTTTTCAGGAATAGTCTACACCAAAGCCTGCAGGTCAACTCTGTCCCATGATAAGACAAAAAGGACACTATACTTTTATCAAGGACAACCTGACCTTTCAATCCCATCATGACAAACAAATGAAAGAATAAAGAATAGACAACATGAATAAAATAAAATGTTCTCGCCTCTTCGGCAGGAGCGAGTTGAATCTTGTGTTTGGCATGAAGATTTTTCATTTTTATCAGAAGCCCGTTGATGTGTTGATGAACCATTCACTTACTTCAAAAGATTCTAACCAAATGAGTCTGTGGTTTCAGATAGGTGACAAACCCAGATCGGTGACAATCTTTGAGGAAGGTTTAAGTTTGAGTGAATCAGCCTCAGAATGCCTCTGCCCATATCTTGCAGCTTCTTTCTTTCTCTTGGCATCCTCAGCTTCCTGTTCGGTAGTCATCATCCTTTTTCCTATGTCTTTCCTTGCCTCCCCCTCAGTTACACTAACCATATTGATGTGCTCTGTTGATCCAAACCCTCAATGATTTGATAATGACCCTGAGTAACACTTAGTGAAAATTGTAAGTAGACAATATGTATTAGAGTTTCACTATAAAAAATATACTAAGTCTGTTTAGTACCGCTGATAGGAAACTCATGTTCTTTAAATTCACACTTCAGCGAACACTGTACATCAGTGAGCCCTGAACCTGTTCAGTCTCACTAATGATCGCTGATAGTTTATGTTGTTTACTTATGATCCTTGAAGACAAGATTCACTTCAACTATGTTCTACGCTGATGTCGAAGATCAAGCCAAAGAACCAGCGACTAAGTCTACTAGTGACCTGATGCGGATATCAGCGAAGCCAAGACTTGTCCACTCAACGTGAAGTTTCAAGTACAAGACTTCAGCGAACGCTGAACTTTATCATTCGCTGATAAAGAATCATTCAGCGAACGCTGATCATGAAGCCTCCTCTACAAGTAACTTTTGTCTTATCCCCTTGCACGCCCCCGTATGATTTTGTCGGAACGGACATCCCTTTTGTCCAGAATCGTAAAACCAACTCTGATTCTACACTGTTCATCATGCGGCCACTAGGTTGTCTACTGAAGTCAAACCATGCAACCAACCAGAGGTTGCCACGTGTAAAGGTATACTGACTTGCATTAAATGCATGCATTATATAAAAGAAACCCTACTTCATTTTTGAAGTGCTTGGCCATTCCTCTCGCTGAACTTACTGTGTGAAAGAATATTATCCTTAATATTCTTAATCTTCTTTCTCTCTACAATTCTAGTGCAAGAAATCTTAGTGTTCTTATAGTTTGTTTATATTAGGTTTATTCCTTAATCTTGTTCCGCAACAAACTGTAAATTGTTTCATATATCAATAAATAATTTAGAAAGATAAAAATTGTGCGTTTGTATTCAACCCCCCCCCCCCCCCCTTCTACAAACTTGTATAACCCCTTTGGGACCAACAAGTGGTACTATCTCTTTTTCTCTTCCTTGCTATTCTTCATTATGGCAAGCTCCACAAATACAAACTATATCGATAATGGCTCTCTTGCAAAACCCCCTAAATTCTCTAAAGATAACTTCAATCTCTGGAAGAATAGGATGATGCTCTTCTTGCAAGGTGTAGATCCCACTATACCTCACTATATCGAAAATGGACCATATGTCCCTTTCATGATAGACCCAGCTGTTCCAGTCACTGCTACCAGACCTGCCATCCCTGAACGGATCATCCCCAGGGAGGTCACTAACTGGACAGATGAAGACAAGAAGAAGGTGGCCATCGATACTAAGGCCAGATCCATCATCTCTATGGCTCTTCCTGATGAAGTCTACCACTCCGTCATGAACCTAAAGAGTTCTAAAGCCATGTGGGACACTATATGTGTTCAATATGAAGATACATCTGAAGTCCAGGATTCAAAAAAGATCAACCTGGTAAGACAGTACGAAAGTTTCATCTGTGGTAAGAATGAAACCCTCTCTGAAGTACATCAATGGTTTAACTGTTTAATCATTGATTTAAAAACTGTTGGTAAGGAATATTCTAACTTTGAGATCCTGACAAAGTTTCTGGAAAGTCTTCCTGAAAGTTGGGACAATTATGCTATGTGTCTTAAACTCTCAAAGGATCTGAAATCTATGACCCTCTCTACCTTATTTGGCACTATGCTCAATCATGAGCAGCCGTGTCACCTTAAGAAGAATCTTGTAGAAGATTCCAAAAGCGCATATGTTGCTTTACTCTCTTTAGAGTTGGTACCTACTCAGCGATCTACTGTCACTATCACTGAGTTGGAATCTAACTCTGATGAATCATCAGAAGCTGATCCTTCAGAACTTGATGAGTCACTGGCCCTCCTGACTAATTGCTTCAGAAGATTTTCCAGAAAGAGTAACTTCAGAAGAAATAAACCTCTTTCCCTCACTGACAAGCCAAAATCTTCATCCCCTGTATATAAGGCCACTGCTACCTGCTTTAACTGTGAAAAAGTAGGACACTTTGCTAGTGAATGCTGGTCAAAGAAAGTCTTCAAACCCTCATCTTCTTCCTACAAGAAATCCTCTAACCCCAGGGCTAGAGATGACAAGTACTAGAAGCTGAAGGAAAAATATCAAAAGCTGAAAGGCTTCAAAAAGAAAGGAAAAGGTCTGATCGCTGAAGATCATGAATGAGCTGCTTCTGATGAAGAATCATCTGACTCTGATGATGATGATGAGGACAATCTCTGCCTCATGGCTCAAATAGAAGAAGAGGAAGAAAAAGTTGAAATTCCCTCTACTTCTACCTCTCCCTCTCAGGTATCATATCCTGTCACTGACACTTCCACTTCAACTTCAACTTTTAATGACGTTGATAGACGACGGACTGTCGATCTTCTGACTATTGGTTTATATGATGCCATGAATGGCAAGCACAAAGCTGAAAAACTAAATATTGATCTCGCTGAACAGCTTAAAAACTGTCATTTGCAAATTGAAAAGATATCTAAAATAGAAGAAAATTTGAAAGATAAGGTCTGTATAAATCAAATCATTAGTATTGAGCGAGAAGAAGCTATCGCTGCATTAAAAGTTGAAAAGGCTACTGTTGAAGGATGGTGTAAATCCTCAACAACGATCACTGAGATATTTAGTGCTTAGATTCCCCTCGCTAACAAACGTGGTCATGGTTACGAAGCTGACGCTGAAGAACCAACCACTGATCGTTCCATGCTCAAGATTGGAATGTTCGTGTCCTCTATCCCTGACACCTCTTTGTCTCAATGTTCTTCTTCTAAAACTCCTAAACCTGAGGAAAAACATACCTTAATTTCTAAAGGTAAAGAAAAAGTTGTTATTCAAAAACCTCAGAAGGGTACCAACCTACCTAAGCTGAAAGTCTGAAAACCTTCAGCAAGTCATCCATCTACTTCTAATGATAAAATCCCTGAATTCATTCTGCGATCTACTCCTAGAATCAGAGTGAATGTAATTGGTAAGAAATCCAAAGAACTGATTGTTCCTCCAATTTCCAATGCCGAAAGTATTCTTGGTGCTGGCCCTACTGATAGGCGGATATCACCCCCCTAAATCTAACCGCAAGTGTACGGTGTCGAAATCAAGTAATACGTACGGAAGTAAGAGTATCGAATCTACCGGAACTAGGAACTGAGTATCACAATTACTATAAAAACTATTAACTGAACGTCGCAATTTTGAGAGGTTGGTTTATAAATTACTTAATTGCAAACAAAACTAAATCAAACACACAAACAGTAAACAACTTAAGAACTTCAGATAGAGAACACAGTTGAGGGTTGGAAATCCTAAGACTTTCACATACAAACACTTGACTCATAACAATTACCAGTTATTTCGTATAATGAATACCCAATCTTGTAAAAATCACCGTTGTTCTCTTTCGAGCAACTACGGGTTTTATCTTGAAAAGCACAAGTTTATCTCTCGATCTCACCTATGGAATTCAAAATACATTAAGCTCAAGATTGTAACGGGACTAAGGCTTACTCGGTGTATCTCTATCCCCTTTCTCACCTTAGGCATGCGATTCCTAGTTCTAGTTAACAATTAATTCTCTCGAACTTAATTGAAAACAACAAAACAATTGAAAGCTAGCTAGACTCACAAAAGCATTAACAACCAAATCACATGCTTCATTAAGATAGAAAAAACTGATAAAAGTCACTAATCACATGTTTGTACACTTAAATCGAATTCATTCCAACCCCCAACATCTAAAGATTAGTTCATGATGTCGGGGGACAAAAACGCAAGAAAAGGGGATGAAAAACTGTATGTAAACATGATTAATGTGAACGTGAAAGATGTAGTGATAAACTCCCTTCTCCCGGCTCTAATCCGTGTCGCGTCACGAATTCCTCCTCTTTTGATCCTCTCTCGTGGCTCCAAAAGACGTGAAAAGTCTCCCAAAATCGCCCCGTAGCTGCTCCCGTTCGTCGTGTGAAGGCTGTGCGAAGAATGACCTAAAATCCAGAAAAATGCCAAAGTAATATGCTGGAACAGAGGGTTACACGGCCTTCCACGCGACTTGCAAGTCGCGTGGAAAGTCGCGCATGTTGTGTTATGCTCTCCGGGTCAGGTTCGGTTCATGGTTCGGGCACGGGTCTTGGGTTTGGATCTCGGGCTTCTGTTGGCTTCGTTTTGGCTCTTTTTGGGCTCTTTTTAGCTTCTTTTCTCGATGATTACCGCCTTTTAAATAACCTGCACATTTCACTAAATAGAGCGTAAAATCTCGCCTTTTTGCTAGAACACAAGCCAATCTCATTGGATTGAGGACCGAAAATAACACCAAAAAGTGGCGTTATCACCTACTCATTTAAAAATCTCTGCTAAGCATGCAAATGGTCCTAAAGCTACTTTTAGATATAGGGAATGTTATCACTGTGGACTTACCGATCAGATTGCCAGTAACTTCCCTACAACCACCAAAGCTAAGAAATTAGCTAAGGTGAAGATCACTGCCCCCAAGGCAAAGAAGACCAATCTTGGTGCAAATCCGATTAAGATGAAACCAACCACTGAGGTTAAGAAATTAACCATAGTGAAGAATGTCACTGAAGCTGAATCTTCAAATGCTGCGAAGATTGTTGAACCTTCCACTTCCTCTACCACCACTGACATATGTGGACCCATAGTAAAATGGGTGCCAAAATCAAACTAATCTTGCTTTGTTTGCAGGTCCTAAATGGTATCTGGTATCTTGATAGCGGATGCTCTAGACATATGACTGGCAAAAAGAACCTGCTCGCTGAATATAAGGAAGAGAAAGGTCCCTCTGTGCCCTTTGGTGGAAATGGAAAAGGCTATACCCGAGGGTTTGGTGTACTCTCTAATGGTACAACAACCTTCAGAAGAGTCGCATACGTCGAAGGGCTAAAGCACAATATTCTGAGCATCAGCCAACTATGTGACAAGGACTACAAAGTGTGTTTCACTAAGGAATCCTGCTTTGTCACTGATAAAAAGGTCGCTCTCAGCAGATACCGTTTGGAAAATGTTTATGTTATAAACATGGACTCGACAACCGCTGAGAATTCCTGTTTCTTCTCCAAAGCCTCATCTGATGTCAATTGGCTATGGCATAAGAGGCTCTCTCATCTCAACTTCAAGACACTGAATACTCTTTTTTCAAAAGAGTTAGTCACTGGTCTTCCTCAACATTCATACGCTAAGGAATCTCTATGTTCAGCGTGTGAGAAAGGGAAACAAACCAAAGTAAGCTTCAAGTCAAAACAAGTTTCCTCGGTGTCATCTCCTCTTCAACTTCTTCACATGGATTTGTTTGGCCCTGTCAACAAACAATCCATCGCTGGAAAGAAATATACATTGGTCATTGTTGATGAAGTCTCTCGCTATACCTGGGTTATGTTTCTTCGATCTAAGAGTGACACCCCTGGAGAACTCATCTCTTTCGTCAGAAAAATGGAAGTCCTAAATAATATGACCGTTCGCTCAATAAGGAGTGATCACGGGACTGAATTCAAAAACCGTTCCCTTCTTTCAAACAATCTCAGATTAAAATCAGAAGATACTTAGAGTCAGATGTTTAAGCTCGGCCTCAAATCATGATAAACTGATTGAAAAATCATATAAGCTCTCCCTCAAAATTTGTAAAAAGATTTTAATTGAACAAAATTAGTACATATAACAATTAAAGTCTAAATCTTTGAAGTACAAGTTCTAAACTGATGTGTTTAGAAGTCAAACATACAGTTAAAACGGGTTCTGAACTAAATTATTCAGAAGCCAAATACATTGAAGAACGAGTCCTGATATGAAATAATCAGAAGTCAATATCTCTCATCATACACAAATACGGAAAGATATATCAATAAGCACATTTTTTTCAAAAATGTATAATCTCCCCCCCCCCTAAAAAACATGCATGTAAGTCAGTATATGAAAATTGAAAGCACGGGTACTTCTCTTCAAAGATCTGCACACTTCTCTTCTATTTTCCAAGTCAAGTGTCTATAATAATTCTCACATTTAACACAACACATGAGGAACCTGCAAAACAGATTAAGTAGATTTTGGTACCCAACGGAACTTGGGTCCTGGCTTGTTATATGCAGTTCAATTTGAAGAAATATTATAAGTACCATACCAATACTGAACATTTTCTTTCTTAAGAAAATCATGAGTTCCACAGAAAGAACAACACATATTCTTTTATGCTAACTTGATCAAATGATTTGCAGAATAGACAAGATCAGTGAGAGTTCCAGATCCGTGCAACGAACAAAGAAATCAAAAGATATTAACACAATGTATATGATTTCAACTGGTCATCCATATATGGCTTTCAATAATCAGAGAGTTTACAATTGAGAGTAGGAAAGCAAAATGAACAACTAGCCTATTTTCTAAGGCTAATGAACTTTATATATAACGGGCCCGTGGTTAACAAGCCCACGGCCCGTTCACTAACTAAGCTCAAAATAAAGAAATACAAAACAGACCCTTGAACTTCTAATCAACATAAATTGACCCTAACAATCTCCCCATTTGATTTGAAGTTCGAGTTCGCGCTCTAGCTCTCGCCAGTTATAAACATATCTTTTACGAAGCGTAAAGTGTATCTCGAACCATCTGATAGCGCGGCGATAGTCGATGCGATCTTCAACCATTTCCAAAGCATTCCGAGCAGTTGTTTCATTCGGATTCGGAACATACAAATACTTTGGATTTTCAGACTCATGCGTAATGATCTTTTAAAGAGCATCTCGAACCTTGAAGAGTGTGTCGTCGAAGAATCTGTCTACCTGACTGAACCGCAAAAATATTTTCTCCTTCTGTTCGTTGATGTAGACTATCCCAAATTCAAGTTCTAGAAGCAGAGCGTTCTCGGGATACATCTTCAACTCAGGAGCTTTCACATTCGGCTTTATCGGATTTACCTTCTTTGCCATGTTCTCGATTGCCATTTGGAAATCCGTGAGATATGACATCATAATAGTACGGACCAGGAATCGACGAACAGCTTCGAGCGCCTTTGTGACAGGTAGCGGTCGGATGGTTCTTGTATGAAGGTCTTTCAGAATTGCCAGGAAGTCGAACGGTCGGAGGTGCTGGAAGTCAGCTTCAGAAAATTTCCATTCATTCCCATCTTCATAATGCGGCTTGACTGGATGTTGAGTACCTCTTTGATCTGATGCTTGGTTCTGACTTGGCTAACTGGTAGACACCGCTTCATTGCACTGATGTACCGGCGTTGGTATTCCGGATTGGAACTGTAGATACCAAGGCAAAAGGTAGGCTCGATGTGGCGTAACCTGTGAACAAACAACTTCTTGAGTGATTCCTCCAGGTAAGGAATGTAGATCGGAATCTTCTCCCATCGGATCTGTTGCTGTTGAGGAGGGGGAAGGTCAGAAGCTGTCGTTTGTAGTCGAGGAGATGTCGGGATGTTGGCAGTTGTAGATTCGGGTCTTTCAAAAGTTTCAGCGGGTTGAGCAGAGTGAACGGGTGTACCAAACAAATTCTGGAGCAGAAACTGGTCGTAGTCGATGTTGTCGTCTTCATCAGTAGGGAAGACCACATTAACCTGGAGATTTACGGCACTGTCGGCTTTTTCATACTATGCATCTTCGGTCTCCGGGTTGGTCTCGCAGTCTGGATCAATCATATCCAGTATCGGTATATCTGATGAGTCGAAATTAACCAGTTCCTGTGTTGAACCCTCAGGCTTTTCAACCGTCGGGTCTTCATCGTCTGAAATATCCATATCTATTACCATCTCGGCTAGAGGCAACTCGGCTTCAGGTTCGGCGTCGGTTGTTGTTGCCGCAGTTGCTGGTTCCAGTTGAACCACAGTTGTCGATTCGGTGAGGATAGGGGAGGTCTCGGTAGGTTTTAGTCTTTTCTCCCCCTCACGGTGATCAGGATCATCCTGGTCTCGGTAGGTTTTAGTCTTTTCAGACCGCCTGCTTGACTCTTGCAGGTTTCTTCGAGTGAACGGACTCTCTCAGACAACGTTGTCATCGCTTGTTGGAAGTTCTTGAGAGTCGAGTCAATGGTATCCAATCGAGTGGTAATGGACGATGAAGGGGCAGTGACCTGAGATTTCAGAACGGATAGCAGGTCTGCTTCGGTTGAGGCGTCGGTTTCAGATTGTTGGAGCAGTTGGGCCAGAAGTATCATCTTGAGGGTGTCCACGGAGTAGGTAGGCTGAGTAGGAGCCGGTGGAGGTGTATGAGCGGTTTTAGTGTCGACGATATGCCCTTTACCTTTGATTAAGCGCCTAACGGTGTCGAGCTTGGCGGCGACGTGCTGCTCCATTGCCTCGCGGACAACCTTGAGGATACTGTCCAGGGACCCTTGTGACATAAAGTCGGGTAATGTAACACTGGGATCACTTAGATTACCCGTTGAGGCATCTACCTGAGAGGAAGAGCCACCTACGTTCATGGTTGGCGCAATGATAGCCGTGGTAGGATTTCCTTCCGATCCTCGTGTTCCGCCAGACGGAGACACTACGGAAGTTCCGATCGAGTCACGAAGAATCTCGATTTGATGTTCCTCATTATGTTTCCTAGCCGAAGAATGAATAATATCAATTGGCTCTAGACTCAACTGTGCACTAAAAGAAGTCGAGACCGGGGGTTGATGGTCTCCTATTTCAACGCCATTACTCTCCGAGTGAGAGACCGGTGGAAGTTGTGCTTGATCCTCGTGAGAAACTGAAACATCCATCTTTTGAGAGACGGATGAGTGGATAAGGGGGTTGTGCAATTGCTCCGCTGGGTCCACGGAGGCTTCTTCAATACCCCATCCCAACGTAGGAGACGGGATAGCAGATATGGTTACCCGGATATCACTCGGTTGGGTTCGCTCGGGAGCCTCATTATCTTTACGGCTCAATCTTTCCTGGTTCGTCTTCGAACGCAGTTCTCTCCTTCTCACATGATCTAATTCAGCATCTACTACTCCCTCGGTCCTAATATCACCTATATCAGGCTGTTCAGTATGAGGAGGTGAGTCAAGTGGGATTCCGTCGGTGAAGTCCGGGTTTGGACCGATACCGTGAGGGGTAAGGTTCAGGCGTATGTTACGGTCGGTATCGGATCCCGTGGAATCAGAATCCATGTTTTCAACTTGACGGGTTGGGGAAGGCGGGTCAGATAGATATGGCTCGGAGTCCCGGTGAAACATCGCTCGTGAATACGATGTGCCGGCTTCGCCTGTCGTTCGGGTAATGGGAATTATGGGTTGTTGGCTAGGGCCGGGACGCGGATCCAATGCACCTCCTGTTGCGGTTCCCCTCCCGATAATTCTTAACACACCCCGCCCGGGAGCCCCAGCTGCCCGGGCCCTTCCACCTCTTACTCTCGTACCCTCACGTCTCTCGGGTCTATGTCCTGGGAGAGGTCCCTCCGGCGCTGGCTGGACCATGGGATTCCCTAACGCTTCCCTATATGCTACTACACTCGGTGCAGTAGGATCTGCGTGTGCCAGAAGGGCTTCAGGAATGGGCATGGCTACTGCGTTGGATGGGTTGCGAATAACCATGTATTGTAAGTGATAAGGAGGACATACCAGATGAGTTAGGCGGCGCGGGATGGCAGGATTGGCGTCCATATGTTGACGAATATCAAGCGAAAGGAAACGCGGGTACGGAAGGAATTTCTTCTGTTTAGTAACTCCGATTTGTCGGATAGCGATAACAATTTCCCACCAGATGATCATCTCGAAGTCTACATGACGGTTGTAGCACACGGCATGGAATAGTCTGAGAAAATCGCCGGTGCATTGGTCGATGTCCTTCCATCTGGACGAAAGGCACCTGTTCAGAATCGTAAACAGGGTGTACTAGATGGGGGACAGATACTTTCGGTTGAACGCGGACGGTCGGTCGAGGGCGAGGTGGTAGCCAAGAGCGTGGACTTGAGCGCACAGTGTCGTGTCATTGACCGTGGGGTCATATCCTTGATGACCGCCGGCGTTGGCTTCAGGCAGTGATAGAAGGCGGCGGAAAGAGTCCGGTGTGAGCATGAACTGCTGATTATCGAGCTGGGCGGTGATCGTTTGAGAGTTACCGGTCGTGCGAACTTGTGCGGAGAACCATACTTGAAGTACGTACAGCAACGGGACGTCAGCAGTGGCAGTGAGGTCCTCACGGAGAGGGTGACGCATAAGGATGTCCACAATCACGCGATGTTGTGGTTGTGGTCTGAATAGTGTCGGGTCCAGATGGTGATTGTTGGCCTCCAATTCAGTACCATGGTCAGGGTCGACCAAGGCGTTGTCAGCTTCTTCATTTATAAGTTCCTCTTGAGAAATTTGTTGCTCTTCCGGGTTCTGAGGAGGATTGTGTTCCTGATCCGCCATTGTATATCTGAAAAAGGAAGCATAGTTAGTTACTGAAGCGGATAAACAAATGTCGGTGCGTACCTTTGCGTTAATAGGCTCAATTTGAGACAAATTGAGGACTGGCAGTGATGAAAATGGACACAAATGTGACATACACAGGGGTTTCCGGACAAAATAGTTAAATGCAATACTTTCCGGACAACCACAGCTATCCGGACAATGGGTGTCCGGACAACACACGATACCGGAGAAGATGAACGTATCCGGATAAGATGATCAATCCGGACAAGAAGAATCCGGATGATAATGGTTTCCGATCAACGAGGAGTCCGGATACACTAACAAACTGGTAGTCGAACTTACCGGAAACCCTGAGGTTTCCAGACGACTAGGGAATCCGGATGTTGTGTAAGTCCGGACAAAAAAATCCAAATATATGAGTAAATCCGGATAAAGCATTATAATCTTGAATGTGTTCGGACAAGAAGAATGTGTCTGGACGAACCTCAAATTCATCAATCGACCAAGATAGAGAACCAACCAGTGTCACAACGTTTAGTCAGTTGCGATATAAGCAGATAAATCCATTATGTAAGTGAAATCGACCTAGCAACTAACTACACGACCAGAAATCGAAGAGACCCAAACCGGGTGTTCAGATATTGTGAAATCGACCAAATCAGTGGTCGATTTATGGTGCGATGTGTACGAAGCTCAATTACAGATAGTCGAAATGTAGTTTCGAGCAACATACCTGGTTTGTGGATGAAAAACGAGTGCAAATCGTGGAGTTGCGGTGAGTCCGAACGAGAGAGATAGCTTCGAGAGGTTTTAGGGTTTTAGGTCAAGATTTCTGGATAAAAGAAATGAACGAACCTGGATAGTTTTATATGATGACAATGAGTCCAGGTGAGGTATTCGGGATCCTGTCCAACCCGGATAAGGACCCGGTCCGGAAACCTATCCGGAAAGATAAGGTTTCCGGATACCTGTCCGGATTCTTGGGATTTTCACAAAAACGAAAAAAATTCCCTGTTCCTTGATTTGAGTTTAAAGGAACCTTCTCTCGCTCCCCCTCAAACTGCACATGGGGAAAATCTTGCTCCCCCTCAAACTGAGCATGTGTATGACTCTGCTCCCCCTCGGATAGTGCAGTAGAGTGCAGTGGAGTGGCCGACACACAAAAACCTTTAGGCAATTAAAGAAAACCCTGTGTCGCTCCCCCTCAAATGATAAACATACACTAAAAAACACATAGGAGTGCCCACACACACAAAAACTTTTTGACAGATGAAATAAAAAACTGTGTGTGACGCTCCCCCTCAATGAATGATTAAACTAACCTGATGTTTGGGCAAAAATTCACGTCGCTCGACCACGACCAGAAAAGGTAAGACGCACGTCATGGGATATATCTTGTAGTAAGATAAGGTCCTGACAAAGGCCCAGAAAACATCCGTCGTCCTTCCTGGAAGGTAAGTCGAGAGTTCCTTGCGACACTCGATCATAGCGTCGCCCGTTACGCACGACCGTCACGTAAGACCATGCGACCTCGACCAAACTAACGTTAACCATGACTGTTACGTTTGTTAAGTGTTTAATACAGGAGTCAAAGTCATTAAGGAGCAACGGCTATAACCGACGCAGCCATTAACAGCCGATAGCCGTAACGGACGAAGATCATTGTGGACGTTCACTCCGACAACCGTTACAGACCGTTGCAGCTGTTATAGCTGTTAAATGAAGCAATCAATGAGCTAATTAAAGCTCCCGAAGACTATAAAGACCGAGTTCAATCATCATTTCAAGGAGATCGAACATCTGACACAACATCCGATACTGAACTCGAGAAATCACATACTGAAGGCTAACATTTAGCATCAAGTTCCAGAAAACTATAGCAAGCTCAAGAACAACAAAAGTAAAACACTTTCTCTCGAAGAATCGCTCTCGACGCACGACATCCTCCCTCGACCAACAGTTTACACGTTGATTCACACACGACAAACACTTGTTTTACATTTCAAATACTTGTACTTTACATTTCGAAGCATTTCCTTCATTTGTATTGTAATCTCTGTACGATCGACACCAGTACCGAAGGACATCGCCCCTGATTGGCGACCATAGTATAGTGACGACACCGACTGTCGTCCGCAGGTTTTTTCCTCGTTGAGGTTTTTCCTGCTTCATCAAATCCCTTGTCTTCTTTATTTTTATCCTCGTGGCACGTTTCGTCGAAAGATTCTTTCTTTAGTTGTTTAAGTCCACATCGACCTTAAGTTGTCCCTTTGGTGCAATTTTTGGCATTAACAGTTTGGCGCCATCCGTGCGACCACATCTAAAGAAAATCCTCGATGAACGTGCATTCTACTAACGGTTTGTTGGAGTTTCTTCTATTTTCTGTTTCAGGAAAAATGGCAGCCCTCGGAAATCCGCAGCATGCCAGAATCTAAGTACCACACATGACCGTGCTGCAAAATCGAGTTTAATGGATTTTAGGTACCCAATTTTGCTTGGGTCCTGGAGGGTTAGGTTTGGCACCTCGTGGAGGAACTTGCTTTGACACAGATTTCCCCTTAGGTGCAGGTTGCACACCTTTAGCGGAAACTGGTTTTGGTACAGATTGCCTCTTAGGTGTAGAATGTACACCTTTCGGAGGAACAGGTTTTGTAGCAGGTTGCCTCTTCGGTGCCTGTTTAACTTCAGTAGGAGAAGCCCGTTTTGGAATGGGTTTGGTCTCCCGCTGTGGTTTAACCTCTGATTAGAAACCCCGTTGTTTATAGTATTTTCTGTTGTTATTCTGAGGTTTGCGTTTGGGTGTATGATTATACATGTGATATGACCCAAACTAATCATTAATATTAATTTCATCAAAATCATTCCAACCACATCTAGAACAACATAAACAATCACGCGATAACTGAATCAATTGATGAACTGAATTAAGTTTAATTGGATAAGAAACTTCAAAACGATTCCAATGATTCCAAACACAATTGTCTTTGTTTATTCTAGAATTAAAAGCAGTAGGGAAGGACTTTGATGCTGCATCCTTGATAGGTTCCTTGTTTAGCCACTTCGGTTTTTCTTGTTTTGCGCGACCATTTTTATCTGAAACAACAGGGACAGAACGGTCAGTGACTTTTGAAGAAACAGGATTTTTGACAGGCAATCGCACGGTCTTTTGCCTCGGCTGTGATTGGTTTTGAGAAACAGGAGTAGGTTTGGAAATCTTAATCACAGCTGGGGTCTTTGTGTTTGAACAATCACCCTTTTCAAAGTTGACCGGTCGATTCACCACTGGTGATAGGAAATCAGTATGACTCGGAAGAGGTTTGTCGAAGGGGAACGACTCAAACTCTCCCTCAGAATTACCGTTGGAGTTCATATATTCAGAGAAATCGACATCCGGAATAACAGGACTTGGATCAGTTGAGGAAGGTGAGGAACACTTTGTGCTTGTGTGCTTTGGGGAATTTGGTGCAGAAGCTTAGAAAAAATCAGAGTTCAAATTCCTTAAAACACCCTTGTCTTGAGAATCTTGACCGTCTTGTGAAGTAGAAATCTTGCCTATGAAAGCTTTGCACGAAGACGTATCAGATGAACTTGAGGAAAGTTCGGGTGAAATCTGCTTTTCAGATTGGAGTTGGTCAATCTGCTCTTGGAGCTGACCATTTCTCGTATACTCTTGCATCGCATCTGTTGCCAAGGCAGCCAGTTTTGATGTGAGTTTGGTGATTTCTTCCCGAAGGATTTCCTGTCCTTCATCAGACACAACTTCGGTTTTGACCGGTTGTAGATTCTCAAGTTTCTCGATTAACGCTTGCTTTTCCATTTGAAAAACTGACCTTTCTTTCTCGAAGGACTCCTCCAACTCGACTATCTTTGCTTCCAAGATGAGAGGGGGGAACATAGAGTTTAAACTCATCCGTCTCAGTCTTGGTTTCGGTTGCTCCACCTCATCCTTTTTGGAGGAATCCTTGGGCTTTGCAACCTTATAGCAGTCGAATTAGTCATTCGAGAGATACTTCTTGTTCTTTTGATAAGAATAATTTAAAGGTTCATAACAAAATGGAAGTTGTATTCCTCGTTTGTGTGTGCGCTTATATTCCTCGGTTTCCTCTTCCTTTTCAGGTTCAAGACAACCAAAATCATACAAAGTAGGAGTTTGGTATCTACCCTTTTTCAAATAGTGTGGGTTATCATATCCGATTCCCCATTCCTTGTTAAAATAGGTGAACTCTTTGGGTTTATTCAGAAAGATGGTTTGATCAGTTTGACCCCTTTTGTGGAGTTTGGTTTCAAGATCAAGAATTTTAGCAACAAACTCCTTGTGCTGAATCTGAAGAGAGGAACATTGATAAACAATTTCTTCTTTCTCATTCATGCACTAATCAAACTGAGACTGAAAATCAGATAATTTGGCCCTTAAGTCTTTAGGTGCTATTGAAAGATTTTTGCATTTATCTTTTAAATTAGCATTTTCAGACTTATATTTTTCTGTTATTCTCGTTTGAACATCCAGCTTTTCGGTTAGAGAACTAATCGCAAGCTTTTGTTCTTTAGTGGTGGCCTTAAAGGAATCTGCCTATTCGGTAAGAGATTGCATTTGATTCAAGAAATCCTTTTGGCAAGAACCACATACCTGACTTGTCTTCTCTTCATCGGCTGGAGAGTGATAGCCCATGAATGCATCAGCACCAGACTCTTCTTCATCATCAGAACGACCCAACCAGTAGTCGTTTTCCACAAGTAGAGCTTCTCCAGTTGCCTTCTGCTCAATCAGGGCGAGCTTAGCCTTGTAGTAATGAGAATTCTTTAGCACAGGCTTCTTACAATCTTTAGCGAAGTGACCAAGCCTTCCACAGTTGTAGCATGTCACTGGTTCATCTTTCTCCATATTTTCTTCTTTCTCCGTCTTCTCCTTCTTCTCTGACTTATCTTGCTCATCAGCTTTCTTCTTTCCCTCATACTTGTCCTGATGATCGTGGTGCTTGTTGGAGGAGGTCGAGTAACGCTGATTATTGGACGAAGGCTTTTTATAGAACTTCTGTTGTTGGAAAGATTTAGTGAGCAAAGCTATCGCTTTCTTGAAATCAGATACTTCATCATTAGAATCACTGTCTTCCTTTTCCTCAGATTCGAAAGAGTTGTGCTTTTGAGCACGTTTGGAGTGACGGCCCGAAGATTTCCCTTTCTTAGAGGACATGAGTGCAATAGGATCAGCAGCTGGCTTTGATTCAGTCTTCTTCTCGCTCAGAAGCTCATTCACTTCATCTTTGTCTTGAAGAAGCGTCTCATACAGTTCATTGATGCCAATGTTCTCTATCAAGTTGTTGTGCTTGACATGAGAAGCAAACACCTTCCATTCTGGCAGCAGATTGTTGAGAAACTTGAGCGCGTTTTCCGTGTTGGAGCGCGTGATCTTATTCTTGTTCAGTTTATTAAGAAGTAAGCAGAAACGTTCATAGGCCTGGGTGAGAGACTCGCCGGTGCGCTGCTTGAAACCATCGAACTTGGTTATTGCGCTATTGATCTTTAGTTGATTTCCGACATTGCTCCCATGCATCATTCTGGCCACTTGATCCCACATGCTCTTTGCTGTGTCTTTGTAATTATCAATGGCAGTGTAGATCGTGTTGGGGAGGGCTTGAACAAGATATCTCTTTGCATGCTTTTCACCTTCAATCATGCCTCTTTCATCTTCGGTCATGTCGGCGATAGTCTTGTCCTCACTACGAGCTTCAGCAGTTGCAGTTGCTGCTATGGTCTTCTTTGGCCAAGGGATTGGACCATCTTCAAGAGCTCTCTTGATATACACGTAGTTGTCCTTGGACTCTATGAAGATCATGAATCGGTCTCGCCATTGGCTATACTCACCCTGGTAGAGGCAAGGTGGTTTGGAGTCGGTACCGATTACTAGAACGTCACGTGAAAACATCTTTGTTTGCAACGGAGTGATCGTCAGACGAGATGATTGATTCAAAGAGTAAACCTAACGCAAGGCACTAAGGGTGGAATCCTAACGCAGGTTCTATGACAGATTTAAACTAGGAACTGGTAAGATTTCAACAAACTGAACTCAATGGATAGGAATCCGTATAAGATATCTGATCTGGAAGTGTCCGGATCAGAATTGAGTGAAAGCAGTTCAAAGTCAAACAGAAGTTTCCGGATAATGCAAAGAATCCGGGCAGCTTAAGGTGTCCGGATAACACAGGTTACCGGATGGCAAAAGAGTCCGAATAATATCAACGAAGTAAAACTTACGGGATGATGACACTTTCCGGATACAATTAAAGAACACAAAAACTTACCGGGTAGACAGAGTTTCCGGATGGAATTGATTACCGGAAACCTTGATCTGTCCGGATAAAATACTTTACCAGAAAGTTTGGGTTTCCGGAATAAATTACCCGGAAAGTTTGAGAGTATAAAGACTTACCCGGAATGAAGACTTACCCGGAAAACTTACCCGGAAAGATGGATGTACCCGGATAGAATAACACAAACGTCCGGAAAGTGATGACTTGTCCGGAAAGTGCGGCTGTGTTACCCGGAAACCGCGGCTGTGTTGTGGAAATCGATTGGAAAACAACTAGGGTTGCTCAAAAATGTTCCTGAAATATTAGAAACACTGCCAAACACAAAAATAACACTACCTAAATCGATTTTGAAACAAGAAGAACACTTTTTGATGGTAAAAATTTGATTTTTAGTGAAGAACACAACCAAAAACTTTGAACTTAATTTGCTTATAAACCACTTAAACGATCGAATTAGGTTATGAAAATTTGCAGAATCGCTCAAAATAATAATGCTAACAATACCCAATAAGCAGAATTGATCAATTTTACCAGAATCAAAGAATTGAATTTTCAAGAAGAACACAGACGTGAAAAAATCAAAACTTACCAGAAATCAATATAAGCACTTTGAATCGATCTTGTCCGTCTGCTCTGATACCAATTGGGAGTTCCAGATCCGTGCAACAAACAAAGAAATCAAAAGATATTAACACGATGTATATGATTTCAACTTGTCATCCATATATTGCTTTCAATAATCAGAGAGTTTACAATTGAGAGTAGGAAAGCAAAATGAACAACTAGCCTATTTTCTAAGGCTAATGAACTTTATATATAACGGGCCCGTGGTTAACAAGCCCACGGCCCGTTCACTAACTAAGCTCAAAATAAAGAAATACAAAATAGACCCTTGAACTTCTAATCAACATAAATTGACCCTAACAATCAGGTTTAACAAAAGACATACGTTTAGGAGCATTGTTTTTCTTGTTCACCGCAGGTGGAGGAACAAATGACTTTGGCACATCTTTTTCACGAGTAAAACCTTTTACTCTCTATACCATCTTTAACCTATTAAAAATAAGATTTTCTTAGTGACATTATTATCTGAACTATCAAACAGAGGATTATTGAAAAGATTAGAAGAACAAATCCGATCCTTTGAAAAACCATTTGATTTACAAGAATTCTTTGAAGAAATATTTGGTGGAAGTGAACTTGAAGCATATTTACATGAAAACATAGAATCGGTTGAGTCATTATATGGAGACTGAACAATAGTATCAGAACTTGTTTGTTCAATCAATTCAACTTTAAAAAAATTGTCTTCAAGTTCTGTAACTTTGGCAAACAAAACATTACTTTCTTCAAGCATCAAATCAAATTTCTTTTGAATCTCTGATCTTTCAAACTCTCCAATGCTAAACCAGACAATTTTTGTGTAAGTTTTAAAATCTCAGCCTCGAAATATTTTCATTCAAGCTCAAAATCCTTTTCCAAACTTTTACTCTTATTGGATATTTCACTGAAAACTCCAATATTCTTTTTCTCAAAAATCTTCTTTTCGTCATTAAAAACTTTTCTTTCGCTTTCTAACAACTTTTCCAAATCAGATATCTTCAATGAAAGCTCAACATTCTTTGTATCGAAAGATTTTCGTTCAGTTTCAAACTCGATCTATAGTTTCTCAAAATTCTCACCCTCAAGAATCAAAACCTTTTCAAAGTCAGAAAATTGCTTTGAAAGTTTAAAACATTTAAGCTCAACAACTTTCTTTTCCTCAAAAGATTTCTTTGAAAAATCAGAAAACTTTTGTATAATAACTTTTCTTTCGGTTGCAAAAGTATTTCTTTCTTTTTCAAATTCAGTTCTTTCCTTTATCATCTCTTTTTCAAAATCAGATAATAACTTTGTCATCTCATCATTCTTTTGCTCTAAAGAAATCATCAGACTTGATTTGGAATCACAATCACAATGTTTCAACATAGGCTTTGTTTTCAGCTCAGAGATTTGTTGTTGAAGATCTTGATTGCTTTTCTTCAGATCACTGATCTCAGCATCCTTACTTTTAAGATCTTGACCATTTGTTGAATTCTCCAATACACTAAATCTCTTATTCAATTATTTTTTCACTTGAGAGAATGATTTATGACTTTGAATATACACATCCCTCTCCTATTTTAAATTCTCAACTGTTCTCCTATAATTTCTTTCTTTTTCTTCAAGGTCTTTAATCCTTATTCTATTTGCTCTGTCACTAGAAGACTCATTCCAACCCATGTAATCTAGTGTGACATAATCATCCATCGTTACCTGAAAAATTAAAATTTAGTCGTTAACAAATACTTCGTGAGAAGTAGAATTTGTGCACACACGATAATCAGAGAAAAGCGATTAAAGTCAAAAACAATTTTAGAATCAAAATCTGAAAAACAAATAATGAATTTGTCTCAAAAAAAAATTAATTACGAAAAATTAACGTGGAAAATAAGACCTTTAATTGGCAAACCTGCAAAATACAAGAAAAATATATCAGTTACGAGCAAAAGCAGGCAAAAATTACAACTTTTAAAACTAAAACGAAAAACAAGGACTAAAAGTGTAAAATACTAACACTTGAAAAAGACAAGGACTCAAAATTTCAAAATCCTAAACACAAACTAGAGGGACTGAAAATGACATAAAATGAAACTAACAACTATAGGGACTAAAACAGTAAAAACCCTAAACTAGAACTACAGGGACCAAAACTGTCAAAAACTAAAACACTATTAACAGACCTAACGAAAAAGCTGACAGAGGACTAAAAATGTAATGAAACTAACGGAAAAACTAACGAAATCGTTAATAAACTGATCCTAACTGACTAAAGGAAACTAGACCAAAAATGAAACAAAACTAACTTCAGTAACGGAATAGTATAGTAACAACGAAACTGACAGATTTAACGGAAAAGGACCAATAGTGTAACGAATTTAATGGAGTACTAACGGACTCCGTTAGTACTGTTCATCATCTTTAAAAACGACGCAACTACAGATTTCAACTTCGGTTTTCTTCGTTTTATCACGTCCAGGTCGATTTCTTTTAGTTTCTAAACATTGTTAGAACATCAAACAACAGTTCAAAACTCAATGAGGTAATAATATAAAACAATTTAAACTAGATGATATACTAAAAATTTAAAAGTAGGACACTATAAACGTAAAAAACGAATATCACATTCAGAAAACGCGTATTAGGCCATGGAAATCAGTGTCTGAGTGGATAATATGTAAACATGCATTCATGCCCAACCGATAAAGAAGCTACACTCGCACCAACACACATAACTTTGTTGTTATACTCGAACCATAAGATAGATTTTATCCTTTTTTATCTCAAACCAACCACGCGCAACGCAAATGATATCAAATGTTGAAGGTTGTGGTTGTTTTATAATTAAGTCTTTATACAGATTAAGTTCTCTGTATAAATTAAATTAGATTATTGTTTGTTTGTTGTGTTAGATAAAGCGTCTCAGTGATTAAAATGACAAATTTAACCTTATTGACCGTTTTTACTTATACTCAAATTTTTTCTTCATAAGAAATTGATTAACCAACGATAGCAATGAATTTTTAACATTGATAAAAACAATAACAATGAACCCTTTTTCTCTCTCATTTCATCATACATGTTACATGCAATTGCAATTAACTTACCCATATCCATCCATAGAAATGCCAATAAATCAAACATTTATATATGTAAAAACCAAATACATTCTTGTTCCACACTGTCATAAAACCCAATATGACAACAATTTACAATGGCTAATGTCAAGACTCCATAAAAAGTTACTATTAGTTAGCTTATGTTTGAGGCAATAGGAGTCTGTGAGAGATCAGTTAGTTGGGGCTTTTAATCAGGGAGAGCAAAGGGAAAATGGTAATGAGAGGGGTGTTGATAATGTCGGTTATCGACATTATTTTGGATCTCAAATCGGGTGGTTTACGCGTGTCTTCGAGTAAGATAGTACTTTTCTAACGGGTTTTTGGTAAGAAAGTACAGGTCCAAGTATAATTCATTCAAAAGAAGCAAATTCGAGCTCCGGAGCTAAAAAAATGAGAAATTGGTGACGTTTGGCAAAACAGTGTCTCCGAGCCAATGAATTCTCCCCAAGATCTGCTCCAACTTAAGTGGCAGGGCCCCGCGCGGATGCCTGCGCCAGTGAATCTGCTCCGGCGCTGGCCCCGACGTCCAGTTTGTTTAAAACTTTCCTGCAGCTAGGATTTTAGACACTTTTCACTTAAAAAAAACGACTGGCCATGGGGCGATTTTGGAGAGAAAAGCAGAGATTTTTGAGAGGATTAACACGAAGGGAAAAGATCGAAGCTAGAGATCAAAGACGAATGAGCACGTGAGAGTGGAGGAACTCTTCTTAGGGAGTGTTTTGTTATCTTTCTTAGATTTTTCTTGAACAATAGTGGTTTTCCCATCCTTTATAGCTTTTCGATTCTTTTCCAATACCCCCAACATGAGCTAAACCACATGTTGGGAGGTTGGATGATGGTTGGGTCATAGACCACGGATTTTAAGTAACTTATGTTTTGGTTTTTGATAGATGAATGAAACATTTGATTTTAAGCTTATTGCGTTTGATAACTTGATCAATTGTTACACGATTTCACTACATTTGGGTTCATTTGAGAAATGTTCTAGATTTAGGTCGGATTCATTTGCCACCGGTAGGAATTGGATAGAGATATACCAATTCCTTCGGTGTTGTTGGATTCATTTTCATAACTTAAATCAATTGTAAGATCGAGAGATAAACAGTTCTTTTAAGTTAATTTCATTCTAGCTCGAAAGAGTACAATGATGTCGAGTTTATGCAATTCATTGATCATTGAAGCCATTTATAAGTCACTTAGATTTCTTGATGATTGATCCATTCAAATTCCAACCCTCCATCTTCTCTCTTTTCAAATCCATTTAACCAAACTTTTCTTACGTTTTCGTATGTTTTAATATTCTAGTTTTTCAAAATTCAAACCAAACCAATTTCGATCGTTCAGTTAATAATTAATACAGTCATTGTGGTACTTAACCCCTTGTTCCTTTGGTTTGATACTCGTACTTCCGTACGTATTAATTGAGATGACACCATACACTTGCGGTCAGTCGAAGGGGGGTATAAACCCGCCTATCAAGTTTTTGGCGCCGTTGTCGGGGAACTTGTTTTTGTGTTCATATCACTATCAGCTGTAGAAGTTATTACATTGAACATTTTCTTTTATTTGCATTTTTTTCTTTTTAGTTTCCAATTCCTGTCCAGTTTTCTTGCTATTTCACTATTGTTGGAGCCAAATATCATACTCTTCCTTTTTGCACATCACTTCTGGTTTATGCCAAGGAGGAGACAAGTTGGGGAGCTGATACCAATTGACCCAAACATAGAGAGATCCGCGAGCAATTTAAGGAAACGGGCAAGAATCAGATGATTGCAAGGGATGGAAAACGCTAACGAGTTTGGGGAAATACCGGGTAACAATGAAATCCCAATCAATCAGGAAATCCCAGTTAATCGAGAAATTCCAGGCAATCAGAATATCAACAATGAGATTCCAGGTAACAATGGAATCCCACGTAACCAGAATATCAACAATCAGAATGTCAACAACAATGCACCACCACCAGTCCACCACCACGAGTGCCAATGAGAGCCTTTGCCAACCCAAACGTAGTAGTTGTGCAATGCGGAGTTTATGTGCCTCCGATTAACGCGAACAACTTCGAGATCAAGACTAGCATTATCCGATTGGTGCAAGCTAATATGTTTAGGGGATCGACAACAGAAGATCTGCATAGTTATTTGAGGACGTTTGAGAAAATATGCAATACATTCAAGATGTATGGCATTCATCCGGATGCCATCAAACTGCCTTTGTTCCCATTCTCCGTGAAGGAATAGGCGTCCACATGGGAAGAGGGTTTGCCAGTCGGGTAAATCCGTACTTGGAACGATATGGTCATGACATTTCTCAACAAATTCTTTCTACCAGGACGAACAACTCAGTTGCTTGTTGATATCACCCATTTTTCTCAATGGGACCAAGAGTCACTGTACGAGGCTTGGGAAAGGTACAAGGGAATGCTCAAGAAGTGCCCACATCACGGTTTGAATGGTTGGATGGTCATTCAGACCTTCTTTGGGGGATTACACCCTCAATTCAAGAACGATATCACGACCACCGTGGGTGGTGCTTTGATGAACAAAACTTATGAAGAAGCCTATGAGTTAATTGAAAACCTCGCGGAGCATAGCTATGCTACACCTCGGACAACCACTAGAAGGGTGGCGAGTGTATAAGAGACAGATGCGCTGAAAGCGATTAAGGCACATCTAGCGTCTATTACGAATCAGCTGAAAGGAACGATGGTTCAGTCGTCTTTCCAAGGGGATGTGGGTGGCCAAGACCCATTTAGTTCACCTCAAGAGTGTCCGCCACCGGAGCAAGTGCATGTTATGCAAAACCGAAACAACCGACCGAGGAACGATCCATTTTCCAACACTTACAATGAAGGATAGAAGCGACAACCTAATTTTTCATGGAGCCAACCATCAAATGCACAGAAGGAGACCATGTTCTAGCAGCAGCAAAATCAGTTCGGTAATAATTCTAACCCTTCTATTCAATCTAATAATGTTTACCGTCCTCCCGGTTTCAACCAAAGAAGACAAGAAGAAGGACAAGGAGGAGAGAAAAAGTCCGGATTGGAAGAGATGATGATGAAGTTGTTCTTGACGATGAATAGCACGGTTGAAGAGTTAGCATCATCCATTGGGACATTGGCGACTTCGGTTGGGACTATCAAATCTGCGACGAGCCAGAATACTGCATCAATCCGAATTCTCGAGGGTCAGATGGGACAAATAGCGGATGCGTTGAATGTTCAAAACCAAGGATAATTCGAGCCAATCCGAGAAGAAAATGCGAGAATATTACAAGGAGTGATCTACTGAGAAGTCGTGCCACGACGTTAAATACGGCGATGGGTGGAAGGCAGCCCACCGTAGGTTAGTTAAAGTTTTGATTTCCTTAGTTGAGTTTTGTTTTTAATTTTTATTGTGATGGTTTTGTCCTGGGAAGTTTTTCCTTCAAATTATTTCGGTAAGCGACAGTTCGAACGAGATCGAGAAAAGGAGAAAAAGGGAAACATTGTTCGAGCCGGATCTGGCGCGGGTCAATCCACGCTACTAACCGTACGAAAGTCTAGTTGACAATCGAACTGTGTTCGGAGCGACCTTTGGTGCGGGTCAGCTAGCTCCATGAATCGCACAGGTTGAAAGAGGCAAAAGGACCAGAGGTTAGCGCAGGTTACCGTGTGAGTCCATCCACGTCGGTACCCGTGCGGGTGTGCAGACTGGTATAAAAAGCAGGTTACGTTTTTTCTCTCACATTTTTGCATACCCTAGAGCTTCTAAGCGCCGTTTTGCTCCAAATTCCCTCTCGTATTCCAGTTTCGACCCCCACTATCAAAGTTCTTCCAAGTTTTGGTCATCATCTCTCCCATATAACATCAAGGTACTCATTCTTTACCCTAATTTCACACTTGTTGGGTTTCTACACACAAAATCGAAGGTACACTCAATATGCTTTCATTTCTCTCTCAATTTTTGATGTGTGTACATATTCTTCATAAGATGATGTGATAAAACCACCGTTAATTGATTTTCTTTTGGAGTTATGCTTGTGAAACATTGGTACAATATTTGTGTGGCTAGTTCTTTAATTTTAGAGAGAAGGTAAAAAGTGTTTATTGTGACTTGAATCTCTTTATGTTTGATTTGGTGTTCTTCATTGTACAAGAATCAACCAAACCTAGGTTTCACCAAGGTTTGGGGTTATTTGTTTCTCTTTATGCCATAATTGAAAGTAATGGTGCAAATCTCTAGTGGTGAAAGTATGATGTGAGTGAATGGTCTTAATGCCTCTTAGAGATAGCAAAGTGTTGGTCCCGAAAGGCCTATACAAGTTTGTAGAAAGGGGGGGTTGAATAAAAACAAACTATTTTACTTTTCTAAATTGTTTATTGATAAATCATTAACAATTTACAGCTTGTTGCGGAAACAAGATTAAGGATAAACCTAAATCTAAACAAGTTGAAACACTAAGGTTTCTTGCACTAAGAAAGATAAGGAGATTACTAATAAAAACCTATCTTGAGAGAGATTTGAACTTGTCCAGAGTTAGCAAGTTACTTCAAAAGAAGTGAGTTCATCTCTTTATATACTGCATGCATTTAATGCAAGTCAGTATACACTTTACACGTGTCATCAGCTGGTTGGTTGCATGTCATTGACCTTGGTTGACAACCTTAGTAGCCGTAAAGATGAACAGTGTAGTATCAGAGTGTTTGTACGATCTCAGATTTTCGGAGGTTCTTTTCTGACATTTCGTACGGCGGCGTGCAAGGGAGGTTAAGACAAAAGTACTTTGTACGGAGGACTTCATGATCAGCTTTCGTTGATTCAGCGATTATCATTTACTATTCAGCAGATGATAAAGTTCAGCGATAGCTGAAGTCTTGTACTTGATACTTCACGTTGAGTGGACAAATCTGAGTCTTCGCTGATCCGCATCAGTTCATTAGTAGACTTGTCGCTGGTTCTTGAGCTTGATCTTCGACTTCAGCGTAGAACCTTTGTTGACGTGAAACTTGTCTTCAGGGATCATAAGTAAACAACTAACTTATCAGCGATCACCATAAGGACTGAACAGACTCAGAGCATTATGGTGAACAGTGTTCGCTGAATGTTTAATTTAAAGAGCGAGAGTTCCTATCAGCGGTACTGTAAGATCTTAGTACTTATCAGCGATAGTGAAACTCTGATACATATTGTTTACTTACAATTTTCACTAAGTATTTAAGAGAGGGTCATTATCAAATCACTGAGGGTTTGGATCAACAATCTCCCCCTATTTGATTATGACATAGCAACAAAGAAAATTGCTATTAAATGAAAACATAAGGATAAAAAGAACTCATAAAATATTTGTCCCTTTTACTGTTTTCTGGGATCTTTTCAGTACTGATGGAGTAAAGTACATTCGCTGAAATCTTTCTTTAAATCTTTGAATCAGATTACAATGAAGAACAGAAAGATTACAAGTACAAGCGAAATAAATTACAAGTACAGAAGGATAACTGATACAATAGAGAAAAAGGAGATTATATCAGTTTTCAAAAGGTTCTTCCTTAATGAGAAGTTCATCAAGGGTCGTCTTTTCAGTGGGAATCATCCAGTCAGGAACCGTTACACCTTGTTTTCTTTTGTTCAGCGCTTCTTGAAAGATCAAGGGTTTTAGGTGTCGTGTCTGAATGTCCTTTCTGAAGTCACACCAGTAGATAAGATCTCTGAGCTGTTCGATTGGAGTGATTGGGAGCTCAGCGATCCGTTGAAAGCATTTACGTCTGTCATAGTCAAGAAAGAATATTCCATAAGGATTACTGATGACTTTACCAGGGACGAAAAGTTCACATGGTGGCAAAGAGATGTCAAGGGCAGATAGATCAGGATCAGGACCAAGCACTTCAGCGCGAGAGAAACCAATTCCAGTTTCATTTCGTATGACAGGTCCTGAATTTGAATCTTAAAGTTTCTTCCTTGGAGAGCCCCTTTTTCTTTTCGGCTTAAGATCAGGAACAGGAGGAATATCCACACAAGAAGATATCAAGTCGATATGTCTGTTTATCAGCTTTTCGAAATGATCCTTGTACTTAGATTGTGATGGTTGGATACCTAACCTCATCTCCAGCCATTCAGAGAGACCATACCTTTTTACAGTGTCAGCGTGAAAGGTTTCAGATGTGCCATCTTCTCTGAACAGTTTGATGTCAACAATAGGTACTCCGATAGAGGTTCTTCCAGAGATGAATACCTTGTTGATCTTCGCTGGACGATATCTGAAGTGAATTTTCTCTTTACACCAGATCAAGGTGGTCTGAGAAACTTCAGTTTTCTTTTCCACGATCTTCTGGGCTTCTTCCCACAGCTTTCGTTGGATTTGAATGGGAACACGCTTCAGCTTGGGGTCTTTGACAGATTCTTGAGTGAGGTTGATGGCGTATTCTCTGTCTTTCTCTTCAGCTTCCTTTCTTTCAGCAATGAGGCGTTCAGCTCTAAGGTGGTCCTGGTATTCAGCTTTTGAAATTCTGAACTTGGGAGGAACTGAAGGCAGTTGATCAGGCCTTAGAATGATTCGCTGATCCTCCAATCGCTTTATTATTTTCTCTCTTCTCTTTTGATCCTCTTCACTCAGCCTTTGAGGAGCTGAGGAAGGTCTCTTATTGTGCGAGAGAGGTTGTTCTTCTGGTTCATCAGTCTCAGAGATCAAATCCAAGACTGGGATTATTTCATCAGCAGCAGCTGGCTTTATTTGTGAAGTCGCAACAGTAGAACCTTCAGTGACATCCTCAAACAGGGGAGAGGACTAGCTGAAACGCAGCGATCTTACAGATAAGAACTGGGTAGAAGAACTTGGGTAGAAAAGATAGAAAAAGAATGTGGATGTGTAGAGAGGTTGTTGAGTGGAGAACTTATTGAGTTGTTGAGAAGTTCAGGGAAGGAAAAAGTAAAGTTTTAGTGTACCTGACAAACCGGCTTTTCAAATAGGATCGCTAGATTTTCATCTTCAGCGAGGCCTTTGTCTTTGCTTTTCTCAGCGCCAGAGGCTGAGGGCTTTGTCTTTGTCTTCTCCCCTGATGGTTCTTTTATCGAGATTCCTTTAAGAGCTTTGATCCTTGGGGCAGGTTTGACGATAAAGAAATCATCGTCATCTTCATCATCATCATCATCCTTTCTTGGAGAGAAGGATGGTTTGTCGTCAGGGATGTCGATGTCTTCATCTTCTTCTGCTTCGGATTCCTCAGCATCTTCTTCGAGTTGCTCCCCCTCAGATACAGAGGCGAGCTTCTCGGTTCCCTCAGGGTTTTCATCTCCCTGAGGTCCAGTGGTCAGATCTTCATTCCTCTCTCCCCTGATAGATTCATCATGGGAAAGGTCTGCAGCGCTTTTGTTCAGATCTTCAGCGCTTTTCTCCAGATTTTCAGCGCTTTTCTCCCTGGAATGTTCAGCGCTCTTCTCCCCCTCTTTCTCATGATGACTGGGGGAGGAATGGGCAGACTCAGCGTTGGTGTTATCTCTGTCTTCTGGGCCAGAGATTTTCACACAACTTTCAAGCTTTGCTATTCTGTCTTCTAGGCCAGAAATAGCAGGCGTGATTTTCTTCAGCTCTGTGCGATCCTCCTCTGTGAAAGATTCCAAAATAGGGACAGGGGCAAGAGCAGGAGCTGGACTATTTTCCTTGTTTACCAGCGTCTCGATCATCGTCTTCATAGAACCAACGTCGGTCTTTACAGAGCCTAAGTCAGTCTTGACCTCTGACATATCACCCTCGAGTTTTGCAACCGATGTCTTCAGCGTTGTTACTTCGCTGGACATGGTCAAAACTGATGTTTTGAGGCTTGTGTAGTCAGTGTAGATGTCACAGAGCACCTTGGCAAAATCGCTGAGCGTCTTATCAAGACTCTTGATGTCTTCAGTGGAAGCTTTCTTCTCCACCACCGTTGTCAGCTTTGTTAAATTTTCTCCAGCGTTTGTTACAGCTGTTGAGTTGTTGGAGAGTGTGGTGGTGAGACTGGACAGCTTTGTTTCCACGGACTTCCGAGAGGCGTTGATGTCTCCCAAATTAGGACCTGTAACATATAAGTACTTGTGAACAAAGGAAAGCTCAGAAGTTTCAGGTTTAGTTACAGTGTTTAAGGTGGGATTTGTACCTGCAGGAGGATTGATGAACTCGTCAAAGTTGCAAGTTCCTGAATAGTGTTCCATATCCTCTTCGAAAGTACGGTGAGGTATGGTGATCTCTGCAGGTCCTTTCTTCATCATTTGTTGAGAAGCATCAGCGGTGGCTTCTGGAATGATGGCATCTCCAGTGTTCGCTGGAGGAGTGTCCAAGTGAGTGGAGGGAGAAGCGAAGGTTAAGATTGGGGTTCGGGTTCTGAGTTCAGCGTTGGAATCGCTGACAATCACTTCATCAGTCTTTTGAGAGACTGAGGGAGGTTGGGTAGTTTCCAAGTTTCTAACCTCAGCGTTTGGAGACGCTGAAGTCTGGATTGGAGGGATGGATTGCACGGGTGTGGCAGAGCGTACCACGGAACTTTCCTTCAGCTCTTCAGAATGAGCTGAGGAGTCTTCAGCATGGAATTGCTGGGGTTGCTCTTTGGTTTTCTTGATCCTTTTGGAATCAAGTTGGGTGTGTGAGGGTTTCCTTTTCTTAGAAGGAGAGGATTTTGTGGTCGGGGTATCAGCGATGGGTATAGTCGCTGAAGGAGCCACAGAAAGCGAAGAATTTAGAAGAGTGAGAAGAGTAGAGAGACGTACCTCATTGGCGACAGGCTTGAAGTCGAGAACCTTAGGGCCAATCTGAGAAAGTTTCAGATCACCCTCTTCAGGATAGCTGTCATTCAGGCCATATTGAAAGATGGCGCTGATGAATCGTGGGTAAGGAACCCATGCTGGTCTGTCAGCGGCAGAATCGACACGTTGAATCAGGTCTTCATAAATAATGGAGGCCCAGTCAATATTTAGACCTTTCAGCAGTGCGTATCCCATGGACTGCTGAGGTTGGGCGGCTTGATCAGAAGATCCGGATTTTGCTGTCATGCAGCTGATCAGGTGAGCGAAGATGAAATTCATCTCGCTGGGCATCTTGGATTTCTTTATCAGCGTCAGTTTCTTTCAGGCTTCTTGTCCCTTCCAATATCCCAGATATAACCCATTGCGTCAAGGAAAGCAATGATTGCTTCTCTGTCAGCATGCTTTTTATGGTCAGGGAATGGAATGAAGGGTTTTTCTTTGGTGGCATTTGGGAAGTTTAGGGCTTTGCGGATAATGGCGGGTGTGATCTTGATGGTGCCATACTCAGTATCGCTGAGTATGCAGTCTATGGTTTTGGATGGATCTTTGGCAGAGGGTAGCTCAGTGTGTCTGGCAGAGTACCAGAACTGGGATAAGAGTCGCTGACTGGCAGGAGGTGTTATGGTCAGGGCTGTGTAGATGGGGCTGTTCTTCAGAAAACTTACAGCATCGTCCAGATGTGATACTTGCTTCCGAGGAGGAAACTCGAGAAGAGCTGAGAGGTTGTTGGCCTTAGTCCAATCGAGTTGATCCAGCTCGAACTTAACCTGGGGGGCTTTGAAGATGTCCATTTCCTCAGAGTCAGTGGAGATGGACTCAGCGGTAACATTCAGCTTTGAAGATGCCATATCACTGTATTATCAGTTCAACCAAAGATGTTAACAAATAAGAATTATCTTAATGTGGAAAGAAATTTCCGTTAAGATTTTTCGAATTTTGTCCATTTCATTTAGACAAAAATGTCTTAATGAAGATTAGGGTTTTTCTTGATTTTTAAAAGAGAAGTAAAACCCATAAAATCTTGTATTCCAGTTTCTAAAAGAAAAATGGATACGAATGAAGAACAAGTTTAAGATTTAGATTTAAAACTTGAAGAACAACCATGAAATGGTTGTGTTCATAAAACCATGAAAGAAATGATTTTATTTTATAAAGTTCTTTTGTTTGATCTTGTTAAAACAAAGAGAAGATCGAAAACAAGTTATACGCATTTGATAAAAGATAAGAACATATTAACCTTGAAGTTGATGAAGAAGATGATGAACAGTTCTTGAGGTTTTTGAGAGCACAAATGCAACAGAGGATTATTTTCTTGCGGCGAAAGATTGTTCGCGTAAAAGACAAATATAAACCAAGAGTTGTTTATATAGGGATTTTTAGAGAGAGAAAACCTTGAGCGGGAAAAGGTTTTCATCATGACACGGACACGTGTTTGCATTTGATTGGAAGTTTGAACAAAACGTGCAAACGTGTGTCAGAAAGAAATCGTGTCGAGTGTAATTTGTTGCAATGACGTCACAACTGTCCTTTCACATTCTTTTAGGATGTCTCTGAGGTTTTGAAAAACTCAGGGACTCTTTTGAAAAACATGAAGCACTGAATAGAAAATGTCAGTGAAGATTTAAGGAATTTTCAAAATATCGCTGTTAAGGAAGAGATATTCAGCGATGCAATTTATTTTGAAATCTTGCATTTACATGCGATTGTCAGAGAGAGAGAAAACATACCTGGTTATCAGTTTAACCAAGTTTATTCAGAGAGAAGATGATGAAATGGATTATATAAGTTGATTTTATCTCGAAGGCTATACAAGATTGTATAAACGTATCGCTGATTAAATGTGAACCGCTGAAGATTTTATCCTTCAAAGTTCAGCATTCCAAGCTCGCTGATGAGAAAGTTGAATCTTGTCTCATCAAGAGGTTTGGTAAACAAATCAGCTAACTGATAATCAGTTGGGATAAAATGAAGTTCTATATCACCATTCATCACATGATCTCTGATAAAATGATATCTGATTTCTATGTGTTTTGTCTTTGAGTGTAGCACTGGATTGTTTGCTATAGCGATGGCACTTGTGCTGTCGCAATAGATTGGAATTTTGGAGAGCTGAAGATCATAGTCTAGTAGCTGATTTCTCATCCACAAGACTTGAGAACAGCAGCTTCCAGCGGCTACATACTCAGCTTCAGCTGTGGAAGTGGACACTGAGTTTTGCCTCTTACTTGTCCAACTTACCAGCTTTCCACCCAGGAGCTGACATCCTCCTGTGGTGCTTTTCCTATCCATTTTGCAATGTAACGTCCCAAAAATTACAAGGAAATTTAAATTTTCTAAAACATATATTCCATTATAAAACAACCACAATTTAATAAACCGTAACTCAATTAAAGTTAATGCCGTCAACTCAAACAGTCAAAAGAAGTTATGCAGCGGAAATATTATAAATAAATCTAAAAGTTTAAAAGTGTAAATTCCAACAATTCTCGGCGCCCGCGCTTTGTGTGTGTACCGTCAAGCCCGACTGCCGCTCGCACCTGAAATCACAACATATTGGGAAAGGGTAAGCTAAACGCTTAGTGAGTCCTACCACACACGCAGGTAGCAACCCCACGTATATCGCTCCTACTCGCAAGTAGGTAACACCGCTATCACCACGAATATAAACCACATAATAATTAACGTATAAATACAAGCTCAGTCCCACCGAGCCCTCGGTCCCACCGAGTACACAAAAATATGTTGATACAAGCTCAGTCCCACCGAGCCCTCGGTCCCACCGAGTAAGATAATATAGTTGTACTAGCTCAGTCCCACCGAGCCCTCGGTCCCACCGAGCCCCTCAGTCCCACCGAGGTGTACACAAATTACATACCATTCACATAATAATTCAACAATCACAACTATTTATCACATCCCAACTAGTCCACGTAAACACGTAATAACACGTAATAGCACGTAACACAAAATAACGTTACACATGAAATTCCTAACTACGCGGTGAGAGAACTCACCTCAAATGCGCGCCTAGCTCACAAACAATAGTCCAAGCTCCACAATCCAAAATCACTTCCCAACACCTAAACGAACGTTAAAATGTATTAACGCGAGACCCGGACCCTAAAACACGACGCACGCTTAAACTGTCACTAAAATGACTTTTCTGTCTAGCCAAACAGGTCTGTTCGGGACCTGTTCCGACCTCCCCAAACACAGAAAATCCTCAATTACATTACATCACCAGAAATTGCTCTGAGTTAGGGTTCCAAGGACATATTATACTCCTCCTAACGATTTTTCTACAGTTTAATACGGATTTTACAAAAACGGTTCGCAGAACAGCGAAAACAGAACCTTTCACTACAAAACGACGATTTGACCTAAGCTACGTTCCGAACTGGTTTTTGCACAAAACATAGAAAAGTTACTAGATTCAAAATGGGAACTTTTGGCACCGATTTCGCCCAAATCCGAGTTACGAGGAAAAAGTTACGTTTTAAGCAAAACAGTGGCAGATTACTAAATTTTCACATGAAATGACACTATTGATTATTAACCCATTAAGTCGTGGCTTAATCCCAACAGACCCGAAAAGCATATGAACTACTGAATATGGGTTACCCTAGGCTGGACAACAGCCGTGCACCACCCCCTGCCGCCTCCGGCGGCGGTGGTGGTTGGCGGCGTTTCTTTGACATACGATAACAACAAACGAGAAATAGACGAACTTACCTCGACGAACCCTTCTTCCTCCTCTTTTCCGACCAAACTTGCCGGCGATCGCCTCCTTCCTCCTCTCTCCTCATCGCCGGCAGCAACCTCTATCACCCTCTCGGTTTCTCTCTCACTCTCTCGGCTTCTTTCTTGGCCGAACACACAACAAAGGGGGATGGGGAAAAGGGTTTTTGGGAATTGTTTAAGTGAAAATGAAAGGGGAAGGGGGAGGGGATGACTAAAGGTTGTGGTGGTTACTAGCATGAAACCGAAGGGAAGGGGAAGGGGGAAGGGGCGTCTCTTGGCTTATCCCTTGCCATACTTTGGTGAAATGCCCCAATTAGCCCCTCAACTTTCCTTTCCTTGCAAAAACCCAAAAAGGTTGACTCATTTAACTTTTTGGTCCGATCCGACTAACCCCGCTAATGGATCCCACGTTAAAATAAAAGCTTTAAAAAAATAATAAGAAGAAGATACACACTGGGATACGGGCTTTACAACTCTCCCCCACTTGGATCAGACTTCGTCCTCGAAGTCTCGACTAAAGAATAAATCGGGATAGTTCCCGCGCATCTCCGCTTCGGGCTCCCACGTCCACTCTGAACCCTTCCGGTGCTGCCACTGGACTGTTACCAGTCCAATAACTTTGTTCCGCGAGGTTCTCGTTCTCCTGTCGAGAATGGCAACCGGCTTTTCCACGTAGTTAAGCCGCTCATCGATCTGGAAGTCCTCCAGAGGAATCACGGTAGACTCGTCAAATACACACTTCCGTAATTGAGAAACGTGAAAGGTGTTGTGAATCAAGCTCAGTTCTTCAGGTAACTCTAACCGGTAAGCCACTTTCCCCACATGGGCGATGATCCGGTAAGGCCCAATATAACGAGGCCCTAGTTTCCCCCGCTTACGAAACCGGATCACCCCTTTCCAGGGTGAAACCTTCAACAACACATAATCACCCACCTGAAATTCTAAGTCGGATCGCCTCTTGTCGACGTAGCTCTTCTGCCGACCTTGTGCAGTAACCAAACGGTCCCGCACCATCTGAATCATCTCGGTCGTCTTCAACACAATGTCAGTACTCCCTAATACCCGATGACCAACCTCTCCCCAACAAACGGGCGTCCTGCACTTCCTACCGTACAACAACTCGTACGGCGGCATGCCAATACCAGAGTGAAAGCTGTTGTTGTAGGAAAATTCTGCTAGAGGAAGGTGCTGATCCCAGCTACCTCCAAAATCGATAACGCAAGCTCGAAGCATATCTTCGAGGGTCTGAATGGTTCGCTCGCTCTGTCCGTCCGTCTGCGGATGAAAAGCCGTGCTAAAGTGTAACCGTGTACCCATCTCTGACTGGACCTTCTCCCAAAACCGGGAGGTAAAACGAGTGTCCCTATCAGAGACAATCAAAACTGGCACCCCGTTCCTGGCCACGATCTCACGTACAAACACCTCCGCAAGTTTCTCCGCCGATGAGCTCTCCCTGATGGGCAATAAGTGAGCACTCTTGGTCAGACGGTCAACGATCACCCAAATAGCATCGTTCCCACGGGGAGTCCTTGGGAGTTTCGTTATGAAGTCCATAGTAATCTTTTCCCATTTCCAAATCGGGACCTCCAACGGCTGCAATTTCCCATGTGGTCGTTGATGTTCCGCTTTGACCTTCCGACAGGTCATACATACCTCAACATATCTAGCAACATCTCGTTTCATGCCGGGCCACCAATAACCTTCACGCAAGTCTCTGTACATCTTTGTAGCTCCCGGGTGAATCGAGAACTTGGACTTATGTGCCTCATCCATTAGTACCTGCCGGTTCCCACCAATGAATGGAACCCAAACCCTACCATGTCGAGTTAACAACCCCCGACTGTCACGAACAAAATTCGGGATTTCCCCCGACACTCTTTCCCGCTTTGCATTTTCCTCCAAAACATCCACCTCCTGAGCGCTTCCTATCGACTCCAGAATCGGTGTAACCACTGTCAATCGCTGACATAAACCCCTCAGTGGCTCACCGACCGGATGTCGGCTGAGTGCGTCCGCAACCACGTTCGCTTTACCCGGGTGGTAAAGTATCTCGTAGTCATAATCCTTGACCACATCGAGCCACCTTCGCTGACGCATATTAAGGTTCTGCTGATCCATCAAGTACTTGAGGCTCTTATGGTCAGTGTAGATCGTACACTTGACACCATAGAGATAGTGTCTCCAAATTTTAAGGGCAAACACCACCGCTCCCAACTCCAGGTCATGAGTCGGGTAATTCGCTTCATGAGGCTTAAGCTGCCTCGAAGCGTAGGCTATGACCTTGCCGCATTGCATAAGCACGACACCCAAACCTTGGTGTGAAGCGTCATAGTATACTACCAAATCCTCCATGCCCTCGGGCAGGGTTAACACAGGAGCCTCGCACAAACGCCTGCGTAGCTCCTCGAACGCCTTCTGTTGTTCCTCACCCCAACTGAACGCCGCAGATTTCTTCGTCAATCGCGTCATAGGCATCGCGATCTTGGAGAAATCCTGAATAAACCTTCGGTAATACCCTGCCAAACCTAGAAAGCTTCGCACCTCAGTAGGAGTCTTCGGCACCTCCCACCGCATCACTGCTGAAATCTTAGCTGGGTCGACCATAATGCCATCCTGATTCACGACATGTCCTAGGAACTGGACCTATCGCAACCAAAACTCGCACTTGGAAAACTTAGCGTATAACTTCTCTCACCTCAATACTTCCAACACTTCTTGAAGATGCACCTCGTGCTCCTCCTTGGACTTTGAATACACCAGAATATCGTCGATGAACACAATCACCGATCGGTCCAACATCGGGCTACACACTCGGTTCATGAGATCCATGAATGCTGTCGGTGCATTGGTGAGCCCAAAAGGCATCACCACGAACTCGTAATGACCATACCGTGTACAGAAAGCCGTCTTCTCCGTGTCCTCACTCCTGACCCGCATCTGGTGGTACCCCGACCGTAAATCAATCTTGGAGAACCACGAGGCCCCCTGAAGCTGGTCGAACAAATCGTCAATCCTTGGCAAAGGATAACGATTCTTTACCGTAAGCTTATTCAGGTCCCGGTAGTCTATGCACATCCGTTGCGACCCGTCCTTCTTCTTCACGAATAAGATAGGTGCTCCCCACGGCGAACAGCTCGGTCTAATGAACTCCTTCTCGAGAAGTTCCTGCAACTGGGCGTACAGCTCTTTCATTTCTGGTGGAGCCAGGCGATAGGGTGCCTTGGCCACCGGAGCAGCACCCGGAATCAGATCGATCCGAAACTCTACCTGTTGTTCGGGAGGTATCCCCGGAAAATCCTCGGGAAATACGTCGGTGAACTCCCGTACAACTGGCACGCCTTCCGCAGACTCCTTCGCTTCCCCAACACGCGTGTCTATCACGTATGCCAAATATCCCTGACCATTATGCCGAAGGTACCTCCGAGCTCTCGCAGCCGAACATATGGACGTAGTCCGTCTAGACGAATCTCCCTGTACTAACAGTTCTCCCCCGCTTGGGGTTCGAACTCGCACTTGTTTGTGACGACAACCAATCTCCGCGTCGAACTTATCCATCCAATCCATGCCCACAATCACACAAAGCTCCCGCATAGCGATCGGGATCAGGTCAATGGGAAACCGCACTCCTGGGATCTCTAAAGTGCACCCACGAAACACGTCCGTGACCGTCAAGGTCCTATCATCAGCCACCTCAACAACAAAAGGATGACTCAAACGTCCTACCACTCGGCCCAAACCCTCGCTAAAAGTGCGAGACACAAAAGAGTGAGTAGCCCCGCTATCAAACATCACAACCGCAGGCACCGAGTTAACTAGGAACGTACCTGTAACCACTTTAGGCGTCGCCTGCGCCTCATCCACCGTCAACTAGTCAACTCTACCTCGAGCCGCTCCCGCTCCCGGCAGACCTGCTCGACCATCGGTAATACGTAACGGGGCATTCCCAGGCGCCCTCTATGCTCCACCCCCAATAGCTACCCCTGCTCTAGGACAGTTGGCCTTTACATGGCCTGTCTGATTACAGTTGAAACAGACCACTAGCAGTACCTTACAATCCCGGCTAAGGTGACCGGGTTGGCCACACTTAAAACACCCCTACTACACTCACGCTCCACTCCTTGGCTTCCTCGTGACTCTCCCCGACTAGAGTATGGATCCTGTGCTTCAGATAGTAGGAGCTCTGCTACTACCCTTCACACCTATCCTTACTCGTTTCGAGTCCTGTCCCGGGACGTCCAAGTAGTTGCTTACCACAAACAAACACATATGTCCACTCCGGCATATGTAAACACTTTTCCTAGCTCCCTAGAAAAGTCGTAACAACCCACTACCCTTGCTAGAACGGGACCTCCACTAACCCTAATGAGTCGCCTCGTAAACGCACAGTCGTATACAGTGAAACCAGATAGACATTCGAATATCAGATTCTATCCTACAACGGGTGGACTCAAACAAGAGCTGCGCAATAGAACTAAATCCAACATTCTAAGGCTATTCGGTTCCTACCGCCTACAACCTATAGTGCATTCGCTTAACAACCTATCAAAGTTAGCATAAGTCCCTAATAGCAAGCAACAACCATACAATACAGTGTATTAAGCACCAAGCAATCTAGCATACATACTCGTATGTTCTAGAAAGCAATTTTGCATACGTACTCATATATAAACGCTATTCCCAGCTCACTAGGAATTTCATCTCATCCCACTACCCTTGCTACAACGGAATCCCTGTTAGCCATAACGAGTTGCCTCGCGAATACCCAGTCGCATGCAGCGTGAATCAAATAGACATTCGAATACAAGATTCTATCCTAGAACGGTTGGACTCAAACAAGAGCTGCGCAATAGAACTAAATCAAATATTCTGAGGCTATATGATTCTGATTGCATACAACCTATAGGGCCTTCACTTAACAACCTACTATAACTAGCATTGATTCCTACTAGCAAGCAGTCATCATACAGTATAGTGTAAACAACATAGGCAATCTAGCATGCATACCCTATGCCTAGAAAGCAATAAATACACTAAGCACTGTACCTTACCACATAGCGTCGGCTGACTGTACACACTGCGCCCCCGATCACCGTTTCCCAAACGGGTTTTCCTTTTTCCTTTATTCTCAAAGATTTTAGTAAAAGAGTTTAAAACTTCATAGCCGCAACTTGAGACCAAACACACCGAGATGTGTTTGATTCACTCAAGCTGTGCTCTGATACCAAGTTGTAACGTCCCAAAAATTACAAGGAAATTTAAATTTTCTAAAACATATATTCCATTATAAAACAACCACAATTTAATAAACCGTAACTCAATTAAAGTTAATGCCGTCAACTCAAACAGTCAAAAGAAGTTATGCAGCGGAAATATTATAAATAAATCTAAAAGTTTAAAAGTGTAAATTCCAACAATTCTCGGCGCCCGCGCTTTGTGTGTGTACCGTCAAGCCCGACTGCCGCTCGCACCTGAAATCACAACATATTGGGAAAGGGTAAGCTAAACGCTTAGTGAGTCCTACCACACACGCAGGTAGCAACCCCACGTATATCGCTCCTACTCGCAAGTAGGTAACACCGCTATCACCACGAATATAAACCACATAATAATTAACGTATAAATACAAGCTCAGTCCCACCGAGCCCTCGGTCCCACCGAGTACACAAAAATATGTTGATACAAGCTCAGTCCCACCGAGCCCTCGGTCCCACCGAGTAAGATAATATAGTTGTACTAGCTCAGTCCCACCGAGCCCTCGGTCCCACCGAGCCCCTCAGTCCCACCGAGGTGTACACAAATTACATACCATTCACATAATAATTCAACAATCACAACTATTTATCACATCCCAACTAGTCCACGTAAACACGTAATAACACGTAATAGCACGTAACACAAAATAACGTTACACATGAAATTCCTAACTACGCGGTGAGAGAACTCACCTCAAATGCGCGCCTAGCTCACAAACAATAGTCCAAGCTCCACAATCCAAAATCACTTCCCAACACCTAAACGAACGTTAAAATGTATTAACGCGAGACCCGGACCCTAAAACACGACGCACGCTTAAACTGTCACTAAAATGACTTTTCTGTCTAGCCAAACAGGTCTGTTCGGGACCTGTTCCGACCTCCCCAAACACAGAAAATCCTCAATTACATTACATCACCAGAAATTTCTCTGAGTTAGGGTTCCAAGGACATATTATACTCCTCCTAACGATTTTTCTACAGTTTAATACGGATTTTACAAAAACGGTTCGCAGAACAGCGAAAACAGAACCTTTCACTACAAAACGACGATTTGACCTAAGCTACGTTCCGAACTGGTTTTTGCACAAAACATAGAAAAGTTACTAGATTCAAAATGGGAACTTTTGGCACCGATTTCGCCCAAATCCGAGTTACGAGGAAAAAGTTACGTTTTAAGAAAAACAGTGGCAGATTACTAAATTTTCACATGAAATGACACTATTGATTATTAACCCATTAAGTCGTGGCTTAATCCCAACAGACCCGAAAAGCATATGAACTACTGAATATGGGTTACCCTAGGCTGGACAACAGCCGTGCACCACCCCCTGCCGCCTCCGGCGGCGGTGGTGGTTGGCGGCGTTTCTTTGACATACGATAACAACAAACGAGAAATAGACGAACTTACCTCGACGAACCCTTCTTCCTCCTCTTTTCCGACCAAACTTGCCGGCGATCGCCTCCTTCCTCCTCTCTCCTCATCGCCGGCAGCAACCTCTATCACCCTCTCGGTTTCTCTCTCACTCTCTCGGCTTCTTTCTTGGCCGAACACACAACAAAGGGGGATGGGGAAAAGGGTTTTTGGGAGTTGTTTAAGTGAAAATGAAAGGGGAAGGGGGAGGGGATGACTAAAGGTTGTGGTGGTTACTAGCATGAAACCGAAGGGAAGGGGAAGGGGGAAGGGGCATCTCTTGGCTTATCCCTTGCCATACTTTGGTGAAATGCCCCAATTAGCCCCTCAACTTTCCTTTCCTTGCAAAAACCCAAAAAGGTTGACTCATTTAACTTTTTGGTCCGATCCGACTAACCCCGCTAATGGATCCCACGTTAAAATAAAAGCTTTAAAAAATAATAAGAAGAAGATACACACTGGGATACGGGCTTTACATGCAACCTGCAAAATCACTGTCTGAATAGGCGGTTAGATCGAATCCTGAGTCTTTGGGATACCAAAGACCTAGATTCGCTGTACCCTTAAGATATCGAAAGATTCGCTTTACAGCTTTCATATGGGATATCTTAGGTTCAGCTTGATATCGTGCGCACAGACATGTTGCAAACATAATATCGGGTCGGCTAGCTGTAAGATACAATAGTGAGCCGATCATCCCACGGTACAGCGTGACATTGACAGGAACACCCTTTGTGTCCTTATCAAGTATCAGCGGTGGTGCCATAGGGGTTTTCATAGCTGAACTTTCAGTTAAGTCGAATTTCTTCAGCATATCTTTAACATACTTTCCCTGATTTATAAAAGTTCCTTTTTCAGTTTGCTTAATCTGAAGACCAAGGAAATATGTTAGTTCACCCATCATGCTCATTTTATACTCATCTTTCATTCTATCAGCGAAACGAGTACAAAGCTCAGGGTTAGTAGAACCAAATATAATGTCATCAACATATATTTGAACTAAAATGATATGACCTTTCACTTTTCTAAAAAACAAAGTTTTGTCAATCTTACCTCGCTCAAATTTTTCAATATGGAGATAAGTAGAGAGAGTATCATACCATGCACGTGGATCTTGCTTTAAGCCATAAAGTGCCTTGTCCAGTTTATAAACATAACCTGGACGTTTTGGATCTGAGAATCCTGGAGGTTGTTCCACATACACTTCTTCATTCAGCTTTCCATTTAGGAATGCTGACTTAACATCCATCTGATGTACAGTGAAGTTTTTGTGTACAGCATATGCTAAGAAAAGACGAATAGATTCAAGTCTTGCTACTGGAGCAAAAGTTTCGTCATAATCTATGCCTTCCTCTTGTCTGTATCCCTGAGCAACAAGACGAGCTTTGTTGCGAGTTACAGTACCATGTTCGTCCAACTTGTTTCGATAGACCCATTTAGTGCCTATCACCGTTTTGTCAGTTGGTCTACGAACAAGTTTCCAAACTTTGTTTCTTTCGAATTCAGTCAGCTCTTCTTGCATAGCGCTGACCCAGTTTGGATCTCTGAGGGCATCATCTATTTTCTTTGGTTCAGTTAGAGAAATAAAGTTAACAAATAAACAAATATTACCTGCACTTCTACGGGTCTGAATACCAGCGTTGGGATCACCAAGAATTTGATCGATTGGGTGATTTACAGTCCATCGCTGAGCCGGAGCATACGTCGCTGACTCTGTCTGAACTGGAGAAACTGAAGATGAGGCTTCAGCTACTTCTGGATTATCAGCTAAGAGAGGAATGTTTGCATTTGCCACTTCATTCACTGATTGCTGAGAAATAGATGGAATTTCTGAGACATTTGGATCAACTGCAGGTATAGTGTTTATAGGAATAGCTGAGACCCAAGATGTTTCAGCTTCACTATTTTGCATATTTGGAATGATAGAAGGACCATCATTTTCTATGGTGTGAGCATGAGGAGTGGGAATATCTTTTGAATCACCAAGATGAGAAAACATCCATTGATTCAGTTCTTCTGTATCAGCGTTCGGTTTGGAATTCGCTGAACGGGATTCGTCAAACGTGACGTGAATAGTTTCTTCTACAGTTTGTCTTCTTCGGTTGAAGACTCTGAAGGCTTTGGAAACTGAGGAGTATCCAAGAAAGATTCCATCATCAGCCTTAGGATCAAACTTTCCAAGGGCATCGCTGTTGTTCAGTATGAAACACTGACATCCAAAGATGTGAAGAAAGCTGATTGAAGGCTTTCTCCCATAAAAAAGTTCATAGGCTGTCTTTTTGAATCTTTTAACTATCAGCGACCTGTTTTGCGTAAAACAAGCAGTGTTGACAACTTCTGCCCAAAACTGAGTAGGCAGGTGAGAATCGCTGAGCATTGAACGTGCAGCTTCAATAATTGTTCTATTTCTTCTTTCAGCGACTCCATTTTGTTGTGGTGTTCTCACTGACGAAAAGTTGTGAGAAATACCCTTGCTCTCAAGGAAGGAATCAAGAGAACTGTTTTTGAATTCAGTTCCATGATCACTCCTTATTGAGCGAACAGTCATATTGTTCAGAGTTTCCATCTTCCGAACAAAGGTGATGAGTTCTTCAGGGGTGTCACTCTTAGAACGGAGAAACATTACCCATGTGTAACGAGAGAATTCATCAACTATGACCAGCGTATATTTCTTTCCAGCGATGGATTGTTTGTTAACGGGGCCAAACAAATCCATATGGAGTAGTTGTAGAGGAGATGACACTGAGGAAACTTGCTTTGACTTAAAGCTTGCCTTGGTCTGCTTCCCTTTTTCACACGCTGAACATAAAGACTCTTTGGTGTATGAATGTTGAGGTAGACCAGTGACTAACTCTTTGGATGAAAGAGTATTCAGTGTCTTGAAGTTGAGATGTGAGAGCCTTTTGTGCCACAGCCAGTTAACATCAGAAGATGCTTTTGAGAAGAAACAGGAGTTCTCAGTGGTTGTTGAGTCCATGTTTATAACGTAAACATTTTCCAAACGATAACCGCTGAGAGCTATCTTCTCCTTTTTGTCAGAGACAAAGCAGGATTCCTTAGTGAAAATCACTTTGTTATCCATGTCGCAAAGCTGACTGATGCTTAGAAGATTATGCTTCAGCCCTTCAACATATGCGACTCTTCTGAAGGATGTTGTACCATTTGAAAGTACACCATACCCTCGGGTGTGTCCTTTTCCATTTCCACCGAAAGTCACAGAGGGACCCTTCTCTTCCTTGTATTCAGCGAGCAGGCTTTTCTTTCCAGTCATGTGTCTAGAGCATCCGCTATCGAGATACCAGATACCCTTCTTAACCTGCAATACAAAGGAAGATTAGTTTTGCTTGGGTACCCACTTCACCATGTATATGCGTTTGTCAGTGGAAGAAGTTGGAATGGGTTCAACAGTCTTTGCAGCTTTGTCTTTCTTCACTTTGGTCAATTTCTTGACCTCAGCGGTAGGAGTCACCTTGACCTGAATTGCAACTGGTTTGGTCTTCTTGGGTGCTATCTTCACCTTAGCTATCTTATCAGCTTTGGTGGTTGTGGGGCACTTACTTGCAATATGATCGGTAAGTCCACAGTGATAACATTTCCTATAACTAAAATTAGTTCTAGGACCACTTGAGTGCTGAGCTTTTAATTTGGAATTAGAAGTGCCAGCACCAAGTAAACTATTGGCTTTAGAAATGGGATGAACATTCAGTTCTTCAGATTTCTTACCAAGGACATCCAATCTGAGTCTAGGAGTAGATCGCTGAATAAGTCCAGATATCTGCTTCCTTGATCCAGAGGGATGAGCCACTGAAGCCTTAGAGGCATTCAGTTTTGGTACTACGATACCCTTCTGAGGATTCTGGTAAATAACAATTCCTTTACCTTTGTTTTTAAAGACAGAGGTAGGTTTTGAATAAACCATTTTCTCCTTGCCTTTTGAGGAGGTAGGAGTTTCCTCAGGGATTGGTGTAACCGACGAGGAGTACTGAGATGATGAAGTGTCAGCTACTGAGGATACGAACGTTCCAAATTTAAGCATTGAACGTTCAGTGGTTGGTTTTGGAGTATCATATTTATAACCCAGACCACGTTTATCACTCAGAGGAATCTGAGCCTTAATTATCTCAGTGATCTTTCTTGAAGAATTACACCATCCTTCAACAGTAGCTTGTTCGGCTTTTAATGCAGCGATAGCTTCTGCTCGTTCGATTTTGACTAGCTGATTTAAATAGACTTGATCTTTAAAATCATCTTCAATTTTAGAAAGCTTTTCTATTTGAAGGTGGCAGTTTTTAAGCTTTTCAGCGAGATCAAGATTTTGGTTTTCAACCACAACTTTGCCGTTCATGGCTTCGTATAAACTTCTAGTCAGTAGATCGATTTTACGGAGACTATCAGCTTCATCAATATTTGCAATATTGGTAAAGAAGGAAGGTGATACCTGAATGGCAGATGTTGAAGTGGAGGGAATGTCTGAACTTTCTTCCTCTTCTTCAATCTTTGCCATGAGACATTGATTTGCTTCATCATCTTCAGAATCAGATGATGAGGCTTCTTCATCAGAAGCAGCCCAATCATAGTCAGCCATCAGGCCTTTTCCTTTCTTCTTAAAGCTTTTCAGCTTTGCATACTTCTCCTTCAGCTTTGAGTATTTGTCATCTTTATTCCTTGGAACAAAGGATTTCTTTGTAAAAGCTGAAGGTCTCATGATTTTCTTTGACCTGCACTCGTTAGCGAAATGACCTGTCTTTTCGCAGTTGAAACAAGTAGCAGTAGTCTTATCAACAAAAGCTGATGACTTAGGCTTGTCAGCTATGGAAAGAGTTTTGTTCTTTCTAAACATTTTCTTCTTGGCGAATCTCCTGAACTTTTTAGTTAGGAGAGCCAAGGATTCATCATCATCTGAAGAATCAGAGTCTGATGACCTTTCAGAGTTACTTTCTAACTCAGTGATAGTGACTGAGGGTCGCTGAGTAGAAGGTTCCTCTGAGATTAAAGCAACAGGGGTGCTTTTGGAATCTTTTACAAGATTCTTCTTAAGATGGCTAGATTGCTCATGATTCAGCAATGTGCCATATAAGGTAGCAAGGGTCATTGATCTTAGATCCTTTGACAGCTTGAGACACATGGAATAATTGTCCCAGCTTTCAGGTAAACATTCTAGAAACTTTGTCAGCACTTCAAAGTTAGAATATTCCTTACCAACCGTTTTTAGATCTATAATTAAGCAATTAAAACGTTGATGAACTTCAGAGAGAGTTTCATTCTTACCAGAAATGAAGCTTTCATATTGTCTTACCAGGTTGATCTTTCTTGAATCCTGGACTTCAGACGTTCCTTCATACGGAACACATATTGTGTCCCACATGGCTTTTGATGATTTCAGGTTCATGACGGAATGGTAGACTTCGTCAGGAAGGGCCATGGATAGTATGGATCTGGCTTTTGTATCTATAGCCACTTTCTTCTTATCTTCATCGGTCCACATGTGTATTTCCTTTGGAATCAGCCTTTCAGGAATAGCAGCTCTAGTTGCAGTGGCTGGAACTAAAGGATCAATAGTTACAGGGATGTGTGGGCCGTTTTCAAGATAGTAGGTCATAGTAGGGTCTACACCTTCTAAGAAGAGCATCATCCTATTTTTCCATAAGTTGAAGTTGTCTCTGGAAAATCTAGGGGGTTTTGCAAGAGAACCATTGTCTATATAATTTGTGTTTGTGTGGGAGGCCATTTTCAGATAATAGCAAGGAAGAGAAATATCTTAGATTAGATCTTGTTTATGAGATTAAACAAATCCGCTCTGATACCACTTGTTGGTCCCGAAAGGCCTATACAAGTTTGTAGAAGGGGGGGGGGGGGGGGGGGGGGGGTCGAATACAAACACACTATTTTACTTTTGTAAATTGTTTATTGATAAATCATTAACAATTTACAGCTTGTTGCGGAAACAAGATTAAGGATAAACCTAAATCTAAACAAGTTGGAACACTAAGGTTTCTTGCACTAAGAAAGATAACGAGATTACTAATAAAAACCTATCTTGAGAGAGATTTGAACTTGTCCAGAGGTAGCAAGTTACTTCAAAAGAAGTGAGTTCATCTCTTTATATACTGCATGCATTTAATGCAAGTCAGTATACACTTTACACGTGTCATCAGCTGGTTGGTTGCATGTCATTGACCTTGGTTGACAACCTTAGTAGCCGTAAAGATGAACAGTGTAGTATCAGAGTGTTTGTACGATCTCATATTTTCGGAGGTTCTTTTCTGACATTTCGTACGGCGGCGTGCAAGGGAGGTTAAGACAAAAGTACTTTGTACGGAGGACTTCATGATCAGCTTTCGTTGATTCAGCGATTATCATTTACTATTCAGCAGATGATAAAGTTCAGCGATAGCTGAAGTCTTGTACTTGATACTTCACGTTGAGTGGACAAATCTGAGTCTTCGCTGATCTGCATCAGTTCATTAGTAGACCTGTCGCTGGTTCTTGAGCTTGATCTTCGACTTCAGCGTAGAACCTTTGTTGACGTGAAACTTGTCTTCAGGGATCATAAGTAAACAACTAACTTATCAGCGATCACCATAAGGACTGAACAGACTCAGAGCATTATGGTGAACAGTGTTCGCTGAATGTTTAATTTAAAGAGCGAGAGTTCCTATCAGCGGTACTGTAAGATCTTAGTACTTATCAGCGATAGTGAAACTCTGATACATATTGTTTACTTACAATTTTCACTAAGTATTTAAGAGAGGGTCATTATCAAATCACTGAGGGTTTGGATCAACACAAAGTGCCTAATGCATATTCTTGTGGGAGATTGATTAGAATGTGGCTATGTGTTGATATGTTGTTGTGTGGGATGCTTTTTAAAGTATGTTAAATGGCTAACCAAACCTAGGTTTGGGGTGCCCATTCTTGATCATCCACACAACACCCCATTGCAAACCTCGGTTTTACCAAGGTTTGGGGTGCTCCTTACTTGTTTTAAATGAATGAATCTAAAGTTGTATAATGAACCTAATCCAAGGTTAGCTAGCTTTGGGGTGGCATAGATAATTAAATGTGTCTAATTGAATTCCCTTTCTGCAGGAAAATGGTGCGAACAAACCCTGATAATCCCGGGACGTGATTTCGTTACCACCAGCTCGGGCCCAATGAGCGGGTGTGGATCCCAGATATCAAGTGCAATTGATTGAATCAACACAACAGTAATCAATATGTCATAAATCTCACTTGTATTGAATGCAGAAAGCTTAAGAACACAGTAGTCGTACAAAAGGTAAATAGCAATATGAAAAAGTCGTTAAACCCTAATCTAGGCTAAACAATAGTATTTATATCCCCTAAGGGATAGTTACAAGAAATGTCAGAATGGTCGATGAACTTCTATTCAACTAGCTTATTGGACATAATAGTCTCCCCCATTGAATTGAAGTTCGATCTCACGCCAGTTGGGGACATAACACTTTCTGATAGCAAACAAAATCTCGAAGTGCCGTATGGAGTTTCTGTACTCAAGCCTTTCTTCAATCTCTTTGAGCAGCTCTTTGGCGAGGTATTTTCTCGTATTAACAAACTTTTCCGACGAGTCCTGTGACAACCGTCAAATTTACGTTTCAGGTTAGAACTGAACTGAACGTTTCAGTTATTCGCATTATAGATGACACAGTCGAATTTAGCAGTAAAAACAGTATTGTTAGGAAAATTTAAGAATTTTGCCTAGCATTTGTCTAAATGAGTGAATTATCCATAAATATCATAAAATGGCAATTCAAATACCCTAAATACATATATATATATATATATATATATATATATATATATATATGTGTGTGTGTACTTTGCAAAAATAAATACATGCAAATAAAACAAGTATTATTGTTAATATAAACTAATTTAAATAATTAACAAATTAAAAAAAAATTAGAAGACACAATTATTTGTACCATATTTACACTCCACTCACTCTCTCTCTCTCTCTCTCTCTCTCCCATGACCGTCCATCACCACCCCCATATCACCTCTCATTTTTCATTTCCATCACAATTCAAACACTTCTTCATCTCATCTCTTTCTCTCTTTAACCTCTCTCTAGAAAATCCTCTCTACTTCTCTCTACAATTCTCTCTACTTCTCTTTGAATATCATTCATACTTCAGCCCCTAAAACACAAGAAAGTTCAAGTATTCAAGTGTTCTTAAGGTAAACTCATATGTAGAGCAAAGCCTACACACCTTATTGTTTTAATCTTCTTTCATTTTAATAGTTTTCTTCTTCTTCTACTCTAATTTTACATATGTTTTTGCTAGATATATCTTTAAAATGTTAATGTTTGTAGATTCATCACCAAAACACTTTGCATGTTGTTAAAAAAGTGATGAATCCATGATCAAACCTATGTTAAGATCAAAGAAGGAACTTTTGCAAGTTTCTACTAGCATGCATGTGTTCTTTAAAATCTACCTCTTGATCTCTAAAAAGTTTTATGAAAACTTTTATATTACACTAAAAACATGTTTTAATCTCCATGCATGTGTTAAAAACTTGTTATTTTATATGGCAAAAACAAGTTTTTGGCTTGATCACTCATGAAATCTTCAAAAAGAAAGCAAGAAGACTTTTTTTGGGGATATTTGAAAGATATTTTTGTTTAAAATGCATGCATGTAATTCTAGAGGTTTAAAAACAAGTATTCATCTGCAAATATTTGTTTGGGGAAGTGTCAAATCGGATTCCATGCAACAGGAACAAAATATTGGCAAAATATAAAGTTTAGATATATTCTCTTAAAGCTACCTTGTGACAGCATTCTGTCAGATTCCTACCTCTCTCTTTAAAAAGTCATAACTCTTTTAATATATAACCAAATAAGGTAAAATTTCTTCTGAAACATATTTTTATGAGTTAGGTTTTAAAGCCAAGTGGTTTTACTCAAAAACTCAAAGATTTCGACCTCCAAACAGTCGTCACAAAAACAGTGCGCAAACAGTTATGTTTTCTGTAGTAGCTGCACTATAGAAATTAATTGATGGACTTATCTAGCTTCAAAAATTATGGTTTTTATGCCAAAAGATTCCTAACCCATTAAGTCAACTGAGAAAAAATTATCTTGACCAAAAGAACCTTGGAATATATCCAAAAGTGGACTGAAAGTGACACAAAAATCTGGACAGAAAAAGGAAAACTCCAAATGTGGCTAAAAATCAACTTTTAACCTATTTTATCATGTTATGTTATAAATCTATGATTTATATTAAATAACAAAGACATGCATGAGATATTATGGAAAATAACAAAAGTATAAACCTTAAACATGTTCTTTAAAAGGCATTTTATGACATTTTGGATAAATAGGTTTCACCAAACCCCTAGAATTAAGCTGGAATCTTACTAGTGCTCTTACGATTCGTAGGATCGGAGTAGGATCATCTTACAAGTTGCACTTGTGAACATCTCGGAAACATCATCGTTTATCGTGAGTTTTCACATCCCCTTTTTACTACTTTTATACATTTTGGGGTGAAAAGCATGTTACGATTTCATTATGCATCAGTTGTACTGTTTACTCAAAATGCTACGAATTTTTATGCGCTATGGTATGTATGCTTATGTTAGTTGATTCTGAGTTTCACTTTCGTTTTAAGTCCCCGGTACACTCTACATTACCCATTAACTCAATTTTTGAGCCATTGGTATATTATGGATAACGTTATTTGGTTGACTCCCCACTCACCTCGCGAGTGCATAATTACCGTCTTCTTTATCATGTTTGCGATGGAACATGTGTCTTTGGGGCGTGCAGTCAGGAGGCTTGGGTAGTGGCTCATTACTTTAACATTTAGCATACAGATACTTGCGCATTGTGAACAACAGGATTTTCCTTCAACTATACAATCACATGCCTTACGCATGTTCACAACTGAATTCTATATCCACTGTGCGGATTTACAAACATGCATTTAAACTGTTATGCATACCGAAAACCTGTGAGCTCACCAACTATTAAATAGTTGACCCTCTCATTTAAATTCTTTTCAGGAAATCTTAAGTAAGGTTGGAACTTTAGAAGGCACCACTAATAGCTGCATCCAGCATGATCTTCTTTATCATGTCAATTTGTGTTTTGGACAATTTGTATTTTGGAACAAGATGAAATTTTTGTACACTTTTTAAGCTATGATGATTGTGTGTTGTCTTCTACCTTACGCAATGAAACCTTGAGCTGTGACATCCCGTATTTTCGCTTTAGCGGGGTGTGACAAGTCCCTTTCATCTTCATCAATTATCTTTCTCAGCACAGTCCGAACTTCCATCAACGTCCCTTCATTGAACTTGTGTAGCTCACTTATTCTCATGAAATGCTTCTCTCCCTTATCATTCAGATACAAGATCCATGTTTCTGGTTTTAGCAAGAGAGTGTGTACCTGCAAGTCTTCAATTTCAGGAAGAGTCAGATTGGGCTTCAGCACGTTTACTTTTCTTTGATTGCTTTCGATTCCCATCTGAAGATCATTGATGTACGAGAGGGTTATGGTGCACTTCATGAACCGCTTGATAGTTTCGAGGGATTTGGTATATGGTAGAGGTCTAATGGTTCGGGTCTTTAGCCCTCGAAGAAGAACCGGGAAGTCTTTCAAGTTCAGATTTCTAAAGTTGGTCTCTGAGAATACCCATTCTTTCCCATCATCTCTCTTCATAGTGAACACCAGAAACCATACCTTCAGGACTTTGTCTGACACAATCTCCACAATTTCAGTGATCTTGTGGTTGGTTTTAACTTCATGTACCATTCTGCTCCTTTTCATCACTTCCAAATACTGAGAGCGGATCGGTTCCTTTAAGTCTGACACCCCGTAACACATGACTGGGTCGAGTGGTCTGATCCAGTGAACAAAGATCTTTTTCTGGGATTATTCTAAGTACGGAATAAGGATTCGAACTTTCTCCCAACGAACTGGTTAAATAGATTGAGGTTGAGTCGTTTCCAGTTCAGGAATCGGTATTTCAGAAGTTGTACCTACGATGTCATGTTCCTCGTGCTGGGATTCGGTTGCCTGTTCGCTTTGAAGAAGGAACTGGTCATAGTCTTCATCGTTTATTACCTTATCATCTGAGTAATCCCACAAAGAATCTGTCACAGGCGAAATGGCTATTACAGCTTTTTTTCTCCATACTCGTTCCATTTCAGGATTACCGTCTGAGTCTTCATCTATCCACTCCAGATCTGGTCTTTCCAGAACTGTCAGCATTAAACTGTCTTTTGATTCTCCCTCGGGCTTTTCAACCGTTGGGTCTGCTGATTCGGGCACTTGATCTCTGAACGATGTCGACAACTCCATGTCCTGAACCATGTTCTGATCGACGGCTTGTTGGTGTGGCTCAGGTTCGGCTGGAGTCTCAGTTATCGATTCTGTTGTTGTGGTTGACATCTCGGTCAGTCGTAATATTTTCTCCCCCTCATGCTGATCAGGACCGTCCTAGTTATCATGCTTTCTTTTTAAGCCCTGTGCTTGACCCTTACATGTGTTCTCGAGGCTGGCAACCCTATCTGATAAAGTAGCAAGGGTGCACTGAACGTCGGTTAGGGTTGAGGTAAGGGTGTCAAGTTTGGAGTGTATTTGGGCTTCAGAGTCGGTTTGAGGGCTTGGGGGTTGTGTTTGTAAGCATAGTAGACTCACTAGGTCAGCTTTAGAGGAGGTGTCGGTGTTGGATTGAGATGAGAGCTTATCTAGGAGTTCAACTTTAAGGGCGTCGATGCTAATGTGTTGCGGGTTGGGGTAGGATTAGGATGTGGAGTCGGTGTTTGTGTAGGGGGATCGATTATCACTTCCTTACCCTCGATAGACCTTTTGATGAAGTCCATCTCCTCTGTCAACTTTTTTAAAATCCTTCATTGGACAACCTTTAAGGCGTCATCCATGGTTTCCTTGAAAACGAACTCCGGGATGCTAACACCTGGCACACGTAGACCACCAGTTGTAGTAACTACGATGGAGTGCACCGCAGTACCTCATGCGCTCACGGTTATCTTAATGATAGCCGTGGCAGGACTTCCGCCCTGTCCTTGTAAGCCACCAAGAGGTATACTTACTCTGGGTGTTCTGGTCGAGTCACAAATAGTCTCGACATTAGCCGTACTAAGTTCATGTGTCCTAGCCAAAGGAATTAAATCTTCAAGTGGCCCTAGACTCGATAGTGCATCCAAAGAAGACGAGAACCAGGGTAGGAGTTCTCTTGTTTCAACACCGAAACTCTCTAAGTAAGAGACCGGTGGCAGTTGTGCTACGTCCCCTTGTGAAAATGAATCAGTATCATGTTGAGAGGACACTGAGTAGCTGAGGACAGTGTGCGATTGCGTCGCTAGGCCCACGACGTCTATTTCAATACCCTGTCCCAACGAATGAGAGGGGTAGTGGATGTGGCTGCCTGGCTTATCTGAGGCCGGGTGGAGGCAACCTGGGTAGATTGCCTCTTCTCTCTATATCTCTCATTATTTTGCTTACTTTGCCTTTCCCTCACTCGCTCACTTTGATTTTTATTTTCGACTGATTCTCCTTCTGCTCTCCTTATCTCTCCAGTTTGGGCTTGGGTACAAGGGATTGGCTCTAGAAGAAACTGGTCGTCATTGTTTTCATCAGAGTCAGTTGACTCATCATCTGATCCCGAGGACCCTGATTTGGAACCGAACTCCGAACCTAGTTTAGAACCAGATTTGGAACCCGACTCTAAGCCAGAGACTGATTCAGAGGCAGATCCGGAGGTTGAGCCAGATTCTGAGCTGGAGGAGGAAGCTTCCGCTTCTTGAGCTTGTTCATGCATTATATCCACCACCTCCACTTCATGTAAAGCTGGATCGCCATTTTGGGCTTGAGTGGATGAGTAGGGTGGGGTGGCTGGGCGTCGGGACGAGCTAGCTCCGTGAGATGATCGTTCGGCACTGCCCACGTCTTCTCCCTTCACTATATTTTCTCTCACCACGCCCTGTTCGGGTGCCCCTGCTCGCTGGACTGTACCTCCTCTAGTGCGTAGACCCGCACGCCTCTCGGGACGCACTCCTTGGGCAGGTCCTGTCGGATCTGGCTGGACCATCGGAGCGACTAGATTGTTCTCTCGCCTATATTCTATCACACTCAGTGCCAAAGGATCAACGAGAGATAACAAGTCTGCAGGTAGGAGAATTGGGACTAGTCCTGGAATTGGATGTTTGTTTAGGATTCTAGTCATGCGTGTAGAGAGAAGTGCATCGTGTTCGGAGCGCCTTGGGATAGTTGGGTAGACGTCAAGGAAGTAGGTGATAATCAGTTGGACAAACCTGGGAAACGGAAGGCACGTCAACTTTTTGTTTCCTTCTTTCGCCTGGACCTTTGCAATCAGCTCAGTCCATAGGATGGAAGCATAGTCGGTATAGCGGTTGTAGGCCACGCCATGAATGAGTCACAGAAGATTGACGGTGGTTTGGTCGATGCCCTTGGTGATTGACGAGAGACATCGGTTGAGGATAGTGAACAACGTGTACCAGATCGGCGTCAGATGAGCTCTAGAAAAGTGTGATGGTTGGGTGAGCTCCCTAGCATATCCTAGATCGTGCATCTCCTGGAAGATTATTGCATCTGAGACAGAGTTATCGAATCGGACCCTTCCAGGAATGGAAGTAGCATCCGGTAGGTTGAGGATCTGGCGAAGGAGATCTCTAGTGATGACTACCGGTGTGTCGGCCATCCGACCTTCAAGGTCAAATTCTGAACCACGTGCAACAGAGGTTAGAGACCTCCAGAGTTGTTGTACATACACTCGTGGAACTGTGGGAGTCGCCGTCAAACCATAATGGAGTGAGTGGCCTTTCAGTATCTCAACAATGACTGGGCACTGGAAAATTATTGTTGCCGTGTCCAGATGGAAATTGTTTGGAAGGATCGGAAGATTCGGTCAGGCCGGATGTAGTGGTGCCTCGGCTTGTTGAGCGGGTTGGTTTGGTTGAGCCATTTGATTACCTGAAAAGAATGTGTATTAGATGACCCTTGAAATGCACAACCAAGTTCAAGTTCCAGAGTTTAGGTTTCTCGGATTTGAGAGGAACCGAGAGGCTAAATAAATTCGGAACTGGAATTTAACCGGACTCAGATGAACTCGTGGTGTGAATGAAAGCAAGTCTAAACAAGCACTTGGCCACACACATTAAAATAACAGCAGTCCCAGGAAAGACTAATCCGGAACCGGAACCGGGACCCGCACCGGGACCGGGAAAAGGTCGAACCCGGGAATATAGACCGGGACAGAAGGGGATCCAGGACGGAGTCCGGAATCGGGGTTTACCCGGGACCGGGAAGTAACCCGTACCGGTAGCCACCCCGAATATCGGGTTATCCCGCACACCGGGAGTTACCCCGAATACCGGGTTATCCCGTACACCGGGAGTTACCCGAGATATCCCGTATCAGGAGCTAATCCATACCTGATCGTATTTGAGGCCGGGAAACTAAACTATCCCGGGATACGACCCGGGAGAAGGCGGAACCCGGGAGTTGGCGACCCCGGGACACGCAACCCTGGTGTCTAACCCGGGACCCCCGAAGCGGGGTCGATCGATACCAGATCAAAAACAAGGCCAATCAACATGAAGTAGAAGGTCGTAACATGCCTCAGAGGTCTCATCGACCCTTTAATCGAGTGTGTATGGGACTGATTTGGCAAAAATCGCATGATTAGAGGATGCGAAACCTTAGCGGCCGATGGTTCGTTTTCTTGTGAATCGAAGCTCAAAATCCTCCAATCGATCGATATAAGAGGATCGATTACAGATTTTAGGAAGTTTAGGAGACATACCTGGTAAGCGGAGTTGAAATCAGAGTCTGATCGGAGCAAAAATTGATTATGTGAGAAGTTGTTTCAAGAGAGGTTTGAGCGCGAATTTTTGAAATTGTGAGGTTAACTTAAAGTCAATCCAGTTTATATATATCGGCCCGTACCGGGAGTGAGTCCCAGTTCCGACTTTTTTCCCTCTCCCGGTCCCAACTTCTCTCAACTCTGAGAGTTTGTCATAATTTACCCCTAAGTTTTAATGAAAAACTGATATCAAACCGTTAACTTTTGAAAAATTTCAATTCTCCCCCTCGACTTTTCAAAAAATTCATTTCTCCCCCTCAAGATTACAGAATGACAATTCTCCCCCTATACTTTTTGAATGGACAATTCTCCCCCTTAACTTTTCAAAAATCACTTTTCTCCCCTTCAACCTTTCAGAAAAAAAGTTTTCCCTCAAAAGTTTGGAGAACTTACCTCGATGACTTGGACTTTGGTGGGAACCCTTCAGAAAACATGTTAGTTGCCCGGAAAATGTAAACGAAACACAGAGACTAGTATAAACCAAATAAAGAAGCATGAAGAAGAGACAAATGTGCTTGAAACACCTAGACTGCACTAAGAGACAAATGTATCTTGTGTATATCCTAGTGGATATAGGATATGCGTGCGAGACAGTTAATTCTCAGTGAAGAGGGCAAGGGTGGATTAAACTTTTAAAATTAGCATACCGAGTTTGGACACTAGTTCGTTAAATCGTTTTTCGTCCAAGGCTTTGGTGAAAAGGTCTGCTAATTGATTTTCTGTACTTACGAAATAGAGTTCGATCGTACCTCGCTCAACATGATCTTTAATGAAGTGATAGTGCACGTCTATGTGTTCGGTCTTCGTATGCTGGACCGAATTGCTGGTAATGGCGATGTCACTTTTCGAGTCATAATAGATCGGATTACTGGAACCCGTAATCCTTCAGTTTTGTGTGCATCCATATCACTTGGGAACAGCAACTAGCCGCGACCACGTACTCCGCTTTCGCAGTGGATGTGGAGACACACATTTGCTTCTTGGAGGCCCGGCTAACCAACTTGTCTCCAAGGAATTGGATGTGACCCGTTGTACTCTTTCGGTCAAGCATACTTCTTGTGTGATCAGTATCCGAGAATGCCGTGAGTTCGAAACATGTATCCATATGGTACCAAATGCCAATATCAGCAGTACCTTTCAAATACCGTAAAATGCGTTTAACCGCTGAAAGATGTGACTCCTTCAGTTTGGATTGAAACCGGGCACACAGAAAGGTTGAGAACATAATATCCAGCCTACTCGCCGTCAAATACATAAAATAACCTATCATTCCTCTATAAGTACTAGTATTCACGTCCTTTCCGTCAGGATCGGCGTGTAACTTTGTTCCCGGTGACATGGGAGTCTTCATGGGTGTACAATTTTCCATCTGGAATTTCTGAAGAATATCCGCGATGTACCTAGATTGACTGATGATCCCGGTCGACAGTTGTTTAACTAGTAGACCGAGAAAGAAATTCATCTGGCCTATCATACTCATTTTAAAATGTGATTTCATGAGGACAGAGAAGTTATGACAGTATTTGGGGTTTGTGGAACCGAAGATAATGTCATCGACACAAGTTTGAATTAAAATGATGTCCTTACCTTCTCTCTTAATGAAGAGACTAGTGTCGATTTTACTTTTCGAGAAGCCTGCGTTTATGAGAAATGTAGACAGGGCATCATACCAAGCTCTTGGTGCTTGCTTCAGACCGTAAAGTGCCTTGTCAAGTAGGTAGACATGATTGGGATGAGAGGTACTTACGAAGTCGTCAGGTTGGGGGATGTACACCTCTTCCTTGAGTTTTCCATTGAGGAACGCTGTCTTCACGTCCATTTGGAAGACAGTGAAATTCTTGTGAGCGGCGTACGCGAGGAACATTCGAATGGCTTCTATACGTGCGACTGGTGGAAACGACTCTTCATAGTCGATTCTTTCTTGTTGTCTATAGCCTTTAGCTACCAACCTAGCCTTGTTACAAACAGCGATTCTGTTCTCGTCCTTCTTGTTCTTGAAGATCCATTTGGTGCCGATGACCATCTTTTTTTTCGGACGCGGGACCAGATGCCATACCTTGAGGTTCTCAAATTCGTTCAACTCCTCTTGCATGGCGATCACCCAGTCCGGGTCGTTCAAGGCTTCTTTGACTGATGAGGGTTCAACGTTGCTTAGGAAGATGGAGAAGAGGCACTCATTTCCCGTTGCCGCCCGTTTTTTGAGTGTTGCTCAGCAATGTCGGGGCGGTGTCTTCAGATTCCCCCGTGGCTCTAGTCTGAACTGGAGCTGAAGGATCACCAATGATCTGTTCAGTTTGATGTGCTCGAGTCCACTTCCTGGTGTGTGGTAGCGGGTCCGTTGACGGTTGAGAGTTATCGGGATTAACATATGACCTTGGAGGGAGGTCTTGAACCGCCTCTAGAGATGGAGTTGGATGCAAAGATATTACGGTCGCTGAGTGTTCAGGTACAGTGGTTGATAAAAAAGCTTTGGCCATGTCGGTTGGGGATACACTGTTACTTGATCCAGGGAGGATGGTGTTGATGGAACTACTGGGGATTCGGTCGGTGAACCCGTATTCGTGGAAGAAGACGGTGTCGACTCTATCGCTGGCATTGAGGGTGAGTCCTCCGACGATGTCGTATTAGAGGATGTTGAAGGACCAGTGATCTGCGAATATACCACAACAACTCCATCTACATTCAAAGTTTCATCATTAGATATCAGAGGGATATAAAAATCATTATTGAAATGCTCAAATAGTAGATCTAAATAAAAACGATGTGACTTCGACATATTGGATGAAGATGGATCTATTAGAGCGTGTGTGGTTTCCGATGGAGATTGATCGGACGCCAGCACTCCGGTTAGCACGGGTTCTGAACTAAGGTGTTCAGAAGCCAAATCGACCAATTCGTCGAAGGATACATTAATGCTTTCTATGACAGTCTTCGTCATCTTGTTGTAGACTTGAAATGCTTTGGATGAGGTCGAGTAGCCAATAAAGATCCCTTCGTCTTCCTTTGGATTGAACTTGCCGAGATCATCCTTGTCGTTCTTCACGAAGAACTTGCACCCGAATGCGTGAAAGTAGTTGATGTTGGGGGTGCGGTTGGTGATGAGCTTGTACGGCGTATTGTTGAAGCATTTGTTGACGATGGATCGGTTCTGAGTATAGCAAGTCGTGGAGACAGCTTCAGCCCAAAGGAACATTGGAAGCTTGTACTAGGTTAGCATAGTTCGTGCCACTTCTACCAAGGTGCGATTGCGACGTTCCACTATGCCGTTTTGTTGAGGAGTCCTTGCAGTGGAGAAGTTGTGTGAAATCCCAACCGATGTGAGATAATCACTCATAATGCGGGTTTTGAACTCGGTGCTGTTATCCATGCGAATTGATTTGACGGCCAGCTGCATGTTATTCTGGACACTCTTCAGGTGGTTGATGATCAACCCGAGAGTCTCATCCTTAGAATGGAGGAATTTGACCCATGTGTGTCTTGAGAAGTCGTCCACCATCACCAGTCCAAATTTCTTATGATTGATGCTTTGGACACGCATAGGACCGCAGAGATCCATGTGTATGAGCTCCAATACCATGGACGTGTTAGGAACCGCTTTCGGTTTGTGATTTGCCTTATTCATTTTACCCATCTCGCATGCGGAGCAGAGATGCTCTTTCTTGAACTTCAGTTCCGGCATTCCTTTCACTAGATTACCTAGCACCAGCTTATTGATGTTCTTGAAGTTAAGATGGGAAAGCCGTCGGTGCCACAGCCAATTCTGTTGGGTAGTGGCTTTAGACATGAGGCACACAACATTGTCGATCTTCAATGAGGCGAGGTTGATCGTGTACAGATTCGTTCGGCAAGTCCCAGCGAGGATCTCTGTTCCGTCTTCATTTCGAATACTACACCTTTTTGCCTTGAAGTTGACTTCAAGATTCTTGTCACAGAACTGCCAGATGCTAAAGAGGTTGTGTCCCGGACCTTTGACGTAGGACACCCGCTTGATGGTTAGGTTGTCATGGACTAGGTCGCCGTAGCCCATGATCGGGGCTACATTATCATTCCTGAAACGAACATCACCACAGTACTTCATCTTGAAGTTGGTGAGAAGCTCCCGTTTACCAGTCATGTGTTTGGAGCAACCGGAATCTAGAAACCACACATGACCGGGCTGCAAAACAAAGATTAAGGGGTCTTAGGTACCCATTTGTAAATGGGTCCTGATATGTTAGGTGCAACACCTTTTCTCGGATCCCGTTTAGTTTTGGGTTCTTTTCGAGATTTATTATGAAGTAAACGAGAATTAAAAATATGATACGTGCCAAACCAATCAAATGCATGTCTATTGTCCACAAAATCATTCAATCCAAACATAGAACAACAAACACAATCACGAGAAATTTGAATCAATTGCTGAACTGAAGTAAGTTTGAACGAAAATTGAAAAACATGTTCATCAGACTTATTAAAACCAAAATCATGATTGTCATTGTTCTTCCTAGAATTCGAAAACAAATTAAATGATTGTGTCGTCTCTTGGCGTAGTATGACTGTCGAACAGCTCCCCCACGACCCGTTTATTTTGAAATGACATTGAAGTTATTGTCAGAGGAACTGGAGTAGTATGACTGTCGTTTAGGCTTTTTACCGATTTTAGAGCGTTTCTTTGACCGACGTTTAGGTTTCGATTTCGAAGAGGTGGTTGTAAAAACGTGTTTGGAGTTCGAACATTCTTCTTTTTCAAAATTAACCGGTGTGGGCATTTTATCAAGAAGTTGAAGATGACTTACAAGCTTCGGGGCAAAGTCAATTTTTGAAATTTCTTCATCGTGACAAACCATAGAATTCATAAACTCAGAAAACCGTTGTGCAGAATCAAATGGATAATCATCATCCGAGTCAGATGAGGAACAATTAAAGTGTTAGAAGTGATCAGCCGCGAAAGGGTTGTCAAAATCAGATAAAAGATTCCAGCTTATAGAATCAGTTTGGATCTCTTTACCATTATTAGAAAAGCTTAAAACCTTTTCATCGGTGTCTAGAGACACGCCTAAGAAGGCTTTGCACTAGGAACTATCGGACTATGAAGTGGATGGTTCAACCGAGAATGTGTCAGGGATGCTATTTTTACTCGGAGTGTTTGCATTTACGTTTTTAGCAACCCTTTCCTTTAAAGTTTCTGCCGTCAAGGCGGACATATTAGACGTTAGTCTAGAAATCTCGGTTTTGAAGGCCGTTCTTTCAGATTCAGACAATGTCTCGGTTTTGTGATGTGTAAGCTCGTGAAAGGTAGATAAAAGAATGGTCCTTTCAAAGTCAAAAGTTGCGTTATCCCTTTCATGTGATTCTTCGAGTTGGAAAATAATGTTTTCCAATATCAGAGGTGGAACATATTGTTTAAACTCTTATTGATCATAAGATCCTACATCTGGTGTTGCCTCAACTGGAACAGGAGTTTCCGTAGCTTTGGCAAGAGAACAGATGTCGAAGTAATCATTCAATAGATAAGGGGTTTTGTTTTTCAAATAGGAAGCATTAAGTTTTTCAAATAGGAAGCATTAAGCTTTGGGGTTGATCATCTTCCGTATTAGGATTGACATTTTCTGTCTTTTCCCCTACTTTTGGTAGAGGAATACCGGTTTGTCGTTTAAGGGTTTCCTGCTCCTCATCCTTCGGAGACAATTTTGTCCATTTAATCTTGTACTCCGGGTATTGCTTATCTAGTCCCAAAAAGTTGAATTGATAAAGAGTGGGAACACGAGATACGATTTTGTTTAGGTAACATGGATTGTCATATCCTAGTCCCCAAAAGGCGTTGTAGTATTTGAATTCTTTCGGGTTGTTCAAATGAATGGTTTGGTTTGATTGACCTCGTTTATAAAGTTAGGATTCGAGGTCCTTAAGCTTGTTTATCAAGTCAGTATTTTCTTTTTGAACATTTGACCGAAAATTGACAATCTTAGTGTACTCCTCCTGAGACTTGTTTAACTTTTCTGTTAATTCAGATAATTGGGTCTCTATGGTTTATGCTCTTTTTGAAATGGCTGAGCATTCAAATTGATAGTTTTCTATAACACGCTTATGTTCATCCTTTTCAATCGCTAGCTTGCCTATGGTGTCATATTTGAGTTTGGCATCGTATTCTAGCTTAGTTATTAGGGCGTCTTTGGTTTTAATCTTTTGTTTAAAAGAGTCTAAGGTACGCACCATAACTTGCATCTGATCGATAACTTTATCATTATAGGAAGCACATACTTGACATTCGGCTTTCTCGTTAGAAGATTCATCTTCAGAGTCAGATTGTCATGGCTGAGTGCCAGTGTAGCACATGTAAGCTTTAGCCTCTTCCTCTTCATCTTCAGTCAGAACGAGCCAGTGATCGTCTTCTGCCATCAAAGCTTTACCAGCTTCTTTCTGCCTTGCCAACAACATCCTGTTCTTATAGTACTCAGTGTTGCGTACTACAGGTTTCCGACAGTCTCTAGCAAAGTGGCCATGCCTTCCGCAATTATAGCACTTTACTAGTTCGTCATCATCTTGCTCGTCAGACTTTCCTTCAGACTTCTTACCTTCATCACTCTTCTTTCGTCCTTCATCCGTCTTTCTCTTCCCTTCATACTTTTCTCTGTAGTCTTGGGGCTTTGTGTTAGTGGAGTACCGCTGGTTGTTGTTGTTAGATGGTTTCTTGAAGAACTTCTTCCTTGCGTACTCCCTGGTGAGTAAAGCGACATCTTTCTTGATTCCGTCCAGCTCGGGGTCGAAGTCACTTTCAACTTCATCATCCTCATGATCAGTCTCACTTTGAGGTTCGTCTCTATACGAGCTTCGTTTGGCGTGTTTGTCCTTCTTGTGAGAAATGAGAGCAAGAGGGTCTTCTTTAATCTTCTCATTAGCCTTCTGATCTCCCATGAGTTCGCGGACCTCATCTTCATCTTGTAACAGCATCTCGTAGATTCCGTGCAGCGGAACATTCTCTAAAATGTGATTGTGACGAACACGTGAGACAAATCCCTTCCATTCTGGCTGAAGGTTGTTCATCAACTTGATGTTATTCTCCGTGTTCGTCTTAGAGATGTTGTTCTTCTGGAGATCGTTGATGAGAGTGCATAATCTTTCGTATGTCTCTGTCAGTGATTCTCCTCTTCTGGCCTTGAAAGTTTCATATATATCGAGTAAGGCAGTTGGTAAGCTTCAGTTGATTCCCCACTCGACTGCCTTGCATGATTTTCGCCAGTTGATCCTACATCCCTTTAGCCGTGTCCTTCTGACTGTCAATGCTGCAGTAGATATTGTTCGAAAGGCTATAGATAAGGTATGTCTTAGCTAGTCGGTCTCCATCCACTTTCCTCTTTTCTGCAGCAGTCAGTTTGTCATATGGTTTGGCTATTCGTTGACCTGGAGGTCCACCTTCTTGCTCTAGGACTTCCATCGTTGGTGTAGGTACTGGCCCTTCAGTCAACAATCGTAGGATCTCGTCGTAGAGTGGCTTTGACTCGATGAAGCATATAAATTGGCCTTTCCATAAGTTATACTCCTCTCGATAGAGGATCGGTGGTTTGAGGTCGGATCCTATCGCTAGCGCGTCTTGGGTGTTTATTCTTAAGCACTTGAGTGATCGTAAGACTAGTTTGTATGATCCAAAGGTAAATGAGTGATCTAGCGCAAAGTTCCTACGGGGAGTAAGTGACCTAAAGTAATCCTAAGATCAAACTAGGTAGCTACGGGGAACTCAAGAGACTTAGGTGAAGTACCCACTAAGGATAAGGAAAGAAAGAAATTTGAAATAATAAAAACAAGAAAATAATTGACACAGTTGCAAAGATCCGGAACAGAGGAAGTCCGGAACCAGAATAAGTCCGGAACCGGGTTGAGTGCGGGACCAGAGAGTCCGGAACCCGGTACGAAACCGGAATGTCCGGAACCGGTCTAAATCCGGAACCGGAAAGGAACCGGAATGAGTTCTGGTAAAGAGTAAAACCCGGTGTACAAAACTGGAAGATCGAATCCGGGCCCGATGTGAGACTTCGGGAAACTCAGGGGAACCGGGACCTAAAAATTTTAAAGTCCCGTATTCAAACGAGAACGAGTAAACAGACGTACCTGGGTGTGCAAAAATCGTGATTTTGACGAGATTTCTTCGAGAGACCTTCTGTAAACAGTTTTAATACCACAAAAACAACCAAAGAAACCCAAACAACGAACCAAATCGAATCTATACCCACTTTTGAGCAAAAATCAAGAAATTTTGTAGAACATAGACTTTCTAGCCCATAACTTCAAATTTTCAAAATTGATGATTGAAAACCTTATCAAAGTGATTCGAGAATTAATGAAAACTCTAGAAACACAAAACCAACAAATCCTTTAACACCGATTTTGATATTAACACAAAAATCAAAACTTTAAAGATTAAGCTTTTTCAAGAAACAGTCGACAACACTGGAATGACTCAAAATAAAGATTTTATCTTTGGATCTTTCGTCTTTTTGCTCTGATACCAATTGTGGATCCCAGATATCAAGTGCAATTGATTGAATCAACACAACATTTATCAATATGTCATAAATCTCACTTGTATTGAACGCAGAAAGCTTAAGAGCACAATAGCCATACAAAAGGTAATTAGCAATATGAAAAAGTCATTAAACCCTAATCTAGGCTAAACAATAGTATTTATATCCCCTAAGGGATAGTTACAAGAAATGTCAGAAACGGTCCCCGAACTTCTATTCAACTAGCTTATAAGACCTAACAGCGGGCAGAACTAAGGCGGTGCATATGCGGATGAGGCGGGCCCTTCTGAGCCACAAACGGCTCGTTGGGTAAGGAGACGGCAGCCGGGTGGTGCATCATCATCCCGACGAAGGAACCGCGATGACTGAAGACGGTTTGTTTTCGGATTTGTTTTGATTTGCTAGTTTTGGATATTTTTTCTTGTTTTGATGGATGACTGTAGTTAATTCGCACAATTTTTGTTGGATGACTGTAATCAACTTTTTATGCACATTGGGGACAATGTGTAACTTAGGTTTGGGGTTGGAAGTCATTGGTATCATTTTGTGATCTCTTGTATCTTACAAAATGATTGAGTTGCTGTTAGGACCGAAATGTTTTTCTGATTTACCTTCGGTAGTAAGTAGAGCACCCGGTTTTGAGGAATGAATATGTAAGGGATAATATAGCATTGAGGGAGACTTGAAGGACAGTATGAATTAGGAACATTAGTGGAGACCATCCGTGATACGTTGAGCCATCATAGCTTCGATTCCGAGGGACTAAATGCATTAATTCGATACACTTTTCTTTAATTCCTTGTTGTGGTTATAGTTGATCTCACTATAAGTTGCATCAATTAGCAAAGATTTCCTTAGGAATATCTAGTGACGCTCGCATCTTATCTATGTATGGACCTTGAGAGATGATTCCAGGCAATGTGAGTATAGAGAGATTTTATCTTGCGCACCCTTCTTTTTGAGTGTCCCTTAGCCATTTTGCAGCCAAACACTAATTCTTCGATTCTGAACCCAGTTATTAAACCCTAACCTTAGAGTAGCCTATCTTTTTCCGAACAAGTGCCGGTTACGAAAGACGGGGTGGGATTTTGAACCGAAAAGGGGAGGGACAGAGAAAAGTGCATCACAGTGGGATAAGAGAAGATAAACATGACCAAAAGGGTCAAACTTGAAAAAAAAAACAAAAAAAAAACAGAATATTTGAGTGGCAGTCATAGAGAAATAAGGCCATTAGGCCAATTCACTGCGGAAAAAAAAGAATTCAGTTGAGTCGAAGGAAAATAATGTTGATAAACTCAACCAAGGGAATGTGGGTGAAGACATAGTAAAAAAGGAAAGAGATAAGGGAAATGAGAACCGTTGGTTCGTACACTGACACTTTGAGGACTTTTGATCTACTATACCTTTCGTTTCATAGCCAATAGCCTAGCCCCATTACAACCCTTGTAAAGACCTGGATGATCTTTTGGAAAGTATAAGGGGATAGACGAGAGCTGCACTAATAGTTCTAGTCTTGCTAGTTGGTATCATCCGAGATTGTTTCTTTGGACATTGGTGCGTCTTTCTAGCTAAGTTGTCATGCTTTTATCTTGAGAATCATTGCACATAACTTCCAAATGTATGACAACATGTGTGACAGCCTAGGATTCGAGTGATTTGAGAATCCAGTGAGGTAGGGTCAAAGCGAAATCCTCCCTAAGCATGCATAATTTGATGTCTAACTAAATGTGGTGTAGTTCCTATCATTTTAATTATCAAAAAGCTAGTGTTTCAAATTGTAACATCTCGAAATTTCGTTATATTATGTTTTAATATAAATGAAGTTGTTTGGTATTTGAGTTGTAAGTTTGGGCTATCTTTGAAAGTTATAACTCAAGATGGGTTTAAAAGCATGAGAAATCAAAGTTGAAGCTAATCTTGACATTATGAAATTAAGAAGGTGTGTTTGGTCATTTATTGAAAGTATGTATGGATAAAGGGGCTGAGATTTAGAAATATCTCATTTGTTTTGTTGAGGTCGGTTTAGAGAGAAAGAAAGAAGAGAGAAAGAAGAGAAGGAAGAAAATCAAGCTTTGGTCTTCAAAATTGGTAAGAAATTCACCATGGATTGAGACAAAACTAGTTGTAAATGCTTAGTTGTGAACAGATTTATTTGTTGTTTAGGTTTCAGAATCATTGTCAGCAGATTGGAACTTAAGATTGTGCATAAAGTGGGGTTATCTTCTTTAAAGGTGAGTTCATCCTATTTGATGTTATGAACTATAAAATTGGATGATTTTGGTGTTGTTTTAGTATCTGTATGCTTTACAACTGTTATAATGATATGGGTCGAACTAAGAATGGAATTATTGGGACTGATTGATGGTAAAATGGACGAACAACCGTAGTTTTCGGATAGAATGAGGTATCCGGAAACCCGTGTGCGAAAGTATCCGGACGAGGCAAAGATATCCGGTAAGTATTGTTTATTTCGTAGTTTCCGGATGAACTAGATACCGGATAGTATCCGGATTACCTTGGTTTCCGGATATTGTCCGGATTGATTATATTGTCCAGAAAGTTATGTTATCCAGATTAATTATGTATCCGGTAAGTTTGAGATATCCTGATAAGATATGTTGTCCGGAAAGTGTGGACGTCCGGATAGCTATGGTGTCCGGAAACTTCTAATGTCTGGATGAAACAATTGAGGATGAGGACACGATAGGTTATTTAATATTCTTAGAATTGAGAATATGATACGAGAGTGGCGTGATATGTTGTTATGTATATACGTTAATAAAGTGTAATGGATCCGTAAACACTAGTTGTATTGGATAACGTAGGATGGGCAAAGTATAATTGCTATTCCTGTTTATAGTGGAATGTAATGAATATGCAAAGTAGAATTGCTATTCATGTTAAAAAGATGGAATAGGCAAAGTACAATTGCTATTCACATTGATTGATTGAATAGACAAAGTATAATTGTTATTCATGTTGAAATGATTGAATAGGCAAAGTAGAATTTCTATTCATATAGAAATGATTGAATATGTAAAGTATAATTGCTATTCATGTTGAATGATTGAATAGGTAAAGTAGAATTACTATTCATGTTACAATAATAGAATATGCAAAGTATAATTGCTATTCTTGTTGAAAGGAGGAATAGGCGAGGTATGATTGCTATTCCCGTGTATCCTTGAAAAGGAGGAATAGGCGAGGTATAATTGCTATTCCCGTGTATCCTTGGAAATGATTGAATAGGCAAAGTACAATTGCTATTCACATTGAATGATTGAATAGACAAAGTATAATTGTTATTCATGTTGAAATGATTGAATAGGCAAGGTAGAATTGCTACTCATATAGAAATGATTGAATAGGCAAAGTAGAATTGTTATTCATATAGAAATGATTGAATAGGTAAAGTAGAATTGCTATTCATGTTGAAATGATTGAATAGGCAAAGTAGAATTGCTATTCATATAGAAATGATTGAATAGGTAAAGTAGAATTGTTATTCATGTTGAATGATTGAATAGGCAAGGTAGAATTTGCTATTCAGATTGACAGTAGTGAATAGGCAAAGTATAGTTGCTATTCGTAATTGAGATGAGGAAACATGAATTAGATGAAGTGTAAGTGTTGTTTGGAGGATTTGAAATAGGCAATATATATATAAGTGTTGTTTCTGTATCTATTTCAAGAAGAAGGTATGGCGTTTGAATGTAAGTCTGTAAGATTGATTGATAAACTAGAATCCGTGAGGATTCGTAGTAGGTTATCGAATATGGTGATATGACTTTATGAATGGTAGTTATACTCATGGGATTGAGTATGGTTCTGTCATTATGAGACTAGTATGAGTATGGTATAAGAATGGTGATAAATCAGGTTTGATTATCTAAGTTTCCAATGCTGTTAATATTTTAATTTGAAATTGGATGTTATCACTAGGCGTAAGCCTAATCGTTTCAAATTAACTTTTCATACCAGGTACTAGCTCGGGGAAAGTAAAGGGAAGAGGGACGAGTGCTTTTGGGTATTCAACTTGTTGATGTTAAGAAGAGAAGTTAGTTGATATGAGGATGTTTTGATGAATGACTTAGACAACCAGTTTAATCTTTTCATAGTTGACAAGATTATATTAATAGGTTGTTTTGGAGAATTCGAATTGTATGTATTAAACCTCATAGTTAATTATCTACTTATATATGAAAGTTGGATGATTCTATAGTTAACCTTGCTAAACTTAAGGGTTTAAATTGGCCCTGATTTTTGGGTGTTACACAAATTGTTAATAATTCGTCCTAAATTGTTAATTATTTTGTTGACTGAGATGTTCAGAGATCTTAAATGACACTGGTGACTACCCAATTATGTGAATTCTGGTAAGATCTGGGTTGCTTATTTTTCTGTCTCTATTTTGCTTGAGGACAAGCAACGCTTGGATCCGCCCCAAGATCTGCTCCAATTTAATTGGCAGTGCCCCGTGCGGATGCCCACACCAGTCAATCCGCTCTGGCGCTTGCCCCGACGTCCAGTTTGTTTAAAACTTTCCTGCAGCTAGGTTTTTAGACATTTTCACTTTCAAACGAAGATGGCTGGCCAAGGGGCGATTTTGGAGAGAAAAACAGAGATTTTTTAGAGGATTAACATGAAGGGAACGGATCGAAGACGAACAAGTACGTAAGAGTGGAGGAATTCTTTTCTAGTACCCCCAACATGAGCTAAACCACATGTTGGGGGGTTGGATGATGGTTGGGTCATAGACCATGGATTTTGAGTAACTTATGCTTTGGTTTTTGATAGATGAACAAAGCATTTGAATTTAAGCTTACTGCGTTTGATAACTTGATCAATTGTTAAATGATTTCAGTAATTTTGGGTTTGTTTGAGAAAAGTTCTAGATTTAGGTCGAATTCATTTGCCACCGGTAGGAATTGGATGGAGATATACCAATTCTTTCGGTGTTGTTGGATTAATCTCATTTTCTTAACATAAATCATTTGTAAGATCGAAAGATAAACAGTTCTTTAAGTTAATTTCATTGTAGCTCGAATGAGTACAATGATGTCGAGTTTATGCAATTCATTGATCATTGAAGCCATTTATAAGTCACTTAGATTTCTTGATGATTGATCCATTCAAATTCCAACCCTCCATCTTCTCTCTTTTCAAATCCATTTAACCAAACTTGTCTTACGTTTTCGTATGTTTTAATATTCTAGTTTTTCAAAATTCAAATCAAACCAATTTCGATCGTTCAGTTAATAATGAATACAATCATTATGGTACTTAACCCCTTGTTCCTTTGGGTCGATACTCGTACTTCCGTACGTATTACATGATACGACACCGTACATTTGCGGTCAGTCGAAGTGGGGTGTAAAGCCGCCTATCAAGTGTAGAAGGGGAAAATCATTCTGAATCTGAAGCAGATGTGAGCTCTGACACTTAAGTAGACAGTGATTCTGATGACACAAGTAGTCAAAATGATGACAATTCTAATGATGATTCAGATGATGATAATAATGACATTCCACCACATATTATATATTGGTGTACATCTAGATATCTAGTAAGGCAAGTAAAGAAGATTTTGATGCTAATGATTGACACCAAGAGCGTTCAGACACTGGAGAACACATGCAAAAGTCAAGCCCATAGTCACAAAAGAAAACATGATGACCAAGACGATCCTGATCACCATGAGGGGAGATGAAAAGCCTGTAAGTGACCAAGGCTTCTAGATCAGGTGTGCCTGGAAATCAAGAAGATGTGTTATATTGTAAATCCTGATATAGAACCAATGGTTGAAAAGCCTGAGGTGTTTGATGTTGATCTGAAAGACATTGACAACATGTTTGTGGAGATGATTTACATTGATTCTGATTCTGAAGAAACTGGGGTTGAGAAAGACTTTTGGAAAGTTAAAGAAGAGTTGGAGGAAATTATGTCCGGATTTGATTCAGGTGATGACTTCAATTTGTCTTGTGAAGTTGGGGTTCAACATGAAACAGAGGTACATGAGCAACTTGGACTGAGATTGATAATTCTATTCCTACAATTCAATCTGAACCAACTCGGCCCGAACCAGAACAAGCTGCTAGAACTTCAAATGCTACAATGCCTGATCTACTCAATCACAAAATGAATAAGCTGCTAGAACTTCAAAAGCTCGTGTTTTTTATTTGGTACAACAAAATCTGAAATGTTACTTGATTGTTTTTGCTTTTATCTTCAAAATAATAGGAAAGAGTATGGGGAATTTAGTTTGCAGCAATTTCACTTTGCTAATAGATTTTGAAGTTGTAGAGGTATTTGGGTTTTCTATGTTGAGTAAGAATCTATTTCATGAAATAGAAGCAACTGAAAGTGGGTATGCTCCTTTACTTTTGTAGTTTTCTTTATTGGCATAAAAAAATGTACTTAACGTCTCCATTACCCTAGAAAACTTTGTGCATAGTATTGGTGGGTATATTTGACACTCGAAGACAATTAACTACCATTTGATAACTAGAACACCCGATAATAAAATTGAACATTAAAATTTTATGAGTTTTTATAGCCTATGTGCTTTCGTTTTTTTATGTATATATATTCTTATCATGCCATATTTCATTTAGCTTGTGTTTTCGTTTCTCTTTTTGTGCTTTTTTACGGAGGTGGGAGATTGGTTGTTTTAGGAAAAATATGTTTGCAACTATTACATAATAATAGGTATTTGTTCAATTTGTATCTCTTCTTAATAAACGTTGACTTAAAGTTGAATTGAAATGTTTATTCCACCTATCTTTTATTTTTATTTCAGTCAAAGGTTCTTAGAATCGAAACTCCATCTTATTGATACAAGCATGCATAATTTGCCTCATTTGATAGTATCTTGACATCATAACTAATTTGTAAGGATGAAATTATGTTAATTTTGTTTTATAACTAGCTAGCAACTATCGATTAAATATTCAAGGAGCATCAAGTACGTACCATAAGGGTGGGTAGTGCAACTATAACTCTCACTACAAAAAAAATGAGAATTACCGACGGCCAAATCCGTCGGTAATCCGTCGGTAAACGACAAAATCCGTCGGTAATCCGTCGGTAATCGTCGTCGGAAATAACCTGGTCGGTAATTGATTTACCGACGGATTACCGACGGAATTTACCGACGGAATTTACCGACGGATTACCGACGGCTCTCTTTACCGACGGATTACCGACGGATCACCGACGCCACCATATACCGACGGATTACCGACGGTTATACTTTACCGACGGATTACCGACGGCAATATTTACCGACGGATTACCGACGGTCCTCTTTACCAACGGATTACCGACGGATTTGCCGTCGGTAAAATTATATAAATTAAATCAATTTAAATATTAAATTATATTATTAAAAATTTACCGACGGCAAATCCGTCGGTAATCCGTCGGTAATGTTTATTTTAATTTAAAAAAAATTAAAAATACAGAATAAACTGTACAAAAAACCTGTATTTAATAGAATAATTAAAAATAAATGTCGGTAATTCCTGGGCAAAAACCATTACAAAATACTATTGTATTTAATAAATATCATATCCGTAAACAAATTTCAATTTTATCCCATCGTCCGTCCAACAATGGCAGCCCAAACTAAATGAATCAAATTACACAACTCTATATAACAAAGTTTGCTATCTCTTCTATCTATCAAGTGGAAGCAGGCAACTAGATTGAAGCGACCAGATGCAAAAAATAGACTTAAACACAAGAATATACTTGGGATGTCGCCAAGCAGAGCAGTAAATGGTTGCCATAGCCCACGAGAATTCTCAGCTCTAACTTGGATTGCTCTCAGCTTCGAAGCTGCAACCATCTTCATGGCCTTTGTAATCTTCTGAATATTCTTAACACTCTTCATACGGTTTCTAACTGCCAAAACAATATTTAGCACCATGAACAGTGAAGAAAATAACTAAAAATAACAAAAAGGACAGCTACTTTGAAACATTTATATAGTCGTATCTGGGCATCTTGATATTAGGTGGACAGCTTGCTTTAAACTCACCAACCATCTAGGAGATTCAGGAATGAAGAAAATCCTAGAAGCTGTAGTAGACATGGAATTGTTCCTGCAAGGACAGCTACAGCTTAAAATGGCTTGTGAATTTGAAGAGATAAAATAATTGAAGAAATATACCGATGAGAGCTAGTGTGCGCCAACGAATACAAGTTCTAATCACCCACATTACAGATACTCCTATACATATCATCATTGTTTTAAAGACAAATAGATGCCATCTAATGAACCTGTTTATAATGCAAATTATGCAATAGGATGCTGGCTTATATGTTACTAACTGTTACTGGCTTATATGTTACTAACTGTTGTTAATCTATTTCACTTCTGAAGATAAATTTGTAATACATATTTTAAAGGCGCTTTATAAATTAAGGAGATGGGTTTGTGTTATTTCTTTTGCATATCTAGTAGAGAAAATTGCCATGGATAGGAGCTAGACCTCTGGAAATAAAAATAAACTAAAAAAGAGATTTGGTGTGCTTTATGTGCATCATGTAAGATAAAGTCTCTTGCATCGCATGCCAAGCTTTTGTGTCAATATATTGAATTTTTAAGATATGGATACAAATAGGAGAAAAGACACTTAAGACAGACCTCTGGATTCCATGAATTTGCATATTGAATTGTTGAGTTAAGAAATATGTGCTTATGTGCTTGGGAACTTGTGTTGGACACATGTCCTGTGTGCCTCATACTACTAATAATTGAACCATACCAAGCATTATTGAACCATCTATATGGTATATGATGAATTCACAAATTACATGTTTTCATATGCATGATAAGATCATAGTTAATTCTTGAAGTTTTATTTATTTGTTCATTTTGGCCATAGATACTAGTGTATGGCTGTATGCTATTCATGTCCCTAAGCTCTTATTTATTTTACACAGATAACTAATGCTTTTGCATATCGATAATCATCTTCATCTTGTTTCTTTTTCGAATTGGATTTGTGAGCGAAGTAGAAGTAGTGATCATTTTAGTACTTCGAAGTGGTGGATTTGTTGTTTTGAGATCTAAAAGGGCTTTGCGTCTTAGATCGGATGCTATTTAACTATGTAGCTTTTTTGCTTGATTTGACATTTGAAATAACTTTTTCGTGTTTTGCTGCTTCAAATTTGATCTGGATCGACATTTTAAACTACTGAAATTTACACTCAGGTTGTTTGTGTCAATTTCCTTGTTTTCTAAACTGAAAATTGGTTGATTGTATCGTAGTGTTTTTTTTTTAATTTTAATTTGACCTGCTTTGAATCTTATGCTTGGATCAAAATCTATTTATGTCAAAGCTATTAGGCTGAAGATTTGACACATAATTATTAATGCTCGTTTATATGTTACTTCCTGAGTTGTAACTTGTAAGGTGTTCTAATATCTTGATTCAGCATAGCTAATTTAACCAATGCTTTTAGTAGATATCTAATTTAAGTATTTAACCAATGCTAACCACCCCAACAAACAGAACATTTCAGAAATCCCCATGGTCTACATCAGATCAAATCAAACAGTGAGAGAACTGAAGAACAAGTAAATGAAACCTGCAAGTTACAGGTAACAAGACATAGAATGAAATTACTCTTCTCCGTCCAAATTGATCAGGAACCAAAAATGCATCATGAAACTGAGTACTGAAATATATATATATATGTGTATATATATATATATACACATACATACTAAGATACACATTAATAGATGGATACACAGGTTGGATATATATGTGTATATATGTTTCGGGTTTTACCTCTTTCAGAAATATTTTTTACATATTAACACAAAATCAATCACGAAATCATTAGAAATATTTTTTACATATTAACACGAAATCAATCACGCTGACAAATATGAACATTGCATTACAAATATTGGGGGTTTCGGGTTTTACCTCTTTCAGTCGTGGGACGGAGATAGTGGTTCCTCTCGATGGCGACGGTAGACTGGTGGTGGTGGCTCGTGGTGGTGACAACGGCGATGGAGACCGGTGGTGGTGGCTTGTGGTGGTGACAATGGCGATGGAGACAATGGCGATGGAGACCGGTGGTGGTGGCTCATGGTGACGACAACGACGATTTCTCGGAGGAAGCGACGTCGATCGGTGGTGGCTCAGTGTGGCTGCTGAGTTCTCGATTGTGGAAAATATTTGGAAGAGTGGTGGTGGTGGTGGCTGCTTAGTTTAGGGTTAACAAATATTTTTTTGTTGAGTTTTAACCTAGTCAAATAGTCAATAGGGGTGGGAAGAACCAAAATTTTGGAAGAGTGGGAACCAAAATTTGGGTGGGAAGGGTTTGGCGGGTGACCAAAATTTGGTTAAGTATTCTAAATTAGTATGATTTTTTAGTTTATTAAATTGTTATCTATTATAATTAAATTAATGCAAGTTAGTAAATATTACAAGTTAGTACAACTTTTTTAGAGGGTGTTTGGATGTGTGTTTTAAAAGTGTTTATTGACTTATTGGCTTTTCAAGAAGCCAATAAGTTAAAAATAGTGTTTGGTAAAATGAAAAGCACTTTTCAAAATGCTTTTTGATAAACTACAAAAAGTCATTTTTCAAAAGTCAAAATCCTGACTTTTTGATCCCAAAAGCGCTTTTTGATTCAAAAAGCCATTTTTGTTAACTAAAAAAAACCAAACACTTTTTAAAAAAATAACTTATTGATTTATTGGCTTTTTCGACCACAAAAGCTAATCCAAACACTTTTTTAAAAACTCATTTTCCCACCACCATAAGTCAATAAGCACTTTTGGGACTAAAAAACACTCCCAAACACCCCCTTAATTAAATTAAACTGTTAACTAAATAGAAAAAAATGAAAACGGTCAACGTAAAGGTTATATTTTTTAAGATAAAATAACAACCAACCCATCTCTAGCTTCCTCAAAACCGTAAAATAAAATCGAGAAAGACAATCAACAAAATAAGGAACCGATTAAAGTCGTATGATGGATAGTATGCAAGAGTTCCGGTCGTTTTAAGTCTAGTAAGAGTCGGAGGATCATCGAGTTCATCAACATCGAGTTGTTCTTCAGGGTCGATCTCGTCGTCGTCGTAATGTGATACATGTGCATATACACAACATACATGTATATACATACAAACACTCGTACATATATACACAAATACAAACATACATATGTATATAGATAGTATACACATGACATACAAACATATATGTATTGTTATACATACATGTACATATACTATCATACATGTAGATATACATACACACATATACATCCACACACACATACATGTATATACATACAAACATTCATACATATATACATATATATACACACCCACATATGTATATACATACATACAAACATTCATACATATACATGTATGCACGTATACAAACATGCATATACTATATACGTATGTACTTTATAGGTATAAGCAATAACATATGTATACACACATACATACATATATACACACACACACATACAAACAGACATACACATATAGACATACACATGACATATATACAAACTTACATACACATATAGCTAGACATGTATGACATATACAAACATATGTATGTATAGTATGTACTGTATACATATAAGCAACTACATGTGCATATACACAACATACATGTATATACATACAAATTCGACACTCATACATATATACATAAATACAAGCATACATAAACATATATCTATATCTTTATGGACTTGAGTGACTCTTAATGAACTTGATCGGGCCTTAATGGATTCCAAGTACTCTTTATGAACTATAATGGTCCTTGACGAATCATATTTGACTTAGTGGTTGTTAATGCACTGTATAGACCTTTATGGACTTCAGTGACACTTAATGAACTTGATCGGGCCTTGATAGACTCCAAGTACTCTTAATGACATATATACAAACTTACATACACATATATCTATATTAAATAAAAAAATATATGTTTTGACTAATTGGTGGTTAATGAATCTTATTTGGGCCTTTTTCCATTAAGTCCAGTTAGATCACGGGTATTTTAGTCATTTGTGCATTTTTGTTGGGTTAATTTTTGCCACCACATGGCTAAATATGAATTTTTAATTCGTTGGACCTAGATTTACGATGACTAAATGCCCTGTAGATTGTGGTAATTACCGACGGATTATTTTTATTTTTTTAATTAAATAATCCGTCGGTAATCCGTCGGTAATTACCGACGGATTATTTAATTTTTATTTTTTAATTTTTAAATTAAATAATCCGTCGGTAATCCGTCAGTAATTACCGACGGATTACCGACGGATTATTTAATTTTTATTTTTAATTTTTTAATTAAATAATCCGTCGGTAATCCGTCGGTAATTACCGACGGATTACCGACGGATATTTATTTATTTATTTTTTTAATTTTTTTAAATGAAATCCGTCGGTAATCCGTCGGTAATTACCGACGGATATTTATTTATTAATTTTTTAATTTTTTTTAATGAAATCCGTCGGTAATTACCGACGGTTTGTATCCGTCGATAATTTTCGTCGGAAATTTGAATTTTTCTAGTAGTGTCTATATGCAACTTAATATTTTATTATTGATCACATATTACATACACACAACATGACATTAAAATAAAAATATACACATGAGTTGCTTTGTATAGTAGAAATAGGACAACAACATAAGTTTCCCTCAAGGTCCTTTATTTAGAAAAGCAATACCACGTACTTCGCCAACAGCAAGCATATATGCATGTCGGCATTATGTATAAAACAGCAGCGCTCGCTATTCGGGAGACGCACGTTGAACAAAGACACCAAGAGCGTTGATGTAATCCCCATGAGATCCAAAGAATCCGATCACCTTACCATGATCAGACACCGGCACTGAGAAACTCTTGCCTCCAGTTTTGCCATATGGGCCATGGGTTACGTCGTTGTTGGTACCAATAGACAAGGACGTAATCCCTGTAGTATCTTCATAAGTTCCAGCAATCAGGGTGATTTCCTCATCATCCCCAAGGGAAAACTGAATTAAAATACATCCATCATAAATATAATTAATGCTATATATATAGTATATATATATATATATATATATAAGAAGAAATATTTCATATACAAATGCATACGTAATTAATTAATTACCTGATGATCTACGCCACCACTGCCACCATATCTGGGAGAGACTATTTGGTCACCGTTTCTATCCTTATAAGTGAGCGTGATGGAACGTACACGGTCTTGATCGGCGGCGATGCGGATGTTGGAAAACCTACTATGATCATCTAGTTGGAACCTTTGCCGGGTAATTCCTCCATCTATAAGTCCCCATGGTCCAAACTCCTCGATATCCTGTGCATATATAAGCATTCAAAATACAGGATAAGAAAAAGTGAGTGAAGTTGTACATGTTGGCAATAAACAAAATAACTACCAATTTACTGAATAAAGATAGCTTCACCTGTAATGAAGGAACAGTGGATAACGCGGGGGGAGCCTGCCGTAGTTGGGTTCATTAGGTCATACATAAAATAACAATAACAATTCAAAAAAAAATATAATAACTAAACCTAAGACTTGACCAATTTACGGAATAAGGATAGCCTCACCTGTAATGAACGAACTACAGATAACGATAACGCCGGGGAAGCCTGCCGTAGTTGGGTTCATTAGGTCATACATAAAATAACAATAACAATTCAAAAAAAAAATATAATAACTAAACCTAAGCCTTGACCAATTTACGGAATAAGGATAGCTTCACCTGTAATGAACGAACAACAGATAACGATAACGCCGGGGAAGCCTGCCGTAGTTGGGTTCATTAGGTCATACATAAAATAACAATAAAAATTCGAAGTGGTGCTGGTGCTGATCCTGATCTTTGATTAGCGTGACAAGTTATAGTTATAGTTATAGTTATGGTTTCATTGTTGTCATGTATGTGCAGGTTGGGGGAGGGGGAGGGGGGCGGTGGGGCGCTATTTCCCATGTTATTAGTGCTGGTGCTGGTGCTGGTGCTGGTGCTGGTGCTGGTGCTGGTGCTGGTGCTTCTGTTAGTGCTGGTATTAGCGTGATAAGTTATAGTTATGGTTCCATTGTTGTCATGTATGTGCAGGTTGGGGGAGGGGGAGGGGGGCGGTGGGGGGCTATTTCCCATGTTAACAATGAGAGAAAAGTTTGTTAAGGAAGTTATGTTTGTACATCTTAACCCCAATCCTTGCAAGTTTATTTTATAGAAGAAATATACCTGTAGGTGATGTGCTGCTTTAATTATTTTTTTCTTTTACAACATACAGTTGAATAATTAATTCATATAATCCAAACATGGGATTAATGCTCACAACCAATCCCTGCAGAATGCTAAAGAGCTGGTTATGTTGTTAGAGAAATTATTTGTGGATGCAGAAATTTCTATGAACCATCAATTAAATGAATAAGACGTATGCTTTTATTTTATTGATGACATAAGCATCCCTCTAGTAATGGTCTACGTACCTAACATTGATATTTTTGAAACAACTAAATATCCTTTGCTTTTGCATTCTTACAATGGATGTATATGGATGTATATGTATAAACTGGTATAATTTTAGCGCAAAAACTAAAAGTTAGTCATTAATTCTCACGGTAAAAAAAAGTTTTCCCAGATCAATGTAGTTTAATGACTATCATTTGTAACGATTGTCTTTTTCCAACTAATGATATAAATTTATATGTTTAGTGACTAGAAAAGATATGAAGTTAAAAAGATTAGTAACCAAAAAATTATGGTCACTAAAATGTAAGTATTAGGTGTTGTTTGGTTCACAAAATGTTTTTTTGATGGAATGGAATTTGTCAAAGAAATTTGACTTTGAAGAAATTGAAATGAAATGTTTTCACCTTTCACTACATGTTTGGTTGACAAACATTGGGAATATAATCTATTAATGAATTGTTATATGTCTTTTTTGTTCACTTAATATAGCTTTGAAATTATTATGAAATATTAACAAATGACCAAAATGCCTTTTTTGAAAATTTTAATTTCTATAAAACTAAAAATACTTTGAAAAAGTAAAATAATTAAAATAATTAAATAATTAAAATAACTAATAAATAAAATAAATAAACAAAATAAAATAAAATATAAAATAAATACGATATTAAGTATTTAAAAAATAAATAAATTATACCTCAAAAAAATAAAATAAATAAATTATACCTCAAAAAATAAAAAATAAAATATTGGATTAAATTAAATAAAAAACAAAACAAAATAAAAAAAACAAAAGTATCAAATTTAACTAATTAAATTTATTAAATTAAATTATATTTGTTTTAAATGGTATATTTGGGAATTTAAAAATACAAGATTTACATTCCATTAAAATACAAGATATTGTGGAGAAATGTTGTGAGTTCCATTTTTAACCAAGGCAACGATTCATATAATGTGTAGATAGTTAGCAAGAAGAGATAATATAATCAAAGTGGTGTATTATTCATGTGGAAGAACTATCCTAGAGAGAGAATGGTTCTCTCTCTAGAACACACACTTACACACTCTGGAGGCTACATTGCAAATGACTACTTTCTAAACCCTAATTACACACACATATTCTATAAATACCTCCTTGTTACATAGTTAAGCCCAAACCCTTATAACATAACCCAAGCCCATATTACTATTAGTACATTTTTACAAAACTATCTTATAATTAGGACATTTTATGTCCTAACAAATGTTAAATTTCTTTATCTATGGAAGTCAAAGGATTCGTCCATCAAAAAGATTAAACCAAACAAGGTTATGGAATCTAGGTTATGGAATCTGGTCAATGGAATTCAACATTTCAATTCCATCAGATTTCATCACATTCTGCCAATCAAATGCCACCTAAGTGATAAAGAAAATGTGAACATAAACGAACGAGCTTAAATGAACATAAAGAAAACCCAAGTGAACAAAAAACAACCACCTAACTCATCATTTCGTTCCTAAAAAATACTTTAACAAACAAACATAAATGAACAAACTTGCTTGGACCTAATTATGTTGGTCCCGAAGGGTTATACAAGTTTGTAGAAATGGGGGGGGGGGGGGGGGTGAATACAAACACTAAGATTTACTTTTCTAAATTGTTTATTGATAAATCATTAACAATTTATAGCTTGTTGCGGAAACAAGATAAAGGATAAACCTAAATCTAAACAAGTTGGAACACTAAGTTTCTTGCACTAAGAAAGAGAAGGAAATTACTAATAATAACCTATCTCAAGATAAAAAGGATGAACTTGTCCAGAGTTAGCAAGTTACTTCAAATGAAGTGAGTTCTTTTTCTTATATATTGCATGCATTTAATGCATGGCAGTTTATACTTTACACGTGGCAGCAGCTCATTGGTTGTACGTCATTGACCTTTGTTGACAACCTTTGTAGCCGCATGTTTGAACAGTGTAGTATTGGAGTGGTTGTACGATTTCAGACAATAAGGAGATTCTTTTTCTGACATATCGTACGGTGTCGTGCAAGGGTGGTTAAGACAAAAGTACTTTGTACGGAGGACTTCATGATCAGCTTTTCGTTGATTCAGCGATCTATCATTCTATATCAGCGAATGATAGAGTTCAGCGATAGCTAAAGTCTTGTACTTGAATTGTCTTCAGAGATCATAAGTAAACAACTAACTTATCAGCGATCACCATAAGGACTGAACAGACTCAGAGCATTATGGTGAACAGTGTTCGCTGAATGTTTAATCTAAAGAGCGAGAGTTCCTATCAGCGGTACTGTAAGATCTTAGTACTTATCAGCGATAGTGAAACTCTGATCATATTGTTTACTTACAATTTTCACTAAGTATAAAAGAGAGGGTCATTATCAAATCACTGAGGGTTTGGATCAACAATCTCCCCCTATTTGATTATGACATAGCAACAAAGAAAATTGCTATTTAATGAAAACATAAGGATACAAAGAACTCATAAAATATTTGTCCGTTTTACTGTTTTCTGGGATCTTTTCTGTACTGATGGAGTAAAGTACATTCGCTGAAATTTTTCTTTAAACTTTGTAAAGATTACAGAGAGAAGTGGAAAAATTACAAGTACAGCGAATAAAATTACAAGTACAAAAGAATAACTGATACAATAGAAGAATGGGCGATCCTATCAGTTTATAAAGGTTCTTCCTTAATGAGTTGTTCATCAAGGGTCATTGATGTGGGAATCATCTAGTCAGGGACATTTACTCCTTGATTTCTTTTGTTCAGCGCTTCTTCAAAAATCAAAGGTTTAAGATGTCGTGCCTGAATGTCATTCTTTAAATCACACCAGTAGATGAGATCTTTCAGCTGTTCGATGGGAGTGATGTGGAGCTCAGAGATACGTTGAAAACGCTTTCGTCCATCCAGTCAATGAAGAATATCCCATAGGGGTCTCTTAAGACTTTCCCAGGGATGAAAGTCTCATCAGGAGGAAGAGATGTGTCGAGTGCAGAAAGGCCAGGTTCAGGACCAAGGACTTCCTTCATAGAAAAATCAATACGTGTTTCGTTTCGAATCTGAAGATTTAGACTTCTTCTTTGCAAAGGCCCTTCATTTCTGACTTTCAAGAGGAGGAGGAGGAGGAATATCCACACAAGAATAGACCAAGTCGATCTGTTTGTTTATCAGCTTTTCAAAGTGATCCTTGTACTTAGACTGAGATTTCTGGATGGCTAATCTGATCTCCAACCATTCAAAGAGACCGTACTGTGTGATAGCTTCAGCATAGAATTTTTCGTACATTCCGTCTTCTCTGAATATCTCGATTTCAGCGATAGAAACTTTGATGGTTGATCTTCCAGATACGAGTACCTTGATTATTCTGGAAGGTCGAAGTCTGAAGTGTACCTTTTCTTTGCTCCAGGCTAGGGTAGATTGAGACACAGTTCTCTTCTTTTCAACGATCTTCTTGGCGTCTTCCCATAGCTGACGTTGAACTTCGATTGGAGCTCTTTTCAGCTTGGGGTCTTTTACTGATCGTTGAGTAAGCTGGATGGCGTATTCTCTGTCTTTTTCTTCAGCTTCCCTTCTTTCAGCGATTTGACGTTCAGCTCTGAGGTGATCATTGTATTCCCTTTTTGAAAGCTTGAACTTTGTAGGAATAGAAGGAAGTTGATCACGCTTCAGAATGATTCGCTGATCCTCGAATCTCTTGATTATTTCATCTCTCTTTTCTGATCCTCTTCACTCAGCTTTTGAGGAGCCAAGGAAGGTCTGTTTTTGTGAGAGAGCATCTGTTCTTCAGGTTCATCAGTCTCAGAGATCAAATCTAAGACTGGGATTATTTCTTCAGCGGCAGCTGGAACTATTGTTGAAGTCGCAGTTGTAGGAGCTTCAGCGATATCCTCAAACAGGGGAGAGGACTAGCTGAAACACAGCGATCTTATGAATAAGAACTTGGGTAGAAAAGAGAGAAAGAGAATGGGATGAAGTGTATAGAGGTTTGTGGAGAGTAGAACTGATAGTGTATAGAGAGGAGGGATGTAGTGCAAGGAAGATTAGTGTACATGACAAACCGACTTTTTAAGCAAGATCGTCAGATTTTCATCGTCTGCAGCGACACTTTTTCCTTTGCTCTTGTCAGCTTCAGATGCTGATGGCTTTGTCTTTGTCCGCTCCCCTGAAGGTTCATTTATCAGAATCCCTTTAAGAGCTTTGGTCCTCTGAGCAGGCTTGACGATAAAAGAGTCGTCATCATCATCATCTTCATCATCATCATTCTTTGGAGAAGAGGATGGTTCATCATCAGACAAGTCGATGGCTTCTTCATCTTCACCTTCAGACTCAGATTCTTCAGCTTCTTCTTCGAGTTGCTCCCCCTCAGATACAAAGGTAAGCTTCTCGGTTCCCTCAGGGTTTTCATCTCCCTGAGGTCCAGCGGCTGATTCTTCATTTGTCTTCTCACCCTCTTCACCAAGGGTAAGGTCTTCATTCTTCTCTCCCCTGATAGATTCATCATGGGAAAGGTCTTCAACGCTCTTCTCCCTCCTTTTTCATGATGAGTGGGGGAGGAATGCGATGACTCAGCAGCTGTTGTTGGTTCCATGTCTTCTTGGCCAGGGATCCCCACACAAATTTCAATCGCTGATAATCTGTTTTCTATACCAGAAATACCAGGATTGATCTTCACGAATTCAGCACGATCCGCCGGCGTAAAAGATGGTGCAGGAGCAGGGGCTTTCGTGTTGGTCAGGATCTGCTGCATCATTGTCTTCATCTCACCTACGTCAGTCTTTACAGAACCAACGTCAGTCTTTACAGTAGACATTTCACCCTCTAGTTTTCCAACCGATGTCTTCAGCGATGTGACTTCGTTGGACATGGAATGAACAGTCTTTTTGATAGAGGTGTAGTCTGTGTAGATGTCAGCAAGAACTTTGGCAAATTTGATGAGAGTATCATCAACCTTCTCCAAGTCAGCTTTGGAGGCATTCTTCTCGACCACTGTTGTCAGCTTTGTAAGATTCTCTCCAGCGGTTGTTACAGCTGAAGAGTTGTTGGAAAGAGTAGTGGTGAGACCTGTCAGCTTCGTCTCTATTGTGTTCATAGAGGTGTTGATGTCTCCCAAATTAGGACCTGTAACATATAAGAACTTGTTAACAGAGGAAAGCTCAGAAGTTTGGGGTTCAGTTACAGTGTTTAGGGGTTGGTGTATACCTGCAGGAGGATTTGAGAATGCATCAAAATCTCGATTTCCTGAGAAAAGTTCCATGTCGTCAGCGAGAGTTCGTGGACGTATGGTCATCTCTGCAGGTCCTATACCCATCACTCCTTGAAAAGTATCTCCTTTAGCTTCTAGAGGAATGACATGTGCTTCAGTGATAACTGGAGGAGAGTCCAATTGAGTATAGGGATAAGCGAAGGTTGAGAATGGAGGTTGGGTGCGGTGTTCAGCGTTGGATTCGCTGAGAATCGCTTCTTCAGTCTGTAGAGAGACTGAAGGAGGTTGGGTAGGTTCCAAGTTTGTAACGTCATCGTTTAGAGACGCTGAGGTTGAGATAGAATGGGTGGCTTGTTCAGCTGTGGCAGAGCGTACCACTGAACGTTCCTTCAACCCTTCAAGAGGAGCTGAGGAGTCTTCAGCAATGAATTGCTGGGGTTACTCCTTGGTTTTCTTAGTTCTTTTGGAACCAAGTTGGGTGGAGGAGTGTTTCCTTTTAAGAGAAGGAATGGAGGGTGCGGTCGGGTTATCAGCGGTGGGTTTGTACGCTGAAGGAGCTGCAGAAGTAGAAGAAGTAGGGTTGGGAAGAGTTAAAAGTGTAGAAAGACGTACCTCATTCGCCACTGGCTTGAAGTCGAGAACCTTGGGGCCAAACTGAGAGAGTTTCAGGTCACCCTCTTTTGGGTAGCTGTCCTTCAGGCCTGTTTGGAATACGGCGCTGATGAATCGAGGATAAGGAACCCATGGAGATCTGTCAGTGGCGGAGTCCACTCTAAGTACCAGGTCATCGTAGATTATCGATGCCCAGTCTATATGTAGACCTTTCAGCAAGGCATATCCCATTGTTTGCTGAGGCTGAGCGGCTTGATCAGAGGAGCCGGTCTTTGCAGTCATGCAGCTGATTAAGTGAGCGAAGATGAAATTCATCTCGCTGGGAATTTTGGACTTCTTGATTAGGGTCAGCTTCTTCTCGGGCTTCTTGTCTCTCCCAGATTCCCATACATAGCCCATTGCATCGAAGAATGCAGTGATGGCTTCCCTGTCTGAGTGTTTCTTGTGGTCAGGGAGAGGAACAAAAGGTTTTTCTTTTGAGGCTGAGGGAAGGCTCAGGGCTTTGCGAATAATGGCAGGTGTAATCTTCATTGTTCCATAGTCAGTATCGCAGAGGATGCAGTCAATTGTTTTTTAGGAGTCTTTGAGTGATGGTAGCTGAGAGTGTCTGGCAGAGTACCAGAATTGGGATAGCAGTAGCTGATGTGCAGGAGGTGTTATGGTCAGGGCTGTGGATAGACACCAATTTTTCAGAAAGTTCACAGCATCATCCAGATGTGTGACTTGCTTTCGAGGAGGAAACTCGAGAAGCGCATAGAGGTTATTTGACTTGGTCCAATCTAGTTCGTCAAGAGAGAACTTGACCTGAGGAGCCTTGATTATCTCCAATTCCTCAGTAGCATCGGCAGCAGTGTTCTCAGCGATGGTGTTCTTGGAAATGTCAGAAGATGCCATTTTTTGTATTATCAGTTCAACCAAAGATTAACAAATACGAATAATCTTAATGTGGAAAGATTTTCCAATAAGACGGTTCGAATTTTGTCCATTTCATTCAGACAAGAATGTCTTAATGAAGATAAGGGTTTTTTTTTTTTTTGAAAGACGAAATGCAAACCCAAAAAATCTTGTTTTCCAGTTTCCTTTGAGGATTAGGATTCTGGAAAAACGTATGAAGAACAAGTTTAAGATTTTGCGTTTAAACTTGAAGAACAACCATGAAAGGTTGTGTTCATAAAACCATGAAAGAAATGATTTCATTTTAAAAAGTTCTTTTGTTTGATCTTGTGAAAACAAAGAGAAGATCATTAACATGTTTGAAGAAACATGCAAAAATAAGAGAATTATTAACCTGGTTCGTTGAAGAAGATGAAGTTCTTGAAAATTGAGAGCACAAATGCAACAGTTAATTTTCTTTTTCTTGCTTGGAGAAGAAGTTCGCGTAAAAGAAAAATATAAACCCAGAATGAGTTTATATAGTGAGATTAGAGAGAGAGAAAATCTTGAGCGGGAAAAGATTTTCATCATGACACGGACACGTGTTTGCATTTGATTGGTAGGTAAACGAAACGTGCAAACGTGTGTCAGAAAGAAGAACGTGTCGGGGCTTATCCGTTGCAATGATGTCACAACTGTCCTTTCATATTCTTGGATGTCTCTGAGGTTTTAAAAACTCAGGGACACTTTTGAAAACATGAAGCACTGAATAGAAATATCAGTGTTGGATTTAGAAATTTCAAAGTATCGCTGATTAAAGAAGAGATATTCAGCGATGCAATTTATTTTGAAGTCTTGCATTTACATGCGATTATCAGAGAAAGAAAAACATACCTTGATATCAGCGAATCAAGTTTATTCAGTAAGAAGATGATAGAATAGGTTATACAAGTTGATTTTATCCTATTGCTGATCAAATGTGAATCGCTAAAAATTTTACTCTTCAAAGTTCAGCATTCCAAGCTCGCTTAAGAGAAAGTTGAATCTTGTCTCATCAAGAGGATTGGTGAACAGATCAGCTAACTGATAATAGGTTGGGATAAAGTGAAGTTCTATATCACCATTCATCACATAATCCCTGATAAAGTGATACCTGATTTCGATGTGTTTTGTCTTTGAGTGTAGTACTGGATTATTTGCTATAGCGATGGCACTTGTGCTGTCGCAATAGATTGGAATATTTGAGAGCTGAAGGTCATAGTACAGTAGTTGATTTCTCATCCACAAGACCTGAGAACAACAGCTTCCAGCGGCTACATACTCAGCTTCAGCGGTGGAGGTGGACACTGAGTTTTGCTTTTTGCTTGTCCAACTCACCAGCTTTCCACCCAGGAGCTGACATCCTCCTGTGGTGATTTTCCTATCCAATTTGCAACCTACAAAATCACTATCTGAATAGGCGATTAGATCGAATCCTGAGTCTTTGGGATACCAAAGACCTAGATTCGCAGTACCCTTAAGGTATCGAAAAATTCGCTTTACAGCGATCATATGAGATTCCTTGGGTTCAGCTTGATATCGTGCACACAAACAGGTTGCGTACATAATATCGGGTCGGCTAGCTGTAAGATACAAGAGAGAGCCGATCATTCCACGGTACGGCGTGACATTAACTGGAATACCATTAGTATCCTTATCAAGTGTCAGCGGTGGTGCCATAGGGGTTTTCATAGCTGAACTATGGGTTAAATCGAATTTCTTCAGCATATCTTTAACATACTTTCCCTGATTAATGAAAGTTCTTTTTTTCATTTTGCTTTATATAAAGACCAAGGAAATATGTTAGTTCACCCATCATGCTCATTTTATACTCATCTTTCATTCTATCAGCGAAACGAGTACAAAGATCAGGGTTAGTAGAGCCAAATATAATGTCATCAACATATATCCGAACAAGAATGGTATGACCTTTTACTTTCCTGAAAAATAGAGTTTTGTCGATTTTACCTCGCTCAAATTGTTCAATATGGAGATAAGAGGATAGAGTGTCATACCATGCACATGGAGCTTGTTTCAAGCCATAAAGTGCTTTGTCCAGTTTATAAACATAACCTTGACGCTTAGGATCTGAGAATCCTGGAGGTTGTTCCACATAGACTTCTTCATTCAGCTTTCAATTTAGAAATGCTGACTTAACATCCATCTGATATACTTTGAAGTCTTTGTGTACAGTGTATGCTAAGAATAGACGAATAGATTCTAGTCTTGCTACTGGAGCAAATGTTTCGTCGTAATCTATGCCTTTCTCTTGCCTGTATCCCTGAGCAACAAGACGAGCCTTGTTGCGGGTTACAGTTCCATGTTCGTCCAACTTGTTTCGATAGACCCATTTAGTGCCTATCACTGTTTTGTCAGTTGGTCTTCGAACAAGTTTCCAAACTTTGTTTCTTTCGAATTCAGTCAGCTCTTCTTGCATGGTGCTGACCCAGTTTGGATCTTTGAGGGCATCATCTACTTTCTTTGGTTCAGTCAGAGAAATAAAGTTAAAAAATAAACAAATATTACCTGCACTTCGTCGAGTCTGAACACCAGCGTTTGGATCACCAAGAATTTGATCAATTGGGTGATTTACAGTCCATTGCTGAGCCGGAGCGTAAGACGCTGACTCATACTGAACTGGAGGAGCTGAAGATGAAGCTTCAGCGACGTCTGGAGAATCAGCCAAGAGAGGAATGGGTGCAGATGTCATTATATTCACTGATTGCTGAGAAGTAGATGGAATGTCTGAGACATTTGGTTCAGAAGCAGGTATAGTGTTTAAAGGAACAGCTGAGACCCATGATGTTTCAACTTCACTATTCTGCATATTTGGGATGACAGTAGGACTATCATCTTCAACTGTATGAGCATGAGGAGTGGGAATATCTTCTGAATCACCAAGATGAGAAAACATCCATTGATTCAGTTCTTCAGTATCAGCGGACGGTTTAGAGTTCGGTGAACGGGATTTGTCAAACGTGACGTGAATAGTTTTTTCTACAGTTTGTCTTCTTCGATTGAAGACTCTGAAGACTTTGGAGATTGAAGAATATCCAAGAAAGATTCCATCGTCAGCCTTAGGATCAAACTTTCCAAGGGCATCTCTGTTGTTCAGTATGAAACACTGACATCCAAAGATGTGAAGAAAGCTGATTGAAGGCTTTCTCCCATGAAAAAGTTCATAGGCTGTTTTATTGAATCTTTTGACTATTAGCGACCTGTTTTGCGTAAAACAAGCAGTGTTGACAGCTTCTGCCCAAAACTGAGTAGGCAGTTGAGAATCGCTGAGCATTGAACGTGCAGCTTCAATAATTGTTCTATTTCTTCTTTCAGCGACTCCATTTTTTTGCGGTGTTCTCACCCGATGAAAAGTTGTGAGAAATACCCTTACTCTCAAAGAAGAAATCAAGAGAACTGTTTTTGAATTCAGTCCCATGATCACTCCTTATTGAGCGAACGGTCAAATTGTTTAGGGTTTCCATCTTCCGAACAAAGGTGATGAGTTCTTCAGGGGTGTCACTCTTGGAACGGAGAAACATAACCCATGTATAGCGAGAGAATTCATCAACTATGACCAGTGTATATTTCTTTCCAGCGATGGATTGTTTGTTAACAGGGCCAAACAAATCCATATGGAGAAGTTGCAGAGGAGATGACACTGAGGAGACTTGCTTCGACTTAAAGCTTGCTTTGGTCTGCTTCCCTTTCTCACACGCTCAACATAAAGACTCTTTGGCATATGAGTGCTGAGGTAGACCAGTGACTAACTCTTTTGAAGAAAGAGTGTTCAGTGTCTTGAAATTTAGATGAGAGAGCCTCTTATGCCATAGCCAGTTGACATCAGATGAGGCTTTTGAGAAGAAACAAGAGTTTTCAGTGGTTGTTGAGTCCATGTTTATTACATAAACATTTTTCAAACGATAACCGCTGAGAGCTATCTTCTCCTTTTTGTCAGTGATAAAGCAGGATTCCTTGGAAAAGATTACCTTGTTATCCTTGTCGCAAAGCTGACTGATGCTTAAAAGATTATGCTTCAGCTCTTCAACATATGCGACTCTTCTGAAGGTTGTTGTACCATTAGAGAGTACACCAAACCCTCGGGTATGTCCTTTTCCATTTCCTGCAAAAGTCACAGAGGGACCCTTCTCTTCCTTGTATTCAGCGAGCATGCTTTTCTTTCCAGTCATGTGTCTAGAGCATCCGCTATCGAGATACCAGATACCCTTCTTAACCTGCATTAGAAAGGAAGATTAGTTTTTCTTGGGTACCCACTTAACCATGTGTACACGTTTGTCAGTGGAAGTAGTTGGAATGGAAGGTTCAGCAGTCTTCGCAGCATTTGAAGATTCAGCTTTGTCAGTCTTCACTTTGGTTAATTTCTTAACCTCAGTGGTCTTCTTTGCCTTGGGGGCAATCTTCGCCTAAGCTGTCATTTCAGCTTTGGTGGCCGTGGGGCACTTACTAGAAATATGATCAGTGAATCCACAGTGATAACATTTCCTATAACTAAAAGTTCTAGGACCATTTGAATGCTGAGCTATAGATTTTGAATTAGAAGTACCAGCACCAAGTAAGCTTTTGGCTTTTGAAATGGGAGGAACATTTAGTTCTTCAGATTTCTTACCAAGGATATCCACTCTGAGTCTAGGAGTAGATCGCTGAATAGACCCACGCTGAGTAGATCCAGAGATCTGATTCCTTGATTCAGAGGAATAAATCACTAAAGCTTTAGAAGCATTCAGCTTAGGTACTAAGGTACCCTTCTGAGGATTTTGGTTATAAGCAATTCTTTTACCTTTATCTTTAAAGACAGAGGTAGGTTTTGGATAAACCATTTTCTCTTTACCTTTTGAAGAGGTAGAAATTTCCTCAGGGATAGGCGGTCTGGACGAGGAACACTGAGAGGATGAAGTGTCATCGACTGAGGATACGAAAGTTCCAAATAAGAGCATGGAACGATCAGTGGTTGGTTTTAGATTTTCAGATTTGTAACCAAGACCACGTTTATCACTCAGGGGAATCTGAGACTTAATTATCTCAGTGATCTTTGTTGAAGAATTACACCATCCTTCAACAGTAGCTTTTTCAGCCTTTAATGCAGCGATAGTTTATGCTCGTTCGATTTTGACTAGCTGATTTAAGTGCACTTGATCTTTAAAATCTTCTTCAATTTTAGAAAGCTTTTCTATTTGAAGGTGACAGTTTCTAAGTTGTTCAGCGAGATCAAGGTTTTGATTTTCAACTATAGTTTTGCTATTCATGGCTTCATATAAACTTCTAGTCAAGAGATCGATTTTATGAAGGCTATCAGCTTCATCAATATTTGCAATATTTGTAAAGAAGGAAGGTGATACCTGAATAGTAGAGGTTGAAGTGGAGGGAATGTCTGAACTTTCTTCCTCATCTTCAATCTTTGCCATAAGACAAAGATTGGCTTCATCATCTTCAGAGTCAGATGATGATTCTTCTTCATAAGAGGTAGCCCAATCGTAAGCCATCAGGCCTTTGCCTTTCTTCTTGAAGCTTTTCAGCTTCACATACTTTTCTTTCAGCATAGCATATTTGTCATCTTTATTCCTGGGAATAAAGGATTTCTTGGGAAACGCTGAGTTTCTCGAATCTTTCTTAGACCTGCACTCATTAGCGAAATGTCCTATCTTTTCGCAGTTAAAACAAGTAGCAGTAGCCTTATCAACAGGAGCTGATTATCTTGGCTTGTCAGTTATGGAAAGAGGTTTGTTCTTTCTGAACATTTTCTTTTTGGCGAATCTCCTGAACTTTTTAGTGAGGAGGGCCATAGATTCATCATCATCTGAAGAGTCAGAGTCCGATGACCTTTCAGAGTTACTTTCCAACTCAGTGATAGTGATCGAGGGTCGCTGAGTGGAAGGTTCCTCTGAGATTAAAGCAACAGGGGTGCTTTTGGAATCTTTTACAAGATTCTTCTTAAGATGACTCGATTGCTCATGACTCAACATCGTGCCGTATAAGGTAGCAAGGGTCATTGATCTTAGATCCTTTGACAGCTTGAGACACATAGAATAACTGTCCCAGCTTTCAGGTAAACATTCTAAAAACTTTGTCAGCACTTCAAAGTTAGAATATTCCTTACCAACAGTTTTCAGATCTATTATTAAGCAATTAAAACGTTGGTGAACTTCAGAGAGAGTTTCATTCTTACCACAAATGAAACTTTCGTATTGTCTTACCAGGTTGATCTTTCGAGAGTCCTGGACTTCAGACGTACCTTCATACTGAACACAGATTGTGTCCCACATGGCTTTTGAGGATTTCAGGTTCATGACGGAATGGTAGACTTCGTCAGGAAGAGCCATGGATAGTATGGATCTGGCTTTGGTGTCGATAGCCACTTTCTTCTTATCTTCGTCAGTCCACATATTCTCAGCGGCTGGAACTGCAACATCAATTCTTACAGGAATATATGTGCCGTTTTCAAGATAATAAGGCATAGTAGGGTCTACACCTTCTAAGAAGAGAGTCATCCTATTTTCCATAGATTAAAATTATCTCTGGAGAATCTAGGGGGTTTTGCAAGAGAACCATTGTCAATATAGTTAGTGTTTGTGTTGGCAGCCATTTTCAGAAATAGCAAGGAAGAGAAATCTTAGATTAGATCTTGTTTATGAGATTAAACAAATCTGCTCTGATACCACTTGTTGGTCCCGAAGGGTTATACAAGTTTGTAGAAGGGGGGGGGGGGGGGGGGGTTGAATACAAACACTAAGATTTACTTTTCTAAATTGTTTATTGATAAATCATTAACAATTTATAGCTTGTTGCGGAAACAAGATAAATGATAAACCTAAATATAAACAAGTTGGAACACTAAGTTTCTTGCACTAAGAAAGAGAAGGAAATTACTAATAATAACCTATCTCAAGATAAGAAGGATGAACTTGTCCAGAGTTAGCAAGTTACTTCAAATGAAGTGAGTTCTTCTTCTTATATACTGCATGCATTTAATGCATGGCAGTTTATACTTTACACGTGGCAACAGCTCATTGGTTGTACGTCATTGACCTTTGTTGACAACCTTAGTAGCCGCATGTTTGAACAGTGTAGTATTGGAGTGGTTGTACGATTTCAGACAATAAGGAGGTTCTTTTTCTGACATATCGTACGGAATCGTGCAAGGGTGGTTAAGACAAAAGTACTTTGTACGGAGGACTTCATGATCAGCTTTTCGTTGATTCAGCGATCTATCATTCTATATCAGCGAATGATAGAGTTCAGCGATAGCTAAAGTCTTGTACTTGATACTTCACGTTGAGTGGACAAACCTGAGTCTTCGATGATCCGCATCACTTCATTAGGAGACTTGTCGCTGGTTCTTAAGCTTGATCTTCGACTTCAGCGTAGAACCTATGTTAACGTGAAACTTGTCTTCAGAGATCATAAGTAAACAACTAACTTATCAGCGATCACCATAAGGACTGAACAGACTCAGAGCATTATGGTGAACAGTGTTCGCTGAATGTTTAATCTAAAGAGCGAGAGTTCCTATCAGCGGTACTATAAGATCTTAGTACTTATCAGCGATAGTGAAATTCTGATACATATTGTTTACTTACAATTTTCACTAAGTATAAAAGATAGGGTCATTATCAAATCACTGGGGGTTTGGATCAACAAATTAAACAAACGAACTTAAATGAACATAAACGAACGTCAACGGACGAGCTTAAATAAACATAAACAAAACCCAAGTGAACAAAAAACAACCACCCAACTCATCATTTCGTTCCTAAAAATACGTTAACAAATAAACATAAATGAACATAAACGAACAAACTTTATTGGACTTAATTAAACAAACGAATTTAAATGAACATAAACGAACGAGCTTAAATGAAAATAAACAAAACCCAAATGAACAAAAAACAACCACCGTACTCATCATTTCGTTCCTAAAAATACCTTAACAAACAAACATAAATGAACATAAACGAACAAACTTGATTGGACTTAATTAAACAAACGAACTTAAATGAACATAAACGAACGAGCTTAAATGAATATAAACAAAACCCAAGTGAACAAAAAACAACCACCCAACTCATCATTCGTTCCTAAAAAATACCTTAACAAACAAACATAAATGAACATAAACGAACAAACTTGATTGTACTTAATTAAACAAACGAACTTAAATGAACATAAACGAACGTCAACGAACGAGCATCAATAAACACAAAACAAAACCCAAATGAACAAAAGACAACCACCGTACTCATCATTTCGTTCGTAAAAAATACCTTAACAAACAAACATAAATGAACATAAACGAACAAACTTGATTGGACTTAATTAAACAAACGAACTTAAATGAACATAAACGAACGTCTACGAATGAGCTTCAATGGACACAAAACAAAACCCAAATGAACAAAAAACAACCACAACCACCGTACTCATCATTTTGTTCTTAAAAAATACCTTAACAAACAAACTTTAATGGACATAAACGAACAAACTTGAATGGACTTTAACGAACGAAATATATTATTTATAACATCCAAATTTTTTGAATACCTCAATTTATTAAAATAGTATCCCAATATGAACACTTACATTGCAGTGGAAATAAAATCTCTAACTTTACAGTTTTGTCGTATATAATATTGCTCTTTATATTTGTGCCTTGAACTGCACGTATTCTTCTTCTCGAGTCAATCCTCATGTCTCTCTTTATTCCCCGTCTAATAACCGCCGTCTAATAACCGCCGTCTAATAACCGCCTGGTTGCAAAATGTTTTAAGAGAGTTTGGGTGAGCCTAGGGCAGTGAATTCATGGTTTTATGCATGAACAATAACACTATATAAAATTCACAAAGCGTCATAATCTTATCACACATATGGTAAAAAACCAACATCCACAAAGCTAACGACGTTATGGGTACCTGACGAACTCACACAACTTTAGCATGTTCGCACTTACGACTTAGACAAGCTCACGCAGCATGCTCGCCTTATCAATCACAACCCAACATAGGGACTTCATTCATGTTATTTTGGCATATACTCGTCTTACGCTACACACTCTCACGGTCTATACTTCTTACTTTTATTGCTTTGAGTCCATTACAAACACTTATTATGCCACATATCCATTTTCTCAAACACTTGCTTCTCTTAATCATCGACTTAATTCATTTATCATTATTCAACATTCTCTTGTAGACATATACTATTTCTCCAATCGTAGCGTGAATTTTATCAACTTTTTTTACATAAGCAATATGGGTATGATTTCCATATAGTCAATATATGTTTCAAAATAATCGAATCTGCCTAGGAATCAACTTAACCGATAAGTCTTTTCCGAAAATATCAATCATGCAATCATTGCTAATTTCATCTGCCTTTAGCCGACTGTAACTATACTGTCATGAATCAATATACCTTTATCATCGACTATTTAAACTAGTCCTATGACATCACCATCACTTCATCTTTATCTCTTATCACTTTCCTAGTATTCCAATAGTAATAAGAAAATGACATATCAATATTTTCACTTTAAAGCTTACCTTCAAGGTTGGAGGGAACTCATATACGGCAAAGTAATTCTTATTTCCCTTTCATTGAACCACTTCATGAAAACTATCGGTCTTTCATCTTCCTTATGCTCAGACAGTTGAACACTTTTACAAATACCCCGTACTTTTATCAAATGAACCTTTTTTTTATATTTTTTCCATTTATCGACAACATCATCTTTTTAACTTGCTTTTGCAATTGCTATCGCCATAAGTCCACCATATCTAATAACTCAAACTTTTCATTCAACATTTGACCGTGATACAACTTGCTTCATTGTAGCACTTATCAAATCAAATTTTCATAAGTAATCGTAGATACTAAAATGAGTATGGATTTTATGATGTACTTGCTTGTCTTTTCATCTTAATTTCTTTCAAACCTTTTATCCAACCAACTATCACTACTTTTGGTTTTTCCTCCGACATCATTCATTTACTCTTTTACAACTTCCATAATATGATATGCATTCTTTGCATGATTCCGATATAATGACGCAGTAGGATTATGCGTGGAATGGATCGACAATCGTCAAATCCAAATAATGGATGAATCTACAAGCGTAGAACTCATAAACAATGAGAAAACTCTCAAACTAGAGATAAAACTCTAAAAAAAGGTTTATTGATCAATAATAATTCATAATGTGTAAAAACAATGAAACCTAATAGTCCTATTTATAGCTAAGCTAGATGAGATAATTATGGAAACTAAATTCAAACTAATCCTAATTCTAATCTAACTATAGAACTAATAATTAATAAATTAAACCAAGTAATAATCCTAATAATAATAATAATAATTATCCTAAGGAAAATAATAAACAAAAGATAATCGGATGTTGCGCGGCTTGTGCCGCGACTTTCAATTCGCGTGCCAAGTCGCGTATGTCTCTGTTTGAACTTTCTTCGATGCCAAACTTCGATCCTTTTTCTCGTTTTCCAAAGATAGAAGAAACACGTTAATAACCCATGAATACTCACTGTATCAGTCACCCTTACTTGAAAAGAACTCGACCTCGAGTTCACTTGAAAAATAGCTTCACCCGACTCCTTAGGACTCGTACATTTAGGTTGTGGCTTTAGGAGGTTTGTACGAACCACAAGATCAATTATATGTCGGTTGTGTTGTAGGGGTGGCGACATATTAAAAGGATCCTTTGCAAGCACCCCTTCGAACCTTTGCAAGAGTGGCTTGACTAGAATCGAGCCTTCCAATGTTGGCGTTTCAGGAGTGTCTTCGGGATCATCCTTTTCGAGTTCTTGCACCACTGGTTTGATTTGATCTAGAGTCTTGGGTGCTGGAATGATTGAAGCATCATCTTCGGGACCATCGTTTCGTGGCTTAGGAATGTCTTCCATTGGCTTGTCTTCGATTTCTTCGATGGTAGGTCGGAGATCGGGTTCGGCCACTTTAGTCTCGGTAATGACTTCTTGTTGGGATTCTGTCATAGCGAGGAAGGTCGTACTATTGACACTGTCGGGAAAGTTGTCGTCTTTCTCTTGTGGCTGCTCACGAACGGCCGGTTGTCTGACTTGAAGGAGGAACGAATCCATAATAAGCTTAGAGTTGTTGACAATAAGCTTAGAGTTGTCGATGTGCGGAACTTTGACTGGTTTCTTATGTCTGTCTCTTCTCCGACGGTTGTCGCTGATTTTGTTGATTGCGGTTGCCAGAGCGGTAATAGCCGCTGCTAACTTATTGAATTATGCTCTCGTGACGGGTGGTGGTGGTGGCGGTTGGTCTGCCATCTTGAAGGTGAAGAGACAGGTAAGTCGGTGCTCTGATACCAACTGACGCAGTAGGATTATGCGTGGAATGGATCGACAATCGTCAAATCCAAATAATGGATGAATCTACAAGCGTAGAACTCATAAACAATGAGAAAACTCTCAAACTAGAGATAAAACTCTAAAAAAAGGTTTATTGATCAATAATAATTCATAATGTGTAAAAACAATGAAACCTAATAGTCCTATTTATAGCTAAGCTAGATGAGATAATTATGGAAACTAAATTCAAACTAATCCTAATTCTAATCTAACTATAGAACTAATAATTAATAAATTAAACCAAGTAATAATCCTAATAATAATAATAATAATTATCCTAAGGAAAATAATAAACAAAAGATAATCGGATGTTGCGCGGTTTGTGCCGCGACCTTCAATTCGCGTGCCAAGTCGCGTAAGTCTCTGTTTGAACTTTCTTCGATGCCAAACTCCGATCCTTTTTCTCGTTTTCCAAAGATAGAAGAAACATGTTAATAACCCATGAATACTCACTGTATCAGTCACCCTTACTTGAAAAGAACTCGACCTCGAGTTCACTTGAAAAATAGCTTCACCCGACTCCTTAGGACTCGTACATTTAGGTTGTGGCTTTAGGAGGTTTGTACGAACCACAAGATCAATTATATGTCGGTTGTGTTGTAGGGGTGGCGACATATTAAAAGGATCCTTTGCAAGCACCCCTTCGAACCTTTGCAAGAGTGGCTTGACTAGAATCGAGCCTTCCAATGTTGGCGTTTCGGGAGTGTCTTCGGGATCATCCTTTTCGAGTTCTTGCACCACTGGTTTGATTTGATCTAGAGTCTTGGGTGCTGGAATGATTGAAGCATCATCTTCGGGACCATCGTTTCGTGGCTTAGGAATGTCTTCCATTGGCTTGTCTTCGAGTTCTTCGATGGTAGGTCGGAGATCGGGTTCGGCCACTTTAGTCTCGGTAACGACTTCTTGTTGGGATTCTGTCATAGCGAGGAAGGTCGTACTATTGACACTGTTGGGAAAGTTGTCGTCTTTCTCTTGTGGCTGCTCACGAACGGCCGGTTGTCTGACTTGAAGGAGGAACGAATCCATAATAAGCTTAGAGTTGTTGACAATAAGCTTAGAGTTGTCGATGTGCGGAACTTTGACTGGTTTCTTATGTCTGTCTCTTCTCCGACGGTTGTCGCTGATTTGGTTGATTGCGGTTGCCAGAGCGGTAATAGCCGCTGCTAACTTATTGAATTCTGCTCTCGTGACGGGTGGTGGTGGTGGCGGTTGGTCTGCCATCTTGAAGGTGAAGAGACAGGTAAGTCTGTGCTCTGATACCAACTGACGCAGTAGGATTATGCGTGGAATGGATCGACAATCGTCAAATCCAAATAATGGATGAATCTACAAGCGTAGAACTCATAAACAATGAGAAAACTCTCAAACTAGAGATAAAACTCTAAAAAAAGGTTTATTGATCAATAATAATTCATAATGTGTAAAAACAATGAAACCTAATAGTCCTATTTATAGCTAAGTTAGATGAGATAATTATGAAAACTAAATTCAAACTAATCCTAATTCTAATCTAACTATAGAACTAATAATTAATAAATTAAACCAAGTAATAATCCTAATAATAATAATAATTATTATCCTAAGGAAAATAATAAACAAAAGATAATAAGATGTTTGTCTCTATATCTTTCTCGATCACAATCTCACTGCCCCCTTTTCATCTCATCGCACGTGCCTTTCATTATTTAGTCCCAATACACATTGCATAGTCATGAATATTAACCTTACATGAATATGCACACATTTATTTATCAATTCTTTTGCCTCTATATCTTTCTCGAAGAAACATAACCACTTTTCATACATACACAGAGGATAAATGCACCCCAGTTTTTTACCATTGCCTTTAGCATCCCAATACCATTTCATACACCTCTAGTATCACTGATTTTAGGAAACGAATCATATGAAAATCCTTAGACGTTTCTCATGTCGTTTACATATGATATCTACACTCTTCTTATGACCTTATAATCATCATTTTGACATGCACCAAGATCATCGACTCTCACTATGTATTCAATCTAGAAATTGACAACCCTTCCAACCTCGCCACTTGTCTCATATATAATCATTCTCTTTGTAAACCGACTAGGGAATGCCTCACATCTTACTCAAATATAGGTTGAATCAACTCATAATATCAAATATACCTTAAGTTTAATTTATTCTCAAAGGATCACATATTTACTCCTTAATCAAAAACATTAGTGGAAGCTTATCACCAAAACTTTATCCTTCAACACCTCTTTACCTCTAGCCTCTAATTCCATCTCATCTTATCAGATGTTTGTCCTCCATCGTAGTCACATATTTGTGTATACTATAATATCCAATATCATGACCGTAAACAATCACATGGATTCTATACTTAGATTTAGTTTAAGACTAGGTTCGCATAACCTACTTAAATTAAACAACTGCTCCCATCACAAAACCAATCCTAAAACAACATATTTGTCTATTTTTTGAACAGTTTAAGTGTAATATCCCGTAAATTTTTAGGAATTAATAAATAAATATATTGGTTCAAGTTTAGAACATTGTGAAACTAAAGGGACTAGTTTGACCAATAGAAGAAACTTTTGAGAATTTATAATCTTAAGCGTGAGTTCTTGATTAAATTTAGGAGTATAGATTATATTATTATATTGTTTTGGATTTAGAAACCTTAGAAACTAGAGGTACTAATTACGTAATTAAGCAAAAGCTTGAAATATTTTTTTTGGATAACCTCAAATGGAGCGACGATTAGTTCATTGTTACAAATCAAAGTGGGACTCTATAGTTTATACCAATCGTATCGTTTCGAACCCTTGAAATCGTTTGGTGCAACAAAAGAAAAGGTGAGTGTGAGTTTTTTTTATAAAATCATTGAAGTTCTAAGCATCAATATTAGGGTTTGAGGTTGAGTTCGTGTGTGAAGTTTTGATCGTGGTTTTAAGACCCGTTGAAGAAAATTGGATGAAGTTTTCATTAGCGTTTTTAAGGTACGGATTCCTTGTTTTCCCCCTCTTTGTGTTTATTCGATTCATTATATATGCGTTAATCCGTTTACGTATATTTGATTCGTTGTATGTATGTACGATTTTCTTGTTTTTCTTTCGATTGTTTTCGTTCGATTTGGTGTACGTTGTGCTATTCCTTCTATCAAGTTGGTTTGTGGTCCTGTCCGATTAATGGACCGTGTGATTATGTCTATCCTAGGGTGAGTTCTCTTTTTGGTTTTTCAAGCGATAAATCGAGTTACAAATATGTTAAAAATGTCAAAATCTATTTTTAAGTATGCTGAATTTCGCTCTGAAAATTTCGTGTTGTTTATAAAAATCATAACAAATCGCTCGTTTATCGGATTAAGGCATAAAATATGTTTCTGAAAAGCTGGAGATGTCAACTACGATTTACTGTCACACGAACCAATTGTGATTTTTATGCTAAGGTGCCTAAAATCTGTGTTTTCCGAAACTGGTCTCGGTTTAGACCAAAACTGCGTGACTGTTTTTAAAAATTCTTATATAATTCATTTTAAATCCGATTTGGTTCATTCTTGATTCTATGGAATCAAAAGACTTTTATGTAAAACTTATGTTTAGATATAGTTTTCAAAAACCTACCGGAAGTATAATATAATTTGAGGTTTCTAAACGTGTAAAGTGCTAAACATGTATTACTCGATTTAGAAAAGTTGTGAGTGTGAAATTCCTATCCTACTTATCGTTTTGGCTTTCCATATGTTTTTGCTTTTAAGTCTTTTGTAAGATTGCATTCAAGTATTTAGGCTAATGGTTTACTAAGGCCCATTTCATTTAAAATCCTTTTCGGTTCGTAAGTCGTCAATAAAGTGTGTTCGGAAATCTAGAGCTTTTAATGGAATTGGTCGACATTTTTGTATAAGCAAATGTCTTTTTGATTCATTTTGTAATTAGTATGATTTGTTTACATGTGACGTGACACACTTTTGAAGTTAAACCTTTTCGTTCATTCGATTCGTTTAAGTAAGTTTACGAACCCCAAGCTTTTGTTTAATTCGAAATACGTGCTTCATGATTATTTGATTTGTCCGTTACCATATCGTTCTTTCGTTCGTAATCCTTCAAGGTCACACATTTTTATAAAATTGTCCTACATACGTATTTGTGATGTCAATACTAATAAGATGTTTTACGTGATTCTTCACTTCTTTTTAGTTCGTGTTCGTTGGTCCGATGTATATATATATACACCCGTGAGCTTGGTTCGTTTGTGTTAGCTTTATTCGTACTAAATTATATGAGATTCTTTGACATCTTCGAGTCGTATTATTTGTTGGATTCTCAACGTTTTGGGATTTAATTCGATTGTTCCAAATGTATTAGTCGATGGTGTCGTTATTTTAAATGTGACTTATTTTCGTTTGCCATCGAACATTTTATATAAATTGGTTTGATTTGATTTCGATCTCTCAGTCCTTTGCGACCATTTTGGATAAGTGTGAAAAATCTTTTATTTGACTCCGACACCGTTTGTGTAAAATCATTATTTGTTATACGTCACATGTGTGGTGACAATTATTTTGGTTAAGTCGAGCTACTAACCACCTATGGGGGTACCATAGGCACGTCATTGTGGCACCGATGACGTGACACTAACCGTGGCGGTGTGATTAGACCACGGCGTCTCCTCTTTTGTGCTCTTGTGAGGAGCGATTTATGATGTGATTATGTGATTTAGGAGGCGTATGGGTCGACCCTAGTTTATGTGATATGTTTGTAGGGTGGATGTCGGTGTAGTGCCCAACGCCGCATCTCACATTTAGTACGTGTGGATTTGCTACCCAACGTACGGGCCTTTGTGGCCAGATGTCTGACACTTGTCACGTCGGTTGATATGCAAGTGTATGCGATTATTTATTCGAGCTCGATATACATCAATATGATATGATTTTGAGTTAAGTTTCTAGAATTCGTTTGACAATATTTGTTGTGATTTGACAGTTTTGATCTTCGAAAAGATTTATTGATTTTGAAATTATGAATTTGTAAATATTCATTTTGCTATGGCTTGATAAGCACGTTAAAATCAAATTGCACGATCCAACGTCTTTTATTTTTGTTTCCCTACTTGTGGGTATCTCATATGTGTCGTTGAATTTGTATGTTATGTGTTTTATACTCAATCTAGTTTCATGGACACTTCGAGTTTCGTCTTTAGAGTATGTTCGTTGTCTAAATCTTGATTTTTTTTAATTATTATTCGGTGTTTGGTTCGAGTATTTGTATGTTATCTATCGTATCCGTGCACTGAGCGTTTGGCTCAGCCGCATTTCTTTCTTCGCGGCAGGTATCGAAAGGAATCTAAGGAGTAGGGGATCCGAAGTATTCTCAGATCTAAGAGGTTTGTTGGTAAGAAATTGTAGGTTTAGTTGGCATTGTAACACAAGTTTTGTAAGAAAGAAAATGTATCAATTGAAAGAAAAAAAATTATTATATTTGATGATGTTTATTTTAATTTTAATGAGGTTAATAGTGCTTTATATGTTTATGTTAGCAGTTCGTTTTAAGTTGATCGTAACCTCCTTTTCCATCTCAGGAAGGGGGTGTTACAAATGGTATCAGAGCCCTAGATTCGATCTTGTAGAAACTCAAATAGGGTTGACCTGTGAGTGTAGTTTTAGTGAACTAGGTTGCTTATTGCCTAGACTTAAGTTGTGGGACAATATTTGTTGATTTCATTAGTATCCTTATAAGAATTTGATGGTTGTGTGCTTTTATTGGTGTAGAAAAATTATTCAAGGGAGTTTGGTGTTTAACTAGTGCTTCCCTTAGATTTGTGAATCTAAGCCGTGAATTGATTTCATATTATTAGTGTTGTGATTAATTGGAAATTTTGTTGGTCATGTGAGGAGAGATTGTTGGTGATGAGTTTCCTCATGGAGTGACTCAAGTTAAGTAAATATTTAAGACTTTGTGTTTAGCATTTTTATGTTAAGTCATAGGTATAAGAAACTGATGTGATAGCGGGTTTGCCGTTGTGTTTAATAATGGTTTTGTGTTCAAGGAATTAAGTTGTCGTAAGACTTTATTTGAACTTAATGTTAGTGTATTATTTGATGTCGCGAAAGTATCGTCTTTTGAATGTTATGAGGATTTTATGGTATAATCAAGATAATGGTGTTGTAAGCCAAGGTTGTGTAAATCTTTGATTGGTTATCAAGTTTTGAGATTATGTAAAATAATAGCATCAGATTGTTTTGTAAGATATATATATATATATATATCTTACAATGATCTAAGTTTTGTTGGAGTGTTTTTGGTGAAAAGTCAAGGTTGGAAGGTAAAGTTAAATTAGATATTGGGAATTATATTTATGTGCTTATGTTGGAATAGGAATAAGAGGTTTCAGTAGTATGTGGTATTTTTTTTCCTTAAACAACTGAGTTATGGTCTTATTTGGTTGGGTTATAAGTTGGATAAGTGTATTTTAATCCAAATGAACATTGATGAAATTGTCAGATTCGGTTGAATAATAGTATGTAATATTTGATTCAAGAATTTTGATTTGAATAGTTGATGTATTCCTTAAGTGTAAAGGACTATAAGTATTTTGGTTAACTTCGTTTAGAGATTGAGAAGTGTGTTGTATGTTGAAGCATTTAGTGTTATTTGTGATGATCTGACGTGATATAATGGATTATTGATAGTGGATTTTAGTGGAACCGTTTGTCAATACCTAGTATAGCAAATGAAAATATGGTTTTGGTGGTTTAATCTTGTTCCAAATTTTATTAAGTGTTAATGAGTGATCTTTCGTATGTTATGATAGTGTGGGAAAGTAAAGGGGGATATATGAATTGTGTAGCGGAAGCGTGGTGGTAGAATTATTATTGTTTTAATCCTAAATGTCTCCTTAGTTGGCTCTAAGATTGATGAATTGTTGGTTGGGATTATTAGTTAGATTGATGAATTTCGTCGATAAAAATGTAATTGAAGGTATGTCATTAAGTCTTTGCATGTTTTGTTCGTGGTTAAAATATGTGGGTATTACCGTAATGTAATAGGCGATCTAATTTTCGAGACTATATAAATTAAGTGGATGAGTTTGCTAAGCTAATAGTCGGAGAGGTTATGTTTTAGGACCTTCAAATGGATGATATTGTCGTAATTATTGACTTCAATTATGTTTGAGAGTTGCCAATTGGTATACTTAGATAGTACTTGTATTGATGAAATAGTTATGGGTTTAGGAGAATTGTGAAAAGTGTTAGAATATCTTATAAGGATTAGTGGAAAGGTCGGATGACATATATTTGTGGTGTTATATAGTCTTGGGTATTTTTATCTATTGTTTAACGGTTTTCAATATCGGTTGTATAGTTGTTTTGAGATGGCAATCATAGTTTGTGGTTCAAATAAGTTAAAGACGTTTATTTGGAGATATTGGAATGTTCTAGTCTAATGTTTGAAATTAGAATTTAATTTCTAAAGCGATATAAGTTGTGCAAAATTTAGACATATGGTATTTAGAAAGTGGTGACCCTTGGTGGATATTTTGGAGCCTTAGACTTGGTAGAATGACATTGGTGTTCAATATTAGCTAATAAATCGAAATGATTATGGTGTTTCATCTCTTGTGCTAAGATTGGATTCTGACTTGTAAGTATTGATTCATTGAAACTTTTGGTGGATGTTTTGGTACGGTCTTATTATTTATAAGAGTTAGGGGCTGTTTACCAAATTTTTTGGTAAGTGCTGACTGTGGTAAGAGGTCTGACTGTGGTAAGAGGTCTGACTGGGGTAAGTGCTGACTGAAATAATAGCCTCTTACCATGGTAAGATTCCTTTTCATCTCTGTCCCAAGTCAGCACACGGTCAGCACTTTTTTTTTTGGTAAACAAACAGACCTCTTACTCAGGTAAGTGTTTCTTACCCCAGTAAGAGGTAATAAGTGATTAGTAAACATGGCCTTATTCTAGTTGAGATGTTAAGTAGGATTTTGAAATAATTTTGGTCTTTTATCTCTTGTAATAAGATTGAATGGTGACTTGTGAGTATTAATATTTTGAGAGTTTGGGTGATGATCTTGGAAGACCATTTTTTTTGTGGGTTGTATTGTAATAGTCTTACCGTTTGTATATTTTGGAGATTAAGAGATCTTAGCTATGTACCTAGTGACCGATATTTTGATTCAATTTTGAAAACTCGCAAAGTAAGGTAGTCTACATTTGTGATCGAATCTTGAAGACCGGTATTTGAATGTTTGTTTGATAATAAGACTTACTTAAATTCCGAGGACGGAATTTTTTTAAGGAGGGTAGATTGTAATATCTCGTAAATTTTTAGGAATTAATAAATAAATATATTGGTTCAAGTTTAGAACATTGTGAAACTAAAGGGACTAGTTTGACCAATAGAAGAAACTTTTGAGAATTTATAATCTTAAGCGTGAGTTCTTGATTAAATTTAGGAGTATAGATTATATTATTATATTGTTTTGGATTTAGAAACCTTAGAAACTAGAGGTACTAATTACGTAATTAAGCAAAAGCTTGAAATATTTTTTTTGGATAACCTCAAATGGAGCGACGATTAGTTCATTGTTACAAATCAAAGTGGGACTCTATAGTTTATACCAATCGTATCGTTTCGAACCCTTGAAATCGTTTGGTGCAACAAAAGAAAAGGTGAGTGTGAGTTTTTTTTATAAAATCATTGAAGTTCTAAGCATCAATATTAGGGTTTGAGGTTGAGTTCGTGTGTGAAGTTTTGATCGTGGTTTTAAGACCCGTTGAAGAAAATTGGATGAAGTTTTCATTAGCGTTTTTAAGGTACGGATTCCTTGTTTTCCCCCTCTTTGTGTTTATTCGATTCATTATATATGCGTTAATCCGTTTACGTATATTTGATTCGTTGTATGTATGTACGATTTTCTTGTTTTTCTTTCGATTGTTTTCGTTCGATTTGGTGTACGTTGTGCTATTCCTTCTATCAAGTTGGTTTGTGGTCCCGTCCGATTAATGGACCGTGTGATTATGTCTATCCTAGGGTGAGTTCTCTTTTTGGTTTTTCAAGCGATAAATCGAGTTACAAATATGTTAAAAATGTCAAAATCTATTTTTAAGTATGCTGAATTTCGCTCTGAAAATTTCGTGTTGTTTATAAAAATCATAACAAATCGCTCGTTTATCGGATTAAGGCATAAAATATGTTTCTGAAAAGCTGGAGATGTCAACTACGATTTACTGTCACACGAACGAATTGTGATTTTTATGCTAAGGTGCCTAAAATCTGTGTTTTCCGAAACTGGTCTCGGTTTAGACCAAAACTGCGTGACTGTTTTTAAAAATTCTTATATAATTCATTTTAAATCCGATTTGGTTCATTCTTGATTCTATGGAATCAAAAGACTTTTATGTAAAACTTATGTTTAGATATAGTTTTCAAAAACCTACCGAAAGTATAATATAATTTGAGGTTTCTAAACGTGTAAAGTGCTAAACATGTATTACTCGATTTAGAAAAGTTGTGAGTGTGAAATTCCTATCCTACTTATCGTTTTGGCTTTCCATATGTTTTTGCTTTTAAGTCTTTTGTAAGATTGCATTCAAGTATTTAGGATAATGGTTTACTAAGGCCCATTTCATTTAAAATCTTTTCGGTTCGTAAGTCGTCAATAAAGTGTGTTCGGAAATCTAGAGCTTTTAATGGAATTGGTCGACATTTTGTATAAGCAAATGTCTTTTTGATTCATTTTGTAATTAGTATGATTTGTTTACATGTGACGTGACACACTTTTGAAGTTAAACCTTTTCGTTCATTCGATTCGTTTAAGTAAGTTTACGAACCCCAAGCTTTTGTTTAATTCGAAATACGTGCTTCATGATTATTTGATTTGTCCGTTACCATATCGTTCTTTCGTTCGTAATCCTTCAAGGTCACACATTTTTATAAAATTGTCCTACATACGTATTTGTGATGTCAATACTAATAAGATGTTTTACGTGATTCTTCACTTCCTTTTAGTTCGTGTTCGTTGGTCCGATGTATATATATATACACCCGTGAGCTTGGTTCGTTTGTGTTAGCTTTATTCGTACTAAATTATATGAGATTCTTTGACATCTTCGAGTCGTATTATTTGTTGGATTCTCAACGTTTTGGGATTTAATTCGATTGTTCCAAATGTATTAGTCGATGGTGTCGTTATTTTAAATGTGACTTATTTTCGTTTGCCATCGAACATTTTATATAAATTGGTTTGATTTGATTTCGATCTCTCAGTCCTTTGCGACCATTTTGGATAAGTGTGAAAAATCTTTTATTTGACTCCGACACCGTTTGTGTAAAATCATTATTTGTTATACGTCACATGTGTGGTGACAATTATTTTGGTTAAGTCGAGCTACTAACCACCTATGGGGGTACCATAGGCACGTCATTGTGGCACCGATGACGTGACACTAACCGTGGCGGTGTGATTAGACCACGGCGTCTCCTCTTTTGTGCTCTTGTGAGGAGCGATTTATGATGTGATTATGTGATTTAGGAGGCGTATGGGTCGACCCTAGTTTATGTGATATGTTTGTAGGGTGGATGTCGGTGTAGTGCCCAACGCCGCATCTCACATTTAGTACGTGTGGATTTGCTACCCAACGTACGGGCCTTTGTGGCCAGATGTCTGACACTTGTCACGTCGGTTGATATGCAAGTGTATGCGATTATTTATTCGAGCTCGATATACATCAATATGATATGATTTTGAGTTAAGTTTCTAGAATTCGTTTGACAATATTTGTTGTGATTTGACAGTTTTGATCTTCGAAAAGATTTATTGATTTTGAAATTATGAATTTGTAAATATTCATTTTGCTATGGCTTGATAAGCACGTTAAAATCAAATTGCACGATCCAACGTCTTTTATTTTTGTTTCCCTACTTGTGGGTATCTCATATGTGTCGTTGAATTTGTATGTTATGTGTTTTATACTCAATCTAGTTTCATGGACACTTCGAGTTTCGTCTTTAGAGTATGTTCGTTGTCTAAATCTTGATTTTTTTTTAATTATTATTCGGTGTTTGGTTCGAGTATTTGTATGTTATCTATCGTATCCGTGCACTGAGCGTTTGGCTCAGCCGCATTTCTTTCTTCGCGGCAGGTATCGAAAGGAATCTAGGGAGTAGGGGATCCGAAGTATTCTCAGATCTAAGAGGTTTGTTGGTAAGAAATTGTAGGTTTAGTTGGCATTGTAACACAAGTTTTGTAAGAAAGAAAATGTATCAATTGAAAGAAAAAAAATTATTATATTTGATGATGTTTATTTTAATTTTAATGAGGTTAATAGTGCTTTATATGTTTATGTTAGCAGTTCGTTTTAAGTTGATCGTAACCTCCTTTTCCATCTCAGGAAGGGGGTGTTACATTAAGTCTAGGCTTACAATAACCTAGTTCACTTAAACTACTGCCTTGCTACCACTTGTAACATTCCAAAATTTTAAATACCTCAATATATTAAAATACTATCCCAAGATCAACACTTACATTGCAATGGAAATAAAGTCAAACTTTACAGTTTTGTCGACCATAATATTGGTCTTTATATTTGTGTCTTGAACTGCACATATTCTTCTTCTCAAGTTAATCCTCGTATCTCTCTTTATTCCACTTTTAATCCTAGTCTAATAACCGCCTGGTTGTAAAAGTTTTAAGAGAGTTTGGGTGAGCCAGGCCAGTGAATTCACAGTTTTATGCATGAATAATAACAATATATAAAATTCACAAAGCGTCATAATATTATCATGCATACGGTAAAACAACATCCACAAAGATAACGGCATTATGGGATGTGTCTAATTAACACAGCTTTACGTGGCATGTTCGCACTTACGGCTTAGGCAAGCTCACACAGCATGCTCGCCTTACAGACTTACACTGTAACACACCCCCATTGGGACACAAATTTTAAAACATGTATCATGGAAATATTTCACGTTTAATGCATAAACGGCTTATTAAGAATATCGATAAAACTTCAATAACCTTGTAAATCATTTTAGAAAAGAGTCACGTATAACTCATAGTACAAGTCGTTGCCCAAACCATTCTTTGAAGTGGCTAGAGTCTCCCCTGCAAATATACAAGGACATAACTTTAAATTCTAATACAAAATACGACACCTCTAAAGATGATCGAGTGGGATCGACGGGTTCCTTGACACTATTTGTATAAACGATCCATAAGTCGATGCCTTTTATTACTACTAGTAATATATACATATATATATATATACACACTAACATTTTACATAAAGATATATACACCTAACATATTCATGCATGCCTTTGATTGACTTCGTTTCATGCATTCATGCCTTTGATTGACTTCGTTTCATGCATTCATGCCTTTGATTGACTTCTTTTCATGCATCACGTCCTTATAAACATATATATGTTTCTCAACCCAAGGCATCTTTTGCATATATACATACATTACACATGCATTAATATGATCAATTTGCAAATGAACCAAGAAAAAAGATTTTAATGGCTACATTCGTGATAATCGTGTTCTTTTTATGACTAAACACGAGTTTTGGGGTAAAACGTGTGATGATGGAAAAGTTTGGTGTATTTTTAGAAGAGTATAAAATGGGTGTTAAACCCTAGGATCAATCATTTTGATGATTATGGGTGGCGACTCAGGAGAAAATAACAGAGAAAGAGAGAGTGTGGTCTCAAAATAATTGGAGAAGAAAGCTCTTCGATCATCAAAGTTGGAAGAGGAAGAGGAGTGAAAATCTGATTATGCATTAATTTATCAGGTAATCCTTAACCTCAATCCTTGTTTTAAGAGTTCTCTAGGTTGGATAGGATTGTTTGAGGTTCCCTGTTATGAGATTAATAAGAATGTTAAAAAGAAAGTAGATGATCCCAAAAATGTTAAAACAATCATTTGTTGGAAAGAGACTCATCAAATCGATTTAAAATGGATTAAACCTCAGTACTATCGTTAAGCTGTATCGCATCGGATTTATAGATCTGGAGTTATGTTTAAACAGTTCCGGAGTTGGGTAAATAAAACAGTCCCGGAGTTTGGGTTAAAGTCCAGATCCAGAATTAATGTTAGCTAGGATCCGAAACTCTTTCAAATAAATTAAGGATCCGGAACAAATTATTTTAGGATCCGGATTTTGGACTAATGGCCCATGATCCGGTGCTGGAAAATTTAAGATCCGAAAATAATAAAAAAGAGGATCCGGAAGTGATTTTAAATAAGTTCCGGAATGTTTGTAAAGGTGTTGGGGTGAATTGTGAATTCCGGATCTCACTTCCACGTGGGCCAGAAATTTGTTTAGTCTCTTTTTGGACTTAAGTCACGTGACCGGTGTGATAATTGAGAGACCCGTAATGGATCTGGGTATATAGGACCCGGTATGCATCTTTTTGGGCCACACTTCAGATCCGAAAATTTGTTTGTGGGCTGTGTGTGGGTGCGCTTTGGGTCAGGCCGGTATTTGTTCGTATGGGCCACAGTAAATCCATAAGTTATAATGGATCTAGTGATGATTAATAAAATGGGTCTAGTAATTTAATTGATCTGGTTATGTTTTAATTTAATTAAGATCCGGTTATGTTTATTAATTAGGATCCGGTTATGTTTATTAGTATGGATCCGGTTACGTTTAATAATTTTGGATCCGGTTATGGTTATTAAAAAAATCCGGTAAGGTATATTTAAAAGGGACCCGGTGTCTAAAGACCCGGAAATTTATGTCTTGGGCGGGTAAGCAGGGTCCAATAAGTAAGATTTTGGACTAGAAATGTAATCTACCAACTTAGATAAATTTAAGTTAAGTTCGGGAATAAGCTCGAGTAATAAATGAACGAATTATGACGTACGTCTATTAACATTATAGGTGTTCCATCTAGAGATCGGAAGCCTAAGTAAGAGGGTGTGAAATGAGAAGAACAGGTGAGTTTCCTTAAACCTTTTTACGTGGAATGAAAGTTAAAATGTTTTACTAATTATGGTTCAAATATGAGCATGAATCGTTTACAACTGTTACGTATGTTCTTCCATGAAAATTTTATTTTAATGAAAAGACTATTTAGCATGATGAACTGATTGATAACGATTTATAACGATTTCACGTTTCATGATTTATGATGACTATGTGTTTGTTATGTGGAGTCGGTCTGCACAGTGGGATCTGAGTACATCGGGATCCGATGATCCCTTGGGCTTTTGTGATGAGCTTGTAGGAGGAAATTCGTTTCCTTTCCACTCGGATATGTGACTAGCTTGTAGGAGGGAATTCGTTTCCTTCCTACTCGGATAGAGGGGAGTCTGCTTGGGCCCCGGTATGAGGCGAAAGGGGAGTCTGCTTGGGCCCCGATTGCGGTTAGCTTATTTGATCCTTAAACACTGTACAATACCATGATTGATGCTTATATGGGAAGTGTTAATGTTTTTGTATAAAGTGATTTTATACTGTTGATGTATGTTGTTTTTGGAGGGAATTCACTAGACCTTTTGGTCTAACCCTCGCTTTTCAAAACTAAACCATTTTCAGGTAAGCAAATAGTAGGAGGCTCAGGTAAGTGAGCAAGAGCAGGATAGAGTACATATGCAGATAGAGACAGTCCCTGTGCCACTTGTAGAAGCTAGCATGTTCTCAGTTGTGTATAGGTTGTTTTCGCCAACTTTAGTTTTGAGACTGATGTATAGAAATTTTGGGACCCAGTTTTGTAAATGTTATGATTTAATGCTATGTATGCTTTATCGAGAATTGGGTTGTTACAACTGGTATCAGAGCCATAGTTTAAGGGATTTAGGTGACCGGAAGGGCCTAAACTTAAACTTTGGGAGTAGAAACCACAACTGAGAATCGGAAAATGCGTTAGAAAAGCACTATTGTAGATGTAGGACTAATAGGGTACCGAGGACAGTCATGTAAAGTAAGCTTGGGATTACACCTGGCCAGTGCAATTGCGAACTTACAAGTACATGTATGTGTTTGGTCTGCCTTATTATTCCAAAGTTGCAGTCTTAAGCTAGTTATATGTCGTGTTCCAGTAATCTAGAAGGTCAGCAAGATCCATGAGGGATAGACTGAGACTCCTTGTTGGGGTAAGTATCATGAGAGATCATTTATGATGTGGTGTATGTATACATCGTAGAGAAGAAATGTCGTATAGAAGGTTATGAGTCGTCTAGATGTAGATCTTCGTGGATTCGAAGAGGATGAATGATTGTTTTTTAGTAGGACTCCTGTTGCGGAAGAGTCCCAGTTCTAGAAATCGTGGGATAGATCCGTCGTGATGGTAAGGAATGATAGTGTCAAGATCTTGAAAGTGTCAATTCAAGAGCGAGTAAAGGATTAGAGCCCTGACTTCTTAGTCGAGATTTTCAATGACAGGATCAATGGAAGGAGATATCAGTAGAGGATTTGAAAATGTGTAGAAGTAGAATGTGAGGTAATTGATCAAAACGAGAATAGTATGAGGTGGTTGAGTAAGTGGGCCGTGAGGTGCATGTATAGCAAGTTGTTACAAGGCCGAGAGGGCGACCATAGGTCGAAAGTAGAGTGTCAATGATAAGTTGCATAAGTAAAGCGGTTGACCTTGTTTGAGTGAGTAGCCTTCAAGTGCAAGTAGAATTTCATGCATTGCGTCTTTACATGTGTTACATGAGATTTTCGTGATTAAAGTAAAGGTGTAAATATCAATTTTGATCGGAAATGAGTCGGCGTGTGCAAGCGTAAATTTAAAGAAAAAGGCAATTCCATTTACGTCGCACAAAGAAGTTTTTGAGCTTAAAAATTTGCAGAATATTTCACACCTTTCATGATAAGTTAAAATCGTTGCAAAAGTCAAAAAAATGTTTGCCAACAAAACTTTTATAACCAAAATGAGTACTGACATGTTAATGTCATATGAATGAGTGTGAGAACCGACTGGTCTATTTCGTATCAGTAATTCCTTTCAAAATTTGTCATATGGAGAATATTCACTCAATGTGTTACTGTCGTAAACAACGTCGTTCTGGTTGAGAAAGAGTGAGTTTTACTGAAAGGGTGCGTGCGAACGATTATCGAGATCATTATGCAAGGCATTGAAGAAATGAGAAGGCGGGTTCATGTGTACCCAAGTTGGTTCCAAGTATTGTTCTTTAAAATGATAAAATGTGCGAAATGATTTATTTACCGCGTTGTCATGCATGAAGGCTATGAACTCACTAGGTCATAGAGTTTTACATATTAAGCTAAAGAAGAACTCAAAGAGTGGAGGTGTGTTAGTTTTACCAACTCGTTATGAGTAGTGTTGTGAGGCAGAAATGAAATGTCCACGACAAGGGATATGAGTTTTGAGGTGAACTTGTAATATTGATGTACATGAGTAAGTTTTGAAATAAGGGAGACGGATTATGAAGTTGATTATGATATGTTGGAAGGATTAGGTTCCGTAAGGAACCCATGTTAAAGAATAGGTTAAAAAAGTAGTTACAGATTGACTATTGATGTGGAAGTCGATAGCTGGGTAAAATGGTTGAGACCGAAGACTTGAACCAGAAGGTTGAAAGTTGAGAGAGCACCTCGTAGGGGTGTTAAGTGGGTGAGAGACTGTGGTTTTGGATAAGCGTTCTATTTACAAGGTATGGAGGGTTCGTAGAAGGATAAGGGATGTAGCACGAACGAAGCAAATGTGTAGATTATATCATTTAGTGAGGGAATGTGCCCTGTTTATGTAAGGGCTCGTATCGTAAAGAGCTAGCAAGAACGATTACGTTTGAGCTAATTGGGAACTAGGGAGTTATAGTTCAACTAGAGTTGGGAAAGGACAAAGTAGCGAGATAGACTTGATTATTTATGCGGAGGAATTTAAAGGCAAGATTGAATTGTGTATGAATGACCTCGAGAGACCTGGTCTGCTGTGTGGTGTTATGGGTGGAGAATGTACGGGTGAGTAGTGGCATCAAATGCCAAGTTAACTGTGCCAACCAGTGTTGCAGTAAAGTGATGATAGAAAGACGAAGCATTAGATGGAAACCTTTTTGGAAGTTCGAACGAGGTGTGTGATTTGTTAATCAAGTGGTTGGGGCAAGTAGTTGTAAGTTGGCATTGTGATATGACTATTATCAGAGTAGAGTGTCGGAGCGGTAGCGGGTGGTTACCCAAATAAGAAACCAAGTGTTTTGTTTTGATGTGTGGGTCGCTAAGTAAGTGTATTTTTGGAATCATTGGAAGTTTAAAGGAAATGATAGATGGTTTAGTCAAAATGTGGTGTAGTAGCTGCAAATTCTTTATAGATTGCAATTTGTTTCTCATGAGTGAAAGAATTTTCCGAGAAGGTAATATTTGGAGATCAAAGAATGGGTAATGACTTCGAACACTGGTGTCATTTCAAGATGACTTGATTGAATGCCTTAAGTTAGAATTTTGATGCAACCGTTTGGTTATGCATTGTAATGAGAAAGTGTTGTCAGCATGGGAAAAGGTCGAAAGTTAGGGGCATGTAATGTTTGGTGGGCGGTGCTCCATGCTAACGTGGGAAGGTGAAGATCGCATGTCGGAATAACTGAGTAGGTTGGATGTAGTAAGCTTGGTAGTGACACCGAAAAGTGGAGTAGCGTGTAGATTGTCAGCAGTAAGTGTGCGAACTCCTGAAAAGAGTATGAGAAAGAGGATTCGTGTGTATGTGTTTGGCTTGAGAGTGAGGAAAGTAGTCGAATGTAATGCTCGAGGTGAAGAACCATTGGAGGGAACTTGGTAGAAGCGTGGGAGTGGCGTTGGGGTGAAAGTGTGTGAATCAATTGTTATCAACGAATTGTGGTCAGTTTAATCGTATGAGAGAATGCTACCCGCCTTAGACGTATCTGGTGTTTGGAATGTAATGGTAGAATTGTGTGTAATCTGTCGAAGAGAATCTTATCCGCGGGTTAAAGGGATATTCAAGGTTGATCTTGTGATCATTTGGCGTTTTGAGCGTCGATATTTTGGGATTCATGTTGTTATGAAGTTAATTTCGGTAGAATCCGTTCTTTTAAGAAGATGAAATTATATGTGAACCCTTGGCTAGACGCGTTTTAAAATCGTGAGTCTAGCTGTGGGGATGATATTGGTACGGTTGACCTGAGACGTTCATTGTATATTACGCGAATTTTCTGGGGAAGGAGTTGTAATAACCCGGAAGTGTGATGTTCAAAGTTTCGTCGTGGGAAAGGCGTGTATTTGAGAAGAAAGGGGAACTAAGACCCGGGTATGATGGGTCGTTCATCCTTACTGAGCGTGAAAAGAGGTGGCGGATAAGGTGAAGATGCCCGAAGAATTTCAGGGAGTTCATTCGATAGTTCCGATGTCGAAGCATAGGAAGTGCTTGGCCGAGGAAGGCATAGTCTGATTGTTAGAAGTCATTCGTGTGGACGAAACGTTGGTTTAGGTAAAGATATCGTTGGCGATTGTAGGTCGCAAGGTTAGAGAGTCGAGGAACTGTTTCTCCTCATTTGCTCGAAGATGGAATTCCGGGACGAAATTCTTTTGAGGGGAGGATGATGTAATAACCGTCTCTTTTTATGACTAAACACGAGTTTTGGGGTGAAAAGTTTGATAATGGAAAAGTTGGGTGTATTTTTAGAAGAGTATAAAATGGGTGTTAAACCCTAGGATCAATCATTTTGATGATTATGGGTGGCGGCTCAGGAGAAAATAACAGAGAAAGAGAGAGTGTGGTCTCAAAATAATTGGAGAAGAAAGCTCTTCGATCATCAAAGTTGGAAGAGGAAGAGGAGTGAAAATCTGATTCTGCATTAATTTTTCAGGTAATCCTTAACCTCAATCATTGTTTTAAGAGTTATGTAGGTTGGATAGGATTGTTTGAGGGTTCCCTGTTATGAGATTAATAAGAATGTTAAAAAGAAAGTAGATGATCATAAAAATGTTAGAACAATCATTTGTTGGAAAGAGACTCATCAAATCGATTTAAAATGGATTAAACCTCAGTACTATCGTTAATCTGTATCGCTTCAGATTTATAGATCTAGAGTTATGTTTAAACAGTTCCAGAGTTGGGTAAATAAAACAGTCCCGAAGTTTGGGTTAAAGTCCAGATCCAGAATTAATGTTTGCTAGGATCCGAAACTCTTAAATTAAGGATCTGGAACAAATTATTTTAGGATCTGGAATTTGAACTTAATGGCCCATGATCCGGTATTGGAAAATTTAAGATCCGGAAATAATAAAAAGAGGATCCGGAAGTGATTTTAAATAAGATCCGGAATGTTTCAAAAGGTGTTGGGATGAATTGTGAATTCCGGATCTCACTTCCACGTGGTCTAGAAATTTGTTTAGTCTCTTTTTGGACTATGTCACGTAGGCCAAGTTTGGGTTAAATTAATTGGACAGAAGCGGACCTGGTATTTCATTGCAATCCGGATCTTGCTTAAGTCACGTGACCGGTGTGATAATTGAGAGACCCAGAATGGACCTGGGTATATAGGACCCGGTATGCATCTTTTTGGGCCACACTTCAGATCCGCAAATTTGTTTGTGGGATGTGTGTGGGTGCGCTTTGGGTCAGGCCGGTATTTGTTCGTGTGGGCCACAGTAAATCCAGAAGTTATAATGGATCTAGTGATGATTAATAAAATGGGTCTAGTAATTTAATTGATCCGGTTATGTTTTAATTTAATTAAGGTTCGGTTATGTTTATTAATTAGGATCCGGTTATGTTTAATAATTTTGGATCCGGTTATGGTTATTAAAAAAACAATCCGGTAAGGTTTATTTAAAAGGGACCCGGTGTCCAAATACCCGGAAATTTATGTCTTGGGCGGGTAATCAGGGTCCAATAAGTATGATTTTGGACTAGAAGTGTAATCTACCAACTTAGATAACTTTAGGTTAAGTTCGGGAATAAAGTCGAGTAATAAATGAACGAATTATGACGTACGTCTATTAACATTATAGGTGTTCCATCTAGAGATCGGAAGCCTATGTAAGAGGGCGTGAAATGAGAAGAACATGTGAGTTCCCTTAAACCTTTTTACATGGAATGAAAGTTAAAATGTTTTACTGATTATGGTTCACTTATGAGCATGAATCGTTTACAACTGTTACGTATGTTCTTCCATGAAAATTTTATTTTAATGAAAAGACTATTTCGCATGATGAACTGATTAATAACGATTTATAACGGTTTCACGTTTCATGATTTATGATGACTATGTGTTTGTTATGTGGAGTCGGTCTGCACAGTGGGATCTGAGTACCTCGGGATCTGATGATCCCTTGGGCTTTTGTGACGAGCTTGTAGGAGGAAATTCGTTTCCTTCCTACTCGGATATGTGACTAGCTTATAGGAGGGAAGTCGTTTCCTTCCTACTCGGATAGAGGGGAGTCTGCTTGGGCTCCGTGTAATACCCCGGGTAAGTTCGTTAGTTAAATCCTCCTTTCCGTTAAATTTTGTTAACTTTAAAATTGGAAGTTTAGGGTAAGTTTGGGTTAAGTTAGGAGTTGAAGGTGTTTTGGTCATTAATGGATAGTTTAGGGGCTAAAGTGGTAATTTGGTTAGATATTATCCCTTACGATATGTAGATATTTTCATTTTTAGCAATCATCCAGAACATTCAGTGTGTGTGTGTGTGTTTTTGAGACCAAAAGAAAGGAAGGGTTAGGAGCTCAAATTGGTGTACTTGGAAGAGGAATTAAGGTATGTTTCCTTTGTATTTTATGTTTATAATTGGTATTAGAAGGTTTCTATCGGATTAGAATAGTCAATAACACATCTGGTATTGATTCAGTCGGATTCTGGGTAGAAAATTGATGAACAGTCAGAGGTTTCCGGATAAGATGAGAGTGTCCGGTAGTTTTGGTTGATAGTATCCGGAACTTGTTCTAGTGGTGTCCGGACAAGTCAAGTTACCCGGTAAGTTCCTCTTTCCCTTAAGTTTTCGGTTAAAATGAGATACCGGATGATATCCAGATTTCTTTGGTGTCCGGGTGTTATCCGGATTGGTTATGTTGTCCAGAAAGTGTTGTTATCCGGATTGTGTATGTTTTCCAGATAGTTTGAGTTGTCCGGGAAGTTTATGTTGTCCGGAAACTTTAGCTGTTTGGTCAATTTTGAGAGTTTAGATGCTTTTGAGTATCCAGTAACCTGTGTATTGTTAGTTATTGGATAGGGAAGGAATGAGGACTAAATGTACTGTGGAATCGACTTAAGTTCGGGTTTGGGGGTAACATTTGAGGATTAGAGTTCTTTAGAGTTCTTAGCTTTTGTAAGACTTGTGTGTTCTATTTGGTAAAAAGATATCTGTATCTATTTGTTTCAGATACTGTGAATCGAAGGTGAAAGCAGAGTTCTTTGTGGAAGACTGGAAAGAGTTTTGATAAGCAAACAAGTGAGTGTTTACTTAAAATGTTTTCAAACTGGAATACATATATGTGGAATGAGTGTAATAATGTGCATATTATGTTTATATGAGTATTACACTGCATGAGTGCTAGTTGGCCGGGCTTAGGACCGGTGGTGTTGGCTGTACAGAGGGACAGTGGTGTTGGCTGTATTCAGTACAGTGGTGTAAATTGATTAGTTGGCTCACAACCAATTAATATGGCCAATAGAATGAGATGGAAAGATACATGATGCATGAGTCATAGTTGGTATTCTTATGTGAATTATGTGTACGAAGTATGTGCAAATGGTTTTTAACTAACGGAGATTTTCTCACTAGACCTTAAGGTCTAACCCTCATTTTGTTTTGAAAATATGTATTCCAGGTCGTGGATCGAGTAAGAGTAAATAAGAAGGTTAATCCGCGCATAGCTTTTGGAGGACTTTGATAGTTGAAGACTATGATGTGTTCTGTAGTTGTACCTATGTTATTAATAATGATGTAAATTTACTAAGTAAACGTTGTAATGATGTACCGAATGTTTGTAAAGACTAGGGGACCATATTTGTTATATAATGTATCTCTTGTGTTATAACGACGTTATGCAATGTATGCTATTTGAAGTATGTTTGGAAATTCGGGTCGTTACAGTTGGTATCAGAGCCCTAGTTTAAGGGATTTAGGTATTTGTATCCGTACCTAGACTTAAACTGCATGTGAAGTAGGATGTCCTTATTATATTAGAACCTTGGGATGCTAAATATATAAAGGTAGAAGGAACATCATGTAAGGTAATTTCGAATTATACCTGGCCAGTGTAATTGTGAACTTACAGGTACATGTTTGAACTGGAAAACCTTATTATATGGGGTATGTGCTTGTGTGTATATTAATCTTGTCTGAATCTACAGAATGGAAAGCGGTACTCAAAATAGGAATAGAGAGGAAGGAGGAAAACTAAATAGAACGAATCCAACAATTGGGATAAGGGGAAGAGGAGGAGAACCATAATTTGTTATAAAGTGACATAATTTGTTACAAGGGACGACCTGACGGCTGAAATGGGAAGACTGCAAGCAAGTATACAAGCTATGTTCGATCGAACTCGTCATAATGAAACTGAAATACCAAATCCTAATCTGGAAGACGAGATGCCTATTACAACTACTGTTATAGCAGTGCCACGGAAGTGTGACTATAAGATGTTTCTAAGATGTAAACCTCCAACATACGCAGGGGAACGAGATCTAGTGAAGGCCATGAGGTGGCTGAATGAGATAGAAGTCGTATTCAAAACCAGTAAATGTGCTGAGGAAGACAGAGTATTATACGGAACTGCGATGTTGAAAGCAGATGCCCTATACTGGTGGGAAGCTATCATTACCTCTAGAGGATCTGATGTATATTCTACTTTTACTTGGGAAGAATTCACAACAGCTTTCAAAAGATGGTTCTGTCCTCAAGCAGCAATTAGACAACTGGAAGAGGAATTCATGAACCTACAACATGGAAGTTTATCAGTCAGGGATTACACTGCCCGTTTTCTGGAAAAGTCTCGACTCGCTGAATACTACGTTGCTACAGAGGCATTGAAGATGGAAAGATTTATTTTCGTGTTAAAGTCTGAAATCCGAAGTCTAGTGATTGCAAAGGGACCGGAAAACTTCTCAGCCGCAGTTGATGCCGCGGAAAATGTGGAACGAGATAGAGGGAGAGATGCTAGTGATAAGAGTGCAGGGAAGAGAAAGTGGGAAGGACCACAATATGATCCAAAGAAGTACAGATTTCAGAGATTTGATAGTCGTACGCCTTTCCGGCCAGTTGAAAGACTTTGCCCGAAGTGCCACCGTTTTTGTTAGGGTAGAATTTATGTTGATTTTAAGTTCAAGGGTTTATTTTGTAATAGATTAAACTTAGTCCATTGTGAACGGGCCGTGGGCTTGTTACCACGGGCCCAGCGTATTTAAAGTGCAATTAGCTTAGAAAATTAGCTAGTTGTCTCATTTAGCTTTTCGGCTTTACACTGTAATTCTCTCTAAATCAATAGCTAAGTGGGCAGCCTTTGTGAATCATATCAACTGTTCTTATCTGCTTATTCACAAACATAATCGTTGCACGGATCTGGATTCTACAATTGGTATCAGAGCAGACGGACGGATTCGATTCAAAGTCTCAATCGATGATTTCTGGTTAGTTTGACTATTTCACGTCTGACTTTTTCTTGATTCTTCAAATCCGTGATTCTGCGTAAATTGTTCAAATTCGTTTGTTGGGTTGTGTTAGCATCATACTTATAAGTAATTCTGCAAATTTTCACAACTCAATTCGTTCGTTTGATTGGTTAATTTTGCAAATCAAGTTCAAAACTTTTTGTAGTGTTCTTAATCAAAAAATCGAATTTTTGCAATCAAAAGGTGTTGTCTTTGCCCTTAAATCGATGGGGTTAGTGCTATTTTGTGTTAGGCATTGCTACTAATCATTCAGGAACACTTTGGAGAAACCCTAATCGAAAATCAATCGATTTGGAGAAGATAGCCGCAGAGTCCGGGTAACTCAGCCGTGGTTTCCGGATAAGTCAAAATTGTCCGGACGTTTGTGTTAAAACTCATCCGGACTCCTCATCCTTTCCGGGTAAGTCTCCTTTCTGGGTAAGTCTCTTTTCCAGGTAAGTATTTCAAACTCAGTTTATACGGGTAAATCTTGTTTCCGGAAACTCAAAGTTTCCGGTCATAATCTTTATCCGGAATCCTTGTTATCCGGACATCCTTGTTATCCGGAATCCTGAGTCATCCGGTAAGCATTCTCATCCGGAAACTCACGTCATCCGGTTAGATTTGGTTTAATTCATCCGGACACTTTTGATATTCGTTAATCTCTGTTATCCGGAAAACTCAATCTGTCCGGACTCTCTATTTCTTTCCGGACTCTTTTGCATTTTTGAACTGATTACTATCTGATCCAGTCTGGACACTTCCTGATCACAACCTTAGTTGGATATCTTTCCAGTAAGCTAAGTTAGTGTCTGACCACTCATAGAACCTGCGTTAGGACTCCACTCTTAGTGCCTTGTGTTAGGTTTTACACTTTGAATCAATCTACACGTATGATGATTACTCCATTGCAACCGAAGATGTCTACTTCTCGTGATGCTCTCGCAATTGGCACGGACACCAAGCCACCATGTCTCTACCCGAACGAGTACAGCCAATGGCGAGACAGGTTCATGATCTTCATAGAATCCAAGGACAACTATGAGTATATCAAGAGAGCCCTGGAACATGGACCAATTGACAAGCCAATGAAGGACATACCTGCAACTGCAACTGCAGATGCTCGACGTGAGGCGAAGACTCTTGCTGAGATGACAGAATTTGAAAGAGGCATGACTGAAGGAAAAAACATGCAAAGAGATATCTTATACAAGCCCTTCCTAATTCTATATACACTGCCATAGACAGTTACAAAGACACGGCTAAGGGCATGTTGGACCAAGTAGCCAAAATGATGCGAGGGAGTGTTGTAGGAAATCAGCTGAAGATAAATAGTGCGATAACCAAGTTCGATGGGTTCAAGCAGCGTAACGGTGAATCCCTTACCCATACCTATGAACGTTTTTGTCTACTTCTCAATGAACTGAACAAGAATAAAATTGTTCGTTCCAATACCGAGAATGCACTAAAATTCCTCAACAACTTGCTACCCGAATGGAAAGTGTATGCTTCTCATGTCAAGCACAACAACTTGATAGAGAACATAAGCATCAATGAACTGTATGAAACGCTTCTCCAAGATAAAGATGAAGTGAATGAGCTTCTGGGAGAGAAGAAGAATGAGCCGAAACCATCTGCTGATCCGATTGCCCTAATGACCTCCAATCTAGGGAAATCTTCAAGCAGTCACTCGAGACGCGGTCCAAAGCATAGCTCTTCCGAGTCAGAACCTGAGGACGAGAAAGACGATGATGATGATGATGAAGCATCAGAATTAATGAAAGCTATTGCCCTTCTGACTAAATCCTTTCAACAACAAAAGTTCTACAAGAAGCCGTCCTCCAATAGTCAACGCTTCTCCACCGCCTCCAATAAGCGTCACGACTATAAGGATCGGTATGAAGGAAAGAAGAAGGTAGAAGAGCAAGAGAGATCTGAGAAGAAGGAAAAGACAGAGAAAAGTGACCGCAAGAAGAGAGATGAACCTGTGAAATGCTACAACTGCGGGAAACTCGGTCACTTCGCTAAAGACTGCCGTCAGCCCACTGTGAAGAACTCTCATTATTATGAGGCCAAACTTGCACTGGCCAGACAGAAGGAGGCTGGAGAGGTAATGTTCGCTGAAAATGAGTACTGGCTAGGCAGATCTGATGATGAGGAAGAGTATGAAGGTGCTGATGCTTTCATGGGATATCTATCGTCTACAGATGAAGACAAGGCAAAAGCAAATCAGGTATGTGAATCTTGCCTACAAACCTTCGTACTTCAATTGCAAACCATCACTGAAAAGGCAAACTCCCTCAATGCCACAAATGCAGAACAGAAGCTTGAAATTAGTTCAATAACTGAAAAGCTTAATGTTCAAATGAAATTAACTGAGGCATATAAGTCTGAAAATGCTAATCTAAAAGACAAATGCAAAAATCTTTCATTAGCACCTAAAGACTTAAGGAGCAGATTATCTGATCTTCAACGTCAGTTTGATCAGTGCTTGAATGAGAAAGAAGACATTACTTATCAATGCTCTTCTCTTCAAATTCAACACAAGGAGTATGTGGCTAAAATTCTAGATCTAGAAACCAAACTCCACAAACGGGGTCAAACTGATCAAACCATTTTTTTGAACAAACCCAAAGAGTTCACGTACTTTAACAAAGAATGGGGAATCGGATATGATAACCCACATTATTTGAAAAAGGAAGATGGGATACACCCACCTTGTATGATTTTTCTTGTTTTGGGTTAGATAAAAAGTATCCAGAGTACGCAATTCAATGGACTGGTCCTCTTGAACCAAAAAAGGAGGAGGAAACCGAGGAACATAAACGCACACACAAACGAGGAATTCAACTTCCATTTTGTTATGAACCATTAAACTACTCGTATCAAAAGAACAAAAAGTACCTTTCCAATGACTACTTCGACCCCTACAAGGTAGCTACACCCAAGGATTCCTTCAAGAAGGATGAGGAAGTAGCACCTGCAACCAAGACTGAGACGGATGAGTTTAAACTCTATGTTCCCCCTCTCATCTTGGAAGTAAAGATAGTCGAGTTGCAGGAGTCACTCGAAAAGGAAAGGTCTGTTTTTCAAAATGAGAAGAAAGAGTTAATTAAGGATCTTGAGAAACTCAAATCTGAGAAAACCGACGGTGTGTCAAGTGAGGAAAAGGAAAATTTTCAGTGGGAAATCAATACACTCTCATCAAAACTGTCTGAAATGACAAGAGAAACGATGCAAGAGCACCTGAGAAATGTTCAACTTCAAGAACAGATTGACCTTCTCCAAGCTCAAAAGCAGAACTCCCCTGATCTTTCCTCCAACTCGTCTGACACATCCTCGTGTAAAGCTTTCATTGGAAATATCTCTAATCAAGAAAGTAACGTCTCTCAAGACGCATGTGCTCAAAGGAATTTAAACTCTAATTTTTCAAACGCTTCCGCACCAAGTTCCCCTAAGCACACAAACACAAAGTGTTCCTCGCCTTCCCCACCTGCTTTCGTTCCTGATACTCACATGATAGATTTCTCAGCATACATGAACTCCGAAGGTAACTGTGATGAAGAGTTTGATTTTTTCCCTTTGACAAACCTCTTCCGAGTCACACTGATTTTCTATCCCCTGTGACTGATGATCCAGCTACTTCTTTAAAGGATAGCAGTTCTCAAACAAAGGCCTCAGCTGTGATCAAGATTTCTCAGTCTAAACCAAAATCGAAATCCATTTCCAAAAGGCAATCACAGCCAAGGCAAACAACTGGACCATCAACTGCCAGCCCTACTTGTCCTCCAAGTCAACCTGATTTTTTGTCTCCAGTGGTTAATCGTCCGGTCAACTTTCTAACGGGCGACTGTTCACAATCAAAGACTCCGGCTGTGAACAAGATTCTTAAAAATGCTTCAAATGGTCAAAAACAATCACAGCCGAAGCAAAAGACCGAACAATCGACCACTAAGACACATGTTTCCTCAAAAGTCACTGATCATTCTGTCCCTGCTGTTTCAGATAAACATGGTCGAGCTAATAAAGAAAAACCAAAGTGGCTAAAGAGGGATTCTGTCAAGAAGGATGCGTCAAAGTCTTCCCCACCTGTTTTCATTTCTAGAATAGACAAATACAATAATGCTTGGAATAATTGGAACCATTTTGATGTTTCTTTTCCTGTTAAAGTTAAATCTCTTCATCAATTGATTCAGTTATCGCATGATTGTTTATGTTGTTCTAATTGTGGTTGGAATGATTTTGATGACATTCATAATAATGCTTGGTATGCGCCTTACTTTGTCGAGAACCTATTTCATAAGCGCAAACCCCATAATAACAAGCAACAACATCATTTCAAAAAGGGTTTCAATCAAACGGTTAACCCACAGCGGGAGTCCCGACCCATTCCTACACGGGCTGCTCCTACTGAGGTTAAACCGGCACCAAAGTGGAAATCTGCCCCAAAATCTATTCCTCTAAAAGGTGTAAATTCTGCACCCAAGAGGCAACAAGTGCCAAAACCAGTTCCCTCCAACAGTGTAAAATCTACATCTAAAGGGAAAGACGAGTCAAAGCAGATTTCCCCCAGCAGTGCCAAATCTAACCCCCCAGGACCCAAACAAATTTGGGTACCTAAACGTCACTAATCTTGTTTTGCAGAACGGTCATGTGTGGTACTTAGACTCTGGATGCTCCAAGCACATGGCCGGAAGAAAGGAGCTTCTCACGAATTACAAGGAAGAATACTGCGGAGACGTGAGATTTGGAAATAACGAGAAGTCGCCGATCGTGGGCTACGGCGACATCATACAAGACAAGATAACAATCAAGAAGGTATCCCACGTTGCAGGATTAGGACACAACCTTTTCAGCATCGGTCAATTCTGCGACAAGGATCTCGAGGTCAGCTTTAAAGCCACACAGTGTCGAATCCTCAACAACAACGGCGACGAGCTACTGGTTGGGACTCGAAAGACTAATCTCTACACCATCGACCTCGCCGCAATCAAAACCGACAAACCTGTCTGCCTCTTGTCCAAAGCAGATTCTGACCAAGTTTGGCTCTGGCATAGACATCTTTCGCACCCCAACTTCAGAAGTATCAATCAACTGGTGCTAGGCAAACATGTCAGAGGTGTGCCACAACTTCCGTTCGTGAAAGACCGTCTATGTGGAGCATGCGAAAAGGGAAAGATGACGCGTGCATCACATCCACCGAAGGCAACTCCGAGCACGACCCGGACCCTCGAACTCATTCATATGGATTTGTGTGGTCCAATGCGTGTTCCGAGCATCAACAAACGCAAATACGTGCTCGTGATGGTGGACGACTACTCACGCTACACTTGGGTGATGTTCTTACGCTCGAAGGACGAAACTCCGGAGCTCGTCATTGATCACCTGAAGACTGTCCAGCAGAACAAGCTTCAACACGTTCAGTCCATCAGAACTGACAACGGGACGGAGTTCAAGAATCAGAAGGTGGATGACTATCTGCGATCCGTGGGAATCACACACACTTTCTCTGCATCACGCACTCCTCAACAAAACGGAGTGGTGGAAAGACGGAACCGTACCCTGGTTGAAGCTGCTCGAACAATGCTATCCCAAGCACATCTACCACTATAACTATGGGCTGAGGCGGTATCTACAGCTTGCTACACGCAAAACCGCTCTATCCTTCTCAAGTGGTTTAACAAGACACCGTACGAGATCATGAATAATCACGTTCCAACCGTCGGCTACTTCCATGCATTTGGATGCACTTGCTATGTACTAAACGACAAGGAATATCTCGGGAAATTCAGCCCCAAGGCGGATGAAGGAGTCTTTATTGGATACTCCATGCAGGCTAAGGCGTATCGCGTTTACAACAAACGGACCAAAACCGTTGTTGAAAGCATAAACGTGACATTCGACGAAGCCGCAGATTTGGCTTCTGAACACCTCAGTTCAGAACCTGGTTTAACTGGCGTGTTAGCTTCCGGACCTCCAAGTTCAGGATCTACACAAGCATTAGTAAATCCGAATCATGCATCTTCATCGAATGATAATCTTTCTGATTTAGATTTATTATTTGAATTCTTTTATGATGACACTGCTCACTCCTCCATACCTGTCTCAGCGCACCCGCGACTTGAAGCTGCTCGCAATGCGGATTCGGACGACTTAACTGGTCCGCCACCGTCTACGAGTACGCCGTCAACATCTGTGGAGACAGCTCAACCATCCTCATCTGATACGAGTACACCTGGTAATGTTACCCCCCGGAGGAACCTATGCTCTCAGAGATCGCTCCTAATGATTCGTCTTCTGCTACAACCGATGTTCCACCTCTGAACTCCTCGGAACCAGAGGTTGTCCAACCATCGACGAATCCTCCCCCACTTCCTCCAAGAAACACGAATGCTACACTTGAACAAGTTCAAGACCTTCCATCTGGTGCATTTGTGGATCCGGACGCCTCTCACTCTACTCAACAGCCGCTTCCGCACACCACCAAATGGACAAAGGCACATCCCCTGCATCAGATCATCGGTGATCCTTCCACTCCTGTACGTACACGAGGCGCTTCTGCCAACTTCTGCCTATTTTCTGGATTCTTAAGCAAGATCGAGCCGACGAACATTCGCGAAGCACTCGAAGATCCAGACTAGATCATAGCCATGCAAGAGGAGCTAAATCAATTCGAAGCTCTAAAAGTATGGCGACTGGTTCCCCGTCCTACGCACAAGACGGTAATCGGCACCAAATGGATTTTTAAGAATAAGAAGGACGAAGACGGCATCGTTGTGCGCAACAAGGCGCGACTTGTGGCCAAAGGATACCGACAACAAGAGGGGATCGACTATGATGAGACCTATGCTCCGGTCGCTCGCATTGAAACAATCCGTAAGTTTCTCGCTTTTGCAGCGCACAAGAACTTCACAGTCTTCCAGATGGATGTGAAGGCAACCTTTCTTTACGGTGATCTCCAAGAAGAAGTTTACGTGTCGCAACCCGACGGATTTGTGGATGACTCAAAACCTGATCATGTCTACATCTTGGACAAGGCACTATACGGTCTAAAGCAGGCCCCGCGAGCATGGTACAACACCCTATCAAAGTTCCTGTTAGAATCCAAATTTACACGAGGCACTATTGATTCTACTCTATTTATAAAGAACGAAGAGGGTCACATCATTCTAGTCCAGGTATATGTCGATGACATCATTTTTGGTTCTACTAATCCATTATATGCAAAGAACTTTGCCAAACTCATGGGAATTTTTTTTAAAATGAGTATGCTGTGTGAGATGAATTTTTTCCTTGGTCTTCAAGTTAAACAACTATCGACCGGAATCTTCATTAACGAGTCCAAATACATAATGGATATTCTTCGGAAATTCCAATTGGACCAGTCCTCACCAATGAAAACTCCCATGGAAACCAATACAAAGCTTGACACTGATCCTAACGGAAAGGCTGTCAACGCCAAATTGTATCGGGGAATGATCGGTTCTTTAATGTACCTAACTGCCAGTAGACCAGACATCATGTTCTCGACATTTCTTTGCGCCCGTTATCAGTCCAACCCTAAAGAGTCTCATTACAATGTTGTTAAACGTATTTTTCGTTATTTACGTGGTACTGCTGATCTTGGCCTTTGGTACCCGAAAGAGACAGGTTTTGGACTTTCCGCTTACTCGGATGCAGATCACGCGGGATGCATGTTGGACCGCAAGAGCACCTCGGGGCACATTCAGTTCTTGGGAGATAGCCTGGTAAGTTGGGCATCGAAGAAACAACAGTGCGTATCAACGTCAACTGCCGAGGCAGAGTACGTGGCCGCCGCAAGCTGTTGTTCCCAGGTCATCTGGATGAGGACACAACTCAAAGACTACGGGTTCACGTATGTCAAGGTCCCGATATACTGTGACTCAAAGAGCGCCATTGCTATATCAAGCAACCCGGTCCAACACACAAAGACGAAGCACATCGACGTTCGGTATCATTTCATTAAGGATCACGTCGAAAGAGGTACAGTCGAACTCTACTTCGTAAATACTGAACATCAGTTAGCAGACCTTTTTACCAAAGCCTTGGACGAAAAACTCTTTAAAACTCTTGTGTTCAAGCTAGGTATGCTAAATCTGAAGACGTAATCCGACTGTGTGCCCATTACAAGTTCCATACATATTCGAGTAACTGTCTCCTCATCATCCGGTGGTTAACATCCTGATGCATGAGCACACACTTCCTCGCTTTTGTATTCTACTTGTTCTAGTTACACAGCTAGATTTAGTCTAGGTATTTATTAGGTAGATTTCGTTTGTTTTTCACTCTTTCTTCGTGTGTTTCCATTTATTTCTTACCGTCGTCTATATTTTCCTTCACTATCTCTGTGCTTTCACCAACTATTCTCGTGTTCAGGGGGAGCACAATGCAATATCAGGTAAGTTTCCTCATACTTTGAGGGGGAGCGTCACACACAATTTTTCTTTAATATCAAAAGTTTTTGTGTGTGTGGGCACTTCTGCGTGTGTATGTTTTATAGTCAACACTTGAGGGGGAGCGGCACCAGTTGTTTATCTCTTTAAAAGTCTACAAGTGCCGGATCCCTCCACTGCACTCTACTGCACTATCCGAGGGGGAGCAAGGATATGCCCATGCTCCGCTTGAGGGGGAGAGAGAGGAAGTTCCTTTCCAGCACAAATTCCTAAAATTCTTCGCGGAAAAGGATTATTCAGAGTCATCCGGACAACTCTCACATCCGGATAACTCTCACGTCCGGACACCTTCCTCATCCGGATACCTCTCACATTCGGATAACTAGCGCACCCGGACTCCACCCACGTATATATATACGTACACGGACTCCCTTAGTTTTCTATATCCGGAAAATCGCGCTAAAACCCTAAAACCGCGACCTCTTTTCTCTCTCGCTCGGACTCTCTTCCACTTCTCGATTCACGGTGTTTTCAGTCTCCATATTCAGGTATGCTCCTCGACTATCACTATTCGTCAACTATCTGCGTGTTTCACACACTTTGCACCACAAATCGACCCCTGATTGGGTCGATCCAACTGTGACCGACATCTCTTAAGGATTTCTTGCCATTTAGGACCACCGAACTCGATTTGAGAGTTGTCACTATTCACAATCGCTGCTGTTCCCTTATAGACAACTACCATGAAACCCAAAATGTGCTTGGGATCACCTGGTAACCTCTGTGGTCAAAGACGCATTCGTCCGGACACATTCAACTTGTCCGGACAACATCATGCCCATGATGATTTAACCGGACACACCCAACACTCGGAGACCTAGTTGTCCGGAAACCTTAGGGTTTCCGGTAAGTTCAACTACCGGGTAGTTTGGTGTACGGATTTTAAAGATTACCGGAAAAGTTGTGCACCCGGAAACCTTCTTCATCCGGACTCCTTGACCACCCGGACAATCATGTTGTCCGACCATTTTCGGATAATCCCATTTTAACCGGACACTTGCTTACCTTATTCGAACACCATGTGTTATCCGGACACCATGTTTTGTCCGGACACCTTGGCCCTTTTATCCAGACACTCCTTCTGTTGTGTTCTTTCCGTACCTGCTTTGTCACTGCTAGTCCTCGATCTGTCTCAGATTGAGCCAATCCCGACGAAGGTACGCACCGACATTTGTTTATCCTACTCAATCACTAACTGTGCTGTTTTTCTACAGATTATCTATGGCGGGTCAACATCAACACCCTCACGAACAACCAGGAGTCCAACAACAGCCTCCTCAAGCGCAAATACCTCAAGAGGAGGACATCATTAACGAGGAAGCCGACGCTGCCCTGGAAACGATTCAATGAGGAATAACAATAACAAATAACGATTTCAACTTGTCATCCCTCTCATATTCAATAATCTAGATAGTTACAAAGGTTTGAATGAAAATCCTAACTATCTCTCTCTAAAGATTAAGCTCTCATGAATAATAATGAATCGTCTAACCTAATTCAAGGTTAACATTAACCTTAAATACCTAGGCTTTAAACACTAAGGCCCATGGCCCATCAAGTTAATCTAAACAGTTTTCATCAAGGAGGTTGTCAAGTTAATCCTCGAAACTGTTATATGTGTGGAAAGATCGGTCATATTGCTAGAGACTATCGGGTAGTTAGATTTTGTTTCTCGTGCAATTCTCCTGATCACCTCCAATCCGATGGTCCACTGGGAAAAGTACAACAGGGTGGTACGTCAGTAAGACCACCGGGTGTTAGACCGGTAGTACCAAGGCCATAATTACCAAGACCAAGGAGCCGTGCCTTCCAGATGATAGTGCAATAAGCATATGAGACTCCTGATGTGGTTACAGGTACATTTTTAATAAACTCTACACGTGCTAAAGTGTTATTTGATCCCGGTGCAAACCGATCGTTTGTGTCGCCTTCTTTTGCTGCCTATATGCATTTAAAGCCTAAAGTGTTAGATCGTGCGTTAATGGTAGATACGGCTAATGATAATCAAGTACCGGTTAATGAGGTATTTGATAGTTGTGTGATAAACATAGATGGGTGTGGAGTACCTATTCGGTTATATCCTATAGCCTTAATCGAGTTTGATGTGGTAGTGGGAATGGATTGGTTAGTTGAGAATCAGACTAAAATAGTTTGTGATAAGAAGTTGATAAATGTTGTCTTACATGAGAAGGGACCAGTAGTGATTTATGGTGATCGTAGAAATCATTAGTCTTGCCTTATCTCTTTGTTGAAAGCTCGTAAGTGTATCAATAAAGGTTGTCCGAGTTACTTAGCCTATGTGATAGATGCTAAGTTAGAAAAGAATAAGCTGGAAGATATCCCGGTTGTTTGTGAATTTCCGGAAGTTTTCCCAGAAGATATGACTAGTCTTCCGCCTGTTAGACAAGTAGAGTTTGGTATAGATCTGATTCCTTGAGCCGCTCCTGTTGCTCATGCACCGTATCGTTTGGCACCGCCAGAGATGAAAGAAATGATGACACAACTGCAGGATCTTTCAGATAAAGGCTTCATCAGACCCCGTTTTTCGTCGTGGGGAGCACCGGTTCTGTTTGTGAAAAACAAGGATGGTTCGATGAGGATGTGTATTGATTATCGGGAACTGAATAAGCGCACGATCAAGAACAAGTATCCGCTTCCCAGAATTGATGACCTTTTTGATCAACTAGTTGGAGCTTGCTATTTCTCCAAGATTGATTTGAGATCTGGTTATCATCAGCTGAAGGTTAAAGAGGATGACGTTCTGAAAACCGCTTTTCGCGCATGGTATGGTCACTATGAATTCTTAGAGATGCCTTTTGGATTGACGAATGCCCCAACTGCTTTTATGGATTTGATGAATCGGGTATGTAAGTCCTATCTCGATAATTTCGTCATTGTGTTTATCGATGATATCCTTATTTACTCTCGATCAGAAGAAGAGCACGCACGACATCTTCGTTTGATTTTGGAGTTGTTGAAGAAGGAACAGTTGTGTGCAAAATTTTCCATGTGTGAGTTCTGGCTTCGGGAAGTTCAGTTTCTAGGACATGTAGTTTCTGAGAAAGGCATTCAAGTTGATCCAGTGAAAGTAGAAGCAATTGAAAAGTGGGAACCGCCGAGAACGCCAACCGAGGTACGAAGTTTTCTGGGTTTAGCCGGTTATTATCTAAAGTTTATACAAGATTTCTCTCGTATCGCTACGCCTTTGACCAAGCTGACTCGAAAGAATATAAAGTTTGAATGGAAAGAAGAACAGGATGAAGGATTCAGAATTTTGAAAGAAAGACTTTGTAGCGCACCGATTCTATTACTACCTGAAGGTTTCGATGATTTTGTTGTTTATAGTGATGCTTCTAAACTGGGATTGGGATGTGTACTGATGCAGCGTGGGAAAGTTATTGCTTATGCTTCTCGTCAACTGAAGGATTATGAACGGCAATATCCTACACATGACATGGAACTTGCGGCAGTTGTTTTCACACTGAAAATCTAGAGACATTATCTTTATGGTTCTAAGTGTCAAATTTATACCGATCATAAGAGTCTCCAACATCTTTTCGATCAACGGGAATTGAATATGAGACAAAGAAGATGGTTAGAATTGGTGAATGACTACGACTGTGAAATTCTTTATCATCCGGGAAAGGCGAATGTGGTAGCTGATGCACTAAGTCGGCAAGAAAGGAGTGGAACAATAAAAGCCATTGCACTACGGGCTGAACTTCTACCTAACATCTTTGACGAATTGAAGTAGTGTCAAGTAGAAGCTTTTCAAGAAGAACACTTGAAACCAGAACGGTTAGTAGGAATATCAGCAACACTTGTACCAGATGATCGTGGGTTACTGTGTTTGGGAAACAGAATTTGGGTGCCTCGTTTGGGTGGTTTACGTAATCGGATACTACAAGAAGCTAATCAATCTCGTTTCTCTATTCATCCAGGTACGAATAAGATGTATAAAGATCTACGACAGTTCTATTGATGGCCGGGAATGAAAAGAAGTGTTGCTCAGTATGTGGAAGATTGTTCTACTTGTAAGAAGGTGAAGATTGAACATCAAAAGCCGTTTGGGCAGTTGCAGCGTCTAGAAATACCGATGTGGAAATGGCATCAGATTACTACAGACTTCATCATGAAGCTACCAAGGATTCCGAAAGGGTGTGATGCCATTTGGGTGATCGTTGATAGGTTGACAAAGTCTGCTCACTTCCTACCGATAAAGGAAACCTATTCATTAGATAGACTCGCCAAATTGTATATCAATGAAATAGTAGCTCGACGTGGAGTTCCAATCTCGATTATTTCTGATCGTGACAGTCGTTTTACCTCAAGATTCTGGAGAAGTTTTCAAAAAGAAATGGGAACTCAAATAAAGCTAAGTACAGCGTATCATCCTCAAACTGACGGTCAAAGTGAACGAACGATTCAGACTCTGGAAGATATGTTACGGGCTTGTATTGTTGATTTTGGGGGATCGTGGGATAAACATTTACCATTGATTGAATTTGCCTACAACAACAGTTATCACTCCAGTATACAAGCGGCACCGTTTGAAGTTCTGTATGGTAGAAAATGCTGAACGCCTCTGTGTTGGAACGAAGTGGGAGAGAAACAGTTAGCAGGGCCAGATATAGTTCAGTTGACCGCGGATAAGATTTCTCAGATTCGGGAACGATTGAAAGTGGCTCAAGATAGACAGAAAAGTTACGCCGACCGATGCCGGAAGCCGTTAGAATTCTAGGTTGGAGATTTTGTGATGTTAAAAGTCTCGCCTTGGAAAGGAGTCCTTCGATTTGGGAAACAAGGTAAACAGACCCCGAGGTACATTGGACCGTTTTCAATCATAGAAAGGATCGGTGAAGTAGCATACAGGTTAGATCTTCCGTCAAAGTTAAGCAGAATCCACAATGCATTTCACGCGTCAAATTTCCGAAAGTGTTTAGTTACGCCGAATCAGGCAGTTCCTCTACCAGACGTATAGGTTGATGAAAAGGTGAATTATGTGGAAGAACCTGAAGCGATAATTGACAGTAAAGTCAAAGTTTTGCGGAATAAAAAGATCAGACAAGTAAAAGTACAGTGGCGACATCACAAAGGGCAGGATGCTACATGGGAATCAGAATCAGAAATGAGAATTAAGTACCTATTCCTTTTTGTCTGACCGAATTCCGGGACGAAATTCTTTTTAGGGGGAGATGATGTAATACCCCGGGTAAGTTCGTTAGTTAAATCCTCCTTTCCGTTAAATTTTGTTAACTTTAAAATTGGAAGTTTAGGGTAAGTTTGGGTTAAGTTAGGATTAAAGGTGTTTTGGTCATTAATGGATAGTTTAGGGGCTAAAGTGGTAATTTGGTTAGATATTATCCCTTAGGATATGCAGATATTTTCATTTTCAGCAATCATCCAGAAAATTCAGTGTGTGTGTGTGTGTTTGTTTTTTAGACCAAAAGAAAGGAAAGGTTAGGAGCTCAAATTGGTGTACTTGGAAGAGGAATTAAGGTATGTTTCCTTTGTATTTTATGTTTGTAATTGGTATTTCAAGGTTTCTATCGGATTAGAATAGTCAATTACACATCTGGTATTGATTCAGTCGGATTCTGGGTAGAAAATTGATGAACAGTCAGAGGTTTCCGGATAAGCTGAGAGTGTAGTTTTGGTTGATAGTATCCGGAACTTGTTCTAGTGGTGTCCGGACAAGTCAAGTTACCCGGTAAGTTTCTCTTTTCCTTAAGTTTCCGGTTAAAATGAGATACTGGATGATATCCGGCTTTCTTTGGTGTCCGGGTGTTATCCGGATTGGTTATGTTATCCGGAAAGTGTTGTTATCCGGATTGTGTATGTTGTCCGGATAGTTTGAGTTGTCAGGGAAGTTTGTGTTGTCCGGAAACTTTAGCTGTTTGGTCAATTTTGAGAGTTTAGATGCTTTTGAGTATCCGTTAACCTGTGTATTGTTAGTTATTGGATAGGGAAGGAATGAGGACTAAATGTACTGTGGACTCGACTTAAGTTCGGGTTTAGGGGTAACATTTGAGGATTAGAGTTCTTTAGAGTTCTTAGCTTTAGTAAGACTTGTGTGTTCTATTTGGTAAAAAGATATCTGTATCTATTTGTTTCAGATACTGTGAATCGAAGGTGAAAGCAGAGTTCTTTGTGGAAGACTGGAAAGAGTTTTGATAAGCAAACAAGTGAGTGTTTACTTAAAATGTTTTCAAACTGGAATACATATATGTGGAATGAGTGTAATAATGTGCATATTATGTTTATATAAGTATTACACTACATGAGTGCTAGTTGGCCGGGCTTAGGACCGGTGGTGTTGGTTGTACAGAGGGACAGTGGTGTTGGTTGTATTCAGTACAGTGGTGTAAATTGTTTAGTTGGCTCGCAACCAATTAATATGGCCAAGAGAATGAGATGGAAAGATACATGATGCATGAGTCATAGTTGGTATTCTTATGTGAATTATGTGTACGAAGTATGTGCAAATGGTTTTTAACTAACGGGGATTTTCTCACTAGACCTCAAGGTCTAACACTCATTTTGTTTTAAAATTATGTATTCCAGGTCGTGGATCGAGTAAGAGCAAATAAGAAGGTTAATCTGCGAATAGCTTTTGGAGGACTTTGATAGTTGAAGACTATGATGTGTTCTGTAGTTGTACCTATGTTATTAATAATGATGTAAATTTTCTAAGTAAACGTTGTAATGATGTACTGAATGTTTGTAAAAACTAGGGGACCATATTTGTTATATAATGTATCTCTTGTGTTATAACGACATTATGCAATGTATGCTATTTGAAGAATGTTTGGGAATTCGGGTCGTTACACCCCGATATGAGGCGAGAGGGGAGTCTGCTTGGGCCCCGATCGCGGTTAGCTTATGTGATCCTTAAACACTGTGCAGTACCATGATTGATGCTTATGTGGGAAGTGTTAATGTTTTTGTATAAAATGATTTTATACTGTTGATGTATGTTGTTTTTGGAGGGAATTCACTAGACCTTTTGGTCTAACCCTCGCTTTTCAAAACTAAACCATTTTCAGGTAAGCAAATAGTAGGAGGCTCAAGTAAGTGAGCAAGAGCAGGATAGAGTACAGATGCGGATAGAGACCGTGCCTGTGCCACTTATAGAAGCTAGAATGTTCTCAGTTGTGTAAAGGTTGTTGCCGCCAACCTTAGTTTTGAGACCGATGTAAAGAAGTTTTGGGACCCAGTTTTGTAAATGTTATGATTTAATGCTATGTATGCTTTATCTAGAATTGGGTTGTTACAAATGGTATCAGAGCCATAGTTTAAGGGATTTAGGTGACCGGAAGGGCCTAAACTTAAACTTTGGGAGTAGAAATCACAACTGAGAATCAGGAACTGCGTTAGGAAATCACTATTGTAGATGTAGGACTAATAGGGTACCGAGGACAGTCATGTAAAGTAAGCTTGGGATTACACCTGGCCAGTGTAAATGCGAACTTACAAGTACATGTATGTGCTTGGCCTGCCTTATTATTCCATAGTTGTAGTCTTAAGCTAGTTATATGTCGTGTTCCAGTAATCTAGAAGGTTAGCAAGATCCCTGAGGGATAGACTGAGACCCCTTGTTGGGGGAAGTATCATGAGAGATCATTTATGATGTTGTGTATGTATACATCGTAGAGAAGAAATGTTGTATAGAAGGTTATGAGTCATCTAGAAGTAGATCTTCATGGATTCGAAGAGGATGAATGATTGTTTTTTAGTACGACTTGTGTTACGGGAGAGTCCCAGTTCTAGAAATCGTGGGATAGATCAGTCGTGATGGTAAGGAAGGACAGTGTCAAGATTTTGAAAGTGTCAATTCAAGAGCGAGTAAAGGATTAGAGCCCTGCCTTCTTAGTCGAGCTTTTCAATGACAAGATCAATGGAAGGAGATATCAGTAGAGGATTTGAAAACGTGTAGAAGTAGAATGTGAGGTAATTGATCAAAACGGGAATAGTACGAGGTGGTTGAGTAAGTGGGCCGTGAGGTGCATGTATAGCAAGTTGTTACAAGGCCGAGAGGGCGACCACGGGTCGAAAGTAGAGTGTCAATGATAAGTTGCGTAAGTAAAGCGGTTGACCTTGTTTGAGTGAGTAGCCTTCAAATGCAAGTAGAATTTCATGCATTGGGTCTATACATGTGTTACATGAGATTTTCGTGATAAAAGTGAAGGTGTAAATATGAATTTTGATCGGAAATGAGTCAGCATGTTCAAGCGTGTATTTAAAGAAAAAGGCAATTCCATTTACGTCGCACAAAGAAGTTTTTGAGCTTAACAATTTGCAAAATATTTCACACCTTTCATGATAAGTTAAAATCGTTGCAAAGGTCAAGAAAATGTTTGCGAACAAAACTTTTATAACCAAAATGAGTACTGACATGTTAAAGTCATATGAATGAGTTTGAGAACCGACTGGTCTATTTCTTGTCAGTAATTCCTTTCAAAATTTGTCATATGGAGAATTTTCACTCAATGTGTTACTGTCATAAACAACATCTTTCTGGTTATGAGTAGTGTTGTGAGGCAGAAATGAAATGTCCACGACAAGGGATATGAGTTTTGAGGTGAGCTTGTAATATTGATGTGCATGAGTAAGTTTTGAAATAAGGGAGACAGATTATGAAGTTGATTATGATATGTTGGAAGGATTAGGTTCCGTAAGGAACCCATGTTAAAGAATAGGTTAAGAAAGTAGTTACAGATTGACTATTGATGTGGAAGTCGACAGCTGGGTAAGATGGCTGAGACCGAAGACTTGAACCAGAAGGTTGAAAGTTGAGAGAGCACCTCGTAGGGGTGTTAAGAGGGTGAGAGACTGTGGTTTTGGATAAGCGTTCTATTTACAAGGTATGGAGGGTTCATAGAAGGATAAGGGATGTAGCACGAACGAAGCAAATGTGTAGATTATATCGTTCAGTGAGGGAATGTGCCCTGTTAATGTAAGGGCTCGGATCATAAAGAGCTAGCAAGAACGATTACGTTTGAGCTAATTGGGAACTAGGGAGTTATAGTTCAACTAGAGTTGGGAAAGGACAAAGTAGCGAGATAGACTCAATTATTTATGCGGAGGAATTTGAAGGCAAGATGGAATTGTGTATGAATGATCTCGAGAGACCTGGTCTGTAGTGTGGTGTTATGGGTGGAGAATGTACTGGTGAGTAGTGGCATCAATTGCCAAGTTAAGTGTGCCAGCCAGTGTTGCAGTAAAGTGATGATAGAAAGATGAAGCATTAGATGGAAACCTTTTTGGAAGTTCATACGAGGTGTGTGATTTGTTAATCAAGTGGTTGGGGCAAGTAGTTGTAAGTTGGCAATGTGATATGACTATTATCAGAGTAGAGTGTCGGAGCGGTAACGGGTGGTTACCCAAATAAGAAACCAAGTGTTTTTTTTGATGGATGGGTCGCTAAGTAAATGTATTTTTGGAATCATTGGAAGTTTATAGGAAATCATAGATGGTTTAGTCAAAATGTGGTGTAGTAGCTGCAAATTCTTTATAGATTGCAATTTGTTTCTCATGAGTGAAAGAATTTTCCGAGAAGGTAATATTTGGAGATCAAAGAATGAGTAATGACTTCGAACACTGGTGTCATTTCAAGATGACTTGATTGAATGCCTTAAGTTAGAATTTTGATGCAACCGTTTGATTATGCATTGTAATGAGAAAGTGTTGTCAGCATGGGAAAAGGTCGAAAGTTAGGGGCAAGTAATGTTTGGTGGGCGATGCTCCACGCTAACGTGGGAAGGTGAAGATCGCATGTCGGAATAAGTGAGTAGGTTGGATGTAGTATGCTTGGTAGTGACACCGAAAAATGGAGTAGCGTGTAGATTGTCAGCAGTAAGTGTGCGAACTCCTGAAAAGATTATGAGAAAGAGGATTCGTGTGTATGTGTTTGGCTTGAGAGTGAGGAAAGTAGTCGAATGTAATGCTCGGGGTGAAGAACCATTGGAGGGAACATGGTAGAAGCGTGGAAGTGGCGTTGGGGTGAAAGTGTGTGAATCAATTGTTATCAACGAATTGTGGTCAGTTTAATCGTGTGAGAGAATGCTACCCGCCTTAGATGTATCTAGTGTTTGGAATGTAATGGTAGAATTGTGTGTAATCTGTCGAAGAGAATCTTATCCGCGGGTTAAAGGGATATTCAAGGTTGAATTTGTGATCATTTGGCGTTTTGAGCGTCGATATTTTGGGATTCATGTTGTTATGTAGTTAATTTCGGTAGAATCCGTTCTTTTAAGAAGGTGAAATTATATGTGAACCCTTGGATAGACGCGTTTTAAAATCGTGAGTCTAGCTGTGGGGATGATATTGGTACGGTTGACCTGAGACGTTCATTGTATATTACGCGAATTTTCTGGCGAAGGAGTTGTAATAACCCGGAAGTATGATGTTCAAAGTTTCGTCGTGGGAAAGGCGTGTGTTTGAGAAGATAGGGGAACTAAGACCCGGGTATGACGGGTCATTCGTCCTCACCGAGCGTGAAAAGAGGTGGCGAATAAGTTGAAGATGCCCGAAGAACTTCGGGGAGTTCATTCGATAGTTCTAATGTCGAAGCTTAGGAAGTGCTTGGCCGAGGAAGGCATAGTCTAATTGTTAGAATTCATTCGTGTAGACGAAACGTTGGTTTAGGTAAAGGTATCGTTGGAGATTGTAGGTCCAAGGTTAGAGAGTTGAGGAACTGTTTCTCCTCATTTGATCGAAGATGGAATTCCGGGACGGAATTCTTTTGTGGGGAGGATGATGTAATAACAGTGTTATTTTTATGACTAAACACGAGTTTTGGGGTGAAAAGTGTGATAATGGAAAAGTTTGGTGTATTTTTAGAAGAGTATAAAATGGGTGTTAAACCATAGGATCAATCATTTTGATGATTATGGGTGGCGGCTCAGAAGAAAATAACAGAGAAAGAGAGAGTGTGGTCTCAAAATAATTGGAGAAGAAAGCTCTTCAATCATCAAAGTTGGAAGAGGAAGAGGAGTGAAAATCTGATTCTGCATTAATTTATCAGGTAATCCTTAACCTCAATCCTTGTTTTAAGAGTCCTGTAGGTTGGATAGGATTGTTTGAGGGTTCCCTGTTATGAGATTAATAAGAATTTTAAACGTCAGTACTATCGTTAAGCTGTATCGCATCGGATTTATAGATCTGGAGTTATGTTTAAATAGTTCTGGAGTTGGGTAAATAAAACAGTCCCGGAGTTTGGGTTAAAGTCCAGATCCAGAATTAATGTTAGCTAGGATCCAGAACTCTTTCAAATAAATTAAGGATCCGGAACAAATTATTTTAGGATCCGGAATTTGGACTTAATGGCCCATGATCCGGTATTGGAAAATCTAAGATCCGGAAATAATAAAAAGAGGATCCAGAAGTGATTTTAAATAAGTTCTGGAATGGTTCTGAAGGTGTTGGGGGTGAATTGTGAATTCCGGATCTCACTTCCACGTGGCCAGAAATTTGTTTAGTCTCTTTTTGGACTATGTCACGTGGGCCAAGTTTGGATTTAATTAATTGGACAGAAGCGGACCTTGTATTTAATTGCAATCCTGATCTTGCTTAAGTCACGTGACCGGTGTGATAATTGAGAGACTCGGAATGGATCTGGGTATGTAGGACCCGGGATGCATCTTTTTGGGCCACACTTCAGATCCGAAAATTTGTTTGTGGGATGTGTGTGGGTGCGCTTTGGGTCACGCCGTTATTTGTTCGTGTGGGCCACAGTAAATCCAGAAGTTATAATGGATCTAGTGATGATTAATAAAATGGGTGTAGTAATTTAATTGATCCGGTTATATTTTAATTTAATTAAGATCTGGTTATGTTTATTAATATGGATCCGGTTATGTTTAATAACTTTGGATCCGGTTATGGTTATTAAAAAAACAATCCGGTAAGGTTTATTTAAAAGGGACCCGGTGTCCAAAGACCCGGAAATTTATGTCTTGGGCGGGTAAGAAGGGTCCAATAAGTATGATTTTGGACTAGAAGTGTAATCAACCAACTTAGATAAATTTAGGTTAAGTTCGGGAATAAGCTCGAGTAATAAATGAACGAATTATGACGTACGTCTATTAACATTATAGGTGTTCCATCTAGAGATCGGAAGCCTAAGTAAGAGGGCGTGAAACGAGAAGAACAAGTGAGTTCCCTTAAACCTTTTTACGTGGAATGAAAGTTAAAATGTTTTACTGATTATGGTTCATTTATGAGCATGAATCGTTTACAACTGTTACGTATGTTCTTCCATGAAAAATTTATTTTAATGAAAAGTCTCTTTACCATGTTGAACTGATTGATAACGGTTTCACTATTCATGATTTATGATGACTATGGGTTTGTTATGTAGAGTCGGTCTGCACAGTGGGATCTGAGTACCTCGGGATCCGATGATCCCTTGGGCTTTTGTGACGAGCTTGTAGGAGGAAATTCGTTTCCTTCCTACTCGGATATGTGACTAGCTTGTAGGAGGGAATTCGTTTCCTTCCTCCTCGGATAGAGGGGAGTCTGCTTGGGCCCCGATCGTGGTTAGCTTATGTGATCCTTAAACACTGTGCAGTAGTAGTACCATGATTGATTCTTATGTGGGAAGTGTTAATGTTTTTGTATAAAATGATTTTATACTGTTGATGTATGTTGTTTTTGGAGGGAATTCACTAGACCTTTTGGTCTAACCCTCGATTTTCAAAACTAAACCATTTTCAGGTAAGCATTGTAATGAGAAAGTGTTGTCAGCATGGGAAAAGGTCGGAAGTTAGGGGCATGTAATGTTTGGTGGGCGGTGCTCCATGCTAACGTGGGAAGGTGAAGAGCGCATGTCGGAATAAGTGAGTAGGTTGGACGTAGTAAGCTTGGTAGTGACACCGAAAAGTGGAGTAGCGTGTAGATTGTCAGCAGTAAGTGTGCGAACTCCTGAAAAGAGTATGAGAAAGAGGATTCGTGTGTATGTGTTTGGCTTGAGAGTGAGGAAAGTAGTCGAATGTAATGCTCGGGGTGAAGAACCATTGGAGGGAACTTGGTAGAAGCGTGGGAGTGGCGTTGAGGTGAAAGTGTGTGAATCAATTGTTATCAACGAATTGTGGTCAGTTTAATCGTATGAGAGAATGCTACCCGCCTTAGACGTATCTGGTGTTTGGAATGTAATTGTAGAATTGTGTGTAATTTGTCGAACAGAATCTTATCCGCGGTTAAAGGGATATTCAAGGTTGATCTTGTGATCATTTGGCGTTTTGAGTGTCGATATTTTGGGATTCATGTTGTTATGAAGTTAATTTCGGTTGAATCCGTTCTTTTAAGAAGATGAAATTATATGTGAACCCTTGGCTAGACGCGTTTTAAAATCGTGAGTCTAGTTGTGGGGATGATATTGGTACGGTTGTCCTGAGACGTTCATTGTATATTACGCGAATTTTCTGGGGAAGGAGTTGTAATAACCCGGAAGTGTGATGTTCAAAGTTTCGTCGTGGGAAAGTCGTGTATTTGAGAAGAAAGGGGAACTAAGACCCGGGTATGACGGGTCGTTCATCCTTAACGAGCGTGAAAAGAGGTGCCGAATAAGGTGAAGATGCCGGAAGAATTTCGGGGAGTTCATTCGATAGTTCTGATGTCGAAGCATAGGAAGTGCTTGGCCGAGGAAGGCATAGTCTGTTGGTAGAAGTCATTCGTGTGGACGAAACGTTGGTTTAGGTAAAGATATCGTTGGTGATTGTAGGTCGCAAGGTTAGAGAGTTGAGGGACTGTTTCTCCTCATTTGCTCGAAGATGGAATTCCGGGACGGAATTCTTTTGAGGGGAAGATGATGTAATAACCGTCTCTTTTTATGACTAAACACGAGTTTTGGGGTGAAAAGTGTGATAATGGAAAAGTTGGGTGTATTTTGGAAGAGTATAAAATGGGAGTTAAACCCTAGGATCAATCATTTTGATGATTATGGGTGGCGGCTCAGGAGAAAATAATAGAGAAAGAGAGAGTGTAGTCTCAAAATAATTGGAGAAGAAAGCTCTTCGATCATCAAAGTTGGAAGAGGAAGAGGAGTGAAAATCTGATTCTGCATTAATTTATCAGGTAATCCTTAACCTCAATCATTGTTTTAAGAGTTATGTAGGTTGGATAGGATTATTTGAGGGTTCCCTGTTATGAGATTAATAAGAATGTTAAAAAGAAAGTAGATGATCATAAAAATGTTAGAACAATCATTTGTTGGAAAGAGACTCATCAAATCGATTTAAAATGGATTAAACCTCAGTACTATCGTTAAGCTGTATCGCTTCGGATTTATAGATCTAGAGTTACGTTTAAACAGTTCCGGAGTTGGGTAAATAAAACAGTCCCGGAGTTTGGGTTAAAGTCCAGATCCAGAATTAATGTTAGCTAGGATCCGAAACTCTTAAATTAAGGATCCGGAACAAATTATTTTAGGATCTGGAATTTGGACTTAATGGCTCATGATCCGGTATTGGAAAATTTAAGATCCGGAAATAATAAAAAGAGGATCCGGAAGTGATTTTAAATAAGTTCCGGAATGTTTCTAAAGTTGTTGGGATGAATTGTGAATTCCGGATCTCACTTCCACTTGGTATAGAAATTTGTTTAGTCTCTTTTTGGACTATGTCACGTAGGCCAGGTTTGGCTTAAATTAATTGGACAGAAGCGGACCTGGTATTTCATTGCAATCCGGATCTTTCTTAAGTCACGTGACCGGTGTGATAATTGAGAGACCCGGAATGGATCTGGGTATATAGGACCCGGTATGCATCTTTTTGGGCCACACTTCAGATTCGAAAATTTGTTTGTGGGATGTGTGTGGGTGTGCTTTGGGTCAGACCGGTATTTGTTCGTGTGGGCCACAGTAAATCCAGAAGTTTTAATGGATCTAGTGATGATTAATAAAATGGGTCTAGTAATTTATTTGATCCGGTTATGTTTTAATTTAATTAAGATCCGGTTATGTTTATTAATTAGGATCCGGTTATGTTTAATAATTTTGGATCCGGTGATGGTTATTAAAAAAACAATCCGGTAAGGTTTATTTAAAAGGGACCCGGTGTCCAAATACCCGGAAATTTATGTCTTGGGCGGGTAAGCAGGGTCCAATAAGTATGATTTTGGACTAGAAGTGTAATCTACCAACTTAGATAAATTTAGGTTAAGTTCGGGAATAAAGTCGAGTAATAAATGAACGAATTATGACGTACGTCTATTAACATTATAGGTGTTCCATCTAGAGATCGGAAGCCTAAGTAAGAGGGCGTAAAACGATAAGAACATGTGAGTTCCCTTAAACCTTTTTACGTGGAATGAAAGTTAAAATGTTTTACTGATTATGGTTCACTTATGAGCATGAATCGTTTACAACTGTTACATATGTTCTTCCATGAAAATTTTATTTTAATGAAAAGACTATTTAGCATGATGAACTGATTAATAACGATTTATAACGGTTTCACGTTTCATGATTTATGATGACTATGTGTTTGTTATGTGGAGTCGGTCTGCACAGTGGGATCTGAGTACCTCGGGATCCGATGATCCCTTGTGCTTTTGTGACGAGCTTGTAGGAGGAAATTCGTTTCCTTCCTACTCGGATATCTGAGATCGGGTATGTAAGTCCTATCTCGATAAATTCGTCATTGTGTTTATCGATGATATCCTTATTTACTCTCGATCAGAAGAAGAGCACGCACGACATCTTCGTTTGATTTTGGAGTTGTTGAAGAAGGAACAGTTGTATGCAAAATTTTCCAAGTGTGAGTTCTGGCTTCGGGAAGTTCAGTTGCGAGGACATGTAGTTTCTGAGAAAGGCATTCAAGTTGATCCAGTGAAAGTAGAAGCAATTGAAAAGTGGGAACCGCCGAGAACGCCAATCGAGGTACGACGTTTTCTGGGTTTAGCCGGTTATTATCGAAAGTTTATACAAGATTTATCCCGTATCGCTATGCCTTTGACCAAGCTGACTCGAAAGAATATAAAGTTTGAATGGAAAGAAGAACATAATGAAGCATTCAGAATTTTGAAAGAAAGACTTTGTAGCGCACTGATTCTATCACTACCTGAAGGTTCCGATGATTTTGTTGTTTATAGTGATGCTTCAAAACTGGGATTGGGATGTGTACTGATGCAGCGTGGGAAAGTTATTGCTTATGCTTCTCGTCAACTGAAGGATCATGAACGGCAATATCCTACACATGACAAGGAACTTGCGGCAGTTGTTTTTGCACTGAAAATCTGGAGACATTATCTTTATGGTTCTAAGTGTCAAATTTATGCCGATCATAAGAGTCTCCAACATCTTTTCGATCAGCGGGAATTGAATATGAGACAAAGAAGATGGTTAGAACTGGTGAACGACTACGACTGTGAAATTCTTTATCATCCGGGAAAGGCGAATGTGGTAGCTGATGCACTAAGTCGGCAAGAAAGAAGTGGAACAATAAAAGCCATTGCACTACGGGCTGAACTTCTACCTAACATCTTTGACGAATTAAAGAAGTGTCAAGTAGAAGCCTTTCAAGAAGAACACTTGAAACCAGAACGGTTAGTAGGGATATCAGCAACACTTGTACCAGATGATCGTGGGTTACTGTGTTTGGGAAACAGAATTTGGGTGTCTCGTTTGGGTGGTTTACGTAATCGGATACTACAAGAAGCTCATCAATCTCGTTTCTCTATTCATCCAGGTACGAATAAGATGTATAAAGATCTACGACAGTTCTATTGGTGGCCGGGAATGAAAAGAAGTGTTGCTCAGTATGTGGAAGATTGTTCTACTTGTAAGAAGGTGAAGATTGAACATCAAAAGCCGTTTGCGCAGTTGCAGCGTCTAGAAATACCGATGTGGAAATGGGATCAGATTACTACAGACTTCATCATGTAGCTACCAAGGACTCCGAAAGGGTGTGATGCCATTTGGGTGATAGTTGATAGGTTGACAAAGTCTGCTCACTTCCTACCGATAAAGGAAACCTATTCATTAGATAGACTCGCCAAATTGTATATCAATGAAATAGTAGCTCGACATGGAGTTCCAATCTCGATTATTTCTGATCGTGACAGTCGTTTTACCTCAAGATTCTGGAGAAGTTTTCAAAAAGAAATGGGAACTCAAATAAAGCTAAGTACAACGTATCATCCTCAAACTGACGGTAGTGAACGAACAATTCAGACTCTGGAAGATATGTTACGGGATTGTATTGTTGATTTTGGGGGATCGTGGGATAAACATTTACCGTTGATTGAATTTGCCTACAACAACAGTTATCACTCCAGTATACAAGCGGCACCGTTTGAAGTTCTGTATGGTAGAAAATGCCGAACGCCTCTGTGTTGGAACGAAGTGGGAGAGAAACAGTTAGCAGGGCCAGATATAGTTTAGTTGACCGCAGATAAGATTTCTCAGATTCGGGAACGATTGAAAGTGGCTCAAGATAGACAGAAAAGTTACGCCGACCGACGCCGGAAGCCGTTAGAATTACAGGTTGGAGATTTTGTGATGTTAAAAGTCTCGCCTTGGAAAGGAGTCATTCGATTTGGGAAACAAGGTAAACTGAGTCCGAGGTACATTGGACCGTTTTCAATCATAGAAAGGATCGGTGAAGTAGCCTACAGGTTAGATCTTCCGTCAAAGTTAAGCAGAATCCACAATGCATTTCACGTGTCAAATTTCCGAAAGTGTTTAGTTACGCCGAATCAGGCAGTTCCTCTACCAGACATACAGGTTGATGAAAAGCTGAATTATGTGGAAGAACCTGAAGCGATAATTGACAGTAAAGTCAAAGTTTTGCGGAATAAAGAGATCAGACAAGTAAAAGTACAGTGGCGACATCACAAATGGCAGGATTTCACATGGGAATCAAAATCAGAAATGAGAATTAAGTACCTGTTTGTTGGGATTTTATGTTCAAAAACGGGTTTCAAAAACTCATAAGAGGTAGAAATTATTACGCAACGGAAGCAAAAAAATGGTTTTTGAACAAAACATAAAACCATTTTATTCCCACCAAGGATCTTGTTACATGCAAGAAAAGATAAATAAAAACATACCAAGAGAGTTTAGACAATACAACCTTTGTAGACTTTGAATCCTCTTGGGAGGTTGGAAGTTGATGAAGATGGTAGAACCCAAAGTAGAGCTCCTCTAGAGTAGTCCACCGACAAGCTCCAACACCAAAGTATGCTAGTACCTTCTTGATGAAAAATGCAAAAGAGAACTTCTTGTTCAAGTATACAATAGACTTGAAATGAGAAGCACAAAACCACCACCAAAGATGGTGGTTTCGGCCGAAGTGGAGAGGGAGGGAGAGGAGAGAGTTTTTTTTGCTAATTATCAAGTTGCAAAAACACTAGTCAAGTCTTCTATTTACAAAGAAAGCCTTTTAATCTTATTGGACCTTCAAAAGGAACCAATAGAACTTGAGCCTTCCATGCAATTTTACACTTGAAGTCCCTCTAGTTTAATATTAGTTAAAATCTCTATTTTAACTATTTAAACATACTATTTAGTCCTTCCTAGCAATTTCTAGTTATATATATTAAAATCATTATTTTTAATAAACTAGAATTCTTATTTGCATTTTATATTAAGAATTATATTCATTAATATAATTAATAATGTTGGGAACTGAAGATTTGCCAAGTATGATTAGTACTGCCAGAACTACATTACTACTGCCAGAACAACCTTAATACTGCCAGATCAAAGTTAGTACTGCTTATGCAATGGTTACTACTGCAAGACAAAGTTAATACTGCTAGATCATTGTTAGTACTGCTGATACATTAATGCTGCTGGAACAAGGTTAGTACTGCTAGTCAAGTTAATGCTGCTGGAACAAGTTAATGCTGCTGGAATGAGTTAATACTGCTAGAATGAATTAATGCTGCTGGAGAATATTAGTACTGCTCATGCTGAATGAAGTTAATACTGCTAAAGTGATAAGTTTGGGATGCGAAGATATTGGAGATAAAGATGGAATGAATGAAGATATGCTTAAAGAAGATTCAGAAGATCAATTTATTTTTGATAGTTATCTTGTACTTATTGTGTATAAATAGTTGTTGATAGATAGCTAATAGGAAAACATATATATACGTGAGATACAATTCGATTTTGTTTAGTGAGAATTAACCTCAAGGTTTAGAACCCTATTTCTAGAGAAGTAGAAGTCGTCTTGATTGAGCTTGTTCATCAAGATTGAGGTTTGGTTGTAATCTTGTGAGTCGAAGCATTGAATACAAACAGCTGTGTGTTTTCTGATATATTGTTCATTGATTGTGAGAATTAAAGTTCTATTCCGCAGATTCTTTAATTCTGAATTCTAGGTATTATTAGTCTTGTTAAGATTCGATCCTGACAAGTGGTATCAGAGCTTGTGTTTCTTAGAATTCTACAATTATTATGGACAATTCTATTGAATCAAACAGTACTTTTGATTGGAGTGATCAAGCAGAAGAGGCAATTCAGAATCATGCTCTCATGGCAGAAGTCTCAGATATTCCTACTGAGGTAAAATCTAATCTCTGTTCTCAAGCTTGTATAGACACTGTTAAAAGGTATAGAGATCACAATCAGGGAATGTGTGATGACCTTAAGAGATTAGAAAAGGACAGAAAAGACTATGTAGTAATTGTTGAGAAGTTTGAAGAACAGATTAGGGTTTTTCAAGCCAATGAACTTCAACACTCCTATGATACAAACTACTGGAAATGGGAAAAGGGTGGTCTAGAGTTCCAGCTTAAAGAATCCAGGGAAGAGTGTGAGAAACTAAAAGGAGAGCTTGAGAAAGTTAAACTTGATATAGAAAAGTTTAATTGTGCCTCTAAAGTCATGGACAACATAATCAACTCTCAAATCCATAGTAAGTTGAAACCAGGCATAGGGTACAATGCCAAACCCCCACCCTACAACAACAACTACATCCCTCCTAGGTCAGACCTGTTAGAAACCAAGGATAAAAAGGACTTACCTGAAGGAGCTACTAAAATAGATCCATTAGATGAAGTTGTTGTGGAGGATAAAACTGAAAAAGAAGAGTCTAAGAAAAGGGACAAGAATGTCAGTGGTGAGATTCTCTTAGAGAATTACATAAAGACCAATGAGGATGGTGGAAGTCCCTGGGATAAGAACAATGAGATGAAAAGATCTGAAAAAGGAAAAGGAGTTCATTACACACAGACCACTGTTGTGAAGTCCAATACCTGTGAACATTGTTCTTGCAAGAATTTTCAAAAGGATGAGCCCCAAAAACATGATAAAAGGAGGGGAAATCAAAGAAATTGGAATAACCAGTGGGCACAAAAGCAAGGAGTTGATCTGCAAAGGATTAACAGACCAAAACCTTGTTTTATTTGTGGCAGATTGAATCATCTTGCCAAACACTGTTATTTCAATCCTATTAACCAAAGGAAAAGTTTTCAAAGAAGTTTTCAAAAGTCTTCTGGTTATAGGAAGCCTGCAAGGAATAATGTGGCTAAGAAACAAGCTGAATCCAAAATCCACATGAGAAAACAGACTGAAAAGGAATGTGTCAATATGTGGATCCCCAAAAGCACTAATGTTAGTACTGCTACCTCAGATAGAACTGCTGACAAGGATAGTGCTGCTAGAACCAATACTACTGCCAATACTGCTGCTAGCAGTGTTAGTGCTGCTAACACTGTTAGTACTTCTTTTAAAGAGAATGCTGCTGCTAGCAGTGTTAGTGCTGCTAACTCTGTTAGTACCTCTTCTAAGAACAATACTGCTGCTAGCAGTGTTAGTGCTGCTAACACTGTTAGTACTTCTTCTAAAGTTAATACTGCTTCTAGTTTTTGTGCTGCTAGACCAATCATATTGACAAAATACTCCAGTTCTGCAGTACCTAAGTTTGAAAATCTCATCAAAACCCAGTGCAAGTACTTTGATGAGCAAGGGAGACCCAAGACCACTTCGGCTTGGGTTCCCAATAAAAACTAATTGATTTATCTTATGTGCAGGGCAACCAACAGCTCAAGGAGAAGAGCATCTGGCATGTTGGTAGTGGTTGCTCCAGGCACATGACAGGTAACATGTCCTGCCTCAAGAATTTCAAAAGAATTGATGGAGGACGCGTTGCTTTTGGGAATAATCCTGCAGGAGGTAAGATAAGTGGTAAAGGTGATGTGTCAAAAGGTAAGATGACATTTGAGGATGTTTACTATGTTGAGCAATTGAGATACAACCTGTTAAGTGTATCACAGGTCTGTGACAAGAAACATAGTATATTATTTACTGATTCAGAATGCATTATTCTTGCTCCTGGATTCAAGGTAGTTGATGAAAACATGATACTATTGAGAACTCCTAGAAAGGATAATGTGTATTGTTTAGATTTAGAAAGTGTTTCATCTGATTCATCTCTAAACTGTTTAGTTTCAAAAGTTTCAATAGATGAATCATCACTTTGGCACAGAAGGATGTGTCACATGAATTTTAAAACAATGAATAAACTTGTTAAAAATAATCTTGTTAGAGGTTTACCATCAAAAGTCTATTCATGTGATGATCATTGTGTTGCATGTCTCAAAGGCAAACAACACAAAACTTCTCATAAGTCCAAAGAGATAAACACTATCTCAAATCCTCTTCAGTTGTTGCATATGGATCTGTTTGGCCCTACAAATGTCATGAGCATTGGCAAGAAATCATACTGTTTAGTTATTGTTGATGATTACTCTAGATTTACTTGGGTATATTTTCTGAGAACTAAAGATGAGACAAGTGGACTGATCAAATCTTTTATTCTTAGAATTGAAAACCAATCAAATCAAAAAGTGAAAGTCATTAGATCAGATAATGGGACTGAATTTAAAAACCTTGATCTAAACACCTTTTGTGAGGAAAAGGGAATTGAGAGACAATACAGTGCCCCTAGGACTCCACAACAGAATGGTGTTGCTGAGAGAAGGAATAGGACACTGATTGAGGCTGCTAGATCTCTGTTAGCTGATTCAAAATTGCCCACTACTTTTTGGGCAGAAGCAGTTAATACTGCTTGTTATGTTCAAAACAGAGTGTTGGTAATAAAGCCTAAAAACAAGACACCTTTTGAGCTTTTTCTGAAAAAGAAACCATTTATTGGATTTTTCAAACCATTTGGGTGTCCTTGTACAATTCTCAATACCAAATCTCACTTAGGTAAGTTTGATAGCAAAGCAGATGATGGTTTTCTTGTTGGTTACTCATCTCAGAGTAAGGCTTACAGAGTGTTTAATACCTCTTCTAGAATAATTGAAGAAAGTGACAATGTCAAATGCAATGAGAACACACCCAATCCTATTGGTTCAGGTCCTGATTGGCTGTTTGACATTGATTCACTCACTAATTCTTTGGGTTTCAGTAGTGATGTAAATACAGGACAAAGGGATGCACCTCCATCAGATCACAGAATTCAATCTGTGATATTTCCACTCCCTACCATTGATCCTGTTGATTTCTGTGAACAAGAAAAGGAAGCTGAACCCATTCAGAATGAAGAAGAGAGAAGAATAGAGGAAAATCAGACTTCAAGAGAGCCTGAAGTGACTGAAGAAGCTGAAGAAGATCCAGACTTAAATGAGTCAAATCTGGATGGGAACTTAGTTGAGGAACCTGGTCATCCATCAAAAACTCAGAAAAATCATCCTCCTGAGTTGGTTATAGGAGACATTGCTTCTCCCATGATGACTAGGAAACAAAGCAGACTTCAAGAGCTACAAGATCAGCAGAATACAGTTAATACTGTACTTACTTGCTTTCTATCCCAAATTGAGCCCAAAAAGGCTTATGATGCTATGAAAGATCCAAGTTGGATAGAAGCAATGCAAGAGGAGCTGCTACAGTTTAAATTACAGGATGTTTGGGACTTGGTGGAACTTCCAAAAGGTCATAGAGCAATTGGCACCAAGTGGATTTTCAGAAACAATAAGGATGACAGAGGAATTGTGATCAGAAACAAAGCAAGGCTGGTTGCACAAGGGTATACTCAGGAAGAGGGCATAGACTATGAGGAAGTCTTTGCTCCAGTGGCAAGGATTGAAGCAATTAGGCTATTTCTAGCCTATGCCTCATACATGAAGTTTAAGGTCTACCAAATGGATGTAAAAAGTGCTTTTCTGTATGGAAGTATTGATGAAGAGGTATATGTCTGTCAACCCCCTGGATTTGAGAATCCATTGCACCCTGACAGAGTGTACAAGCTGAAGAAGGCACTTTATGGTTTACATCAAGCCCCAAGAGCATGGTATGACACCCTGTCTACCTATCTCCTGAAAAATGACTTTGAAAGAGGAGTCATTGACAAGACCTTGTTCATTAAGAGGAGAAAGAAAGGCACACTACTTGTTCAGATCTATGTGGATGACATCATCTTTGGATCCACAAATGATCACATGTGTAAAGAGTTTGAATAGTTAATGCACAAGAGCTTCAAGATGAGTTCCATGGGAGAACTTACTTTCTTCCTTGGGCTTCAGGTGAAACAGAGGAAAGATGGGATTTTCATAAGGCAATCCAAATATGTGAAAGACATCCTGGACAAGTATGGTTTAACAGACTCAAAGCCAGCAAGCACACCAATGGAGACACACAAACAGATCACTGCAGATCTTGAGGGGGAGGATGTGGATGTCCATCATTACAGATCTATGATTGGATCACTCATGTATCTCACAGCCTCTAGACCAGACATTATGTTTCCAGTATGTGTTTGTGCCAGATTTCAGGTTACACCTAAGCAATCACACATGCATGCAGTCAAAAGAATTTTTAGATACCTAAGAGGGCAACCTAGATTAGGTCTTTGGTATCCTTATGAATCTTCATTTGACTTGCTTGCATACTCAGACAGTGACTTAGGTGGAGCTAACATGGAAGAAAAGTCTACTTCAGGTGGATGTCAGTTTTTGGGTGCAAGACTTGTATCATGGCAGTGTAAGAAACAAACCACAGTGTCCTTATCCACAACAGAAGCTGAGTATATAGCTGCTGCAAGTTGATGTTCTCAGGTGTTATGGATTCAGAATCAGATGTTGGACTATGGGGTAACATTTCTTCACACTCCAATCTTCATTGACAACAACAGTGCCATTAGCATTGTTAACAATCCTGTCAAGCACTCAAAAACAAAGCACATAGAGATCAGGTATCACTTTATTAGAGACTGTAATGAAAAGAAATTGATTCAAGTTGCTAAAGTTCATACCAATGACCAGTTTGCAGATCTATTCACAAAAGCTTTTGATGTGGGTAGATTCACTTTCTTGGTAGCCAGTGTGGGTTTAATCAACCTTGAATAAATTCATGATTTTTATTTTTTTTCTATATATACCTGTATTTCTTTGTTTATTTGGTATTACTAACTAGTTTTCTCAGAACCTCAGTATGACTCAGATGGACAAGTGCTGCAAAGTGCAAGTATAGTTACTACTGCCAGTACAGAGTTACTACTGCTAGTACATATTTTCTACTGCCAATGTGTAGTTAATACTGCTTTGTAGTTAATACTGCTTTGAGGTTAATACTGCTTAGTAGTTAATACTGCTTTGAAGTTAATACTGCTTTGAAGTTAATACTGCTTAGTAGTTAATACTGCTTTGAAGTTAATACTGCTTAGTAGTTAATACTGCTTTGAAGTTAATACTGCTTTGAAGTTAATACTGCTTAGTAGTTAATACTGCTTTGAAGTTAATACTGCTTAGTAGTTAATACTGCTTAGTAGTTAATACTGCTTGTGTAGTTAATACTGCTGTGTAGTTAATACTGCTCAGACGTTAATACTGCTAAGTAATTAATACTGCTGTGTAGTTAATACTGCCTTGCAGTTAATACTGCTCAGTCGTTAATACTGCTACGTTGTTAATACTGCTTTTAAAGAAAATCAGGGCTAATACTGCTATAAATACTCTTTCAGCCCGCCAAAGTTCATAACGTCTTTTTGCATTAAATTTTTCTCTCTCTTTGTAACCTTTTCTCCCTAGAATCTCTGTGTTTTCTATCCAAATCCTCAAGAAGAATGACGACAATGGAGTTTGTCGATGAGCACAATGAGATTGCGATGCTTCAGAAGCCGAAGCAGGCCGCAGGATTTCATGAGATTGTGGATTTTCTCAAGTCCTCACACATCTCTCATGCCCTAACAGTATGCCCAACCATATATATCGAGCATCAAAAGCAATTTTGGGAGAATGCCGCTGTTATTTTCGAAGCTGGGCAGAAAATCATTCGAACAAGGGTTTGTGACAAACCCTTGAAGGTCACAGAGGAGGTTATTCGCATCACTCTTCACTTAGATGATGCCTCAGGTATAACCTATCTATCTAATGATGAACTTTTCTCGACCTTACCAAGAATGGGGTATGAAGGTCCCATTGGCGTTTTTAAATTCTTCAAGTCAAAATTCTACACCCAATGGCGATTTATTGTTTATACTCTTATGCACTGTATTTCAAAGAAAACAACTGGATGGAGTGAGTTTAGCAGTACCATTGCTTATGCCTTGGTCTGCTTAACCACTCCCAGAAAGTTCAATTTTTCAGCAATGATTTTTAATGATCTTGTGGCAAACCTAGAATCCAAAAAGAAATTTTACATGTATCCCAGGTTTGTCCAAGAAGTAATTAACCATGAATTGACGGATTTACCTCAGTCTGCTGAGGTATATGTGCCAAAACCCCCTAAAGGGAAGGTTTTCTCAAATATGAGAAGAATTCCTAGGGACTCGGAAGGAGTTGACACACCATTGTTCTCTACAATGATGGTTGTGTCCCACACCACTGAAGGTATGGCATCAGGGTCAAGGCCCCCATTAGACACACCCACTGATGACCAATCCCAACCTTCCATCACCAAAGAAATCCCACAGTCCATTCTTTTAAGACCCACTCCCAAAATCACCAAGAAGTTTGAAAGAAGAAAGGTACACAAGGTTCCTTCCCTTGGTGTATCTCCTAAAAGCCCAAAGCCTACAAGCCCTCTATTGGAGCATTCTCTAATAGAGAATATCAAAAGGGTAACCACAGGGGTGTCTCCCAACCCCAAGAAGGTGCTCTCTAAGGAGAAGGATGAGCATGTGGGCTGCAAGGCTGCCACTACTTCTGCTAGCAAAGAGAAGGACAGTGGTAACATCAATAAGACCTTCCCCACGACAACTCAGAATGTGAAAACATTCAGAGGACCCAGGCGCCAAGAAACCATAGGAGTAGGCAGTGCTTTTGCTAGGCAAAAGACACCTACTAAAATTTACAGTGATCCTTTAACGGAGGTAAACACTCCTAAACAGGGTGAGGATAGATATGCTTATGAGGAATTGATGGAAACCATTGCCAACATCAACATATGTCATGAATCAGCAGAAGGAGATTGATGAGCTTAAAAAGGTGATTCTTTATCAACACACCAAGATAGAGAAAAATAAGAAGATGATCACCAAGCTGCTGCAAAGAAGAAAGAAAGCTCAGTATGTTCTTAGAAGGAGAAGATCAACCACTGATGCTTCCAAAAAGGGGGAGTTAGAAACTGAACTAAACATGGAGGATGCAAAGGTTGAGGGGGAGAATGAGTATAAGGTTGAGGGGGAGACTGAGCAGGTTGTAGAAGATGCAAAGGAAGCAGAAAGTGAGAAGGCAACAGTAACAGAAAAAGCAGTAGAAACAGTTAATGCTGCTGAGATTGAAGCAGCAGTAACTGAAATTGTGAAAAATAGTGTTGAAGCAGTAGTATCAAAGATTGTAAAAGAAGCAGTAATGAACAAAGCAGCAGAAATGGTTAATGCTGCTAGTCAAAAAGCAGCAGAAACCATTCAAGCAGCAGAAATGGTTAATGCTGCTGAAAAACATAAGGTAGCAGAAACCATTCCTGAAGCAGCAGAAACAAAGGAAACAGCTGAAACCATTCCTGAAGCTGTTAAAACACTCAAAAGAACCAAGATGATGTCAAACAAACGACCAAGAACAAAGTCTATAGCTTCAAAGAAGAAAGTTGTAAAGAAGCCTAGGGTGGAACCCAGTGTAGAAGAAGCTAAGAAGGAAGTTGTGAAAGAGAAAGCTGATCATAAAGTTGCTGAAGAAGAAGTGGCAACTCCATCAGGTCAACCAAGCAATGTACAATCACCAACAAATACTCAATGTGATATGTATATTACTGTGGTTGATTCTAGTCCCATCAAAGTTAAACCATTAGCTTCTATGGCTCCTGAAATCATCTTCTGGGATACTTTGAAAGATCAAAGAAAGGAGTACATTAGAGTAAAAAGAGCAGATGGGAAGTTTGAGGTCAGTTCTACATGGGGAAGACTTTTAAGGATGTGTTCTAGATCAGACTTGGAAGAGATGTTCAAGGTACGAATGAAGCTTTATGGAAATATGCTGACTGAGAACGGAATGTCCATCACCAAAATGGTACTTGAATATTTGTGTCTAATGTTCAATACAGAAGCAGTTAAGTATTTGACAGAAAGGCAATTTCAAACTGTTACCAACTGGATGCTTATTGAAAATTGTGGTGTGTATGTCATAACACTTGACAATGCATATCATGAGTATTATCTGGTGGACAAAATATACAAGCACAGCATGACAAGGTTGAATTGAATGCTAAAAGCTAAGTTGGTGGGTAACAAAGATTCTAAGATGGCAAGATACCTGGTAAGAAGGATCGTCAATCAAAGTATGGGATTGAATCCTGACTTGTGTGTTCAATATTAAGTTTTGGAAGCATCATCATCTGAAGAACTTGACTTCTCAACCTGAAAAGTCAAGTTAGGGGGAGATTGTTGGGAACTGAAGATTTGCCAAGTATGATTAGTACTGCCAGAACTACATTACTACTGCCAGAACAACCTTAATACTGCCAGATCAAAGTTAGTACTGCTTATGCAATGGTTACTACTGCAAGACAAAGTTAATACTGCTAGATCATTGTTAGTACTGCTGATGCATTAATGCTGCTGGAACAAGGTTAGTACTGCTAGTCAAGTTAATGCTGCTGGAACAAGTTAATGCTGCTGGAATGAGTTAATACTGCTAGAATGAATTAATGCTGCTGGAGAATATTAGTACTGCTCATGCTGAATGAAGTTAATACTGCTAAAGTGATAAGTTTGGGATGCGAAGATATTGGAGATAAAGATGGAATGAATGAAGATATGCTTAAAGAAGATTCAGAAGATCAATTTATTTTTTATAGTTATCTTGTACTTATTGTGTATAAATAGTTGTTGATAGATAGCTAATAGGAAAACATATATATACGTGAGATACAATTCGATTTTGTTTAGTGAGAATTAACCTCAAGGTTTAGAACCCTATTTCTAGAGAAGTAGGAGTCGTCTTGATTGAGCCTGTTCATCAAGATTGAGGTTTGGTTGTAATCTTGTGAGTCGAAGCATTGAATACAAACAGCTGTGTGTTTTCTGATATATTGTTCATTGATTGTGAGAATTAAAGTTCTATTCCGCAAATTCTTTAATTCTGAATTCTAGGTATTATTAGTCTTGTTAAGATTCGATCCTGACAAATAATATTCATCAAGAATTAATATTTATCAAGAATCAAATTCTTATAAATATCAATTTAGTGTCTACTTGTTGTTCGGTGTGACCCTATAGGATCATATATTACTGGTAATATCATTTTATAATCATTCTTGAGCATACAGAACCAACAATCTCCCACTTGCTCAAGATTGTATTATAGAATAATATAGACAGTGGTGGACGTCTAGCAACTTCTCACTGCCCCCAGCAACGTATGACTATAAGTGCCATTCAACAACATCCAATTCCCATGAGCTCATAGCTTCAATTGATGTATTAGGTGTGGTATCAGTTATCCCTTTGTTTAGACATCATGTTGAACATGAGACATGGATCACTATCATTCTCATATATTGTTCAACTTTTGGTAAGGCGCCTTAGATGTCTCACTCTTAATAAATTTAGAGAAACAAATCCCATCTTGACTACATACGCCTCTCATGCAGTTCATGCTATGCCCGATAATGGCCTTTATAGCTGACTTTTTCAAGAACAACGGTTAACCATATCAAAACATAACAGTTCCTACACTTGAGTCCCAAATATGCATCTCAGGTCGAAGGATACAAAGATACTACCTTTTATTCAAGAATCACTTATGACGACGATCCATGAAGTGATCTTGAAGCGGGTCAGGTCCAGTACTCGTTCCCTAACAAGTACTTATGAACTTGGTTGCAACACTTTGCCACTTTTACTTTTAAAAGTCAACCAATCCAATTCATATTAGTCTTACTTCATAGTTACTCCCACAACTATGATCGACTATGGACATTTAGAATAACTAATTTATTCAAGGATTTAAACATGCTAATATAGAACACAACGAGTATGAAAAGATTATATCCTATATATCCAACTAAATACTATACTTGTTGCTTTACTTGTTCCAATATCCAAATACTAAATTCAAATCAAATCTCATCACTAGAATAACGAAGTCCTAAAGCTCAAACATGACCCTTCAAGTTTAGCTTATATAAGGAACTTCATGAATGGGTTCATCCAGAAACTTGATTTGAGTAAACTTTGTGAACATTAACATCTCTATTTTAACTTTATTCCAAATATAGTTAAATGTTTGGAGTAGATGCTTGGTACTCTGATGTGAGATAGGGTCCTTTAGCTTGCGTAATGAAACCCACATTCTCACAAAGGATTTCTAGGTGATCCTGAATGGGAGGCGTCTACCTAGCTTTTCAATGAACTCTTTCATCCAAGCATCTTTCTTTTGCAGCTTCTAAAGCGGCAGTGTGTTCTTATTTGTAGTGTATTATGCAATTTTACCTTCGCCTTGAACCTTTTCAAACGAACTAGTTCTTCATTCACAATGAAGACATTTCCCCTTTTGTGATTGAGAACCTTCTCAATCTTTATGAAAGCTATCATTAGTGCAGCATTTTGCTATGATCTTCTTCCATTCCTCAGTTAAAGAACACTTCATTGGTTCTTTCTAAGTACCTTAAATCGTTCTTTATAGTCATCTAATGACCTTCCCTCGTTTTTCGTAGGTATCGTTTTCTAATGCTCTAAAGCATTTTGACACGCTCGATCTAGTGCATGTCATGTATATATGATAGATCCAATTGCCGAAGCATATGGAATACTAATCATTTTATCTAGCTCATCTTTTGTGCTAGAATATTGAGACATGCTCAAAATGATGTCATATCATATTTGCAAGAAACTACCTTTAGAGCCTTGCATCTTGAATCTTTGAAGATCATGTCAACATATGCACTTTGACTTAAACCTGTAAGTCGTCTTGATCTAATCTCTAAAGATTTTTATTCCAAGAATAAAATTAGCCCTTTCTAAGTCTTTTATTGAGGAAATACTGTCCGAGCCGAAACATGATGTTTTGCTATGTCGGAAAGTTAATTTCCAAAAACTAGTATGTCTTGCTCATGTAGGTTTAGGAATTTTACTGCACTCCCACTAGTTTTAGTAAATACATGAGTCATCTTTTATTTTGATGAAAATTAAGCTTTTAATTTTCCTGTAAAAATAAAGATTCCAGTTTTGAGATACTTTTTACTGATCCATGAATGGATTGTATCTCAGTGTTCATGACTCTAAGCCACTCACCAGATTCAGAATCTGACATAGCACTTTAGCAGTTGATGGGTTTACTAGAACCCAGTCATACATCATTCTTTATAGGAGATTGATATCTCTCGAATTTTCTGAATGATTCTACTAGATTTGCGAACACTTGGTGTTTTTACTAAGTTTCTGATCAATCAAATCGCTCAGTTTTCAACGACCTTTGTTTGATAACTAGTGCCAATCAATAAGTGCATTAGGTTATGAAGTTCTTGATTCCCTTCAAGTTCCTTAACACTCCCACTTCCCTTGTCCATTAAAAACTTGCTTTCTAAGAACTTGGCTTTGGAACAATAAACAATTTTATTGTTTGTGGGTTTGTAGAATCGGTATATAAAACAATTTATAGTATATTCTACAACATATGCATTTGGTAGATATTGGGTCGAGTTTACTTGAATCTTATTGTCTCACATGAGCTTCATAAACCCACGCCTTCAACTAAGATTAAGGATGAAAAAAAATTTCATACGAAATCTTATAATGTGTTTTGTCTACCCTTTTGGTTGGTGTCAAAAAGTACGGATTACTTTAACTAGGGCAGAATTCCGAATTTGATATAGGAATAGTACTTCTACTCATCATAGAGCGAACCATATTTAATAAGGTTCGGTTCATCCTTTCGGATGAACATAATTTCTATGATGATCCAAGAGTTCTTGGTTTAGTTACTATCCTCATATATCATAAAAGACTTTAATGGTCCTGCTGAGTTGTTTTCTTAATCTTCACTTTGAAACAACTTGAATTACATCAAATGCTTTATCTTTATGTTCCATAAACTTCAACAATTGAAATCGTCAGTGAAGGTATTATCCATCACCATATCTAGACTTGGTTTTGAGAGACCATATACATCAACATGCATCAATTCAAAAAAAAATCTTCTCTATGAATTAGAGAAAAGAGATATATTCAACTTTATCAAGATCGCATATATCAAATGAAAAAATTTATATTTAGTTTCAAAATACCACAGTTTTGAAAAAAAAGACATGCGTTTAATTTTCTTGATTAAGTTGACTATTTCATGTGTAGACTTGATTCAAATCACATTTGAGTCTTATGGTGTTTATATAGAATTATGTTTTAGAAGGTTTTTGAGATTCACTTTATTATTCAATTAAGAGAACTATTTCTCGAAATAGAATAATTCATTTTGAATATGAATATAATCGTTTCCAAAACGATTAAGTGAATTTCATTCAATCAATAAACATGTGACTGAAGAATAATAATTTAGTCAAACTAAATTTAAATATTGTTCGAAACAAACCTGTTTAACAATACAAGCCATATGATTTCATAATAAAATCTCCTATAAGCTTGGTGCGCAATCTTGCTTCCTTGCTTATATGGATCACCATATTGCTTGTCTTTCAGTTATTTACCTTTCTTGATCATCTGTAATATATTACAGAAGTGAGTTCTACACTTAGTATCAAATACAGAAAGGTAAAAGTTCTATCTTTAATATTGATACCTGAAGGACTTTCCTTCGTTAGAAAACATTTATTTCTCAGAAGGACAATGTCCTCTTCTATGACCAATGTTGCCTCATCTATCACTATATTCAGATTCTCGACAAAAGCATCAAATGCGTTGGTCAAAAATTTGAGGATCACATCTACGGCTTTCCCATTGGAATAAGGATAGGCAAGTCTATCCAAATAGTCAAGGTGCGTCCTCATTTTGTGAATATGAGAGCTTACATATTGGTCTTTGTCCAATTGTATCGAAGCGTTCACGGACCATATACATTTGGTAATATTTTGGTAATCGGTTTACCATGTCAAATGCCCTCAATGGAAACGTTTTCATTCTTTCTAGTAAGGATGGAACAATGGTTTCAAGCATAAGACGTGATACATTGATTGAATCATCATTATGTTTCAAATCAAGTATCGTTAGCTTCTATGGAGGTAAGAGGAGGTTCTTGAGGAATAGGTACGAGGAGTACGTTTAATTTGTTATCACGTCTGAGAACGCGTCTCAATGTTTTGAAAACAAATTGGGAAGTTATGAGTGGTTAATTTTTCTTCCAAAAGAAAAAGGTCTCAGGGATGTGTTAATTGTAGTGTTTGCATTTTAGGCCATTTACAAAATTTAACAAAGTTAACATAGTATTTTCAATATTAATTTTTAGCAAATTATCTACCCTTTAGTTTTCTAAAAAAAACATTAATTTGCATAAAATCTAGGATCCAACGTTGCAAAACAAATGAAACGGTTAGGTGACCTTTATCCCGTCCATTTAATCCAACAAGGTAGATAACGTTTATCGATTACATCGAATGTAATTCCTAGCGTTATGGGATGTTTAACAACTTGTTTGTTAATTGGCATGTTTGATCCCATCTATGCCTTGGGTTTCTAATGCTTAGGTGACCTTTATCACAAAAGATTCCCAATCAAGTCATCCTACTTGAAACAACGTGTGAAACTTACATCAATGCGGTTAGGTGACCTTTATCCCACAAAGACATAAGAATCACCTCATCCATCTTAAGACAATCCAAGTGGTTAGGTGACCTTTATCCCACAAGGGTGTCATAGTGACGTATTGAGTGTTTCTCAAAAGGACGGCATATGACTTGCGTTTTGAAAAAGGGATTTATAATGTTTTATAATTCTAGTTTTAAAAACATTTTAGTATTGCATGCATTTAATAATATATGGTACAAACTTATTTTTCATTAAATGGTTCCTATTAGTTTAAATAAAATCTTAATTTTATCAACTAAGTATGTGTCATGAATTTTTAATATCAAATATTAATTTTTGAGTTTGAGCACTATAAGAACCATTTATAGTCTCTTAATAAACATTTTTATTAATACTAGACTATGAGTTTGTATGAGTTTTGAAATTTCCATTTAAAATCTCAATTTTAATTTTTTTTTAAATTCATGGTACCATATTATTGCATGCATCCAATATCACATGACACTTGGAGTTTGTAAGAGTTTTTAAAATCGTCATTTTAATTTACTTTGACATTTCAAAATTTTATGGGTTTTTAGAATAAAACTCATTTTATTTATAAAACCCATTTTAACCATTTTACTTTTAAAATGTTATTTTGAAAACCAAACTCCAAAAGATGATTTATTTTATGTTCAAAATATTATCTAGTATGCTAGAACCTATTTCAATCATACATGATAATATCAACATAAAATATAAACATATAAAATATGTAGAAAATGTATAAACCAAGTTACTAATGTGTTGGTCAATGGTGTCTTTTATAAACAAGTGTCTAGCAAGTATATTAATAAAATATATTTGCACATGCCATCACATTGCCTCCCAAAATGACCAATGAGATAACATGCAATCTTTCGATTTAACCCTTCTAGTTTTGAGATAGTTAAAAATTCATTTTTAAATAAACATTTTTACATAAAATGTATTTGAACCAATTTGCATGTTATCAATTTTAAAATCTCCATTTTAAAAACTGGTTGATATAAAATCTCTATTTTAAACTTGGTTCATTTAAAATCTTAATTTTAAAAATTGTCGCTTCAACTTTAAACAATTTTAAATAAGTGCGTTTGAACCAATTTTATGTTCTTTACTAGCATACAATATCCTATATTTTAACGCATCAAAAAGAACATAATCAACCATAAAACATGCAAAAGAATGTGCATAAAACAAAGCCATTTCTAATGACATTTCTTGTGAGCCAAAACAAGAAATGCCAAGTCCATTCCTAAGGGACAAAAAAATATAAAAAAAACTTCAAGCTCCCACTTGCTTTAGCATCTCCATGCAAACAAGAACATCAAGCTCCATCTTCAACCTCCATGTTGGCCTTCTTCTTGTCACATTTTATAAAATAAAACTAGTTCTAATAACTAATCTAATACTTACAAAATGAACAAAAGAACTATGAAATAATAAAACCTATTTACTATTACAAACCAACATGAATAATAATAAAAATTATAACAAATTTAAAAAACAACACAACAACCAACATATTGGTCCATGGCTTGTTTATGCACATTTTTCATAAAACAAAATAAATAAAACAACACTTTGTTTTTGTTAGGCAACTTTTATGTAACAAAAATGCATGTTAAAATTTTGTTACATAAAATATAAAATTTTCACAAACAAGTTGCCAAATAAGCCATGCATGAACTTTTCATACCAAAATGAATTTTATCCATGGCTTCCAAAAACCAAGTTTTACCAAAAAAAACTTATTTACTAATCATGCATTATAACATTGGCTCTGATACCACTTGTTGGGATTTTATGTTCAAAAACGGGTTTCAAAAACTCATAAGAGGTAGAAAATATTACGCAACGGAAGCAAAAAAAAGGTTTTTGAACAAAACATAAAACCATTTTATTCCCACCAAAGATCTTGTTACATGCAAGAAAAGATAAATAAGAACATACCAAGAGAGTTTAGACAATACAACCTTTGTAGACTTTGAATCCTCTTGGGAGGTTGGAAGTTGATGAAGATGGTAGAACCCAAAGTAGAGCTCCTCTAGAGTAGTCCACCGACAAGCTCCAACACCAAAGTATGCTAGTACCTTCTTGATGAAAAATGCAAAAGAGAACTTCTTGTTCAAGTATACAATAGACTTGAAATGAGAAGCACAAAACCACCACCAAAGATGGTGGTTTCGGCCGAAGTAGAGAGGGAGGGAGAGGATAGAGTTTTTTTGCTAATTATCAAGTTGCAAAAACACTAGTCAAGTCTTCTATTTACAAAGAAAGCCTTTAATCTTATTGGACCTTCAAAAGGAACCAATAGAACTTGAGCCTTCCATGCAATTTTACACTTGAAGTCCCTCTAGTTTAATATTAGTTAAAATCTCTATTTTAACTATTTAAACATACTATTTAGTCCTTCCTAGCAATTTCTAGTTATATATATTAAAATCATTATTTTTAATAAACTAGAATTCTTATTTGCATTTTATATTAAGAATTATATTCATTAATATAATAAATAATATTCATCAAGAATTAATATTTATCAAGAATCAAATTCTTATAAATATCAATTTAGTGTCTACTTGTTGTTCGGTGTGACCCTATAGGATCATATATTACTGGTAATATCATTTTATAATCATTCTTGAGCATACAGAACCAACACTGTTCCTTTTTGGATGACCGAATTCCGGGACGAAATTCTTTTTAGGGGGAGATGATGTAATACCCCGGGTAAGTTCGTTAGTTAAATCCTCCTTTCCGTTAAATTTTGTTAACTTTAAAATTGGAAGTTTAGGGTAAGTTTGGGTTAAGTTGGGAGTTAAAGGTGTTTTGGTCATTAATGGATAGTTTAGGGGCTAAAGTGGTAATTTGGTTAGATATTATCCCTTAGGATATGCAGATATTTTCATTTTCAGCAATCATCCAGAAAATTCAGTGTGTGTGTGTGTGTTTTTGAGACCAAAAGAAAGGAAAGGTTAGGAGCTCAAATTGGTGTACATGGAAGAGGAATTAAGGTATGTTTCCTTTGTATTTTATGTTTATAATGGGTATTAGAAGGTTTCTATCGGATTAGAATAGTCAATTACACATCTGGTATTGATTCGGTCGAATTCTAGATAGAAAATTGATGAACAGTCAGAGGTTTCCGGATAAGATGAGAGTGTCCGGTAGTTTTGGTTGATAGTATCCGGAACTTGTTCTAGTGGTGTCCGGACAAGTCAAGTTACCCGGTAAGTTCCTCTTTTCCTTAAGTTTCCGGTTAAAATGAGATACCGGATGATATCCGGATTTCTTTGGTGTCCGGGTGTTATCCGGATTGGTTATGTTATCCGGAAAGTGTTGTTATCCGGATTGTGTATGTTGTCCGGATAGTTTGAGTTATCCGGGAAGTTTGTGTTGTCCGGAAACTTTAGCTGTTTGGTCAATTTTGAGAGTTTAGATGCTTTTGAGTATCCAGTAACCTGTGTATTGTTAGTTATTAGATAGGGAAGGAATGAGGACTAAATGTACTGTGGACTCGACTTAAGTTCGGGTTTGGGGGTAACATTTGAGGATTAGAGTTCTTTAGAGTTCTTAGCTTTAGTAAGACTTGTGTGTTCTATTTGGTAAAAAGATATATGTATCTATTTGTTTCAAATACTGTGAATCGAAGGTGAAAGCAGAGTTCTTTGTGGAAGACTGGAAAAAGTTTTGATAAGCAAACAAGTGAGTGTTTACTTAAAATGTTTTCAAACTGGAATACATATATGTGGAATGAGTGTAATAATGTGCATATTATGTTTATATGAGTATTACACTGCATGAGTGCTAGTTGGCCGGGCTTAGGACCGGTGGTGTTGGTTGTACAGAGGGACAGTGGTGTTGGCTGTATTCAGTACAGTGGTGTAAATTGATTAGTTGGCTCACAACCAATTAATATGGCCAAGAGAATGAGATGGAAAGATTCATGATGCCTGAGTCAAAGTTGGTATTCTTATGTGAATTATGTGTACGAAGTATGTGCAAATGGTTTTTAACTAACGGGGATTTTCTCACTAGACCTCAAGGTCTAACCCTCATTTTGTTTTAAAATTATGTATTTCAGGTCGTGGATCGAGTAAGAGCAAATAAGAAGGTTAATCTGCGAATAGCTTTTGGAGGACTTTGATAGTTGAAGACTATGATGTGTTATGTAGTTGTACCTATGTTATTAATAATGATGTAAATTTACTAAGTAAACGTTGTAATGATGTACTGAATGTTTGTAAAGACTAGGGGACCATATTTGTTATATAATGTATCTCTTGTGTTATAACGACGTTATGCAATGTATGCTATTTGAAGTATGTTTGGGAATTCGGGTCGTTACACCCCGATATGAGGCAAGAGGGGAGTCTGCTTGGGCCCCGATCGCAGTTAGCTTATGTGATCCTTAAAGACTGTGCAATACCATTGATTGATGCTTATGTGGGAAGTGTTAACGTTTTTGTATAAAATGATTTTATACTGTTGATGTATGTTGTTTTTGGAGGGAATTCACTAGACCTTTTGGTCTGACCCTCGCTTTTCAAAACTAAACCATTTTCAGGTAAACAAATAGTAGGAGGCTCAGGTAAGTGAGCAAGAGCAGGATAGAGTACAGATGCAGATAGAGACAGTGCCTGTGCCACTTATAGAAGCTAGAATGTTCTCAATTGTGTATAGGTTGTTTCCGCCAACCTTAGTTTTTAAACTTTGGGAGTAGAAATCACAACTGAGAATCAGGAACTGCGTTAGGAAAGCACTATTGTAGATGTAGGACTAATAGGGTACCGAGGACAGTCATGTAAAGTAAGCTTGGGATTACACCTGGCCAGTGTAATTGTGAACTTACAAGTACATGTATGTGTTTGGCCTGCCTTATTATTCCGAAGTTGTAGTCTTAATCTAGTTATATGTCGTGTTCTAGTAATCTAGAAGGTTAGCAAGATCCTTGAGGGATAGACTGAGACCCCTTGTTGGGGGAAGTATCATGAGAGATCATTTATGTTGTTGTGTATGTATACATCATAGAGAAGAAATGTTGTATAGAAGGTTATGAGTCGTCTAGAATTAGATCTTCGTGGATTCGAAGAGGATGAATGATTGTTTTTTAGTACCACTTGTGTTGCGGGAGAGTCCCAGTTCTAGAAATCGTGGGATAGATCAGTCGTGATGGTATGGAAGGACAGTGTCAAGATTTTGAAAGTGTCAATTCAAGAGCGAGTAAAGGATTAGAGCCCTGACTTCTTAGTCGAGCTTTTCTATGACAGGATCAATGGAAGGAGATATCAGTAGAGGATTTGAAAACGTGTAGAAGTAGAATGTGAGGTAATTGATCAAAACGGGAATAGTACGAGGTGGTTGAGTAAGTGGGCCGTGAGGTGCATGTATAGCAAGTTGTTACAAGGCCGAGAGGGCGACCACGGGTCGAAAGTAGAGTGTCAATGATAAGTTGCGTAAGTAAAGCGGTTGACCTTGTTTGAGTGAGTAGCCTTCAAGTGCAAGTAGAATTTCATGCATTGCGTCTTTACATGTGTTACATGAGATTTTCGTGATTAAAGTGAAGGTGTAAATATGAATTTTGATCGGAAATGAGTCAGCGTGTGCAAGCGTATATTTAAAGAAAAAGGCAATTCCATTTACGTCGTACAAAGAAGTTTTTGAGCTTAACAATTTGCAGAATATTTCACACCTTTCATGATAAGTTAAAATCGTTGCAAAAGTCAAGAAAATGTTTGCCAACAAAACTTTTATAACCAAAATGAGTACTGACATGTTAATGTCATATGAATGAGTGTGAGAACCGACTGGTCTATTTCGTATCTGTAATTCCTTTCAAAATTTGTCATATGGAGAATTTTCACTCAATGTGTTATTGTCGTAAACAACGTCGTTCTGGTTGAGAAAGAGTGAGTTTTACTGAAAGGGTGCGTGCGAACGATTCTCGAGATCATTATGCAAGGCATTGAAGAAATGAGAAGGCGGGTTCATGTGTACCTAAGTTGGTTCCAAGTATTGTTCTTTAAAATGATAAAATATGCGAAATGATTTATTTACCGCGTTGTCATGCATGAAGGCTATGAACTCACTAGGTCGTAGAGTATTACATATTAAGCTAAAGAAGAACTCCAAGAGTGGAGATGTGCTAGTTTTAGCAACTCGTTATGAGTAGTGTTGTGAGGCAGAAATGAAATGTCCACGACAAGGGATATGAGTTTTGAGGTGAGCTTGTAATATTGATGTACATGAGTAAGTTTTGAAATAAGGGAGACAGAGTATGAAGTTGATTATGATATGTTGGAAGGATTAGGTTCCGTAAGGAACCCATGTTAAAGAATAGGTTAAGAAAGTAGTTACAGATTGACTATTGATGTGGAAGTCGACAGCTGGGTAAGATGGCTGAGACCGAAGACTTGAACCAGAAGGTTGAAAGTTGAGAGAGCACCTCGTAGGGGTGTTAAGAGGGTGAGAGACTGTGGTTTTGGATAAGCGTTATATTTACAAGGTATGGAGGGTTCGTAGAAAGGATAAGGGATGTAGCACGAACGAAGCAAATGTGTAGATTATATCGTTCAGTGAGGGAATGTGCACTGTTAATGTAAGGGCTCGGATTGTAAAGAGCTAGCAAGAACGATTACGTTTGAGCTAATTGGGAACTAGGGAGTTATAGTTCAACTAGAGTTGGGAAAGGACAAAGTAGCGAGATAGACTCGATTATTTATGCAGAGGAATTTGAAGGCAAGATGGAATTGTGTATGAATGACCTCTAGAGACCTGGTCTGTAGTGTGGTGTTATGGGTGGAGAATGTACTGGTGAGTAGTGGCATTAATTGCCAAGTTAAGTGTGCCAGCCAGTGTTGCAGTAAAGTGATGATAGAAAGATGAAGCATTAGATGGAAACCTTTTTGGAAGTTCGGACGAGGTGTGTGATTTGTTAATCAAGTGGTTAGGGCAAGTAGTTGTAAGTTGGTATTGTGATATGACTATTATCAGAGTAGAGTGTCGGAGCGGTAGCGGGTGGTTACCCAAATAAGAAACCAAGTGTTTTTTATGATGTGTGGGTCGCTAAGTAAATGTATTTTTGGAATCATTGGAAGTTTAAAGGAAATGATAGATGGTTTAGTCAAAATGTGGTGTAGTAGCTGCAAATTCTTTATAGATTGCAATCTGTTTCTCATGAGTGAAAGAATTTTCCGAGAAGGTAATATTTGGAGATCAAAGAATGAGTAATGACTTCGAACACTGGTGTCAATTCAAGATGACTTGATTGAATGCCTTAAGTTAGAATTTTGATGCAACCGTTTGATTATGCATTGTAATGAGAAAGTGTTGTCAGCATGGGAAAAAGGTCGAAAGTTAGGGGCAAGTAATGTTTGGTGGGCGGTGCTCCACGCTAACGTGGGAAGGTGAAGATCGCATGTCGGAATAAGTGAGTAGGTTGGATGTAGTATGCTTGGTAGTGACACCGAAAAGTGGAGTAGCGTGTAGATTGTCAGCAGTAAGTGTGCGAACTCCTGAAAAGAGTATGAGAAAGAGTATTCGTGTGTATGTGTTTGGCTTGAGAGTGAGGAAAGTAGTCGAATGTAATGCTCGGGGTGAAGAACCATTAGAGGGAACTTGGTAGAAGCGTGGAAGTGGCGTTGGGGTGAAAGTGTGTGAATCAATTGTTATCAACGAATTGTGGCCAGTTTAATCGTGTGAGAGAATGCTACCCGCCTTAGATGTATCTGGTCTTTGGAATGTAATGGTAGAATTGTGTGTAATCTGTCGAAGAGAATCTTATCCGCGGGTTAAAGGGATATTCAAGGTTGAATTTGTGATCATTGGGCGTTTTGAGCGTCGATATTTTGGGATTCATGTTGTTATGTAGTTAATTTCGGTAGAATCCGTTCTCTTAAGAAGGTGAAATAATATGTGAACCCTTGGCTAGACGCGTTTTAAAATCGTGAGTCTAGCTGTGGGGATGATATTGGTACGGTTGACCTGAGACGTTCATTGTATATTACGCGAATTTTCTGGGGAAGGAGTTGTAATAACCCGGAAGTGTGATGTTCAAAGTTTCGTCGTGGGAAAGGCGTGTGTTTGAGAAGATAGGGGAACTAAGACCCGGGTATGACGGGTCATTCGTCCTCACCGAGCGTGAAAAGAGGTGGCGAATAAGTTGAAGATGCCCGAAGAACTCCGGGGTGTTCATTCGATAGTTCTAATGTCGAAGCTTAGGAAGTGCTTGGCCGAGGAAGGCATAGTCTAATTGTTAGAAGTCATTTGTGTGGACGAAACGTTGGTTTAGGTAAAGGTATCGTTGGCGATTGTAGGTCGCAAGATTAGAGAGTTGAGGAACTGTTTCTCCTCATTTGATCGAAGATGGAATTCCAGGACGAAATTCTTTTGAGGGGAGGATGATGTAATAACCATGTTATTTTTATGACTAAACATGAGTTTTGGGGTAAAAAGTGTGATAATGGAAAAGTTTGGTGTATTTTTAGAAGAGTATAAAATGGGTGTTAAACCCTAGGATCAATCATTTTGATGATTATGGGTGGCGGCTCAGGAGAAAATAACAGAGAAAGAGAGAGTGTGGTCTCAAAATAATTGGAGAAGAAAGCTCTTCAATCATCAAAGTTGCAAGAGGAGGAGGAGTGAAAATTTGATTCTGCATTAATTTATCAGGTAATCCTTAACCTCAATCCTTGTTTTAAGAGTTATGTAGTTTGGATAGGATTGTTTGAGGGTTCCCTGTTATGAGACTAATAAGAATGTTAAAAAGAAAGTAGATGATCATAAAAAAGTTAGAACAATCATTTGTTGGAAAGAGACTCATCAAATCGATTTAAAACGGATTAAACCTCAGTACTATCGTTAAGCTGTATCGCATCGGATTTATAGATCTGGAGTTATGTTTAAATAGTTCTGGAGTTGGGTAAATAAAACAATCCCGGAGTTTGGGTTAAAGTCCAGATGCGGAATTAATGTTAGCTAGGATCCATAACTCTTTCAAATAAATTAAGGATCCGAAACAAATTATTTTAGTATCCGGAATTTGGACTTAATGGCCCATGATCCGGTATTGGAAAATCTAAGATCCGGAAATAATAAAAAGAGGATCCGAAAGTGATTTTAATAAGTTCCGTAATGTTTCTGAAGGTGTTGGGGTGAATTGTGAATTCCGGATCTCACTTCCACGTGGCCAGAAATTTGTTTAGTCTCTTTTTGGACTATGTCACGTGGGCCAAGTTTGGATTAAATTAATTGGACAGAAGCGGACCTTGTATTTAATTGCAATCTGGATCTTGCTTAAGTCACGTGACCGGTGTGATAATTGAGAGACTCGGAATGGATCTGGGTATGTAGGACCCGGGATGCATCTTTTTGGGCACACTTCAGATCCGAAAATTTGTTTGTGGGATGTGTGTGGGTGCGCTTTGGGTCAGGCCGGTATTTGTTCGTGTGGGCCACAGTAAATCCAGAAGTTATAATGGATCTAGTGATGATTAATAAAATGGGTCTTGTAATTTAATTGATCCGGTTATGTTTTAATTTAATTAAGATCTGGTTATGTTTATTAATATGGATCCGGTTATGTTTAATAATTTTGGATCCGGTTATGGTTATTAAAAAAACAATCCGGTAAGGTTTATTTAAAAGGGACCCGATGTCCAAAGACCCGGAAATTTATGTCTTGGGCGGGTAAGAAGGGTCCAATAAGTATGATTTTGGACTAGAAGTGTAATATACCAACTTAGATAAATTTAGGTTAAGTTCGGGAATAAGCTCGAGTAATAAATGAACGAATTATGACGTACGTCTATTAACATTATAGGTGTTCCATCTAGAGATCGGAAGCCTAAGTAAGAGGGCGTGAAACGAGAAGAACATGTGAGTTCCCTTAAACCTTTTTACGTGGAATGAAAGTTAAAATGTTTTACTGATTATGGTTCACTTATGAGCATGAATCGTTTACAACTGTTACGTATGTTCTTCCATGAAAAATTTATTTTAATGAAAAGACTATTTTGCATGATGAACTGATTGATAACGATTTATAATGATTTCACGTTTGATGATTTATGATGACTATGGGTTTGTTATGTGGAGTCGGTCTGCACAGTGGGATCTGAGTACCTCAGGATCCGATGATCCCTTGGGCTTTTGTGACAAGCTTGTAGGAGGAAATTCATTTCCTTCCTACACGGATATGTGACTAGCTTGTAGGAGGGAATTCATTTTCTAACCATCGCTTTTGAAAACTAAACCATTTTCAGGTAAGCAAATAGTAGGAGGCTCAGGTAAGTGATCAAGAGCAGGATAGAGTACAGATGCAGATAGAGACAGTGCATGTGCCACTTGTAGAAGCTAGAATGTTCTCAGTTGTGTATAGGTTGTTTCCGCCAACCTTAGTTTTGAGACTGATGTAAAGAAATTTTGGGACCCAGTTTTGTAAATGTTATGATTTAATGCTATGTATGCTTTATCTAGAATTGGGTTGTTACAAACTACATTACCGACGACTTTTACTCTTCTTCTCTTTTCCTTTTCTACGCTCTCTATTGACTCTCGAAAAGGTTAATAACCCCAAAAATTCTTGCCTACAAAAAACCTCTTATCATAGTTTGTTCTGAACCATTCGATCTATCACGTTGCCGAGATGTTGAACCATCCATTCTTTTTTGAATACATATATATATATATATATATATATATATATATATATATATATATATATATATATATCTTTTGATCCAACTTCCATACAACCCGAAAGTTCTAACTTCTAGTGCCAAGACGAGGGCACGAGTACGACAACCCGGCGTCACGGAGATTACCGTTGCGAAGAACAGTGGAGGTGTTAACGGAAACTGTTGCCAACGTTGTCCTACGGGAACCAACCGAATAATCAAACGACTAGTGTAACTATCTAGTAAACAAATACTTCAAGACAAAAGATATGAGTGACTTACCGATTGGCACCGAACTAGCTACGATGAAAAACACCACCGACTTTTGTTTCGGCATCCACCGTTATCCTTGCTCATAGTAGAGTTTGTTATTGGTCACTTTTACATGAAGCTACCAACTCTAAACCACATTTTATACTAAACCATTGTCGGTTTCAAATCATATGAATCATCCCATCATAAATGGTCGGTGGTTTATGGTATGAGAGGTTTCAAAACAATTGGATTCCACGATTATTGAATTGCATCATAAATAATAGGTCTAAACCTTTTACTTCTTTTGAATTTTACGCAACAAGTCTCTATAGATTGACAACTAGCATTTTTTCGGTTATTACATTATTGGTATGTATATTCCACTACTAAACGAAAGACTTTTACCTACGAACTTTTCCCTGGGAAATCTGTCGCAAAATGACAATTCATCACAAAACCGTCACAAAAGTTGGTGGATAAATTTTTTGTGGGCAATGCAAATCAATGACAGATTACCCCGGAATTTTCTGGACGATCCATAATTTCCCTGAGTGAATTTAGTGTGTAAACCTTATGTTAACAGCAAAAACTAAGCAAATAGTTGAAACCAGATTCAAACCCACACCTATATAGGTCGCACCTATATAGGACAATGTAACTCTACGAAGGTAAACTCGTGTTATTATTGTAGTTTCAAAACATATATGGTGACACACACAACCTTATATACGATTGCATCTTCACGACCGTAATGTTTTTTACCTTACCACACAGGAACGAAGTTATGTCGTGTGCGAGCGTATCTTATATAGTTGGATTGCCCCTACCTTATGCAGATTAAGAACTTGATAAAGAAAGAGTTTTACATATTATTCACCATGTTACCAATGTGTTCTCTACCTAGGAGGTTCATGTAGTTTTGTTTCAAATGGGAGTTGAAGCAGGGGCGGACCCAGAAGTTTTTTCATACGGTGACACCATATAATATAGACAAAAAATTATTACAAAAAACACGGTTTTATCGACGTGTCTACATCTTTTTACCGACGTTCAATATTGTCTGATGTGCTTTTAGCTAATTCCACCGTTTCGAGGGATTTTTAAAACATTCTGCTTGATTTCTTGGGATTTTTAAGTCTTTTTTATTGACTTCGAGGAACTCTTTCGCTTTTTTTTTTGTTAATTTCAAGAGTTACTTTTGGTTTTCTGGTTGATTTTAAGAGTTTTTTTTGTTTAATACAAGGTACGGTTGCACCTTTTTGAAGTTTTCAAAATAAAAATAATACGGTAGCACCTTCCAAAACGATACGGTTTCACCTTTCACAAGCCTAAAACTTTGTATCCTTCGCCAGAGAAATAATACGGTGGCACCTGCCACCGTATTCAAACACACTAGGTCCGCTCATTTCCCCTTTCTCTTTCTCTTTTCCTTTCCTCTCACCCTCCATCTCTTTTCCTCCTTACACTCCCTTCACAACCGTCTTCTACCTCGTATCAAAGACAACCATCGAAGGACACCACCGTCTTCTGTTGAAGACCACCATCGAAGACCACACAAGGTATATCTCTTCTACATGATCTCTATAACAACCCATCCCAAACATACATATAACACAATTTACATCTCGTCATAAGATAACAAAATACATATTATATCACATAGGTCTCTTGGTCTCAACTATACAATATATATATATATATATATATATCAGTACAAATTTTTCGCTAATATTTTACAATACAAACCACCAAAAAGTATTCATACAGCATTTCAGGAAAACTCCTTTATCACAAACAGTCTTCGAAAGCATATCACATTTTATCCTTTCCTTTTCCCTTACTCGCTCCTTGACCTGGAATACATATTTTTGAAAACAAAATGAGGGTTAGACCAATTGGTTTAAGTGTGAAAATCCCTGTCATGTTAGTAATAATTTTACTTCGCTGCATTAAGATACAGCCAACTCCGTTGTCCCTCTGTACAACCAAATTCCACCGGCCCCAAGTCCGACCAATGTGCAATCGTGTAGTGTAATGCTTATATAAATACAACATACATCTCAATATATAATATTTCAATCATAAGCACATCATCACACTACCTACCACATATTTATCCAGTATATATGTATTCCAGTTTGAAAATGATTAAAGTAAAACTCACCTGAAAGCAATAACGCAACTAACACCTTTTCTTGAAAACTTGCAAGAACCTTACTTATGCACAAACTTCCCGAAATCTGAATTACATAAAATACATATAACTATTTACCACATAAAACTCAATGACAGGCTAAGAATCCTAAATATGCCTATCATACCCTTACCTAGAAAATTTTTAGAACTGAAAGAAGTCAGAAAGCTTCAGGATATGTAATCCGGGAACTTATCCGAATAACTCATCCGGAAAAACCCTTATTTGGAACCCAAGTCCGAGAACTTTTCCAGAAACAAAAACCCGGAAAACGATCTCGAATTACTTTATCCGGAAACATGGTCCGGGAAACTTTTCCGGAAACCGCATCCGGACAATTCCCATCCGGAAAACATTCGAATCCGGACACTTTGAAATCCGGACGAATGTTCGAACCTCAAATTCGAATTACATCAACTCAGAATCAAAATTTTGACAATTATAAACCGATAGAAATCTTATGCGACGTATAATAAACTCCAAACTAGAAGGAAACACACCTCAAATCGACCCACACAACATTTCTCTCGGCTAAATCAATCGATGGCTTCTTTTTTTCTTTTCTCTCGGCTTCAGAACACACACACACAACACTACAAGGAACTGACTTAATTAACATAGAGGAGGTGTAGATTTCTTATATAAGAATGAGAAATTGCAAGCAAGGGTCTCAACTCTCATAACTCTATTCTAATACCCTTGACTTATAAAAACTAACATAAAACTTACCCTGAACTAATAACATAATATTAAATAAATATAACAGAACCGAAAAGTAACTAATGAACTTACCCGAGACATCACAATCTCTTCGACCTTCCATCGAAACCAACCTCAAGTTCTATTTTCTTAGACCTCCAGGTCTGTTATTTTAAAAGCTTTGGTTATGTTTTTTTTCCAGAAAACCTTCAGATCTGTTTATTAAAAAAGGACTTCAGATCTGTTTTCTAACACATATTCCCGATGTGTTTGAAAAAACAAAGAATTCAAATCTGTTTTAAATAAATATATATCACATCTGTTTTTTTTTAATTGTTGTTCCGTTTTAAAAAAAACTTATTATAGACCTGGCTTTTTTTCTAGAAAAATATGGAGACTGTTTTTTATAAATCGACCCGATTTCATAAAAAAACTTCCAGATTTATTTTTGTAATAAAAATTTCAGTTTAATTTTTATAAAAAGTTTTAAAAATCTTCAGATATGTTTTTTTAAATACCAGATTTGTTTTTATTTTCAGATTTGCGGTTTATAAACATTTCTTGATCAGTTTAAAAAAAATACTCTAGATCTATTTAAAAAAAACAAATATTCTAGATATGTTTTTAAATAAATATTCAGACCAATTCTCAAAAAAAAAACTCAGACCTCATATTAAAAAAAATACAGATTTATTTTTATGAAAAAACTTCATATTAATTTTTATAAAGAAAATTCTAGCCCCCTCTTCATCTGAATACGTTGGGTGCTAGCCGTTGAACTTCTCTCTTCAATTTGAATTATGTGCAACTTCTGTTATTTGAAAACTTTCTAACATAATTTTTTTTGCTATGTGCTTTTCTAAGTGAGGGAAGTACATGGTATCCCTCTGAACCTGGATATTGAAACATTCAAACTATGGTCATTTGTTTTATTTGTAACTAGTTAGGTTTAGCATATGAGTTGACCATGAAAATTAATTGTATCTTTTTCTATCGGTTCTTATTGCCGGTTGAAAACATCCCTATGACCAAGCCTAATGGTGTAGTTAACGAAGAACGAATTCTGAATCCATTCATCACATGCGTCCATTTATTGCAACAAACAAAAGCGAACAGAATGGTTGTTAGAATCAGTAATATATGTTTTCTATAATATCAATGTTAGATAGATCAGAGGGGTAATGTCATCATAAACTTAAGATCATACATCATAAGGGATGCTTCCTCTAACAACCACCGTAACAATATTAAATTGTTAGTCCAGATCTCAATTTTCTTTAAATTATTTCTCTAATAACCCGCTCTTCACCCTTGAGAAGGGACGCTTTCTCTAGAAATGGTTGTGAGCATTGTGTGTTTGGATTGTATGAATTAGTCAACTATTATGAAAAGTAAAGAATGATTACGAGCAATTTTCCTTCTATAAACTCTAAACCTCCTAACTTGTGTATACAAATAAGCTTGCATGGATGGGAGCTAGATGTACAACATAACTTCAGCTCCTTAAAAAACTTTTTTCAAATATTCTTCATGGCAAGGAAAATGGTATGCTCTTTGCTATCGTTAACTATATAAGTGAATGCTAGGTTTACGATTACATGTACTTATTTATAAACCTTGATTTTTAAAAAATGATTTTCCAAAAACCTTAACAATTTCTTATGGATATTAAAAAAATTAAATTTTATCAATTTCTGGCAGATTTCTGAAGGAAATTAAAGTGTATTGGGTTCTATACGACAACTAAGACCGAATGTAGCTCTATAAGATCTATTAAAAACCATTATAGTCCAATAAGACCAATTATGACTTATTAAAGCCCAATAACACCGATGGGGACTTATTACGTGTTTGTATTCATATATTTAATACTTATATATATATATATATATATATATATATATATGTGTGTGTGTGTGTGTGTGTGTGTGTAGTGTCTATTGCGCTCAATAAGATAGCCAAGACCCACGATAGCATTTAACAACCACTAAAGCTTATCAATAATCATTATAGTCCAATAAGACCTTTTTTGACTTATCAAGGCCCAATAACACTAATGGTGACTTCGTATGTGTTTGTATGCATGTATGTATTGTATATGTGCATGTGGTATGTATTCGTCTCGATAAGACAACTAAGATTCACTATAGCATATTAACAACCACTAAAGCTTATTAAGAACTATACAGCCCAACAAGACCTTTTATGACTTATTAAATCCCAATAAGAATCATTATACCTCGATATGAACCACTAAGCTACCATTATAACCCAATATGATATTTTATGACTTATTACGGCCGAATAACACAAGTGGTGACTTATTACGTGTTTGTGTACATGTATCGACTGCATAGATACATGTGTTGTGTATGCGAGTCAATTAGACAACTAAGAACCACTATACCCTGATATGAACCACTAAACCACCATTATAACCCAATACATTTTATGACTTATTAAGGGTCAATAACACAAGTGGCGACTTATTAAATGCTTGTGTACAATTGTCAACTACAAGATGCATGCGTTGTGTATGTGGGTCAATTAGACAACTAAGAACCATTACACCCCCGATATGAACCACTAAACCACCATTATAATCTAATATGAAATTTTATGACTTATTAGGGCCCAATAAAACAAATCGCGACTTATTACGTGCTTGTGTACATGCATCAACCGGATAGATGCATGTGTTGTGTATTAAGGTCAACTAGACAACTAACCTCCGTTATACCCCGATATGAACCACAAAACCACCATTATAACCCAATATGACATTTTATTTATAACTTATCAATGCCCAATATAACACCATATGTCACTTATTATGTGTCTTTGTGCAAATATGTAATATATGGATGTGGTGTGTAGTCGGTTCGATAAGACAATTAAGACCCAATATATTCTAATACGAACCACTAAGCCACAATAAAACCCGCTAAAGCACAATTTGACATGAATAACTATATATGGAGTGAAAATGTGTAAAAATACAAAAAAATACATTTAAAAAAAATCCGCCAAAAATCCATCACAAAGTTCATCAAATGAATAAAAAAAATCAAAAAAGAGTTAGTTCAAGATATTTCCGGCGGATTTCCGATGGAAATTAATTAAATTAAAAAAAATTAAAATTTTGTCGTAAATTTTTTTAAAAAAATGATTTTTTAGAATTCAAATATTTTTTAGATATTTCGGAAATCTTATATTTTAATAAATGATTTTTTATATAGGAATTTTATAAATAATTTTATATCTAATAAGCGTTTATTAATTTCCGGCGGATTTTCGACGGAAATTAAATTTTTTATTTGAGTCAAATTTCGGATCCAAGTCTTCTAGCTGTAAGAGAAAAGATAGGTTTCCAACAATGCTTTTCATTTTTAAAATATAATCATGTACCTTCTTTCACCCTTTTAACAATTGAAAGTGGAATTCTTCTGGTATGATAATCCAAAACCCATATCTCTTGTAGAACACCCTAATAAAATGTTTGAGCATAGCTTACACCATCTTTGGATATGTGCATGTCGGCCGCCACTACACTAACCCCACTATTCTGGTAAATTCTACCTTCATGAGATTTTGTGCGAAACAGGTATCCATTGATGTGGTACGTATCGTATTTCATCACCTCGGTGTGTGGGCCACGTGATATCCACCTTAAGGTCTCTTCAATACTTTCTTTAGCGAATGTCAACTCTCTCTCAACCTGAAATTCGTTATAGGAACTAGACTTCACTTTAAACGAAAAATAAAGAGCAAAAATAACATTTATTGAAAACTTTTACCTGGTTTCGTAACGATTTGCCAAACAATTTACTATGCTCTTTCTCCCACCATGCTTGTCGTTGAGCAGGGGGTTGTTCTTTCAAAAAAGTCATGTGTCGACTGAAAAATACAATGATGAATGCCATAATACTCATTCGAAAACGTTGAAAAAATGAAAAGGCAAATGAATAACAAATACTTACTCGATATAAGGCTCGACTTCAGGTGTATTTTGTATCACATAAAAATGCGCTTTCGAAAACAATTCAGGACAAACTTGCATCAATTTACCGGCTGACAGTGGTTTTCCCTCATTAAACGTATTAGCATCTTCACCATTGTCAAATGTGTTATGCTTGTTAGGTGGAATACCAACCGTCTTCATGCTTCTTTTGTACTCACCCAAATACTCAATTGTCTCCTCTGCAACATTCTCTTCGGCAATGCATCCTTCCGGTTTGTTTTGTTTTGCACATGGCCTTTAATAACCTTCATACACCTTTCGAATGGATACATCCATCAAAAGCATACAGGACCACATAATTTCACTTCTCGCGTAAGATGCACAGTTAAATGAACTATGATATAAAAAAAGGATGGAGGAAAGTATTTCTCAACCAAGCATAATGTCACACAAAGTTATTCCTGCAACTTATCTAGCTCTTCCACATTGACTTCTTTGTTGGATATTGAATTGAAAAAGAAACAAAACCTGATAATAGCGTACCTCGTGGCTTTCGGCATAAGTGACCGTATCGCAATTGGCAAAAATTGTTGCATCAGCATGTGATAGTCATGTGATTTAAGTCCAATCAACTTGCGATCTATTTGACTCACTAGGCTAGCAAAATATGAAGAATACCTTAGTGGAACCCTTACTCGTACAACGTTTCACAAAACTTGTCCTTTTCCTGCTTGGTTAATGTGTAACATGCTGCATATAGTATTGTTCCGCTGCCTTGTGTCTTAGGTTCTAATTCTGGTCATAACCCAAAATGCACCAAGTCCATTCGAGCCTCCAATCCATCTGTCATCTTTCCTGGCATGTGTAGCAATGTTCCAATAAGACTCTCACACACATTCTTTTCGACGTGCATGAAGTCTATACAATGTCGAGTAGAATTATAACGCCAACAACTAAGGCGTCGATGCCATATGTTGTATTTCTTCCAATAAGTGGTTTTAGTGTTTCCAATTTTGACCTTGTCTTGATTCTCTTCATCTTTCCACCTCTTCCCGTCGAAGGATGTTGGAATTCCACGTTCGTATCTTTCACTCCGTTTCCCCATGAATTCTCTATGGAGTGTACCTTTTCATATATTTCTTCCCCACTCATAGGTATGGGGGCAATGTCCAACTCTTGTTTTCCATTGAACGCCTTCCTTTGCCTTCTAAACGGGTGATCATATGGTAGATGTCTTCTATGACCATCGTAACTCTCTTTGCCCGAGAAGGGAAGTCTAACACATTGAGTTTTTTTTTCTGACACACCACACAACCTTTGTATCCGCTGTAGGGGCAACCACATAGTGTACCAAGAGCAGGGTAATCATTTATTGTCCATAAAACAACTGCACGAAGAGTAAACATCTCTCGTGCACATGCATCATAGGTTTCAACTCTTGTCTCAAATAAGAATTGTAGAAGAAAACCAAGGTTCTAAAAAAACATCGATGTCATTACAAGGTGTACCTGATATTAATAATGACAACAAGATGAACTTTCTTTTCATACACAGCCACTGTGGAAGACTGTAAAACACGATTAAAACTGGCCATACACTATGATATTTGTTTCCTCGGTTTACGTCAACTCCATCTGCCGAAATGCCTAGCCACAAATTTATTCGATCATTAGCAATTTCGGGGAATCTGTGATCTATTTCTCTCCATGCATGTGAGTCTGTTGGATGACGTAAAACATAGTCCTTTTTTCTACTTGTCTCGTGCCATATTAAATCCTTTGATATGGTTTGTGTTTGAAACAAACCTTTACCACAATAATTTTGCCATAATACATTGGTACAGTTTCCCGTCTTTTCATCGACTTTCTACCTTGATTTGCCACGTGTAGGACAAACTTCAAAATCCTTGTACTCATTCCTATATAGAACACAGTCATTGATACATGCATGTATCTTTGTATACCCTGAACCCATTGTTTTCTTACCTCATATGTACTTATCATCATTTCATTACCTCCAGGAAGCATTTTCTTAAACAAAACTAGTAGTTCATTGAAGAACTTGTCAGATACTCCATACTTAGTCTTCAAGTTGAACAATTCAACCATTGCTGACAACTTTGTAAAGTTAGGACACTTTTGTATAGTGGGTTTTTAGCATCTTCAAGTAGCTCTTGGAACTTCTTATGGTCGTCTATGAAATTGTCTTATGTAGCTTGAACCATTTCTATGGCTTCTTGAGCATCTGTTGGGATTGGATTTCTATTTATGTGGTTTCTGGTGCATCTGTTGCAAAATAAACAAATTCTTCGATGCACACCCCATCATTGACATTGATATGTCCACTTTTTGGTGTCTCGTCCTTTTCCCCATGCTTAGTCTACTTGATGTAGTTTCGATCGATTCCCTTGCTAAATAAGTGATGGTCTACCTCGTCCACATCAAGGGAGTAGTGGTTTAAACAAAACACATATGGACATGGAATTTTAAATTTTTCGTGTGTCATTAAACAGAACACACATGTACTGTTTTTAGTGTGCAAAATAGTACAGAACCCGCGATCTCTGGAATTCTAGCATCTGGATAAATCCGTCCAATGATGACTAGATCTTCAAAAAAGGATCAAGCTTCCACTTCTAATTCTAATCCTAATGACCTTGATGTATTGTTTGAACATTTTTATAATGACTATTTTGGTCCTGATAAATCTTCTGCATCTGTTACTAACAGGATTCAAGTTGAAACACCACCAGTACAAGCTATTGTGTCAAGCCCTTCGCCGGTGCTGACCTCATCAAATACTGGTGCAACTACTCCTACAACTTCTCCAAGGAACACAATTATGGCATCTACACAAGCACGACAAAATCCATCTACAAGTGGTGCTTCTTCATCTGGAACATCTTCGAATGTCAGTGATCAGGGTAATCACAACAATCCTGAACAATCTACCGAATCAGTTTCTGAGGCTGTGCCAATTGTCAATTCTGACAAGCAACTCGTCTCACAACCGGAACCGACGCTGACGATCGAGTTGAACTTTGATAAGGATCTTGCCCTTGTAGACCCCAATGAAGGTGCTATATCTCTCCATCCACACTCCACAAGGTGGACACGCAGTCACCCAATTGATCAGGTGATTGGTGATGTTTCTGAACCAGTGAAGACAAGATCTGCATCCGAAAACGAAGTTTTATATGCACTCTTCCTATGTCAAGTTGAGACCTCAACTGTTCAACAAGCCTTAGACGACACTGATTGGTTGGTTGCGATGCAAGAAGAGCTGAATCAGTTTGAAGCTTTGAAGGTGTGGAGACTAGTTCCGCGACCCAAAGGTAATACAGTTATCGGTACCAAGTAGGTCCTAAAGAACAAGAAAGACGAAGCCAGAATAATTGTGCGAAACAAAGCTCGTTTGGTAGCGAAAGGGTATAGGCAACAAGAGGGGATAGATTATGACGAGACGTACGCACCGGTTGCTCGTCTTGAGGAAATTCGGATGTTCCTTTCGTATGCCGCCTTCAAGAACTTCACTGTCTATCAAATGGACGTGAAGAAAGAAGTGTATGTGTCTCAACCGGAAAGCCTTGTGAATAAATACTATCCAAATCATGTATACATTCTTGACAAAACCCTCTACGGTCTCAAGCAAGCCCCCCGTGCCTGGTATGAAAGATTATCTACCTCTCTACTAAACGCTGGCTTTGTGAAAGGTAAAATCGACACAACTTTGTTTACTCTGCGCAAGGGAGGTGATATTCTTTTAGTTCAGATTTACGTTGACGATATTATTTTTGGTTCGACTAACCCTGGACTTTGTACCTGGTTTTCGGACATTATGATGACTCAGTTTCAAATGAGTATGATGGGAGAGATTAATTTTATTTCTCGGATTACAAGTAAAACAATTCTCTACGGGTATCTTCATCAACCAGTCGAAGTATGTGTTTGACATCTTGAAAAAAATTCAAGATGGAAAACTGTATGTCGATCGGTACGCCTATGGCTCCTGGATCTAAGATAGGTCCAGATCCAGATGGCATCGATGTCGATGTCAAGCTTTATAGAGGAATGATCGGGTCTCTAATGTACTTAACCGCTAGTCGTCCAGATATAATGTTTTCAACTTGTCTCTGTGCTAGATTTCAGGCTAATCCCAAAGAGTCACACCTCGGCGCCATCAAAAGAATCTTTCGGTACTTGAAAGGCACTCCGTACCTTGGACCGTGGTATCCCAAGGGAACCGGTTTAGAACTCACTGCATATTCAGATTCTGATCACGGAGGAAGCATGCCGGATAGAAAGAGCACCTCTGGGCACGTCTAGTTTTTGGGAGACAAGCTTGTGAGTTGGTCGTCGAAGAAGCAGAATTGTGTTTCAACATCAACCGCGGAAGCAGAATATGTTGTCGCGGCGAGCTGTTGTTCACAAGTCCTTTGGATGAAGACTCAACTAATGGACTTTGGGTTTAAATACGAGAAGATCCCCATTTACTGCGATAGTAAGAGTGCTATTGCTATATCTGCTAACCCTGTCCAGCACACCAAAACCAAACACATTGACATAAGGTATCATTTCATAAAAGATCATGTTGAGAAAGGAACTGTTGAATTGTATTTTGTTACAACTGAGTATCAGCTTGCCGATCTCTTTACCAAAGCCTTGGATGAAAAATGTTTCAATTTTCTAGTATCCAAGCTCGGCATGCTGAATATGAAAGTTTAACTTCCATATATTGATCATATAATGGATGGAAATATTTGTATCTCAATCTAGAATTCATATCTAGATTGATACACTCAAATTTTCATCATATTCTATTCTCAATATCTGTTATTTAAATTTTCATATCTAAGTCGTAGTACATATATTTCTTCAACTCGTTCTTTCTTTGTCTTCTTTTAATTGTCTTATCTATCATTTGTTATGATACCTGTATCTGCACAAAGGTATGTTCTTGGTTTCAGGGAGAGTTATAGTTCAGATCATATGCACAATTTTACGGGGAGTGTGCATAACTGCCAGATCATGTAAGTGTAGTTACATTGTGACTGTTGCTTCCGAGAAGCCAAGGTAAGTGTTCTGATTTGTTTTAAACACTAACTCTTAAATGATGAAAACAATTTTTCAAATCTATGCATCATTTAAGGGGGAGTGAAAACTGTGGTTTAAAACCTTGAGTGCTGAATCAATTGGAAGATGGACATCTTCCAATGTGATAAAATCTTTTAAAATCTGAAAAATGTCCAAGTGTTACTGTTATCGCAACCATCTATTTGCGATACTTTGGTGAACAATAACTTATCGCAACCCTCAGTTGCGATAAGCCACAATGAACAGTTACTTGTCGCAACCATCTGTTGCGATAAGGTTGAACTTCTATCGCAACCTGTTCATTGCGACAACAAGGAGGGTTATCGCAACCTCGTACCTGCGATAACCTGACACTGTGGGGTCAATCTTTGGACCAATCGAATCATGCCACGTGTCACCTTGACTCAATCCTTTATATACGAGTTTTTTTTAGTGTTTGTCTCAACTTTCAAATTTGTTCAAACTCTCTCAACTCTCTCTCTCAAAGAACTGCATTCGGTGTTGATTTCTACAAGTTGTTTTCTCATTCAAATCGATTTCAGTGTGATCGCATCACTTCGAGGTACATTCGATTTAACTTTCACTCGTTTTCATCCATAGATTTCTACTCGAATGTCGAATTTAGGATTTATATGCGAACTCTTAACTGTCGTTTATCTTATGCATTAAAATCGATGCCTCTGTGTTATTTTAAGGGTAGAATCGATAGAGGTTTTACTTCTGTGTTGTTTGCGAACCTTGTAGACTAGGTTTAACATCGACTTTACGCGAAAACAGTATTCTGAGCTTAAAACACTTAGGTTTATTCTGAAGTTCATTGTTATCGCAGCCTTAGGTGTTCTTGAGTTCATCACTATCGCAACCAGCATATTCTTCATGTTCAAAACTGTTGCAACCCTCATATATTCATAACTATCGCAACCTATTAGTTGAGATAACATCTTGTCGCAACTAGTATGTTGCGATAACCATTCCTCGCAAGTCCTTCATTGCGATAAGGTCGTGGGTTGCGATAACTTTGTAGTCTGTTGCGATAGTTCCAACACTTAGAAAAAAATTTGGAAATTTTTTGAAGAAAACCAATTTTTGGGAACTGCTCTAAACTTTGACACTGTTCAGATGGCTCATAATGACGGCCATTCCTCGGATGAGAACACCATCATGTCATCGCACCGATCGTCGCATCCATCGGTCAACGCCCGTGATCTAGATGCGGAGCTTCTACCGAGAAGTCTCTACCTTGCCCTTCACGACAACAATCACCATCTAGACCTCGATGTGGCGTTCGATCACCAAATCATCATCGAGATCATCCGCGGCCATCCTCTCCGAACAGTGCTCACAAGGGTAGTCATTGTGCCCCTCATTTACTTACATCAGTTTTGGCACACACTACAATATCATCCACCTACACACCGATGGGGTCCACACTTTACTACTCGAGTCGATCATTTCGATGTTCGAATTACCCTCAAACGACTCCGTCTAGCCTTAGGCCTTCCTTTTAACCCGAACTTTGATGATATGGTACCCGAAGCCCAACTATACACAGATACCAAAGCTTAGGATACCAAGATCCGGATAACCCTGTACTAGCCGGCTCATCTAAATTCTTACGAAAGCACCTACCACTAGTATGGTACACCCTTTGCTCCATATTCAACAGATGCATGACGTCAAAGCATACCGGGCTTGACAAATGGAACCTTCTGACCCTTCGCATGCTCCATGCATTCGCCTTCAACCGCAACATAGACTATGCCATACTACTCTAGAACGAGCTACAAGAGCTGGTCGAAGACAAAAGATGACCGAAAAAGAACCGAAACTTTGTGCCGTATCAACGATTCTTCCAGATTCTTAAACACCAGATCTTGGAGGGTAACCAGGAAATTCCTAGACACCCGAATAAGGTACAAGGACTAACACAATACATGCATTATCTGAACATGCCAGTACATGCTGACTTTGTACACATCGTCGTGATTCCCGAACCTGTACTTGCCTATGCCGACCAGCAGTCTGAGGTAGTTAGACAGTATAGATTAGCTAACGCACTAATGGTCCATCCAGAACCGGCCAGACCTCCCCATGGTGCTATCCTATTAGGCGGTGAGGGTCTACATGTTGAGCAGGTTCAGGAACTTAGGGTTCGGTTCCTGAACGGGAAGTTGTGAGAAGAACATTATGAAAGAGAGTGGGTGGGGTGGCGAGGACTGCTAGTCAGGCATCTTCTACCGGAGCTATACGAATTCCCATTCTTGATGACATTCCAATGGAATCAGAAGAGGATTCTGATTTTGACCCCGATGCTTCATCATCTGAGGATGAAGCATATGACCAATCTCAAGCTGACGATGATTCTGACTCCGATCTCGACCATGACCCTGAAGCAATCTAATCCCAAGACACATTGGTCGGAGTCGACATGTTGAGGTTTCCGATGCTGATTCCACCTGGAACATCGGACCCTCCGGAGATTTTGGTGACATAAGGTGGAATGAGGCAGCATTAGTAGAAAATATATCTGTGAGCAGTGATGTGGCAAGAAAAGAAATGGGAGAGAAATAGATAGGGTCAGATAAAGTTTTAACTACTGACTCTCCCCAAACCGATCGACGCCGGGTAGCCACATCTTCTACCAACGAGCGTACGTCGCCGTTGCGTATTGAACAAGCCATGGTGAACCCAGCCATGCAAAGCACAACCCCTCTAAGCCAGTCGTCGGCATCTCAATTTGCCGGCATTTCATCTTCCACAGGGGATCAAGCACAACTGTTATCGACGACACACTTGGTGTCTGCTGATATTGAAACAGGTAGGCTCCTGCCTCGGCCACCGTCTTTTAATCCACGCACGTTGAGTCTAGAGCCATTTGGATATACATCTTTTCCTAGGCCACCCGCGTCGGAATCCCAACAAGTTGTGAGCTTTCGTGCTCCAACCGGAACACCCCGAGTGCGTCCGCCATTTGTTGGTGCCCCACGAGGACCGGGTGGAAGTCTTGTCATGGTCAACACTTTTCCATCCATGAACACAGGCAGTACGGTTGCTACTGTAATCCCAATGTACAAGTAATGTGATCAAGATTTACTCAAAGTTATGTCCATCTCTCATTATCATCAAAAGCACAAGGTTACAAAATTGAGAGAAACTCACAGAGAGTTCTAAGGATGAATATTTCAAGTGTTATGAAAATATGAGTAAACTAGGCTATTTATACCTAGACACATATTTAACAAAAAGACCCCTCAACTTGAATACAACTTACAAAATAGACACTAACATTCTCCCCCTTTGTATTCAAGTGAGCCAGTAGCTTTAACCAAGAAGTTCTTCCGGTGGAATGTATTTCTTTCTGATCCCAAAGATGATTTCAAATCTCCTGAGTGAATCCCTATAATCAATTATGTCTTGAATGGCTTTCACAACTTTGTTAATCAGAACTATCTCTTTCTCCTTCAGAGGCACCTTTCTTTGTTCATCCAATCTTAGCCTTTCATTCAACATAATCTTGATCATTCTGAGCGTCCCATCAGAATACAGATTGACTTCAATGAACCTCAAGAATTTCTTCTTCTTTTTCCCATTATGATAAACAACACCAAATTCTGGATTTTCTAACACGGTATATAGAGGAATACCTTGCATGTCGGGTAAGCCTTTGTTTGGCCTTCGTTTGTTGACTCTGATTTGATTACTTTCCAATGCCATCTGAAAATCGGTTAGGTAGGAAAGCTTGATCAGATTCTTCATGAAACGTTTTAGGGCTTGATAGGCTTCAGAGTAGGTGATACCTTTGTTCGGCATCCGGGCAAGAATGTCATACAGCCTGAAGAAATATGCACAGGTTAGGGATTTGAAGTCGGCTTCACAGAAATTCCATTCTTTTTCATCTGATCTGAGGACGTAGAACCTCGGATAAAAGACTTTTAGAATCTTCTCCGATTCTATCTTCACAAGCTTAACAATCTCTTTATATGTTCTGACAACACTGAGCTTTTGATCTTTGTCACCCATCATATACAAGTATTCAATCTATTTTGGACGTAGAAGTTTTTCAATAGAATACAGCTTTACCTTGTCGATTGGCTGAACCTTTTCACAAATAAGTCACTCCTTATATCTTCTTGAAATGGAGTAATGATTCTTGTTCGATGAGCACGTCTGACAATTAAAGCTTCTCTATCAATTAACATCTGTAGATTACGTAATTCTGCCTTGGAGACTTCCTCTCTGATTTTGCCTTCAGGTAGATCAGAAATTACCGGAATTTGTATCACTGGATCAGGTAGATTACTTTATTTCTCGGAATCAGAATCAGGTTGTACATTTCCACCATCGAATACATCATCCATCTCCTCTTTGATCTTTACCACAGTTTGATCCTCATCCGAATCAATATAAATCAGATCCTGTAAGAAATCATCAGCCATAACTTCTTCATCAGTTCTGTTATCACATCCTTGAGGCTTTTCAACCGTAGGATTGATATCATCCAGAACACCAACATCAGCACTTTGAACCCCTTGTGTACCACCAACATTACCTGTACCCATTTCCTCAGTAATTTCCACATTTTCAGTAACATGAACACCCGAACCACTGCCTTGTTCAACCCTTTGCCTTACACTTCTCTCCCCCTCATGGTGATCATGATCGGGATCTTGATCATCATGCCTCCGTTTGGTGGTTTGGGCTTGAATTCCACACTTTTCTTCCACCACTTTGATTCGATTAGATAATGATGTGAAGCCAGAAGAGATAGCATCGGTTAGGTTGGATATGGATTTTTGAAGGGTATCAAGTGAATTTGGTAAAGTGGCTTGTATTTCGGTTTGGCGTCTAAGTAGACCAAGAATATCTACTTCTTCTTGAGTATTTGCATCGCCTTGTTCTAGTAAACGGGTTAGTAACTGGGATTTCAATTCGTGTAAAGGTAGAGTATGATGTACCTTTGGGTTCGGCTGAGATTCTGGTTGAGTGTCGGATGGTACGGATGAAGAATCAGCGATAGACTTTCCTTTAACAAACTTGTGTACTTCGGCAGATAAACTCTTAACAATATCTTTCAATTCGGACATCTGAGCTTTATGGGTATTGGAGAGAGACTGGATGGCCATTTCAAGTAACTTCTTTGATACATAGTTGTGAGGAGGAGGACCCACCAAAGACTGAATATTTCACGCTTGTTCCAAGGTAACACCCAGACCACTTGGGTTACTGGTTTGCATAGCAGTCATAGAGACTGTATGGCCTACGTTCAACGCTGGCATAGTGTTGACGTTCGTAGGACTTCTGCCCGCTCCTCGTGAAGCACCAACAAATGGCGGCAACACTCGGGGCGTTCCGGTTGGGTCACACATAACACCAACATTTTGTGTCACCATAGATGTAGTGACAAACGGTCTCCGTGTCCTAGGAAAGGAAGTAAAATCGAATGGTTCTAGACTTGATTTGTGAACAAATGAAGGTGGTGGCCGGGGCAGTTGCCATCCTGTTTCAATACCAGCTAACACCGAGTGTGTTGCCGATAGTGTTTGTGCTATTCCCCTGTGAGAAGATGAAACATCAACTTGTGAAGAAGTTGATGAGTGGATGAATGGGGTTGTGCATTGCATAGCTGGGCGAACTATGTCTTCTTCAATGTCATGTGGCGACGAACGCGCACCAATAGTAGATGTGGCTGCCCGGCTAGACACGGTTTGGCAAGGATCATTAGTTAAAACTTTTGTTGATCCTGTCTCACACTCACCATCTTTTTTTCTTTCCTTCTCACTCAACCTCACTTGTTTTTCTGTTTCAACTAATACTCCCTCATTTCCCCTTATAACTCCTCCATCACCACCAGAAATAGTAGTAACGACATTTTCAATCACGGTAACAAGATTCTCCATGGGTTGATCATTGTTGTTATCATCGTTATCATCAGAACTATCATCCTCTTTTTCATCATCAGCATTCGCATCATCATCATCTGAACTATATACAAGATTAGCAGGATCATCAATATTCGCATCAATATCCTCAGATTCTTCCTCAATATCATCAGAACCAATATCTTCTTCATCATCGTCCTCAAAGATGTGAATCATCTTTTTAGATTTGGACGACTGACCAAGAGCACCCCCATCTCCTTTTCCCCTTACATCGCTTTTACCTCTCAACACACCCTGTTCAGGTACCCCAGTATCCTGAACTCTCTTTCTAACACTAGAACCCTCACCACGCTCACCTAATTGGTTGGCACCTTGGGTAGGCCCTACCGGCTCTGGCCGGGCCATAAGTGAATTCTCTTCTCTATACTCACTCAAGTATGGTGACTCTTGGTCAGCGTATGAGAGTAGTGCTTTAGGTAGTACCATAATATTAGGGAAAGAAAGACCTTTCAGAAGTCGGAGATACTTCATGTAATTTGTAGGACCAAGAGCTGCTCCGGCATGTCTGGGTATTGATGTATTCGTCTCCATGATAGAATGAATAATAAGCTGAAGATACCTTTGAAACGGTACAAAAGATCTGGCTCTTCCAATCTTTGTTTTATCAGTAACCACCTCAATAAGATCATTCCAGATAGAAACGGCAAAGTCAATCTTCCGATCAAATACAATGGCATGGAACATTCTGACAATTGAAATGCTTGCCGTATCAACTCCCGTGTGTTTAGAAGTCATACATCTATTAACAACACTGAACAGTGTGTAATAGATCGGCGGTAGATAGTTCCTTTTCAACTTTGAAGTACTTGTAAACATTATGAATTCCGGACGTGGATCATTATAACCCATTAACATAATATTACGGCATAAATCTTCTTCAGACATCATCTCATCAAAAATCGGAGAATAAGGAAGATCTAGAACTCTACGCAATCTCTTCAGAGTAAGTTTGGCCTCAAAGTGATCTACTTTCAGAAAAAAATAGCCAGTTGCATCTTCTCGAACAACATACTGAATTGTATGCCACACTTGTTGCAAATAAATCTCCGGAACTTGAATAGTCTTTTCAAGAGCAGTATGAAGTGGATGACGTTGAAGAATTTCCATCATGAGCTGATAATCCATCTTGACTCTGAAATCTAGAGTATAACTGTTCGGTTTGAATTCCTTTTTGTCTTTTGGTAGAATCAGTTCATCATCTAGATTTCTGGCATTTACTGACGGATGTGAAGAACGATGAGAAGGAATCACCGTGTTTTCGTCAGAAGAATTACCATCACCATGCTCTTGCAAATGTGCCATGGTCTATGATTGACAGTGTAAGACCATATGGATATCAGTACTTTTTCGCCAAAAACTTTTTCAAACATTTCCTAAGTATGGGTTACTGTCGTATGCTACACCAAGTCGCATGACACAAACTGTCGGATGAAGCTGTACGACCAAGAGTTGTCGGACAAGCTTTGTACGACAGTTATGAGTTTCAGTTTCTTGCGACAGTTATGAGTATCGATGAACACAGTAGCATGCGACAGTTATGAATGTTCGAACGAAGATGAACAGTCAAACCCAAAAACCTAAGATTTGTCAATGAAAGCATATCAAACTAGTGTCCTATGTTCGGTTTTCTACCAGGAGTGCTAATCTATCTTCTTTTCTTATTAGCTCTAACATACAAATCAAATTCGAAGGATTTACTAAAACCCTAATTCGACTTTTCTAACAATCAATCAAATCAGATGAAATAAACGATGAAATGCGATGATTAATGATAAATGATGATACCTGAATCGATTCTAATCCACGAGATCAACGAAACAGCAACAAAAGATTCAGAATCGAACACTAATGTTGTGAGAGAGTCGGATGAAACAACAGTCGGAAAATGAAAAGACTCTCAAAATCGCACTATATATAGATCTTAGGTCAGAGTGACACGTGTCAAGAAATGATTGGTCCAAAGTTTGACCGACACGTGTCAGTTAGTCGTACGAAACAATGTGCGAGTACCTCATATTAGTCGTATGAAACAGTGACCGACTACGGTGGAACCAACTGTCGTATGGTACAGATATGACCAGGACTGCTAGTCGTACAAGAGTCATGCGACTGTCGTGTCTGAACAGTAACTGTCGTACATAACCCGTACGACTAGGATTGCTAGTCGGACAAGAGTTATGCGATTGTCGCACATGAAAAGTAACTGTCGTACATAACCCGTACGACTAGGATTGCTAGTCGGACAAGAGTTATGCGACTGTCGCACATAAACAGTAACTGTCGTATAAGAGACATGCAACAGTTGTGCATGAACAGTAACTGTCGTATGCTTCTCGTACGACAACTTTCCAGACTTGAACTTTTTTCACGTTTTCAAAATGTGAACTTTTCAGATTAAAAACTTTTCAGATTTAAAACTTATCAGTGTTCAAAGAAATCTTTTGCTCCCCCTACAAAGATGCATAAGATTTAACAAAATTGTTTTCACCAAGTAGGGTTTGCGAAAATCAATTGAGTTAGAACACATACCTTTGTTGTTTAGATCAAACACATTTTCTTTGTGTAATGCTCCCCCTTGAAACATGCTCACCATCAATTATTTAGCTCCCCCTAAACTCATGAACCACACATAAAACTGCACAAGTAATATTTATTGAACTACAAATACGGTAAAAAGAATAAAATTGAAATCTAGTTTGTAAACTACTGAAAGAAATCTAAATTTGAACAAATCATAATGAATATTCAATATTATGAAAATAAGTATTCTTCACTCAAATTTATCAAAATTTGAATGACTAAGAATTATTTTCAAAATGTTGAATAAAAATTATGACTTATCAAACTTTCAAATTCAACATGCCTAGCTTTGAGACAAGAAAGTTGAAACGTTTCTCATCCAAAGCCTTGGTAAACAAGTCGGCTAGTTGAAATTCAGTACAAACAAAATAGAGTTCAATTGTACCTTTTTCGACGTGATCTTTAATAAAATGATACCGTACTTCGATGTGCTTGGTTTTCGTGTGTTGAACCGGATTCACAGATATTTCTATTGCGGACTTGCTATCACAATAGATTGGAATCTTTTCATACTTACATGCAAAATTCGTCAATTGGGTTTTCATCAAGATGACTTGTGAGCAACAACTAGCGGCCGCGACATATTCTACCTCCGCCGTAGACAGTGACACGCATTTCTATTTCTTAGATGCCCAACTTACCAACTTATCACCCAAGAATTGGATATGTCCGGATGTGCTTTTCCGGTCCAATAAGCTACCACCATGATCCGCGTCGGAGTAGGTTGTTAGCTCGAATCCCATGCCTTTGGGATACCATAGACCAAGGTAGGGAGTCCCTTTGAGATAACGAAAGATACGTTTGACGACTCCAACATGAGATTCCTTTGGATTCGCCTGAAATCTAGCACAAAGACAAATAGCGAACATAATATCCGGGCGACTGGCGGTTAAGTACATTAAAGATCCGACCATACCACGATAGTGTCGTATATCAGTTTCCTTACCATTAGGATCCGGACCTATCTTTGACTGTGTTGCCATCGGTGTTCCAATGGAAGCACAATTTTCCATTTTGAATTTCTTCAAAATGTCAAATATATACTTTGACTGGTTGATGAATATCCCCGTGGAGAATTGTTTGACCTGTAAACCAAGGAAAAAATTAATCTCCCCCATCATACTCATCTGAAATCTAGTAGTCATCAGATCAGAGAACCATGTACATAAACCAGGGTTAGAAGCACCGAATATAATATCATCTACGTATATTTGTACTATTACCATCTGACCTTCTTCACGTTTGACAAACAAAGTCGTATCAACCTTACCTTTTTCAAAGCCCGAGACAAGTAGAAATTGAGATAGAATATCGTACCAAGCGCGCGGGGCTTGTTTCAACCCATATAAAGCTTTATCCAAAATGTAGACGTGATTTAGATTTTCCTTGTCTACAAAACCTTCGGGTTGTGAGACATATACCTCCTATTTTAGTATTCCATTAAGAAATGTTGTCTTTACGTCCATTTGATAGACCGTAAAGTTTTTGTATGCCGCGTACGCCCAAAATATTCTGATTGCTTCAATGCGTGCGACTGGAGCGTAAGTCTCATCATAATCTATCCCTTCTTGCTGTCGATAGCCTTTAGCTACAAGTCTCGCTTTGTTACGAACTATGATGCCATCTTCATCTTTCTTATTTTTGAACACCCACTTTGTTCCAATGATACTTTTATCGGCTGGTCTTGGCACTAACCTCCATACCTTTAACGCTTCGAATTGATTTAGCTCTTCTTGCATAGCTAAAATCCAATCCGGATCATTTAAGGCTTATTTTACTGTGAGTGGTTCAATGTTACTTAAAAACATTGAGAACATGCACTCATTTACGGTAGCACATAAAGCAGATGAACGAGTTTGAACTGGTGAACTTGGATCACCGATTATTTGGTGAATCGGATGAGCCTTCGTCCACTTGGTTGTATGAGGATGAGGAGCATAAGATTCTTGAACATTTTCAAGAGTAGCATTCGTCTCTTCTTCGGTTGGAGAAGCTAGTGGTTCAGCACTTGGAAATTCTGTAGGAATACTAGAAGATTCCGGTTGTGACTGAGAAATGATTGGTTCAATAACCGAAGAACTTGGATTTTGTGTTGATCCTTCCACTGTACTTGTAGTCTCTTGTTGTGGAATAAAAACTTCTTGTTCTAGAGCATTCTGAACAGGAGTGGATACATCAACCGGTGTTGAAATAGATGCACCATTTTGAGTAGTTGTCGCAGCGGAAATAGTTGTAGGTGCTTGTTCCATCCTATTAGAATTAGTAGAATTATTGTAAGTACCATAGAATTCATCGTAGAATTCATCAAATAATAAATCAAGATAAGTTAATTGAGATTTTGAGGTTGAAGGTTGATCCTGATTTGAAGTTGAAACAGGTTCTGAACTGATATGTCCAGAAGCTAATATTCCGGTTATTACGAGTTCTGAACTGTTTTGGTCAGAAGCCACCTCGTGATGTTCGTCGAATTTGACATTGACACTCTCCATTATATTCCTGGATTCCTTCAGATATATCCTATATGATGCCGATGAGGAAGAGTATCCAACGAAGATACCATCAAACGCCTTTGGACTGAACTTGTTCCTTTGTTCTTTGTCATTCAGGACATAACACCTACAACCAAAAACACGAAAATGTTTTATGTTAGGTTTCCGGTTATTCATTATTTCATAAGGAGTTTTATTAAACCGGCGGTGTATGACAGAACGATTATGTGTGTAACATGCGGTTGCCACTGCTTAGGCCCATAAGAAGAGAGGTTGCTTAGAATACGCCAACATTGTTCTCGCAAATTCGACTAATGTTCTGTTTCGTCGTTCTACAACACCGTTTTGTTCAGGAGTTCTGGCGGCAGAAAATTGTTGCATAATCCCATTTGATTCATAGAAATCACCTAGAAACTTAACGCATGTGTATCTTGAGAAATCATCGACAATTACCAAGACATATTTCCTCCCACTTATGCTTTCCGTCTTCATTGGACAACACAAATCCACATGCAATAATTCAAGTACACTCTTCGTTGTCGGTTCCGGTTTAGGCTTGTGAGGAACCCTCTTCATCTTTCCTTTCTCACATGCATCACATAGATTTTCAGCATTGAATTTCAAAGTTGGAAGTCCCCGAACTGAATCTCCTAAAACTAGCTTTTGAATGTATCGAAAGTTTAGATGAGATAACCTTCGGTGCCATAGCCACCTTTGTTCTTCGGAAGCTTTGGATAAAAGACACACTTCATTGGTCGGTTTGATGGCTGACAAGTTGATTGTGTAAAGGTTAGATTTGCGAGTTCCGACAAGAAGTTCTGTTCCTTCCTCGGTTTTGACACAGCATCTTGTCTTCTTGAAATATACCTCCAAATCCTTATCGCAGAACTGACCTATACTAAAAATATTATGCTCTAATCCTTTAACATAGTTGACCTTTTGAATCGTGAGATTATCTTGAATGATATCTCCATAACCTTTGATAGGAGCAACCTGATTGTTTCCAAATCTTACACGACCAAGATCTTTCTCCACAAAATTCTTTAACATGTGTCGTTGTCCTGTCATATGCTTCGAACATCCCGAATCTAAATACCATAACTTATTTTTCTGCATCAATCAGATTGAAACATTTTTAGGTACCCATTGAGTGTTGGGTCTTTTTTGATTAGCTTGAGAAACTTTGAATTGAGACTTCTGTGTCCTTTTCTTTTTCTTCAAATTCGTTTTTCTTTTAACATTTGGAATAAAGAAAGAATTATCCAAACAACAAGAACCAGGCATAGCAAACATACTTTCATATCCACAAACAAAACAAAAACATTCACCATTTTTAAAATCCAACAACTGGTCTTTCGAGTATACTTTGTGAGGCTTTACAAAAGTATTTTTATTACTCGCACCAACAAGTTTATTCTTTGAAAAACTACTGTTTTTGTCATTTGTTTGGATGACTCAGATGTTGTTTGCTTTACCCGCCATTCTTGCGCTTTCTTCTTCAGATTCACATAATTATCTGAAATAACAAAAGATTTAGAATTAGAAACCTTAGAACTTGGAATTTTCGATTCCTTTGACCTCTCATTTTTCTTTCCTTCTTCTAAAGGTGAATTCTTTGAGTTTGAACACTCACCTTTATAGAAAGTACTCGAAAGTTTTTCCTTCTTTATAAAAGAAACAGATGTTATCAAAAGTGGACTTTCTAGAGATGATTGAAATGAATGACTACCACATTGAACACATTCGAGATTCTTTCTTGCAAGAATCAAAAAATCTGATCCATAGGTTTTTCCACACCAAGAATTATTGTCTTTGGGTTCAGGAGTGGTATTCAATTCATTCATCATAGAAATCTTTTTCAAATCATCTTTCTTATCACATTTCTTCTTTTCTTCAGAAATAATAAAATCAGTATGGTCCGGAAGTTTCTTTGAGAAATCAACTGCACAAGTTTTTCCTTATTCTTTTTCTATTGGTTTTGACTTGGTTTCAAACACCTTCTCATTTGGATCAAAATCACAATCAGAATCAGAATCTACATTGTGAACTTCAAAATCCACTTTGGAATCTGGTGAATTCCAACTTGTAAAAACTTTTTCTTTTCGTTCTTTTTCTAATTCCTTTCCTAATTCATTCACATCTTGAAAAAGCAAAGCTATTTCTTCTTCGATTGATTTTCTTTCATTCTCAAAGCATTGTTTTTCTTTTTCAAAATTTGCTTTTTCGAATTCAAATTGTGCTCTTTCAAGATTGAAAGTATCGTCAAAATCAGACATTGTATTTTGTTTTCCTTCTTTCAAAGATTTTTCCAATGTCATCACTTTTTGAGAAAGTTCACAATTTTGTTCTTTTAGAAAGTTGCTTTCTTCAAGATTGAACCAATTCTTCAAAGCAAATTCCTTTCTTTCAATTTCTAACACAATTTCTAAATCAGTCTTTGTTTTTAACAACTCAGTCAATTTCACTTCAAATGAATTGATTTGATTTACAAAATTGACTTTCTCATTTTCCAAATTGGTATGTTTAGAAAGAAGAATATTCTCAAGATCTACCACTTTCTTTGAAAGTTTGATACATTTGCGATCAATCTTTTGTTTTGAATCAAAGATGCTCTTTGTTTATTCAGAAAACTTTTTGATCAAACCATGTTCAATTCTACCAGTTTCCTTTTTCACTTCGTCATTGAAACTAGAAGATATTTCCTTAAAAGTAGTTGAAAAAATTGTTGAAAGAAGATCATTTTCATAATCAAATTTGATCCTTTGTTCTGCAAGAGATATTTCCAGTTCAACAATTTTCCCTTCAAGAACTAATGTAGGAACATATTTCTTTGTTTCAACAACTTGATTGTTGGTAACTGGCTTTGTAGCACATATATCAAAATAGTTATCTGGAAGTGGTTTATTCAGATTTTTGAGAATCTTCTCCGTCTCATTAGTATAGCAAAAAGGAAGTTGAATATGTGTTGTTGAAAATCTTTTTCCATGTTCCTCTAATTGAGTTTCCTTTTCACCAGTCCAAAAAATTTCAAATTCAGGCCAATATCGTGCATATCTCAAGCATTCGAAATTATACAGTTTTGGCAGTTTACAGCTAGCTTTGGCCAAATGCTTTGGGTTTTCGTAACCAAGTCCCCAATACTTGTTGACATTGTTTACAAGTCTTGGTTTATTCAAGAAAATTGTATGATCAGTTTGATCTCTCAAATAAATCTTCTTTTCCAATTCTTTGATTTTATCTAATAACTCTGAATTCTTATCTGAAAGAGTTGTTAAAGAAATTTCACTTTCTTTGTTCTTAGATTCTAAATCTTTGATGTTTTTGTTCAATTCAGATAATTGAGAATCAAGAATCAACTTTTCTGATTTAAATTGATCATGTTGAGCATTGAGATTATTAAAGTCAGAACATTTTTCTTTAATCTCAAATTCAACATTATCAATCTTTTGTTTCAATTCATCATTCTTCTTTCTCTCGTTTTGTAGATTTTCTTTTAACGTTTTAACGTATGGTGTGAACTTTTCATAACTACTAAATAAATTGGCACACTCTTCTTTAGAACATGCTAATTTATTTAGTGTATCATTCAGTTTATTACGCAGATTTATTATTTCTTGATTTTCTGATTCAGAAAAAGGAAAGAAATTTACCTGTGAGGAAGTGTCAGACTTATCCTCATCATCATCATCAAATTCAGCTTGGCACATATTTGCAAACTCTTCCTTTTCTCCTTCATCATCAGAGTAGTCAAGAAAGTACTCTTCCTCCACCATGAGAGCTTTTCCATCTTCTCTTTGTTGTGCAAGAAGTTGTTTTTGCTTGTAGTAATCAATGTTCTTGACCACCTTCTTTCTACATTCTCTTGCATAATGACCAGGAGTACCACAGTTGTAGCACTTTTGAATCTCCACAACTTTCTTATCTTCAAGCTTTTTCTCTAAGTTCTCATACACCTTCTTTCCTTCGGCTTTCTCCAATCTTTTATCAGTATTCTCAACTCTTTGCTCTCCAAAAGGTTTCCTTTCGTAATTGTTCTCTAACTTTCTCGAACCAGATGTATACCTCAGATTGTTGTTAGTTGGAGAGGGTTTGTAAAACTTCTTTTGAAAATGCCTCGTGAGAAGAACCAAAGCTTGATGTAGTTCAACACCAGAATTAGAAACATTTCCCCTGAACCCTGTATCAAACACTCCAGATTCATCAATACCAAAGTTATTCGTTGTACTTCGGCTTTTAGTGCAATCGGTTCTTGAGAGAAATCTTTCTTCTTTTTCTTATTCTTCTCCTCTTTTGTCTCATCTATTTCCTCCTCATCTTGCAACATCATCTCATACAATTCATGTAGAGGCATCTCGAATAATCTCGAATTTTGTTTCATCTTTCTAGCCACACTCTTCCATTCTGGTTGTAGAGAAGTAAGAAATTTGACATTTAATTCGATCAGATCCTTTTTGATTTTGTTTTTACTTAATTCATTAAGTGTCGTGAAGCGATTCATCTTCCTTAGCTCTAAACTCTTCATACTTGTTGATGCACATTGTTATTTTCATCTGATTTCCAATCTTTGACCCTTGTAACATCTTTTCTAATTGTCTCCACATGTTGTTGGCCGTGTCTTTGTAGCTATCTATCTTGTTGAATACTTCGTTTGGAATTCCCATGATCACAAAAGATCTTGCCTTTTTATCTGCCTCAAATCTAGCCTTTTGTTCAGCACTGTATTCAGACATAGGAACCAACTTAGGCATTGTGACATTTGTATTATTTGGAACTGGTACATTTACATATACGGGTTGCATCAAACCATTGTGAAGAGAAGCTAACAAGTGAACACCATTCGATTGTCGTTCAAGAAAGTCTTCAAACCTTTCCTTCCATTGCTCATATTCTTTCTCAATCAAAATTGGAGGTCTCGTATCGGATCCCAAAGAGTTCATGATATCATTTCGGTTCATCTTGAAAAATTACTTGACTTGATCTTTACATAGAATTGAATTTGTGAAAAAAGTTGACAAACTGTCGGGCAATTTGGTACGACTGTCGTATAGAACGTATGCGACAGTTGGATTGAACAGTAACTGTCGTATGAAACGTATACGACAAGGCTTCGGTAACAATAACTGTCGTATGAAACGGTACGACTTGGACCAACTGTCGTAAGAAGCTTATACGACTTGGGTAGTGAACAGTAACTGTCGTATGAAACAGATACGACTAGAACTTGTGTACAGTAACTGTCGTATGGTACACGTACGACTAGAAATAGTCAGGCTAACTGTCGTATGATACTTGTACGACTAGAAGTAGTCGGGCAAGAAGCGTGCGACAATTATGATGCTAAGTAGCTTGCGACAGTTATGAACACCAAGAACAACTACACGTACGACAGTTATGAGTTTACACAGAAAATTTTTCTAAGTATCCAAAAATCTTCAAATCAACTCCAATTGATCTGAAACTTCGTAGGGTTGATCGCGATCACCTTCTGAACACTTTTAATTATGCGAAAAACACCAAGAAAACAACATAATAACACCTTTCGATCTGTGCAGTAGGTTTCTCCAAAACTCAAAAAAATTCCTCTAAATCCTTCGATAATTTGTTTTCTGATCTGTTAACTTGTACGAATTGATTCCGTATATCAATTCGTTCAAATATGAGCACAAACACGAACCAGAAACTATCTCAAATCGCAGAAATGATTAATACTTCGAAAAACACAAAAAAAATGCCCAAAAATTCCGAAAAATCTTCACAAATTCTTCCTGCTAGGCTTTGATACCACTTGTAATCCCAATGTACAAGTAATGTGATCAAGATTTACTCAAAGTTCTGTCCATCTTTCATTATCATCAAAAGCACAAGGTTACAAAATTGAGAGAAACTCACAGAGAGTTCTAAGGATGAATATTTCAAGTGTTATGAAAATATGAGTAAACTAGGCTATTTATACCTAGACACATATTTAACAAAAAGACCCCTCAACTTGAATACAACTTACAAAATAGACACTAACAGCTACAACCGCTACTTTAACTGATAACCTAAGTGGTCCGGATGTTAGATTTTTGTTTCCCAATTTTCCTCCTGAACAAGTTTTACGCATGTTCAGCCCGCCTCCACATTATATTACACTTCCACTACTGGCGTCTGCGTTTGCTTCTACTGATTATAGCCTACAAGCAACATCGGCGAGCCATGCAGAGTACCGTTGACCAACTAGCAAGAGAAGTGAGCAGATCCATCAAGGGTAAAGCAGTTGCTGAATCATCATCAACCCCTCAGAATCAACCATCCAACACATAATCCGACCCACAAACACCAAATCCCAGAAGACCATCTAAAATCCGAGCTGTTAGCCCGACTCTTAGCCAAAAGTGACACAAGTACAGCTGAAGAACTTGACCTAATTGTATTACTCCGTCAACATACCCAACCTCAAGCCCAAATCTCACACCAACCACCTTCTAGCAACGACTTCCAGCGTCTAACTGATTTTATGAAAGATATGACGGATGCTATGATGAACGGATTCACCTCCATCTCTAACAGGCTTAAGGTAGTTGAAGAGAAGTGTGGGATACAAGCTCAAGCTCCACAGAAACAAAGACATGATGATCAGGATGAACCTGATTCTCATGAGGGGGAGAAGAGAGCAAGGGTTGGTGAATCCAGTGCTACAGCTACTGCAGATGTTGGAGGTTCAGGTCAGTCAGCTGGTGAAAGGGATACAGGGGCAGGTGGAACGGACACTGATATGGTCAAAGTGGATGAAACCCAAGTTCTAGCTGATGTCATAACTGGGGTTGAAAAGCCTTCGATTGTTGACAATAGAACAGATGATGAACGGATGGCGGATGCTTTGATTGTTGATTATATTGAAATTGATTCTGAGGAAGCACCTGAGAGAACTACCGTCCAGATCAAAGAGGAAATAGAAGATATGTTTGACATTACCGGAGTTATTATGGTTGCTTCGGATTCCGACCACCAAAATCCAGATGATACTACTCAACCACAACTGTTGATTGATCAAAGTGCAAGTACTTCCACGCCTCCAGTAATTCCAGTAGTATAAGAAGCTGCTCCAGTAATTCAAGTACAAGCCAATGGCAGAATCAGGGATCCTGTACTGGTAGCTGAATTGGAAATCTACCAGGAAGTGATAGACGCTGAGCCAAGGTATGTGGCCACAGGTGAACGAGTTCGGATTCTGATTCCCTTTCAGGAAAGTATAAGGAGAGTCCTGTTCGTTAAAGATGTCCAAAGGATAGACCTAGAGAAGGTATACGAAATTGAAGATTGGCCTTCACTTCAAAAGATCGAGTCTTACACGTAATGGGCAACAAAGACCTAGAAACAAATGCCGTAAGATCTGATAGTGTGATTGTGAAAGTGCTGAAGGTCGAGTCCAACAAGCTCTTCAAAGTCTGGTATCCTTACAGTTAGAAGATCCAATGGTACTGAGTGTGTCTTCTTCGAGGAAGATTTCAAAAGCTTAAAGCTAGACGATCTACTAAGCCTCTACAACTCCCTAGCCTGCCTTCCAGATAAAGACGTTGAATGGTCTGCCGCGTATCAAAGTGTAAAGAGATTCATGCGGAACATTCTGAAGTTCTCTTATCTGATAGACTTTTAGATGGCTCTGGAAGCACGCCAAGCCCGAGTAAAGCTAAGGGCACCGAATCGGCGTCTGTCAGATATTCAAGGTATCCCAGCCTACTTTGTATTGAAGAAACCGGATCTTGGAGTTGTTTACTTCGATAGAGACTCAAAGAAGAGATTTATGAGAGTTATTGAAGCCAACAAGTTCAGTGACGGAACTTTCAAGATTATTGAGGTCCACCTTGAAAGTAGATTGCGTATGGATGCAAGAGAGGAGGTAAAGCTGAAAGATACGAAAAAGGAGCTGATCAAGCAAGTACTGGATGCTATAACATATCGAAAGGAGTACCGGAATGCACTAAGAAGGTTTGAGATAATCTTTGGGATTCGGAAGAAGTATGTGGCTTCGGTGGACGCTTAAACTCTTTGCCTCTACATTGTACAAAGGGGGAGAATGTTAGTGCCTAATATTCTAAGTTGTACTATGTAGAGGGACTAATATTGTAATTAGAAAGTTACATAGTATATAATGTTTGCTATGCCTAGATTTCTTAATAAGGTCATCAATCACCAATTCACACAAGTACACACACATAGTCTTTCTCTCTAGAATTCATCTTTGTAGTTGGTGTGATTGATCTTCATTGAATATATTGGTGGCCATCTTATTGCTATACATGGATTGATTACTTGTTCTGGATCACAATCTTCAATTGGTGGACAACGTACTTCAGAAATGCCGCAACTCCATCTACATACGGCTTTTTGGTTCTATTTGTACGCATCCAAGATTTATCCATTTTGTTCTACCTGTACATTTAAAAAGACAGAAATTCACAAAAATTAATTAGTAGTCAGAAAATCGTTGATTTTCATCTTTCGTCCCCATATTGAGAAATTCATATAAAATCAATCACGAGTCAAAAAAAGCTCAAATTTTTTCGTGTGTCTTTAGTGGGTCCATGTTCCTCAAAATCTTCAATTGGTGTACAGTGTACTGCCGCAACTCCATCTACATACGGCTTTTTGGTTCTATTTGTACGCATCCAAGATTTATCCATTTTGTTCTACCTGTACATTTAAAAAGACAAAGGAATTCACAAAAATTAATTAGTAGTCAGAAAATCGTTGAGAAATTCGTATAAAATCAATCACGAGTCAAAAAAAGTTCAAATTTTACGGTTAGAAATTCCTTTGAGTCTAGTACAACTTTGTAGTTTACACTGAGACCGGAATATGAATCTAAGAGGCTCGAAATAGTGAATTTCTAAAGCTGGTATTGTTTTTAGAACTCTCATAAGTGTACAAATTAGGATGGAATAAGTGGAATAAGTGAACAAATTAAGATGCAGTACATGTGAAATATGTTCGTAGTATGTAGAATAAGTTTTGGTAAAATACGAGATATTATTGATCTCATTTGATGCACAAAGCAAAAATAAAGAAGGGTAAAGAAATTGCCGTCTAACCATGAATCCCAACAAAACCCATGATGATGATGATGATGGTTATGTGTGTTATTTGGACATTGAGAATCAATCCTAGATATTAGTTTCAGTTTCATGCATTTGTACCACATGAACTCCATGAATCCAAGATCTTACAATGATAACAAAGTTAGAAATCATATTATATCCAACTTTTTTAATGATGTAAATGAATGTAAATGCCAAGAAGAAAAAATATCACAAAAACATTAATGAGAAAAATAAAATATCCGATAGAAGGGTCCACTCTAGGAAGCAGGATCAAAAAATATTTAAAAGATTTAGAGAATGAGGATCGAGTATGATACCTTAAAAATAAGAGGAATCCAATGAATCTATTTCCTAGTATGAAACATAGAAACAACGTTTTATACATCTTGTGGTTTTCGCACGTCGTGGGTTCGATTCCTGACACTCCTAGCCTCAGTCGTTGAGTCCAGCTCTAAGCACCCTCAGTCCAGTGTTGAGTTTGGCTTGTGATCCATTTGTTGGGTAACCTCTGTTTTTTCAATCACTAGTAATCCAACTAGCAAAAGAAATAGTAGCAACTTAACCTTGAAAACAGAAAGTATGTAGTTCTAAAAAACCAAATGTGTAAATAAGTTCTATACTTAACAAATTAGATGTGGCTAATAATATTTACCCACTCACCCTGAGCCAATTCTAGCCAACAAACCAATCATGGTAGAAACAAATAATATCATTAAAGAATTAATTAGGAACTAACATATTAACATGAATATAATTATCAATCAACCATTTGATCAGTTATGCAACTTAACAAATAAATCTCAATTAACATGAAGGAACAATACAATTCGAGAATTTAATTGGATTCTGTAAACCTTATTTTGGTGAGATACACGTACCTGGTATGGAAAACCAATTGTGGTATGTGGCAGAGATGAAAGGGGTTAGTCGTACAGGGCAGCGGAGTGAGCGTCCTACACCGTATTTTTGGACTTGAAACTATTATACAGTTGATCATGACAAAGAGGGGTCAGAGTGGACAAAACAAACATTCAAGAAAGTAGTCGAACACAGGGACCAATTTTGGACATAGGGATCGTTTTGGACTGACACACCTGGGAGATCGACGGCTTGGAGACCGATTTTGGAGTCGAGGGGATGAAGATCTATCTGGGTATGAATTTGAAGGCGTGAAATGGATTTAGCTGAATATTGTTGAAGATCGATTTCGGTCTGGATTCTTCTTGCGTGCGGCTGTGATGAGAAAAAAGGCAAGGAAAAGAAATTGAATCGAATAAATAAGGAAAGGGTCAAATATTCAATGAACCACAGGGACTAGAAATATTATTTACTCGTTATTGTTAAAGGAAAAACAAAATAGAACAATAAATACAGAGAATGAAGACTGTAATTCTCATTAATCATAAGCCCTTTAAATAGGGATGGGATACAAGTAGATAACTACGATAGATATAAGATATAACCTATCTCTAATATGTTTATCTCTATCTATATCATCATATCCTTTAGACGATGACACACTTATCCTACAACACTCCCCCTTGTGCCGAGTTAAAAGAGTGATGGTGCACAATTGTTTCCTCATTAAAACCTTACGCCAAAATAAAAACCCAGTGGGAAAAAATAAAAATACGACGAAGGAAAGAGTACAACGCATCGGGTTCTTTGCAATACATAGACTTTTCATTTAGTCTAATTTTCTCATAGATTCTTACATTAATCATAAGAGTTAAGAAAGCATGATGGTATATAAATTTTTGCCCTCACTAAAACCTTACACCAAGGAACAAAACCCAATGGGAAAAATAATACCTTGGTTGAAGGAAAGAGCACAACATACCAATATTACATGTATAGTAGACTCCCCCTTTGGTATAATCAAAAGAGGTTGAAAACATTTCCATTTTAATACTTTCTACATGTTTTCCAAATATGCTTTTACGTATTGATTTAGTAAACAAACATGCCACATTTCCTCGCATCTTATTTAGTTCTTTTGAATCTTGAGAAGAATTGTTATTGTTGATTATATAAAAAATTAAGCGGAATATGTTTTGTGTTATAACCGTTGATATATCTTACTTTCATTTCTTCAATACACGATGCATTATTTCCATACATGCAAGTTGTATAGTGGTTAAAGTCAAAATTAATAGCTCCTCTTATATGTGTAATGATAGTCCTTAACCATATACATTCTTGATAGTCTCATGGAGTGTAATATTGTTGATAACTTAAGAGGATGCTATTAATGGTTTGCTTAGTTTACTTCCAAGCAATTGGCATGTTCCATATGATAATTCCTTAGCATATAACCTTTGTATGGGTCAAATAGATAACTATATCAACAAATATATACCAATGCATTGTTTGGTAAATTTCTATAAGAGCTACTGCTTTTGTCGTTCACTATCTAAGTAGGTATTGAAGTTCCATTATCAATCCATTTTTATACGAAAGGAAAGTATAAGCCCACGTTAATGGTGCCAAGAGATTAATTTGAAATCATTCCAATGACGTTGCATTGGCGCTGAGCTAAATCTAGCTAATAAATTCAGTAAGAAGTACAATATACGATCAAGTGTATTGTGTTAAGTACAATAATGCGCCTATTGTACTTAGGTATGGAATTCCAGCTCCCAACACCTCTTCGTCCTTATCCTTTAGACGAAATGGATCTTTCTTTATATCCAACACTTTGACCGATCATGGGAGTGCTAGTCAGATGCGCTTTGTCCATATTAGGTCGCCTGATCATTTTCTAGACATATGCGGATTGGTGGATTAATATTCCACAAAGTCGGTGTCGTAGCTCAAGTATCTAGACTAAACCAAGGTTTCCCAAGATCTTTCGTCTCAAATTCAGATTTCAAGTAGCTTGTGTTTTCTCTTATTTCATCAGGAGTGTCTATTATGTTCATAACATCGACATATAGAGCTACTATGAAATTTGGAACTTGTTTTCCTATATAAATATGCAAGGGCACATTTCATCGTCTTATATCTTTTCCCAATCAAGAATTCACTTAGGCGGGTATACCACATCCTCCTAGGTTACTTTAATCTATAAAGTGAGCATTTCAATTATAATGCAAACGCAATCGATGGTCTAGAGTTACTTGATTTGGGTAATGTAATGCCATCAATTACTTTTTATATATATCTCTAAATCTAGATTCTCATAGAGATATGTAGTAATTACATTCATGAGCTGCAATTTCCAGTCCTTCGGAAACTACTACGCAAATTAATTAGTAGAACGTTGTAACGTCCATCACGAGAGAGTAGGCTAATTAATTAGTAGAACGTTGTAACGTCTATCACGAGAGAAATAGAGAGTATCTTCTTGTGGTCAATCCAGGGCGTTGTGAGAAACATTGCACCAAAGGAAAACCTTACATATTATGACTTAATTATTCTCTTACGCTTCTCTGACAAATAATTTATCTATGTCCTACAAGCTTTACACTTAGTGGGTTAGCACTACCCAACCAAATACCTGTTCATTTGTCAAATAATATAATTATCATGGATTTCTTCATTTAGGCCAATTTGCACTTCGTTGACATTCTTCAACTGAGCATGGTTCGATGTCACCGACTCTATAATCTCATAAGCAACATTATATGTGAATTTATCATCATTGAATATGTATGATTTGTCCACCGACTCATATTCATTTGAGATTTCTTTTATCTCTGGAATCAATATTTAGTCGTCGGCAAAACACTCGAAAGTCACCGGCAAAAGCTCAAAATCTTTTGTCGTCGGACTTTTTCGTTGGCAAAAGTTTCTGTGAAAAGCTCGCCGCTATTTGGGTTTTTGCCGACGAATAACATGTGCCGCCGGTAAACATACCTTTGCCGACAAAAGAGAGTCTTCGGTAAAAACTGAAGTCGTTGGTAAAAACATCTCTCAAGTAATCGTATAAAATCCTTTTCGCGACGACTAAATATTTTTGCCGACGTAACGTTTTCCGTCGGGAAAAGTTTTCTTTGACTTTTTGGTCAAATATTTATCGGCACAATAATCCGTCGGCAAAAATTAATTTTTATTTTTATGCATAAACTTTTACCGACATACAAACTCGTCGGCAAAAGTTATGGTTGACTCAGTTTTTCTTGACAGGAAAACGTCGGCAAAGTTAGGTTTGGCATTTTGGTCAACCTTTTTACCGAGGGAAAAAACCCGACAACAAAAGTTGTTAATTTGTCGATGCATTTGGACAAACTTTTATCAACAAAAATACCAAATAAACAAATATATAAACAATTTAAAACATAAATTAACTAATTAATAAGAAAAAAAACATTACATAAATATCTTTAAAACATAAACCCAACCAAATGAAAATATCTTTTTGACATATATAAGAAAATAACGATAGATAAAATGTACTAAGCTAGTCAAGATTTGTTGCACCGCGAGGCTCAAATGATTGAGTAGTAGATGCATCATCAAACATAATAGGCAATGCAGGCGGAGGTCGAGTCATAGACAACAAATGCTCTAGCACACTTAATCCAGGTACAAGACCTAGGATTTGTTGAAACAACTTCTTCATCTCATTCATGTCTTGCGTTTGTTGCATCGGAAATTCATGTTGAGCAACTGTATATTGTCAGAGATGCCCGTGTTCCTTTATGATTTTATCAATGTGATTTTGTTGCATACTATTTATAAGAAAATAACGATAGATAAAATGTACTAAGCTAGTCAAGATTTGTTGCACCGCCAGGCTCAAATGGTTGAGTAGTAGATGCATCATCAAACATAATAGGCAATGGAGGCGGAGGTCGAGTCATAGACAACAAATGCTCTAGCACACTTAATCCAGGTACAAGGCGTAGGATTTGTTGAAACAACTTCTTCATCTCATTCATGTCTTGCGTTTGTTGCATCGGAAATTCATGTTGAGCAACTGTATATTGTCAGATATGCCCGTGTTCCTTTATGATTCTATCAATGTGATTTTGTTGCATACTATTTATGGAGGCGAAGTACGTGCTCGCTTTCCTCCATATGCTTTGAGCCTCGACAATGATCCAAATCCTTTCTTATGTCAATATTTTCTGTTGGTTCCTATTTTCTTAACAATGATCTTATCTTTCAGTTAGTTCAGATTTAGATATGGTGCGGAAGCGTATTTAAGAACTGAAAGAAGTTGTAAGGTAGCAAATCACACAATATCAAATAAAACAGTATGTAAGAACAGATGAATATCTCCAAGATTACTGTATTTGATATATATCAAGAACTTCAAAGATAAACAAGAAATCTGCAGTTAATGGTGTGTGTGAGAAGTGCAAAGCTTAATGATATATGTCTATTTCTAATTTATAAGCTTACTTGATTAATAGAAGAACTCAACATGAGTCTTCTATTTATACTACTAAAGGGGACATACTTTAGACAATAAGGACTGATCTACAGTAGACATGATCCTATGAACAGTAGCTAGGTACGATGTTCATTTAATGCGCATGTTCCCATTCTGACAGAGCCCTATCAGATTTTGACAAGTGTAGATGATGTCAGGGCACGTCTGGAAACATGTGGATGAACGGATCCTGGAACAGTAAGATATTTGTGAATCTTCTAAGTCTTCAGTATAAACCGCAGAGGTTCTGTCAAGGTCGACAGAGGTTCTGCGGCTCAGTCCTCTGTGAGCAGTCTTCTACAGATCCGTGACTTCTGTCTTCCTGGGTTCTTCTACAGGGCGTCTGTGGGTTACTTCTGTACTTAGACTATTTTCACTACTTTCACAAATCGAAAGATTGGAGCTAACAATCTCCCCCTAAGTGAAAATTGAAATATTGAAAGTGCAAGTATTTTCTAAGTACAAGAACATTTTCTTTTCATATTTAAATTATGCCAGAGGCATTTACATTGTATTACATTATGAAAGGAAAGACTTGCAGAGGTTGGTAGAAGATTCAGACATTTGCATCTTTGAAGTCGTTGAAACTTCTGTTGTCGAATCCTACGTATTTGAGCTCATGATAGTACTTGATGCAGAGGTCTCTGAAGTTGATTACAGAGTCGATTTCTTCTATCAGTTTATCAGCGAGAGCCTAATCCATATGCTCTGTTCCTCTGTGCTCGACTAGAATTGCTCTGAACTCTTTCAAAGTTTTTGTTGCATACTTCTGAATGTCCGTTTGTATGAACAACCTTAACTTCCTAGAAGGTTCTTGAAAGACTAACCCAACTCTTGGAGATGTGATGATTGAGTTTGGTATGGCAGAGGTTGGGTAGTCGTCTTCTGGTGGTCGAAGATTCAATTTCCTTACTCCTAGATCTCTAGCCAGTTGAAAGTCGGATATGCTGAATTGCAGAAGTTTCTCGCGCATGGCTCTTTTGATCACTATGTATGCCCTTCGATGTGCATCAGTTGTGAAATTCTTTTTCGTCCAATCCAGAAGATCAGGTAGGTCATAGGGACTTAGGTTTTTGAGATCAGCATCTGGGAATCGATGCTCGATTCTGTCTGCCCTTTTGACCTTGTATATATTATAATAGATCTTTGTGCTTCTGGTGCGAGAGTACTTACAGTATATGACTTTGTCTATGTTGGAGATCGAGTAGACTTGATTAGCAGGCTTGGGAGTCGTTCTTTCAAAGGTGTTCTGCAGTTCTGCGCGGAACATAGGATCTTGAAAGATTGGTGGCAGAGGATCTATGGTAGATGTGTTGTACAGATATTTGTGTACAACTTCTTCCATTATTCGTGGAGGTGCACCAGGTGTTGGTATTAGTCTGCGCATAGCATCCATTTTCTTCATGATTTCCTTCACTCGATCCTCTGAGAGCTTTGTCGTTGGATCCAGAATTGGAATGTATGACAGAGGTTTCACACCAAAAGCCCAATCTTCTTTTTCAAGCTTGGGGGTTAGATAGGCATCGAAAGAGCTTTTCATCAATTTCTCTTTGGGTTGATGCTTTGGCTTTTTCTTTTCGGGTTCCTCTGTCATTTTTGTTTTGCCATTGTCTTTTGCCTTCGGATCTTCTGCTCTTTGAGTTGGGGTTGCTGTAACAACCCAATTCCCATAAACACAACAAATCACATAATGTAACACAACATCGATATAACAAAAGAGACATCATATTACAAGTACGGTCCCGTAGTCTTTTACATTTAGCAGAAGCCATTCTACTATAAACTATGTACTAAATACATACATAACATTTAATTATGGTAATAAAACTGCTAAACATGCCAAAATCTTCATCATATAATCCTTCACAAAAGCCATCCATCGGTTACTCTAATTACTTGCTCTTACTTGATCCACCACCTGGAATACATATTTTTAAAACAAAAATGAGGGTTAGACCTAAGGGTCTAAGTGAGAAAAATCCCTATTAGTTCGAAATCATATATAAAAACCTTATTTATATAAATCACACAGCACGATCAAATATATCAATTTGAACTCACACATCATATACCTTCCCTTCTCATTCCTCCAGGCCATATTAGTTGGTTGCAAGCCAACTAATAAATTTTCAACGCTGTACAACATCTACAGCCAAACAACGCTATACGGATTCTATAGCCAAACATACCGGTCCTAAGCCCAGCCAACGTATTATAACACATTATAATACTCATGTAAATATAATACCTCAATATATTATAATTCACATATACCATACATATAAACACGTAATCACCAATTATCACATTCCCAAACCATACGTATATGTATTCCAGTTAAAAATTATTTTAATGTAAAACTCACCTGTTTTGATTATTACACACGCTCACAAGCTCCTTTCACAATGGTCTTATCTCTTACCACGACTCCACAGAATCTAAAACAATTTAAGGTACATACACCTCTTTACTAGCCAAACATATAAAGCCTACCAGTTCCTGTTCTCAACTGTATCACTAAACTTAACAACTACCGGGACTACACAGAGTACCGGGGCTTCTCAGTATCGGGACTCTTTGGTACCGGGACTTCACAGTACCGGGACTCTTTGGTACCGGGAGTTAGCAATACCGGGAGTTCACTTGCCCAGAAATCGATTGAAATCTATTCAAGTCGCGAAATTAGAAAATCTAAACCGGTAGAAGTCTAATACTACTGATTATAAACCCAAATTGTAAAGGAACTTACCTCCAAATCGATTTCAGCCCAATCAATTGAAGCCCTAACCGTACGTTTTCTTCCTTTGCTTCCTTTTCTCTCAAAACGCACACACACATACACACTTTCTGAATAAGGAAAGTGGTAATCTGATACTTAAGATATTTAAGTATTAATTTTCACTTTTGGCTGAAACTATATGATAAGTACCAAAACACCCTTAAACTTATGACTTAATTCAAACTTACCCCAAACATCCCAAATCTTAAAATTAAATAAACTTAACGGGATAGAGTTTAACTAATGGATTTACCTGGTTATTACATCATCTCCCCCTTAAAAAGAATTCCGTCCCGGAATTCAGTTAAGCGAAAAGGTGAGGGTATTTGACCCTCATTTCCGACTCTGATTCCCATGTAGCATCTTGACCTCTATGATGCCTCCATTGAACCTTCACTTGCTTGATCTCCTTATTTCGCAACACTTTGACTTTATGATCAACTATAGCTTCCGGTTCTTCCACATAATTCAGTCTTTCATCGACTTGTATTTCTGGTAGGGAGACTGCCTGATCTGGAGTAACCAAACACTTTCGGAAGTTCGATACGTGAAATGCGTTATGAATCTTGCTCAACTCCGGTGGAAGATCTAATTGGTAAGCTACCTCATCGATCCTTTCTGAAATTGCAAATGGTCCGATATACCTTGGGCTAAGTTTACCTTGTCGTCCAAATCGGATGACTCCTTTCCACGGTGAAACCTTTAACATTACGAAATCCCCGACTTGAAATTCCAAAGGCTTTCGACGTCGGTCAGCGTAGCTCTTCTGTCTATCTTGAGCCACTTTCAATCTTTCTCGAATCTGAGTAACCTTATCGGCAGTTAACTGAACTATTTCCGGTCCTGCTAGCTGTTTTTCTCCCACTTCGGTCCAACACAGAGGCGTTCGGCATTTCCTACCATACAGTACTTCGAACGGTGCCGCTTGTATGCTGGAATGATAACTGTTGTTGTAAGCGAATTCGATCAACGGCAAATGCTTATCACATGATCCCCCAAAATCAACAATGCAAGCCCGGAGCATATCTTCTAAGGTCTGAATCGTTCGTTCACTTTGCCCGTCTGTTTGAGGATGATACGCCGTACTTAACTTTATTTGTGTCCCCATTTCCCTTTGAAAACTTCTCCAAAATCTCGAAGTAAAACGACTATCACGATCAGAAATGATCGAGATTGGAACTCCATGTCGCGTTACTATTTCGTCAATGTACAACTTAGCTAATCGCTCCATTGAATCGGTTTCCTTTATCGGTAGAAAGTGTGCAGACTTTGTCAATCTGTCGACGATCACCCAAATAGAATCAAATCCCTTCGGAGTCCTTGGTAGTTTCGTGATGAAATCTGTGGTAATCTGTTCCCACTTCCACATAGGTATTTCTAGCCGCTGTAGTTGACCAAACGACTTTTGGTGTTCGATATTTACTTTCTTACAAGTATCACATCTTTCCACATACTGAGCAATCCCTCTTTTTATCCCCGACCACCAATAGAATTGCTTTAGGTCTTTATACATCTTGTTTGTACCTGGGTGAATAGAGAAACGGGATTTATGAGCTTCTTGTAAAACACGATCACGCAACCCACCCAAATGAGGTACCCACACTCTGTTTCCCAGACACAATAACCCACGATCATCTTTTACTAGCAATGCTGACATCCCCGCTAACCGTTCTGATTTCAGATGTTCATCCTGATAAGCTTCCACTTGACACTTCTGCAATTCGTCAAATATGTTGGGTAGGAGTTCAGTTCGTAGCGAAATAACTTTTATTGTTCCACTCCTTTCCTGACGACTCAGCGCATCCGCCACCACATTCGCCTTTCCCGGGTGATAAAGGATTTCACAGTCGTAATCGTTCAGCAATTCTAGCCATCTCCTTTGTCTCATATTCAGTTCCTTCTGATCAAAGAGGTGTTGGAGACTCTTGTGATCAGTATAAATCTGACATTTGGAACCATACAGATAATGTCTCCAAATCTTCAACGCGAAGACAACTGCTGCAAGCTCCATGTCGTGCGTAGGATACTGTCTTTCATGATCCTTTAATTGACGAGAAGCATAAGCAATAACCTTTCCCCGCTGCATAAGTACACATCCCAATCCCAGTTTTGACGCATCACTATAAACAACAAAATCTTCCGAACCTTCAGGTAGTGATAGAATCGGTGCGCTGCACATTATCTCTTTCAATATCCGGAATGCCTCATCTTGTTCTGCTTTCCATTCAAACTTCAGGTTCTTCCGGGTCAACTTAGTCAAAGGCGTTGCGATACGAGAGAAGTCTTTTATAAATTTCTGATAGTAGCCGGCTAAACCCAGAAAACTACGTACTTCGGTTGCTGTCTTCGGCGGTTCCCATTTTTCAACTGCTTCCACTTTCATCGGATCAACTTGTATACCTTTCTCAGAAACCACGTGCCCCAGAAATTGAACTTTCCATAGCCAGAATTCACATTTAGAAAATTTTGCATACAACTTTTCCTTCTTTAGTAGCTCAAGAATCAAACGAAGATGTTGTGCGTGCTCTTCCTTGGATCGGGAATAGATAAGGATATCATCGATAAATACAATAACAAATTTATCGAGATACGGCTTACATACCCGATTCATTAAATCCATAAAGGCAGCTGGAGTATTCGTCAGTCCGAACGGCATCACTAAGAATTCGTGATGTCCATACCTTGTTCGAAAAGCAGTCTTTAAAACGTCTTCTTCTTTAACTTTCAACTGGTGATAACCGGATCTTAGATCAATCTTGGAGAAATAGCAAGCTCCAACTAACTGATCAAAGAGGTCATCAATTCGGGGTAACAGATACTTGTTCTTTATCGTGCGCTTATTCAGTTCTCGGTAGTCGATACACATTCTCATCAAACCATCCTTCTTTTTCACAAATAACACTGGTGCTCTCCACAGTGAAGAACTAGGTCTGATGAAGACTTTATCGGATAGATCTTGTAGTTGTGCCATCATCTCTTTCATCTCTGGAGGTGCCAGACGTTAAGGTGCACGGGCTACAGGAGTGGCTCCAGGAATCAGGTCTATACCGAACTCTACTTGTCTAACAGGCGGAAGACTATTCAAGTCTTCGGGGAATACTTCAGGGAATTCACTAACAATAGGAATATCTTCTATCCTATTCTTTTCTGGCTTAATATCTATCACGTAAGCCAAGTAACTCTGACAACCCTTATTCACACACTTACGGGCTTTTATCATAGATTTAAGGCTAGACTGATGATTCCTACGATCACCATAAATCACTACTGGTCCCTTCTCAGGTAATACCACATTTATTAACTTATTATCACACACTATGTTAGCCTGATTCTCGGCTAACCAGTCCATTCCCACTACGACGTCAAACTCTATCAAAGTTATAGGAAACAATTGTATCGGCACTCTACACTCCTCTATATTTATCACACAGTCATCAAATACTTCTTTAACTGACACTTGATTATCATTTACCGTATCTACTAATAGAGCATGTTCTAGCATTTTAGGTTTCAAACACAGGCAAGCAGCAAATGCAGGAGACACAAACGATCGGTTTGCACCGGAATCAAATAACACCTTAGCACGTGTAGAGTTTATTAAAAATGTACCTATGACCACATCTGGAGTTTCCTCCGCTTCTTTCTCAGTCATTTGAAATGCGCGACCCCTGGTTACTGGCGGTTCCAGTCTTCATATTACTGGTTTAACAATTGTTGGCCTGCCCGATGACACACCTTGCTGTATCCTCCCCCGTGGACAGTCCGACTGAAGGTGATCCGGAGAATTGCATAAGAAACATAATCGCGTTACCTTACAATCTTTAATGACGTGTCCGGTCTTCCCACACTTATAACAAGCTCGTAAATTACCTTGGCAATTTCCTTGGTGGACACGGTTGCACTTCTGACATGGTCTTTCCGCTGGTCGAAATGGCGGACGGTTATCATACCTCTGAAATCGGGACTTCTTCGGATCGTGTTGTGGTCCTTCCCACTTTCTCTTCCCGATACTTTTATCGCCAGCATCCCTTCTAATATCTCTTTCAACATTCTCTGCGGCATCAACTGTAGCTGAGAAGGTATCGGGTCCTTTTGCAGTCACTAGCCTTCTGACTCCTGAGTTCAGCCCAAAGATAAACCTTTCCGTCTTCATCGCATCCGTAGCAACGTAGTATTCTGCGAACCGAGACTTTTCGAGAAAGCTAGCGGTGTAGTCTCGAACGGATAAGTTTCCTTGTTGAAAGTTCATAAATTCCCCTTCCAGTTGTTTGACGGCTGCTTGGGGAAAAAATTGTTTCCCGTAGGCTATCACAAATTCTTCCCAAGAGATGGTAGAGTAAACATCAGATCCTTTAGAATGAATAAAAGATTCCCACCAATACAAAGCATCTCCCTTTAACATTGCTGCTCCATACAATACACTATCTTCGTCAGCACACTTACTCGTCTAGAAAATAGCTTCTATTTCCTTTATCCATCTCATTGCTTTCAATGGATCCCTGTCTCCTGAGTAGGTCAGAGGTCTACAGCTTAAAAACATTTTGTAGTCGCACCTCCTTTGTACTGGTACAACAGTCGATGTGATTGGCATTTCATATTCCGGTTCGGGATCCGGTATTTCAGCTTCATTATGACGGTTTCGATCAAACATTGTTTGTATGCTAGCCTGCAGTCTTCCCATTTCTGCCATTAGATCATCCCTGGTAACGAACTCTGTACCATGTGGCTGGACTCTGCCTCCGGCTCGACCTCCAGCCCTACCCCCGTTTCTACCCCCGACTCTGCCCCCAGTTTTGCCTCCCCTGTCCCCTGTTCCTATCGGCAGATTAGTACTATTCGGGTTTCCTCCTCCTCGGTTCTTTCGTCTAGTACCACTTGCCATTCTGTAGATTCAAATAAGGTTAATATACGCTTAAGCATATACCCCATATAACAAGGTATTCCAGTTCAAACATGTACCTGTAAGATCACAATTACACTGGCCAGGTGTAATATGAAATTACCTTACATGATGTTCCTTCTACCTTTTATACTTAATATCCCAAGGTTCTACAATAATAGGGACATCCTACTTCACATGCAGTTTAAGTCTAGGTACAGATACAAATACCTAAATCATTTAAACTAAGGCTCTGATACCATTTGTAACAACCCAATTCCCAAAAACACAACAAATCACATAATGTAACACAACATCGATATAACTAAAGAGACATCATATTACAAGTACGGTCCCGTAGTCTTTTACATTTAGCAGAAGCCATTCTACTATAAACTATGTACTAAATACATACATAACATTTAATATGGTAATACAACTGCTAAACATGCCAAAATCTTCATCATATAATCCTTCACAAAAGCCATCCATCAGTTACTCTAATTACTTGCTCTTACTCGATCCACCACCTGGAATACATATTTTTAAAACAAAAATGAGGGTTAGACCTAAGGGTCTAAGTGAGAAAAATCCCTGTTAGTTCGAAATCATATATATAAACCTTATTTATATAAATCACACAGCACGATCAAATATATCAATTTGAACTCACACATCATATACCTTCCCTTCTCATTCCTCCTGGCCATATTAGTTGGTTGCAAGCCAACTAATAAATTTACAACGCTATACAACATCTACAGCCAAACAACGCTATACGGATTCTATAGCCAAACATACCGGTCCTAAGCCCGGCCAACGTATTATAACACATTATAATACTCTTGTAAATATTGTAATACCCCGGGTAAGTCCGTTAAATTTATTTAACTAAGGGATTTTGATATTAAGGGGAAGTTTGAGATAAGTTATAAGATTTGGGGTGGGTTGGTCATTAGTGAGTAGTTTGTGCCAAAAGTGTAAATGGAGATATAAATATCTCTCACACTTCAGTTATCCCTTCAAAAACCTAAAAATAAAAAGACAGTGTGTGTGCGTATTCGTGAGGCAAAAAAGGAGCAGAAGTGGAAAGGCTCGGTTTCAGCATCGATTGAACGGGTTTGAGTCGATTTTAAGATACTAAGAGTTTGAAGTGAAAGACTGAATTCATTGGAAAGGCTTGGAAGTATTTTGATAAGCTAAACAGGTGAGTTTTACTTTAAAACGTTTTCAACTGGAATACATATATGTGTTTATATGTGTATGTGAGTATGTGTGAAATATATATATGTATTTATATATATGAGATGGATACGTGTCAAGGTTTGATTATATGTTTATGTTAAAAGGATATATGTATATAAATATATATATATATGGTTGGAAAAATGATGAAAGGTTTATAAATGACAATATGATATATTGAGATATATATTGTATTTATATTGCACGAAACGAGTATACGTGAGCCGAATTATTATTCGGCGGGGCTGTATTGAAATACAGTGGGGCTGCATGAAAGTGCAGTGGAGCTGTAGGTAATTGCAGCGGGGCTGTATGTCATTACAGTGGAGTCGACTGTAATGTACAGTGACGATAATTAGTTGGCTTGCTACCGACTAATGTTGTCAGGGGAAAGAAGATGAGATGAGGAGAGATACACGGTGTACGAGTCTAAATGTGGTATTTATATACGTGTGGTATATGCGTGCTTATACGAAAGGTTTCATGTAAATTATTTTGATACAAAGTATTATGTGAAAAGAGTTTTATATTGATTTTGGAAAAGACCAGGATTAACTCACTAGACCTGTTTGGTCTAACCCTCATTTTGTTTTCAAAAATATGTTTTCCAGGTCGAGGAATTGATAGCGGCAAAGGAAAGAATAAGGTGTAGACTGCCTTCGTGGACCGATGTTGATTAGGAAGTTTTATGTAATTTGTAGTTTCGAGACTAAAAGAGACCGTACTTGGTTTGTTATGTAACTTTTGTTGTAAATCAATGATATGTATGCATGTTATGTATTATGATGTATGTTATGGGATTTGGGTTGTTACAAATGGTATCAGAGCCCTAGTTTAAGGGATTTAGGTATTTGGATTTATACCTAGACTTAAACTGCATGTGAAGTAGGATGTCCTTAGTATTTTAGAACCTCGGGATGATAAGTATAAAAGGTAGAAGGGACATCATGTAAGGTATTTTCAAATTACACCTGGCCAGTGTAATCATGAACTTACAAGTACACGTTTGAACCTGAATACCTTGTTATATGGGGTATGTGCTTATGTGTATATTAATTTTGTTGAATCAACAGAATGGCAAGTTGTACTAGACGAACGAACCGAAGGGGGAGAGTAAATCTGAATAGTACAAATCCGCCGATAGGAACGGGGGAAAGGGGAGGCAGAACTGGGGGCAGAATCGGGGGTAGGACTGGAGGCCGAACTGGAGGCAGAACTCAGCATCAAGATACAGAGTTCGTTACGAGAGGTGACTTAATGGCAGAAATGGGAAGGCTACAAGCCAGTATTCAGGCATTGTTTGATCAGAATCGTCACGATGAAGCTGAAACACCGGATCCTGAACGGGAAGCTGAAGTGCCACTTACACCAAGTGTTGTACAGGTGCCACGGAGGTGCGACTACAAAATGTTCTTAAGTTGTAGACCTCCGACCTATTCAGGAGACAGGGATCCAGTGAAAGCAATGAGATGGATGAAGGAAATAGAAGCTATTTTCAAGACAAGTAAGTGCGCTGACGAAGATAGAGTATTGTATGGAGCAGCAATGTTAAAGGGGGATGCTTTGTATTGGTGGGAATCCTTTATTCATTCTAAGGGATTTGATGTTTATTCTACCCTCTCTTGGGAAGAATTTGTGATAGCCTACAGGAACGCATTTTGTCCCCAAGCAGCCGTCAAACATCTGGACGGGGAATTTATGAACTTACAACAAGGAAACTTATCCGTTCGAGACTACACCGCGAGCTTCCTGAAAAAGTCTCGGTTCGCAGAATACTACGTTGCTACGGAGGCGATGAAGATGGAAAGGTTTATCTTCGGGTTAAATTCGGAAGTCAAAAAGTTAGTGACTGCAACAGGACCTGATAACTTCTCAGCCGCAGTAAATGCCGCAGAAAATGTAGAGCGAGATATTAAGAAAGATGCAAATGATAAGAGTGCTGGGAAAAGAAAATCGGAAGAGATGACGCATGATTCAACGGGGTTTGAAATTCAGAGGTTCGATAGTCGCCTACCTTTTATATCAAATGAAAGACTATGTCCAAAATGCAACCGTGTACATCAAGGAAATTGTTATGTTGATCCTAGAAGTTGTTACAGATGTGGAAGAGCTAGACACGTCGCTAAGAATTGTCGCGCAAATCGATTCTGTTTCGTTTGCAATTCCCCTGATCATATTCAGTCAGACTGTCCACAAAGGAAAATACAACAGGGTAGTACGACTGGGAAACCAATAAGCGTCAGGACGGGAGAGATACAAGGGTTTGAAAAACCGAAAGCAAAGAGACGAGTATTCCAAATGACAACGCAAGATGAGGAGGAAATTCCGGATGAGGATACAGGTACATTTCTAATAAACTCTATACGTGCTAAGGTGTTATCTGACTTCGGTACGAAGTGGTTCTTGGTATTTCTGTGCTTATATTGCTGATCTGTGTTAGAGACATAGGTGGGTGTGGGGTGGCTATTCAGTTAGTTTCTATGGTTTTGATTGAGTTCGAGGTAGTAGTGATAAGTATTTGTATCTCTTCGCTTAACCGAATTCCGGGACGGAATTCTTTTAAGGGGGAGATAATGTAATACCCCGGGTAAGTCCGTTAAATTTATTTAACTAAGGGATTTTGATATTAAGGGGAAGTTTGAGATAAGTTATAAGATTTGGGGTGGGTTGGTCATTAGTGAGTAGTTTGTGCCAAAAGTATAAATGGAGATATAAATATCTCTCACACTTCAGTTATCCCTTCAAAAACCTAAAAATAAAAAGACAGTGTGTGTGTGCGTATTCGTGAGGCGAAAAAGGAGCAGAAGTGGAAAGGCTCGGTTTGAGCATCGATTGAACGGGTTTGAGTCGATTTTAAGATACTAAGAGTTTGAAGTGAAAGACTGAATTCATTGTAAAGGCTTGGAAGTATTTTGATAAGCTAAACAGGTGAGTTTTACTTTAAAACGTTTTCAACTGGAATACATATATGTGTTTATATGTGTATGTGAGTATGTGTGAAATATATATATGTATTTATATATATGAGATGGATACGTGTAAAGGTTTGATTATATGTTTATGTTAAAAGGATATATGTATATAAATATATATATATATGGTTGGAAAAATGATGAAAGGTTTATAAATGACAATATGATATATTGAGATATATATTGTATTTATATTGCACGAAACGAGTATAGGTGAGCCGAATTATTATTCGGCGGGGCTGTATTGAAATACAGCGGGGCTGCATGAAAGTGCAGTGGAGCTGTAGGTAATTGCAGCGGGGCTGTATGTAATTACAGTGGAGTCGACTGTATTGTACAGTGACGATAATTAGTTGGCTTGGTACCGACTAATGTGGCCAGGGGAAAGAAGATGAGATGAGGAGAGATACACGATGTACGAGTCTAAATGTGGTATTTATATACGTGTGGTATATGCGTGCTTATACGAAAGGTTTCATGTAAATTATTTTGATACAAAGTATTATGTGAAAAGAGTTTTATATTGATTTTGGAAAAGACCAGGATTAACTCACTAGACCCGTTTGGTCTAACCCTCATTTTGTTTTCAAAAATATGTTTTCCAGGTCGAGGAATTGATAGCGGCAAAGGAAAGAATAAGGTGTAGACTGCCTTCGTGGACCGATGTTGATTAGGAAGTTTTCTGTAATTTGTAGTTTCGAGACTAAAAGAGACCGTACTTGGATTGTTATGTAACTTTTGTTGTAAATCAATGATATGTATGCGTGTTATGTATTATGATGTATGTTATGGGATTTGGGTTGTTACAAATATAATACCTCAATATATTATAATTCACATATACCATACATATAAACACGTAATCACCAATTATCACATTCCCAAACCATACGTATATGTATTCCAGTTAAAAATACTTTTAAAGTAAAACTCACCTGTTTTGATTATTACACACGCTCGCAAGCTCCTTTCACAATGGTCTTATCTCTTACCACGACTCCACAGAATCTGAAACAATTTAAGGTACGTACACCTCTTTACTAGCCAAACATATAAAGCCTACCAGTTCCTGTTCTCAACTGTATCACTAAACTTAACAACTACCGGGACTACACAGAGTACCAAGGCTTCTCAGTACCGGGACTCTTTGGTACCGGGACTTCACAGTACCGGGACTCCTTGGTACCGGGACTTCACAGTACCGGGAGTTAGCAATATACCGGGAGTTCACTATACCGGGAGTCGACACTACCGGGACTCTACCGGAAGTTTCAAGAACACGGTCGGTTTCCACTTGCCCAGAAATCGATTGAAATCTATTCAAGTCGCGAAATTAGAAATTCTAAACCGATAGAAGTCTAATACTACTGATTATAAACACAAACTGAAAAGGAACTTACCTCCAAATCGATTTCAGCCCAATCAATTGAAGCGCTAACCGTACGTTTTCTTCCTCTGCTTCCTTTTCTCTCAAAACGCACACACACATACACACTTTCTGAATAAGGAAGGTGGTAATCTGATACTTAAGATATTTAAGTATTAATTTTCACTTTTGGCTGAAACTATATGATAAGTACCAAAACACCCTTAAACTTATGACTTAATTCAAACTTACCCCAAACATCCCAAATCTTAAAATTAAATAAACTTAACGGGATAGAGTTTAACTAATGGATTTACCTGGTTATTACAGTTGCCTCTGTAGGTTTTGACTTTTGAGGTTCTTAGGGCTTGAACGTTTGTGCTTCTTTTGGTTTTGTGGGGATTGCATCTGTAGGTTTTGACACTTGTGGCTCTGAGGGCTTAGATGGTTGAGAGGTTGGTGAGGCTTCTGTAGTCGTGCTCAAATGTTTTCTTTTGTGAGCAATCGACTTTATTCTAGTTTTGGGTGTAGAGGATGGAGATTTTGGTCCTGTTGGTGTTGTTGGTGTTGGAGTTCTTCTTCAGAAGATGTCATAATTTTGAAGCTTTCTTGGGTTTGGACATCTTCTCCGAATATGGAGGGGAATTTTACAGAGGTGGGTATTGCCTCTGTGGTCTCTTGTTGGTCTTGGTGTGTTTCAGGTATCTGGGTTGTGGCTGGAGTTTCTTCTTGGGTTTCAGTTGGGGGAACTTGGGAGATGGGTTCTGCTGATACTGGTGGTTCTGCTAGACCTCTGCTTGAAGCTACTTCCCTTTGTTTTTCCCCTCGATTCTCCCCCTCAGGATGATCTGATGAATCGTCAGAGTCACCATCAGAGTCATCCTGACCCTTATCTGTCGTACCTTCTGCTCTGCACGATGTTGTTGGCTTTTTAGGCGGTGAAGTGGCTCCTGCAGCTATAAGTTTTGCGCACACGTCATCGCAGAGGCCAAAAAGAGTTGCGAGTTCTGCTTCTGTGTTAAAGCGCATTTTGCCTACGCTCTTTTGAAAGTCTTTCACATAGGTGTGGTTGGCGATTGTGAAGGCCTTGATCATTTTTGTTACTTGGTCGATCATACTTTGGCCAAGTTCTGTGAGCTGAGCTTTGGTCATATAGTCGGCTGGCTGCATGATCAGAGTCTCCCTTGCTGTTTGTTCGTGAACTTGTGCTAGGGCCTTCTTCAAGTCTTCAGGAGTAAGGCCAACAGAGGTTGAGGATTGCTCTTTCATCTTTTCTAGCAATTCTTTTATAGAGCTTTGGAATGCAGAGGACGTGACTTTTTCGAACTCAGCAGCAGAAGCAGATGTGGTAGCAGAGGTCGTGGCAGCAGTTCTCATCTTGGCTAGAGCAGATTTCACCTCTGTGGACAAGTTGTCCATTTTGGTGTTCATGTCAGTAATGGCCAGAGTGGTAACTTCTGCAAAAGATTTGAGAGAGCTTTGCAACTCTTTCATTGTTTGGTTCACAGAGGTGAAAAGGGTTTGGAACTCATCCCTTGATACATGTGAAGTCGTTGTAACCTCTAGGGGAACACATTCCTCCCCAGAGTGAGTCTCTGTTCCTGAGACACCTTCTTTCGCCCTTGTTTTGATGTTGGGGGCGGAAGGATTTCCTTCTGATCCCCGAGCAGAAGCATCTAGTGCTTCAGACCCTACAGAAGTTCTGAGAATGACATTGTCTAGATCCACTCCAGAGGTGGGTACTAGATTATCCTTCTGTTGACTCAGAGACTTGTCTAGAGTCTCTCCGTCTTTGTGCACTCTAATCTCCTCTGACGAGATGTTTGGACCTATTTGTGTGCATGTGGCAGAGGAAACAAATTCCTCTGCAAGGATTTATGTTGTGATCTGGGGCAAAAGATCACTTACTAAGGGTAAATCCTTTAGAGAGGATTCCCCTAGAATGGTTTCCCCGGTTATTATTGGCACAGAGGTAGAAATTATTTCCTCTGCCCGGTCGGTTTGGGGTGGGGTCGAGCTGTGCTGCTCTTTTTCTATATTACATTCTGTTGCTAGACCAGCGGTAATAGATGTGTGGGTTGTACTGGAGATGGTTGTGGATGTGTGCCTTCTTCTTCTTCGGCATCTTTTTCCTTTTCTCCTTCTGCTCTAACCACATCTTCTGTGATCCCTTCTGTCACTACTTCTAATCTAGTCACTTCTACTTCTGTTACCTCTTCTTCCCTTGGACCTAGGGAGTCGTACAAAGGATGAGTACCAAAAAGTTGTTGTACGTGGGGGTGCATAACCTGTGTACCATCAGAGGCAGAGATAACAGGTTCCAGGCTTCTTTTGTGAATATGAAGGCCAGGTTGAAGGAAGGGGTTCGGCAGTACATCTGGGGTCTCAGCCGGATTATCCCTTGGAGTTTGATCATCATCATCAAGATCAGAATCAACTCCAGAGATTATGAAATCTGGAACTTCTGTGGCTTCTCTGGTTTCATGTGACAGATCTTCTGCAGTCCATCCAGCAGTGCCAAGGGTGTTAGCAAATTCAGGGCGTTGAAGGAAGTCTGAGAAATCCCCATGATGTGCATAGTTGATAGGAGTTGGGGAATGCACAGGTGATTTTTGGGTTTGTTCTTCTATTGCTTCTTCTGTCATTTCTTTTGCCACTGTATCCTCTGCAATGGTTTGCATAGGAGACAAATGTTTCCCAGTTTTCTTCTTGCTCTTTCTCCTCTTTGGTTTAGGTGGCCCATCCTCTGAGGCTTTGGATTTTCTTTTTTTCTTTTCCTTTGGGGGAGGGGGATGAGCAGAAGATCCAACTTCTGTGGCATGAGGAGGAGAGGGTTGAGTTTCGACAGCAGAAGTTGAAGTACCCTCTGTGGTTTTCCTCTTTGTTTTCCTTTGAGGTGTTGAGGAAGAGTAGATGGAGTTCCTCTGAGCAAGGAACCGTGTTTGAACTTCTTCATGCTTCTGGAAAGCCTTGGCCCATTCTTCATCTGTCATTCTTTCAACTACCCTAGTTTCTAAAGGCACACCTACATGCGGGGGTGTCACAGGACTCGGTTCTGGAGTCCTATGATCGCGTATGTAAGCTAACTTAAGGGCTTCATCTGTAGCATATCCCAGAAGTTTTGATGGCAGAGGTCTGCAGAAAGGATATCCATCGATATGCTCTGTTGGAGAGTTTTTTTTGTCATGGCATAGATTTTGGCAGTTGGACCTTCTAAAGACCATTTTTCTAGAAGGAGTAGGGGCTCCAGAAGTACTTCCAGAATTCGTTGATACTGCAGAGGAGGTAGAGATGGATTTGAGCGTTCTTTGGCTTTTTGGGTGGAGATTTTTCTGTCAATTGTATTTATCATCTCTTGCATCATCAAGGTCGAGTAGTCCAGAGGCAGATCATAATATATCCCGTACATTATGGATAGAATCTGATGGGAGGTTTGATCTGGACTACCGATTTTGCCAGTGAGGCATCTGTTTAGAATTGAGAAGAGGGTATTCCACAGAGGGGGTAATCGACCTCTTCTGAAGTCGTTTCTTTTTCTTAGGGTTGTGTTATACCCTAACAGTTCAACAAATCTACAGAGTTCTTCGTCTGTAGGTGCTTCAGCGTAATTCTTTATACATAGTAGACCTCTGTTTGGAAGACTGAACTCAAGTGACAACATCGTTCTATTGAACTTGAGTTCCATGTGTTGGATTTTAGCAGGTTTAGAAATGTAGCCCTTGATCTGTCGGTCTGCTGGGTCATATCTGCTGCTCTGCCAAAATTGGTTTAGATATCTTGCTGGTATTTTGCTTACGGTTTTTGTCAACAGGGGGAAGAGGTAATGATTCTCCAAGATGTGAAGGAGAATGGCGTGTGGTTTCCCAAAAGTGGTTCTTGAAGGAACAAGATAATAGTTGTTGGGTTTGAGAGGAAGAACACTTTCAAAGTGTTCATTTGCGATGAAGTCTTGCTCGTGTGTGGTTGGAGAGAAATTAGCTTCATCGCCAGAGTTGTCTTGTTCCAGGTTTCTGGCGATATCAAGGTTTTCAGAATGCTCAGAGTGTTCAGAGTGTTCAGGGTGTTCAGGGGAGTTCGCCGGTGAATGTGCAGGGGAGATAGCTTGAGAAGAGGAGGCCGTTTCTTGTATTAAGATAAGAATTTTGCAGGTTTTTGCAAGGTTCGCCGGAGAAGAAGATAAGAGTTCGTAACGTTTATGAGGATTGGTAACTTGGGTTTTATACTGAAGGGTAACGGTTAGAATTCTGAAGAGGTAAATATATGGAAGTGAATAATGTTTGGAATCCGTACTCGAGTGAAAATGGCAGGTTCAACTTTCCAGATGAATGTGTGCCATGTACGCCCAATGAATGTGAGACACGTCAGCAGTGTCAGAATATGACAGGACGTCGTGCGCGGCCAATTAATGCTAGGCGCGTGGGATTCTTTTCCTCCACATAATTTTTACTCGCAGTAAAATAGCCGATACTGTTACAGAGTTTCCCAATTTTAAAAATGACAGAAGCTCTGTAGAGATAGAGCTCTGTTGTTTGAAACTCTCTTCGTATCCTCTGTTGATTGTACCTTTACCAAAAATGTTTGAAAAAGCATTAGAGAGGATCGATAAATTTGTAGATAATAAATTGCATTCACATAGGTTTTGGAGCTCTGTCAGAGCTAGCAGAAGCTCTATGAGAGGAAATTTCTCATAACTAAAAATCTATTAAACTTTTTGATCGTCAAAGTTTTTAATTGTTTTAAGAATTGTTTTTAGGACATATTTTGAAGTTGGTGTCCTAGAAAAACTGTTTTGGATAAGGTTCTGTGCGAGTATCTCCTTTTAAAAGCCTATGTTGGTCAACAGAGTTTCTTTGGTGGAATGAGCTCTGTGACCAACAATCTTTTGAGAATCTCAAAGTGTGCAATTGTGCAAGAGGTCTTTTTGAGATGACATTCATAACCGATCGAAAGAGTTTAAACTTGCGATCGTAGAGATTTTCTCTGGCAAAGCCTCTGTTGAGCTCAGTAGAGGCTCTGTGACCTCAAATTTCTCATAACTCAACATTTATGCATCTTTTTGATTATTTCTTGATTGGAATGTTTTAGACAATTGTTTGTGTCCTAGAAAATTGTATTTGGAAATTTGTGTCCTAGAAAATTGTTTTCAAGAAGGATTTGTACGAGATACTTCCCTTGTGGCTCTTTTTAGTTCGGCAATACCCTTTACTTCTGTGAGTTTGATCGATGGTATCTCTTCTTTGGCTCCCCCTTGAATGATCAACCTTTGTTGATCAATTCAGGGTCTCCTTCTGGTCCCCCTTGACCTATGCTTGGATCAAAATTTGATAAGTAATGCTTAGGGCATAGATCAAGTTTCTCAGAGTTTCTGTAAAGATTGTCAGAGGTTCTGAGCAATCCTACAGAAGCTTTGTTTTTGTGCAGAACATTTGGTGATTGAGAATTTACATATAGAAATGAAATAAAATAAATAAAACAACAAAAATATGTATATATATATATATTTTTTTACAAAAGATTAATTTTTACTTACCGAGGTTTTAACTCATGTTTATCATTCCCAACTTACCCACCAAGAAAAGAAATCTTTTTTCATCAAGTGCCTTGGTGAATAAGTCTGCAAGCTGGTACTCTGTAGACACGAAGTGCATTTCGATTGTCCCATATTCAACATGGTGTTTCAGAAAGTAGTAACGGATATCGATATGCTTTGTTTTTTAGTGCTGTACTGGATTGGCAGAGATGGCTATGGCGCTCTTTGAGTCACAGAAGATTGGAATCTTGAATATGATGTGGCCATAGTCATTAAGCTGAGTTTTCATCCACAGAACCTGAGAGCAACAACTAGCAGCAGCAACGTATTCGGCTTCTGCTGTAGATGTGGATACGCAGTTCTGCTTCTTAGAGGTCCAGCTGACTAGTTTACCACCTAGGAATTGACAACTCCCAGAGGTACTCTTTCTGTCGAGCTTGCATCCTCCATAATCTGAATCTGTATAAGCTTTAAGACCAAAACCAGAGTTCTTCGGATACCAGAGGCCAAGATTTTTGGTCCCTTTGAGGTATCTGAAGATCCTCTTTACAGCATTATAATGGGATTCCTTCGTGTTAGCTTGATATCTTGCACAGAGACATGTGGCATGCATTATGTCAGGTCTACTTGCAGTTAAGTATAACAGAGACCCAATCATTCCTCTGTAGAGCGTGCACTCTATAGGTATGCCATTTGGATCTAAGTCTAACTCATTTCCTGTGGCCATTGGAGTTCTCATTACAGAGGCATCAGAGAGACTGTATTTTGGAAGTATGTCAGAGACATATTTAGCTTGATTTATGAAAATTCCCTCTGATGATTGTTTTACTTGGAGTCCGAGGAAGAAAGTTAATTCTCCCATCATACTCATTTCAAACTCACTCTGCATGAGTTTTTCAAACTTTTTGCATTCTTCTGTATTTGTAGACCCAAAAATTATGTCGTCCACATATATTTGTACAAGCATAATTTCATCATTTTTTCCGTTTATAAAACAATGTTGTATCCGTCGTACCTCTGTCGTAACCATTTTCGAGAAGAAAGGTAGAAAGTCTTTCGTACCATGCTCTTGGAGCCTGTTTCAGTCCATACAGAGCTTTGTCGAGGTAGTACACGTATTTTGGGTACTTAGAGCTTTCAAACCCTGGTGGTTGTTGGACGTATACTTCTTCTTGGATTTCGCAATTTAGAAAAGCAGATTTTACGTCCATTTAAAATAATTTAAAACCTCTGTGGGCTGCGAAGGCTTAGAAGATTCTTATGGATTTGAGCCGTGCGACAGGGGCAAAAGTTTCATCGTAATCTATGCCTTCTTCTTGGTGATATCCCTTGACCACCAATCTTGCTTTGTTTCTTATGACCACTCCATCTCCATCCTTCTTATTTCTGAAGACCTATTTAGTCCCTATGGCTTGTTTTCCTCGTGGCAGAGGAACTAAAGTCCAGACTTTGTTTCGTTCAAACTGTAGAAGCTCTTCTTGCATAGCATCTACCCAGTTTGGGTCGTCAAGGGCTTCAAAGATCCTTTTTGGCTTTATCACACTAATAAAGTTTGTAAAGAAACAAAAGTTAGCAGTGGCAGATCTTGTTTTTACCTTTTCAGAAGGTTCGCCGATTATAAGACTTGGAGGATGGCTCTTTGTCCACTTTGTTGTTCTTGGGATATGGTCATCGATTTCATCAAGTTGATCTTCAGAGGTTTCTAATTGTTGTTCTGGTGTAGCCTCTGTCGAAGATTTTGCTTTCGTGCTTGATCCTACAGATTGTGGGATGATTGGAATGATTGGAGGTGTTTGTTCCTCTAAGGAAGTATAGACTGAGTCTTCTTGTTCCTCTGTTATTGGTTGCTCTGTGGTTTCTGGAGATGGTTCTTCAGTAGCTTCTGTGGTTGTTTTCTTTGTTGTATCATCTTCTGTGGTTGTTTTCTTTGTATGATTATCAGAAGATGATGAAATATTTAAGGGACCAGTTAGAGAAATACCTGACTCAGACTGGTTGGCAGAAGATGATTCTCCAGAGGCTCTGTTGGCTCCAGCAGAGGGATCAATGTCGTCATGGAACATCTCTTAAAATAGAAGATTTAAATCTTCTTCTCTTGTTTTCGAGATGCCTGAGGATTCCCCTTTTAGACCGAGTTCTGAGCTGATTTGTTCAGAAGTCTTTTGAAAGGTATCGTCAAAAGAAACCTTTATGTTTTCTACGATCGTTCGAGACTTTAGAAGATAAACTCTGTAGGCCTTGGAAGTTGCAGAGTATCCTATGAACTTGCCTTCATCTGCCTTTACTTCAAACTTTCCTCTTGCTTCTCTATCATTTAAGACGAATCACTTGCATCCAAATATATGGAAGAACTTGATGTTTGGTCGTCTTTTGTTGATCAAATGATATGGTGTTTTGATGTGTCTCTTTACAATGGTTGATCTATTTTGGGTATAGCAAGCAGTTGATACTGCTTCTGCCCAAAATGTCATTGGTAATCCACATGCAGTCAGCATAGTTCTGGCGGCCTCCACAAGCGTGCGGTTCTTTCTTTCAACCACTCCATTCTGTTGTGGGGTGCGTGTAGTAGAGAAGTTCTGTGAAATTACTTCTTCGGTAAGATAGGCTTCAATGACAGAGTTTTTGAATTCTGTGCCATTGTCGGTAAGATAGATCTCCTCTTCTTTCGGCTCGCAGAAGTTCAATTCCTGTGTCCTTACTCTGTAGAGAGCAAATGGTTCTTTTGAACATTACGTCGAATCCCGTATCGCAGAGTTGACTGACACTGAGAAGATTGTGTTTAAGGCCATCAACATATGCAACTTTGCATACTGTTATATTTTCCTTCTTTATGACTCTGTAGCCTTTGATGTACCCCTTTTTATTGTCTCCAAAGGTCACAGATCCACTATCGTTCTTTTCTTTGTATGTGGATAGAAGACCTCTGTCGCCAGTCATATGCCTCGAGCATCCGGAGTCTAGATACCAGATTGGCACATACTGCTTCTGCAAGACAATTAGAGAGTTTTAGGTACCCATATCCACATGGGTCCAGTTTTGTCAGGGGTCTTTGTTTTAGCTTCTGTTGAAGAAGCATTTTGTTTCTTCTTACCCTTGGATTTATCTTTTGCTTTGGATATAGAGAGAAGACAGTGTGGACTTTTGTAATGTTGGTTTAATTTAAACATAAGATCAAAGCAATGACAGTATTGAATGTGCGAAGATATTTGCTTAAACTTTTCATTAAAGACATTAAATGGGAGCACAGAGGCATTACAATTTATCCTAACATTAGACTTCCTATTACAAGAAGGTTTATGTAGGCTTCTGCCCAAAATGTCATTGGTAATCCACATGCGGTCAGCATAGTTCTGGCGGCCTCCACAAGCGTGCGGTTCTTTCTTTCAACCACTCCATTCTGTTGTGGGTGCGTGTAGTAGAGAAGTTCTGTGAAATTCCTTCTTCGGTAAGATAGGCTTCAATGACAGAGTTTTTGAATTCTGTGCCATTGTCGCTTCTTAGCTTCTGAATCCTGCACTCATACAGAACTTGGATTCTTTTCATTAAATTTATCAGTATGTTTGAAACATCTGATTTCTTTCTGACAAATTCAACCCATGTAAATCTTGAGAATTTATCGATCAAAACAAGCAGATATTTCTTGCCACCTAGGCTCTGTGTAGATATTGGACCGCAGAGGTCAACATGGAGCATGTACAGAGGCCTAGTGCAAGATACACCTGTTTTGCCTTTATGGGAAGCCTTTTTGAGTTTTCCCATTTCGCAGGCAGAGCAAAGATGATCTTTATTAAATTTAACGTTTGGTAGACCTTTGACTAGATCAAGTTTATCAAGAGTATGAAAGTTTAAATGGCAGAACCTGTTGTGCCATAACCAGTCTTCTTCGCTTTTGCATGCAACAAGGCAGATTTTGTATTTGTTCTTTGCATTGAAGTTCACGAGATATAGATCTCCTCTTCTTTCGGCTCGCAGAAGTTCAATTCATGTGTCCTTACTCTGTAGAGAGCAAATGGTTCTTTTGAACATTACGTCGAATCCCGTATCGCAGAGTTGACTGACACTGAGAAGATTGTGTTTAAGGCCATCAACATATGCAACTTTGCATACGGTTATATTTTCCTTCTTTATGACTCTATAGCCATTGATGTACCCCTTTTTATTGTCTCCAAAGGTCACAGATCCACTATCGTTCTTTTCTTTGTATGTGGATAGAAGACCTCTGTCGCCAGTCATATGCCTCGAGCATCCGGAGTCTAGATACCAGATTGGCACATACTGCTTCTGCAAGACAATTAGAGAGTTTTAGGTACCCATATCCACATGGGTCCAGTTTTGTCAGGGGTCTTTGTTTTAGCTTCTGTTGAAGAAGCATTTTGTTTCTTCTTACCCTTGGATTTATCTTTTGCTTTGGATATAGAGAGAAGACAGTGTGGACGTTTGTAATGTTGGTTTAATTTAAACATAAGATCAAAGCAATGACAGTATTGAATGTGCGAAGAGATTTGCTTAAACTTTTCATTAAAGACATTAAATGAGAGCACAAAGGCATTACAATTTATCCTAACATTAGACTTCCTATTACAAGAAGGTTTATGTAGGCTAGATTGTGGTTTGCAAAATCCTTTGTTGAGTGTGGCCTTCTGTGTACCCCTTCTGTGGTGAACTTCTGCAGGTTTCACTGGCATAGAAGAAAAAGATTTGTTAATTTTAGTCCACTTACCCTTCTGTTGCCATGTTAGTTCTTCTTTAACAGGTTTTAAGGGTTTTAAAATCTTAGAACTTGTTGGAGTTTGAGTGGACATTAACTTCTGTTGTTTGAAATTTTCAAGCTCAAGAGAGTTTTTGGCTTGTATGCACATATCCAAAAAGTCTGGACAGATAGGAATTCCAGTGATTTTCTCCTTGGGAGGAATAGTTTTGTTAAGAACTTTAGAGGTTTGTTTAAAGACCTCTATGTCACTAGGTCCAATCTTTGACTTAGAGTCAGTCTCTAATTCGTCAGAGGATGAATCGTCCTCATATACAGAGGTTGAGTCACTTGGTTCTCTTTCGACAGAGGCCGGACTTTCAGAACATGTGTCATACTCACTTTCTTCCTTTTCTAAGGAACTATCTTCTAAGTCAACAGAAGTATCTGTTAAGTTTTCTTCCGAGAGATCTTGATCACTGGAAGATGTACAGAGGTTTTCTTTAGAGATATCAAGTTTTTCTTCTGTAATTCTTGGCTTGAACTCAGGTGCCTCTGCTGATAATTTCTTTTCAAAATTCATCATGCAGACAAATGCGACTTGAGTTTGAGTCTCTGGTTTACCAAACTTGAAGATTCCTATCTGATCTTGAGTTTTCAGATATCTTTTAGGTTTGGATTCTCTTTTGACAGAGATTGAAGGTGACAAATCTGTGTTCTTAAACCACACATTTATCATCTTCAGAGGTTTCCTCTGGTGAGGTTCCCTAGAGACTTTTCGCCTTTTACTTACAGAGAGAAGATTTGAAAATCCAGGTTTTCTTGTATCTCCAATGTGAAATAGAGAGGACAGAGACTTGTCTTTTTTTCCGGTATAGGGATCTATATCACAGAAGCCAATTCCCCGTCTCCCTATTTGAGTATTAATTTTTTCGTACACCTTCTGAGCATCTTGAAATTTTTTAATTTGAAGATCTCTTCTGAGTAAATCTTGACACAGAACTTCTCTTTCCTTTTGAAAATAATTTTTCTGAGCTAGGATGTTCATTATGTCGCACTCAACATCCATTAGTTCTTTAGACTTTGTTTTCAAAGAAGAATTAAGTTCAGAAATCTTTTCTTTTAAAGGATTTAACTTTTTGTTCCAGTCCATTTCGATTTCTTCTTTTTCTTTAAAAATCTTAGTTTTTTCTTGAGTGAGAAGTCTAGCTTCCCTTTCATAGAAGGTGAGCTTCTTTTGAATATTTTCGCATGTCTTTTTCATTTCAGTGTATTCAATGTTAAATTTAATCAAATCATCTTCTGCAGTTTTAGAGTTAGAGGTAGAAGTGGATACCTCACTGTCGGAGTCGGAGCTGACTTCTGCCATGCCACAGAATAGGGCATTCTTTGTTTCGCCTTCGTCAGAGGATGTGTCTGACTCCCAGATTTCTTTGTTCACCATCAGTGACTTCTGAGCATAGTATTCAGCTTTCTTTTAGTAGAAAGATGCATCCCTCTGAGGGCGATTTGACTTGCTCCTGCATTCGTTGGCAAAGTGACCAGGCTTTCCACAGTTGTAGCATCCTTGGTTCTGTGTGGAGTTTCCAGCTCTATCGTCTGACCTCTGTCGGTCACCACTTCTTTCGGTTCGGCATTCATTTGCGTAGTGGCCTGGCTTACCACATTTGTAACACTCTTGAATCTGTGGAGTGTTACCAGCTTTGTCTTCCGACCTCTGTCGGTCATTTCCTCTATCATTGCTGTCACTTGACCTCTGTCGGTCACCACTTCTGTCGTTTGACCCTTCTCTTTCTCGAATCTCTCTTTCATATCGTTCATTACCAGATTTCTTCTGGTATCCTCTGCTGAATTCCCTAGTCAAGAGAGCTAAAGATTTAGCTATCGAGGCTAGGTTCGTTTCTTCTTCTGCTGCTACTTCCTCTTCTTCTTCATTTTCCACCATTGTGTTTTTCTTCTTCTTCTTCTCCTTTCTTTCCTCTATTGCTTTCTCTTTCTTTGGTTTCTCTCTAGCCTCTGTAGTCTTACCAACCAATGCAAGAGGTGCAATGATTTGGGCTTTCGCTTGTGCAACCTGAGGCTCTTGTGCTGCCAATGTCCCATAGAGGTCTGATAGGGTCCAGGAATCTAAGTCTTGATTTGTTTGCAGAGACATAGATAACTGAAGCCATTCTTCATTCAGAGACTTCAGGAACATAACGTTGTTTTCTTCAGAGGTTCTGTGGATGCCGAACTTCTTGCACTTGTTTATTAGAGAGTTAAACCTATCATACGTAGTTTGCAGAGGTTCGGTTGGCATAACTTTAAAGGCATAATATTCATTTATGTATTGAGCTCTGCGGTTCTTCTGGGTTTTGGCTCCTCCTGCTAGTTGTTTCTCCAGTTCTGTCCATAGATCATATGCATATTCACATGCATCCATGGATTGGAAAAGATCATTTGGAATGGCCATAATCAGAATTCTCTTAGTTTTCTGTGCAACTTCGTGTTTTTCCCAATCAGGCTCAGACCATTTATCCTGAGTCTTTGGTTTCGTGTGTTCTGGAATTTCTGGAGTGTCTTCTGTGCCAAGAACACGAGGTATAGTTATCATGGGAACGAAAGGAGGGTTACAGATATAATAAGCCAATTCTTTGTCAGTACCCTCAAAGAAGTGAATCATTCGAATCTTCCATTGAGGGTATTCTTCTCTAAGAAGAGTGGGAGGTTTGGTTAAGGAACCAGCAGAGAGGAAGTTGTTTGTATTCGTCATTTTTAGAGAAAGAGAATATCCAAAAAAAAAGGTTTGAACAACAAACTTTTCTGAGAATGAAGGGGATGTTTCGTATGAGGTTTTTAAGCTTAAAAGCTTAAAAATGGGGTTTTTAACCAGAATAACAGATTCTATAAGTTTACCAAAGTTCGAATGAATCGAAAATGGCAGAAAAACAGAAACTGTTTGAATAATATGAAGAATAGGTTAAAAATCCAAGTTTCTACCAAAGATCATAGTTATCGAGTGGATCCCTTGATATTAAAAATCAAGGATTGCTCTGATACCAATTGTTGGTTCCTATTTTCTTAACAATGATCTTATCTTTCAGTTAGTTCAGATTTAGATATGGTGCGGAAGCGTATTTAAGAACTGAAAGAAGTTGTAAGGTAGAAAATCACACAATATCAAATAAAACAGTATGTAAGAACAGATGAATATCACCAAGATTACTGTATTTGATATATATCAAGAACACCAAGAACTTCAAGAATAAACAAGAAATCTGCAGTTAATGGTGTGTGTGAGAAGTGCAAAGCTTTATGATATATGTCTATTTCTGATTTATAAGCTTACTTGATTAATAGAATAACTCAACATGAGTCTTCTATTTATACTACTAAATGGGACATACTTTAGACAATAAGGACTGATCTACAGTAGACAGGGTCCTATGAACAGTAGCTAGGTACGATGTTCATTTAATGCACACGTTCCCATTCTGACAGAGCCCTATCAGAGTTTGATAAGTGTAGTTGATGTCAGGGCACGTCTGGAAACAAGTGGATGAACGGATCCTGGAACAGTAAGATATTTGTGAATCTTCTAAGTCTTCAGTATAAACCGCAGAGGTTCTGTCAAGGTCGACAGAGGTTCTGCGGCTCGGTCCTCTGTGAGCAGTCTTCTGCAGATCCGTGATTTCTGTCTTCTTGGGTTCTTCTGCAGGGCCTCTGTGGGTTACTTCTGTACTTAGACTATTTTCACTACTTTCACAAATCGAAAGATTGGAGCTAACATTTTCTACATCATCATCTTCTTCACGGACCAGCTTGGATGGTTGACTACGAGTAGTAGCATTATTGTAGATTACCAATGGAGGTCGGGCCAGAGACCATGGACAAATGTTGTGTCACACTCTATCCAGATACGATGTCTTGAATCTTTTGCAACATTCGCCTGCATCTCTTGTGTTTGTTGCACCAAAAAAATTGTTTTCTTATGCTTTGGTGTAACACTATTCATTTACACTACTTTTTACACTACTTTTTATACCACTTTTTCAATTACATTTTTGGTCCCTCAATTTTGAGATTTATTATTTTTGTCTTTTAAAGTGTTAAAGTTTAAATAGGTTTATTTTATATATATATATATTATTTATATTAATTTTTTTATGTTTTAATTAAGTCAACAATATAAAATATTCGATGCACCAATTAAAGTTGTAAGAGAAGTGATAGAGGTTGAGACCGTGATGAATGATAATAACCAATTTCAACAATTTCTCGCCCGTTATAGACAAATCAAAGACAAAGTGGCACACTTCGAGCTTCGGAATGCGTTAATCGATCATTTGTGGGAAAAATATAGTAATGAAATAATTAAATGCATATGTATTCTCTTCTTTATTTGTTTTAATGTAACTTTTATTGTTTAATAAACAGTTTTGTTTTATGCCATAAAATAATTTAGTTCATAATTAATAAAAAATAAAAAATAACAAGTTATGATCTAAATAAAAAATATAGGTATAAATTGTAAAGTTAATAAATATAAGGATATTATTGAAAGTTTAATAAATTCATATAAAAAGGATTTGGTGTAAAAAATAGTGTTACCCATTGGAGAAGATTTACTATTAACACTAAATTTTACACTACTTTTGATGTTTAGTATAAAATATAGTATGACCCATTGGAGATTCCCTTATTACAGTTGTCGTATACACAAAAATGGGCATGAAGAAAAGCTTGTTCTTCAAAAGGATCCTCTAAAGTTACCAAAGTTACTATTGCTATAAAAAAGATACTGCTGGTGTTGTAAAAAAGGTCTTTTTTTCAACCCTTTGAGTATTTCAAAATCTGGAAGATTTTGTCATTTGCAGATTATAGCTTGAAAAGAGATGAAGAAAAGTCTTAACAATGGAAAGAAATTCTGAACCTTCCAGTTTGGTGGTGGTGTGTTAAAAATATTATTTTTCAATGTATGCTTTAAGAACATGTACATCAGGCATTTAAACTCGTAATACATAGTTTTTCAAAAATCATGCTTAAAAATGTTGTACCTCTTGCATTAATAGTTGTAATTAAGAGTTTTTCATATATGTATTATAAGGTAGTAATATATATAGGGGTGTATATATATTAATTACTAGTAAAGATTGAAATTTGTTGTATATTGAAACAAAAACCATTAATATGGCAGTAGAGAGCATGGATGCACCTGTACATGATATTCATGTCGACACTATATATGTTTTTTGTTCTTTGTGTACATGGTCTATGTAGTAGTGCAGTGTAGTTTCTAGAAAGGTCGTGCTCATCTTTTTAATTGCATGCCCCCATCTACTTGGTCACATTCAGCAACTGCGCACATGCTTCTTTATTTTGGCCTTAAAGATAAAAAAACACTTCTAACTTTATTTCAGAAATTGAATATGTTGACCATATGAATGGGAAAATCTTTTCTTATATCCTCCTCCAAACTGATTTATGTAATGAAATCAAGTAATAAGATGCCCAGATCACAAAAGACGACAAACAACCAAAGAATGTTAAATGAAGAATCTTGATCATAATCGGTCCCATAACTGGTTCGAGTCGGGCCTTATTTTTGATGAAATCGTAATCGATTAAGGACCTTCGGACCATAACCGGTCCCTACCTGTAACAACCCACCCCAACATATACCATATAACATAATATACATCTCATCATATCATAACAAAAGATACATATTATTACACATTAGGGTCTCCTGGTCCCAAAACTATACAATACATGTTTCAGTACAAACTTTTCGATCAACTATGACATTACAACCAACAAAGCTATGCATACAAACGATTTCTGGAAACTATCATAAATACGAAGACTTCATAAGCACATTATTCGTTCCTTGACCTGTAATACATAATTTGAAAACAAAATCAGGGTTAGACCAATTGGTCTAAGAGAGAAAATCCCTGTCAGTTTAGTAAACATTTTGTAAAAACAATGAAATATAACAATTATGATAATACTAATCATGACTCGTATGCACTGTGTAGGATTCTTTCACATGGCCAAAACATTAGATGCTTGCGCTAAACTAACTAATAAATTTACTCCACTGCACTATAATAAAACCAACTCCGCGGTCCCTCACTACAGCCAAACTCCACCGGCCCTAAGTCCGGCCAACATGCAATCGTGTAGTGAAATGCTTATATGTATACAATATACATCTCAATATATCACATTCCAATCATAAGCATATCATCACGCTACATACCATATACTTATCCAATACATATACGTATTCCAGTTTGAAAATGGTTAAAATAAAACTCACCTGAAGGAAATAACGCTCCAACACTTTCTGTTGAAACTCGTACGAATCTTACTTTCCAACAAACTTCACGAAATCTGAATTACACAAAATACAGATAACCATTTACCACATGAAACTTAAATATCGGTACCCCAGAAACCCAAATCCCGTACCACAGGAAACCCAATTTCCCGGGACCTGAGGAAACCCAATTACCGGCCACCCGAGGAAACCCAATTTCCCTACACCCCGGGAAACCCAATTTCCCTGCACCCCGGGAAACCCAATTTCCTTGCACCTGCACCCTCGAAAATAGTTTCCTACACCTGCACCCCGGGAAACCCAATTCCGGGAAAGTAAATCTAGGAAATTGAAGAATCCGGGTAATCCTATCGCAACCCAGATTCGACCAAACCCCACAAAAATCAAAATTGATGATTCTACACTGATAGAAATCTTCTACTACTCGATACAAACATAAATTAAAAAGAAATTACCTCAAAATCGAATCAACTGGAAAAATCCTTGGGCCATAATCGACGGCGACTTCTCTGATCTCTCTCTCGGCTGAAACACACGCAGAAACCGACTTAAATGAGAAATCAAGGAGGTGCTCTCTATATAAGAGTCCCAAAATTTCAAATAAGGGTCTCAACTATCAAAATCTATCCTAACGCCCTTAAACTTCTAAAACTAAAATAAAATCTACCCTAAAGTAATAAACATATATAAATAAATAAACAAACAAATAAATAACTAACTCACCCGGGTCATTACAACATCTCCCGCTTAGAAGAATTCCATCACGGAATTCAGTCAAACGAAAAGGCACGGGTACTTAGTTCTTATTTCTGATTCTGGGTCCCATGTAGCATCCTGGCCCTTTATGGTATCTCCACTGGACTATTACCAAATTGATCTCTTTGTTTCGTAAGACTTTAACTTTATGGTCAACAATTGACTCTGGTTTTTCTACGAAAGACAGTTTATCATCAATTGGATTTCTAGTAGCGAAATTGCGTGTTCTGGAGTAACCAAAAACTTTCTTAGAATTGAAACATTAAAAGTGTTATGGATACTACATAACTCTAACGGAAATTCTAATTTGTAAGCTACTTCACCGATTCTTTCTGTGATTGCAAACGGTCTGATGTATCTTGGGCTTCGTTTACCTCGTTTCCCAAATCGAATGACCCATTTCCAAGGCGTAACATTACACGATCTCCAACTTGGAATTCTAATGGCTTTCGGCGTTGGTCAACGTAACTTTTCTATCGATCATGTGCCACTTTCAGTCGTTCACAAATTTGAGTAAACTTGTCAGCGGTTAACTGCACTATTTCTGGCCCAGCTAGTTGTTTTTCTCACACTTCGTTCCAACACAAGGGAGTTCGAAAATTTCTACAATACAGGACTTCAAACGGTGCCACTTGTATGCTAGAGTGATAAATGTTATGGTAGGGAAATTCAATCAGAGGCAAATGTTTATCCCACGTTCCCCTAAAATCAACAATACAGGCCCACAACATATCTTCTAAAGTCTGGATCGTTCGTTCACCTTGACCATCAGCTTGAGGATGATATGCAGTACCTACCTTTATTTGCATCCCCATTTCTTTTTGAAAACTTTTCCAGAACATCGAAGAGAAACGACTATCACGATCAGAAATAATTGATAACAGAACTCCATGTCGGGTTACTATTTCGCTGATGTACAATTTGGCTAGCTTTTCTAACGAATATGTTTCTTTATCGATAGAAAGTGAGAAGATTTTGACAATCTATCGACGATCGCCCAAATAGCATCAAATCCGTTCGGAGTTCTTGGTAGCTTCATGATAAAATCAGTAGAATCTAATCCCATTTCCGTATAGGTATCTCTAAAGATTGCAACTAACCAAAAGGCTTTTGATGTTCAATCTTTACATTCAAACAAGTGGAACAACATTCCACATGATGAGCAATAACTTTCTTCATACCCGGCCACAGTAGAACTGTCGTAAATCTTTATACATCTTATTCGTGCCCGAATGAATAGAAAAACGAGACTGATGAGCTTCTTGTAGTACTCGATCACGTAAATTTCACAGTAAGCCACAATCATCTTTTAAGAGTGAAGTTGTGTTGATCCAAACCCTTCAGTGATTTGATGATGACCCTTAGAATCACTTAGTGAAAATTGTAAGTAAACATTATGTATCAGTGTTTCACCATCAAAGAAAATATACTAAGTCTGTTTAGTATCCATGATATGAAACACATGTTCTTTAATTATACTTCAATGATAAATGTACATCAGTGAGACCTGGCCATGTTCAGTCTTGCTGATGATTGCCAAATGTTCACTCTATAAATGTTTGCTTATGATCCCTGAAGACAAGATTCGCGAAAAAGAGTTCAACGCTGAAATCGAAGACCAAGCTGCTGACGAACAAGTGACAAAGTCTACTCATGACCTGATGCAGATATCAGCGAAGCCAAGACTTGTCCAAATCACGCGATGTTTCAAGTAGAAGACTTCAGCGAAAGCTGACCTTCATCGTCCTCTCTGATGAAGATCAACTCAGCGATCGTTGATCATGAAGCATGTTCTACAAGGAATATTTGTCTTATCCCCTTGTACACTTTTGTACGATTTGTCAGAAGGACATTCCTTTGTCTAGGATCGTACAAACCACTCTGCCAACTACACTGTTCACCATGCGGCCAAAAGCGTGTTTGCAAAAGTCAGAATCATGCAACCAACGAAGTGCTGACACGTGTAAAGTTATTCTGACTTGCATTTAATGCATGAAGTATAAATAGGATGAACACTTTTATTCTGAAGGTGTCAAATCCTTGAACTTTCGGTGCCTTAAGAAAAACTATCCTTAGCTTTTCTTAACTTCATTCTTTCTTATTCTAGTGCAAGAAATCTGTGTGGTTCTCATAGTTTGTTTAGATTAGGTTTTATACTTAGTCTTATTCCGCAACAAACTGTAAATTGTTTGATTATATCAATAAACAATTTAGAAATATAAAAATATTGTGTTTGTATTCAACCGCCCCCCTTCTACAAACTTATATACCTTTATAACCCTTCGAGACCAACAAGTGGTGTCAGATCTGATTGTTTAATCCCATAAACAAGATCTTTCTTATACTATCTCTTTATTGCTATTCTTCAATATGGTAAATAACACAAACACTAATTACATAGACAATGGTTCTCTTGCCAAACCACCTCGATTCAGCAAAGATAACTTCAATATTTGGAAGAACCGAATGATGCTTTTCCTAGAAGGGGTAGATCCTACTATACCTTACTATGTGGAAAATGGATCCTATGTTCCACACTTGGTCCATGGTTCTGTTCTAGCCACTGCTATCACTCATGCCATTCCTGAAAGGACAATCATCAAAGAAATCTCTCAATGGACTGAAGATGATAAGAAGAAAGTGGCCATTAACACAAAAGCCAGATCCATCATCTCTATGGCTCTTTCTGATAAAGTCTACCCTTCCATCATGAACCTCAAGAGTTCAAAAGCCATGTGGGACACAATCTGTGTTCAATATGAAGGTATTGCTGATGTACAAGAGTCCAGGAGAATAAACCTGGTAAGACAGTATGAAAGCTTCATATGTGGTAAGAATGAATCTCTCTCTGAAGTTCACCAATGTTTTAATTGTTTAATCATTGATTTAAAAACTGTTGGTAAGACCTATGCTAACTCCGAGATCCTAAAAACATTCTTGGAATGTCTTCATGAAAGTTGGGACAACTATGCCGTGTGTCTTAAACTCTCAAAGGATCTTAAATTTATGACCCTTAGTACCTTATTTGGCACTATGCTCAATCATGAGAAATCGTGTCTTCTTAAGAAAAATCTTGTGAAAGATTCCAAAAGCACACCTGTTGCTTCACTCTCTTCAGAGTTAATTCCCACTCAGCAATCAACTGTCACTATCACTTAGTTGGAATCTAACTCTGGTAATTCATCTGAAGCTGATCCTACAGATCTAGATGAATCTCTGACACTCCTGACTAATTCTTTTAGGAGATTTTCTAGAAAGAGTAACTTCAGAAGGAATAAACCTCTCACCATTACTGACAAGCCTAAATTATCTCTCGTTGATAAGGCTACTACTACCTGCTTTAATTGTGAAAAAGTATGACACTTTGCTAGTGAATGCAAGTCAAAGAAAGTCTTTAAACCTTCTTCATCCTTCAAGAAAACCTCTACTCCTAGGACCAGAGATGACAAAAACCTGAAGCGCAAAGAAAAATATCAGAAGCTGAAAAGCTATAAAGAGAAAGGTAAAGGTCTGATAGTTGAAGATCGTGACTGGGTTGAATCAGATTCTGATGAAGAAGATGAGGCCAATCTCTGTCTAATGGCCGATATTCAAGAAGAGGAAGAACACACTGAAATTCCCTCTACTTCTACCTCTCAGGTATCACTCTCTTCTTCTCCTTCTCCTGCTCTCATTGACGCTGATAGACTGCGTGTTATCGATATGCTGACAGTTGATTTATATGATGCCATGAAAGGCAGGACCAAAGTTGAACAACAAAATCTAGATCTAACTGAACAACTTAAAAACTGTCATTTAAAAATTGAAGAACTTTCAAAAATCGAAGAAAATTTAAAAGATCAGGTCTATGTAAATCAAGTCATCAGCCTCGAACGCGAACAAGCTATCGCTGAACTGAAAGCCGAGAAAGATACTGTTGAAGGATGGTATAAATCCTCAGTAAAGATCACTGAGATAATCAGTGCTCAAATTCCTATCAATGACAGAAGTGGTCTTGGTTACAAAGCTGACACTGAAGAACCAACCACTGATCGTTTCACGCTTATTGGAATGTTCGTGTCTTCTATCCCTGACACCTCATCATCACAATGCTCTTCTTCTAATAATCCAAATCCCTAAGGAAAAATCTACTTTAAGCCCCAAACTTAAAGGAAAAGAAAAAACTGTTTTCCAAAATCCTCAGAAGGGTACCAAAGTACTAAAGCTGAAAAACTCTAAACCTTCAGCTAATCTTCACTCTACTTCAAAGAACAAGATCCCTGAACATGTTCAGCGATCTACTAGGATAAGAGTGGATGTTATTGGCAAGAAATCTGAAGAACCAAAGGTTCCTCCGATCTCTGATGTCAAAGGTATTCTTGGTACAGGCCCTGCCCATCTAAAATATTCAAACAATTATTCCTATGGTCCTAAAGCTACTTTCAGTTATAGGAAATGTTATCACTGTGGATTTACCGATTATATTGCTAGTAAGTGCCCCACAGCCACCAAAGCTGAGAAATTAGCTAAGGTGGACCACTGCCCCCAAGGCAAATAAGAACGTCCCTGGTGAAAAACAAGCCAAGGTGAAAAATACCACTAAGGTTAAGAAATTAACCAAAGTGAAGATTATCACTGACGCTGAGTCATCAAATGCTGCGAAAATCGTTGATCTTTCTACATTCTCTACCACTGACAAGTGTGGACCCATCGTAAAATGGGTCCCTATTTCAAACTAATCATCGTTTGTTTGTGCTGTAAGATTTATGCAACCTTAGAGATTCACTTAAAATAGAACTCAGTGCAAGTATACACCTTGAACTACTATCGTCTCTTAACAAGTAATAATGGTAAAAGTACCAATTATCGATCCACAGGGAAAACTTGTGAAAGCTTTTCAAAAAGTCCAATCTTTAAAAAGTGACTTTAGATGGCAAATTCGAAAACAGATTTGTTGAGTGGTTTGTTTTTGTGAGTTATCAACTTGAAAAATCAGTGAGAGAAAAGAAGCACAGGGTGCAAGGTTTTGTTAAGAAAAAAATAAGTGATCCGGTTAAAAGATGAAATAAACACCTGGATAATCCTATTGTACCACAAAATGGTGCAATATGATTATCACAGTATCAACAATCGGGTCAGATGGCCTCCCAGGAGTACACATAGGCTAGCGTGCTATCGATACGATATCAATTATATTAGACCTCGTGAATCCTAGCACAGCACAATGTTACCATCCTACGCCGTAAGAGCATAGCATTTGTCAGATGCTAAAGCTATTTGTAGCCTTCTCTTATTATCTCAGGTTTTCTTATTTATTTTAACTCTGAAAGTTAATGCATTTTCACATACAAAATTAGTTGTCAATTAATTAAGTATGATCTTCAATGAAACAGTAATCACCTGAAACAAAAAGTTAGATAACAGTGTTTATAAATACATCTCTCAACTTTCACACCGATTCCGGTCTTAACTTTGCCTTACACCCCAAGCTAAGGCGATTAGCCCATCATCGCTCAGATTAATCTTTCGAATGGTGTAAGAAATGTAAATAACAGTATTGGAAAGTAAATTGCAAAAAAGTAAATACAGAAAAGTAAATTACTGGAAAATAAATACTGGAATGGAAATACAGAAATTAAAATACAATAATGTAAATGACAGAAAAATAAATTGCAAGAATGTAAAATTACAAGAAATTAAATGACAATAATGTAAAGTACGAGAATGTTGTCGTAACTTGATCGACAAGTTATAAGACTTGTCGTGCAAGTTACGTCACAAAAATTGATTCTTGGCTTTGGAAACTTTTTAGTGAACAAATTGTTAACTATTTGGGAATTAATCTACGGCTTTAGAAGGATAAAAATCCAACAAGTCACCACAAAGATTAATTAAAACCAAATAATTAACCGAGAACGTGAAATACTTTTGAAAACGATCGATCTTACTTTGGAACTTTGAAACTACCAAATGATGGAAATTAAACTTAAGCCACCAAATTGATTAAGGAATCAAATATGTTGCCTTGTCTTAATTTCCAAGCGTAACTTGACAATTAAAGAAGGATTTTTAGAAACCGAAAGCAAGAACTTGAGAATTAAATACAAAATGCTTAAATTAAATTTGCACCAAAAGATGGAGTTTCCAAGAGCTTCAAATCCTTACAAGAGAATACTTGTTTCTTTGTAAGTAACTAGTGATGTAGAGATTATTTAATTCTAAACACAACATCCATATATATAGTGAATTAAAACTTGGGGCCTAAGTAACTAATAAGATGTAAGCCCTAATAATTAACAAAAATCTGATTTTATTTCATCCAAAATCGGCCCATCTTCCTTCTTTAACCCAAAAATGAAGTCTTGGCCCAACAGCAACAAAAAGCCCACTGCACTCTCCTGCAGCAATCCTACAGCTTTGAATTCAGCATTTTCTAAATCCTCCAGGAAGCTATAGGATTTTCACCAATCTACAAAAATATTTCAAAGATCAAATTAGATCCCAAACATTATAAAATATGATTAAATAATGACAAATAATCAATATGTTAATAATGCATGGATTGGACACAAAATGGACTTTTAACAATTAAAAGAAGATAAAAACCTAATAAAAAGACTAAAAATTGGGTTAATAAATTAACTCTATCAGTTTGCAGGTCTCTAAGGGTATCTGGTATCTCGATAGTGGATGCTCTAGACACATGATTGGAAAAAGAAACCTGCTCACTAAATTTAAGGAAGAGAAAGGTCCCTCAGTGACCTTTGGCGGAAATGGTAAAGGATATACCCAAGGGTTTGGTGTACTTTCTAATGGTACAACTACCTTCAGAAGAGTCGCATATGTTGAAGGACTGAAGCACAATCTTCTTAGCATCAGTCAGCTATGTGATAAGGACTACAAGGTTTGCTTTACTAAGGAAACATGCTTTGTCACTGATAAGAAATAGAAAATTGCTCTAAGTGGATATCGTTTAGAAAATGTTTATGTTATAAACATGGACTCAACATCCACTGAAAACATTTGTTTTCTCTCCAAAGCTTTTTCAGATGTCAACTGGTTATGGCATAAAAGGCTCTCTCATCTCAACTCAAGACGTTGAATACTCTCTCCTCCAAAGAATTGGTCACTGGCTTGCCTCAACATTCATACGTTAAGGAATCTTTCTATTCAGCGTGTGAGAAAGGAAAACAAACTAAGGCTAGTTTGAAAACCAAGAAAGTCTCCTCGGTGACAACTCCTCTTCAACTCCTCCACATAGATTTATTTGGCCCTGTCAATATTCAATCCATCGTAGGAAAGAAATACACTCTAGTCATAGTAGATGCATTCTCTCGCTATACCTGGGTTATGTTCCTCCGTACTAAGAGTGACACCTCAGAAGAACTCATACTTGTTAGGAAAATGGAAGTCTTGAACAATATGATTGTTCGCTCAATAAGGAGTGATCATGGGACTGAATTCAAAAACAGTTCCCTTGACAACTTCTTTGAAAGCAAGGGCGTTTCTCACAACCTCTCTGCAGTAAGAACTCCTCAGCAGAATGGTGTCACTGAAAGAAGAAACAGAACGATCATTGAAGTTGCCAGATCAATGCTCAACGATTCTCATCTTCCAACTCAATTCTGGGCAGAAGCTGTCAACACTGCCTGTTTCACTCAAAATAGGTCGTTGATCGTTAAAAGATTCAAGAAAATGGCCTATGAACTTTTCCATGGAAGAAAGCCACCTATCAGCTTTCTTCACATCTTTGGTTGTCAATGTTTCATCCTAAACAACAGAGATGCTCTTGGAAAGTTTGATTCCAAAGCTGACGATGGAATTTTTGTAGGATACTCTTCAGTGTCCAAAGTCTTCAGAGTCTTCAACAAGGGAAGATAAACTGTAGAAGAAACAATTCATGTCACCTTTGATGAATCTCATTCAGTGAATGTTTTCTCATTTTGGGGAATCGGAAGCTAACCTTAACCCTGACCCTCAGGTCAACAACCCTACCACTGTTGATGCTCCTAACATCATTCCTAGCATGAAGTCAAGTGAAGCTAAATCATCCTCTTGGGTTTCAGCTATTCCCATTAACACTATGCCTCCTTCAGAACCCTCAACCTCTGAAAATTCATCTACTTCTCAGCAATCAGTAAATGAAATTTCATTTGAACCTCAACTTATCTTGACTGGTATACCTGAATCCTCTGCTGCTGAAGCTTCTTCTTCAGCATCTCCATCTGTGTCAGTGACTCAAGCTCCGACTCAGCGATGGACCTTAAATCAGCCAATTGATCAAATTTTTGGTGATCTAAACTCAGGGGTTCAGACTCGACGAAGTTCAGGTAACATATGTCTCTTTGTTAATTTTATTTCGCTGGTTGAACCAAAGAAAGTTGATGATGCCCTCAGATATTCAAACTGGGTCAGTGCTATGCAAGATACACTGACAGAATTCGAAAGAAACAAATTTTGGAATCTTGTTCCCAACCCATCTAACAAGTCAGTGATAGGCACTAAATGGGTCTATCGAAACAAGTTAGATGAATTTGGAACTGTAACTCACAATAAGGCTCGACTAGTTGCTCAGGGATACTGTGGATCCTAGATTAGTGCAATAACGATGTAAACAGTAATTAATAAGCAATAAACACAATTGATTTCAATCTATCATACATATATCATTCATTCAATATAGAAAACCATTCAGAGACTTTACAATACGGTATGTGATGGTTATGAATGATTAACCCTAAACAATAAGGCTAAACAAGCTATTTATACCCTTTTAGAGGTATTTACATTTTCAACCCTTGAACTTCTATTCAATCAACATTTAGCCCTAACAATCTCCCCCTTTGAATTGAAGTTCGATGTCACGCCAGTTCACCTTGTAAGACCACTTTGTTGATTTCCAGCGGGTGCACAAACGAAAAGCTTAAGAAATTATTGTCGATGTGTTTTTAGCCGAATTCCCCCTTTGGGGGACTTTTTAAGTTTATGATTGATTTCGAGAGATTTTATTTCAGTTTTTGGTTGATTTTGAGGGATTTTTTAAGTTTTTGTGTTGATTCGAGAGAATTTTTTGAGTTTTTTCTATTGATTTCAAGATATTTTTTCGATTTTTTGGTTGTTTATAGAGTAAATTTTGGTTTTTTGGGTAAAGACTAATATAAAAACTCAATACAAATAAATAGATTATGTAAACAACTCAATGAAATCAGATTTAGGGCTATGACTAATATCAAATTTAGGGCAAAAACTAAAATCAAATTCACAAATTCACAGTCAAACTTATCATGAATAGCTAATGCCTAAATTCACAATTTTACATTCAAACTTATCATGAATAGCTAATGCCTAAATTTACAATTTCACAATCAAACTTATCATGAATAGCTAATGCCTAATCAAACAATTTAAAACAAGCAATAAAGCAAAAAATTAGCTTTTGTTCAAAAAACCCATGAATTGTAGATTGGTTTTTCATCTTCATCTACATGTGAAAATTACCAAAAAAGCTAACTAAACAATTTTAAATAAACTTGAATAAAATGAAAAAACCTGTGATTTAGGGACCGTTGGAAGATTATTTGATGATATTAAAGTTAAAATCAGTGGGATTTCATTTAATCGCCCCTGATTTGGTTGTTGCTCTTCCTCTTCCATTGAAAATGAGGGCTACAATTCCAACGGCTACCACTTGTGCCCTGTTTTTTAAACCAGTTCAAAAGTTTAAAACAGAATGTATTCACTCAATTGAGTCAATTCATACAATTATACAGACTATAGACAAGTTCAAAACAGAATGTATTCACTCAATTGAGTCAATTCATACAATCATACAGACAAGTTCAAAACAGAATGTATTTATTAACTTTTTTAATCTATAGATAATAGATTCAACAAATCAACAAATTCAACAAAAATACAAATAATCAACAAATTCAACAATTCACAGCAGTGCTGCACATATTCTGATATAATTATTGATCAACAAATAATTTAACAAATAAATAATAATCATTAATCAACAAATAATTGTCACATATTCTGATATAATTATTCACAATTTCACATTTTGACATACATATGACATATTCAGAAAATTGGGGATTTAGGGTAAAACTTGTACCGTCGTGGGATGAGGGAGTGAGTTGTGAGGGGTGAGAGGGGCAGAGGGCTGAGAGTGAGACGATGAGGAAGAGAGATGTGAGGGGCGACCGGGCGAGAGGGCGTGAGACGTGACTCGTGAGTGCCTTTGCTTAGTTTCTTCGGTTTTTCAATTTTCGTGAGGGATGAGGGAGTGACCTGCAGGTTGAGACGATGAGGAAGAGACCAAGAATAATGGGCTGGCAGCTGTGATGGACACTTGGACTCTATGGGCCCAACTGTTTTTTTTAAATATGGCTTACAAATCAGACACTACTACTAAATTTTTTAAAAACCTCCCAGGCCTTGGCGTGTAATAGCCCAAAAGGCCTTCCGCCACTGCATTCGTTCCGTGTATCACTTTAATAACTTTTACCCAAGTTGCCGCTGAGGCAGTTCTAAACTTCCACGCCCATTTAGCAAGCAAGGCTACATTGATTGCCGCAATGCTACCGATTCCCAGACCTCCGTTATCTTTACTTCTATTTGTTGTCTTTCCCCATTTAATTGTTGATGTTGTTTGAAATTTGAATATCAGGGAATAGTGTGTTTGAAAGGCGATAGACAAATCAAAATTCACGGTTTTAGGGAGAAAAATGAGTAAAGTCAGAAACATAAAAGGGAAGGTTACAAGAGTTGTATAGAGAATATTTAAATCATGTTTTATTACTTGTAATGAAGAAATATCAAGATTTTAAGCATTAATTAATTCGTCATACTTCATGCATCAGATGTTTTTAAATTTTTTACTCAAATACATATTAATGTAGTGTAGATAGAGAGAGAGAGAATATACTACCACTATATTTATTAACTTTTACGAATTATACACCTATATTATATATTTTTCAAGATACCTTTATCATTTAACTATTTGGATCATTATTGTGTTAAATAAAAATGTTACATTTTCAACATAGGTCTACAATTTTATGAAACTTAAGAGTTAATTAATATAATCCTAATAAGTAAAAATGTTATTAAACATTGAAATGAAATAAAATTACGTAAGTTTTAATTAAAAATGAAAGACTATTTTGTAAATATCAAAACCGTAACAGAGAAAAAAATAGGTACAGTGGAAAGATTTTGATTTTCAATACCACCAATTGTTTATTAATTCTTTTACAAATTATACACATTTATTTAATTTGTGATAGTATTTGGTGTTTTAGGGTTCATAACACTAAGATATATAATGCTTTTATTCCAAAAGGATTTAGTGGCAAATTAAAAAGTATAGGTATAGGTATAGGTATAGTGGAAGATTATTTGTTATGAATATGATGTTATGTGATCAATAAATTAATTAAGTGCAATTAATATATACGTCATAAAAATCTGTATTCACAAAAAATTTCTTTAAGAACCAGGTCTATATCATATCTTGACCTCCATGGAATTGGTTGTTAGCCTTAAAGCTTGGTGGATAGTATGAATTGATTACTCAACTGCATGTACATTATATATGGAAAGAAGAAAAATCCACGTATATATACGTATAATTAAATATGTATAAGCTTGTGTGGATTGGGGTGGATATACAACATATATATGAAGAAACTTTGCCTCTCATTTCATATATATATATATATATAGGAAGGAAAATGGTATGCTCTTTCACTATGACCTGAGTATTTAATTTCACTATAGCAGTATAGATGTCATTTGGTATTCCGTAAAGGAGGTATGTCTTTGCCAGCTTGTCGCCATCAAATATGCGTTTCTTGGCAGCTGTCATTTGGGCATTCGTCTTTGGGACTCAAGCTGCAGGAGTAACGTCTTTTTGAGCTTGAAACTCCATCATCGGTGTCGCCTAAGGTCCTTCTTCCAAGGATTGCAGTATCTCGGGATAAAGATCCTTGGATTCGATGAAGCCCATGAACTGATCGCGCCATTGTTGATACTCTCCTCGGTAAAGAACGAGTGGCTTGGACTCTGATCCTATGGCTAAGGCGTCTCTGGCATTCATCTCGATTGCACTTAAAGTGATCGTGAAACAGTTGGGTGATAATTCAAGGTACTGTCCTAACGCAAGGAACTACATGGGGTAAGTTTAATACGTGTTTAATTAGAAGTTTAGGGGTATTTTATGTGAATTGCTTTATTTGAAAGGTTTAGTTGGTCATTTCTAAAAATGTTTAATAGGTGTCATAATTCTAGTCCTTTACTTTTACTTCCAAAATACTTCATTTTCATTTTGAGAAAAGTTTGGTGCTAGTCCAGTGGGTTCTACGAAATCTGGAAAGAAAGTTTTTGGTCTTTGAAGCTTTTTGTAGAAAATCTCTTCTAAACCTTGGTAAGAATTCTTAACTTTGATCTTTAGTATAGCTTTCTTGAATAACTTTGTTTCTTGGGTTTGAGTTTTGGTTCTAATTACTAATTAGGTTATCCCAAAAAAAATTACGGTAAAAGCATCCATGGCTAGTTTTGGTTTTGATTTGAATGCCAAGTTTACAATTCTTGGAATTTGTTCATTATTGGATGAACATTAGTTCGACTTCGATTAAGATGTTGACACCTATCATTGATTTCAAAAACGTAAACACAAAGAATGAACCCAAGTTGATTATAGTCGTTAACACGCTCTAACGACCACTATTTTTCTTTAAATTTACACCGTTTAAAATAAGCTCGTAAACTCGGCTTATAATTGCCTTGAAAGCAAGATTTCAAGAATTCGATTCGAAAACCTTATTGAGACCAAATGAAATAAGTTGTTACTTTATCAAAATTCCAAGACGATTACGTATTTAGGTTTTGACTAACAATCTTCCATAAGAGATTCAACTAATTGATCAGACCAATTGAAAACTCGAATGCAATTCACAATGAAAATGGAAATCAGAAAATAGGATTGTCCCAAACGATTACAATGGAATCTCAAAGTGCAAACCATCAAAATCTAACCAAACTAATGTTGGAATGAAAATATTTAACCACCTTAAGACTTAAGAGTTAAGACCATTCTGTCTAATATCAAGCCCCCCATTCGCTCCGTGTATCGCTTTAATAACTTTTACCCAAGTTGCCGCTGAGGCAGTTCTAAACTTCCACGCCCATTTAGCAAGCAAGGCTACATTGATTGCCGCAATGCTACCGATTCCCAGACCTCCGTTATCTTTACTTCTATTTGTTGTCTTTCCCCATTTAATTGTTGATGTTGTTTGAAATTTGAATATCAGGGAATAGTGTGTTTGAAAGGCGATAGACAAATCAAAATTCACGGTTTTAGGGAGAAAAATGAGTAAAGTCAGAAACATAAAAGGGAAGGTTACAAGAGTTGTATAGAGAATATTTAAATCATGTTTTATTACTTGTAATGAAGAAATATCAAGATTTTAAGCATTAATTAATTCGTCATACTTCATGCATCAGATGTTTTTAAATTTTTTACTCAAATACATATTAATGTAGTGTAGATAGAGAGAGAGAGAATATACTACCACTATATTTATTAACTTTTACGAATTATACACCTATATTATATATTTTTCAAGATACCTTTATCATTTAACTATTTGGATCATTATTGTGTTAAATAAAAATGTTACATTTTCAACATAGGTCTACAATTTTATGAAACTTAAGAGTTAATTAATATAATCCTAATAAGTAAAAATGTTATTAAACATTGAAATGAAATAAAATTACGTAAGTTTTAATTAAAAATGAAAGACTATTTTGTAAATATCAAAACCGTAACAGAGAAAAAAATAGGTACAGTGGAAAGATTTTGATTTTCAATACCACCAATTGTTTATTAATTCTTTTACAAATTATACACATTTATTTAATTTGTGATAGTATTTGGTGTTTTAGGGTTCATAACACTAAGATATATAATGCTTTTATTCCAAAAGGATTTAGTGGCAAATTAAAAAGTATAGGTATAGGTATAGGTATAGTGGAAGATTATTTGTTATGAATATGATGTTATATGATCAATAAATTAATTAAGTGCAATTAATATATACGTCATAAAAATCTGTATTCACAAAAAATTTCTTTAAGAACCAGGTCTATATCATATCTTGACCTCCATGGAATTGGTTGTTAGCCTTAAAGCTTGGTGGATAGTATGAATTGATTACTCAACTGCATGTACATTATATATGGAAAGAAAGAAAAATCCACGTATATATACGTATAATTAAATATGTATAAGCTTGTGTGGATTGGGGTGGATATACAACATATACAAGAAGAAACTTTGCCTCTCTCATTTCATATATAGGAAGGAAAATGGTATGCTCTTTCACTATGACCTGAGTATTTAATTTCTGTATTGCCAACACACAAGTTTTCATGTTGAAATTAAGCTAGCCTTCATCTATTCAGTTTCTGTTGGTTAGCCGTTAGAGTCCCTAACGGTCAGTTTGGAAGTTAAAGGCTTGACAGTTATTTAACTGTCAAGGTCTGCGAATCATCGTGCCTGTTCATGAAAGGACACAATCCTTCATGTCTATTTATACTTGTAAATATTGTATGTTAAGACTCGATGATTCAATAATAAAGTAAAGTATTATATTGTGTTAAGTTTGATCCAACATTGTGGTATCAGAGCCACATTCGATGGCTTCAAGTTCGAATACCATTCTGCATCAGCAACTTCCCAAAGTTAAATGGGAAGAATTATCACCATTGGAGTATACAAATGAGAGTTTTGTTCGAATCACAAGAACTATGGGACATTATAGAACAAGGATATGATGAACCCATCGAAATTGATGAACTCATCGAAATTGATGAACTCACACAAGAGCAGGATGATGAAATTAGAGATCTTAGAAAAAGGGACAAGAAAGCACTTTACACAATCTTCCAAGCAGTAGATGAAGTTGTATTTGAAAGAATTTCCTCCTCGATCTCATCTAAAGACGCATGGGATATGCTCTACAAAACATATTGTGGGGATGATAAAGTCAGAATAGTGAGATTACAGACCTTGAGATGTGAATTCGACAATCTCAAGATGAAGGAATCTGAGACAGTGGAAGACTTCTATAACCATGTGATCTTAATTGTGAATCAGTTAAGATTAAATGGAGATGGAATAGATGATACAAGAGTGGTTGAAAAAATTCTTAGAAGTATGACAAGAAAATTTGAGTATGTCGTGGTAGCAATTGAGGAATCTAAGGACCTCTCAATCTTATCTCTTGAAAGTTTAATTGGTACACTGCAGTCTCATGAATTGAGAATGAAACAGTTCGATACCACCCCGTATGAACAATCTTTCCAGTTACAATCATCATCAAATACTTCTGGAAAAGGGAGGTTTTTTGGAAAGGATCAACAGGTTGAGTTCAAAGGAAGAATCAAGGGTAAATCAAACACTCCAGTGCAGTGTTTTCACTGCCAAAAATTTGGTCACATAGCCAAATTTTGTAGAAAAAGACTAGCAGAAGAAAGGGATAACAATTTTATCAACATGGAAGAGGATGATGATACCTTGTTTATGGTTTTAAGCACTCAAGAGATATCTGTCAACAATATGTGGTATGTTGACAGTGGCTGCAGCAATCACATGTCAGGTAATAAAGATGCTTTTGTTCACATTGATGAGACACAAAAAAGGGAGGTAAGGACAGGGGATGATAAAAGGTTAATTGTTCATGGGATAGGAGATGTACTAGTAGACACCAAGAATGGACAAAAGAAAAGAATATCCAGTGTGTATTTCGTACCAGGCCTGAAACACAACCTATTGAGTGTAGGACAGCTTTTGCAGAAAGGATTTGACTTGCACTTTAAAGGAGAGACATGTGAAGTGAAAGATCAGAATGGAAAGCCTATGGGAAAAATCAACATGACAAGTAATAGGATGTTTCCCTTTAATTCTAAAGAAGACTGTCTATTTTCTTTCAATATTTCTACAAAGAAACACTCTATGCTATGGCATCAGAGATTTGGCCACGCAAATCTTGGATACCTTAGTTACATGCAGAGACATAATCTGGTGAAAGGAATGCCAACTGTGAACAAATTTGAAGATGTGTGTGAGGGATGTATGCTGGGAAAACAAACAAGAGAATCTTTTCCCCAAGAAGGAGCATGGAGAGCCACCAAACCACTGGAATTAATACACACAGATGTGTGTGGTCCTATGAAAACTCTCTCAAATGGTGGAAACAGGTACTTACTTACATTTATAGATGACTACAGCAGAAAGCTATGGGTATATTTCTTGAAAGAAAAGTCTGAAGTCTTTAATATTTTTAGGACTTTTAAGATCTTTGTTGAAAAACAAAGTGGTCATATGATCAAGACAATTAGATCTGATGGTGGAGGAGAATACAACTCCATTTACTTCCTTGATTTCTTAAAGGAAAATGGAATCCACCATCAAATGACCACTAGGTACACACCTCAGCAGAATGGGGTGGCAGAGAGGCTAAATAGGACCATCATTGAAAAAGCAAGAGGCATGTTAAGAAGTAAGCATTTAGACAATTCTTTTTGGGCAGATGCAGTAGCTTGTGCATGCTACTTGATGAACAGAACCTCAACAAAAGGTTTATCCAACATGACTCCTCAAGAAGCATGGACTGGATTCAAACCTATTGTGGGTCATTTCAGAATTTTTGGATGTGTGGCTTATTCACACATCCCTGAACAAAAGAGGAGTAAGTTGGACGAAAAGTCTGAAAAAACCATATTTATTGGTTATAGTGACAAATCCAAAGCTTATAAACTGTATAATCCCATTACCAAAAAGACCATAGTCAACAGAGATGTTGTATTTGAAGAAGATAAGGAATGGAATGACTCATCTAGTGAAGGGATTGACAATCCACAGATTGTTACAGAAGGTGAAGGACAGAAAATCTCTCAACAAGAGCATGGAGATCATGATTCAAACACTCAAACAGGCTCTCCTATGACACCTACAACTCCTCAAACCTCTGCAAGTACAAACACTCATAGAGATACAACTGAAAGCCCACCAAGAAGAGGATACAGGAACCTAAGTGACATCTACCATGACCCAAGAAGTATAGAATTTAATGACACTGCAGATTTTGCCTTGTTTTCTGATGCAGATCCAGTATCATTTAAGGAAGCCTGGCAAGAAGAAAAGTGGAGAGATGCTATGGATAAGGAGATTGGATCTATCTTGAAGAATCAAACCTGGGAATTGGTTAATCCTCCAAAGGATCACAAACCAATTGGAGTTAAGTGGATCTACAAGACAAAACTAAATGAGAAGGGGGAAGTGGACAGATACAAAGCAAGGTTAGTGGTTAAAGGGTACAAACAAAAACTTGGTATTGATTACCAAGAAGTCTTTGCACCTGTGATAAGATTGGAAATTGTGAGATTGGTTTTGGCTATTGCTGCTCAGGTACACCAAATGGATGTACAATCTGCTTTTTTGAATGGAACACTAGAAGAAGATGTATTCATAGAACAACCAAAAGGATACATGAGAAAAGGAGAGGAACCCAAAGTCTGTCACCTAAAAAAGGCACTATATGGGCTGAAACAAGCACCACGTGCTTGGTACAGCAGAATAGAAGGCTATTTCTTAACCAATGGTTTCAGAAAATGACCACAGGAACACACTCTATTCACAAAAAAGGATGGGGGTGTGATACTGATTGTTTGCATATATGTAGATGATTTGGTATTCACAGGAAACTCTCTAGAGATGATTGAGGCTTTCAAGACTTCTATGAAGGGAGAATTTGATATGACAGACATGGGGCTACTCCATTATTTTCTGGGTATTGAGGTCAAGCAAGAAAATGAAAGGATTAAGATTTCTCAACAAAGGTACGCTCAATGTCTGTTGGATAAATTTAATATGTCTTCATCAAACCCTGTGACTACACCTATGGAGTTTGGACTAAAGTTGTCCAAAAACATCAGAGAGAAGGATGTTGACTCTAGTCTATATAGGAGTTTGGTTGGAAGTCTAATGTACCTAACTGCCACAAGGCCTGACATGGTGTTTGTAGTTAATTTAATTAGCCGATTTATGGAATCACCAAAAACCAGTCACTGGGAGGCAGGGAAACGAATCTTAAAATATATCAAAGGTACACTGGATTATGGTATTGTTTATTCCCAAAGTACAAGCTTTAATCTTATAGGGTATTGTGATAGTGATTTTGGTGGAAATTGGGATGATGGGAAGAGTACAGCATGCTATTTTTTTAGTCTAGGTAGTGGGGCTATATCATGGCAGTCAAAAAAGCAAAGTGTAGTGGCTCCATCATCTGCCGAAGCAGAGTACATGTCCCTTTCCATAGCAGGCACTAGTACAAAAAAGGTCTTTTGTGACGGTTAAAAACCGTTACCGTAGGTATACGGTAACGGTTTTCGTGGACGTAAAATTCGTCACCTATCTTGCCGTCACTTTTGATACACTTTTGGTTACGTTCAGAAAACGTTACCAAATCACATAAAAACCGTTACCATAGGCTAAAACCGTCACCTTAGATGTATAAAAAAATGTTTATTTTTCTAAAACCGTTACCATAACATAACATACAGTGACATTTATTTTTAAAAACCGTCACCGTAGCATAACATACGGTAACGCTATTTTATTAACATCGTCATCTTAGCATGACATGCTTTAACGTTCATATTCAAAAACCGTCATCGGAGCATGGTATATGGTGACGTTTATCAAAATCGTGACCATAGCATGACATACGATGACATTCATTATTCAAAATCGTTACCATAGCATAACGTACGGTGACATTTATTTCTCGAAATAGTCACTAAAACATGACATATGTTGACATTTCTATTTAAAAACCGTGACTGTAACGTGAAGTATCGTGACGTTTATTTTTAAAACAGTCACCATAGCATCACCTACGTTGACGTTTACATTTAAAAAACATTACTGTAGCATGACATAAGGTAACGTTTATTTTTCAAAATCGTCAATGTAACACGATTTATTGTGACGTTTATTATTTAAAATCGCCACAATAGCATGACATATGTTGACGTTTATTTTTCAAAATCGTCATCATAACATGGCATACGGTGATGTGTATTTTTCAAAACCGTCGCCATAACATGGCATACGGTAATGTTTATTTTCAAAACCGTCACGGTTGCATAACATACAATTACGTTTATTGGTGAAAATCGTCACAATGGCATGACATACAATGACGTTTGTTTTGCCTAAACCATCACCATACAATAATATATGGTGACGTTTATTATTCATAAACATCGCTATAGCATAACATACACAAACATTTATTAGTTAAAACCGTCACTGAAGCGTGATATACATTTGTCATTTATTTTCAAAACCGTTACAGTATCATTACATATTGTGACGTTTATTTTTAAAAAATGTCACTATTGCATTACATACAGTGACGTTTATTTTTAAAACCAGTCATCGTAGCATGACATATAGTGACGTTTATTTTTCAAAACGTCAACATAGCAATACACATACGATGCAATTAAATTATCAAAACCGTTGCTATTTGCTATATTTTGGTGACGATTTGTATTATTTAGAGGGAAATGAAATTACATTTGAAAACACCAAATACAAATCAACATTATTAACAACTTATAAGTATATAAATAATATTATACATCATATCAATAATGTATGAGAACACCAATAACATAATAACAAAAGTACTAAATATTTGAAACATTTTTTCTTGTTTATGCTATACTTCTAGCTTGATTCTATATTTTCACCATCTAGTTAATAGTTGTGTACTTGTGTACTTTTTGTTTTGCTCCGTATGTTGTTGCTTATCGCCATAATGATTAGAAGTCATTTGTGGTACCTGTAAGAAAATAAAACAAGAAAATAAAACCCAGTAAATATTAACTAATAAATGCACAAATCACGAAAGTGATAGAGTTGTAACATTCAACAAGTTCAAACTTATATACACCAAAATCAAAACTCCAGGTAGAACAATGAGTTAAGTGTAACAAAAAGCCTAGTAAATTAGTTCGAAAAATCATTCAGCCAAAATTTAAGAATAACAATTTGTAAAAGTTTGATAAAACAAACTAACATTTGAAAGACCCAACCATCATCGTCTATGCAACATATACATTTCAATTAACTATTTTATTCTCTTCGCTTCGCTTCAAAACAAAACAAAAAATTATTTTTTGTATATAATCAAACTATTAGTTTTCTACAATCCTCATCTTAAGTTAAGTATGCTAAGGACATCTAACATCAATTCAAGTCCCAAAAAAAAGCTCTTTATAATTTAAGTAAGATAAAGAGAACTAACACAATCCAATTCTCACATATATGGTTTGGTTATCCAATTCCAAGCCATACACACTTATCAAGAAAGCAATCAGTATTCTCAAATTCAAAATCGTATGCAACTCAAATTAGATTAGGGAAAAAAAGTACCTTAGGTGACGAATGCTAGTAGACAATGTCAACAAGATGATTGTTAGAAGACTGAGATTGAGATCGAGAAGGGCATATGTTAGAGATGTAATTCTTCAAACAATTAAAAAAATGGCAACCCAATTATTTATAGCCTTTTCAACTTCAAAATAAGTTTTGATTTCATTAGTTTTTGATAAAGACATTTAATTATTCTTCTGCGACAAGTAAATACTAAATCAAAAATGTTGTAGGTTGTGAGTTTATGCAACACTACTTCATATTCTTCGTGTATAAGACCCATAAATTCGCTCTTGCAATTCTGGTGGTAGTAAGGGCCTAAAAGTATGTCGACCGACCAACAACCGTGCAAGGAATATGACAAGATCAAGCAATGCATCGCCAAGTTTATATAAAACCCATGGTATGCTAAGTTAACAACTAACAGATGTAACAATGCTAATTCTCAGCCCCATGGTATGCTAAGGTTAATTGTGGCTAGAAACCATGGCTAACAAAGTTGAGTAGTTGGTATAGTAGTCTCCCACATGGCACATTTGTTGTGCATATCTCTGATGATATAGATTCCTATAACAAGAGAATGTCATTGTTAAAAGAGCATGTCATTGATATAGACTAAATTAAAGAGCATGTCATTATTAAAAGAAGATAATAACAAATAAGAGCCTCATGCCTTTGATGAGTTGAAAATAAATTTGCAAGAAAGAAAATACTCATTTACCTTAGTAACTATCTCCAAGTAGGTACATTAGATCTATGAATCATCACGGTTCAAAGACTTGTAGAAGTTGATCCAAAGTCGACCATAGAATGTTGAATTAACAACTTTGAAACTCAAATACCAGCTAGCAAAGGTAATGGAATTCCGAATTGACAACTTGATGTTGAATGATATAAACAAACCCAAATCATTCAATTTAAACATGCTCAGCTTAACTAAACTCCTCAGGTTCGTGGCATTAGATTAATCTAATCCTCTGTTCTAAAGATGAGACAAACTCATGAAATTGTTCTAAGCAAGGCTATAATGAAAAGAAGCAGGTCCTATCACCCGCTGGCAAAACAATCAGAAAGCAAACAGAACAGGTGTTAAAGACATATAAGACCATCTGCAAAATGCTATCCGGGCATGATAGTTGTTCTTCTGCCACAAATCAAGATAGTCTCATGTAGTGTAAAAGGTACACAATTGAGGGCATGCGAAACAAAAAGGCATCAATACTTCTGGAAACTACAACCATATCAAACAAGTGTATGAACAAAAAGCCACGGCAAGATAGAGGCCAACACAAAAACCAACAAAAATAATCCACGGATGAAACGAATCAATTATAACTTCAATCCTTACCAATAATTAGCCGATTCAACAAAATCTTCTATCTTTACCAAGAATTAACAACACAAAACCAAAAACTAGTCAATACTCAATGAAATTGAACCCCATAATTGTACCTGCACACTGTTTGGATCACATTTGCGTGTTGTTTCTCTTCTCAATCACACCCTCATGGTTGTTGTTCCTCCTCTCGATCACATCTTCAAGGCAACTGCTTCTCTCGGCTTTTTCCCCTTGTTGCTGGCCTACTCACGTACAAATGCAAAGAGCAACAATTGCATTTTGCGGCTCTTTCATTCGCGTGTTTCTGTAACAGAAGAAGCAGCATACGGCATACCCCAAAACGTAGCCTAAAAAACAAAACCCATTGAGTTATGGAACCATTATCGAGAGGCAGGATGTCTCATAAACAAGGGCACATAGGTCTAACATAGAAGCATACAAAAAGAGGAACAGAAAGGGGATCGAAATATTCATCTTTGATCGATCGTATGAAAAAATATGGAGTTCTGAGAGAGATCGAAAACACACCTGAACAAAAGGACTCTGGACTTGGATGGAGTTTCAAGAGAGAGATCGTACGAAAAAGTTGGAGAGAGGGCAAATAGGAGAGGAGGCGCCGATTTGGGGGATAGAAAGCGGGAATGAAAAATTCAATCCAGGAATAAAAATATGGGCGAGAATAGTATATTTATATATGGGCGGGAATAAAAATATGGATGAAAAATCTCCGTCAACACTCTTTCCGTGTTAGGGCATCCAGAATGGTAAATTTGATCAATGACTTGAGAGTAATAAAAAAACAATAAAAATTATGTAGGTCCCACCATAAATGTACTCTCTCTCTTGTCTCTCACAAACAAAATTTCAAAGACTTGAGGTTAACCAAGTCATTAATCAGTAAACCCATTGTCAAGTCCATATTCCAATGGTCAACCTATTGTCAAGTCATTCTCCAGGTCTTCATCAAATGACCATTGGAGATGCTCTTAAACTCAAACCATTTTACTATATTTATATTTTTATTTTAACATTTTGTAATTAAACTTCAAATAATAATGATTTCAGTAAAAAAATATATTATAAAAGTAAAATATTATATTACAAGATATACTACTAAGACTTTGATTTGTATCCGAAAAATATATTTTATGCAATTAAATATGTTTCATGTAATTTATATTATATAGTAAAGGATTTAGCAAATATTTTTTAAATTGCCTATCAAATAGTATTAGTACAATGGGTTGGGTCCCGGCTTAGCCAATTTTACGTCTCACTCAATGTATGCATACATCACAATAATCAACTTTAAATGAACTTTCATGCAAGATAAGCATAGAAATAAAACATGTCATTTCTCATCATGTATTTTACTTCATAAAACACGTTAAAAGTCACGTAATTTAGTTAGAAAACTCACCTGGTGTTTTTAATGTCTTTCCTTACTTTACTTCTAGCTTACGGATCACCTGAGAATTGGATGAAAACAACTGCTCAGTTCCTAAACCACTTTCCGAACGCTGTCCGAATCTCTCGGTACTTACCGGACAAAATAACACTTACCAGAACTATCCGGATGCTACTTAGCTTACCGGGTAACTATAACCGGGTACCCACTTACCGGTACCACTAGCTCACCGGATCTTACCGTGTGGTTGACTTACCGGATCAACACTACTATCCGAAGGTCACTACCGGGTTCCTCAGGTTTCCGGGTTCAGGACGTCCGGGAACTTGCTAGACTGGACTTACCTGGTAACAGCATGGGAACTTACCCGGCGGCGGCTGAGTACTTTCTTGGGACCGAAATCAGTTGATTAGTCCTCAACTCAACGATTTAAGAGCTAAAACTCTAACATCGGTTATTTAAATCATCTCTTACTAAGCTCTTGACTATATAAACACAAATATGAGGTCTAAACCCTTCTTAAACTATCATTCTCAACTTTTAAATCAAAACCCTCAAATAGCTCAACAATCCAGTAACATAGGAATTTGAGAGTGGAGAATGTAGGATCAAACCCCAAATCCACTTTCTCTTTCAATTTGAAATTTGGTGAAGCTCTCCCTTGCACTTGTTGATTTCTTTCACTGCTCCCTCTCAAATCCTCCAAGCCGCCAAACAAGGAATGAAATGCCCACATAGGGTTTTGTGCCCAAATGGAGGCCTTTATACTCTCCCGCACAGGGCCTCTGATCTCCGTGGGCCTTTGAACAATAATGTGCCTTTATCGGCTTTAGTGGTTCTTGATAAAATTGATAATGTCTTGATGAACTGTATAAGAGTTCTGATGGGTCGTATTGGACTCAATGAATCTTAATGAACTGTATTAGATTTCATGGGCTTCAGCGGCTCTTAAATCTTAATGAATTTGATTGGGCCTTCATGGGCTTAAGTGAGACTTAATGAAATGTATTGGGTCTTCATGGATTTCAGTGATTCTTAAATGAACAGTTAGTGGCATTGATAAGTCGGTTAAAACTCAATTTCTAGTTGTTGTATGTGATAAGTGTCATTTTTACATACATTTTTATATCAAATTTCCCTAAACTTACTGTTGGTTAGATGCTTAAAATACCCCAATTTGTTAAGTTTAGTATTTTATTACTTGTGATTAAATTGAATTGAAAAAGAATGCAATCCAGGTGTAATCCATATGAGGAAGAAACAACTCAGCAAAACATGCCCTCCAAACGCGCCACCTAACGCGCAGCCTTCTGTTTGGTTCATAACCCAGTGCCCTGCGTTTCCAAGCAATTTAGTGGGTTTTGATCGTCATTTGTGTGAAAGTACAAGTCTTTGTGTTTTCGACTAAATGAGCTGCAGATTTGAGTTCCGGAGCTAAAAACGAGAAAAATCGAGAATTTGAGAACAGATGTTGGCGCCGATCTCGGCGCCAATGACGACTTAATCGACCATACATTTTTAAAATAAAAGCGTTAATTGAGAGTGACGACTCTTACTCGGTAAAAGCTTATCGGGTATATTTTTGCATACGATACCACTTTGATAGATTACAATCTTATTGGTAAAGTACCTTAGGGGTCGTTTACCAAACGTTTACTCCGGTCCTTGGTGACGGTAAGCATGATAAGTTTCACCATCTTTTACGTCTTGCCCACCAACTGTTCGACTATTTTTCTCTTTTAGTTCGCTTTATACCCATTATCTGTTCCTATGAACACACATCCTTACATCATGGAGACAGACATGCTATGACTCCCAAGGCAAAGCAGCACATACAGAAACAGAATCAGCTGAAAGAATTGGAAGTTATTGGTACTCCATAATCAAGGGACTTGTTTTGTACTTTCATAACTGATGTGGGAACTACCCTGCTCTACAAGTCATGATTCATCTTTAGGTGTGAACAATATGCACAACTATCTTAATACAACTAAAGAGTACTTTAGTAAATGATATATCTTTTTTGGTAAGAGAATGTGATTTTAACTATTTGACATTTTAGTAAATGATTTGAGGTCTTTGGGAGTTCTCAACTTGGTATAAGCAAACAACAAACCAAACCAAACCAAATCTATATGCATCTTTTTTTCCTCCAAACTTTTGCGATTCAAAGTATATATAATGTGCAGGTTGATTTTTGATGAAGGAAAAATCATCATTCCTTTTGACTTTTAAATTGCTTTAGCTAGTTCCAACCATGCCATTCTGCACATTACCAATCCTCTTACATAGCATGGTTTAAGTAACCATAAAGAAAACCAAAATAATATTAAAAGCAACAACCAATTGGCATGGGTCTTAGCTTAATTGATGTATCAATGTTTGTTTCTATCTATATGCAGGAAACGTTTCTCCCGCTATTCACTACAGAAGCATAGGCTAGTGCTCTCTAGACCACAAGAAACATATATATATATATATATATATATATATAGAGAGAGAGAGGAAGGTTCACGTGAGGAGCGCATCAATTTAAGAGAACGTGAGGAGCACTCCCATGCTTCTGATCACATATGATTTACAACCCTAAAAAATCGGATTAACTCGAAAATTCGCGCAAAAGTGGCGCGAGGTGGTTCGCGAGGCGTGCAAGTCGCGGATCATTAATGATTTTAGTTGTAAATCATATGTGATTCATAACTGTCAATTGCTCCTCCAGATCAGTTGTGAATCACATGTGATCCACAACTGCCAATCACATGTGATTCATAACTGTCAATTGCTCCTCACGTTCTCACGTTTTGATGCGCTCCTCATTTGAACCCGCCCCTATATATATATATATATATATGCATGAGATCATGTGAGAAGTGTCATTTTTGGTGAGAAGTGTGAGAAGTACTTTTAAACCGTTGATCACTTTTAATCAAATACACTCCCATGAATTGCGGCTTAAAAAGGAATTGATCTAGTGCATCTCATCCTAAGACCACCCGTACCACCATCGAGGTCGGGATCGGGTTCATCGACGTGGCACAACGGGTAAGGGAAGGGTTGATCTGGTAGGGGTACGGGGGGGGGGGGGGGGGGGGGGGGACCGGGTAGCAATCGGGTTCGGCTACCGGGTTCACCAACCCGATGATACCCGTTGCATATTTAATTTTTTTTAATTTTTTTAAACAATACCGTTTACCAACGGCTATTTTACAATTTTTTTTAATTTTTTTTAATTTTTTTTTCAAATTATACATACTATATATATGTTTAACCTATACCATCTTATTTTTTCAAACCAAAACATACTTTCTTCCATTTCTCTCAAATTCAATACCTTCTTTCATTTCTTTCAAATTCCATCATGAATTCAAACACCACACCTACAAAATGAAAACACTTGAACTCGAACAACAACAGTTGCAACTCGAACGAGAATAGTTGCAACTCGAACGAGAAAAACGATTTGATATTAAAAAATATATAAATATTTTTATTTTGTTAAATAATTAAATGTATAAATAAAAGAATTAAAAAATATGAGGTGGCAATTGGGTTCAGTGGGTTAGCGGTACTCCACTTTTGGGTAAAGAGGGTAGGAAAGAGAAAAGCTGATGTGGTGCTGAGGTGGCAAGTGGGTTCATTGGGTTCATTGGGTAGTGGTACTCATGGCCTAATGTTCGTTCATTTTTCATCCAACGGTTGGTAACTATTTCTCACGCTTCTCACCAAATTTGGCACTTCTTATTGGAACCCAACCCTATATATATAATACGTGTGTGAGTATGATCATTGTTGTAATCATATTGCTTTGTTAAGTTCTATTTATTTGGCATTGCAAGTTATATCTGAGCATACTAGTATTAATTTTCACATAATTTTCCTTCCAACTTTTGAGCAGGCATTGAAAGAATCAAATATTAGCGCACGGAAGACGTTTTTACAAAATTTGACGACACTTTCAACTTCGTTCGGAAGATGTAAAGATTTGAACAACTATTCGGAAAATAAATTTATCTAGCTTGTTTGTTATATTTATATGTTTGTTTTAGTTTTTTTATTTGGTTCACTTTGTGCCATAGTTGTCTTTTGTTTTCGTCGGTTTCCATTTTGTGTCATTACACACGTTTTAGAAATGTTTAATTCACATTAGTTATTTTGCTGAAATGTTTGAAAAGTACTCGATACTTTGTCATGCATTGTTTATGATACAGAATATCTAGTTCTTTTTTACAGTAAAAAAAACTATTGTTCTGTAAAGAAAACTTGGTAGCAGTCAACCTTAAGGCTCTAGATATGTTATTTAGACTACATTTGATTATTGTAAAACATGATTTGGGACGTGTTGCTTGTTCACAAACGGAACAATTATTACTATTGCATTCAATAAATTTTACCACTTTAACTTTCATATTTTTATTGTCTACATGCCTTTATGATTGTCATAAAATTTAAAATGGTAATTTTGTAATACTTATTCTTTACCAAATAATTGTTGGATTATCTTTTTTCCTTGAATTGGATAAGGTAAATATTGTAATTTTATGAAAAGGTAGACAAAAGCATCGGGCCAAAGGCGTTGGATCGGGGTATTTTGATTAAGTTCAAACCGGGTAAATACCAATCCATGTTCATATCAGAATATTAGAGTCGTAATGGTCCGAGAGCAAGATTTATCCAGACCGGGCGAAAACCAGACTGAGCTTTTTGGAGAACCAGGCCAGACCCATACTGGTTCTAGGTCGAGTTTTTTTCTTTTCATTTTCGTTGACCACAAATATGTTATAAACTTTTAAATTATGTATTCAAAATAGAAAATTGGAAGATTGGATTCTTTAGTAAAACGTGTCCAAAATGACATGTCAACCTGAGACTTGAACCGACCGGGTGTTTTGGACGGGTTTGTTTCCACTATTACTACATATTACATACAACATACAGTGACACAAATTCCTCAAACGTCACTGTATCATGATAAACAATAACGTAAATTTTTCAAAACCGTCACCATATCATCACAAACGATGACATCAATTTCTCAAAACCGTTAACGTATCATGACATGCAATGACCAAATTTCTCAAATCGTCACCAAATCATGACATACGGTGACACAACTTTATCAAAATTGTCACTATAAAATAACACATGGTGACATTTATCATTCAAAACCGTCACCGTAACATTACATGCCGTGATGTTTATCATCAACATCGTCACTGTAGTATGACATACAGTGACGTTAATTTTTTAAAACCATCACCACAACATGACGTATGGTGACATTTATATTTGAAAATGTCACTGTAGTATGACATACAATGACGTTTATTATTCAAAAAATGTCATCTTAGCATGACATATAGTGACGTTTAATATTCAATAAAAAATCATCATAGCATGATATACGGTAACGTAAATTTCTCAAAACCGTCACCGTATCATGACATACAGTGACGTAAGTTTATCAAAACCATCATTGTAAAATGACATATAGTGACGTTTATCAATCAAAATTGTAACCGTAACATTGCATACCGTGACATTTATCATTCAATACCATCACTGTAGTATGAAATACGGTGACGTTTATTTTTCAAAACCATCACCGTAATAAGACATATAATGACATTTATTATTCATAATTGTCACTTTAACATGACATATAGTGACGTTTATTATTCATAACATCATACTGTTAACATAAAATTTTCAAAGCGTCACCACATCATGACATATGGTGACATAATGGTATCAAAATCGTCACTGTAAAATGACACACCATGATGTTTATCATTCAACACCGTTATAGTAGCATGACATAAAGTGACATTTAGAGTCAAAACCGTCACAGTAGTATGACATCGGGTGACGTTTATTTTTAAAATTGTCACCGTAACATGACGTACATTGACATTTATTTTTCAAAACGGTCACTTAAGTATGACGTACGCTAACGCTTATTATTTAAAATTATCACCATAACATTACATATGGTCACGTTTATTATACAAAATCGTCATTGTAGCATGACTTACGTGGACATTAATTATTCTAACCGTCACCATAACATGATATATAATGACATTTATTATACAAAACCGTCACCATTGTGACATAATTTTTTAAAACTGTCACCATACATAACATATGGTGACATTTATTTTTCAAAATCGTTACCGTAGAATCACATATGGTAACGTAGCCAAAACCGTCACCATATGACACATGGTGATGTAAATTTTTCAAAAACCCTTGCCATATACTAACTTTTGGTGACACAAATTATGCAAAACCATTGCCATAGAACATGGTGACTTTTGGAAACGGTTTTCAAAGAAGCGTTGTTATACATATTTTAGTTTTCGGTGACAGTTTTTTTAAAACCGTTACGACATAAAGAAACGATTTAGACAAAAACCGTTACTAAAAGGTCTTATATGGCAACGGTTTTTAAAAACGTCACAACATACGACAACGGTTTTTCAAAATCGTCATAAACCGTTACAATAGCGAACCTTTTATTGACGTTTTTATCTGAAACGTTGCTTTATGATTTTATGTTTTTTGTAATAGTAACGTTTCTTTATAAAAACCGTTACTAAAACAATTCTCTAACTTTTTATGTGACTTTTTGTAACGGTTTTTTATCAAACCGTTACAAACCTATTTTTCAAAACCGTCACAAAAAGTCATTTTTGTACTAGTGAGGCTGTCAGGCTTTATGGTTGAGATCTTTATTGGAACAACTTGAACTCTCACAAGATGGACCTACTACAATTTACTGCGACAATAAATCTGCAATTGCACTCTAAAAGAATCCTGTATTTCATGGGAAAAGAAAGCACATAAGAATAAAGTTTCACTTTATTCGTGAACTGGTGGCTAATGAAGGAGTGAAGGTTGAATTCTGTGTTTCAAAGGATCAGATAGCAGATTGTCTCACAAAAGCTCTGCAGGTTGGATGTTTTCAAACTCTCAGAGAAAAGCTGGGAGTTCTGCCATTGCTAGCTTAAGGGGGTGTGTTGAAATTAAGCTAGCCTTCATCTATTCAGTTTCTGTTGGTTAGCCGTTAGAGTCCCTAACGGTCAGTTTGGAAGTTAAAGGCTTGACAGTTATTTAACTGTCAAGGTCTGCGAATCATCGTGCCTGTTCATGAAAGGACACAATCCTTCATGTCTATTTATACTTGTAAATATTGTATGTTAAGACTCGATGATTCAATAATAAAGTAAAGTATTATATTGTGTTAAGTTTGATCCAACATAGTGGAAGATTATTTGTTATGAATATGATGTTATATGATCAATAAATTAATTAAGTGCAATTAATATATACGTCATAAAAATCTGTATCCACAAAAAATTTATCTAACAACCAGGTCTATATCATATCTTGACCACCATGGAATTGGTTGTTAGCCTTAAAGCTTGGTGGATAGTATGAATTGATTACTCAACTGCATGTACATTATATATGGAAAGAAAGAAAAATCCACGTATATATACGTATAATTAAATATGTATAAGCTTGTGTGGATTGGGGTGGATATACAACATATACAAGAAGAAACTTTGCCTCTCTCATTTCATATATAGGAAGGAAAATGGTATGCTCTTTCACTATGACCTGAGTATTTAATTTCTGTATTGCCAACACACAAGTTTTCACTTGTTTATTAATTCCTTACTTTGTATCCATATATCATGTAGAAGTTGGACCATGGGGAGCTACAGGTGGAAATCATCACTTTAAATTCATACCAGATGGTAGGATTAATTACCATCAGGTTCACTTTTGTGGGTCAAGACCATGTCCCACACTATTCTCAAACATATGGTGGATCTGGCGGGACTAAACAAGATGTGATCAGCTCATGTTAATTATATCAAATATGTATACATGCATGTACCAATGATATATATATATATATATATATATATATATATATATATATATATATATATATATATATATATATATATATATATATATATATATATATATATATAGCTTTAGGTTCAATATAAAAGTGCAAATATTTAGAGAAATAGAGAAGTAAAAAACACGGGACCGTTCATATATGAACGTTCATATATAAACGTTCATATATGAACGTTCATATGAACGTTCAGATATGACTGTTATATGAACGTTCATATATGACTGTTTATATATGAACGTTCATATATGAACGGTCCCGTGTTTATTTTTTTACTTCTTTATTTCTCTAAATATTTGCATTTCTCTATTAAACATTCCCTATATATATATAGGGGCTTAATCAAATAAGAACTATTTAGTTTGTGATAACTGTAAGAACGAATATGAGCCACACATTTAAAATAACTAATATAAATTTTAAATAAATACAAAAGGGTGTTTTAGTAATTTTTCGTATATTGTAATCTGTAAAACGGGAAAAACAAACACATTGTCAGCGCGCTTTTCTGCAAATTCAAATCAAATTCTTTACCCACATTTAATTACCAGTTAGCGCCTCTTTCCTCTCAAAACATTCAACCCTAATCCTAGACGCCATCAAATCCATATTATATTCTCATCTTTACCTGCATCAAAGCTTGCGTTCGATCTTGAATCTGGGTTTTGCACAAAATCGTAGAAATTTATTTTCCCAAAAAAATAAGATTTTTTTTCAAGAATCTTCCACCCCCCCCCCCCCCCCCCCCCTTATCGATGGATGATAGTATTGTAGCCGGATCTGAATCGAAGGTTTGTTTGTGAACTTATCGTTGATTGAATTTATTTTTGTATTGAATTGGTTGATGATGTTGATATTTGCTGCTTTAATGGCGGATGCAGAAGAGATACAGTGAAGAATTTGAAGAAGTACAAAAAAGAGCAAAAATGCGAGATTTGGAGTCGGTTTTTCGTTCAGAAGGTAAATCATTTACATGTTCTTCAATTCAAGAGCTTGATTTGGTTGAATGGTATCTAAAATTTCAAAATTTCAGTTTGGGAATTGTGGGCAGCCGCCTCCACAGCCGGCAGCCATCGCCGGTCACCGGCGTCACCAATCCACCTCCCTCTCTCTCGTCCACCTCCCTCTCTCTCGTCCACCTCCCTCCTTCCGCCTCCCTCTCTCTCTCGTCTGCACCATCAAACGACGCCACCACCATCGCCTTTACACCAAAGCACCTTCTCTCTTTTCTCTCGTTCGACTACCAGAATAGACGCCTCAAAACGCTGCCTTCGTCCTTGCAATAATGCATAATTTCGGTGGGAATAACTTCACAGGGGGGTTGAGTTCAATTTCGGTTGCGTCAAGAATGGTTGAGAAATCTTGCAATGTGTCATTCAACGATTTGTCGGGATCTTCACCGGAAAACTTGATGGCGGCAACTCCATCTACAGAACAGTCGCCGGAGCCGAGAAAAATGGGTACCACAATGGTATCATAGTGGGTATCACAGTGATATGACATTTGTTCTTGGATGTATTCTGGGTATCACACTGTGGATAAAGGTGTGTGTTTTCTATGTATTGTTGGGTATCACATTGAGGATAGATGTTTGTATTTTGTATGTATTTTGTGTATTACATTTGTTTTTTGTATGTATTTTTGGTATCACAGTGTTATCACATTTAGTCTTAGCATGTATTTTGGATATTGAAGGTCTGCATCGTTGTTTCAGGGTATCACAATGGCATCACAACTGGTATCACAGTGGTATCATTATCATAATCGATATATCAGAGAGAGGAGGGAGGAGAGAGGAGAGAGGAGAGAGAGGAGAGAGGAGATTTTAAAATACCTAAAATGTCCTTTTATTTAAATTTTAAACAAAATTTCCAAAATTAATAATTTCCTAATTTATAGCTTAATATGTGGCTCACACTGGTTCTTACAGTTACCACTTACCACAAAATAACTAGTTCTTCCTTGAATGACCCCCTATATATATATATATTCTTATTTTATCACATATATAGTATTTATGATGGATGCATCTGGGTACACATGCAAATCACCTTTGATGAAGACGAGGACATGCAAGGACATTAGTGGAACAATTGGAAATTATGTCGGTTTTGACGTGATAACGTCGTTGACTATTCTTACCAACATAGGGAATAGCTATTCGAGTGGCACAAAGGAAGGGACTAGTTTCTCACTGCCAGTGGCTAAGGGTAAGTTTATCGGATTCAGTGGACATCATGGGGATTACCTCTCCTCTTTTAGTGCCATTCTTAAAACGTAATAGCGATGCTGGCCAATATTTAATACAACAGGATGCATACATATTATATATGTTGTTGGAAATCGTATCTTTTCTAAATAAAGGAGCTTAATTGAGAGAAACATATATATGTAATTAATGGACAAAAGATAAAGTAAGTGACCGATCATACTTGGTCACCATGAGAGAGGATAGAGAGAGTGAGAGTAGGGGCAATGGTTGGTGAGAAACAATACAGTGATGCAATCGGGATCCAAAGTCAACGCCGAAATGCTAACGAATGGAAGTTGCCTTCATTCCTGTTCTTCAATTTCCCGGAAAATTGGGACGTTCCGAGCTTGTGGAGAACATTCAAGAGATTCGGGGATATGGGCGACATCTACATGGCACAAAGGAGGATGAAAAGTGGGAAGAGGTTTGGGTTCGTGAGATTCAAAAACGTAAGGGATATCGATGAGTTAGAAAGGAAACTAAACGGAATCTGAATTGGAACCTATAACATGAGGATATTCGTGGACAACAATGGGAAGAATCTTCACGAGAACCTTCACGAGATCGTACCGGGATGTGGTGACGGAGGAGAGACGAAACAACGATGACGTAGAGGAGACAAATAGCCGGAAAGAAGAGAAGGTGGTAGGGACGTGGTCGTCGGATGAGGAGTCTAGGAGAAGTTTAAGAAGATGCTTGGTAGGAAACTTAAATGCGATGGACAACATAGAAGCGGTTCAGGCCCTCTACAGATCCGGGAATTTACCGGAATGCTCGATCAAAACATTAGGAGGAAGAAACGTGTTATTAGCATTTGTAAATGAAGGAACATCGCTAAATGTGTTGAATAACAAAAACCACGGAATACATCATTGGATTAGAAACCTACGAAGATGGACAGTGGGCTTTTGTTCAACCGAGAGGGTGGTGTGGTTGAACATCTCCCGAGTCCCGATACATGCATGGAAGCAAGACATATTCGCAGAAATAGCAGCCAAGTGGGGCACTGTTCTTGAAGTGGTTAACTGCAAATGGGAAGAGTGCCAATCATTGGAGTATGGCAAGATCCTTATTGCAACATCCATTCGTTCGAATATTGATGAATAAAGAAGTATCAAAATAGACGATTTATTCTACAGGGTCAGGATTGTGGAAGCGGGTTTGGTAATTCAAAAATCGTGGGAGGAAGGAGACATGAATAGTGAACGAGGGGAAGAAGAGTCAGCCATCCCGTCTGAGTAGGTGGAGGAAGACGTCGGGGAGAGACTGGTATGTTGAAGAGAGCCTCTTCGAAGGTAACATATGAGGCGCCGAAAATACGGGATCGGAAAAAGAAGGGAGAAAGGAGGTCGACGGGAAAGAAAGGCCGGAGAAGGATGCACCTGTGACGGAACCGCAGCCGCCGGTGATGGAACCGCCACTAGAATTTGGAGGAGGAGACCAACAGTCCCACCTTAATTGTGCGACGGCAAGAGGGAATTTCGAAGAGGTGTTGTCTCCTCATGGGAGAACAGATGCAGCAGAAGTGGTGGGAGACTCCCATCACGTGGGAGGGAGGGCGGCTAAGTCAAAGGGGTGGAAAATAGGATGGGCCAAAGTGAGATTGTGGATAAGCAAATAAATTGCCCAAATATGGGTCTGTTGAGTCCAAACAAAAGTAACCGAATGATGCAGAGCCCAATTAAAGACAATTTAACAATAGAAAATGAGCTGCCGAATAAAGATAACCCATAAAAATTGAAAGAGACGAATGTAGAACCTGAAACTCATCTGAGGGAATCTGAAATTTTTACGCTCAATGATAAAGGGGAGAATTCAGAAGCTGTAAATAGGAAAGGTAAATCGGCAAAGTGCCAGAGAAATGGAAGGAGATAAGAGGGAACGATGGTGAGAAATCAAAAATAAAAAGAGGCGAAGGAGGCGGATTCGGGAGAGGAAAAACGAGTTTCCATATGATTAAGCAGATGGCAGGAGCAAGCGCACAAAAAATGGTTCGATCGCATCTAAAACAACGTAACGTGAGAAAACAGAGAGAAGCAAGAAAAGGACTCGATTGGGTAGTGAAGGAAGCAGTCAAACTTCATAGTCCAATGGAGTACGGATGTAGGAATTTTCCGAATCCTTGGAAGAATTTGGGGCAAAGTTGGGGCTTTCATGGGATGCGGTCAACAAAGGTGGACAGCCCAAGAAGGAAGGTAAGGTAAGTGATCGACGTTAATTTCGCTTATGAAAGTCGTTTCAATGAATATTAGGGGATTGGGAGGACCAGAAAAAAAGGGTGGGTAAAACAAATTTGTTTAAAGGAGAAAATTAGCATGATTGTCATTCAAGAGACAAAAGAAAAAATGTGGAATGAATCTTAAATCGCAAATTTATAGGGGTTTGATGATGGTGTTGATCCAAACCCTTAGTGATTTGATAATGACCCTGAGAAACACTTAGTGAAAATTGTAAGTAGGCAATATGTATTAGAGTTTCACTATCAAAGATATATACTAAGTCTGTTTAGTACCGCTGATAGGAAACTCATGCGCTTTAAATTTATACTTCATCGAACACTGTACATCAGTGAGCTCTGAGTTTGTTCAGTCTCACTGATGATCGCTGATAGTTTATGTTGTTTACTTATGATCCCTGAAGACAAGATTCACGTCAACTATGTTCTACGATGAAGTCGAAGATCAAGCCAAAGAACCATCGACTAAGTCTACTAGTGACCTGATGTGGATATTAGTGAAGCCAAGACTTGTCCACTCAACGTGAAGTTTCAAGTAGAAGACTTCAGCGAACGCTGAAATTTATCATTCGCTGATAAAAAATCATTCAGTGAACGCTAATCATGAAGCCTCCTCTACAAGCAACTTTTGTCTTACCCCCTTGCACGCCCCGTACGATTTTGTCAGAACGGACATCCCTTTTGTCCAGAATCGTACAACCAACTCTGCTACTACACTGTTCATCATGCGGCCACTAGGTTGTCTACTGAAGTCAAATCATGCAACCAATCAGAGGCTGCCACGTGTAAAGGTATACTGACTTGCATTAAATGCATGCAGTATATAAAGGAAACCCTACTTCATTTTGAAGAAGCTCGACCATTCTGTAAAGCCCGTATCCCGGTATGTTTATGTATTCATTTATTTTTAAAATTTTCTTTTCCTCTTCGCGTTGCCGGTTATCGGGTTTAGGCGGCAAAGATCGTATTTGTTTTGTTTGGGGTTCGGTGTCAAGGGACCAAAAATGCGAAACTTTTCGGGATTGTGGTAGTTGTGTGTGTTTGGCTAAGTCGAGGGCCTGTTTTGTGCAATATGGGAAATTGGGGGCTGGACTCGGCCCATGCAACAGCCGAGCCCCACCTCCCTTCGTTCTTTTTTCTCTCGGCCACAAAACCCACGTAGAAGATTGAAAACCTAATTCCTTCTCCCCATTTTTTTTCCTTAGCAGGCCGTGAGTGAGAGGCGAGAAGGGAGAGAGTGATCGCGAGGTGAGAGAGATCGAGAAGAGAGGGAGTTAGAGAGGATCGGCGAGAAGAGAGTGGGTGATTCGCCGGAGTTCTTGCCGACCGTCGCTGCTACCACCGGTGTTCTTCGCGAGGTAAGCGTTTAACTCAGTCTCGTCTTCTTCTCGGTTTCATCGCCGGACCATCGCAGATCACCAGCACCGCCGCAGCTTTGGCTGCCGGCGGCGTGGCTGCCATTGTGCGCCACCGCGGTGGTGGCTGTGTTCTCGTCGAGAGGGTCAGGCCGCCGTGGGTGTGTGGGTGCGCTCGATGTTAGTTAAGATCTAAGGTTGTTTTGCGTTCGTAAAACCGCCGCCGCCACCGGCGACCACCACTGCCGGAGGTGGCAGTGGGTGGTGCGTGGCCGTAACCTGTTTTTAATCAGCGTAGAACCCTTTAAGCCATGACTTAATCGTTTAAGCCGTTTCGTTCAAACAGTCGTTTTTATAATCATCATTTCATGTGAATAATTGTGCAGCCACTGTTTTTGCGACGGACATAACCTTTCCGTCGTAACTCCGTTAGAGCCGAAACTGGCGCCCACGGTTCAAGCTCGGGGTCGGGCACGTTTTCCGTGTTTTAGCGGAAAACTGGTTCGGCCTCTAGCTAGGCGAAAAAGTGGTCGCAAGTTCGGTGATTCGTCATTTCATGCGAAAATTTCTGGAATCTGCCTTGATCTTGCGAAAGCCTTAACTTTTCACTCGTAACTAGTTTTGACGTGAAATTGGTGCCAAAAGTTCCCATTTTGAGTTGGGGAGGTTTTTCGTGTTTTGCCGAAAGTCTGATTAAGCCCGTAGCTAGGCTGTTTTGGGCTATTTGCGCAGCTGGTCCGAAAACGGACAGTTTTTGTGGTAGTTCGTAATTAATTCATAATAAAATGTAGAAAAATCGTTAGGAGGTGTATAATACGTCCTTGGAACCCTATCTCATAGTACTTTCTGGCCATGTAATAATATTGAGGATTTACTGGGTTTAAGGAGGTCTAAACAGGTCCCGAACAGACCTGTTTGGCGAGACCGGGAAGTAGTTTTAGTGACGGTTTAAGCGGGCGTCGTGTCGTAGGGTCCGGGTCTCGTATTGATACGTTTTAACGTGCGTTTAGGTGCTGGGAAGTGACTGTAATTGGGAAGCTTGAAATTGTATTGTTGAGCTAGGCGCGCATTCGAGGTGAGTTCTCTCACTATAACTAATGTCGGTTATTTTTACATTACGTTGTGTATGTATGTGGTAGTTCTATTTGCTTTTGATGCGGGGTTAAATAGTGGGGTGTCTAGTCGGACCTTTATTGTTGTGACTACGCGGGTGGCGTAGGAGTTCGGCGGGGCCGAGGGTCACATACGCGGGTGGCGTAGTAATTCGGTGGGACCGAAGGTTGTATACGCGGGTGGCGTAGTAATTCGGTGGGACCGAAGGTTGTATACGCGGGTGGCGTATGAACCCGGGGGTGCCGGGTTGCGTTTGAACGATTGTCGTGTGGTCGGTGGGACCGACGTATGCCTATTAGGTGGGGTGGTGTGAGTATGCATGTTTATGATTTGTTCGTAGACTTGTATGCTATTTATGTGCAATTATCTGTTTATGGTGGTGTGGAAATAACTGTGTTACTTATGGTGATGAATTCACTAAGCTTCGTGCTTACCCTTTCCCAATAAACTGTGGTTTCAGGTACGGGCGGCTCCAAGGCGTGACGAGTACACACTAGCGCGCGAGGAGAGCTGGTTGCTTTATGGTTTTAATAATTAAACGTTTATTCCGCTGGTTGTTATTATGAAGATATTAATTATGAGTTTACAAACGAAACGTTGGGATCCTTTAATGAGTTGTTATAAATGAAATGTTTATTTAAAAATTTAAATTTGCTTGTAATTTTTGGGACGTTACAACTTGGTATCAGAGCACGGCTTGAGTGAATCAAACCCATTTCGGTGTGTTTGATCTCAAGTTTGCGGCTATAAAATTTTCTTTAAAATTTTTGGGAAATAAAAAGAAGGAAAAATCCGTTTGAGGAACGGTGATCGAGGGCGCAGTGTGTACAGTCAGCCGGAGCCAAGGGGGAAAGGTACATTGCTTAGTGTTGTATTGCTTTCTAGATCATAGGGTATGCATGCTAGATTGTCTATGTTGTTTACACTGTACTGTATGATGATTGCTTGCTGGTAGGAATCAATGCTAGTCATAGTAGGTTGTTAAGTGGAGGCCCTATAGGTTGTATGCAGTAAGAATCATATAGCCTTAGAATATTTGATTTAGTTCTATTGTGCAGCTCTTGTTTGAGTCCAACCGTTCTAGGATAGAATCTTGTATTCGAATGTCTATTTGATTCACGCTGCATGCGACTGGGTATTCGCGAGGCAACTCGTTATGGCTAATGGGGATTCCGTGGTAGCAAGGGTAGTGGGATGAGATGAAATTCCTAGTGAGCTGGGAATAGCGTTTACATATGAGTACGTTTGCAAAGTTGCTTTCTAGAACATAGGAGTATGTATGCTAGATTGCTTGGTGCTTAATACACTGTATTGTATGGTTGTTACTTGCTATTAGGGACTTATGCTAACTTTGATAGGTTGTTAAGTGAATGCACTATAGGTTGTATGCGGTAGGAACCGAATAGCCTTAAAATGTTGGATTTAGTTCTATTGCGCAACTCTTGTTTGAGTCCAACCGTTGTAGGATAGAATCTTATATTCGAATGTCTATCTGGTTTCCACTGTATACGACTGTGCGTTTACGAGGCGACTCGGCAGGGTTAGTGGGGGTTCCGCCCTAGCAAGGGTAGTGGGGTATTATGATTATTCCTAGGGAGCTAGGAAGAGCGTTTACATATGCCGGTGCGGGCATATGTGTGTAGTTACCGGCGAGAAACTACTTGGACCCATCGGATGGAACTCGGAACGAGTGATGATAGGTGTGGAAGGTAGTAGTAGAGCTCCTACTATCGGAAACACAGGATCAATGCTCGAGTCGGGGAAAGTCATGAGGAATCCAAGGAGTGAGCGTGAGCGTTGTTAGTGTGAGTTATTATGTGCTAATAACTCGTTGTAATATCTATCCTGAATAGCCATCACAAGGAGGAACAACTATAGTAAACCTACTAGTACAGGTGTGTACTTGTTTTGCTTTGATGGGATGATCGTTGGGGTAGTGTCGAAGGTTATAAATTAGTAGTCTTTGGAATAAAAGGACGATTCTAGTATTAGTCACTTGGAGTGACGATAAGGATGATGTTTGTTTCGGGCCAAGATGGACGATTGTGCTAGAATTATAGGCTTATGGAGCCGACTTTGATTTGAGGAAAAATGGTAGGGATTATTTGGCGTAATTTCCCAACTTGCCTAAGAGGTTTAAATGTCCGGATGACGTTAGTGGACCAGAGAGATTTGGAGGAGTAGGAGTCGAGACGTAGAATGCCGACTAAGTCATGCACAAAGTTTGATTTTGAAATAGATTGCATTAACAAATTCTTGTGTTTCAAATCATTTTATGGATGGTGTTTTGGAATTTTGGGAAATGTTCAGCACACACACAAGATTTTGAAATATGGTTTTGAAAGTGTATGAAATCGTTTTATCACGGGAGTGCAAACTTTGTTAGAATTTGTCTCATTTCGTTATTTTTTTTCCAACGGTTCTTCCGGGTAAGATGATATCCGTGTTTTGTGGTGTTTAAAATGTCGGGCAAGTGGCTACGGCTTGTGACTTTAACATTGGAACTCCTCCACATATGTTAGAGTTGAGGCGGAAAGTTACATTCCACGATGTCTGTATAAAGCTTTTCGAATGATTTCGTTAAAATAAGTTTTGTTTTACGGCGTGTTGAGTCGTGTGAGTTTAATTTCACGAGGTGCATATCTTATTTGTCTATGTGACCTTTTGGGGAAATCTTGGAAATCAATTTAAAGAACCCCACCTTTTGAGATTTTATGAGGTTTTAGTCGATATTTTCAAATGATGGAAACGGATTGGTTTTTATCCTTAAGTTCGAAACTTACACGAGACGGTTGTGTTTTGACAAAATATATTTGTAAGTCGTTTCATCGTTCTGTATGACTAGCCGACGCGCGAAAAATTTGTCGGTAAACCCTGTGCCACGACATTTTATGTTTAAAAAGAGAAATTTTGGGGTCAAACGTCGTGGAACTGACTTTGAAATTATGTGCACACTTTTGTCGCACCCGATGTAAGGTCGAGCGGTTACTTTAAATACATGTCATGGGTCAATTCATACTAGAACCGTGACGGTTCATTTTCAAAGAAATTATTTATTTCTCTTTACGTTTGTGAGTAAACTAAGCCGCAATGAAATGATTTTCAACATGATTTTTATATGTGGGACGAGCGTGTCCATTTTTGCGTAACTACCGACCTGGTAATAGTGGTTTTATTTCTTACGGTCTTTTTGAAATGAAAAAAATCTTGACGTTGAAAACATTTTGTAAATGATTTTGTAAACCATTTGGGAAATGCGCTTTTTAAGTGTTATGTGTCATTTTGAGAATTTTAAGGGTGTGAGTCCTTTTGGAAAACTCTTTTGTTTAACCCGTGTTGAGTTTGGGACTAATGTTGATTTTAGAGTATTGCTTGCTTAGACTTTATTTAAACGCGTTTTGACCGACTTATGGGTCTAGCAAGCGTGGAGCATTTTGCTCGGTTTTGACTTGGAGTTAGTCATGGGCTAATTGCCCGGTTTTAATGACTCGAGGTGGAGTCTTGTTGATGAATTGTTTTGTCGCACCGTTTGGCATTCATTGCACGTCGAGTATTTACACGTTTGGGTGAGGGAGACAATCCGAGATAGGCACTTGTGGGTAGGATGTTTTGCTTTGGATCCTTAGGCACGTTAGTCAGTCGCTGGTAGTGGTCGGTTGGGTATCTAGGGGTGAGGCCCCGGTGTTCAGGTGTTATAGCCTAGGCTTTCTAGTAGGTGCTAGAAGGATATAGTTGTGGGCACTTACCTGGGAGGTAATTCCGATGTGAGGGGCCCTGAGGCGTTACCTGAGAGGTAGGCGTCAGGGTGTATCCTCGGTTCAGATAAATTAGCTTTGTAGAGCGAGTGTGGGGGATACGTCGACGGTGGGAGGTTGGGTATTCCACGCGTGTTGGTAATGTAGGCCGGGTAGTATCGGTTAAGGGAATGACCTACGTGTGTGTTAGTTGACTTGATTGTGGGGGATATCTATTTGTGTTAGTGTCTAGTATAATACCACGCTTATGTGATTTATTGTAATCGGTTGGACCGATGTTCGGCGGGTGGCCGATGTGATTTATTGTAATCGGTTGGACCGATGTTCGGCGGGTGGCCGATGTTTGTTATTGTAACCGGTTGGACCGATGTTCGGCGGGTGGCCGATGTTTGTTATTGTAATCGGTTGGACCGATGTTCGGCGGGTGGCCGATGTTTGTTATTGTAATCGGTTGGACAGATGTTCGGCAGGGGGTCGATGTTTTGTTAATATAAGTTATTGAAAATCTTTGGAGTCTATTAGAATTCGTGGAAGTTAATCGACAGTTAAGGGTAGGAATGATCGTAGTCGAGTATCCTGTAGGGTATACTGTGAGCAGCTTTAGAATGGTTACAGCTTGAAATTTGACTCGGGATACATGGAATGTCTAAGGTTGGGGAACAACCGAAGTCGCTTGGCTAGGAATGATTCCAGTTGTTGGGGTGTTCTTCTGATCGTAATTTCAGTGTCCTTGAAGGAGTTTTGTGGTAAGAAAAGTATTCGGGAATTTTTTAGGCGGTGTGAGAAATTTTAGATTCCAGTTAGTGAAGGTCCAGTGGAAACACCGGAAGGGTTTCGTGTGAACTTGGGAACCTGAGTTGAGATGAGGGAGAACCATCTATAGCTATTCACGAGCATAGACTTCGAGGACGAAGTCTAATCCAAGTGGGGGAGAGTTGTAAAGCCCGTATCCCGGTATGTTTATGTATTCATTTATTTTTAAAATTTTCTTTTCCTCTTCGCGTTGCCGGTTATCGGGTTTAGGCGGCAAAGACCGTATTTGTTTTGTTTGGGGTTCGGTGTCAAGGGACCAAAAATGCGAAACTTTTCGGGATTGTGGTAGTTGTGTGTGTTTGGCTAAGTCGAGGGGCTGTTTTGTGCAATATGGGAAATTGGGGGCTGGACTCGGCCCATGCAACAGCCGAGCCCCACCTCCCTTCGTTCTTTTTTCTCTCGGCCACAAAACCCACGTAGAAGATTGAAAACCTAATTCCTTCTCCCCATTTTTTTTCCTTAGCCGGCCGTGAGTGAGAGGCGAGAAGGGAGAGAGTGATCGCGAGGTGAGAGAGATCGAGAAGAGAGGGAGTTAGAGAGGATCGGCGAGAAGAGAGTGGGTGATTCGCCAGAGTTCTTGCCGACCGTCGCTGCTACCACCGGTGTTCTTCGCGAGGTAAGCGTTTAACTCAGTCTCGTCTTCTTCTCGGTTTCATCGCCGGACCATCGCAGATCACCAGCACCGCCGCAGCTTTGGCTGCCGGCGGCGTGGCTGCCGTTGTGCGCCACCGCGGTGGTGGCTGTGTTCTCGTCGAGAGGGTCAGGCCGCCGTGGGTGTGTGGGTGCGCTCGATGTTAGTTAAGATCTAAGGTTGTGTTGCGTTCGTAAAACCGCCGCCGCCACCGGCGACCACCACTGCCGGAGGTGGCAGTGGGTGGTGCGTGGCCGTAACCTGTTTTTAATCAGCGTAGAACCCTTTAAGCCATGACTTAATCGTTTAAGCCGTTTCGTTCAAACCGTCGTTTTTATAATCATCATTTCATGTGAATAATTGTGCAGCCACTGTTTTTTCGACGGACATAACTTTTACGTCGTAACTCCGTTTGAGCCGAAACTGGCACCCACGGTTCAAGCTCGGGGTCGGGCACGTTTTCCGTGTTTTAGCGGAAAACTGGTTCGGCCTCTAGCTAGGCGAAAAAGTGGTCGCAAGTTCGGTGATTCGTCATTTCATGCGAAAATTTCTGGAATCTGCCTTGATCTTGCGAAAGCCTTAACTTTTCACTCGTAACTAGTTTTGACGTGAAATTGGTTCCCAAAGTTCCCATTTTGAGTTGGGGAGGTTTTTCGTGTTTTGCCGAAAGTCTGATTAAGCGCGTAGCTAGGCTGTTTTGGGCTGTTTGCGCAGCTGGTCCGAAAACGGACAGTTTTTGTGGTAGTTCGTAATTAATTCATAATAAAATGTAGAAAAATCGTTAGGAGGTGTATAATACGTTCTTGGAACCCTATCTCATAGTACTTTCTGGCCATGTAATAATATTGAGGATTTACTGGGTTTAAGGAGGTCGAAACAGGTCCCGAACAGACCTGTTTGGCGAGACCGAGAAGTAGTTTTAGTGACGGTTTAAGCGGGCGTCGTGTCGTAGGGTCCGGGTCTCGTATTGATACGTTTTAACGTGCGTTTAGGTGCTGGGAAGTGACCGTAATTGGGAAGCTTGAAATTGTATTGTTGAGCTAGGCGCGCATTCGAGGTGAGTTCTCTCACTATAACTAATGTCGGTTATTTTTACATTACGTTGTGTATGTATGTGGTAGTTCTATTTGCTTTTGATGCGGGGTTAAATAGTGGGGTGTCTAGTAGGACCTTTATTGTTGTGACTACGCGGGTGGCGTAGTAATTCGGTGGGACCGAAGGTTGTATACGCGGGTGGCGTATGAACCCGGGGGTGCCGGGTTGCGTTTGAACGATTGTCGTGTGGTCGGTGGGACCGACGTATGCCTATTAGGTGGGGTGGTGTGAGTATGCATGTTTATGATTTGTTCGTAGACTTGTATGTTGTTTATGTGCAATTATCTGTTTATGGTGGTGTGGAAATAACTGGGTTACTTATGGTGATGAATTCACTAAGCTTCGTGCTTACCCTTCCCAATAAACTGTGGTTTCAGGTACGGGCGGCTCCAAGGCGTGACGAGTACACACTGGCGCACGAGGAGAGTTGGTTGCTTTATGGTTTTAATAATTAAACGTTTATTCCGCTGGTTGTTATTATGAAGATATTAATTATGAGTTTACAAACGAAACGTTGGGATCATTTAATGAGTTGTTATAAATGAAATGTTTATTTAAAAATTTAAATTTGCTTGTAATTTTTGGGACGTTACACATTCCTCTCTCGCTGAACTTACTGTGTGAAAGAACACTCTCCTTAGTGTTCTTATTTTCATAATCTCTATTTTTAGTGCAAGAAACTCTTAGTGTTCTCATAGTTTGTTTAGATTAGGTTTATTCCTTAATCTTGTTCTGCAACAAAATATAAATTGTTTGATACATATCAATAAACAATTTAGAAAGATAAAAATCTTGTGTTTGTATTCAACCCCCCCCCCCCCCCCCCCCTTCTACAAACTTGTATATCCCCTTTGGGACCAACAAGTGGTATCAAAGCAGTTTGTTTAATCTGATAAACAAGATCTTGCCTATACTATCTATTTCTCTTTTCCTTGCTATTTCTTCAATATGGAAAATACCACAAACACAAATTACATTGATAATGGCTCTCTTGCAAAAACCCTAGATTTAGCAAATATAACTTCAATATTTGGAAAAATAGGATGATGCTCTTCTTGGAAGGTGTAGATCCCACTATACCTCACTATATCGAAAATGGACCATATGTCCCTTTCATGATAGACCCTTCAGTTCCAGCCACTGCTACCAGACCTGCCATCCCTGAACGTATCATTCCCATGAAGGTCACTAACTGGACTGATGAAGACAAGAAGAAGGTGGCCATCGATACTAAGGCCAGATCCATCATCTCAATGGCTCTTCTTGATGAAGTCTACCACTCCGTCATGAACCTGAAGAGTTTTAAAGCCATATGGGACACTATATGTGTTCAATATGAAGGTACTACTGAAGTCCAGGATTCAAGAAAGATCAACCTGGTAAGACAGTACGAAAGTTTCATCTGTGGTAAGAATGAAACTATCTCTGAAGTTCACCAACGTTTTAACTGTTTAATCATTGACTTAAAAACTGCTGGTAAGGAATATTCTAACTTTGAGATCCTGACAAAGTTTCTGGAAAGTCTTCCTGAAAGCTGGGACAGTTATTCTATGTGTCTTAAGCTCTCAAAAGATCTGAAATCAATGACCCTCTCTACTTTATTTGGCACTATGCTCAATCATGAGCCGTTGTGTAAACTTAAGAAGAATCTTGTAAAATATTCCAAAAGCACACATGTTGCTTCACTCTTTTTAGAGTTGGTACCCACTCAGCATTCTACTGTCACTATCACTGAGTTGGAATCTAACTCTGATGACTCATCAGAAGCTGATCCTTCAGAAATTGATGAATCTCTGGCACTTCTGACCAATACATTCAAGGGATTCGCCAGAAAGAGTAACTTCAGAAGAAATAAACCTCTTTCCCTCATTGACAAGCCCAAATCTTCAACCCCTGTAGATAAGGCCACTGCTACCTGCTTTAACTGTGAAAAAGTAGGACATTTTGCTAATGAATGCAGGTCAAAGAAAGTCTACAAACCTTCATCCTCTTCTTTCAAGAAATCCTCTAACCCCAAGGCTAGAGATGACAAATACCAGAAGCTGAAAGAAAAGTATGCTAACCTGAAAGCATACAAAAAGAAAGGAAAATGTTTGATCGCTGAAGATCATGACTGGGCTGCTTCTGATGAGGAATCATCCGACTCTGATGATGATAATGAGGCAAATCTCTGTATCATGGCTCAAATTGAAGATGAGGAAGAAAAAGCTGAAATTCCCTCTATTCTACCTCTACCTCATGTATCAAATTCTCTCACTGACACTTCCACTTCAGCCTTTAATGACGTTGATATACGATGGACCATCGATCTTTTGACTATTGATTTATATGATGCCATGAATGGCAAGACCAGAGCTGAAAAACAAAATATTGATCTCGCTGAACAGCTTAAAAACTGTCATTTGCAAATTGAAAAGCTTTCTAAAATAGAAGAAAATTTGAAAGATCAGGTCTGCATAAATCAAATCATTAGTATTGAGTGAGAAGAAGCTATCGCTGCATTAAAAGCTGAATAGGCTACTGTTGAAGGATGGTGTAAATCCTCAACAACGATCACTGAGATACTAGGTGCTCAGATTCCCCTGAGTGACAAACGTGGTCTTGGTTACAAAGATGACGCTGAAGAACCAACCACTGATCGTTCCATGCTTAAGTTTGGAATGTTCGTGTCTTCTATCCCTGCCACCTCGTTGTCTCAGTGTTCTTCTTCAAATACCCCCATCCCTGAGGATAAACCTACCTTAATTTCTAAAGGTAAGGAAAAAGTTTTTAATGAAAAACCTCAAAAGGGTACCAATGTACCTAAGCTGAAAGTTTCTAAAACTTCAGTGAGTCATCCCGCTACTTCTAAGAACAAGATCCCTTAATTCATTCATCGATCTACTCCTGAAATCAGAGTGAATGTAATTGGTAAGAAATCCGAAGAACTGAATGTTCCTCCAATTTCCAATGCCAAAGGTATTCTTGATGCTGGCCCTACTCATTTAAAAATCTCTGCTAAGCATGAAAATGGTCCTAAAGCTACTTTTAGCTATAGGAAATGTTATCACTGTGGACTTACCGATCATATTGCTAGTAAGTGCCCCACAACTACCAAGGTTGAGAAATTAGCCAAGGTAAAGAAGGCTGCCCCAAGGCAAAGAAGACCAATCCTGGTGCAAATCAGGTTAAGGTGAAATCAACCACTAAGGTTAAGAAATTAACCAAAGTGAAGAATGTCACTAAAGCTGAATCTTCAAATGCTGCGAAGATTGCTGAACCTTCCACTTCCTCAACCACCACTGACAAATGTGGACCCATAGTAAAATGGGTACCCAAATCAAACTAATCTTCCTTTGTTTGTGTTGATCCAAACCCTATGTGATTTGATAATGACCCTCTCTTATATACTTAGTGAAAATTGTAAGTAAACAATATGTATCAGAGTTTCACTATCGCTGATATGTACTAAGATCTTCCAGTACCGCTGATAGGAACTCTCGCTCTTTAGATTAAACATTCAGCGAAACTGTTCACCATAATTCTCTGAGTCTGTTCAGTAATTATGGTAATCGCTGATAAGTTAATTGTTTACTTATAATCCCTGAAGACAAGTTTCACGTCAACATAGGTTCTACGCTGAAGTCGAAGATCAAGCTCAAGAAACAGCGACAAGTCTCCTAATGAACTGATGCGGATCAGCGAAGACTCAGATTTGTCCACTCAACGTGAAGTATCAAGTACAAGACTTTGGCTATCGCTGAATTCTATCATTCGCTGATAAAGAATGATAGATCGCTGAATCAACGAAAAGCTGATCATGAAGTCCTCCGTACAAAGTACTTTTGTCTAAACCACCCTTGCACATCTCCGTACGATATGTCAGAAAAAGAACCTCCTTATTGTCTGAATTCGTACAACCACTCTGATACTACACTGTTCATACATGCGGCTACTTAGGTTGTCAAGAAAGGTCAATGACATGCAACCAATCAGCTGTTGCCACGTGTAAAGTGTAAACTGCAATGCATTAAATGCATGCAGTATATAAGAAGAAGAACTCACTTCATTTTGAAGTAACTTGCTAACTCTGGACAAGTTCATCCTTCTTATCTTTAGATATGTTATTATTAGTAATTTCCTTCTCCTTCTTAGTGCAAGAAACTTAGTGTTCCAACTTGTTTAGATTTAGGATTTATCCTTAATCTTGTTTCCGCAACATGCTGTAAATTGTTAATGATTTATCAATAAACAATATAGAAAAGTAAAATTTGTGTGTTTGTATTCAACCCCCCCCCCCCCCCCCCCCTTCTACAAACTTGTATATCCCTTCGGGACCAACAAGTGGTATCAGAGCAGATTTGTTTAATCTCATAAACAAGATCTAATCTATACTAAGATTTCTCTTCCTTGCTATTTCTGAAAAATGGCTACCAACACAAACACAAATTATATCGAAAATGGTTCTCTTGCAAAACCCCCTAGATTCTCCAAAGATAATTTTAATCTATGGAAAAATAGGATGACTCTCTTCTTAGAAGGTGTAGACCCTACTATGCCTTATTATCTTGAAAACGGCCCATTTATTCCTGTAAGAATTGATGCCGCAGTACCTGCCGCTGAGAATAGACCTGCTATTCCAGAAAGGCTGGTACCCAAAGATGTTCATACGTGGATTGACGAAGATAAGAAGAAAGTGGCTATCGACACAAAAGCCAGATCCATACTATCCATGGCTCTTCCTGACGAAGTCTACCATTCCGTCATGAACCTGAAATCCTCAAAAGCCATGTGGGACACTATATGTGTTCAGTATGAAGGTATTGCTAAAGTCCAGGACTCTCGAAAGATCAACCTGGTAAGACAGTATGAAAGTTTCATTTGTGGTAAGAATGAGACTCTCTCTGAAGTTCACCAACGTTTTAATTGCTTAATAATAGATCTAAAAACTGTTGGTAAGGAATATTCTAACTTTGAAGTACTGACAAAGTTTTTAGAATGTTTACCTGAAAGCTGGGACAGTTATTCAATGTGTCTCAAGCTGTCAAAAGATCTAAGATCAATGACCCTTGCTACCTTATATGGCACGATGCTGAACCATGAGCAATCAAGCCATCTTAAGAAGAATCTTTTAAAAGATTCCAAAAGCACCCCTGTTGCTTTAATCTCAGATGAACCTTCTACTCAGCGACCCTCGGTCACTATCACTGAGTTAGAGAGTAACCCTGAAAGGTCATCAGATTCTGACTCTTCAGATGATGAATCTTTGGCTCTCCTAACTAAAAAGTTCAGGAGATTCGCCAAAAAGAAAATGTTCAGAAAGAACAAACCTCTTTCTATAACTGATAAGCCAAGATCATCAGCTACTGTTGATAAGGCTACTGCTACTTGTTTTAACTGCGAAAAGATTGGACATTTTGCTAACGAGTGCAGGTCTAAGAAAATATCGAGAAACTCAGCGTTTCCCAAGAAATCCTTTATTCCCAGGAATAAAGATGACAAATATTCTAAGCTGAAAGAAAAATATGCAAAGCTGAAAAGCTTCAAGAAGAAAGGCAAAGGCCTGATGGTTTACGATTGGGCTGCTTCTGAAGAAGAAGAATCATCATCTGATTCTGAGGATGAATGAAGCAAATCTCTGTCTTATGGCAAAGATTGAAGATGAGGAAGAAAGTTCAGACATTCCCTCTACTTCTTCAACATCTGCAATTCAGGTATCACCTTCCTTCTTCACAAATATTTCAAATATTGATGAAGCTGATAGTCTCCGCAAAATCGATCTCTTGACTAGAAGTTTATATGAAGCCATGAATGGCAAAACAATAGTTGAAAACCAAAACCTTGATCTCGCTGAACAGCTTAAAAACTGTCACCTTCAAATAGAAAAGCTTTCTAAAATTGAAGAAGATTTTAAATATCAAGTGCATTTAAATCAGCTAGTCAAAAAAGCTACTGTTGAAGGATGGTGTAACTCTTCAACAAAGATCACTGAGATAATTAAGTCTCAGATACCCCTGAGTGATAAACGTGGTCTTGGTTACAAGTATGAAACTAAAGAACCAACCACTGATCGTTCCATGCTCTTATTTGGAACTTTCGTATCCTCAGTCGCTGACACTTCATCCTCTCAGTGTTCCTCGTCTAGACCGCCTATCCCTGAGGAAATCTCTGCCTCTTCAAAAGGTAAAGAGAAAATGGTTTATCCAAAACCTACCTCTGTCTTTAAAGATAAAGGTAAAGGAATTGCATTGAACCAAAATCCTCAGAAGGGTACTTTAGTACCAAAGATGAACGCTTCTAAAGCATTAGTGATTTATTCCTCTGGATCAAGGAATCAGATCTCTGGATCTACTCAGCGTGGGTCTATTCAGCGATCTACTCCAAGACTCAGAGTGGATGTCCTTGGTAAGAAATCTGATGAACTAAATGTTCCTCCCATTTCTAAAGCCAAAAGCTTATTTGGTGCTGGTCCTTCTATTTCAAAATCAAAAGCTCAGCACTCAAATGGTCCTAGAACTACTTTTAGTTATAGGAAATGTTATCACTGTGGACTCACTGATCATATTGCTAGTAAGTGCCCCACAGCCACCAAAGCTGATAAGATAGCTAAGGTGAAGATTTCCCCCAAGGCAAAGAAGACCACTAAGGTTAAGAAATTAACTAAAGTGAAGACTGACAAAGCTGAATCTTCAAATGCTGCGAAGACTGCCGAACCTTCCATTCCAACTGCTTCCACTGACAAACGTGTACACATGGTTAAGTGGGTACCCAAGAAAAACAAATCTTCCTTTGTGATCCAGGTTCAGAAGGGTATCTGGTATCTCGATAGCGGATGCTCTAGACACATGACTGGAAAGAAAAGTCTGCTCGCTGAATACAAGGAAGAGAAGGGTTCCTCTGTGACTTTCGGTGGAAATGGAAAAGGACATACCCGAGGGTTTGGTGTACTCTCTAATGGTACAACCACCTTCAGAAGAGTCGCATATGTTGAAGGGCTGAAGCATAATCTTTTAAGCATCAGTCAGCTTTGCGACAAGGATAACAAAGTAATCTTTACTACGGAATCGTGCTTTGTCACTGACAAAAAGGAGAAGATAGTTCTCAGCGGTTATCGTTTGGAAAATGTTTATGTAATAAACATGAACTCAACCACCACTGAGAACTCATGTTTCTTCTCAAAAGCCTCATCTGATGTCAACTGGCTATGGCATAAGAGGCTCTCTCATCTAAATTTCAAGACACTGAACACTCTTTCTTCAAAAGAGTTAGTTACTGGTCTACCTCAACACTCATACGCCAAAGAGTCTTTATGTTCAGCGTGTGAAAAAGGGAAGCAGACCAAAGCAAGCTTTAAATCAAAGCAAGTCTCCTCAGTGTCATCTCCTCTACAACTACTCCATATGGATTTGTTTGGCCCTGTTAACAAACAATCCATCGCTGGAAATAAATATACGCTGGTCATAGTTGATGAATTCTCTCGTTATACATGGGTTATGTTTCTCCGTTCCAAGAGTGACACCCCTGAAGAACTCATCACCTTTGTTCAGAAGATGGAAACCCTGAACAATTTGACCGTTCGCTCAATAAGGAATGATCATGGGACTGAATTCAAAAACAATTCTCTTGATTCCTTTTTTGAGAGTAAGGGTATTTCTCACAACTTTTCTTCAGTGAGAACACCGCAACAAAATGGAGTCGCTGAAAGAAGAAATAGAACAATTATTGAAGCTGCACGTTCAATGCTCAGCGATTCTCACCTGCCTACTCAGTTTTGGGCAGAAGCTGTCAACATCGCTTGTTTTACACAAAACAGGTCGCTGATAGTCAAAAGATTCAATAAAACAGCCTATGAACTTTTTCATTGGAGAAAGCCTTCAATCAGCTTTCTTCACATCTTTGGATGTCAGTGTTTCATACTGAACAACAGAGATGCCCTTGGAAAGTTTGATCTTAAGGCTGATGATGGAATCTTTCTTGGATACTCCTCAGTTTCCAAAGCCTTCAGAGTCTTCAATCGAAGAAGACAAACTGTTGAAGAAACAATCCACGTCACGTTTGACGAGTCCCGTTCAGCGAACTCTAAACCGTCCGCTGATACTGAAGAACTGAATCAATAGATGTTTTCTAATCTTGGTGATTCAGAAGATATTCCCACTCCTCGTGCTCACACAGTTGAAGATGATGGTCCTACTATCATTCCAAATATGCAGAATAGTGAAGCTGAAACATCATGGGTCTCAGCAGTTCCTATAAACACTATACCTGCTTCTGAATCCAATATCTCAGATATACCATCTACTTCTCAGCAATCAGTGAATATACTGACAACTGCATCCATTCCTCTCTTGGCTGATACTCCAGACATCGCTGAAGCTTCTTCTTCAGCTCCTCCAATTCAAGTTGAGTCAGCGTCTCACGCTCCGGCTCAGCGCTGGACTGTAAATCACCCAATTGATCAAATTCTTGGTGATCCAAATGCTGGTATTCAGACTCGATGAAGTGCAGGTAATATCTGTTTATTTGTAAATTTTATTTCACTAACTGAACCAAAGAAAGTAGATGATGCCCTCAAAGATCCAAACTGGGTCAGCGCCATGCAAGAAGAGCTGACTGAATTCGAAAGAAACAAAGTTTGGAAACTTGTTCGAAGACCAACTGACAAAACAGTGATAGGCACTAAATGGGTCTATCGAAACAAGTTGGACGGACATGGAACTGTTACCCGCAACAAGGCTCGTCTTGTTGCTCAGGGATACAGACAAGAGGAAGGCATAAATTATGACGAAACTTTTGCTCCTGTAGCAAGACTAGAATCTATTCGTCTATTCTTAGCATACGTTGTACACAAAGACTTCAAAGTATATCAGATGGATGTTAAATCAGCATTTCTAAATGGAAAACTGAATGAAGAAGTCTATGTGGAACAACCTCCAGGATTCTCAGATCCTAAGCGTCCAGGTTATGTTTATAAACTGGATAAGGCACTTTATGGCTTAAAGCAAGCTCCACGTGCATGGTATGACACTCTTTTTACTTATCTCCATATTGAAAAATTTGAACGAGGTAAAATCGACAAAACTCTATTTTTCAGGAAAGTAAAAGGTCATATCATTCTTGTACAAATATATGTTGATGATATTATATTTGGCTCTACTAACCCTGATCTTTGTACCGCTGATAGAATGAAAGATGAGTATAAGATGAGCATGATGGGTGAACTAACATATTTCCTTGGTTTACAAATAAAACAAAATGAAAAAGGAACTTTCATTAATCAGGGAAAGTATGTTAAAGATATGCTGAAGAAATTCGACTTAACTGAAAGTTCAGCTATAAAAACCCCTATGGCACCACCGCTGACACTTGATAAGGACACTAAGGGTGTTCCTGTTAATGTCACGCTGTACCGTGGGATGATCGGCTCTCTTTTATATCTTACAGCTAGCCGACCCGATATCATGTTTGCAACATGTTTGTGTGCACGATATCAGGATGAACCTAAGATATCTCATATGAAAGCTGTAAAGCGAATTTTTCGATATCTTAAGGGTACAACGAATCTAGGTCTTTGGTATCCCAAAGATTCAGGATTCGATCTAATCGCCTATTCAGATAGTGATTTTGCAGGTTGCAGAATGGATAGGAAAAGCACCACAGGAGGATGTCAGCTCCTGGGTGGAAAGCTGGTAAGTTGGACAAGTAAAAAGTAAAACTCAGTGTCCACCTCTACATCTGAAGCTGAGTATGTCCGCTGGAAGCTGCTATTCTTAGGTCTTGTGGATGAGAAACCAACTACTGGACTATGACCTTCAGCTCTCAAAAATTCCAATCTATTGCGACAGCACAAGTGCCATCGCTATAGCCAATAATCCAGTGCTACACTCAAAGACAAAACACATCGAAATCAGGTATCATTTTATCAGAGATCATGTGATGAATGGTGATATAGAACTTCATTTTATCCCAACTGATTATCAGTTAGCTGATCTGTTCACCAAACCTCTTGATGAGACAAGATTCAACTTTCTCATATTTGATCAGCGGTAGGATAAAATCGTCTTATATAACCCATTCTATCATTTTCTCTCTGAATAAACTTGATTCACTGATATCAAGGTATGTTTTTCTCTCTCTGACAAATCGCATGTAAATGCAAGATTTCAAAACAAATCACATCGCCGAATATCTCTTCCTTATCAGCGATACTTTGAAATTTCTAAAAACCTTCACTGATATTTCTAAATTCAGTGCTTCATATTTTCAACAGTGTCCCTGAGTTTTTCAAAACCTCAGAGAGAACCATGAATATGAAAGGACAGTTGTGACGTCATTACAACGGATAAGCCCTGGCACGTTCTTATTTCTGACACACGTTTGCACGTTTCGTTTACTCGCCAATCAAATGCAAACACGTGTCCGTGTCATGATGAAAATCTTTTCCCGCTCAAGATTTTCTCTTTCTAAAATCTCTCTATATAAACAAATTCTTCGTTTATATATTTCTTTTACGCAAACTTCTCCTCCAAGCAAAGAAAGAATTCACTGTTGCATTTGGCTCTCGATTTTTTTCAAGAACAACTGTTCATCTTCTTCAAGCATCAAAGGTTAATATGTTCTTATTATTTACCAAATGCAAATAACTTGTTTCTGATCTTCTCATTGTTTTAACAAGATCAAACAAAAGAACTTCTTAAAAATGAAATCATTTTCTTTCATGGTTTTATGAACACAACCATTTCATGGTTGTTCTTCAAGTTTAAATGCAAAAATCTTAAGCTTGTTCTTCATTCGTTTTTCCAGAATCCCAATCTTCAAAGAAAACTGGAAAACAAGATTTTTATTGGGTGCACATTTCGTTTTTCAAAAACAAGAAAAACCCTAATCTTCATTGAGACATTTTGTCTGAATGAAATGGACAAAATTCGAAACATCTTATTGGAAAATCTTTCCATATTAAGATTATTCTTATTTGTTAATCTTTGGTTGAACTGATAATACAGAAAATGGCATCTTCTGACATCCTCAAGAACACCATCGCTGAAAACACTGTTGCTGATGAAACTACTGAGGAAGTGGACATCCTCAAGGCTCCTCAGGTCAAGTTCTATCTTGACAAGATGGATTGGACTAAGGTAAACAACCTCTATGCGCTTCTCGAGTTTCCTCCTCGAAAGCAAGTCACACATCTAGATGATGCTGTGAAATTCCTCAAGAATTGCTGCATCTCCACAGCCCTGACCATAACCCCTCCCGCACATCAGCTCTTGCTATCACAATTCTGGTACTCTGCCAGACATTCTCAGCTACCATCAGCCAAAGACCCCTCCAAAACAATTGATTGCATCCTCTGCGATATCGAATATGGCACCATGAAGATCGCCCCTGCCATTATTCGCAAGGCCCTCAGCCTTCCCGTAGCAACCAAAGAAAAACCATTTGTTCCCCTCCCTGACCCCAAGAAAAACTCAGACAGGGAAGCCATCATTGCATTCTTTGATGCAATGGGCTACGTATGGGAAACTGGAAGGGACATGAAGCCCGAGAAGAAGCTGACCATTATAAAGAAATCAAAAATGCCCAGCGAGATGAATTTCATCTTCGCTCATCTGATCAGCTGCATGACTGCAAAGAGCGGCTCCTCTGACCAAGCCGCTAAACCTCAGCAAGCAATGGGATATGCACTGCTGAAAGGTCTACATATAGACTGGGCATCGATCATCTATGATGACCTGGTACTAAGAGTGGACTCCGTCGCTGACAGACCTCCATGGGTCCCATATCCTCGGTTCATCAGCGCCATTTTCCAAAAAGGCCTGAAGGAGAGCTACCCAACTAATGGTGACCTGAAACTCTCTCAGGTCGGCCCGAAGTTACTCGACTTCAAACCAGTGGTGAATGATGTACGTCTTTCTACACTCTTGACTCTTCTTAATCCTACCACCTCTTCTACTTCTGCAGCTCCTTTAGCGGACAAACCCACCGCTGATACCCCAGCTGCAACCACCATTCCTTCTCTGAAAAGGAAACCCTCTGACACCCAACTTAGTTCCAAAAGAACTAAGATAACCAAGGAGCAACCCAAGCAATCTCCCGCTAAAGACTCCTCAGCTCCTCCTGTTGAGCTGAAGGAAAGTTCAGTGGTACGCTCTGCCACAGCTGAAAAAGCCACCCCTTCTATCCCAAACGCTGAGGTTACAAATTTGGAATCTACCCAACCTCCCTCAGTTTCTCAAAAGACTGATGAAGTGATTCTCAGCAATTCCAACGCTGAACTCAGTAACCAACCTCCAATCTTATCCTTCGCTTCTCCCTCCACTCATTTGGACACACTCCAGTTTTCACTGCTGCGCCGGTCATTCCTCCGGAAGCTAAAGGAACGGCGGAAGTAGGACCTGCAGAGATGATCATACGTCCACGAACTCTCGCTGACGATATGGAACTTTACTCAGGAACTCGTGATTTTGATGAATTCACCAATCCTCCTGCAGGTACTCACCAACCCCTATACACTGTTACTAAACCCCAAACTTCTGAGCTTTCCTCTGTTCACAAGTTTTTATATGTTACAGGTCCTAATTTGAGAGACATCAACGCCTCTCTGAAGACACTAGAGTCGTCGCTGACAGGTCTCACTACCACTCTTTCCGACAACTCTACAGCTGTAACAAACGCTGGAGAGAATCTTTTAAAGCTTACAACCGAAGTCGGAAAGAATGCCTCCAAAGATGATGTGGAGAAGGTTGATAAATCACTCGGTGATTTTGCAAAAGTTCTAGCTGACATCTACACAGACTACCTCGACATCAAGAAATCAGTTGACACCATGTCCAAAGAAGTAACAACGCTGAAGACATCGGTTGGCACACTCGAAGGTGATATGTCTGCTGTAAAGGCTGATGTCAGTTCAGTAAAAGCTGATATGAGTTCTGTGAAGACTGATGTCCACACGATGAAGACTGACATCTCTTCAATTCAGAACTTGTTAAAGCAGATTCTGACAAACACGACCGCCCCTGCACCTCCATCTTTTACTACGGCGGATCGTGCTGAACTTGTGAAGATCAATCCTGGTATTTCTGGCATAGAAAACAGATTATCAGCGATTGAAATCTGTGTAGGGATCCCTGGCCAAGAAGACAGGGAAACCACACGAGCTGCTGAATCTTCTCATTCCTCTCCCAGTCATCATGAAAAAGAGGGGGAGAAGAGCGCTGAAGACCCTTCCAAGAGCGCTGAAGACCTTTCCCGTGATAAATCTATCAGGGGAGAGAAGAATGAAGACCTCACCTTCACTGAAGAGAGTGAGAAGACTATTGAAGCTGAAGCAGCCGCTGGACCTCAGGGAGATGAACAACCTGAGGGAACCGAGAAGCTCGCCTCTGTATCTGAGGGGGAGCAACTCGAAGAAGAAGCTGAAGAAACAGAGTCTGAAGCTGAAGATGAAGAAGCCATCGACTTATCTGATAATGAACCATCCTCTTCTCCAAAGAATGATGATGACGAAGATGATGATGATGATGATGATTCTTTTATCGTCAAGCCTGCTCTGAGATCTAAAGCTCTTAAAGGTATTCTGATAAATGAACCTACAAGAAAGCGGGCAAAGACAACGTCATCAGCATCTGAAGCTGACAAGGGCACAGGAAAAAGTGTCGCTGAAAATGAAAATCTGATGATCTTGCTTTATCCCTCCTCTATACACTATCAGTTCTACAAACCTCCATACACTTTATCCCATATTCTCTCTCTCTGTTCTACTTATGTTCTTACTTGAAAGATCGTTGTGTTTCAGTCAGTCCTCTCCCCTGTTTGAGGATATCGTTGAAGTTCCTACAGCTGCGACTTCAACAAAAATTCCAGCTCCCAACGCTGAAGAAATAATCCCAGTCTTGGATTTGATCTCTGAGACTGATGAACCTGAAGAACAGTCTCTCTCTCATAAAAACAGACCTTCCTTGGCTCCTCAAAAGCTAAGTGAAGAGGATCAAGAAAAGAGATATGCAATGATCAAGAGACTCGAAGATCAGCGAATCATTCTAAAGCGTGATCAACTTCCTACTGTTCCTCCAAAGTTCAAAATTTCCCAAAAGGAATACAAGGAACACCTCAGAGCTGAACGCCTAATCGCTGAAAGAAAGGAAGCTGAAGAAATAGACAGAGAATACGCCATCAAGCTTACTCAACGATCAATAAAAGACCCCAAGCTGAAAAGAGTTCCCATTGATGTTCAACGTCAGCTATGGGATGGTGCTCAAGAGATCGTTAGAGAAAAGACTAAGGTCTCTGATACGACTTTGGAATGGGCTAAACAAATGCTGACCTATCGATCTAGACCATCCAAAATCGTCAAAGTAAACATCAGAGGAAGACTGTACGCTGACGTTCTTGTTGTTGAAGTGGATGTCTACAGAGATGACAAAACCAAGCAAACCTTCTATGCTGCTACCTTAGAAAAGTTTGGTCTCTCTGAATGGTTAGAAACAAAACTAGCCATTCAGGGATCGCGCTCAAAGTTCAAAAGCCATGTCGAGAAGATCTTAAACAAACAGATCGACCTGCTTTCTTCTACTGTGGATATTCCTCCTACTCTTCCTCAACAAAGAAAAGTCTCTGCTAAGGATAAGAAAGTCTCTGAATCAGGTCCTCCTATACGAAATGAAACAGGTATTGGTTTCTCTCGTGCTGAAGTTCTTGGCCCTGATGCTGATCTCTCAGCGCTTGACACCTCCCTACCACCTGGAGAAACTTTCATTCCTGGCACAGTTGTAAGTGATCCATATGGTATATTCTTTCTAGACTACGATGGAAACCATCACTTTCAACGTATCTCTGAGCTCCACATAGCTCCCATCGAACAACTCAGAGATCTCATATACTGGTGTGAAGTCAGACGCGACATCAAAGCTAGACACCTGAAGCCCTTGATTTTTTAAGAAGCTCTGAAGAAAAAGAATCAAGGAGTAGATGTCCTTGACTGGATGATTCCCACATCAATGACCCTTGATGAAGAACTCATTAAGGAAGAACCTTTTGACGGATAGGATCGCCATGTAATTCTTTCTATCCTTATTTGTCTACATATTTTGTACTTGTAATTTTATTCGCTGTACTTGTAATTTTTCCACTTCCCTCTGTAATCTTTACAAAGTTTAAAGAAAAATTTCAGCGAACATACTTTACTCCATCAGTACAGAAAAGATCCCAGAAAACAGTAAAAGGGACAAATATTTTATGAGTTCTTTTTATCCTTATGTTTTCATTAAATAGCAATTTTCTCTGTTGCTATGTCATAATCAAATAGGGGGAGATTGTTGATCCAAACCCTCTGTGATTTGATAATGACCCTCTCTTATATACTTAGTGAAAATTGTAAGTAAACAATATGTATCAGAGTTTCACTATCGCTGATATGTACTAAGATCTCCCAGTACCGCTGATAGGAACTCTCGCTCTTCAGATTAAACATTCAGCGAAACTGTTCACCATAATTCTCTGAGTCTGTTCAGTAATTATGGTAATCGCTGATAAGTTAACTGTTTACTTATAATCCCTGAAGACAAGTTTCACGTCAACATAGGTTCTACGCTGAAGTCGAAGATCAAGCTCAAGAACCAGCGACAAGTCTCGTAATGAACTGATGCGGATCAGCGAAGACTCAGATTTGTCCACTCAACGTGAAGTATCAAGTACAAGACTTTGGCTATCGCTGAATTCTATCATTCGTTGATAAAGAATGATAGATCGCTGAATCAACGAAAAGCTGATCATGAAGTCCTCCGTAAAAAGTAATTTTGTCTAAACCACCCTTGCACATCTCCGTACGATATGTCAGAAAAAGAACCTCCTTATTGTCTGAATTCGTACAACCACTCTGATACTACACTGTTCATACATGCGGCTACTTAGGTTGTCAACAAAGGTCAATGACATGCAACCAATCAGCTGTTGCCACGTGTAAAGTGTAAACTGCAATGCATTAAATGCATGCAGTATATAAGAAGAAGAACTCACTTCATTTTGAAGTAACTTGCTAACTCTGGACAAGTTCATCCTTCTTATCTTCAGATAGGTTATTATTAGTAATTTTCTTCTCCTTCTTAGTGCAAGAAACTTAGTGTTCCAACTTGTTTAGATTTAGGATTTATCCTTAATCTTATTTCCGCAACAAGCTGTAAGTTGTTAATGATTTATCAATAAACAATTTAGAAAAGTAAAATCTGTGTGTTTGTATTCAACCCCCCCCCCCCTTCTATAAACTTGTATAGCCCTTCGGGACCAACAGTTTGCAGGTCCTGAAGGGTATCTGGTATCTCGATAGCGGATGCTCTAGACACATGATAGGCAAAAAGAACCTGCTCGCTGAGTACAAGGAATAGAAAGGTCCCTCTGTGACCTTTGGTGGAAATGGAAAACACTATACCCGAGGGTTTGGTGTACTCTCTAATGGTACTACAACCTGCAGAAGAGTCACATATGTCGAAGGGCTGAAGCACAATCTTCTGAGCATCAGTCAGCTATGTGACAAGGACTACAAAGTATGTTTCACTAAGGAATCCTGCTTTGTCACTGACAAAAATGAGAAAGTCGCTCTCAGCGGATACCGTTTGGAAAATGTTTATGTTATAAACCTGGACTCTACAACCACTGAGAATTCACGTTTCTTCTCTAAAGCCTCATTTGATGTCAACTGGCTATGGCATAAGAGGCTCTCTCATCTCAACTTCAAGACACTGAATACTCTTTCTTCAAAAGCATTAGTCACTGGTCTTCCTCAACAATCATACGCTCAGGAATATCTATGTTTAGCGTGTGAAAAAGGGAAACAAACCAAAGCAAGCTTCAAATCAAAGCAAATTTCCTCAGTGTCATCTCATCTTCAACTACTTCACATGGATCTATTTGGCCCTGCCAACAAACAATCCATCGCTGGAAAGAAATATACACTGGTCATTGTTGATGAATTCTCTCGCTATACCTGGGTAATGTTTCTCCGTTCTAAGAGTGACACCCCTGAAGAACTCATCTCTTTCGTCAGGAAAATGGAAGTCCTGAATAATATGACCGTTTGCTCTATAAGGAGTGATCATGGGACTGAATTCAAAAACAGTTCCCTTGAAAACTTCTTTGAAAGCAAAGGTATTTCTCACAACTTTTTCTTCAGTGAGAACACCACAACAAAATGGAGTCGCTGAAAGAAGAAATCGAACGATCATTGAAATTGCACGTTCAATGCTCAGTGATTCTCATCTACCTACTCAGTCAGGGCATAAGCTGTCAACACTGCTTGTTTTACTCAAAATAGGTCGCTGATTGTCAAAAGATTCAAGAAAACAGCCTACGAACTTTTCCATAAGAGAAAGCCTTTAATTAGCTTTCTTCACATCTTTGGATGTCAGTGTTTCATACTGAACAACAGGGATGCCATTGGAAAGTTTGATACTGAAAAACTCAATCAGTGGATGTTTTCTCATCTTGGGGACTCGGAAAGTATTCCCAATCCTTAGGTAAATATCCCTACCGCTGATGATGATCCTACAACCATCCCAAGCATGCAGACAAGTGAAGCTGAATCGTCGTGGGTCTCAGCTGTTCCTCTCAACACTATGCCTGCTTTTGAACCATCTACCTCAGATATCCCATCTACTTCTCAGCAATCAATGAATGAAATGCCATATGAATCTCTTCCTTTTTTGCCTGAAATACGTGAAGTTGTTGAAGCCTCTTTTTCAGCTACTCCAGAAGTTCAAATTGAGTCAGCGAATCATGATCCGGCTCAGCGATGGACTATCAATCACCCCATTGATCAGATTTTTGGTGATCCAAACGCTGGTGTTCAGACTCGACGAGGTTCAGGTAACATTTGTCTATTTGTTAACTTTATTTCTCTGATTGAACCAAAGAAAATAGATGATGCCCTCAGAGATCCAAACTGGGTCAACGCTATGCAAGAAGAGCTGGCAGAATTTGAAAGAAACAAAGTTTGGAATCTCGTTCCAAGACCATATGACAAGTCAGTGATAGGCACTAAGTGGGTCTATCAAAACAAGTTGGATGAACATGGAACTGTAACCCGCAACAAGGCTCGTCTTGTTGCTCATGGATACAGACAAGAGGAAGGCATAAACTACGATGAAACATTTGCCCTAGTGGCAAGACTCGAAGCAATTCGTCTATTCTTAGCATACGCTGTTCAAAGCAGCATTCCTTAACGGAAGGCTGAATGAAGAAGTCTATGTTGAGCAACCACCAAAATTCACTGATCCTAAGCATCCAAGTTATGTATATAAGCTGGATAAGGCACTTTATGGCTTAAAGTAAGCTCCTAGTGCATGGTATGACACTCTATCAACTTATCTTCATATTGAAAATTTTGAGTGTGGTAAAATCGATAAAACTCTATTTTTTAGGAAAGTAAAAGGTCATATCATTCATGTTCAAATATATGTCGATGACATTATATTTGGTTCTACTAACCCTGAATTATGTACTCGTTTCGCTGAAAGAATGAAAGTTGAATATAAAATGAGTATGATGGGTGAACTGACATATTTCCTTGGTCTTCAAATCAAGCAGAATGAAAAAGGCACTTTCATTCACCAAGGTAAGTATGTTAAAGATATGCTGAAAAAGTTTGATTTACCTCAAAGCTCAGCTATGAAAACCCCAATGGCACCGCCACTAACACTTAACAAAGATCCTTCAGGGAAGTCTGTTAATGTCACAGCGTACCGTGGGATGATCGGCTCTCTTCTATATCTTACAGCTAGTCGTCCTGATATTATGTATGCTACTTGTTTATGTGCACGATATCAATCTGAACCTAAGGAATCTCATTTGATCGCTGTAAAGCGTATTTTTCGATACCTTAAAGGTACTCCTAACCTAGGTCTTTGGTATCCCAAAGACTCAGGGTTTGATCTAATCCCCTATTCAGATAGTGATTTTGCAGGATGCAAATTGGATAGGAAAAGAATCACAAGAGGCTGTCAGCTCCTGGGTGGAAAGCTGGTGAGTTGGACAAGTAAAAAGCAAAATTCAGTGTCCACCTTAACCGCTGAAGCTGAGTACGTAGCCGTTGCAAGCTGTTGTTCTCAGGTCTTATGGATGAGAAATTAACTATTGGACTATGACCTTCAGCTCTCCAAAATTCCAATCTATTGCGACAGCACTAGTGCCATCGCCATAGCAAACAATCCAGTGCTACACTCAAAGACCAAACACATCGAGATCAGGTATCATTTTATCAGAGATCATGTGATGAATGGTGATATAGAACTTCATTTTATTCCAACTGACTTTCAGTTAGCTGGTCTGTTCACCAAACCTCTTGATGAGACAAGATTCAACTTTCTCATCAGCGAGCTTGGAATGCTGAACCTAGAAGAGTAAAATCTTCAGTGGTTAGCATTAGATCAGTGATACTATGAACATGTATACTCCTATTAATCATCTAATCTCTGCACAAAGTGATTCGCTGATAACAAGGTATGTTCTATCTCTTAAACGCTGAAGTTCGCTTCAGCATGCAGAATTTCAAAATAAATTACGTCACTGAATATCTCACTGATATTTCTAATCAGTGGTTCTATTTTTAAAATGTCACTGAGCTTTTCTAAAACCCTCAGAGACACCTTAAAATATGAAAGGACGTTTGTGACGTCATACTTCAGATAAACCATGGCACGCCTTTTCGTCTGACACGTTCGCCCGTTTCGTTTCATTGTCCAATAAGGTTCAAAGAACGTGTCACGTGTCATCATGAGAAACTTTTCCCGTTCTTAGTTTCTCTCTCTCTACTCTCACTATATAAACCTTTCCAGATTATATATTTACCTTTTACGCGATCATACTCTCTAATAGCAATAGAACTCTCTTGCATTCGAATTATTTTCTCAAGAACCTGTGTTCATCATCTTCTACTTCACGAAACATGTTAACATTTCTTTTATTTTCCATCTTAAACACCTGTTTGTGATCTTATTTTAGTTTTCAAAAGATCAAACAAATGCACTTTCTTCAAAACATGAAATCATTTTCTTCGTGGTTTCATGAACACAACTTATTTACAGGTTGTTCTTTAAGTTTATAATAAAAATCATAAACTTAAAACATTTCAAAAGTTTTTCCAGAATCCCTTCTTTAAAAGGAAACTGGTAAAACAAGAAAATCACTAGTTTTACAACTTCTTTTGAAACTAGAAACCCTAATTTACCATTTATTTCTCCAAATGGAAACTACAAAAACTTTCTAAACCCTTATTTTGGAAACCTTTCCATTTTAAGAAATTTTCTTTGTCTTCATAATCTTTGTGTGTTCTGAACAGAAATGGAAACCAACGACAACACCAACGCTGCATCTCCTGCCTCTGACGTTATTGAACTTCCAAAGGCAACAAACATGCAACACTCCCTGGACCAGATCCAGTTTCAGTCCAACAACCCTTATGTTCTACTAGAATTTCCCAGGAAAAAGATGGTGACTCACCTGGACGACGCAGTGAATTTCATCAGGACCTGTCCTCTGGCGACAACCCTGACTATTAAACCACCTGCTCACAAGAACCTACTTTCTCAGTTCTGGTACACTGCATACCGTACCCAATCCACCTCCAAAAAAAATCTGAACAAAAAGTTCGATGTAATCGCTTTTGAAACCGAGCTTGGTGAAGCCCAAATCACCCCTGGGGCTATAAGGTCAGCCCTGAACCTCCCTGCAAGCTCTAAGGACAACAAGTTCGTCCCATTCCCTGACACCAACTCTGCTGAAGGAAAGGCAGAGATCATCTCTTTCCTTGACGCCATGAAATACAACTGGAACACAGGGTGTGACAAGCTCCCTAAGAAGAAGATCACGACAGTTCTGAAAATCAAGATGTCGAGTGAGCTGAACTTCATATTTGCTCACATCATCAGCTGCATGTCAGCGAAGACGGGGTCCACTGATCAGGCCTCAAAGACCTAAACTGCTATGGGTTACGCACTGCTGAAGGGTCTGATAGTTCCAGATCCGTGCAACGAACAATAATGATGAAATCAATAGATAGATACACACGTTATGATTTCAACTGGTCATCCCTATTAGCTTTCAGTTGAGAGTGTTTACAATGAAAGTTTAGAAAGCAATAATGAATAACTTGCCTAAACAATGGCAAAACAAAGCATTATATATGACGGGCCCGTGGTTAACAAGCCCACGGCCCGTTCACTAACTAGGCTCAATTTAAACAATTACAAACAGACCCTTGAACTTTAATACAACCAAATATTTCCCTAACAATCTTCCCCTTTGTATTGAAGTTCGAGTTCGCGCCAGTTATAAACATATTTTTTACGGAGCGCAAAGTGTACCTCGAACATTCTGATAGCACAGTGATAGTCGATGCATTCTTCAACCATTTCTAAGGCTTTTCGAGCAGTAGTTTCATTCGAATTGGGAACATATGATAGCCTTTGATTTTCAGATTCAAAAGAGATGATTTTTCGAAGAGCATCTTGAATTTTGAAGAGCGTGCCGTCACAAAATCTGTCTACCTGACTGAAGCGCAAAAATTTATTTTCTTTCTGTTCGTTGATGTAGACAATCCCAAGTTCTGGTTCCAGAAGCAGTGCGTTCTCGGGATACATCTTCAATTCAGGTGCTTTCAGATCGGGCTTTATCAGGTTTACCTTCTTTGATCTGTTCTCGATTGCCATTTGGAAGTCCGTGAGATAAGACATCATGATGGTACAGACTACAAATCGACGAACAGCTTCGAGCGCTTTTCTTACTTGAAGCGGTCGGATAGTTCTTGTATGGAGGTCTTTCAGTATTACCAGGAAGTCGAACGGTTGGAGGTGCTGGAAATCGGCTTCAGAAAATATCCATTCATTCCCGTCTTCGTGTCGGACGGTGAATACAGGATAAATGACTTTCATAATACGGCCTGACTGGATGTTGAGCACTTCGGTGATCTTATGCTTGGTTCGGACTTGGCTAACTGGTAGACACCGCTTCATTGCGCTTATGTACCGGCGTTGATATTCTGGGTTGGAGCTGTAAATACCAAGGCAGAAGGTAGGCTCGATTGGGCGTATCTTGTGAACAAACAACCTTTTCAGGGATTCCTCCAGATGAGGAATAAATATCGTGATCTTCTCCCATCGGATCTGTTGCTGTTGTGGAGGAGAAAGATCAGAAGTTGTCGGTTGTTGTTGAGGAGATGTCGGAATATCAGCAGTTGTAGATTCGGGTCTTGCAGAAGTTTCGGCGGCTTGAGCTGAGTGAACGGGAGTACCATACAAATTCTGGAGCAGAAACTGGTCGTAGTCTACGTTGTCATCTTCATCAGTAGGGAAGACCTAATTAACCTGGAGATTTATGGCACTGGCGGCTTTTTCATACCATCCATCTTCGGTCTCCGGGTTGGTCTCGCAGTCTGGATCTACCAGTTCCTGTGTTGATCCCTCAAGCTTTTCAACCGTCGAGTCTTCATCATCTGAGATGTCCATATCAATTACCATTTTGGCTAACGGCAACTCGGCTTCGGGTGCTTCTTCGGTTGTAGTAGCCGCAGTTGAGGGTTCCTGTTGAACCATGGTTGTAGTTTCAGCGAGGATCAGGGCGGTCTCAGTTACTCTTTGTCTTTTCTCCCCCTCACGGTGATCAGGATCATCCTGATCAACGTGCTTGCGCTTTAGACCGTCTGCTTGACTCTTGCAGGTATCTTCGAGTGATCTGACTCTCTCGGACAGCACTGTGAGCGCTTGTTGAATGCCTTTAAGAGTCGAGTCAAGGTTATCCATCCAAGTGGTGATCGATGACGAAGGAGTAGTGACCTGGGATTTCAGAACGGATAACAGGTCTACTTCAGTAGAGGCGTCAGATTCAGATTGTTGGAGTAGCTGGGCTAGAAGCATCGTCTTTAAGGTGTCCACCGAATATATAGGATGAACAGGAGCCGGTGGAGGTGTAGGTGCGGTTTCAGCGTCGACGACCTTCTCTTTACCTTTGATTAAGCTCTTAATGTTTTCGAGCTCGGTGGTGAGGCGCTGCTCCATTGCCTCGCGGACAGCCTTGAGGGTGCTGTCCAGGGACCCTTGTGACACAAAGTCGGGTAAGGTAACTCCAGGATCAGTTAGATTGCCCATTGAAGCATCTACCGCAGAGGCAGAGCCACCTACGTTCACGGTTGGCGCAGGGATAGCCGTTGTAGGATTTCCTTCCGATCCTTGGATTCCACTTAAAGGCGGAGATCCTACGGAAGTTCCGATCGACTCACGAAGAGCATCGATTTGGTGTTCCGCATCCTGTGTCCTAGCCGAAGAATGTATAATATCAATTGGCTCTAGACTCAATGGTGCACTGAAAGAAGGCGAGACCGGGGGTTGCTGGTCTCTTATTTCAACACCAGTACTCTCCGAATGAGAGACCAGTGGAAGTTGTACTTGATCCCCGTGAGAAGTTGAAACACCCGTCTTTTGATAGACGAGTGAGTGGCTGAGGAGGTTGTGCAATTGCACCGCTGGGTCTACGGTGGCTTCTTCAATACTCCGTCCCAACAAATGAGACGGAATAGCAGATGTGGCAACCCGGATAACACTCGGTTGGGGTCGCTCAGGACCCTCTTTATCTTTACGGCTCAATCTTTCTTGGTTCGCTTTCGAACGCAATTCCCTCCATCTCACATGGTCTAACTGATCACCTAATACTCCCTTGGTGCTCCATGTATCTCCCGTAGGCTGGGTAGAAGGAATGAGTGGAGGAATGGGTGATTCAGAAGGGATTCCTTCGGTAACCTCTGGGTTCGGTCCTATACTATGAGGGATTAATTTCAGGCGTATGTTATGGTCCGTATCGGATTCCGTGGAGTCAGATTCCACGTTCTCAACTTGTCGAGAGGGTGAAGGCGGGTCAGATATGTATGGTTCGGAGTCATGTTGAAGCATCGGTCGTGAGGACGATGTTCCGGCTTCGCCTGTCGGTCGGGTGATATGGATTATGGGTTGTTGGCTAGTACCGGCTTGGGAAGTACTGGTATGCGTATCCACTGCACCGCTCACTCCAGTTCCCCTCCCACGAATTCTCAACACACCCCGCCCGGGAGCCCCAGCTGCCCGGGCCCTTCCACCTCTTGTCCTAGGACCCTCACGTCCCTCTGGTCTAAGTCCCTGGGCAGGTCCCTCCGGCGCTGGTTGGACCATGGGATTTCCTAACTCTTGCCTATAAGCTACCACACTCGGTGCAGTTGGACACGCGTGAGCCATTAGGGCTTCAGGTATGGGCATGGCTATGGCGTTGGATGGGTTACGAATCACCATATATTGCAAGTGGTGAGGAGGACATACCGGATGGTTAAGACATCGCGGTATCGCCGGATTCACGTCCATATGTTATCACACAGCCAGTGATAGGAAACGAGGGTATGGGAGGAACTTCTTTTGCTTCGTACCTCCGATTTGTCGAATATCTTGTACCAATTCACGCCAAATGATCATCGCGAAGTCCACGTGGCGGTTGTAGCACACGGCATGAAATAACCGTAGGAAGTCGCCGGTGCACTGGTCGATGCCCTTCCATCTGGAAGATAGGCACCTGTTCAGAATCGTAAACAGGGTGTACCATATGGGGGCCAGATACTTGCGGTTAAACGCGGACGGGCGGTCGAGGGCGTGATTGTAGCCGAGTGCGCGTATTTGAGCATACATCGTTTGGTCATTGATCGCGCGGTCGTAGGCTTGGTGTCCGCCGGCATTTGCCGCTGGAAGTGAAAGAAGGCGATGGAATGACTCGGGTGTGAGCGTGAAGGGTTGGTTGTCAATCTGCGCCGTAATGGACAGAGAATTGGCCGCTGTGTTGACTCGTGCGGTGAGCCAGACTTGAAGAACATACAGGACAGGGACGTCAGCTGTAATGGTGAGGGCCTCACGGAGAGGGTGACGCATCAATATATCCACGATCACACGGTGTGGTGGTTGTGGTCGGAACTCAACGGCGTCCAGGTGGTGGTTGTTGGGCTCTATCTCTATGCCATGGTCAGGGGCGACCAAAGCGTTATCGGCGGCTTCGTCGATAAATTCCTTCTGAGGAATTTGCTCTTCCGGATTCTGTTGTGGTTGTTGATCCGCCAGGAAATATCCGTAACAGAACACAAGCTAGAAAAGAGGACGGATAAACAAGTTCCGGTGCGTACCTTTGCAGTAAGAGGCTCAATTTGAGACAGATTGAGGACTGGCAGCGAGAAAAACAGGTACTAGAATAAAAACCACATAGGTGTCCGGACAACATAAAGACATACAAGACTTTCTGGAGACATTATATTATCGGACAAAATGTGTCCGGACAACAAAGGATTCCAGATGAAATGAACGTTTCCGGATAAAATGGACAATCCGGACAATATTGGTTCCCAGATGAGATAAGAGTTACCGGACATCTAGTTTACCGGAGACCTCAACTATCCGGTAGTTGAACATACCGGAAACCCTGAGGTTTTCGGACAACTAGGTTTTCCGGATGTCGAGTGTTACTAGACAAAGTATCTAATGCAAGCAGGTTCCCGGACAAAACATCTTAATGGTGAACGTGTCCGGACACAATGAATGTTCCCGGACGATATTCAAAATCACCAATCGACCAAAATAGAGTCCCAAACATGTACTAAACTAATCAGGTAGGGTCGATTAACTCATATAAGCATACAAACTCAACCAATGTTGCCTGTACCCCACCGAATAGACACGAAATCGAAGAAACCCATAAGGGGTTGTCGGATGCTGTGAATCAACTAATCTGGTGGTCGAATGGTGTGATGTGGGGTACGATTCGAGCGTAAATGAGGTCGATATGGATAAATAAACAACATACCTGATTATTGGTGCCAAAAACGATTGAGATTCGAGGATTGCTTGAAAGGCCGAACGAGAGAGAAAGAGAGAGGGTTTTTCGAAGGGTTTTGAATGCTTTCCGGATACTGAAGGGTATGGTATCCGGATCTTTATATATGGACCAAGTATTCCGGATGGTGTACCCGGATACCCATCCGGTCCGAAAAGTATACTGTCCGGACAAATGAGTTTCCGGAAACTATCCGGACACTTTGGACATGTGAAAACGACCTTTCCCTCACTTTTTCAAAAAATGATATTCCTTAGGATTTTGACAAAATATTCTCTCGCTCCCCATCAAACTGAGCATGGGGAAAAACTTGTTCCCCCTCGAATAGTGCAATGGAGAGTCCGACACAAAAAAACTTTTAGGCATTTAAGGATAAAAAGATGTGTCGCTCCCCCTCAAATGATGAACACAATATGAGATGCTCCCCCTCAGAATGTGCGCGTAGTGTGAAAAGCACACGGGAGTATCCACACACAATTTTTTTTTTCAGTAGATAAAAACTTGTGTGTGACGCCCCCCCTCAACAGTAGAGTAAACTTACCTGATAGCTGATCATGCTCCCCCTAAACACATGAGCAACTCGTGAAAACACAGGTATAGACAAACCTCACGTCTTCGTAATATTGTTCCCTGTAGATCGTGAGCAGCTCCCTCCTTCCGGTCATGTGTGTGGAGCATCCAGGGTCTAAGTACCGCACATGACTGTCCTGCAAAACAAGTTTAGCGGACCTTGGGTACCCAAATTTGCCTGGGTCCCGGAGGGTTAGGTTTGACACCCTTCGTAGGAACTTGCCTTGACGCAGGTTGCCTCTTAGGCATAGGTTTGACCTCAGTAGGAGTAACCCGTTTTGAAGTGGGTTTCCTATCTCGCTGTGGTTGAACCTCTGATTGGGAACCCCGTTGTAAATGATGTTTCTTTTTGTTTTTACGGGGTTTGCGTTTAGGTGTATGATTATATATGTGATATAACCCAAACCAATCATTATTGTTGATATCATCAAAGTCATTCCAACCACAATTAGAACAACACAAACAATCGTGCGATAATTGAATCAATTGCTGAATGGAGTAAATTTTCATCGGAAAATTAACATCTCTTTTAACAAAATCATTCCTATGATTCCAAGCACAATCGTTTTTGTTCATTCTAGGATAAAAAACAGTATTAAATGACTTCGATGCTGCTTCCTTGACAGATTCCTTGGCTAGCCACTTTTGGTTATCCTTTTTAGCGCGGCCGTTTTTATTTGAAACAACATGAACAACATGGTCAGTGGCTTTTAAGGAAGCAGTATTTTTGGTAGGTAATCGCTCGGTCTTTTGCCTCGGCTGTGATTGGTTTTGAGAAACAGGTTGAGATTTAGAAATCTTAATCACAGCTGGGGCCTTTGTTTTAGAACAACCACCCTTTAAAAAATAGACCGGTCGATTAACTACTAGTGACAGAAAATCAGCATGATTTGGAAGAGGTTTGTCGAAGGGGGACGACTTAAACTCTTCTTCAGAATTGCCTTCGGAGTTCATATATTAAGAAAAATTGACATCCGGAATTACAGGACATGGATCGGTCGAGGAAGGCGAGGAACACTTTGTGTCAGAGTCCTTTGGGGAATTTGGTGCGGAAGCGTTTGAAAAATCAGAGTTTAAATTCCTCACAACACACTCATCTTGAGAAACTTTACTTTCTTGTGAAGAGATATTTCCTATGAAAGCTTTACACGAGGATGTGTCAGATGAGTTTGAGGAAAGATTAGGTGAAATCGGATTTTTAGTTTGGAGTAGGTCAATCTGCTCTTGGAGTTGACCATTTCTTATGTGCTCTTTCATCGTTTCTCTTGTCATGGCAGACAGTTTCGATGAGAGCTTATTGATTTCACACTGAAGAGTTTCATTTTCTTCATTTGACACAACTTCGGTTTTCTCAGATTTGAGTTTCTCAAGCTCAGAGATTAGCGCTTGTTTTTCCTTTTGAAAATTCGACCTTTCTGTCTCGAGTGACTCCTCCAACTCGACTATCTTTGCTTCCAAGATGAGAGGGGGAACATAGAGCTTGAACTCATCCGTCTCAGTCTTGGTTTCGGTTGCTTGGACCTCATCCTTCTTGGAGGAATCCTTGGGCGTTGCAACCTTATAGCAATCGAAGTAGTCATTCGAGAGGTACTTCTTGTTTTTCTGATAGGAATAATTTAAAGATCCATAACTGAATGGAAGTTGCATTTTGGATGTGCGTGTGCGCTTGTATTCCTCAGTTTCCTCTACCTTTTTAGGTTCAAGAGGACCAGTCCATTTAATTGCATATTCCAGATAATCTTTGGCTATTCCAATACAACTAAAATCATACAATATAGGTCTTTTGGCTATTCCCTTTTTCAAATAGTGTGGGTTATCGTATCCGATTCCCCAGTCTTTATTAAAATAAGTGAACTCCTTTGGTTTATTCATATGAATGGTCTGATCAGTTTGACCTCTCTTGTGGAGTTTTGTTTCAAGATCAAGAATTTTAGCAACAAATTCCTTGTGCTGAATTCGAAGGGCAGAACATTGACAAACAATTTCTTCTTTCTCATTCATGCACTGATCAAACTGTGACTGAAGTTCAGATAATTTGGCCCGTAAGTCCTTAGGTGCTATCGTAAGATTTTTTCATTTTTCTTTTAAGGTAGCATTTTCGGACTTATATTTCTCAGTTATTCTCTTTTGAACATCTAACTTTTCAGATAGAGATCTGATCTCAAGCTGTTGTTCTTTAGAGGTGACCTTAAAAGAATTTGCCTGTTCAACAAGTGATTGCATTTGATTTAAGAAGTCTTGTTGGTTAGATTAACATACCTGACTTGAGTTTGTCTTCTCTTCATCGGCAGGAGACATCTCCAGTTGCACTAGAGTGATCGTCAGACGATGGTTCGATTCAAAGTGATAACCTAACGCAAGGCACTACGAGTGATATCCTAACGCAGGTTCTACGACTAAGTTGTACAAGAAACAGGTAAGAATTCAAACAGAAATGAACTTACCGGATAGAAATCCGGATAAGATGTCTGATCTGGAAGTGTCCGGATCAGATTAAGTGAAAACAGTTTAAAACACACAGGAGTATCCGGATAGAGGAAAGTGTCCGGACAAGCTAGGTTTCCGGATAACAAAGTGTATCCGGACAAACTAGGTTTCCGGATGAAAATAATGAACACAAAACCTACCGGTTAAAATGAGTTTCCGGATGAAATACTTACCGGATGAAATTGGTTACCGGATGATACACTTTCCGGATGCAGGAATGTCTGGGAAGATTGGTTACCGGAAACTTTTGGTTTCCGGAACTAATATGCCCGGAAAGATTAGAGTTTAAATGACTTACCCGGAACGTTTGGACGTACCCGGAAATAATAAGCGATTGTCCGGAAACTTGAGAGTTGTCCGGAAACCGCGGCTAATGTGTCCGGGAACTGCGGCTGGAAGTTTCAGATCGATTGGGAATCGACTAGGGTTGCTCAAAAACGTTCCTGAAAGATTAGGAACACTACTAAACGCAAAAATAACACTACCCAAATCGATTTCAAAGCAAAAACAACAAGTTTTGATGGTTAAAAATTCGATTTTGACCAAAAACACACTCAAAACTTTTGAACTTTAATTTGCTTAAAACACACTCAAATGATCGAAATAGAGTATGAAAATTTGCAGAATCACTAATAACAATGATACTAATAATACCCAATAAACGAAATCGATCAATTTTAGCAGAATCAAAATATGGATTGACAACTTAGAACATAGCCGTGAAAAAGAGAAAACTTACCAGAATTCAATATGAACACCTTGAATCGATCTGTCCGTCTGCTCTGATACCAATTGATAGTTCCAGATCCGTGCAACGAACAATAATGATGAAAATCAATAGATAGATACACACGTTATGATTTCAACTGGTCATCCCTATTAGCTTTCAATTGAAAGTGTTTACAATGAAAGTTTAGAAAGAAATAATGAATAACATGCCTAAACAATGGCAAAACAAAACATTATATATGACAGGCCCGTGGTTAACAAGCCCACGGCCCGTTCACTAACTAGGCTCAATTTAAACAATTACAAACAGACCCTTGAACTTTAATACAACCAAATATTGCCCTAACAGGGTCTACACGTGGACTGGGCTCGCCTCATCTTTGAGGATCTTATGGAAAGGGTTGAACTCCCTGATCGCCCAGCGATAGTCCCTTACCCCCGATTCCTCAGTGCCCTCTTTATGCATAGTCTGAAAGAAAAATATCCGACCGAGGGAGACCTGAAGTTGTCCCAGGTCGGCCCTCAAGGTGCTTGACTTCAAGCCCATCTCCGGCGAGGTACGTCTTTCTGAACTCTTACCTCTTCTACGCTCTCCTTCTTCTCTTTCAGTAGCTACCAATATGGCAGCGGTTGACCTAACCGCTGATACCTCGGCTGCAACAACCACTCCTTCTCGCAAGAGAAAACACTCTGAATCCCCCCCTTGGCATCCATAAGACTAAGAAGACCTTAAAGAAGCAACCCAAGCCTTGTCAGGCTGAAGACTCCACGTAGGTCCCTTTACAGACGACGTTGGATAATTTTGTGGTACACTTCGCCACATCTGTTGAACCATCCACTTCATTACCTATTTCAGTACCTCAGTTCACTGAAACTCTCTTGGATACGAACCCCCAATCCTCAGCGCCTCAAGGCACTGCGGAGGCTATTTCCAGCGGATCTAATGCTGACACTGCTACCCACACCCTCTTCATAACCTTTGCTCATCCCTCTCATTCTTTGGTCTCTTTAAAGTTCATATTCCCTACTGCATCACCCACGAATGTCATCCATCTGGACGACAGCTCTGTTGATGAACTACAACGCTTGATGCACCAGAATCAAGGACCTGAAGGCGCTTCCACTCATCGAATGCTGGAAGACGACATGGAATACTTGTCAGGCTACCGTGACATCAACACTTTTTCCAACCCGCCTCCAGGTACCCTAAACACTCCTCTCTTTGGACCCCCAACTTCTGGGCTTTCCTTTGTTCATAAGTTCTTTTCTATTACAGGTCCTAACTTGGGCACTATTAGCAACTCCCTCACAGAGATCGCTAATAAGGTTGAAAGTCTCACCACCACCATCACCAACAACTCCTCAGCGGTTACAAACGCTGGGGAGAGGCTGAAAAACTGGCCGACACTGTCAAAGACAAGGCTACAACCGATGCCGTCTCCAAGCTTGAAGACGGTTTATCTAGTGTCGTTGAGGCCATCATCAACAACTCTTCCACTCTCACCACCCTAAACACTACCAACACGGGCCTCTCCTCCAACTTTTCCACTCTGTCCAGCAAAGCACATCGCTGAAGACAGATGTGTCAAAACTTCAGGGAGAGGTCGCGTCCATGAAAACTGAGGTGAGCTCTCTCACTCAGAAGGTCGGCTTCTCCAACGATCTGCTGCAACAAATCCTCGACCGCCTGAATGCTCCCACTGTTCCTTTCTCCCACTTTTCTCATCTTGATCGAGAAAACTTGGTGAAGGCAATGTAGCACATCGTGAAGATAACCCATGCTATATCTGGCCTGGAAGACAGATTAGCAGCGGTTAAAAACCGTTCAGTCATTCCTGGCCCAGAAGACAGGAATACTGAACAGGTAGTTGCTGCTACTGCCAACGCTGCTACCTCCCTCATCCAACATGAGGAATAGGGGGAGAAGGACAAAGAAGAAGGCCTTCCCCATGTTTTTCAGGGAGAGGATATTGCTGAAAAACCTCAGGGAGATGAAAACCCTGAGGGAACCGAAAAAAGTCCCTCTCATTCTGAGGGGGAACAATTCGAAGAACAGGCAAATTCTACCATGCTTGTGGAAACCTCGAAAGATGAGGAAGAAGCTGAGGCTGAAGAAGAAGAAGACCTGGAAATCCAGGATGACGAACCTTCATCATCACCCAAGAATGATGATGACGATGATGATGATGATGACGATGAAGGTTTCGTATTCCAGCAAAAGCCAAAAAGAGCCCCTGCTCTAAAAGCGGTTGTCTTTAATGAACCAGGGGAGGGGACCAGAACCAAGCCTCCAGCGACTGCGGCCAACCAGGGCAAAAACAAAGGCCTCGCTGAGGACAACCTGGCTATTCTCCTCAAGAAGCTAGTTTGTCAGGTATGTTACATTCTTTTCCCTTACACTGTGTTGGAACCCAGATACAACAAGTAACAATAATAATAGCAATAATCTTGTATTGATTGATAAAGAGAAGAGTTTACAGTATAGGAAATGAAGAATAACTCACTCCAACCCAGATACAATAAGTAACAACAATAATAGCAATAATCTTGTATTGATTGATAAAGAGAAGAGTTTACAATATAGGAAATGAAGAACAACTCACTCTTTGAAGCTTTCTCTTTCTCTGCGTATGACTGATGAAAATGAGAGGCTAGGAGAAATAGAGGCTTAACCTAAAATTACTCTAAAACATGACTTTATAACCAATACAACAATTGGTTATTTACAATTTTAGCCCTTGACACTCAACAAATACAAATAAGTCCTTGACACTATTCTTTATAAAACATTTATATAAATTAGGGGCTAATAAAGCTAACAATCTCCCCCTAATGTTTTATAAAGAAAGCATCATCTTGTAGTCTCCCCCTTGCTTTCTTTAAAGGCGTTGGAGTGTCAATCTTCAAGTCTTGTGAGAGTCTTCTTTTCCTGATCTTCCACAATGTCAGTTGCTTCAATTTCTTCTTTAACCCCCCCCCCCCCTTGATCGTTGCATACTCCCCCTTGAATGTTGCTTTGCTTTTCAGATCCCAGTTATCTCCCATAGATTAAACTCAAACAATCAGAGAACGATTTAAAGTGTGGAAGCTTGTATAACCAGTTTGAGTAATAGTCGTTGGTAGATAAACTGATAAGATGGTTGAGTAGCAATCATATTCGGCTCATGAGAATATGCATTAAAGAATAAGTAACCAAGGGTAATCATCTAACATAGAAGCACAATAGCAACTATTATCACAACAATTTAAAAAATTGTGTGGCCTATGCTCAGAGTTGGCAATGATGAAGCTCTGACAGGACTTCCAGTTATCATTGAAGTAAATTAAAAAATAAACTTCTCAAACTGTTCTTGGCAATATCACATAGATAAGCATGTGGAATCACAAAGATTCGTGATATTGTGTGGAATAAAATAGAATATTATCTATTAAGCTCAAAAGTGTGTAAATTGTTTGGACATAACAGATTTCCACAGACTCAATGTGCATGAGTGAAGTGTGAAGGTGGGGCAACTTTCCTTCTTTTCAATATCCAACCTTGCAAAGAAAGATCAGATAGCATATGTGCTGCTTCCCCATGGAAAAGTGAAACAGTTCCTTGTGGAGAAGGAAGTGAGTAGCTGGTGGGGTTAATTCAAGAGTTGGCATGGGCTAATTGCCTGTTTCAATGACAATCACCAAAAATTTGTGATAAATCAGAAATGTGGTTTGCCCGGCTCAGAAAAGAGATGGTGCAGAGTTGTATAATTCTTTTGACTCTGTTCTCACACCCTCTTTCTTTTTATCATGTAGCTCACATCTAACCAAACTCTCTTTTTAAATTTTACCTCTTAAGCACAATGAGAAAAACTCATATAGTTATCTCCCCCACTCTTTGATGTAGACCCTTCACCTCTCAAACACTCAAGGTTTACTTCTTGGGTAGGAAACACAGGTTTAAGTGATCCATAGAAGTTCTATAAAACTCACACATTGATCCCGTGAAATTTTTTTTCCTAAAGATTGTATTGTTCCACACACTGACTCTTTGAAGTCTCAGAAAAACATTTAAAATCCAAATTTCTATAGCAGATAAAGCATTTTAGCATGTAGAGGTGGTTTGACCATTTGAAAGAGGTTTTATCATTCTAAAGACGGCCTTTCTCAAAAAATGATGAGTTTAAAGGTTTAGAAATTTTACCTCTACACGAACATGGTCAGATCTGATTTGTTTTCTCCCCCTCAAATTGAGTAGTAAAATTTCATTTAAGCTCAATTTGAAATCAGATATCCTATAAGAATCAGAAAGTGTTGGTAATCATCTTTGATGATTCCACATTTGTTAGGAATATCCAGAAGCACAGTTAATTCAAATTAAAAGGAAACATGGTGCTGGGGGTTAGAGATTAGAAATACCAGTCAAAGTCTATTCAGTTGAGGTACTGGTCCAACACTGATGTGTGTAGAAACAAAATTCTGATCTAATTAGGGCAATGGAGAGAGTGAAGAGATGCTTTCGATCCAGCAAGTATCTACTGACTTTCACAGTGAATTAGGCATATCAGATCACTGAATTTGAGAAAACTCAGAACATGAAAGTCGTGCGTCTGTGAATTATCTTTCCAATGCCGCTGGACTCGTGTAATTTGGAACACCGAGTCAAAAGTTATGTGCATTTGTCTGAAGCAGCGCAAATCTGTCAAACAAACAAAAATCGGGCTCTGAGGTTGAGTCGCAGAGGTTCAATCCACAGAGGCTCTGTTGGATTTCACAGAGGCTCTGTGGTGAACAGTACCACAGAGGTTGGTCGGTAGAGGTTGCTCGGCAGAGGTTGCTCGTAGTGCCGACAGAGCTCTGATGATGACTTGTCAAACACAACTTTCTGTCCAGCAGAAGTATAATGTGTTTACCAGAGGTTCGGACCAGGAAGAACACCGATTCAGACCAATCTCAAAACACGAGAATTGTTCATCTGTGTCTTAGGAATCTAACGCATCTGGATTCATCAAATTTGGAGGTTCGAGGAAGGAGTTCTGTTGAAAATACGACAGGTGCGCAAAGCTGACAGCAGAAACCAAGACGTTGGGCTACGGGCTCTTAGGCTCGGTTGCAGAGGTTCGGTCCACAGAGGCTCTGTTGGGTTTCACAGAGGCTCTGTGGTGAACAGTACCACAGAGGGTGGTCGCAAAAAATCTGAGCCAAAGTATGAGTTGTCGACAGAAGTTGGTCTGAGTGGTCGACAAAAAAATGATCGCGTCTTGACAAACGCTTGACAAAGGTTCTGCAGAGGTTTGGTCGCTGTTCGGCAGAAGTTGGTCGCGTGCGGCAGAGGTTTGGTTGCGTACGGCAGAGGCTTGGTCGCGTGCGACAGATGCTTGGTCGCGTGCGGCAGAAGCTTGATCGCGTGCGGCAGAAGCTTGATCGCGTGCGGCAGAAGCTTGACAGAAGTGTTACACTTACTTTGACACTTCTTTAGACCATTTTACCTCTGGAGTTTGAAAAACCTCAAAACATAAAGAGTGTGCATTCGTTTGTTATGTATTCAGAGCAACTAGAATCACCTCTTTTCGAATTCGTACGACAAAGATATGGTTGATTTACTACAGTCGCGCAGATCTGTTCATCAGCTTTCCATCAGCACACTGTTGTCTACTTCAACGATGCATATGACCCTTATAAATTTAGAATCTCTGAATTCTCAAAACACAAAAATTGTTCGTCTGTGTCTTGGGAATCCAGGGCCTTTTGAATCGCATCAATCGGTGTCTTTATCAGTGAGATATGAACGATTTACTACAACATCGCAAATCTGTCAGCATGCTGTCATCGCACTAGATTGTTGTGCACCGAAATCAATTGCTTTTGACGAATGAGTCTTAAACTGAGTGTTTAAGAGTCCATTATTCACTGAAGTGTGAGTCCTTAACAGATGTATTAAGGAGTCCATGTACCTGCAAAACAGATTAAACAATTTTTGGTACCCATTTCCAAATGGGTCCTATTTTGTTAGGATTTGCATGAAGTGCTTTGTTGATCTTGTTATGTTCAACATAAACAAATGGCTTTCGAACATTTTGAACTAGTGAAGAGCCTTTGACTATCCAAACCATTTTTACTCTTCTAAAAACTTGATTAACTGATTGATCAGCACAAGAGTTTGCTAAGTCAAAATCCTTAATCCTTTTAGCTAAAACTTCCTTTTCTTTTACATTCATATCAAACATCTTTTGAAGATCAGATTTATACCTCTTCTCCAACATGATCTTAGTTGACAAAAGAGAAAGTCTTTTTGTCAATTTGGACATTTCAGCTTTAAAAACCTTTCTTTCTTTCTCAAAATCATCTTTCAAACACTTTGTTTGAAATCCTTCAACCTTCAACTTTTCAGACTCTTTTCTTTCAAAATCATGCTCTTTCCTCTCCTTTTCAAGAGTTTTCTGTAATTTTGAAATTTTACAAGAAAATTCCATAGATTTTGTTTTAAAAGTAGTTTTCTCCTTTTCAATCTTCTCTCTTTCACAAATCACAAGTTTTTCAAAATCAGAAATCAGTTTAGAAAAACTTAAACATTTAAGTTCAAGTCGTTTCTTCTCTTTTTCAAAAACAGTCTTATCTTCGTCAAACTTCTCTTTCTTCTTTTCACAAAACTTTTCAGACTCAAATAGTTTCCTTTTCAGTTCAATATTCTCATTGGTTAAGAGTTTACCTGCCTCTTCTAGCTTGGAAATTTTATCAGAATCAATAAGAATGCTCTTGTTCCTTTCTTCCAACTCTTTCTCAAGATTAGGAATAATTTTGTGAAAATTAGTACTGAGTTTAGAATAATAATGAAAATCAGCATCAACACTAAATTTTAGTCTTGACATATTGTTACTTGAAAAAAAATGATCGTTAACAGATACTTTGTGAGAAGTAGAATTTGTGCACTTGAGTCAATTTTTCAAATCTTATTGGATTGAGCTGAAATTTGGTAGGTAGGTGCACGAGAATATTCTGGACAACTTTAATTCTTTGAGTTTTGTCCAAAAACCAACAGAAAAAGGGTTATCGAAGCAAAACAAAGTGCAGAAAAATAAAAGTTAAGGATGAAGATTCAAATGTTCTTGAGTCAAATTTTTCAAAAATGATCGGATTGAGCTGAAATTTGGTACACAGGTTCATGACACTATTCTGAGAAACTTTAATGCACAAATTCGAATCTGTTTGGCTCTGATACCAATTGTTGGAACCCAGATACAACAAGTAACAATAATAATAGCAATAATCTTGTATTGATTGATAAAGAGAAGAGTTTACAATATAGGAAATGAAGAACAACTCACTCTTTGAAGCTTTCTCTTTCTCTGCGTATGACTGATGAAAATGAGAGGCTAGGAGAAATAGAGGCTTAACCTAAAATTACTCTAAAACATCACTTTATAACCAATACAACAATTGGTTATTTACAATTTTAGCCCTTGACACTCAACAAATACAAATAAGTCCTTGACACTATTCTTTATAAAACATTTATATAAATTAGGGGCTAATAAAGCTAACACACTGCGTCCCTCATCTACCCCTTCTCAATAACTATCCTACTCTCACTCAAACCTCTAAACACTTAAACCCATCTTTTCTCTATCCCTTTTCCCTATGATCTAATCCATTGATCATTTTGTTTCAGCTAGTCCTCTCACATGCTTGAGGGTCAAGCTGAAGCTCCCCGCAACAATCTAGCAATAATCCCAGCCACATGAGCTGAAGAACAGATAATCCCGGTCCTGAACTTCGATGGGACCGATGACCTTTTTGAAGAAGAAGAAGAAGAACTGCTCTCTCATCCCAACAGACCTTCATTGACTCTTAAAAAGTCAAGTGTAGAAACCAGGATTCAATCTTACAATCAATTAAGAACAATCAAACAGTAAAATGATAGAGAATTGGATCCAAAAGCTTTGTATTCGATCAAGAACAGATTACAGATCTAGAGAGAGAATCTCTCAAAGATTACAAAGTGAATACAATGATATGCGGAAAGTTAGTTAGCTTACAGTTGCTAACTTCTATATATACTGTAAAGGAAAGCTAAAGATACAGTACATATACATGACAAACCAATAGAACTAATACACGTGTTCTAATTAGTAACTGAATATAACTGAAAATGTCTAAGACATAAGTTCTGAACAACATGTTCAGAACTTCTGAACATCCTTCTGATTAAGTACTTCAGAACACACTTTAAGCACTTGGACATTTTCGTCTTGACCTTCAGAAGTTCTGAGTCTCCTACTCAGAACTCTGAGCCTTCTGTTCAGACTTCACACATAGGAATCTTTGCTAGACTTCTCAATCATAACTTCTGAGTCTTCTTACTCAGAACTCTGAGTCTTCACTTCAGATCTCAACACTTGTGTTTTTGACAAAACTCTAGATCTAACAATCTCCCCCTTTTTGTCAAACACTCCTGTATTTATCAACATTAAATTCCTTTAGAGCAGGAACAATCTTCAGAAGAATCACATTTCGCAGAGCAAGTCTTCTCAATCTGTTTGAAGCTTTTACATATATCATTTGTACTTTTTCATCCATAAAACCATCAATAAAGTTATCAATATCAACATACTCATCTTCTTTGCAGTAGAGATGCTCATAGATTTCTTCTGGAAAGATATCACGATAAAATTGCCTGGCAAGTGGAGTATCACTCTGTTCAATGATGAAATCACATAATGGTTCTTCCAGTATTGGCAATTCAAGTGTTGGAATCACAATTGGTCTTCTGAACACATATTCCAAAGGCATGCAGTAATTTTCAACTCTGTCATACACTTCATCAATAGCTGACAACTCATCCAGAAAATGTAATTCAAATTCATCGTGAAGCTTACGTGAATATCCAACTGAGTGATCCTCGTCTCCCATCAAATCAATAGGTCTCACCATTCTGATACAACTTTGAACATTCTGAACATTAAGAACCCTCACTAATTCACTGTGCATTCTCCTTATCAGAACATCATTCAACCTCCTTTCTTCAACCTCAGAGCTAAGATCACCTCCAGGAACAATATCTAAGCATGAAACCTCTGTATTCATTTCAGAACCAATTATCATATCATCTGCCATAACCATTTCATCAGCCATAACTGTCTCATCTGCCATAATTGTTTCATCTGCCATAACTAACTCATCTGTTCCTAAAATACTCATCTCATCTGCCATAACTTTCTCATCTGCCCTAACCATCTCATCTGACATAATTACAGCAGTTTCATCAGAATTTATCTCCAATTCAGAAGTACTTTCCAGAATTTTACTTGTAACTTCTTTAGAAGAATTTTCAAGTGCCACTTTTTCTGATTCCATAACATCCTCAAATTCAGCGCTTGTTGTTTGAACATCTGCTAACTCAGTGCTTTGCTTCTGCTTTTTCTCCCCCTTTTGATGATGATGAGGCTCATTATCATCAAACTTTCTCTTCAAAGACTGAGTTGATTTAGATTCTGGTACTGCTACAGACAAAGGCATGATAGCTAGAGGCTTTGAAACACTAGCCAGATTTGAACTAAAAGCTTGAAGCAGAGAAGTCTTCATATCATTCATATTCTTCAGAATCTCCTTTTGAAAATCAGATAACCCATCTTTGATCTCCTTTTTGTGAGATTCCAAAGAATCTTTGACTCCATCTACCTTTTGTTCAACAGATTTTACTTTGATTTCCAACATTGTTATGAGTTCCTTGACTACATCCTTCAAGGAAATTAGTGTGTTCTCCAATTTCACAACTTTTTCTCCCAAATCATGATTTTGGTTCTGAATCTTTTCAAATTCATAAGAGTCTAACTGTGAACCTGGAACAACAGATGAACCAGTTTTCATATGTTCTGAGAACATATGGCCTGTAGGTGCCACAGAGTCACCATGTACAACAGATGCACTGTGTAAGGAAGCTTTTAAGATGTTCACTTCCCCGGGACTTCCATCCAATCCTTGACACCCAATATTAGGTATGTCTATGGATGTTGATACAGGAATACGAAATTCCTGTGATGTGCTTGTGTTCAAAAGAATTTCAGGCCCAAATTGGATATCACCGTGTAATCCAGACTCAATGTGATGAAGAACATGTTGGGATTTATCACCAAACTCCAAATGAGTATGTGATGGTTCCCCTGTATGAAATGAAATAGTAGCATGTTGAAATGCTTCTGAGTGGATAGGATTGGGTTGTTCAAGTTCCACCATGGGCTCAATGGTGTTTTCTTCAATATTGATCACCAAGGGTTGTGAACCAATAGTAGATGTGGTTTCCCGAATTAGATCAGCTGGTTCAGAATTATCTCTGTCTTCTAATTCTGGTGACATTCCCTCATTCTCACCTCTCTCTGTCTGTTTTTCACTTTCAATTCTAACCAAGCTCTCAGAATTTTGCCTCTCAATTCTCTCAGAATGTTCTCCCACCTGAACATTCTCCCCCTCTCTATTTGCATTAGACCCCTCACCTCTCATCTCAAGGTTTTCCTCATGGGTAGGGATCTGAGGTTGTTCAAATCCCATAGAGGTGCAATAAGCTTTTAAAATCTCACTCTCCACTGGAATGTATTGCCTAAGTGATCTTGGTAATGGTCTGTGATTAGGAAAATTCACAAGTTTAAGGGATGAGATCGTTTTACCCATATAGAAAATTGACCCATGTTGCTCTGCTTGGAATGTTAGGATCTTGCCTCATTGCATACCATATCACCATCTGCCAATACCTCTGATAAGGTATATATGTTAGTGGATTGTCTCTTCTTTTACCCTCTAATGCCTTCTGATTTCTTTCAAATGTGTTCTTCATGTCTTCCCATAAGATAGAAGCATAATAATAATGCCTATTCTTCACTAACCCATGAAAGATTTGCAAGATTTGCCTTGATGCTTGATCTACTGAACTGTGTTTTCTAGCAAGGCATTTGTTAACAATGGTAAAGAAACATGCCCAAATCGGTGGTAGTGTGTTCCTTCTGAATGAGCTAATATTCCTCAACTCTTCATTATATCCCAATCTTCTGAATTCAGCCAACAATTCCTCTGTTAAAGGTGAATCCTCAAAATCTAATCTTCCTTCCAAGTAATCTTTCTCTGGCAACCTCAACATAGTTCTCATAAAACTAACAGTCAGAGTTATAGTAACTCCCCTTATATTAGACACAAACTTATTGCCTTGTAATTCCAAATTCTTCCACCACTGTTGTATATACTGTATTGGTACAATCTTCTTCATTGTAAACCACTTTTTGAAAGGATGATGCTTCAACAATTCTATTATTATCCAATGTTCTTCCTTGAACTTGGTTTCATCTAGGACTAAGTCACAATTATTCTCTACCAAATCCAGATATTCACTCTCAGATACGATTCTTTCCAAAGAAATAGGTCTAGAAGACATTACTGACCATACAGCACTCTGTTCATGTTCAATATTTGCATTCCCTTCCTCTGCATTTCCCTCAGATTCAGCCATTTGTTCTTCCTCTGCATTACCTCCAACATTCCCACCCATAGCCTCTTCTTCTCCGGCTATATTATCTGGCATTCGAACTTCATCATTATCTGAATCGGAAGAGGATTCCATGAAAGTTCTTGCTTTGTGTAATGATACAGTTTACTTCTTCTTGTACCAGACATGATTACAATATGGAAGATTGAAAGAAAACAGAATCGAAGAACTCTGGAATTTTGCGTATCTCACTTTTCGCTCTTAGATTTCAAATGATTTTGAAAGAGGGATTTTAAGGTCTATTTAAAATCCGCGAAGCTGAAAGGATTTAAACGGTGAAAAGTTGCTTTTTGTCAGAGTTATAACGGTTTCTAACACTGTGAAATACCACAAAAGATATTAAATGAATCGTGGTATGTTCAAATGAATAAGATGCTGACACGTGTTATTTGATAGAAATTAACACAAGTAAAAGTTCTGAATAACACGTTCAGAATTCTGAGAGTGTATACTCAGAAGTTCTGAGTACACGGTTCAGAAGAAATTCCCTTAGAACCAAAATTCATTTAAAATCAACTTCTGATAATATAAAACATTTTATTACCCAGAAGTAGTTTGAACAGGTGGAAATTTTTTTTCATTGAAAGTTTGTTCCCCTTAGAATGATTTGAGATAAGAAAGAATACAAACCTTGTGAACATTTCAGAATAATTTCTGAAAGATATCAATGCTCCCCCTTGACTTAAGCATATACTCAAACACATATTAGACATAAAAATATGAAAAGAACAAATATAGAAAGAACTTAACAACAAATTGAAACACTTGTAATTTTCAGAAATGAGTGCTGAAAGGTAGTCAGAAGATCTGAGTAACCTATTCAGAAGTAAAAACTTCGAAGTCAGATTTCTAAAGTATTGACTCAGAAGTTCTGAACTCAAGACTCAGAAGATCTGAGTAAGAGAGTCAGAATTCTGAGTACACTACTCAGAAAATCTTACTTAGAAAAATATTCATTTCTGAAAAATAACAAATATACTCAATTAGTCAGATTAAGCATTCCTATTTTACATATGAGAAAAGTAAACCTTTTGTGATCAAGGGGGTTTGTGAACAAGTCATCCAATTGATACTTTGTGTGCACAAAGTGCATTTCTATAGTTCCCTTTTCCACATAGTCTTTAATAAAATGATACCTTACATCAATATGTTTGGTGTTTGAGTGCTGAATAGGATTCTGAGTAATGACAATGGCACTTTCTAAATCACAATAGATGGGAATCTTGTTTAGTTGATAACCATAATCCATGATTTGTGTTTTCATCCACAGAGTTTGAGAACAGCAAGCAGCAGCTACATATTCTGCCTCAGCAGTTGATGTGGACACACAATTTTGTTTCTTTGAAGCCCAACTCACTATTTTATCACCCAAAAAGGGACAAGCACCAGAAGTACTTTTCCTGTCCAATATGCTTCCTGCATGATCAGCATCAGTAAATGCAGTCAACTTAAAGTTAGTTTCTTTTGGATACCAAAGGCCCAATTCAGGTGAACCTTTGAGATATCTTAAGATTCTTTTAACAGCTAGCAAATGAGATTCTTTTGGATTTGATTGAAACCTAGCACAGAAACATGTAGCAAACATGATATATGGTCCACTTGCAGTCAGATAAAGCAAAAAACCAATTATGCCCCTATAAACCTTGATATCTACTGAAACTCCAGAGAGATCAACATCTAACTTTTCATTTGTAGCCACAGGTGTTCTCATAGCAGCACAATCAGACATCTTAAACTTTTTCAAAATATCTTTTACATATTTTCCTTGATTTATAAAAATTCCATTTGGTAATTGTTTCACTTGAAGACCAAGGAAAAAGTTCAATTCTCTCATCATGCTCATTTCAAATTTTGATTTCATGATTTCTGAGAATTCATCACATAATTCTGCATTTGTAGAACCAAATATGATATCATCTACATATATCTGAATTAGAACTAAATCATCACCTTCTTTCTTTAAAAATAAGGTAGTATCAATTTTACCTTTCTTGAAGCCAGATTCTAATAAGTATTGAGTTAGAGTGTCATACCAGGCTCTTGGTGCTTATTTCAGACCATATAATGCCTTATCTAAAACATACACATGATCTGGAAACTCAGGATCAACAAATCCTTCAGGTTGATAGACATAAACTTCTTCATTAAGTATACCATTCAAAAATGTTGATTTGACATCCATTTGGTATACTTTGAAGTTCTTGTGTGCAGCATATGCCAAGAATATTCTGATTGCCTCTATTCTTGCAACTGGTGCAAATGTCTCATCATAATCTATTCCTTCTTGTTGTGAATATCCCTTTGCAACCAATCTAGCCTTATTTCTGACTACAACACCTGATTCATCTTTCTTGTTTCTGAACACCCATTTTGTTCCAATTATACATTTTCCTTCAGGCTTTGGAATGAGTCTCCATACTTTGTTTCTTTCAAACTGTAACAATTCATCTTGCATTGCTATAATCTAGTCTGGATCCTCGAGGGCTTCAGTGGCTTTCTTAGGTTCAATCATGCTTAGAAATCATGCAAATATTGCTTCATTTGCTGTTGTTGATCTAGTCTGCACTCCCACTGATGGATCTCCTATCACTTGATGAATAGGATGGTCTTTTGTCCATTTGTTTGAACTTGGAAGCACGTCAATATATTCAAAATTGTTGTTTGTATCATTCTCATCCATAACAGCATGTAATTCTGAACTGTCCCTTTGTTATGAGATTTGTTGAGGTGTAACATCCAAGTTTGGATTCTGAGTAGTAGAGTCAGAATTCTGAATAACTTGTTCAGAGTTCTGAGTATCTTGCCCAGAAGTCTGAGTACCTTGTCCAGAATTCTGATTGACTTGTCCAGAATTCTGAATACCTTGTCCAGAATTCTGATTACTAGGCTCAGAAATTTCATCACTTGTATTGATCAACATTGGACATTCCTCAGATGGACCAGAATCAGAAATTACTGTTGTTTGAACCTCTAAACTTCCCTTTTTCATTTCTTGAACCATATTAGGATTTTCAAAATCTGCATAAGATTCAGAAGTTAGTTCTAGAAATGCATCCTTAAACAATAAATTGAGTTCTGAATAGTTAGGATTAAAATATGATTCAGAAGTCATTTTTGTCTTATCCTGATTGAGTCCTGAACTGTTTTGTTCAGAAGTCTTTAATCTTGACTCATCAAATGTAACATTTATGCTTTCCATAATATTCTTGGTTCTTCTATTGTAGATTCTGAATGCTTTGGAAGTTAATGAATAACCAACAAAGTATCCTTCATCTGCCTTTTTGTCAAATTTACCAAGATTTTCTCTATCCTTGAGAACATAGCATCTGCAGCCAAAAAGATGAAAGAATTTAATCAGTGGTTTTCTTTTGTTAATCAGTTCATAAGCAGTTTTATTCAGTCTTTTATTGATCAAAGTCCTATTTTGAGTAAAACAAGCAGTAGCAATTGCTTCAGCCCGTAGGAAGGTTGGAAGATTTGAATAAGCCAACATGGTTCTTGCAGCTTCAACTAGGGTTCTGTTCTTTCTTTCAACAACACCATTTTGTTGAGGAGTTCTGACAGCAAAAAAATTATGAGAAATCCCATAGCTTTGTAGAAAGTTCTGAAGAGTCTCATTTCTGAATTATGTTCCATTGTCACTCCTGATCTTCTAAACTGGAAGTTGTAAGAGTACTTGAATTCTTTTGATGAAGTTAATCAGTGTTTCAGCAGCCTCAGATTTTGCTCTTAAGAATTCAACCCATGTATATCTTGAATACTCATCAACAATGACAAGTATATACTTCTTTCCTCCCATTGATTGAACTGAAATAGGACCACACAAGTCTTTATGTAGCATTTATAATGGTGACATGCATGAAGAATCCATTTTCAACTTGTGATAACTCATCTTCATCTTGCCCATTTCACATGCTGAACGTAATGATTCCTTCTCAAACTTGATCTTTGGTAATCCTTTAACCAAATGTTTGCCAACAAGATTGTTCAGATCCTTAAAATTCAAATGAGAATACCTTATGTGCCATAGCCAACATTCATTTGCAGTTGCATTTGATAATAGACATACTAGAGTTAAAGCTTGAATCTTTGAAAAATTAACCACAAATAAGTCCATATGTCTTTTAGCCCATAACACTTTTATATCTTTCTCAGTCAAAATTAAGCAACCTGTTATGCTGAACTTGATCTGACAGAAACTGTCCAAAAACTGACTTATGCTGAACAGATTATGTTGTAAGCCTTCCACATAGAATACTTTCTGAATAGTTAAGTCTCCCTTTGTTAAATCCCCATAACCTCTAACTTGTCCTTTACTGTTATTGCCAAAGTTAACTGCTCCTCCAGCCTTTTCTGTGAAATTTGTTAGAGAAGACTTATGACTTGTCATTTGCCTTGAAGCTCCAGAATCTAAAAACCACACATGACAGCCCAGCAAAAAAATTTAGTTAGATTTAGGTACCCATACTGGAATGGGTCCTTCTTTGTTAGCTTTAATATCAGATTTAACAAAAGTTCCTTTAACTTTCCATTCAAAATCTTCTTTTAAGCACCACTTTCCTTGTACTTTTATGAAATCAGAACATCTTATGTTCACAAAATTGTTTATTTTCTTCTTGAAAACTTTAGGTTGAGACTGAGAAAGACTTTCAGTCTTCTTTTCTTTAGATTGAAACAAGTTTTCATTCTTCTTTCCTTTTGATTTAGATTGAGAGATGTTTTCAATCTTCTTTCCTTTTGTCTGAGTTTGAGAAACCAAAACAGTCTTCTTTTCTAAATTCTTATTTGCTTTGATCTTAAAAGATGTTTTAGAAAATGTTTTTGAATTTTTACTTTTCTGAGGTAATTGAAATGAATGACTACCACATTGAACACATTGTAGATGTTTTCTTGCATGAGACAACAAATCTGAATGAAAAGTATTTTTATTTTTATTGATAGTATTCAGATTACATTTGCATCTAATACAAGAACTATTGACATTTGGTTCAGAAGTAGTATTCAGTCCACTCTTCTCAGAAGTCTTTTTCAGATCATCATTCCTTCTGCTTTCTTCTTTTTCTGAAACATTTGATTTTACAGAATTAGAAGATGATTCAAATGATTCACCATGCTCATAAGTACTTGATTCATTAAAGAATTTCTTATTCTGTTCTAAGGCTTTAATCTTGAAAAGATCATACTCAGCCTTTAACTTCTCAAGCACTTCTATTTTTAAGACATAAGATTTATTTTCTTTTAAAGCTTCTTCAAGTTTAAAATCCACATCACATAAATCATTTTCAAGCTCATCAAAACTTTTCCTTAACTCTTCAAGTTCTTGATTAACAAGTTTAAACCTCTTCTCAAGTTCTGAGAAACTTTCTGAATTAGATTGAGAATTTTCAGTTGACTCAGAATTTTGACTAACAGTCTCAGAATTCAGACCTACAGACTCAGAATTCTGACAAATGGATTCAGAATTCTGACTAGAGGACTCAGAATTCTGACTGATTGTCTCAGAATTCTCTTTGTTTTCAAAAATCTTGCTTGCATCAAATATACTCTCAATTTATGTATAAGAAAAACTTGGTTGTTTATTTTTGTAACTAACATTCAGAGAGTCATATTTGAATTTAGCATCATTATATCTTGGTTTCTCTTCTGTTGGTTTTGAAATTTATTTTTTAACCTTGTCTTCTGAAACTTCTGACTTCTCAGTTTTTGGTTCAGAAATTATTTCATTTGCTTTTTCAGGACTTGATTTTTGTAAACTATCTGAACTTGTTAATGAACTTGCAGATCTTATAAAAACTTCAACTAAATCTGGGATTTCTGGTTTAGGAACATGTAGATTCTCAAAATCATAAAGGTTTATTGGAGCCTTTTGCAAAATAACATTTTCCTCCAAACCTAATTCCATTTTTGGATTATAAAATCTTGTGTCTTTAACATTGCTTGTGAGAAGACTCAAGGTTTGTTGAGTTTGACCTCTTTTCAGATTAAGATCTTCTAACTCCTTGATTTTAGAATATAAATTCTTTCTTTCATCAAGCAACATATCAAATTTAATTTTCAAATCAACTTTTTCATCTTTTATTCCTGAGAGTTCATCTTTCAATTCAGAAATATTTTTCAAAAGATCATAATTCTCTTTTCTGACTTTTTGTTTCTCAACCTCAGTTTCTTCAAGTTGTTCTTTAATTATTTCCTTTTCTGTCCTGAATTTGTTAACCATAATTCTTTCACCTTTTATCTGTTTTCTAAGATTAACAAATTCAGATTTCATATTTCCTATTTGAATCATTAAATCAATTTCAAGACTTGAATGTACCTCAGTTAAAGATTCAGAACCTCCTTCTTCATAATCTGAGTCATATTCATCACCCATCTTAGCCATATAACTCTGCATTTGTGAAAAGTGAATGCAGTCCTCTTCATCAGATGAATAATACAGCCAGTTTTCTTGTTCTGCTAGGAGTGCAATCCCACTATCTTTGGTTTTGGCTAACTGAGCTTTCTTTGAATAATACTCATAGTCTTTGACAACTTTCACTCTCCAATCCCTTGCAAAATGACCAGGTTTTCCACATTTAAAACAAATATCTTTCTCTTTTCTCTCTTCCTTCTCTTCTTTCTTCTCATACTTACTCTCTTCTCTATCTTCTCTCTTCTTGTACCTTTCTTCTGAGCTCCCCTGTCCCTCTTTTCTGAACTTACCCTCAAATATCTTCTTTCCATACCTTTTATTGAAGGTATTAGTCAACAATGCTAATTTCTTAGCAATTAACTTGATATCATCATCTTCCTCAGATCCTTCTTCCTTCTCAGATTCCTCCTCTAACTTTGGTATTTCAGACAAAAACACAAATTTCTTGGACGTTTTGGTGATTTTGGATTTTGAAAGCAAAGCTAATTGATCAGAAACACTTTTCTTTTCCTCAACCACTTGCTTAACACAATCCTTATGCTGATTCAGAACACAAAACAGATCATTCAGATCTTCCTCACACATATCTTTGTTCATCTGGAGACTAATTGCAAAAGATGACCATTCTGAATTAAGACAATTTAGAAATTTATAGTTTATTTCTGACTTAGTCTTCTTCAGCCCATTCCTTCTGAGATCATTCAAAATAGTGCACAACTTGTTATATGTATGAGTTAAGCTTTCACACTCTTTTGCTTTGAATCTTTCATATGCATTGATACATTGATTTAACTTTGCCTGAATTGATTTGGTAGTGCCAAGCATTTGCTTCTCAAGTTCATCCCACATCTCTTTTGCGGATGTTCCACTATCAATTTGGTTGAAAACTTCATTAGGAATAGCCAAAGTTAACAAGGTTACAGCTCTTTTGTCTATTGCATGTCTCTGTTTCTGTGCTTCAGTATACTGTGAGAAAAGCTTTTTCACTCTAGTAGCAGGAATCTCTAGTGTTGTATTAGTTGCAGGTGTAGCAACAACATCAACATAGACTTCAATTGGACCTTCACGAATTGAGATCATCAAATTCTCATCAATATTATCCAAGAATTGAATAATTTGGATCTTCCATTGTTGATATTCTTCGGGAATAAGAACAAGTGGCTTTGTCTCAGATCCCATAGAGAGAAACTCTTTAGAAGACATGATTGTAAGTTGAATTGAATCGATTCAACAGAAAGACAAATTCGAATTTCTTGAACAAAAACAGAACGAATTCAAGAATTACTAAGAATTCAAGAATTACGAGTAGCAGCGGAATCAATTATCGAATTGATCAAGAAATCTTCAAGAACACGATCAAGAAACCTCCAAGAACGCGATCTTGACCTAATATATTAGTTGATTGGCTCTGATACCAATTGTAGAAACCAGGATTCAATCTTACAATCAATTAAGAACAATCAAACAGTAAAATGATAGAGAATTGGATCCAAAAGCTTTGTATTCGATCAAGAACAGATTACAGATCTAGAGAGAGAATCTCTCAAAGATTACAAATTGAATACAAAGTTATGCGGAAAGTTAGTTAGCTTACAGTTGCTAACTTCTATATATACTGTAAAGGAAAGCTAAAGCTATAGTACATATACATGACAACCCAATAGAACTAATACACCTGTTCTAATTAGTAACTGAATATAACTGAAAATGTCTAAGACATAAGTTCTGAACAACATGTTCAGAACTTCTGAACATCCTTCTGATTAAGTACTTCAGAACACACTTTAAGCACTTGGACATTTTTGTCTTCACCTTCAGAAGTTCTGAGTCTCCTACTCAGAACTCTGAGCCTTCTGTTCAGACTTCACACTTAGTAATCTTTGCTAGACTTCTCAATCAGAACTTCTTAGTCTTCTTACTCAGAACTCTGAGTCTTCACTTCAGATCTCAACACTTGTGTTTTTGACAAAACTCTAGATCTAACATCAAGTGAAGTTGAAACCTCAATGGGAGTAGCAATGATCTAGAAGCTGGAAGATCAGGGCATTGTCCCTCCTCACCTAAAGTTCTTATCAAACAGGGAAATCACCGAGTCTTTCAAGGCTGAAAAACTCCTGGCTGAACGAAAGAAGGCTGAAGAAAAAGATAAAGAATATGCCTTAGAACTGGTTCAACGTTCAGTCAAGGACCCTGCCCCGAAGAAGGTTCCTATCTCTATTCATCGAAAGCTTTGGAAAGACGTTAAGAAGATCAGAGAAGAAAAATCCAAGGTCTCTGATTCCACTGTAGCTTGGTGCAAGGAGAAATGTCATTTCCGACATCATGGATCCAGAATTAAAATGGTCAACATCAGGGGAAGGACGCTCAACGACGTTCCTATCATTGACATTCAGATTATCAGAGAGAATGGTCACAAGGAAACCATCTACACATCATGGCTTGATCAGCTTGGTTTCTCTGAAAGGTTGGAGATGCGGATAGCCATTCAGCGGTCGCATTCAAATTACAAATCCTTTGTCAAGAAAGCTCTGAGCAGGCAGATCGACATGGTAACATCAGTCGTTGATATCCCTCCTCCTCCTCCTCCAATTCAACATAGAAGGCCTGCTGCAAAGAAGAAGAAGAAATCCTCAGCTTCAGGTCCTCCTATCCGAAATGAAACCGGCATCGATTTCTCACGAGAAGTTGTCCTTGGTCCTGATCCTGATCTATCAGCACTCGATATCTCCCTACCCCCTGGTGAAGACTTTATCCCTGGAAAGGTTCTCAGCGAACCTTATGGCATTTTCTTCATTGACTGCATTGGACGCAAATGCTTTCAACGCATCTCTGAGCTATCCATTACCCCTATCGAATAGCTCAGAGATCTCATCTACTGGTGCGGATTCAGACAAGACTGGCTCAAACACTTCATGAAGCTCTTGATCTACAAAGAAGCCAAGAAAAGAAGGGAACATGGAGTGAAAGTCCCTGATTGGATGGTCCCTGGAACAAATACTCTTGATGAATTTCTTGCCAAGAATGAACCTGAATAGCTGATAGGATTCCTTTTGTAATTCTTCTATCTTTTATCAGCTTGTAACTTTTTGTAAATTTTAATTCACTGTACTATTAATTTTTCCACTTCCCCTTGTAATCTCTACGAAGTTAATGAAAAATTTCAGTGAATATACTTTACTCCATCAGTACTAAAAAGGATCCCTGAAAACAGTAAATGGGACAAGTATTTTATGAGTCCTTTGTATCCTTATGTTTTCTTACTTAACTATTTGACAAAAGATAACTCTATTTTTAGAGTTATTATTTCCTTTTATTTTTATTTTCTTTTGTCAAATTTTAGCCATTTTGCTTCTTAAATCACCCATTCTTGGCCTTATTCCCAAAATTGAGCAAAAAGAGTGAACTACAGTTTATATAAACCATTTAGTAGGTTTTTGTTGCACTTTCACGTATATTCTGTAGTGACCTTGGGAGTGCCCACTCCAGTTCCCACTGACGAGCCAAGAAGAAGACAAATAAATTTCAAAAATCAGCTTGAAGCCAATCCTGGAGAATGGAAGCATCGATGGCAGCAGAAGCATGGGTTAAAAGAAAAAAGAAGCATGTCTCCTACAAGATGGCATTTGCATTATTTTAATGAAACCAATGGTACTTTAAAGTTACTTTTGGGAAAAGGTGAAGTGACCATGGGATAATTATCTACAAACTCTTGGAAGGAAGCTTTGTTCAATGGAATTAAATCTTATGTCTCCCAGTTTGAGTTTTAGCCTTTAGGTAATTTCCCACTTTTGTTTTTTCCACCTTTTCCTCTAAGTATATAAAGAAGTTTTGGTTAATTTATTTCATATCCATCTACTACACATTTAGTGCACTTTAGTTTTTAGTTTGGCTCTAGAATTCACTTAAGTAGTCTTTAATTTTCTGCAAGTTAATTCCTAGTGTAGCTTTTAGTTTGAAGTAATTTACGAATCTATAGCAGTGTTGTTCCTGCAGTGCCCACTGCGGATTTTAATCAAAGTTTGTATTTTAGTATGATTGCTTGCAAGTTTTCATCTTTTGTTTTCTTTACTTCTTTAAATATGAGCTAAACATCTTTTGGGATGTAGAAAGGAAAAGTACCTAGATTTTATGAAAAATGCTTGAGTAATCTTCATACTTTGAATATTTATTGTTTTGGTCATTCACTCTCTATTATTGCCCAATGATGCGAACAACCCGATCACTTGTGAGGATCTAAACTCTAGTTCTTAACTCAGAAATGAGTAGGACGCAGTGACACGAGCTTGGATGATGCTAGGGATTTCGAAAGAATTCTTATGACACTCACAAAAGTGGGGTCTGCAGAGTGAGATAATCTCAACCCACTGGAGTAGTAGGCAAGCTAGTTTGTGTACTTAAAAACCCTTAGACTATTTGTCTCTACACATTCCATCGAGACCTGAAAAGGTCCATTTTGAGATTAACATTGACAAAACAGTAAGGACTAAAAGTATGGGATTTTTACTTGGAGGCGTGAGTATTTGTGTAACCGGGCTTCTTTAACAGGAGTGCCCACTCTGCACAAGTGCAGTGAGCACTCTTCTGGATCAAGTGTTTTTTTTAAATCTGGGGAAAATCTAACCTATATTCCTCCTTTTAAATCTTTAGTGACTTGTTAAAAATAGCATTCCAACAAAACAACCAACTTATTGCTTCCTCTCTAATTGAAACTTGTAAAAGGAAGTTCATGAGAACAATAGTGACTTGATTGCCCAGTCCCTATGGATACGATTCTGGTATTTTACCAACTATTACTTGTTGTGACGATCATAGTGGCCAGTGTACACTTGCGCTTCCCAGTGTGGATAGTTTGCATCCCACTGCGATTAATCACATATTTCGCACGTACCAAGTTTTTGGCGCCGTTGCCGGGGACTGGCGTGATTTTAAATCTCAAGATATTAGTTTTTATTCGAGCCCGAGTAACTCGTTTTTCTAAGCTTTTCTTGTTGCATGCCAAGGCAACAACACAGACCTTTGGTACCCATCGATCTTGAAATAGAAAAAACATTTCGAAGAAGACGTAAAAACAAAAACACAAATCGACAACCCCCTGTGAACCCCACTGTAAACATGGGGTTGTCGATTTGTGTTTTTGTTTTTACTTCTTCTTCGAAAGGTTTTTTCTATTTCAAGATCGATTGGTACCAAAGGTCCGTGTAGTCAATTTTGACTTTAGGTTTTTAGCCTTTGGGTAATTTCTAACTTAAAATTATAGTTTTCTAAAAATAATAACTCTATTTTTAGAGTTATTATTTCCTTTTATTTTTATTTTCTTTTGTCAAATTTTAGCCATTTTTCTTCTTAAATCACCCATTCTTAGCCTTATTCCCAAAATTGAGCAAAAAGAGTGAACTACAGTTTTTATAAACCATTTAGCAGGTTTTTGCTGCACTTTCACGTATATTATGCAGTGACTTTGAGAGTGCCCACTCCGGTTCCCACAACGAGCCAAGAAGAAGACAAATAAATTTCAAAAATCAGCTTGAAGTCAATCTTGGAGAATGGAAGCATCGATGGCAGCAGAAGCATGGGAGAAAAGCAAAAAGATGCATGTCTCCTACAAGATGGCATTTGCATTATTTTAATGAAACCAATGATACTTTAAAGTTGCTTTTGGGAAAAGGTGAAGTGACCATGGGATAGTTATCTACAAACTCTTGGAAGGAAGCTTTGTTCAATGGAATTAAATCTTATGTCTCCCACTTTGAGTTTTAGCCTTTAGGTAATTTCGCACTTTTGTTTTGTCCGCCTTTTCCTCTAAGTATATAAAGAGGTTTTGGTTCATTTATTTCATATCCTTCTACTACACATTTAGTGCACTTTAGTTTTTAGTTTGGCTCTAGAATTCACTGAAGTAGTCTTTAATTTTCTGCAAGTTAATTCCTAGTGTAGCTTTTAGTTTGAAGTAACTTACGAATCTGTAGCAGTGTTGTTCCTGCAGTGCCCACTGCGGATTTTAATCAAAGTTTGTATTTTAGTATGATTGCTTGCAAGTTTTCATCTTTTGTTTTCTTTACTTCTTTAAATATGAGCTAAACATCCTTTGGGATGTAGGAAGGAAAAGTACCTAGATTTTATGAAAAATGCTTGAGTAATCTTCATACTTTGAATATTTATTGTTTTGGTCATTCACTCTCTATTATTGCCCAATGATACGAACAACCCGATCACTTGTGAGGATCTAAACTCTAGTTCTTAACTCAGAAATGAGTAGGACGCAGTGACACGAGCTTGGATGATGCTAGGGAATTCGAAAGAATTCTTATGACACTCACAAAAGTGGGGTCTGCACAGTGAGATAATCTCAACCCACTGGAGTAGTAGGCAAGCTAGTTTGTGTACTTAAAAACACTTAGAGTATTTGTCTATACACATTCCATCGAGACCTGAAAAGGTCCATTTTGAGATTAACATTGACAAAACAGTAAGGACTAAAAGTATGGGATTTTTACTAGGAGGCGTGAGTATTTGTGTAACCAGGCTTCTTTAACAGGAGTGCCCACTCTGCACAAGTGCAGTGAGCACTCTTCTGGATCAAGTGTTTTTTTTTTAAATCTGGGGAAAATCTAACCTATATTCCTCCTTTTAAATCTTTAGTGACTTGTTAAAAATAGCATTCCAACAAAACAACCAACTTATTGCTTCCTCTCTAATTGAAACTTGTAAAAGGAAGTTCATGAGAACAATAGTCACTTGATTGCCCAGTCCCTGTGGATACGATTCTGGTATTTTACCAACTATTACTTGCTGTGACGATCATAGTGGCCAGTGTACAGTTGCGCTTCCCAGTGTGGATAGTTTGCATCCCACTGCGATTAATCACATATTTTGCACGTACCAAGTTTTTGGCGCCGTTGCCGGGGACTGGCGTGATTTTAAATCTCAAGACATTAGTTTTTATTCGAGCCCGAGTAACTCATTTTTCTAAGCTTTTCGTGTTGCATGCCAAGGCAACAACACAGACCTTTGGTACCAATCGATCTTGAAATAGAAAAAACATTTCGAAGAAGACGTAAAAACAAAAACACAAATCGACAACCCCTTGTGAACCCCACTGTAAACATGGGGTTGTCGATTTGTGTTTTTGTTTTTACGTCTTCTTCGAAAGGTTTTTTCTATTTCAAGATCGATTGGTACCAAAGGTCCGTGTTGTCAAATTTGACTTTAGGTTTTTAGCCTTTGGGTAATTTCTTACTTAAAAATATAGTTTTCTAAAAATAATAACTCTATTTTTAGAGTTATTATTTCCTTTTATTTTTATTTTCTTTTGTCAAATTTTAGCCATTTTTCTTCTTAAATCACCCATTCTTGGCCGTATTCCCAAAATTGAGCAAAAATAGTGAACTACAGTTTTTATAAACCATTTAGTAGGTTTTTGCTGCACTTTCACGTATATTCTGCAGTGACTTTGAGAGTGCCCACTCCGGTTCCCACAACGAGCCAAGAAGAAGACAAATAAATTTCAAAAATCAGCTTGAAGTCAATCTTGGAGAATGGAAGCATCGATGGCAGCAGAAGCATGGGAGAAAAGCAAAAAGATGCATGTCTCCTACAAGATGGCATTTGCATTATTTTAATGAAACCAATGATACTTTAAAGTTGCTTTTGGGAAAAGGTGAAGTGACCATGGGATAGTTATCTACAAACTCTTGGAAGAAAGCTTTGTTCAATGGAATTAAATCTTATGTCTCCCACTTTGAGTTTTAGCCTTTAGGTAATTTCCCGCTTTTGTTTTGTTCGCCTTTTCCTCTAAGTATATAAAGAGGTTTTGGTTCATTTATTTCATATCCGTCTACTACACATTTAGTGCACTTTATTTTTAGTTTGGCTCTAGAATTCACTGAAGTAGTCTTTAATTTTCTGCAAGTTAATTCCTAGTGTAGCTTTTAGTTTGAAATAACTTACGAATCTGTAGCAGTGCTGTTCCTGCAGTGCCCACTGCGGATTTTAATCAAAGTTTGTATTGTAGTATGATTGCTTGCAACTTTTCATCTTTTGTTTTCTTTACTTCTTTAAATATGAGCTAAACATCCTTTGGGATGTAGGAAGGAAAAGTACCTAGATTTTATGAAAAATGCTTGAGTAATCTTCATACTTTGAATATTTATTGTTTTGGTCATTCACTCTCTATTATTGCCCAATGATACGAACAACCCGATCACTTGTGAGGATCTAAACTCTAGTTCTTAACTCAGAAATGAGTAGGACGCAGTGACACGAGCTTGGATGATGCTAGGGAATTCGAAAGAATTCTTATGACACTCACAAAAGTGGGGTCTGCACAGTGAGATAATCTCAACCCACTGGAGTAGTAGGCAAGCTAGTTTGTGTACTTAAAAACACTTAGAGTATTTGTCTCTACACATTCCATCGAGACCTGAAAAGGTCCATTTTGAGATTAACATTGACAAAACAGTAAGGACTAAAAGTATGGGATTTTTACTAGGAGGCGTGAGTATTTGTGTAACCAGGCTTCTTTAACAGGAGTGCCCACTCTGCACAAGTGCAGTGAGCACTCTTCTGGATCAAGTGTTTTTTTTTAAATCTGGGGAAAATCTAACCTATATTCCTCCTTTTAAATCTTTAGTGACTCGTTAAAAATAGCATTCCAACAAAACAACCAACTTATTGCTTCCTCTCTAATTGAAACTTGTAAAAGGAAGTTCATGAGAACAATAGTCACTTGATTGCCCAGTCCCTGTGGATACGATTCTGGTATTTTACCAACTATTACTTGCTGTGACGATCATAGTGGCCAGTGTACAGTTGCGCTTCCCAGTGTGGATAGTTTGCATCCCACTGCGATTAATCACATATTTTGCACGTACCAAGTTTTTGGCGCCGTTGCCGGGGACTGGCGTGATTTTAAATCTCAAGACATTAGTTTTTATTCGAGCCCGAGTAACTCATTTTTCTAAGCTTTTCGTGTTGCATGCCAAGGCAACAACACAGACCTTTGGTACCAATCGATCTTGAAATAGAAAAAACATTTCGAAGAAGACGTAAAAACAAAAACACAAATCGACAACCCCTTGTGAACCCCACTGTAAACATGGGGTTGTCGATTTGTGTTTTTGTTTTTACGTCTTCTTCGAAAGGTTTTTTCTATTTCAAGATCGATTGGTACCAAAGGTCCGTGTTGTCAAATTTGACTTTAGGTTTTTAGCCTTTGGGTAATTTCTTACTTAAAAATATAGTTTTCTAAAAATAATAACTCTATTTTTAGAGTTATTATTTCCTTTTATTTTTATTTTCTTTTGTCAAATTTTAGCCATTTTTCTTCTTAAATCACCCATTCTTGGCCGTATTCCCAAAATTGAGCAAAAATAGTGAACTACAGTTTTTATAAACCATTTAGTAGGTTTTTGCTGCACTTTCACGTATATTCTGCAGTGACTTTGAGAGTGCCCACTCCGGTTCCCACAACGAGCCAAGAAGAAGACAAATAAATTTCAAAAATCAGCTTGAAGTCAATCTTGGAGAATGGAAGCATCGATGGCAGCAGAAGCATGGGAGAAAAGCAAAAAGATGCATGTCTCCTACAAGATGGCATTTGCATTATTTTAATGAAACCAATGATACTTTAAAGTTGCTTTTGGGAAAAGGTGAAGTGACCATGGGATAGTTATCTACAAACTCTTGGAAGAAAGCTTTGTTCAATGGAATTAAATCTTATGTCTCCCACTTTGAGTTTTAGCCTTTAGGTAATTTCCCGCTTTTGTTTTGTTCGCCTTTTCCTCTAAGTATATAAAGAGGTTTTGGTTCATTTATTTCATATCCGTCTACTACACATTTAGTGCACTTTATTTTTAGTTTGGCTCTAGAATTCACTGAAGTAGTCTTTAATTTTCTGCAAGTTAATTCCTAGTGTAGCTTTTAGTTTGAAATAACTTACGAATCTGTAGCAGTGCTGTTCCTGCAGTGCCCACTGCGGATTTTAATCAAAGTTTGTATTGTAGTATGATTGCTTGCAACTTTTCATCTTTTGTTTTCTTTACTTCTTTAAATATGAGCTAAACATCCTTTGGGATGTAGGAAGGAAAAGTACCTAGATTTTATGAAAAATGCTTGAGTAATCTTCATACTTTGAATATTTATTGTTTTGGTCATTCACTCTCTATTATTGCCCAATGATACGAACAACCCGATCACTTGTGAGGATCTAAACTCTAGTTCTTAACTCAGAAATGAGTAGGACGCAGTGACACGAGCTTGGATGATGCTAGGGAATTCGAAAGAATTCTTATGACACTCACAAAAGTGGGGTCTGCACAGTGAGATAATCTCAACCCACTGGAGTAGTAGGCAAGCTAGTTTGTGTACTTAAAAACACTTAGAGTATTTGTCTCTACACATTCCATCGAGACCTGAAAAGGTCCATTTTGAGATTAACATTGACAAAACAGTAAGGACTAAAAGTATGGGATTTTTACTAGGAGGCGTGAGTATTTGTGTAACCAGGCTTCTTTAACAGGAGTGCCCACTCTGCACAAGTGCAGTGAGCACTCTTCTGGATCAAGTGTTTTTTTTTAAATCTGGGGAAAATCTAACCTATATTCCTCCTTTTAAATCTTTAGTGACTCGTTAAAAATAGCATTCCAACAAAACAACCAACTTATTGCTTCCTCTCTAATTGAAACTTGTAAAAGGAAGTTCATGAGAACAATAGTCACTTGATTGCCCAGTCCCTGTGGATACGATTCTGGTATTTTACCAACTATTACTTGCTGTGACGATCATAGTGGCCAGTGTACAGTTGCGCTTCCCAGTGTGGATAGTTTGCATCCCACTGCGATTAATCACATATTTTGCACGTACCAAGTTTTTGGCGCCGTTGCCGGGGACTGGCGTGATTTTAAATCTCAAGACATTAGTTTTTATTCGAGCCCGAGTAACTCATTTTTCTAAGCTTTTCGTGTTGCATGCCAAGGCAACAACACAGACCTTTGGTACCAATCGATCTTGAAATAGAAAAAACATTTCGAAGAAGACGTAAAAACAAAAACACAAATCGACAACCCCTTGTGAACCCCACTGTAAACATGGGGTTGTCGATTTGTGTTTTTGTTTTTACGTCTTCTTCGAAAGGTTTTTTCTATTTCAAGATCGATTGGTACCAAAGGTCCGTGTTGTCAAATTTGACTTTAGGTTTTTAGCCTTTGGGTAATTTCTTACTTAAAAATATAGTTTTCTAAAAATAATAACTCTATTTTTAGAGTTATTATTTCCTTTTATTTTTATTTTCTTTTGTCAAATTTTAGCCATTTTTCTTCTTAAATCACCCATTCTTGGCCGTATTCCCAAAATTGAGCAAAAATAGTGAACTACAGTTTTTATAAACCATTTAGTAGGTTTTTGCTGCACTTTCACGTATATTCTGCAGTGACTTTGAGAGTGCCCACTCCGGTTCCCACAACGAGCCAAGAAGAAGACAAATAAATTTCAAAAATCAGCTTGAAGTCAATCTTGGAGAATGGAAGCATCGATGGCAGCAGAAGCATGGGAGAAAAGAAAAAAGATGCATGTCTCCTACAAGATGGCATTTGCATTATTTTAATGAAACCAATGATACTTTAAAGTTGCTTTTGGGAAAAGGTGAAGTGACCATGGGATAGTTATCTACAAACTCTTGGAAGAAAGCTTTGTTCAATGGAATTAAATCTTATGTCTCCCACTTTGAGTTTTAGCCTTTAGGTAATTTCCCGCTTTTGTTTTGTTCGCCTTTTCCTCTAAGTATATAAAGAGGTTTTGGTTCATTTATTTCATATCCGTCTACTACACATTTAGTGCACTTTATTTTTAGTTTGGCTCTAGAATTCACTGAAGTAGTCTTTAATTTTCTGCAAGTTAATTCCTAGTGTAGCTTTTAGTTTGAAATAACTTACGAATCTGTAGCAGTGCTGTTCCTGCAGTGCCCACTGCGGATTTTAATCAAAGTTTGTATTGTAGTATGATTGCTTGCAACTTTTCATCTTTTGTTTTCTTTACTTCTTTAAATATGAGCTAAACATCCTTTGGGATGTAGGAAGGAAAAGTACCTAGATTTTATGAAAAATGCTTGAGTAATCTTCATACTTTGAATATTTATTGTTTTGGTCATTCACTCTCGATTATTGCCCAATGATGCGAACAAGCCGATCACTTCTGAGGATCTAAAGTCTAGTTCTTAACTCGGAAATGAGTAGAACGCAGTGACACGAGCTTGGATGATGCTAGGGAATTCGAAAGAATTCTTATGACACTCACGAAAGTGGGGTCTGCACAGTGAGATAATCTCAACCCACTGGAGTAGTAGGCAAGCTAGCTTGTGTACTTAAAAACACTTAGAGTTTTTGTATCTACACATTACATCGAGACCTGAAAATGTCCATTTTGAGATTACCATTGACAAAACAGTAAGGACTAAAAGTATGGGATTTTTACTAGGAGGCGTGAGTATTTGTGTAACCGGGCTTCTTTAACAGGAGTGCCCACTCTGCACAAGTGCAGTGAGCACTCTTCTGGATCAAGTATTTAATATAAAATCTGGGGAAAATCTAACCTATATTCCTCCTTTTAAATCTTTAGTAACTCGTTAAAAATAGCATTCCAACAAAACAACCAACTTATTGCTTCCTCTCTAACTGAAACTTGTAAAAGGAAGCTCATGAGAACAATAGTGACTTGATTGCTCAGTCCCTGTGGATACGATTCTGGTATTTTACCAACTATTACTTGATGTGACGATCATAGTGGTCAGTGTACACTTGCGCTTCCCACTGTGGATAGTTTGCATCCCACTGCGATTAATCACATATTTCGCACGTACCAAGTTTTTGGCTCCGTTGCCGGGGACTGGCGTGATTTTAAATCTCAAGACATTAGTTTTTATTCGAGCCCGAGCAACAACACGGACCTTTGGTACCAATCGATCTTGAAATAGAAAAAACCTTTCGAAGAAGACGTAAAAACAAAAACACAAATCGACAACCCCCTGTGAACCCCACTGTAAACATGGCAAGTGTGGGAGGTGAAAGACCCATTAACCCACCAATAGTAGAGACCACAGTGACGATTGTCGATAGGAAAGATCGAAAGATACGGGACTATGCTACTCCCGGAGTTACTGATTTAAGCTCCAGGATTCTAAGGCCCAGCATGATTGCACAACATTTTGAACTCAAACCGGTAATGTTTCAAATGATCCAAGCCATGGGTCAATTTGGAGGGTTACAATCTGAGGATCCACACTCGCACTTAAATTCTTTTTTGGAAATGACTGATTCCTTTCAACTACAAGGTGTGACTGATGAAGCCTTAAGGCTGAAACTTTTCCCTTTTACATTAAGGGATAAGGCGAAGGCTTGGCTGAATTCACACGAGCCTAATTCGATAACCACATGGCAAGAACTTGCTGACAAATTTCTACAAAAATACTTTCCTCCAACAAGGAAAGGTTTCGAAATGATATTATTTTGTTTCAGCAAGGCGAAGATGAGGCTGTTTCGGATGCGTGGGAACGTTTTAAAGAGCTATTACGAAAGTGGCCACATCACGGCATCCCGCATTGCATCCAATTGGAGACCTTTTACAATGGTCTTTCCAATGCAGCCAAAATCATCTTAGATGCAACAACAGGTGGAGCTTTCACAGGTAAAACCTACAATAAAGGGTATCAAATCTTAGAGAAAGTGTCCAACAACAACACCGAATGGTCAAATCCTAGGACTCCCATACCAAAGACCAATACCATTGACTCAGAAGCACTTAAAACCATGAATGCACAATTGGTAGCCATAACTAAACTGGTTTTGAATCAAAATAGAGGACAGGTCAATTATGTAGTGGCCACTCCACAACACCCTGAGAATTGTTCCCTTTGTGGAGAGGAGCATGTCTTTGACAATTGTCCTGCAAATCCCGAAGCCGTTAATGTTATAGGAACCAACCCGAGGAACAACCCATTTTCACAGACCTATAACCCGGGCTGGAGAAATCACCTGAATTTCTCCTGGGCTGGTAATCCAGGACTCCAACCCCACGGGGCGAGTCATGTCCAGCAAAGACCACCAAACCCCCCTGGATTTCACAAACATCACTGTGGGCACTCCCCACAAAACTTTCACCAAGGGCAGTCCTCACAACAGTTTCAGCCACGTAAAAATCACCCAACTGAGACACAACCATCACTCGAATCAGTACTGAAAGGTTTCATGAATCAAACTCAAGCAGCCATAAGGAACATAGAGACCCAAGTAGGACAATTAGCCGTCGAAATTAAGAATAGACCGCCAGGGACATTACCTAGTGACACCGAACACGCTAGGGTAATAGGAAAAGAACAAGTCAAGCCCATAACGCTTAGGAGTGGAAAGGGTTTGAATGATGTCATTTTTGACTCTGAAGACCCACCTCAAGTGCCCACTACCCCTAAAACCACAGTGCCCACTCCTAAGGTCACTGACACACCCATAGTGAGCACCCATGTCCCTGAGCCTCCCAGTCTAGTGACCACACAGAAACCCACTGTTCCAAAGCAAGTACCACAACAAACTCAAATTGACCCACGAAATGTTCCATTTCCCGAAAGAATGAAGAGTAAAAATGTCGATGTTCAATTTAAAAAATTCTTAGACATTTTTAAACAACTTCATATTAACATACCGTTGGTAGAGGCTCTTGAGCAAATGCCAAGCTATGTTAAATTTTTGAAAGATATTTTGAACAAAAAGAGAAAGTTGGGTGTTAGGGTCAAAATCGGGTTGAATAGAAGTTCAAGGGTTAAATTGTTAATATTCATTTTGAGCCTTTTATGTGTAAACGGGCCATGGGCTTTCTAGCTTTAGGCCCTAAGTATTTAATGTTTTGTAAGCCTTAGAATTGAGGCTAGTTGTCATATTTCACTTTCAAAGCTTTGTAATTCTCTCTGATTAATGAAAGTTATATGGATGACGTATTGAAATCATTCTGATTGCATTCTACTTATTGATTTCTAATGTTCGTTGCACTAATCTGGAATTCACAATTGGTATCAGATCATACGGACGATTCGATTCAAAGTGACAAATTGTTTCTGGTAAGAATTCTGTTTAAGTTTTCGACTGTGTTCTTGGCATTAAAACTCAGATTTTGATTCAGTGAAAATTGCTTGTTTTCGTTTATTGCATTCTGTTAGCATCATCATTATAAACGATTCTGCTAATATTCGTAGCCTAATTCGATCATCTGATTAGTGTTTAAGCAAAATCAAGTTCAAAAGTTTTTGGTTTCTGTTCTTGCAAAAATCAAAATTTTTCTATCAAAAACTTGTTATTTGGCTTCAAATTCGATTAGGGTATTGTTAATATTGTATTTTGTCGAGTTCCTAACCTCTCAGGAACGATTCTAAGCAACCCTAATCGATTTCCAATCGTCTTGGAAACCTTCTGGTTGAGACACGTACACCTCCTCCTTTAGAACACCATTCAAGAATGCAGTCTTCACGTCCATTTGATATACGGTGAAGTTCTTATAGGCGGCAAAAGATAGGAACATCTGAATTGCCTCTAAGCGAGCAACTGATGCGTATGTCTCATTGTAGTCTATACCCTCCTGTTGCCTATACCCTTTTGCTACTAGTCTTGCTTTGTTTCGCACAACTATGCCGTCTTCATCTTTCTTGTTTTTCTGGACCCACTTGGTACCAATGACTGTTTTACCCTTGGATCTCGGAACTAATCTCCACACCTTCAGAGCTTCAAATTGATTCAGCTCTTCTTGCATCGCAATTAACCAATCTGGGTCTTCTAAGGATTGTTGAACTGTTGATGGCTAAACTTGACATAGAAAAAGCGCGTATAGAACTTCATTTGCGGATGCAGATCTGGTCTCTACTGGTTCAGACACCTCACCAGTCACCTGATCTATTGGGTGACTGCGTGTCCACTTCTTGGAGTGTGGATGGAGAGAAATAGCATATTGATTAGGGTCTACGAAGGTAGGATCTTTATCGAAGTTCAACTCAATCGTCAATGTCGGTTCCGGTTGTGAGGCGGGTTGGTTGTCAGAATTGACAATTGGCACTGCCTCAGGAACTGCTTCAGTTGATTTTTTAGGAACGTTATTAGTACCCTGATCATTGACATTAGAAGTTATACCAGATGAAGAAGCACCATTCGTAGATGTTTGTTGTCTTTCTTGCGTAGATGTCATGGTTGTGTTCCTTGGAGAAGTTACAGGAGTAGATGCACCAGTATTGGATGAAGTCAGGACCGGTGAAGGCCCTGACATTGTAGCTTGTACTGGTGGTGTAGCAACTTGATTCCTGTTGTTTACAGATGAAGAAGATTTATCACTTCCAAAGAAATATCATAAAAATGTTCAAACAATATATCAAGTTCGTTAGGAGTAGAGTTAGAAGTGGAAGCTTGATCCTTGTTTGACGTCCTAGTCATCATTGGACGGGTTTGTCCAGATGCTAGTATTCCGGATATTGCGGGTTCTGTACTATTTTGCACAGAAGCAATTTCTTCAGATTCGTCGAACTTGACGTTTATGCTTTCAATCACAGTTCTGGAGGACTTGAGATCAACTCTGTACGCTTTTGATGTGAACGAGTATCCGATAAAAACACTCTCTCTTCCCTTAGGGCTGAACTTGTTCAAACTATTCTTATCGTTCAGCACGATACACCTGCACCCAAAGACACGAAAGCAGTGTAATACACGTTTTCTATTGTTAATCAATTCATATGGAGTTTTGCCAAACCGTCGATGGATAATTGAATGGTTTTCTGTATAGCATGCCGTCGATACAGCTTTCAGCCCACAGAAACAGAGGTAGATCAGCATATGACAACATCGTTCTGGCAGCTTCAACTAGTGTACGGTTTCGTCTTTCAACAACTCCGTTCTGCTGAGGTGTTCTGGTCGCAGAATATTGATGAGATTTTCCTAATGACTTAAAGAAGTCATCAAGAGTCTTGTTTTTAAAATCTGTCCCATTATCTGATCTGATGGTCTAAACTGATTGTTGGAGATTCACTTGAAGCTGTTTGATTAATGAGATGATCAAGTCAGGTGTTTCATCTTTTGATCGTAGAAACTTTACCCATGTATATCTCGAATAATCATCGACGACGACTAACACATATCGTTTGGCACTTATGCTCTGAGTCTTCATCGGACCACAGAGATCCATATGAAGGATTTCCAACACTTTCTGTGTGCTAGGCTCAGGTTTTGGTGGGTGAGGAGCACGTTTCATCTTCCCCTTCTCACAAGCGGTACAGAAGTTGTCTTTCTCAAATTTCTGCACTGGTAGACCTAAGACTAAGTCTCCCAACATCAGTTTTTGAGTGTAACAGAAGTTGAGATGAGATAGTCGTCTATGCCACAACCAACTTTTCTCCAATGATGCTTTATACATTAGACATACGTCATTCTTAGGCTTGAGCTTTGATAGGTCAATGGTGTAAATATTGGACTTCCTCGAACCAACTAGAAGCTCATCTCCTCCTTCGGTTAGAACTGCACACCGGGTCTTCTTGAAATGGACTTCTAGATCTTTATCACAAAATTGACCTATGCTAAACAAATTGTGTCCTAAACCTTCGACGTAATTGACTTTAGTAATTATGACATTGTCTTTGACGATATCTCCATAACCCAGAATTAGAGAATACTGATCATTCCCAAACTTAACTCTACCACCATACTTTTCCACCAAATTAACGAGCAGCTCCTTTCTTCCAGTCATGTGCTTTGAGTAGCCTGAATCTAAGTACCATACATGACTGGGCTGCAAAAGGGAAATTAGATGGTTTTAGGTACCCATTTCCAAATGGGTCCTTTCTGATTAGTAGTTTTGGACTTGACATTATGATATATATAACCTGTGTTAAAGTAGTTGTTTGAATAAAACCAACGGTTATAATCATATTTGCAGATAAAATCATCCACACCACAAGAAGAACATCAAATTTGATCATGTGCTAAATTAATCAGTTGTCGTATTGAATAAAGCTTGTATGGGATTACAAGTTTTTGTCTATTGCCAACATCATGATTACTAACATTTGAAACAAAATTGTTTTTCTTGGAATTTAAAGCAACGTGGGATGATTTTCTCTAGGCCACATCCTGTGTGGACTCCTTTATTCTCCACTCGAGACGCGTATTGATTCTCAAATAACGATCAGAAATACCAGAAAGATAGGAGTTGTAAGCTTTGGAATTCTGAGCTTGAAAGGAATTATTTTGCTTCTTTCTTTTGTTTTTCTTTTCTTTTTCTGTAATGATCGTTTGGATTTAGATTCTGAATAATAATCATTAGCAGAAGGTTTTTCAACAGATTTTGAAGATTCACCCTTAATGAAATTCTTCTTAGGTGCTTCTTCTTTGATTATAAAATCAGAGTGATCTGGAATCTTTGAGTTAAAGTCAAATTGTACAGCATTTTCTTGTGCTTGCTTATTCTTCCCGTCACAGAGAATCTTGATATCACAATCAGACTGACTCTCACATGAAGTATGGAAGATACCATAAGACTTCGGATAGAGAAATTCATGTCGTTCTTTTCTAAGAGCTTTTTACTCTTATGTAGAAAAATACATCTCAAGAGGAGCTTTGACAATTTGACTTTCCAAATCCCAAGATTTAGAATCTTCATGGTCATCAACTGTCATGCCTCTGAGGATAGTATTTCCCATGAAAGCTTTGCATGAGGAAACATCTGAATCTGAAGATTGTTTTTCTATTGGAATTTTTTCTTCAGACATTTCCTCAAGTTTTGTTTTCATTTCCTTTAAACTTTCTGAAAATACTGTGATCATAACTTCCTTTTTGATCTCAAAAGCAAGTTTTTCGTCATTTCTGACTTCCTGAATAGTACTTTTAATCTTGCTTTCGAGATCAATGAGTTTCTGTTCAAGAACCATTGGTGGAAAATACCTTTTACCCTCAAAAACTGGTTTTTCATTAGTTTCTTTTTGAGTATTTTCCTTCTCCTCTGGTTGTTCAACATCATAACTCTCAAAATAATCATTAGGCAAGGTTTTCTCGTTTTCTAATGCCTTCGCATTATCACGACCATACCAAAAAGGAAGTTGCATCTTGACAGTGGTTTTTCTTTTTACTTCTTCCTCAGCCTCATAGTCATCTTTATCTATTTTAAGCCATTTGATTTGATAGCTAGGATGTAACGATGGAAGAATAAACCAATCAAATTCATAAAGAGTGGGGGCTTTTGATAAGGCATTCTTCAGGTAATGTGGATTGTCATATCCTATGCCCCACTTAAAATTAAAATACCGAAATTTATTGGGCTTATTCATGTGAATTGTTTGTTCAGTTTGGCCTGCTTTATACAATTTTTCTTCCAAACCTTTGACTTTATTGCTCAGCTCAGTGTTCCTATCTTTATAGGCATGAAGAAGATTTTCAAACTCATTCTTCTTTGCTTCTGAACTCTCTAATTTTTCTAACAGTTCAGTTATTCTACTTTGAAAATATGCTTGACCCACATCAAATTCAGTCTTTTTCTTTTCCAATTTTTCAATGTGACTCTCTTGTTCTATCAATCTTTCTCTTTGAGAGGAAATTAGTTCATCTGCTTTTCTCAAGTTATCTGTTAGATCAACTAATTTCTTTTGTAGATGTGCTTGTTGAGTAAAAAATTGATTATAAAGATCGGAATGTACCTCATTTGTTTCTGAAGTAGATTCTGACCCTTCTTCATCGGTGTTTCTAGTCATGAAACACATCTTTGTTTGAGTTGCCGTCTCATCATTCGCTTCATCATCGATTTGACCAAGCCAATATTCCTCTTCAACCAGCAATGCTATCCCTGATTCCTTTTGCTTAGCAAGCAGCATCTTGTTCTTATAATAATCATAATCTTTGACTTTTGGCTTCCAGCATTCCTTGGCGAAGTGTCCAGTCTTCCCACAGTTATAGCACTTTGGTTCTTCACCCCTTTTCTCAAACACCTTCTTTTCATCAATCCTCTTGTCATCCCTTTTGTACTCATCCTTTTTCTCATCAAACTTCTTTCTTGACTCGACACCATCTTTGATAAACCAAGATCTATCAAGATTAGAGAGAGAGAGAATCTAGAGAGAGAAATATGCCATCTGTTACTCTCAAAATATGAACTGTTGTTTACAAAAGCTAACACAAGGGTTTATATACCCTTGACTATAGAAAGTCAAACTAGACTTATTACAAGCTTAAAATATATAAGCCTTGATTACAACACTAAAAGTAGCATTAACAATCTCCCCCTTTGTAATCAAGGGCGCTCGAATCTTCTGTGTTGACGATTCTTGCCAATTAAGATCTCCAAGCGTCTTAGTGTTTTCCGGAAGTTCAGTCTTGTGTCGATTGTCTCTATTGCTCTCCTCAAGAGGCTGATCTCAGCATTATCAACCTGGTAAAGACTTCTCCTTGTTTCCAATAACTTCTTCATAGTTTCCTTCAGTCTGTGATCTAGCTGAAATCGGATGATCTTCAAAGTTCCATCAGAATATTTACCGATTTCATCAAATCGGAGGAAGCGTCTGACACCTGACTGATCTCTATACACAATCCCATAAGGGTCTTCTACAATAGAAAATAGTGGATAGCTGTCAATGTTCGGCAATTCTCTATCCGGTCTTCTCACATTGACTACAGGCTGGAAGCTCTCAACAGCAAGCTGGAAGTCAAAGCATCGATAAAATCTAACTTGTCTTCGTAAGAAACGCTTGACTGCTTCCAAAGCCCTGAGGATATCATCAGTACGAATAGGCATATCTCGAAATTGATGATAAATTACCTCAAAGTCATCGATAGAAAGTTTATTGAAGTCTGCTTCAGTAAACCGATAAGTCTGACAATCCTGATGTTCCACATAGAATATCGGATACCAAATTTTGACAAAACTGACTATTTCCACCTTAAGTACCCTTACAATGCCATGCTTAGAAAATACCAGATATATTCCTTGTCGTAGACATTTAATAAACATCAGGTACTCATATTGATACCAAGCATGTTCCTTTTCAATCCCTAGAATAGCATTGATATTCACTTTTCTTCTTTTCTTGACATAGAAATTTCGTTCAGTGTCTTCAAGAAAAGCGGATCTCATTCTGGTAACCTGGTATCTTGCTTCAAGCCTCTGCATTCTTTGCTGACTATCCAATGCGGGACCTGGTTGTAAAATGCTAGATGAAATATTCAGAGTTGGATCAGGAACCTCTGAGTTAGCTCTGGACGACTCACCCTGAACAAACGTACTTTCAGTAGTAGTGGTGGTCGGAGCTGGAACAATAGGAACAACCGGAGGACTTTGTTGGACTGGAACTTCTGGTTCTTGAACTGGAGAATGTGCTAATGGAGATTGATGATCAATATCTTCATTGTCTGATAAACCTCCATAAAGCATGTTGACAACTTCAATATCCTTTTCATCTATATCAACTTCAACATCTGTATCAGATATAACAACAATATCATCTTGATCTTCTTCTTTAATCTTCCAAAACTTATCAAACTTTCTTTGAATATCATCATCTGAATCAATCTCAACATAGTTAGAAAAGAAGTTACGCATATCTTCAAATTCTTCAGACTCATGCACATTAGAAGTCTTCGGACATCCAATTGAAACAGGTGCAGAATCTGGGTCAACATAAACAACTAGTTGCAGATTGTTCATATTCTCGGGCTCAACATAGTTAATCACCAAATCAATAGCCGTCAAATCAACTTCATTCAACAACTCATCAACTAAGTTTTCCGGATCAGCTTCTTCATCTCTTTCTTCATTTGCTCTTCCCTCATTTGCCTTTTCTTCATTGACATTTTCAGTAGATTCTTCATTCACACTTTCTTTAACTCTTCGTCTCTTAGAATTCTCCCCCTCATGACCTTGATGACCCGGATCATCTTGGTCATGTCTACGCTTAAGAGACGAACCGGCGGCAGATTGGCAAGTTTCTTCATGTCTAGCCACTCTTTCAGAAAGCGTAGAAAGAGCATTTGTCATCAACTTTAACCCCTTCGGAATTTCAGTAAAACTATTTCGAACCTCAGTCTTGAAAGAATGAAACTCATCCACTAATGACGTTGCTCGAGGATCAGGAACTGACACCGGAGTAGGAGTAGAAAGCGGAGGCGGAGTTGGTTGAAAGTTCCGAAGCAGAGAAATAAGATCTTTATCTGGATGCTCCGGAGGCGACATAGATAATAACCACGCATAAAGCATATCAGAAACTTCTGAAATCGGAATATCCTGAATACCCTGTTGTGATGTAGGTGGAACGTGTACGGAAGGCAATGTTAGAGATCTGTTAGGTCCATGATCTTCATACAATCCAAGTATTGTGTAACAAGATGATGAAGAACTTTATTGAAAAGGAAATCTAACCTAGAGAGAACACAAAGTGATTAGAGATCTACATCTTGTATTAATGAATTCACTTCTTACAAACTACAAGTAAAGACCTATTTATAGTCTTCATCACTTGCTACAACAATTAAGCATAAGCCCTTTAACACAGCTATTGCTTTACAAAACTTTCTATTATAAAGGACAACTTCAGTGTCCTAACATTCTCCCCCTAAAGTTTTGGAAAGCAAATCATCTTCAAATCATTAGCTCCTCTCCCCCTTGATTTCCTTGTAAAAACTTTAGCGGTGCATTCTTCAAATGTAGGTTTGGCTCCCCCTTGAATGTTGCTCTTAGCCTCGACTAAATGCACTAAAATCATCTTCAAGGTGTATGCATTTAGTGAAAAACAAAGAATCCGTCTTGCTTGAAGGAGGAACGGTAATAAGCACGCACTACTAGGTAGGGATGAGACGACCCAAGCAAATAACATTGTTCAGCAACTGTGGAGAAATACTCGTCTTCAAAATATTTCAAGCCACTGAATGAAGAGAATCCAGAACTTCAATCTTCAAGAAATAGCTGGATGATTATAAGCACTCAAAAGTCTGAATCACAACCAAAGCACCAGAACAATGATTGCAAGCACTCACAATTCTGATTGATCAGGTCAGAAGAATGATTAAGAGCATTCAACGGTCTAGCATCGTCAACAAAACTTCAGAATAATGATTGCAAATATTCAAGCGTCTCTTCCAATCCAATCAAAGACTAAACTCCAACAATCAACTTCTGAATATCTTGAAAGACTTGAGCTCTTTTAAACTTTGACAGTTGCTAAATGTATGTGGCACACTGAATATAAGAATGATGTCACACACGCCTTATGCTAACTTTCATGAACAATGTCCCCCTCCTGAGACTTAGCACGGGGGTTCCGCTAACCGGTTAGCGGTTTTTTTTTTTTTAATGAGAAATATTTTTCAATAAATTTCTTGGATCCGAAACCATCAGAATTCGGACCATGAAGCATCCGAAACCAATGAATTCGGATTAAGTAGGGTGCGAATTCACTCAATTCGGATCATGTTGAGTGCGAATTCACTCAATTCGGATTAAGTAGGGTGCGAATTCACTCAATTCGGATCATGCTGGGTGCGAATTCACTCAATTCGGATCATGCTGGGTGCGAATTCACTCAATTCGGATCATGCTGGGTGCGTATTCACTCAATTCGGATCATGCTGGGTGCGAATTCACTCAATTCGGATCATGAAGGGTTCGAAATCATGGCAATTTCGTGTCATGTTGGATGCGAAACCATGCCTATCTTGAATAAATGGAATTCGAAACCATTAGAATGAGGATTAGAAAGATGTGAAGCCATCCATACCTTTGAACCTTTAGGTGTAAGCACATTCCGAAATTCAGAACTAAGATGACCAAATTCAGCAATATTTCGGACTTCACAAGATCCGAAACCAACAACTCTGAACAGTTCGAAACCATCTAAGCCATCCAAACAATAGTAGCATCCGAAACCATGAACAGTAAAGCATGAAGGATCCGAAATCATCAATGAACAGTAAACGATGAAGGATCCGAATTCATCAATGAACAGTAAATGATGAAGGATCCGAATTCATCAATGAACAGTAAACGATGAAGGATCCGAATTCATCAAGAATAATCCGAATTCATCAAGAATAATCCGAATTCAAGTAACAGCATCCGAAAATCACTAAAATCATCATAACTTCTTCAATTCTTGACCAATTTCAGTGATTCTTTCGCAGACTTAATCGAAAAATGAAGATGAACAGATTTCTAGTTGATCAAAACATGTAATTCTATCGATTTGGCATACTTTTGATCCAAAAAGTGAGTTCGACTTTTTCTTGAACAAACACCATAAGAATCCGAAATCTGAGCAAAATAGGGCTAAAAACACTTGAATTGTGAAGATCCGATGATCGTATCGATGAAAAATTCTTCGATTTGGCTCTGATACCACTTGTTAGGTCCATGATCTTCACACAATCCAAGTATTGTGTAACAAGATGATGAAGAACTTTATTGAAAAGGAAATCTAACCTAGAGAGAACACAAAGTGATTAGAGATCTACATCTTGTATTAATGAATTCACTTCTTACAAACTACAAGTAAAGACCTATTTATAGTCTTCATCACTTGCTACAACAATTAAGCATAAGCCCTTTAACACAGCTATTGCTTTACAAAACTTTCTATTATAAAGGACAACTTCAGTGTCCTAACAAGATCGAACTGTAGAAAACGATTGAATTGGCGGTTGAGAAGCTGGGTGACTTGAAGGATCTCGAAACACAACACCCGTCGGTTGTCTAAATGGAATATCAACTGGAATCTTAGGAATATCAGATACTTTCCCTTTACCCTTCAGCATCGCCTTCATTTTGAGTAACTGCTCATTCTTTTCGGCATCCATTCAGTCATTCATCGTCTTCAATAGCTCATCAAGTGACATTGAATCAGACGTTCTGAGTGATTCAGATGTAACGACTGTAGAAGTAACTGTCGTAGTTGCTTCTAGAACTGTTACACCAGAAGAAACCAAAGAAGCTGAAATCTGAGTATCTACATTCCTAGTAGATGGCCTGGAAAAACGAAGATCAAGTTCATCTACCTCAATATTTGCCACATACGTGTTTATCGGAACGGTATCCGAAGTATCAACCGTATTACTTTCCGACAACAATCTTTCATAAACATGTGTGGCCTCCACTTCAGATTCTCTTAAGACAGATTCTCCAAAATTCATATTAGCATCATTTCCACCATTATCATCATCATCATCATTATCTGCACCATCCGCTCCTTCATCACCATCATCACTTTCAGAACTACTTGAGTCAACATCGTCTTCATTTTGAGGTTGTTGTTTTTCTTGTTCAGTTTCTTCTTGAACATTCTGTTCTCGAAGTTCTATCCCTTGTTCTTCACAATAATCAATAACCTCTTCATCTTCTGGATCTGCATATTTCTGAATCAGCTCTGGTGGAATAGGCATAAAATTATCAAACGTACGCTTCTGCCTGTTGATGTAACCCATTTCATAATCAAGAGTTGGAACCCAGTTATGTCTCCTTGGAATGTCTTTATTACTCCTAAGCATGCTCCAGACAATAAGCTCCAAGAATCGAATGAATGGCACGAACTTGCGATCTTTGTTTGTGCTTTTGGCATACACAAGCTCAGACAATTCGGTCCAGAAGATAAGAGCATAATCCACATGAAAATCATATATAATTGCATGGAAAAGTCGTAAGTAATGCAGACTTGAATTATCGGTACCAGAATGTTTGGATGTCAAACATCTATTGATAACTGAGCTCAAAGCATACCATACTGGTGGAAGACGTGCCTTCTCAAATTGACTAACCATAGTCAACGGACCAACATATCCCAGTGCTCGAATTCCAGCCAATATATCTTCTTCCGGGGGATAATCATCAAATTCTGTACGACCCAGTCTCGGATCAGCTTCTGGTAGACGAAGTAATAATCGAAGACGATGATAATCCAGAAAAGTCTCGAACTGATCGATCTGAATCTCGAATCGAGGAGGGGTAACAATATCATCTTTCTGATTGTATGCCAGGCTTGTTGCAGATAAACCTCAGGAACTCCATGACGTCCCATCAGCGCATACTTGATTGGATGACCTCGAAGAATAGCACGTATAATCGGATGAATTCTCACTTTGTCAAGATTGACAAAATGATTGTTTGGCTTGTAAGGCAAAACATATAATCTGTGTGGGAAAACATCTTCCGGATAACTCCTTCTGGCAGACAAATTAGCTCCCGAAGAACGAACTGAAGGAAGAGGTTGATCTCGAGAAGCATGATCCGATGGTTGATTCTCATCTTCCTGAAGTTGAGGATTCTGATCATCATCTGAAGCCATAATAAAACCTGAAAAGATAAAGCATTTATCCCCAATTAGTTCAAAGAAAAATTCTTATAGTTATAGAATTTTAGAATAACCAAGTCAGGTTTGCGCTACCAATGGGTGGCGCAAAGCTTGATTTGCGCTACCAATAGGTGGCGCAAAGCTTGATTTGCGCTACTAAAGGGTGGCGCAAAAATGACTTGGCCAAGATTTCGATTCTCTCTAGAGGAAACAGCCGCAAAAAGGGATTTTCGCTAGAAGAACAAAGCGCAAAATGAGGTTTTCGTTACAGGACCATGGTGCAAAAGTTAACTTCGATTAATCCATGAATCGAAATCTCAGAAACCTGTATCAGATCAATTTGAACACACAAAAGCAATAGCACAGAGTTCGAGTCTTCTACTGAAACAATCCTAAGCATGAATCGACCTTAAACCCATTGGATTCACTTAAAAACAAAATCGACAAAACCCTAAGATTCGAAATCGACCTACGTAAAAACCCAATAAGAATGAATCGAACATGTATGAACAATCTAAGCAAAGATTCAATCGTATAATATCGATAATGCGCAGTGAAATGAAGTAAGAAATCGTACCTGGAATCGAGATTTACAACCTTAATCGCAAACTAAACAGATGATAGAGAGAGAACTGTGATGTCGTATGATTTCGAAATAATGGAGGGTAAAATGAAAATAAAAAAAAATCAAACACACATATATATACTCACTTTGAAGACTCATTTTGCTCCCCCTACACAAATGCATTAGACATTTTGATAAAAATTTTACATTTGGAGAGTTTGCCTGAAAACATCTTCAGAAGCACATACCTGGAAGATTTATCTGATTTGAGTTCTTAATCCTTTTGATTTTTATTTCCTGTGAAGATCACAAAACTCAGATCATTGAACACAGATAATCACAACTCATCATACCTTGCTCCCCCTCAAACACTGAACTCAAGACATTTCTCCCCCTGAAATTAAGCATAACTTTTGAAATCGCTCCCCCTCAAAATCAGCATAACTCCACACATCACAGTATGAAAAATTTCACGTAAAAAATCAGTAATGGAAACTGAAATACATTAAATTATATAACATAACTACTAACTATAGAGTGTTTGAACACCAAACAAATAAAATTCAACTCAGTGAAAGTAGACATGTTTTTCAAACAAATGACATCAAATGCATGCTTTTGGATTCAGAAACAAGTGATGCTTGCATATCAAGTTACAATTTGTTCAGTTTCAACCTCTTATTAAATCTATTTGGTGTGCTAGCATGCGAAATATGATTTGCAACAATCAAATGTACTTCTGAAACCTATAAGAATACTTTGCTCTTACTCACACTATATGACTGAAATCAGAATTTCCCCAAATTTATAAGTTTATCGCGACATTGTTATTTCCCCAAGATATAAGAGATGTGTGCTCATTGGCATCTTTATTTTGTGCACATTGGCATCTTTTCATCAAAAAGTTTATTAAGACTGAGATACACCGTAAACGGAACTTTCTATCTGGTTCTATAGCAGGATTTGGGTCAGCCAATCCTAGACCAGTTGGCCTTAGGGGCTAGGTGTCGAGCACCCCTTGGAACTTACTCTCCCAAACCAGAAAGGCTACATCGATATATCCTAATCCCATCTGTACCAGTAGGACATGGATTTCTATCTGGTTCTATAGCAGGATTTGGGTCAGCCAATCCCAGACCAGTTGATCTTAGGGGCTAGGTAACGAGTACCCCTTGGGACTTAATCTCCCAAACCAGATAGGCCACAGGCACAAACTTTCAAACCTAATGATTTATTTTTATTTTTATTTTTTTTATTGCATCTCAATCACTTGGTTATAAAACTTTGTGCTTCCCTCATATTTTCATTTTCATTCGTCATTCTGACAATTAGGCTATGTGAGCATCGTATTCTATATAAGTCTAGATTTACACAATTTTGCGCATATATCAAAATTTCTTTCATGTTTTGCTGACCTTTCGATTTATTTCAGAAGCGAAAGTTGAAGCAAATAAAACTCAGATATCCCAAAACTACTTGTAAAATCACTCTTGACACACATTTTATTCATTGAATGAAAATAGAAATATTTTCACTTCATTGAATTAAATTTGTGAAGGTTCAAACTTTCAAGTTCAACATGCCGAGATTTGATAAAAGAAAATTAAAACGCTTTTCATCCAATGCCTTGGTGAAAAGATCGGCAACTTGATAGTCAGTAGGTACGAAATATAATTAGATTTTACCTTTCTCCACATGATTTTTTATGAAATGATATCGCATGTTGATGTGTTTAGTCTTTGTGTGCTGAACTGGATTGACCGAAATGGCAATTGCTGATTTACTGTCACAATATATCAGAATTGTTTTGTACAGCAACCCATAATCTTGCAACTGTGTCTTCATCCAAAGAACTTGAGAACAGCAACTGGCGGCGGCAACGTATTCCGCTTCAGCCGTTGAAATTGACACACAGTTTTGTTTCTTTGACGCCCAACCAATCAGCCTATCTCCTAGAAATTGTACATGACCCGATGTACTTTTCCGGTCCAGTTGACTTCCACCATAATCTGCATAAGAAAAAGCAGTTAATTTATAATCTGAACTTTTTAGATACCACAAACCTAGATATGGAGTTCCTTTCACATATCTGAAAATTCGTTTGACTGCCATCAGATGAGATTCTTTGGGATTAGCCTGAAATCTGGCACACAAACATGTTGAGAACATGATATCTGGCCTACTAGCAGTTAAGTACATTAATGATCCAATCATCCCTCGGTAGGTTCGAACATCAACTGCTTTTCCATCTGGATCTAAACCAGTCTTCGCACCATGAGCCATCGGAGTGCGAATTGTAGTGCTCTTATCCATTTTGAATTTCTTCAAAATATCAAAGACATATTTTGACTGGTTGATGAAGATTCCATCAGGTAATTGCTTAACTTGAAGTCCTATGAAAAATTTTATTTCTCCCATCATGCTCATCTGAAACCTGGAGGTCATGAGATCAGAAAACCAAGTACACAACGAATCATTAGTAGCACCAAAAATTATGTCATCAACATAAATTTGTACTAAGCAAATATCATGATCTTCACGATAAATGAATAAAGTTGTGTCTATAGCTCCCTTGACGAATCCGGATTCAAGCAAAAAGGCTGACAATTCGTCGTACCACGCGCGCGGTGCTTGTTTCAAGCCATACAAAGCTTTGTCAAGACGATACACATAATCAGGTTTGTCTTTGTTAACAAACCCCTCTGGTTGAGATACATATACTTCTTCTTTAAGTACCCCGTTCAGAAAAGCTGTCTTTACATCCATCTGATATACGGTAAAGTCTCGATATGCTGCAAATGCTAGAAACATTCTGATAGCTTCTAATCTTGCAACCGGCGCGTATGTTTCATCGTAATCTATGCCTTCTTGTTGTCGATAACCCTTTGCTACCAATCGAGCTTTATTTCTCACAACAATACCATCTTTGTCCTTTTTGTTCTTGAAAATCCACTTAGTGCCAATTATACTTTTTCCTTTAGGCCTTGGAACAAGTCTCCACACTTTCAATGCTTCAAACTGGTTTAACTCTTCCTGCATGGAAATAATCCAATCCGGATCATTCAATGCTTCGAAAACCTTCGATGGTTCAACATTGCTTAAAAAGCAAGCGAATAAGCATTCATTTGACGTCGCGGACTTGAATCTTGTAGAAACATTTGCAGAAGGATCACCAATGAATTGATGAATTGGATGTGCCTTTGTCCATTTTGTTGTGTGAGGGAGGGGATCAACGGTCTCTTGAACACTTTCCAAAACTTGAGAAGGAGGTTCAGGTATTTCTGCTTCACTTGAAGAAACATGTATCACTTCTGGAGTTGGAGGAGGTATCTCAACTACACTCTCAGATTCAGATTCTTGAACTGATGGTTGATTAACAATCGGATTTTGGATTTCTTCCTCATTAGGTTGAACAACTTCAGTTTCTTCGTGAATCTGAGATGAATTCATTTCATCGATTGTCACCGGCTCCACGATTTCAGATATCACTTGTGGTTCTTCAGTAACCACTGTTTGATCTTCAGTTGCCTCGTATTCAGGAACGACTGGAACTGTTAGGTCCATGATCTTCATACAATCCAAGTATTGTGTAACAAGATGATGAAGAACATTATTGAAAAGGAAATCTAACCTAGAGAGAACACAAAGTGATTAGAGATCTACATCTTGTATTAATGAATTCACTTCTTACAAACTACAAGTAAAGACCTATTTATAGTCTTCATCACTTGCTACAACAATTAAGCATAATCCCTTTAACACAGCTATTGCTTTACAAAACTTTCTATTATAAAGGACAACTTCAGTGTCCTAACATTCTCCCCCTAAAGTTTTGGAAAGCAAATCATCTTCAAATCATTAGCTCCTCTCCCCCTTGATTTCCTTGTAAAAACTTTAGCGGTGCATTCTTCAAATGTAGGCTTGTAAAAGGTTTAAATATAGAAAGTTCAAAGTCAAAGTCAATGTATTGAGTTGTATTGTGTTGTTTACACCTTGTAATGTGTTTAGTATAAATAGGTTTTGTTGTGTATTAGTTGGTAGGACTCTAGACATACTTAACTCACATTCTTATATTCTAGAGACAGAAACACTTGTACAGAACTCCTAATCTTATAATGTGTTCTTGAGTGAAATGGATGACGAATTCATATCTTCTCTATCTTGATTGATCCTTAGGGTTTAACAATTGGTATCAGAGCAGATTCAAGATTTAGAGGAGAATTTCTACTGATCTAACACTTCAAATTTGCGGAATTCTCAAGGAAATTTGATCGATTTTCTTGATTTTTCAAGAAAATCTCGTTTTCTTGGATTTTTGTCAAATTTGTGTGATTTTTGGTCGAATTTGATCAAGATTTAGTTCGTTGGATTCATTTTTAATAGAGGAACACTTTTCGTTCAAGAATCGAGAGCTAATTCGAAGGATTTCAAGATCAATTTTGCATTTTTCTGAGTTTTTGGACTGTTCGATATTTTGCTACTGTTCGTTCTTCATTTTTCTGATTTAGAGGTTTTCAGAGGTTTGTAATTGAAGAAGAAGTGTTCAAATTCAGTTTTCGAGCAAATCTGCACAGTTTGGATTAAGTTTTTCAGTGATTCAGTTTTCGAACAAATCTTCTTATTGCGGAAATAATGATTTTGTTAATAATAATTATGTTCAATATTGGTATGGTACTTACCATTTTCCTTCACTGAAAAACTTAATCCAAACTGTGCAGATTTGTTCGAAAACTGAATTTGAACACTTCTTCTTCAATTACAAACCTCTGAAAACCTCTAAATCAGAAAAATGAAGAACGAACAGTAGCAAAATATCGAACAGTCCAAAAACTCAGAAAAATGCAAAATTGATCTTGAAATCCTTCGAATTAGCTCTCGATTCTTGAACAAAAAGTGTTCCTCTATTAAAAACGAATCCAACGAACTAAATCTTGATCAAATTCGACCAAAAATCACACAAATTTGACAAAAATCCAAGAAAACGAGATTTTCTTGAAAAATCAAGAAAATCGATCAAATTTCCTTGAGAATTCCGCAAATTTGAAGTGTTAGATCAGTAGAAATTCTCCTCTGAATCTTGAATCTGCTCTGATACCAATTGTTAATCCAAGATCTTCAATAACGTGCTCTGATACCAATTGTTAAACCCTAAGGATCAATCAAGATAGAGAAGATATGAATTCGTCATCCATTTCACTCAAGAACACATTACAAGATTAGGAGTTCTATACAAGTGTTTCTCTCTCTAGAATATAAGAATGTGAGTTAAGTATGTCTAGAGTCCTACCAACTAATACACAACAAAACATATTTATACTAAACACATTACAAGGTGTAAACAACACAATACAACTCAATACATTGACTTTGACTTTGACCTTTCTATATTTAAACGTTGAAGACATATTGCACTAACAGGAACTACATCATTGACAAAGTTAGTTGCAGCGGAATTAGAAGTAGATGCATTCACAGTTTCCTGATTTGACACATTAGAAATAACATCAGTATTAGTAGAAGGCACATCATTATAAAAATGCTCAAATAATAAATCAAGATCAGAAAGCATATTAGAAATCAAATTCGGATCCTGAGTTGTCGGTTGTGGAACAGGTTCTGAACCGATTTGTCCAGAAGCTAAAATTCCTGTTAAATCGGGTTCTGGTCCTGTTTGGCTGGAAACCATTCCTTCAGATTCATCAAATTTGACATTTACGCTTTCCACCACCTTTCTAGCTGAAGTTAGATACACTCTGTATGCGGCTGAAGTAAGAGCATAACCAAGAAAAATTCCTTCATCTGCTTTCGGACTGAACTTGTTCATATTTTCCCGATCATTCAACACAAAACATTTGCACCCAAAAGCTCGGAAATATTTGACATTTGGTTTGATGCCGTTCAAAAGCTCATAAGGAGTTTTGTTGAATCGTCGATGAAGGATAGACCTGTTTTGTGTGTGACATGCCGTAGACACTGCCTCAGCCCAATGAGATAAAGGAAGACCTAAATAAGCAAGCATAGTACGAGCAGCTTCAACCAAGGTTCTATTTCGTCTCTCCACAATACCATTCTGTTGAGGTGTTCTTGCGGCAGAAAACTGTTGAGTAATACAATTTTCTTCATAGAACGCTTGTAGAATACTGTTCTTGAATTTCGTACCGTGGTCGGATCTGACGACTTTCACTGCCTTTTGATTATTAGTCTGAATAGTCTTGATGAGATTGATAAGGATTTCTGGAGTTTCATCTTTTGACTTCAGAAACTTCACCCAAGTATATCGTGAGTAATCATCAACCACCACCAAAACGTACCTTTTCTTCCCAATACTTTTAGTCTTCATTGGCCCACACAAATCGACATGTAAAATATCAAGAATATCCTTCGTGCAAAAATCAGGTTTCGAATTGTGAGGAACTTTCTTCATTTTTCCCTTTTCACAATCTTGGCAGAGATGATCTTTTTGAAATCTCAGAGATGGAAGACCTCGAACCAGTTCACCTTTGACTAATCTATCCATGTATCGAAAATTGAGATGAGCCAGTCCTCTATGCCATAGCCAGCTTTGTTGAGTTGTTGCTTTTGACAAAAGACATATATCCGAGGGGGTGTTAATAGTTGAGAGATCGATGGTGTACAAATTGGATCTCCTTTTGCCAACTAATAACTCTTTTCCGTTGTCATTTTTCACAGCAACTCTTTTGGACTTGAAGCTAACTTCTAACTCTTTGTCGCAAAACTGTCCAATGCTGAATAAATTGTGGCTTAGACCTTCAACGTAGCTCACTCTTTTCACAGTAACGTTTCCTTGGACGAGATCTCCATATCCAAGAATAGGTGATGTTGCGCAATTTCCAAACTTGACACGTCCACATGACTTTTCTTTAAAGTTAGATAATAAAGACTTATTGCCAGCATATGTTTGGTGCATCCAGAGTCCAGATACCACAAACGACTTGGCTGCAAATAAGCACATCAAACAAATTTAGGTACCCATATGGATTTGGGTCCTTTCTTGTTAGTCCTGTTCTTTTTAAAGTCTTTATTATTATAATATGCATGTGAATTATAAAACGAATCATGAACAAAATCAGTATTGGAAGAATAAAACTATCACCAGAATTACAACTTGATGAACAACACAAACCATCATTTGCAATTTGAATTATTTGCTTTATTGAATAACGCAAAGAATTATTACAATTCTCTTTATTACAAGCAAATGTATTCTTATTACAAACTTTGTCGTCTATGTCGTTCGACTCAGAAGTTGATATTTCTGGAGGTATGCTTTTGATTTTCCATATTTGCCTTGGCCGCTTGTTCACAACCCTACTTGAACAAATAGAGTAAGAAGAATTAGAGACATTTTCAGAATTTAGAGTTTGATTCTTTGACTTCTTTGACCTTCTTCTTTTACGACGTTTAGTTTTATAAAAATTTGTATTTATCGTAAAAGTATCATCTATTTTCTCCGTTTTGATTTCAGATTCCGAAGAAAAAACTTTATTTAAAACATCAATCTTAGAAACAGTTTCATTCTCTTTTCCCTTGGAGTTATTTTCTTTTTCATTTTCAGATTTATCAGACTCAGAATCCGTTTCAATATCAGAAGAGGAAAAGTTTTGGTTTTGATCAACATCCATTTTATCATCTTTAAAATCTGCTTGTACATTCCTTTTATCTTTATCAACAAAATCTTGTTTGACTTTTACATCTTCTTTAAGACTAGAATCCATACAAATAGAGAATATGTTGCTTTCTAGCTCAGACAAGATGTTTTGATCTTCTAAAAATTCTAACTTAGATTCAAGATCAACGATTTTATTTTCAAGACTAACGATTTTAGCTTCTAATACTAAAGGAGGAATATATCTTTTAGTATCATACAATACTTCGGATTTATTCTCCTTATTAGTATTATTAGCATATATGTCAAAATAATCGTTTGATAACGAATCTTTGTTGGAATTTTTAGACTTAGAAATGTACTTCGCATTTTCACGAGTATAAACAAATGGAAGTTGCATTTTAGTAGTAAGTTTCCTTTTCTCTTCTTCTAATTTTGAAACTTTCTCGTCATTTGTCCAATTAATCTTAAACTGAGGAGCATATCTAGCGAGATGTAAAAAATCAAATTCATATAAAGTAGGAACTTTCGTTTTAGCCTCTTCTAAAAAATGTGGATTTTCAAATCCAAGTCCCCATTTCTCCTTTATAGAAATATAACTCATTGGTTTATTTAAGTAAACTGTTTGTTCAGTTTGACCTCTTAAATATAGTTTTTCTTCTAATTCTTTGATTTTATCAGAAAACATATATTTTACTTCGGTCATAGAGTACAAAGATTCAAGACAAGATTTGTTTGTCTCTTCTAATTCTTCTATTTTCTTTTGCAATTTATCTTTTGTATCTATCAAAATCGTCTTTTCATCTTGAATATTTATTTGAAGCTTTTTAATTGATTTTGATTTATCATGATTAATTTCTTTTTCAGAAAGAAGTTTTGAACGAAGCATACGAATAGCATTTGTGACTATGTTCATCTGAGATAAAATAAAATCATAATCAAATTGAGAAGGTACCTCAGATTCGTCGCTTGCACTTTCTTGATCATCAGCCTCATCATCACTTGCATCATCCCCGATGAAACACATATCAGCAGTTTCTTCATTCTGGGTTTCATCATCGGAGTAATCCAAAAAATATTCCTCTTCAACAAGCAAAATCGTTCCATTCTCCTTCTTCTCAGCCAAATCCAACTTCTTCTTGTAATATGATGAATCACGAACCCCTTTGGTTTTGCACTCTCTAGCCAAATGTCCCGTTTTCCCACATTTAAAACAAGTAGCTACCTTCTTGTCATCTTCTTTCATTTTCTCCTTTTGTTTGGTAGCTTCAAATTTTGGGACAAAGGGTTTCGTACTACCACTTTCTTGATCTACTTTTCTAGAGCCCGAAGAAAATCTCAGATTGTTCGGCCCCGATCTGTTTTGATACTTCTTTTGATAGTGTTGAGTAAGAAGTATCATAGCTTGCTCTAACGCTTCACCATCATCTTCAACACTTCCATCAAACGCATTATCTATCAAACTTTTCTCGGCTAACTGACTTGCCAACAAAGCAATCGGGTCTATTGTCTTGACCTTGTTTTTCTTATCTAACTTAGCCTTCTTTTCTTTGACCATATCTTCATCAGTCATCAGAATCTCATATAGCTCTTGAATCTGCATCGAGGAAATTCGCACATCATTCCGAAGCCTATGACATGATTTGCTCCATTCTGGTTGAAGTGCATTCAAAAACTTTAAATTTTTCTCTAACTCAGCCTTCGTGACTTTGATCTTATGAAGATCATTCATGACCGCCCAAAATCTGTCAAACACACTCTTCAAGGATTCATTCTCTTTCGCTTTGAACCCTTCAAAGTTGTTCATAAACCTTGTCTGTCTAAGCTGAGTGGCAACCGCCGATCCTAGCATTATTTTTTAAGTTGTGACCACATCATCGTTGGATTGTTCTTAAAACAATCAATTCGGTTGTAGATGTGATTCGGGAGAGCTAGAATAAGAAAGGACTTTGCTTCTCTATCCCCTTGAAGTCTCAAATTCTCTTCAACTGTATAATCATCGACATTTTTAAGAGCCCTTGATGCAGAAACAGTAGCGGTTGCTGGAATCACCACATAAGGTTTGACAAAAGGACCTTCCGTAAGAGAACGCATTATATTTACTCCGTTATTTTGCGTCTCTATGAAGTTAATAAATCGGTCTTGCCATTGAGAAAATTCGTTTTCGTTGATTAGAACAGGAGGCCTTGTGTTTGACCCTAATGACATCATGATATCATTCTTGAACAAATTTTCTTGAAAAGCCATGATGAACACAGAATACAGCAGCTGAAACTCCGGAAAAAAATGCTAAGTCAGAAAGTCGCTAGTAACAGTGGCGCAATACTCGAAATGCGCCAAAGACGGTGGCGCAAATTGGAAAATGCACCAAAGAAGATGGCGCAATCTAGACTTTGGAAAATTTCGAACTCTGAAAAATTCTTCACTTAAGCTGGCGAAAAGTGTCAAATACGCTACAGTTGGTGGCGCAAAGTGAACTTTTCGTGACAGTAGCTGGCGTGATTCTCACTTGTCCAAAAACTGATCTGAAAGCTGAATGAGGATGACGCAAAGTACTATGATGTTGGCGCAAAGCTGATGAATGTGGCGCAAAGTTCAGATCTGGCGCAAAGTTTGCCAAATCGATCAAGAACACACTGATTTGCAAAATCAGTGATTCTAGCTATTACAAACTTGATCGAAAATGAAATCCTAACACAAAATACACAAGAATTTTGTCTGAAAACGTCTGAAAAGAAGTCTGAAAGGATCGATCAGTGTGTTATCTCGAACAGTTCAGAAAAAAATAAAATCTTCAAATTGACGATCCAAAACTCTGAAATGGCTCTTGATTCGTGAAGAAAAGATGTTCTACTCACCAAATCGAATCCAAAGAACTAATTCCTGATCAAATTAGACCAAAAACACCAAAATTTGTTAAAAACTCAAGAAAATTAGATTTTCTTGAAAAAAATTCAAGGAAATCAATCAAATCTTCTTGTGTAATCAACAAAAAATTGTGTTTGATCACTAGAAATCCTTCTCTATATCTTGAATCTGCTCTGATACCAATTGATAAACCAAGATCTATCAAGATTAGAGAGAGAGAATCTAGAGAGAGAAATATGCCATATGTTACTCTCAAAATATGAACTGTTGTTTACAAAAGCTAACACAAGGGTTTATATACCCTTGACTATAGAAAGTCAAACTAGACTTATTACAAGCTTAAAATAGATAAGCCTTGATTACAACACTAAAAGTAGCATTAACAATCTTTGTGCTCAAAATTCTTGGAGCCTGATGCATATCTCTGATTATTAGAACCGGCCTTTTCACAAACTGTTTTTGAAAAGCTTTAGTAAGAAGTATCATTGCTTGTTTCAGGCTTTCAGCTTCTTCCACTCCATCTCCTTCATACTGTTCTTCATCAGACTCATTACCAACATTCTTTGAATATTTCTTGGTGCATTTGTTAGATATCAAGGCAATTGGATCAATCTCTTCTTCCTTAACTTCTTTATTCTCATCCTTCTTCTCTTTCTTTCTTTTCGTATCCCTTTTCTCATCAGCATCATCCTCATCTTGTTTCAAAGTTTCATACATTTGCTGTAAAGGCAAGTCAGCTAACCTAGCATTTTGTTTCATCCTGTGAGGATACTTCTTCCATTCAGGTTGCAGAACACTCAAGAATTTCACATTGTGCTCGATTATCGTCTTGTTTATGTTGTACCTATTCAGCTCATTCAGTTGTGTAATGAAACGGTCGTACGTATGATCAAGTGCCTCACCTTCTTTTTGTCTAAAATTTTCGTACTTGTTGATGGCATTGGAGACTCTCATCTGATTTTCCACCTCAGATCCTTGATACAGTTTGACTAACTCATCAAACATAGCTTTCCCAGAAATGTTTTTGTTGTCCACCTTCTGATAAATATCATTAGTCAAGGCTTGCATAACTAATGATTTTGCCGCTTTGTCTGCATTGTAACGTTTCTTTTGTTCAACATCATAATGCAGTGGTTGAATTTCAACCCATTCTAGAGATGGTTCACCATCGGCAGCTAGTCCTCTTCTTCTCACTATCCCCATGGGACCATTCTGAAGTGAATGAACAATGTAGTCCCCATTTTCTTGACGTTCAACATAATCCATAAATCTGTCTTTCCATATTTTGAACTCCTTAGGAAAAAGGACAGGTGGTTTGTCTTTTGACCCAATAGTCAGTATGTCTCTAGCTGTCATTTTAGATTACTTGTTAATGATCGATAAGTACCCTTATGATCTGATTAGTAAATAGTTGTTCATACTGTTTTTGCCGCAAGTCACTTTTGTCTCAACCCAAGTCTCGTCGCAACAGAGAGTTTATCTCAACTCAAGAACTTATCGCAACACAAATCTTGTCTAAACCAACACTTTGTCTCAACCCAAGTTTATCTCAAGATCAGAGTATGTCGCAAACTATTTTGTCGCAAAAGGAAATCTTGTCGCAACAAAGAGGTTGCGATAAAATTCAAAGATGGTTCTTATCGCAATAGACGGTTGCGATAAGTTACTGTTCACGTGTCACGGGTTGCGATAAAACAGGCATGTCGCATACGGTAGTTGCGATATAATACTATTCACAATTGAATGTTGCGATAATGAAAAACACCCAAGGTTGCGATAATGAAGAACAACCAAGGTTGCGATAATGATGAAGATTCAAACGATCTTAAGTCTAATCCTAAAAAATGATCCGATTGGGCTGAAAATTGGTACGCAGGTTCGCACTGAGATTTTGGACAACTTTAATACAACAAGTTTTGTCCAAAAACCAACAGAAAAGTGATTTTCAATCCCAAAACAGTGTGTGCAAACTAAAAGTCTGAAAATGGTGATTTTGCTCAATCTGAGTCTAATCCTACTGATTTTGTGGAATAAAATCACTCAGGTATTACCAGCAAACACTCCTTGATCAATTCTGATCCATTTGAAGTACTCAAATGGCCAAATATCAATCAATAAGATGAAAAATGAAGAACACTCAAACTTTTTGCAAAAACCTCAAAATCTAATCTGATCAAAATGATGTACTAGGCTCTGATACCAATTGTGATCCCAGAACAAGTAATCAATCAGCTAATAAACTCAGATAGCCATCCATATATTCATCAATGAGATCACCAAGTACACAAGATCAATTGTAGAGAGAAAGTGCAATGTGTGTACTAGTGTGTGTGTAATGGATGACCTAATGTCAAATAGAAAGAAAATAACAATATATAGTTTGTAACTTGACAATTACACAAAAGGTCCCTCTACATGGTACAACTAGCTAATTAGAGCACTAACACGTGTGCTAATTAAACCTCAAAGCAATTATACACTAATATCTAATGTCGTCTTTCAAGTAGTAAAGTGGTAAGAATACCAGTTATAGTCCCACAGAGATTGGAGTAAAAAGTGCTTTAAGAGTACAATGAAAGATGTGATTTCAGATGGCGATTTTGAAAAAATATTTTGATTGATTGGTTGATTGTTATCACATATTTTAACTTAACAAGAATTAAAAGAAGCAAGGGTGTACGACTTGTGATGAGATGTTAACCCAAATTCCAGCAGACACATAAATGCTACAACATGATGTTATAGGAATGTTGCAGCATAATAATGGCAATGATTAGTTCTATTATCTATTTTAAGAAACGTTCCTCTCGGACTCTTCACCGTCCCATTATTTCAGTAGCTATAAACAATCTCATCTCTGAGCATGGTTCAAACTAACGTAATGTTCGGAGTGGGGTTCTTGAAATATATGGCAAAACAAATTCTCTTTGTTAAAAATTACTCTCTCGATGTAATCCCCATACCTTCCAAGTAGCTTATCTCTAAGTCTACTCCATTTTAACCCTTTGAAAAAGTGAAAAACTTATCAAGAATGAATCTTCTTGGAAAACACAAGTAAAAACTCTCGTTGCAAGTAACTCTCTCGATATTACCTCCCATGTCATTCAAATTGACGTGCTATTCAATGGCTTATCTCTAAGTCCATGACACTTTAACACTATCAAAGTGATCAATTTGTCAAGAGGTTGTATTATATTGATAAAACTTGTAATGGAATAATAAGACATCATTATTCCCACACAACATCTACTTTCTTTTGGTGAACATACTCACCCTTTATCTCACACCCAAGCTAAGATGATTAGCTACTCATTACAATAATAAAATACAAGGAAATGTAAATAAGTTGAAATGTAAACATGATGTATAGATGACTTTAAATGTAAAAGACAAGGAAAGTAAATGACTTGAAATTAAATGACAAGAATTAAAGACAGTAAAGTAAATGACATAAAAGTAAAGAGGAATGTAAGTGCATAAAGATGATTGCTAGAAGTAGGAAGAACTTAAGGAGAAAAAAGAGGAATAAAGTACTAAAATTAAGAGTATTTAATTAAGAACTTTGAGAGCAAAAGGAGCTGATCCAATATCAGCTCTTGGATGGATGCTTAGATGCTAAGCTAAACCCCATATATATATATATATATATACATAGTACACAAAAGAGGGGGTAAAAAGTGTAACATCTAACCAGACCATTAGAAATCTAACTTAACTAGTTTAACCAAATATTTAAGAAGTACTAAAGCTAGTTAGAAAGTACAAAAGCAAGTTAATAAACAACTGGACATAGTTGGACACAGTACACGCTGGTTAATACCTAATGGGTAACAAAATAACTTTCCACATCAGCCTCCAAGTCATCTCCAAAATAACGTGTGTGTCCCATTTGAACAAGGCAATGATTCATATAATGTGTAGAAGATAACAAGAAGAGATAATATAAATCAAAGTGGTGTATTATTCATATTAGAAGACTATCCTAGAGAGAGAATGGATCTCTCTCTAGATTACACACACTCACCATAGCCTACATTGTGAATAACTCTCCTAACCCTAATTACACACACACATAATCTATAAATACCCCCTTGTTACATAGTTAAGCCCAAGCCCATATTCTAATAACCAAGCCCATATAACAATTAATACCCCTTTACAAAACTATCTTATAATTAGGACATTTTGTGACCTAACAAATACCAAGATTAGCCTTTTATCTTTATAGAAACAAGTAAATCACAATCCTTAGCTCCAAAACTAAATAAGTGGAAAATAATATAGAAAATGACTCAAAGTTGGAATATAGAAATGAAAATCCTATCTAAAAGATCAATAAAGAAGTGCTTAAATACTAAAAAATGAGTACTTATCATTTAACTTACTATCATTTGGAGTTATTTCCACCTCTAACACTTCATTACCTCGGGAATTTTCTTTGTCCCAACATGTCTATCGTTGTTATTCGAAATAACCTTGTTATATATATATATATATATATATATATATATATATATATATCAACCACTTGCAGTAGGTTGATGAATTTGTCTAAAGTTTATATTCCAATTTATATTGGTTCATTAATATTTACTAATACATGCAAAGGTGGAATAATGTTATGAATTATGTCATCTTCAGTGAGTTCCTTTCCGCGAAGATTAATATGTCTTTTGAGACACAACATTTCTTTGTTGAAATCGGTTAGCTTTTTGTTGTAAGTGGGTTTTATTTCACTGTAAGATTAGACTGAGAAGTACATGTTCATGAATATTCCCGATTTCTGTGTTTTAGGCCCGTAGTTCTTTAGGATTAAACTTAAAGGTTGCTTATACCTTTTCAGGTGGTTTTTTTTATGGCATTGATAGGTTTTAGGTTTTTCCTTGTACCTTTTCAAAGGAGATTTGTATACTCATTTATGGTACTCAAGCTTTTTTGAGTTTACAACGCTGATTCGAGATGAGTTGTTTCAACCATTTACGTATATAAGGAATAATATATGATTTTCTGTTTGATAAGACAATGGATTATGGTTATAGTTATTATTTCATGTATGAAATTTCATTATCATAAAAATTTTGGATTTTTTTGTATGCTTACATTTTGTTGATAATACTTCACCGATATTTCAGTTTGCGAAAGGAAATCACTCAATCTATTGGATTTCCAGGGAGTAAGAGAATCACATGGATTTCTTAAGTCCCTACAAACCTTAGGGCTATTACACTCGTTTGACAAAACCCAAATCGACATCTTGGGATTTAATTAACTTGAATATAACATTGTTAATTATAAAGCTTTTGGCAAGTGGCCAAAATTAATATGATTTTGGCATTAGAAGCCAATTTAAACGTTTTAATATCTTAATAGTATTTTAAAAGATTTTGTCATTAGACAAATAAATATTAGTTTTGACATAAAGTCAAATTCAAAATTTTAACATCTTATTGTATATTTGAAGCTTTCGGCAAAAGACTAACATATAAGGGGGTTGAAAGTGTAACTTCCAAAAAATATTTATAAGAATGGAATTAATAGGTAGGAACTCATGATCAAGATAAGCATTTAAATTATAATAATTATAAGTTAAGATAAGATAAGCAATGGAATAAGATAAAACATTTTGACATAAATCAAACTAATATAAGTAAATAATATTAAATTAAATTAAACACCTCCAATAGAACAAACTAATAACAAATAGCATTCATAAAGTTATAAAAGAAATATAATAGATCAATTAAAAATACAAATGTGCCAATACTGGTGTGAAGGTTTGAATTAATTTAAGGGAAATTAATTAAAATGTCAAAAGTCCAACTCCAAGTTACCAAAATGCTACAAATCTCTCCCAGTTTGTAAAAATGATCTTTTTTCCACGATGGGATCCTGCGATCGCAGGCCCAGGGACCATTTTTGACACTTTTTGAAACTTGTAGGGACCAAACCCCTATACTTATTTACTAACTTTACTTTATACCTTTTAATTTCAAAATTTAATTTTACATTTAACACATATAATCGTTTATTAACTAAAATACGTTAAAAAATACGTTTTAATTTTAACAAGTTACACCATTATAATCGTCTCTTCGATACGTTCGAAATGAGCCAAATCTTGAATTTTTTTGGATTTATATATTTTAATATATATCATATACAGTACATAAAAAATATTTTATATATTTAAAATTCATACCCTTATAGTTAATTATTTAATTTATGGTACATCTCTTTTTTTTTTCAATTTTGTTTTACACTCCTATCCCATTAACATAATAATCATATATTAACTAATTCATTAAATCGTTTTAAATTATTATTATTTGAATGTGTTTATAGATATCGTGAATGGCAATAGGAGAAGGTTTTACGAGAAGAATATGAAATGGGGTTTTGACAAGTTAGTATCACTGGACTCATTTAAGAATTGTGAAAATGGGTATTTGACGAATGATGATTCATGTGTGTTTGGAGCTGAAGTATTTGCAGTTACAGAGTATGCACAAAAGGATCGATAATAAAATAAATAAAACGTATTTTAACTATAAGGGTGCGTTTGGTACGCAGACTGGATGGGACGGGACGAGACAAAAAAAATAGTTTCATGTTTGGTATGCCATGGGACAAAAATCAGATGGGACAACATGGAACAAAAACAAGTTTTAATGGGACAAAACATAAGATTTTTTGTTCCACCAAAATAGGTGGAACAACATGGGACTAAAACATCATATTACTAAAATACCCTTTTTTTCAACGTAACTTAGATTAAAATTATCTCCTCCAGTTCAGTCTCGTCCCGTCCCATCCAGTTCAGTCCCGTCCAGTTACGTCCCGTCCCATCTAGTATGCGTACCAAACGCTACCTAAAAGTACAACTGTATATGGTATATATTAAAATATATAAATCCAAAAAAATTCAAGATTCGGCTCATTTCGAACGTATCAAAGAGACGATTATAATGGTGTAATTTGTTAAAATTAAAACGTATTTTTTTAACGTATTTTAGTTAATAAACGATTATATGTGTTAAATGTAAAATTAAATTTTGAAATCAAAAGGTATAAAGTAAAGTTAGTAAATAAGTATAGGGGTTGAAAGTGTAAATATGAAATCAAAATCACAATTTGGAATTGAAATTTACACTTTCAACCCTTATACTTATTTACTTACTTTACTTTATACATTTTACTTTCATAATTTAAATTTTACATTTAACACATATAATCGTTTATTAACTATAATACGTTAAAAAATACTTTTTAATTTTAACAAGTTACACAATTATAATCGTCTCTTCGATACGTTCGAAATGAGCCCAATCTTGAATTTTTTTGGATTTATATATTTTAATATATATCATATACAGTACATAAAAAATATTTTATATATTTAAAATTCATACCCTTATAGTTAATTATTTAATTTATGGTACATCTTTTTTTTTTAATTTTGTTTTACACTCCTATCGCATTAACATAATAATCATATATTAACTAATTCATTAAATCGTTTTAAATTATTATTATTTGAATGTGTTTATAGATATCGTGAATGGCAATAGGAGAAGGTTTCACGAGAAGAATATTAAATGGGGTTTTGACAAGTTGGTATCACTTGACTCATTTAAGAATTGTGAAAATGGGTATTTGGCGAATGATGATTCATGTGTGTTTGGAGCTGAAGTATTTGCAGTTACAGAGTATGCACAAAAGGATCGATGTATTTCCAACGTAATTTAGATTAAAATTATCTCCTTCAGTTCAGTCCCGTCCCATCCCATTCAGTTCAGTCCCGTCCAGTTCCATCCCGTCCCATCTAGTATGCGTATCAAACGCTACCTAAGAGTACCATAAATTAAATAATTAACTATAAGAGTATGAATTTTAAATATAAAATATTTTTTATGTAGTGTATATGATATATATTAAAATATATAAATCCAAAAAAATTCAAGATTGGGCTCATTTCGAATGTATCGAAGAGACGATTACAATGGTGTAATTTGTTAAAATTAAAACGTATTTTTTAACGTATTTTAGTTAATAAACGATTATATGTGTTAAATGTAAAATTAAATTATGAAAGTAAAAGGTATAAAGTAAATTTAGTAAATAAGTATATGGGTTGAAAGTGTAACATTTTAATTTAAAAATAAAATTTGGTCGGGGTCAATGCGGGTCAAATTTTCAAAAATGGTCCCTGAAATTTTTCAAAAATGGTCCCTGAAATTTTTCCAAAATGGTCCCTTGGAATTGAAAAGTCACAAAAATAAACCATCGCGGGATTTCTTCGCTGGATTGAATTTTTCAAAAATGGTCCCTGCAAGTTTAAAAAAGTGTCAGAAATGGTCCCTGAGCCCGCGATCGCGGACTTCATCGCGGAAAAAAATGGTATTTTGGCAAACTGAGAGAGATTTAGGGCATTTTGGTAACACTTGGTCAAATTTAGGGTATTTTAATTAATTTCCCTTAATTTAATATCGAATTAAATGTTGCTAAGCTGAAAAATAATTAAATAACATAATTAGAATACCTAAATGGCTAAATGTAAATTAGTGGCTCAAATTAAATTACAAATCAATAGTTTTTAAATAATTTATAGGCAAAAACAATTCAAACAACATTAATCTAAATCAGTTAACATACAATTTGAATATATATGAAAAGAAAAATGAAAAGAATATATAGATATCTATACCATATCAAACACATAGAATCGAGAAATCCTATCCACAAATATAACTTTCAAATTTCTATCTTAATTACAATTTAGAATTTAAATTGATAGCTACCTAAATAAAATAATTAATTTTAATACTTTTTATTCAAATTAAACTTGAATCGAAATATAGATCAACCAATTATCAAGATAAATATTAATTAATTCGAAATAATTTAAATAAAATGACATGATTGGTCTAAATGAATAAATAACATTAACATGATTAAATTAATTAATAACATATCAAATTACTAAATTACAATAGCATATCGAAAATATAAAAGATCCACCAATCCATTACAAAATTAAATGATCTTCAACTATAAGTAAAATAAATTTAGGAGGTAGATAGTAAATATCAAATTAAGTGAAAGTTTATATTTATTAAATATATAAATAAACTAATAAATAATGAAGAGATTTTAAAGTTGATTTAATAAATAAAAATGTCACGTAAATAAAAAGTTAAAAATAAACATTTTATCAAGAAAGGGGGTTGCCGTCAATCATTCTCAAAACCGTAAATCATGACGTTTTTTTTTATTATCACACGCCATGATCAACCTCAATGAAAAAGTGAGAAACTGTTGTTCGAATCAAACCATAATTCTATTTTTTTCTCGGCTTTACTTTCAATCATCAAAAGAAAATCAATCGATGCCTAAGTCTCATGACGGATTTGAATCTACGGTGAGCTCCAATTCATACTAACTAACCAGACATCTCAAATAATTTAAAAACAAACTAAATTTATATGCTCTGACACAATATATACATTTACAATAGAGCTAGATCCATTGACAATACTAAAAACATAAAATGTAGGATTTCTTACTTGGATTGCAGTAGTAATAGATGGATCAATCAATAAATTAACTGATTGAGCTTTCATGCTGATAACGTGTTAAAGGGGAAACTAAATAGAACAATAATGAATGAAGAGAATGGATATGTAATTCTCAATAATCATAAGTCATTTAAAAGGGATGAGATACAAGTAGATAACTACAAGAGATATAAGATCCAACATATCTCTAATACGTTTATCTCTATCTATATCGTCATATCATTTAGACGATGACACACTTATCGTACAACAAATCACTCAAAATCAAATATTTATTAATAAAACCACCATAAATTAAGTTTGTGGTTACTACATTGATATGTGTTATTTGGTTACACATTCCCTCCTTGTTTGAGAAAAACCTATTCAGCGGAAATATATTTTAATTAGATTCCGAGTAATTCTAACGACGCCCAGCCAACCCCCATAACACATAACTAATTAAACCAATATATGATGAACATTTTAATTTCCATAAAGAATTATTTCATTACAGTGGAATTAATAACCCGAGAGCATTTTGTTTCTGTTTTAGTTGTAAAAACATATATACTCACACCAATATCCCGAGGTGTTTGCGATTCGTTTTGAACGGTTTAACCCCCTAACCACAAACGAACCTTTAATAATTTTTCTAACTCGAGCAGTTTGGCAGCAAATGACCTAACCATAAAAAGGACGGGTTGGTAGTGGGTTGGAAGTAGAAAGGGGACACTATTACTGGGAAATTGACGAAAATAGTCATTTTCTCTCCCATTTTACCCAAATAACCATGGCTCCGCAAGTGCGGATGCGGCTCCGCAAGTGCGGATGCGGACCTCTTCTCAAATTGTGAATTGAATTTCTAATTTACACTTTCAACCCCTATACTTATTTACTTTACTTTACTTTATACCTTTTAGTTTTATAATTTATGTTTACATTTAACACATATAATCGTTTATTAACTGAAATACGTTAAAAAAATACGTTTTAATTTTAACAAGTTACACCATTATAATCGTCTCTTCGATACGCTCGAAATGAGCCCAATGTTGAATTTTTTTGATTTATATATTTTAGTATATATCATATACACTACATATAAAATATTTGTTATACTTAAAATTCATTTTTTTAACATATTTTCAATTTTTTTTATACTCCTATCGCATTAACATAATAATCATATATGATATATATTAAAATATTTTTTATTAAAATTATTTTTTAAAACTTATTTTTTATGTAGTGTATATGATATATATTAAAATATATAAATCAAAAAAATTCAATATTGGGCTCACTTCGAACGTATCGAAGAAATGATTATAATGGTGTAACTTGTTAAAATTAAAACGTATTTTTTTAACGTATTTTTGTTAATAAACGATATATGTATTAAATGTTTTCATTAAAATTATGAAACTAAAAGGTATAAAGTAAAGTAAGTAAATAAGTATAGGGGTTGAAAGTGTAAATTTTATATACCCTTAAGTAGTGTATATATCATATACACTACTTATTTTATATGTAGTGTATATGATATATATTAAAATATATAAATCAAAAAAATTCAATATTTGGCTCATTTCGAGCGTATCGAAGAGACGATTACAATGGTGTAACTTGTTAAAATTAAAACGCATTTTTTAACGTATTTTAGTTAATAAACGATTATATGTGTTAAATGTAAAATTAAATTATGAAACTAAAAGGTATAAAATAAAGTAAGTAAATAAGTATAGGGGTTGAAAGTGTAAATTGAAAATTCAATTCACAATTTGAGGAAGAGGTTCGCATCCGTCAACAGTGGTCCGCACTTGCGGAGCTATGGCTATTTGGGTAAAGTGGGAGAGAAAATGGCTATTTTCTCAATACACCAATTAGAAATGGCTATTTTCGTCAATTTCCCCACTATTACTTGGAAGAAGTGGCAGTGTAATCCTTTTTTGGTTTGATGTTTTCTTGATCTTTCTGTACTCTAGCTTCTCGCTAGCTAGTTTATTGGGTTGAATAAAATTCGATCTTGATGCTAAAAAAAGGACGGACTGGTCTGATTAGTTTAGACGGTTTAAACCTCTTATGAATTTTAATTTAAAAAAGTATGTAGTATAGCAAATTATAAAAGAAAAGTTTATCTCTAAAACTAATAAAACATTGAATGAGCTAAAAAGTTAAACAAAGAAATAGCCACCTTTAAATTTGACAGAAGAATTCCCCCAATGAAGTTGGAATTTTGGACCAACATTGAGCAAATAGAAGAATGGTTTGGATTTTAGTTTTTGACAGATTTTAGAATTTTTGTCAATTTAGAGAAGACGACTAATTTAGAAATAAAAACTAAAAATATAATGTTTGAGGCGACCTTCTTTAATTGGGACATAAAACTCGAGATTACAACATGAAAACTAAATATAATTACAACATGTATATTTTTGGTGGTTGGTTCGATCCAGACCGCTCAAAAGAACGTTCAAATTACAGATCGAACCAGACCGAATGTTCAAATTACAGATCACTGGCATCCTATGTTGCTTAAGGTAAAAATTATTAATAAATGGTTGTTTCTTATACTACATAGACGGTAACATGCATGACAAGTGCCTTGTATGTGGATTGCAAAGAGATGAAGATGTGAGTAACAAAGTATCGATGAGGATTGCTCGTTACTTTCCTCTAACACCGAGGTTTTAGCGTTTGTACAAGTCAAATATATTGTAGATCATATGTGATGACATGGTAAAAGGGAAACGTCCGCGTACGATGATGTGTTGAGACACCCAGCTGATCGTGAATCATGGAAAGATTTTGATAGGTAAATGCTTTTGATATACTCATTGACATATAAATGCTTTTAACATAATTATATATTTTGACGCTTTTAATATATTTATACTCCTTGACACATAATAGGTCATATCCTAAATTTGTGAGTGACCTCACAATCATTCACATTGCTTTATCGACTAACGGATTTAGACTTTTCAGGGATTTTGCTACTCCTTTTGGCCAATTGCTGTGATTCCATACAACTTACCTCCTTTGATATGCATGCAAAAGGAATTTAATATACTAACAATGTTGATGTCCGGACCAAAATCTGAGGGAAATGTCTCAATGTGTTTATGAGACCACCAATTGATGAGCTCAAAATTCGTTGGAAGACGGGTTTTTGAACATGGGATTGCTACATGGAAGAGTACTTAATGATGAAAGTTGCAGTGATGTGGACCATTAGTGATTTTTCAGGTTTAGGAATGTTAAATGGCATTCAGATGAAAGGGTACAAGGTGTCCCATATGTTTGGATGACACTGATGCTAAGTCTTCTCATGGGTAGGATGTCCTATATCGGGGGCACGTAGATGGCTAGATATGAATCATGAATTTCAAATTCAATGGAGAGATTTTAACGGAAATGACGAGTTTTAACTAGCTCCACAAACTCGAATAGCGATTCCGATTTACAAGGAAATCGTCTCCCGCCGATACCCTCGTTTGAGTCTGTTAAAGAGAAGAAACTGAGACAGGTTTGTAAATCTATAACATTCCAAACTTGTATTTACTTTTTATATATGAAAGTTGATCAACTAAGGTTATTGTAAATATTATAGGGGATGAATGAGCCAAAGTTGTGTTGGACTCATAAATGTATCTTTTGGCAGCTCCAGTGTTGAAAAAAAATCTAGAGTGAGACATGTCTCGGATGTCATGTAATAGAAACATTACGGTAGACTTTTTATTTAATTTAAACGAGTCGTCGGAAAAATTAAATACACCGACACTTTATCTATCGATCGTAGGTTATTTAATTTTTTTAATTTAAACGAGTCGTCGGAAAATCGGCGGAATATTTATTCAAATACGACGGTTTATCGTTGGTGGTTTTTTATTTAATTTAAATTAAAGTTAAAATTAAAAACATTTAGTAAAAACTGAACTTTTAGAAAACAAAAAAGGAATTAATCATAATTGCTTTTATCGGCAACATTTCAAACTCGACAAAGAACCCTAGACCTAAAGTATCTATAGCCTTCATCACTACAACAAAGCATCGCAGATCAATCCGAAACGACTTGTACTTCATGTTCACGTATCTACAATCCTAACCTCTCGACTTCTCAAACCGATGAAAAGTTGGATTTCTGATTTTTGATTTTCTCCTCACGGCAATGCGACACAACCTCAATCTCAAACCCTAACATATTTCTGATTTTCTCTTTCAACTCTCTCGATTTGATTCAACTCAAGGTATAGTAGTACATAAATGTCTTTTTGCCACAGTTGGGTTTAGAACCGTGGCAAAATTTCGTAAATGCTATTAGAGTGTCTTTTAGCCGTCAAACTCAATAACCATAACCAATATTTAAACATATCCAAAAATAAGCCATGTTTTAAATGAAACCATGACCAAATGGTTCCCTATGGCCACAATTTTTTGATCGTGGCTAGTTATAATAAATAATAGTGACCATAGACAATTAGACAGACATATAATCACGTTTTTTAATTAAACCATTACTTTATGTTGTGAAGGTTATTATTTGTAGCCATAGACAAACATATGGCTACATGAAGCCAATTACTCGTGACCAAAACTCAAAAATATATACAGCCATAAAAATCTTTTAAATGTGTCCAAAAAGGGTGTTTACGACCACAGTTTTAATTATTTTGTGTGACTAAAAGATAACCAATTGTCACGGTTCTAATAATTAAGTGTAACTCAAGGTCATGATTTGGCAACGGTTAATCGGAAGTATGTATGGCTATAAGTATACATGAGGTTACGGTTAAAATAATTCAATATGGCTAAAAATAAACCAATAACCACATTTCTAACAATTTAGTTTGCGTAGCTAATAAGTAGTTTACGGCAACGGTTCTATTATTTTGATCAATACTTGTCACAAAATAGAAAACGCTCCAAACCAACACCAATTTGGAAGTTAAGCAACAGTGAACAATAGCAAGAGTTACTATCGACTCGATTTAGTACCCAATTATTGGTCATTCCAGTAGTAAAATCGTCGCCAAATAGAAGCCCCTTGATTTACAATCCAACAACACCATATTTCGTTCATACAACAGCAACACAAATAGCACAGTGAAGAGCTTCGTTGTCATCAGCGTTCCAGCAACATGCTCGAAACAACCCCATCGTCTATCAAAATTGTTCTTTCTAGCATAAGATGCAACACCGTGTCCATCTAAAACATGTTCAGTTCATGAAATTAACAGATCAAGTTTTCTAAACTACGGAGCATAAAAGCGTTTAGAAGCATACTACGACAATCCATCAAACTACTTGCATTATAAATTTTACAAAAGGGACACCGTAAAATAAAAGACGCGTAATCACAATCAGTTGTCAAACATCATATTAAAATAGTTTCATCAAATCATCATCATCATCAGCATCATTATATATGTTTTTTATTTACATATATATATATATATATATATATATATAAATATTATGTTGTTTACATTGATTCATTATTTAAAAGGTTATAAAAGAATAGAACATGAATAGATATATAACGTACATTCGAGTCAAATTTAATGTACTACATCAATTGAAGCTATAAATAGTGAAACATGAAACATCAGATATATATATATTATATAATCATCTGGGTTCAAAAAATCAAAATATTTAAGTACCAACGACATTTTATATTTTTATTGGTTTTCATTTGGTTGATTCATGAATCATGAATTTGGGGTGAATTGTTCATTCGTTTAATTGCATGTTTGAGCCTGAATTTCAATTGCTTATTACTCCTTAGATTTGGAACATTCTTTTGCTACCATTTGGAATATTGTTTTGCAATAGGTTCAACAATTGTAGGATAATTAGTTTTTTATAAATTTGCAACGTGGTCCGTATTTGTTCTTCTATAAAAATAGTTCACTTAATTCCAAAGTCAATTTGTAATACGTTGTCTAATAATGGCAACAAAGTAGGAGGAACTGTATGGATCAAACATTTTCAATCGTTTATGTTGATGTCATTGGAAAAATATATAACTTGAGATAAAAAATGGTTTATGTTGATGTCATTAGAGTCCGTAAAACAGTAGCAGGGGCAGCCTTCGACCCCGAACCGTGCAGGCTCCAAATCAGCAAGTTTGGGGGCTGTTTTGGGCTTAAAACAACAACTAACGGGATGTTTTTGTTAATTATATAATCTAGACTTAATATTTATGTATATATATTGACAGTTATATAACTACCAGATGGTAGTTACTCAACAGTAACCTGTGTATAAGTATCTGATCAGTTTTAATAAAATGGTCTGATGTATTATTTGTGAAGTTTACAGCGTGAAAGCAATCTTCCTTTTATGCATATTTCATTGCAGTAATCTTCCTGCAATCGTTTCGATATTATCAATATTATGTTCTGCACAACAAAGTGGTATCAGAGCCTTGTTCATGGTTGTTGATTTCGAATAGAAACCAGAAGCAAGACTGCTCTACATGGCGTCGAATAATAACAATAATATACGGCCCCAACTTCCAAAATTAAACGGAAGGAACTATCACCATTAGATTATACAGATGAAGGTTTTGTATGTATGAGTCCCATGACCTGTGGAACATTGTGGAGCATGGCGTAAATGAACCACCAACCCAAACAGCCCTGTCTGCGCAACAAACCGCAGAATTAAAAGAAAATCAGAAGAAAGACCGGAAAGCGTTATTTTTTATTTATCAAGCAGAAGAAGAAACAATCTTCGAAAGAATATCGGCAGAGGTCTCATCGAAGGATGCATGGGATATGTTGTATAAAACATATCGGGGAGAAGACAAAGTAAAAAATCATACGATTGCAAACGTTACGCTGTGAATTTGATAACCTCGGGATGAAAGAGTCTGAATCTATTGAAGAATTTTATAATCGGGTTATTCTGTTAATGAATCAGATGAGACTAAATGGTTAAAGCATTGAAGATAAGAGAGTTGTTGAGAAAATACTTAGAAGTTTGACCAGAAAATTCGAATATATTGTTGTAGCAATTGAAGAATCGAAGGACCTATCATCTCTTTCTTTAGAAAGTCTCCTGGGAACATTTCAGTCCCTTGAACTTCGTATGAGACAGTTTGATATTTCCCCTTTAGAACAAGCGTTTCAATCGCAAGTTACAACAAAGGCGAGTACTATCGACAAAGGAAAATGGAAGAATTCAAACAAAGAAATAGGACAAGGAAGAGGACGTGCAAGAGGGTCTTTTGGCTATCATAATCAAGATAGTCATGGTGAAGGCCCTTCTAAAGGAAGAGGACGAGGAAGGCCCCTATGTTCAATGCTACCACTGTCTGAATTTTGAACATAACAATCAGGTTCTGTAAAAAGAAACAAGCAGATGAAAGTAAAGTGGCTTCTTTTATGCATGAAAAAGAAAACAAAGATGATGATACTATGTTTATGACATGCAATATACAAGAGACTGTTCATGATGAGGTTTGGTATATCGACAGTGCGTGTAGTAATCACATGACAGGTAACAAGCAAATGTTTATAACGTTGGATGATTCTCTCCGTAGTGAGGTTCGAACGGATGATGAAAGACATCATTTAGTCCAAGGCACCGGTGATATCCTCGTAAAAACTAACAATGGTGTAAGGAGGATATCCGATGTTTACTATGTACCGGCACTTAAGCACAATCTTCTGAGTGTCGGTCAACTTTTGTTGAAAGATTTCGATGTACACTTCAAGAACGGTGTCTGCGTGATCAAAGATAAAGACGACACTACTCTCGTCAAGGTACAAATGACCACTAACAAAATGTTTCCTCTAAGATTTAACAAAGATATATTGTCTTCTTTTAATATGTTAGAAACTGATAAATCATGGTTATGGCACCATCGATATGGACATTTGAGTTTTGGCTCTTTGTCTCATATGTTCCAAAACCATATGGTTCGTGGAATGCCGAAAATCAATAAAGCTAACCAAGTTTCTGAAGGTTGTGCTCTTGGAAAACACACAAGAGATTCTTTTCCACATGAAAGAGCATGGAGAGCCTCAAATCCTCTTGAACTTATTGATTCGGACGTTTGCGGGCCGATGAGAACAACTTCTATTGGAGAAAGTCGTTACGTTCTCACTTTCATCGATGATTATAGTCGGAAGACTTGGGTGTACTTTCTCAAAGAAAAGTCAGAAGTATTCGAGAAGTTTAAGAGTTTTAAGACGTTTGTGGAAAAACAAAGTGATCATCAAATAAAGTGTTTACGATCAGATTGCGGAGGTGAGCATAAATCACATTATTTTGAAAATTTTCTGAAGGAGAACGGAATTAGACGCCAGAGAACTACAAGGTATACAACGAAACAAAACAGTGTCGCGGAAAGAAAGAATAGAACCATCATGGAATTGGCTAGGAGCATGCTAAAATGTAAAGGGTTGCCTGACAAATTTTGGGCAGAAGCAGTATCGTGTGCGGTCTATCTTTTAAACCGTGCGATGACAAGAAGTGTCAAAGATGCGACTCCTCAGGAGGTTTGGAGTGGAATTAAACCATGTGTTTCGCACTTAAGAGTGTTTGGATGCATTGCTTATTCTCGTATTCCGGATGAGAAACGTGGGAAACTCGATGACAAGTCAGAAAAATGTGTGTTCATTCGCTATAGTGAGGTGTCTAAAGCATATAAACTTTTCAGTCCAATTACGAGCAAAGTAATTATAAGCCGGGATGTGATATTTGATGAAGATAAAGCATGGAATTGGGAAATTAAAACTAAGAATAACGTGGTACCTGTTGCTGTGAAGGAAGAAGAAAAGATTCAAAATGATGCAGAGGTTGTAGATAACGGTACTGGTCATGTCAAGCATGTGGCTGAAAATGTTGTACAAAGTTCTGTTACATCAGAACCGTCTACATCTACATCATTGTCTTCGTCTTCCTCGTTTGACTCTCCGAAGTCACCACCTCTAAGGATGAGGAGTCTAGATGATATTTATGAAAGAGCACAAAAAATAAACAATGATGAGTTGGTTGATTTTGCATTGTTTGCTGATGCTGAGCCCATCGATTTCGAAGAGGCTGTTGAGAGCAGAAAATGGAGGAAAGCGATGGATCAAGAAATAGAATCTATAATGAGGAATCAAACTTGGGAACTTGTCGAACTCCTACACGGTCATAAGCCCATTGGCGTGAAATAGGTCTATAAGACTAAGTTGAACAAAAATGGTGAAGTTGAGAAACACAAAGCTCGTTTGGTCGTAAAAGGGTACCGACAAAATGTTGGTATTGATTATAACGAGGTCTTCGCTCCTGTGATACGGTTGGAAACAATTCGGTTAGTCGTTGCTTTGGCAGCACAAAATGGGTGGACAATACATCAAATGGATGTAAAATCCGCATTCCTAAATGGGGTGCTTAAAGAGGAAGTTTATATCGAGCAACCCCTGGGTATGTTAAGAAGAACGAAGAACATAAAGTTTGTCGGTTGAAGAAAGCACTTTACGGACTGAAACAAGCACCACGTGCTTGGTACACTCGTATAGACGGTTACTTCATGATGAATGGCTTCAAGAAGTGTCCATACGAACACACCCTTTTTATCAAGGAAAGCAAAGGTAATCTTCTCTTTGTGTGCTTGTATGTAGATGATTTAATTTTCACAGGGAATAGTTCAAATTGATAGAAGAGTTTAAGAGATCCATGAAGCTTGAATTTGAAATGACGGACTTGGGATTTCTTCATTACTTTCTCGGAATCGAGGTCAAACAAAGAAAAAATCGGATTACTATTTCACAAAAGAAATATGCACAAGATGTGTTGAAAAGGTTTCATATGGAAGATGCTGGTACAAGCTCTACACCGATGGATTTTGGTTTAAAGTTGTCCAAGAATTCAAGAGAAAAGAACGTAGACTCTAGTCTATATAGAAGCCTCGTAGGAAATCTGATGTATCTATCGGCTACCCGACCAGATATCGCATATGCGGTCAGTTTAATCAGCAGGTTTATGGAATCCCCTAATCAAAGCCATTGGGAAGCAGGCAAGAAAATATTACGTTATGTGAAGGGTACCATCGATCACGGAATCTGTTATCGGATGGTTGATGATCCAAGGTTAATTGCGTTTGGGGATAGTGACTATGGGGGTAGCGTAGACGATAGTAGAAGTACTTCGGGATATGTTTTCAGTATGGGATCGGGTGCCATCTCTTGGCAATCAAAGAAACAAAAGGTTGTAGCTCTCTCCACGGCTGAGGCGAAATATATGTGTGTTTCGATGGTTGGTTGCCAAGCAATTTGGTTGAGAGGTATCTTAAAGGAACTTAAACATGTTCAAGATAAACCAACATTGATGTTTTGCGACAACAAATCGGCAATTGCTCTAACCTAGAACCCGGTATTCCATGGCAAAAGTAAACACATAAGGATCAAGCATCATTTCATACGCGAACCGGTGAATCTTGGTGAGATTGAAGTGAGGTTCTGCAAAACAAGTGACCAAGTAGCTGATATGTTTACTAAAGCATTGAAGGTAGGAGATTTCAACAAGATGAAGGGTAAGCTCGGTGTTATACAAGTCTAGCTTAAGGGGGAATGTTAATTATATAATCTAGACTTAATATTTATGTATATATATTGACAGTTATATAACTACCAGATGGTAGTTACTCAACAGTAAACTGTGTATAAATATCTGATCAGTTTCAATAAAATGGTCTGATGTATTATTTGTGAAGTTTACAGCGTGAAAGCAATCTTCCTTTTATGCGTATTTCATTGCAGTAATCTTCCCCAATCGTTTCGATATTATCGATATTATCAATATTATGTTCTGCACAACAGTTTTTGGGCTTAAAAAACAGCTAAGGGGCTTAAACTTTCAAGGGTTATCATCGACATATTCTCGGTGCATGTTACCGGTTTAATCGTTGAAAAAGGTTGTTTAATGGTCTAAGAGAGTAAAGGAACGAAAAGAAATCGATTTGGACGATAAGTGTCGAAGCAAATCAAAGTGAAATCTCACATATCACTGTTGGGTTGAAGATGAACAGTAACTAACGGACTTCCGTTAGTTATGTTAGATTTTGTTACAATTTTGGTCCTTTTCCGTTTGTCCAGTTAGAGTCCGTTATATTTTGTTAGTTTTTCTTACATTTTTAGTCCTCAGTTAGAGTCTTCCGTTAAGTCTAATTAAGGGTTTAGATTTTGTCATTTTTGGTCCCTAGACTTCTAGTTTCACGTTGTGTCATTTTGAGTCCCTGTACTTTGTGTTTTAGTTTGTGTCAATTTTAGTCCTTATAGTTTAAGTTTAAGTTTTATTCATTTTTAGTCCCTTGAGTTTTAAGTTTTAGGATTTGTCAGTTTTAGTCCTTGTTTTTGTCAAGTTTTAGTATTTTACACTTTTAGTCTTTGTTTTTCATTTTAGGTTTGTAAGTTGTCATTTTTAGTCCTTATTTTTGTTATTTTTCATTTTTTCGTCATGATTATCAGTTTTTGCTTGCATTTAACCATAATTGATATATTTTTCTCGTATTTTTGCAGGTTTGTCGATTTAAAGTCCAGTTTTCCGCATTAATTTTTTGGAATTAATTTTTGGAAGACAAATTTACAATTTGTTTTTCAAAATTTATTTTTGAAAAATTTTCTGACTTTAATCGTGTTTTCTCTTATCGTTCAAGCGCACAAATTCTACTTCTCACGAAGTATTTGTTAACGATCTTGCATTTTAAAGTTTTCAGTTAACAATGGCTCATTTTAGTTCAGAGGAAAATATATTATTTCTTACGAAATTACCTCTTTATACAATGGACTGCTTTGGAAAAGAAGGCTAAAGAATTCGATCTCAAATCAAAAGAGCTTGATGATAAGAAAAAGTGGTTTACGTATGATCTTGATAAGGTTAAAAGGGAAAGAGAAGAGTCAGAAAATTTGCTGATAAAAGAGATCCGTACCTTAAAGAAAAATAATCAAGATCTCCAACAACAAATTTCTGACCTGAAGCCACAAGCTGATCTGAAGACATGTAATTGTGAATCTAAAGCCAGTCTAATTAGGGGTGAGCAGCGGAACTGGGTACCCGCCTTTGGAACCAGAACCGCTCTGGAATTGCTGGGTCCGGAACCGGAACCGATGTGATTGGTTCTGGTTCCGGTTCCTAAAATACCGAACCGATTAAGACTCATTACGGTTCCGGTTCTCATTTTTTTGGAACCGTTACGCGTTGGGTACCTGCAGGACCGGGAACCCGGCCCCGCCGGGTACCCGTTATATTTTTACAAAAAAAATATTTATATATTTAATACTAATTAGATTTTTGTGTTTAATAATTAATAAACTAAAAAAAAAAGTTTTACCTTTTACGGTTTATTGTTTAGAGTCTCTTTCTCTTTCTCTTCTCTCAGCGTCGCACCTCATCTCTTTGAAGTCCATGGTCACTTGGGAGCTCAACTGCTGTTCTCTTTGAAGGTTTGAAGGTTCATCTTTTAGAGTCGATTTTTACAATCTCGATTATAATCTCGATTACAATCTGAGTATTCGATTTATGTCCGGTTCCTTCTAAAAGTCGATGCTCTCTTAATCTCTTTCTCTTTCTCTTCTCTAGAAGTCGATGCTCTCATGAAGATTTGAATTGTCGAACGAATGAAAGCTTTATTTCAAATGTATTTGTTGTTCCATTTACAACCTGCTGTTTTGTTGTTCAGATGTTCGATTTGCTGTTTAGATGTTTGATTTGCTGTTTAGATGTTCGATTTGCTCTCGATTAGTTGTTGTTTTGTTGTTCAGATGTTCGATTTCATCTGTTTTGCACTTTAGATGTTCGATTTTTAGTTGTTGTTTTGGATTGCTGTTGGATTTTTTTAGTTGTTGTTAGATTTTTTTAGTTGCTGTTGGATTGTTGTTTGATAACTACATTAGATTTTGTAACAAAAACTACCAACTATTAACTGTTGATAAATTGGTTTCTATATGTCAGTAATCAATATGTGTTAGTCATTAAGAATTTGATATGTGTTGGTAATCAATGGTACCAACTATTAAGAATTTTTAGTTGTTGTTGGATTGCTGTTTGATAACTACATTATATTAAATTCCCTTTTTTGTTAGTTTGTCAGTAATCAATATGTGTTAGTCATTAAGAATTTGATAATTCAATAGTTTAATCTTTATTTTTGGTCAGCTTTAATAATGGATGTACCTCCCACAAGATTGGATTTCCATCCCAACAAGATTGGGAAAATGCCAAAGCGATATCACTTTGTTTGAAACAATTTTACGAGGCCCTAAAAAGGATTTCTGGCACTTTATATGTTACAACTAATATGCATTTTCATGAGATCTTGGGTGTCCTTGCTTCTTTGTTAGAGTGGAGAGAAGATGATGAACCTAGTATTATGCGTATGGGTGATGAAATGAGAAAAAAGTTTGACAAATATTATGGAGGTTTTGGTAGAACAAATGTGATGGTTTTAGTTGCAGTGGCTCTTGATCCACGTTATAAGATGAGGTTTGTGAAGTTTTCATTAAAAAATATCTTTCCTTCGGACTCCGATAAAGTAAGTGATATATATGGTCAAGTATATGATGTTTTGAAAAAATTGTATGACCATTATGCTAATGTTTCTTCATCATCAAAGAATGATTCTTCTATTTTCTTTGTGAATGATGATGGTGACCAAAATTTTGTTGGGACGGTGAAGAATAAACAGATGAGAAAAATCTATGATGAGTTTTATGAAAATGATGTTGGGGATGCTATTGAGAAATCTGAGTGGGATGAATATCTTGAAGCTCCGCCTGAAAAAATGGATGTTGAGAAGTTTGAAATTTTGAGGTGGTGGAGTGAAAAGTTTACTACATACAAGGTATTGGGATCAATGGCAAAGGACATTCTAGCCATTCCGGTTTCTACAGTTGCTAGTGAGTCTGCTTTTAGTACATCCGGTCGGGTGGTAGATGAGTTTCGGAGTAGTTTGGGTCCGAAGACGGTGGAAGCTTTGATATGTGCTCAAGATTGGTTGAGAGCATCAACAATATGTTTGGACATGGAACAATATTTGGAGGATGTGCAAAAATATGAGGAAGGTAATTTACTTATTTATTGTCTTTTTTCATATATATTTTTATTTGTTAATTTCATATTTAACATTCTAATTTGCGTTTTTTATTTGTTAATTTCAGAAATTGGTCGTATTGATCTTGATGAGACATTTGTTAGCATCAACTAATTTCTTTTTGAGGTAATTTTCTAATTTTTATTTATTGTAGTGACAATTTATAAAATGTCATGGTATTGGTTTAGTTAGGTATTTTATTTGTTTTGACTTTGATCCAAGTGTTTTATTTGTTAGGCGTTGACGTGAAGTGTCATGAAGTCGTGAAGTGTCGTGAAGACATGAAGCGTTTTATTCGTTTTGTTGATGTCATGTCAAGACTTAAGAATTTCTAATATGGTTATGTAATAATTATTTTTATCGGATTAGTTTTTAGTTTTCATTGTTTGTTGTATGAAAACTACGTTGCTACTTTAAGTTTAAGTTGTTTTTTTCTACTTTGCAAGTGTTTTAAAATTACGTTTTATTGTAAAAAAATGTTAAAAAAAAGTTGTCAGCGAGTACCCGGAACCGGAACCGGTTCCAAAAAAAAGAGAACCGACATGAACGGTTCCGGTTCAAGTTCTTTCTTTCTAAGAACCGCTGGTTCCGGTTCCATGAAAATAAGGCGGGTACCCGGTATTGCTCACCCCTAAGTCTAATGATTTCTTTAGAGGAAAAGAATGCCGAGCTAACAAAGAAGATATATGATCTTGATCAAGTGACGACAAAAGAAAGAGATGATATTCAAAAGGAAAGAAGTGTGTTCTTAAAGGTTAAAACCGATATTCATAAAGAAAGAACATCTTTTGCAAAAGAGAGAAAAGATTTTGAAAATGAACGAAATACTTTTGCAAATGAAAGAAAGATGTTTCAACAAAAGTTTTCTGATTTTTCGAAGAAATCAATTGAAGAAAAGAAAGGTATTGAGCTAAAATGCATAAAACTTTCAAAACAAAATTCTGATTTTGAAAAAGTTTTATTTCTTGAAAAAGAAAAGTTTGAGAAAGGAAGAGTGGATCTTGATGTTCAAAGAAAATCGTTTGAATCAAAAAGTGTTGAGCTTTCAAAGAAATTATCTGATTTGGAAAACGTTTTGGAAAAGGAGAGAAAATACTTTGCTGAAAAGAGAAATGTTTTTGAAAAGGAAAAGCAGAGTTTTAAAAAGAAAAACATGGAAATTTTTAAAGAAATATCCAAGAAAGGTTTTGAAGAAGAAAGAAACATCTTTCAGGCCGAAATTTCAAAGCTAACAAGGAAGTTATCCGCTTTCAATGGAAGTCATGAAAGAGCAGAAGATCAAATCTGATCTACAGAAGAAGTTTGATTTGATTTCTTGAGAAAGGAATGTTCTGTCCGACAAATTTCAGAAACTGGAAGCAATTAACTTCGAAGTTGAATTATCTGAACAACTTAGTGCCGATACTATTGTTCAATCGTCGTATGATGATTCAACTGCTTCGGAATGTTCATACAAGACTGCTTCTGGTTCAGTTCATGAACATATTTCTTCGACAGGTCCGTCAAATCAAGCAATCCTTCAAAAGATCAGATGCATCCTTCTAATCTTTTCTATAACCATGCTGCTACAAGTTCAGATATTCGTATTTTTAAGCCTGTTAAGATGGTTTGGAAAGTGAAAGGTTCTTCACCTGAAAGAGATGTGCCAAAGTCATCTCTTCCTACACCTTCGGTGAACAAGAAGAACAAAGCTTATCAAGGTAAGTCTTTTGTGAAACCTAATCCTATCTATTCTGCAAATCATTTGATTAGGTTGGCCCAAAAGCAAATTTGTTGATCTTATTGTGGAACTCATGATTTTGTCAAGAAAGAAAATGTTCAGTACTGGTATGGTACTTATAATATTTATTCAAATAGAACTGCACTTAACAAGCCAGGACCCAAGTTCCGTTGGGTACCAAAATCTACTGAATCTGTTTTGCAGGTTTATCATGTGTAGTGCTGAATGTCAGAATTATATCAAACACATGACTGAAAAACAGGAGAGAAGTTGTGCAGATCTTTGAAGAGGAGTACCCGTGCTTTCAATTTTCATATGCTGAACTACTTGCATAATTTCAGGGGGAGAGATTCTACATTTTTGATATATTTGTGCTTATTGACATATCTTTTTATGCTTCTTTGTAGGGGGAGCACACACAATAATGGTTTCTAAACACATCAGTTTAGAACCTGGATTTCAAAGTGATTATGGTTTCTAAACACATTAGTTTAGAACCCGGATTTCAAAGAGATTATGGTTTCTAAACACCTCAGTTTAGAACACGAGTATAAAAGTTAAATGACTTCTGATTATTTCAGATCAGGACTCGTTCTTCAATGTTTTTGACTTCTAAACACATCAGTTTAGAACTCGTACTTCCCTGTTTTTAAACTTTGAATGTTACACATACTAATTTTTGTTTCGTTAAGACTCTTTGCAGATTTTGAGGGGGAGCTTATCCGTTTTTTAATAAGTCGATCATAATTTGAAGGGGAGCTGATACATTTGATTGTAAGTATCTTCTAATCTTAATCTGAGATTGTTTGAAAGAAGAACGACTTTCAAGCATGAAAAATGTATTCTTAAATGTTCAAACCACTTCTCTAATTCAAATAGATTTTATAATTTTAGAAGTGTGTTTTTTAAATGTTTTCATGTATATATCGGATTATTACATCATTGTTTCTGACCGTGTGTTTCCAAAGATTAATACTTGCGTATTATCTTGTCTATACTTTCAAGTATTCATACACACCGGTTCAGCTTCTTATCGACTTTGTTATTACCATGTCTCAAAACGAAACAATTTTTCGATGGTAATACTCCTGTTTGTAATTCAAAGTTTGTTGAGCATCATATTCATTTCAGCGTGAGAACTTAAACGTTTCATTCAAATATTGTTTATATTTGTTCATATAAACAACATTCAATTCTTTGATACCCTATTCCTTATATGATTATCCTTCATATTTGATCTGATCGATACATTGTCAGATTCTCAAACAAGTCTTCCGAGTTCATTTCATTCTTTCAAATATTCTTGTTTTGAGAAATCTTCAAAGTTAACTGCTCAAATATTTCATGATATTTTTAAGGAGCATACATTCTGTGACAATGTCATTTATTTACTGAGATTCATATTTGTTCGAGCTAAACTGTTGAACAAGTCATCTTTTTAGGACAAATTTTCATGGGATCAGTGTGTGAGACTAAAAGAACTTCTATGGATTCACGTTAACCCGTGTTTCGTACCCAAGAACTTATCCTTGAGTGATTGAGGGGTGAGGGGTCTAAATAAAAGAGTGGGGGAGATAACTCATCCGGTTGAGTAATCTTATTGTACTGAGGTAAAATGAAAAGGAGAGTTTGGTTAGATGTGAGCAGATTAAAAACAGAAAGAGGGTGTGAGAACAAAGTTAAAAGAATAAGAGAACTCTACACCAACCACTTTCTGAGTCGGGCAACCACATTACTGATTGGTTCACATTCTTTGGTGACCGTCATTGAAACGGGAAATTAGCCCATGCCAACTCTTGCTTTAACCCCACCAGCTACTCATTTCTTTCTCTACAAAGAAATGTTTCAGTTTTTCTTGGGGACGCAACATATTATCTATCTAATCTTCACTCAGAAGGTTTGGATATTGAAAAAGAAGGAAGTTTTCCCCACCTTCGCACTTCAATCATGCACATTGAGTCCGTGGAAACTTGTTGTTGTCTCAACAGTTAAACAATTTGAGCCTGTATCTAATCAAGCATAAGTTGCTTCAATCATTTCTACACTTTCACGTACACATAAGGAATATGTTTTCTTGTCATAACATTCATAGAAATTCTTCGTGTTTTCTATGATTGAATGGAAGCCCTGGAGGAGTGAACATCAAAAAGCTCATTTCCAAAGTACATCCGTTGTACTAAGTGGCTTTGTGCAACTTACAGGCATTTTAACTGGTTCATTCATTGATTCAGGGTTACAACTTTCATATTATCTGAATTTGAAAAGATTCGGATAAATATATTTTGGAATTGACGGTTAAACAGATCAAAAGGAGGAGATTGTTTCTGGTATTCAAAGACTGCTGAAATTGAAAAGAATTTTGATGATCATGATGCTCACAATCATCAAAAAGGGGGAGAAATATCAAACAGAAGAAAAGGGGAGATAGTTTGAATATTTCAATTTCTAAGAAAAAGATATTTGTCAAAGTCAAAGGACGATAAGTTCAAGACAGTTTGTTCAAGATGATCAAATGTGTGAAGATACAAAGACACTTCGTTCTTAAAGATAATTCAAGAATGTTGTCAAAGCTCAAACCCAGTTAAAACCTCAAATCCCGTTAATTGTTCAAAGACTGAAGAATTTGCCAAAAGTCAAAGCTGCAAAGATCAGTGATACGAAGTTTCGAAGATATAAAGATTTTGTTTTGAAGACTTTGATCAACGCTACACAGATTTAAATTTAATGTTTCAAGACTTTATGGCTATTTGTTTCTGAAGAGCCAAATAAAGATTAATGCTCTCAAAGTGGATTCTTGAAGATAAAACTTATCTGAAGATTCGTCAAAGGTTTAAAGTGTTGAAGATCTGAAGATTAAAGAGCTGAAGACTGCCGTTATAAATTTTTTAAATCTTGAATCCATAGGGGGGATTGTTAGTACCAAATGTATTCAAGATTTTGGGTAATGTAATTAGTCAACAATAGTCAAAGTCAAGGTATCTAATGTGTAAGGTCAAAGGTATAAATAGGGTATTTGTGAGGGAATTGTGTGTAGCACATTGAGGTAGCACATTAGAGAAAAATTGAATACGTGAGTGTGTGTGTGTGAAAGGAGAGATGACCCCATGAGAGAGAATATAGATCTTCATTCATATCTTATCAATTATCTCTTCTAATCAAGTGCTTCATGGATTAATTCATTATTACCTAGATTTCTCATGTTGTTTGAGTGCAAAATCGAGAACAATAATCTCTATGGTATTGCTATCAAATGGGATTTCACTACGAGCTATTTTGGTACTGGCCATTTCGAATCTGTTTTAGGACCTTGATTGGCACTCACACCTGGTTTATACATGGTTGGAAGACATAATGCTTTCTGATGTGGAATGTGGAAGACATGATTGGTGCTTATTTTGGTATTTCTGTAAAGTATAAATAATCTCAACGAGCCTGCACTTTCATATCTTGAACATCATTCTTCTTTTCGTTATTGGCAAGTTTCTTGAAACTGGTTAAAACTTTTGGTGAAGAAGTAAGAAAATTCTGATCCTATAAGTTCAACACCATTTTAAAATTTCAGCTTTGGAGTACTTGTTGGGTATTAGTTGTCCTTGAGGGAATACTTACATTTTCAGTTTCTGATTTAAACGTTGTTTTCTTTTTGTTGCATATCCATATGCCTCCAAAAAGAACTCAAGCGTTTAATTTAGGGGAGGACTTCCATGTACTCAGACGGTGATTCGGTGGAGGTCTTGTTGGAGACTTGGAGGTGACATGTTCCGTCCAACACTGATTGTACCCTCCAACTTCGGGGTCACCAATTACAGAGTGAACTACACTAGAGGTAACACTTCCCAACACAGAGACGAGCACATACTACTACAAATATGACATTTATAAACGGTTGTTTTTGGCTTTATACATGGTTTTGGAACCGCATATATGGCCTGTGTTTGTAAAAGTATCGAAATTTATACGCGGTTCCAAAACCGCGTATAAAACTCAACTTTTATACACGGCTCAAAACCGTTTAGAAAAGTAATATTAACTGTGTATAAAAGTCACAATCTTACACGGTTTTTAGATTAAACCGTTTAAAAAAGTCTTGCTAACCGTTTATAAAAGTGTCTATCTTACACGGTTTTTAGATGAAACCGTTTAAAAAAGTTATACTAATCGTTTATAAAAGTGTCTATCTTACACGGTTTTTTGCTAAAACTGTTTACAATTGTAATAATTTTTCAACGTTTTCATAACAAACCGTGTATAAATGTAACCATTTATAAAAAATGAAAACATTTGTTCACGGTTTTTTACTAGAACCATGTATAATGAGTTATAATTATATTTTTAATATTTTCCCCGATTTTGTTACCATCCATTATTCCAAATCTTGGTGAAGCTGCATTATATCCGATAAACTACATTTCCAAATACGACTCCAATTGGAATAACGAAACATTTCAAACACAAATCCGAATACAAAAATCAACTAGACAAGTAAGTGTAGCATCTCAAAATAACCATTAACCATTAAACTTTAAAGATCGTCAACTTAAATGTAACATCTCAAAGTAACCAACATTCTAATACATTTTATCGTATAATCAACTCTAATAATTCTTAAAACAATCCCCCCATTCATCACTACATTTTACCATATTTCACGCGCTTCAAACTAAACGATCTCGCGATATTGCAAATCATCTCTTCTACTTGTGTAATTGCAAAGGGAGTCGTGGTCATCCATGTGTCCTATAGATAAATTTGAAAGTAGGTGTTATTATAAACAAAATAATGTGTTTTGTACAATATATAAATAAAATGAATGAAATATAAACACATGCCTTGAGGAGGAAGTATATTGTTCATGCATCACAAATTGGAAGATTTGCATCGCTACATAGTAACCACACTCTCAACCATCTTGTTGTTGATTACACTAAAGTGTAAAGAAACGAAAAGTAGTGATTAAACAAATTAAAGTACGAAATAAATTGTTGGGATATATAAATTATACCTTGTTTAATCTCCATGTAACCGGAGTGTTGACTTGAGAAGACCCTATGGCATGATTATATTTTGTAATGGTCCTAAATGAAAAATAACAAAACATTAGAATGCATCGGTTTGACGGGACCAGATTTTGTAGGGATGGTCCCGGACCGGTTAGTGCCCATCTCTAGGTAAGACCATGAGAGTGTCTACATATGAGCACCGAGTACCAAAAACAAGTAAGGAAACAAGAACACACATGAAGAAGACCTTAGTAAAATACCCATATAGCAAATTAAAATGCATCTGTTGCTCAATACACACAATGCCAACACTTCAACACAAAAGGTTGCATAAAGAAGGCCTGAATCGGGAGTAAATCAAACCAAACTAAACAAATCCAATATACCCTGTATGGAATGTCGCAAAATAAATACATCATTTCTCTATTTGGTATTTTTTCTATTCAAAACACCCTATATGCCCAATGTGAAGTGGTCAGCAAAGTAGATCGTAATCGTCAAACTATAAATCGAGATGATACCTTATCAACATAAGGGTGATTAGATAACATCAGTTCCTCTATCATGTGAGAGTCCTGTTGACTTTCATTAATCACTGCAAAGGACAACATGAATGAGAAGTGAACAAAGAGAAAAGTGCATAATGTTTGCTAGTCAGAAAAACACCTCACACCAATACCATGAATTTTAGTTGTAATGATAAATAAAGGGTGTTAATCTGGAAACTTAATCATTACCTTGAAGCTGCTGTTTTCCGGGTCTGCACAGTCCCTGGACTCGGATTGCACTAGGTACTTGTAACACCCCGTTTCCCAATTTACGTGATTTAACTGTCTCTTTTGGGGTTGAGTTAATTTTTGGGTCGTTATGTACGTGTTCAGGAATCTAGGGGCCAGTTTATCAATTTTGTAAGATGAGGGTGTGTTTTGGCATGTATGTAAAGGGGATGGAAACCCTAAACACCCTCATTTGCAGCCATTTGTTTCTTTAGCAAAGAAGAGAGAAAAGAGAAAGGGATTTTCGGAGTTCTTGTGAGCTGCTGTGAAAGACCGACCGATTCTCCTTCGTTAACCGTTGGATCGTCGTGAAATTTGGACAGCGACTTCACGACCCTCTAATCTACATTCTGACCGGAGGGATTTAGCACCGGAGTTCCCAGTAGAGAGAACCAAGTGTCCGAAGTTGCTGTGAAAGGGATTTTCGGAGTTCTTGTGAGCTGCTGTGAAAGATCGACCGATTCTCCTTCGTTAACCATTGGATCGTCGTGAAATTTGGACAGCGACTTTACGATCCTCTAATCTACATTTTGACCGGAGGGATTTGGCATCGGAGTTCCCAGTAGAGAGAACCAAGTGTCCGAAGTTGCTGTATTTTCCAGGCGAAAGATTTGGTGATTTTGGAAGATTCAAGTTGTGAAAGGTTCTAGGAGGATTGTTGTTCGCGGTCTAGAATTGCAAGGTATGTGTATTATGTTTATAAATCAATAGAAATGGGGTGTATGAAATGGGATGTTTGGCAAAGTTTTATGGTATTTGGACTATCCTAGCTATGTCATTTCGGGATGAGAGTTGGGATAGAATTAGAGTTCCATTTTTGGGCTTGTTATGATATGTGTATGTATGAATGTTATAGGTGGTACGAGGTGATTATTATACACTGTGAAGTACTTGGTAATTGACATCTTGACAGGTGAGTACTCTACCTATATTATGTAAGTTATGTGTACGTAGTTGGATTGCATGTGTGATTATGTGTATGTTGGCTTTGCCAAAGGAAAGAGTACCTATGGTGGTAGTAATACCCCTAGGGAATATGTTATGTAAGAAGAGGCCTGGTACCAGTGTCTAGTTATGACCTTCCTTATTGGCTTTGTGCCTTAAGGAATGGAAGGATGTTACATGTATGTGATTGCTATGTTTATGCGAGTATGTATGCATGATGATATGTGGTATAGGTGCGTGCTCACTAAGCGAAAGCTTACCCCGTTGTTATTCATCTTTTAGTGGCAGGTACATCTTCGAAGAATAAAGGAAAGGCTCCAGCTTGAAGCTTTTGGATTTGCGGCAGCTCAGCAGCTTATATTTTCTTTTGATGAATGATAGTTTTGGATTCTCTAAGCTTTTCAGTTGAATATTGTTTGTCTCAAACTTATTGGTTTTAAGTTGCAAACTTGTACTCTTTTCTATAAGATTATGGGATTTTATCTAAATGTTTTAATTAGAAATCTTCCGCTGTATTTTAAGGTTACTTTCCGTTAAATGAGTGTTTTAAAGATAAGGGATGTTACAGTTGGTATCAGAGCCTTGGTTTAAGGGATTCGGGCATTCACAAGTGGTGAGTGTTTGAACTTAAACCCAAGTGCTCAAGTTTTCAAATAAGTAACCTTTAAAAAAAAAAGCTGTTTCGTGTAAGAAAATGGTTTATAAGGAAAGGGTGTTTTAAAAGAAAAAGTTTTCACGGCTGAGTTGCGGTCCAGAGCATCAAGACGGGGGTGAGCACACTATTCCATATTAGGATTTATGATAAAGCATGTTCAGTTTTGTGAAAGACCAGTTTTATAACTGTATTGGATGAGTAATTATGTTTATGTATGCTAGATATGGTCAATGTGACAAGGTTATGATTTCAAGTATGTTTTGTTGATGCATAATGTGAATTAGAATATGATTATAATGTTTATATGATAAGTGGTAGATATGGAAAATGTTGTGATATATATGTTAAAGGTACCAACTAAGCTGGGAATTGGAACCTTAGTGACGGTGTTGAGTCTAAACATGGAGGGTGTAATTATAATGGTATAAGGGCCCATACCATTGCAATTACATTGTACATGCCGGGACTTGATATAGTTGCAAAAGAATTCTATGAACCAGACAAGGTTGAGGGTTGGGTAGTAACATGCTAGAAAGGGATTTTGTTAAGAGAGTATAAGTAGAAGGTTTCTAAGGAGCATGTTAGAAAGAAAGACAACTAAGCTAGGACCTCTGGACTATGCTAGGAGTTTGCTCAGGGGGGGGGGGGGGGGGGGGATGTAGATGAATTATTCTAAAGTATCATGTTTATGTATCAGAATGGTGAACACTAGAAGGCAAGGCAAGAGACCGATTATTGAAGAGGATCAGGAAATTCCTGATCTGAGAGGTGTGATCGCTGCTGAGGTCGGGGAGGTTCTTCACGAGTTACTCCCAAGTCTCTTTGAGCAGGTAAAGCAGGAACTGGCTAATGAAATTCGTAGTCAGGTAGAGGCAGCTGTGGCCAGCAGGGCCAGTGGATCAGGGGGCTTGTCAGGCGTACAACCACGGGGGACAAGCTACAGAGATTTCTCGGCCTGTCAGCCGCCACAGTTTGAGGGGCAGAGGGACCCCGTAACCAGCACTCGTTGGATAGCTGAGGTGGAGGGTGCTTTCCGCACCAGTTTTTGTACCGAGGAAGTCAAGGTTCGCTACGCATCGAACCTTCTGAGGAAGGCAGCGAAAGACTGGTGGAACCTTATTGTTCGTGCTCGGACGCCAGAACAAGTGGATAGCATGACTTGGGAACAGTTCAAGGAACTGTTCATGGAACAGTATGTGCCCCAAATTGAGGTAGAGAGACTCACAAATGAGTTTCTATCTATGGAGCAAACTACGGAGTCGGTGAACGAGATCACTGACAAGTTTTTGGAGCGGTCCCTTTTCTGTCCTGAGTATGTCAGGAATGAAAAGGCCAAAATGTACAGATATGGGAGAGTTTTGAAACAGGAGATTAGAGAATTTGTTGTTATGGCAAGGTGCACTGATTTTCAGCAGATGCACGAGGCGGCTCGGGCTAGAGAGCTCGAATTAGAGAGCCAAAGAAAGACAAGAAGGGCAGAAACGGTTCAGACTCAACCTCAGCAGACTAAGAGGTTCAAAACTGGGAGTCATAAACCGGAGGTAAAGAAAGAGTTCAAGAGAGAGCATCCCCGATGTGGGAAGTGTGGACGACAGCATCCGGGAGAATGTCGTATGGGCTCCGGAACCTGTTACAAATGCGGGCAACCGGGTCATATCAGTCGAGACTGCAAGGCGACCGCAAAGATATGTTTTAAGTGCTACAAGCCGGGCCATTTTGCTGACGAGTGCCCAATGAATACCGGGTCGGTCCAGAACTCGGGAACCGCACCGGTGAAGATGCTAGAGGGTGGATTGGGAAAGAAGAACGACGCACCCAGGACTCGGGGGCGAGTGTTCCAGATGACCGTAGATGAAGCAAAGGAGGAGCCAGATGTCGTGACAGGTATTTTTCCTGTTAATGCATCACCTGCCCTTGTCTTATTTGACTCGGGAGCTACTAAATCTTTTGTTTCTTTATCGTTTTGTAAAGACTTTGCTATTGTAAAGGACAAGTTAGAGAGTCCGCTAGAAGTAGAAATAGCGGACGAGGAGTTTCGTTTTGTGAGTGATGTGTATAAAGGTAATGTAATAGAGATAGCCGGAGTGAAGTTTAGTATAGATCTTATTCCTATTGCGATGAGGGAAATAAATGTAGTAGTTGGGATAGATTGGCTTAGTCGGAATGGAGCGCGCATTGATTGTGAAAAACAGCAGGTAGTGATTCGAACCCCAAGTGGGGGAGAATTAACTATCTCGAGTGAAGGAAGAAAAGGGGTACCAAAGGTGTGCACTTTGGCCAAAGCTAGAAGATATGTGCACCATGGTGGTAGCAGTTACTTGGCGTATACTGTTGATGAACGGGAGGAGAAAAAGAAGAGAACAGTGGCAGATGTACCAGTGGTCAGCGAGTTTCCGGATGTTTTCCCGGATGACTTGCCTGGCATTCCTCCCGGGAGGCAAGTGGAGTTCCGAATAGACTTGATTCCGGGGGCGGCACCGGTAGCAAAGGCTCCTTACCGTTTGGCACCTCCGGAGATGCATGAACTGTCTAAGCAGCTGGAGGAACTGTTGGATAAGGGTTTCATCCGCCCCAGTAGTTCACCTTGGGGAGCCCCTATCCTTTTCGTGAAAAAGAAGGACGGGTCGATGCGGATGTGCATCGACTATAGAGAGCTTAACAAGCTTACGGTGAAGAACAGATACCCGTTGCCGAGGATCGACGATCTATTCGATCAACTTCAGGGAGCCGTTTGGTTCTCTAAGATAGATCTTCGCTCAGGGTACCACCAGTTGAAGGTCAGAGAAGAGGATGTTCACAAGACAGCGTTCAGAACCAGGTACGGGCATTTCGAGTTCATCGTGATGCCATTTGGACTGACGAACGCACCGGCGGCATTCATGGATCTTATGAATAGAGTTTGCAGACCGATGTTGGATAGGTCAGTCATTGTGTTTATAGACGATATACTGATCTACTCCAAGTCGAAGGAGGATCATATGGAGCATCTACGAGAGGTTTTGGAGATTTTGCGTAAGGAGCAGTTATATGCAAAGTTCTCCAAGTGTGATTTCTGGTTACAAGAGGTTCAATTTCTTGGACATCTTGTGAACTGAGAGGGTATCAAGGTAGACCCAGCGAAGGTGGAGGCAGTGATGAAGTGGGAAACCCCGAAGACTCCCACTGAGATTAGGAGTTTCCTTGGATTAGCCGGGTACTACCGCCGGTTCATCCAGGATTTCTCCAAGATAGCAGTTCCGTTGACGAAGCTGACGAGGAAGAACGAACGTTTCGTTTGGGGAGAGGAACAGAAAACAGCGTTCGAAACCTTAAGGAGAAAGTTATGCGAGGCTCCGGTGTTGACACTACCGGAGGGAGTTGAAGACATGACAGTCTACTGTGATGCGTCTTATCACGGGCTAGGCTGGGTTCTTATGCAGAGGGGAAGGGTGATTGCCTATGCGTCTCGTCAACTGAAGACGCATGAGGTGAATTACCCGACTCACGATTTGGAGCTTGCGGCAGTGGTGTTCGCTCTCAAGTTATGGCGGCACTACCTGTATGGGGTGAAGTGTACTATCTATACGGACCACAAGAGTCTTCGTTATTTCATGGATCAACAGAATTTGAACATGAGACAGCGGAGGTGGTTGGATGTGGTGAAGGATTATGATTGCGAGATTCTTTATCACCCGGGGAAGGCAAATGTCGTAGCGGATGCCTTGAGTAGAAGAGCGAGTAGTGTTCTACTTCGGGTACCGTTGATGAGACTAACAGTATCAACGTCGTTTCACGACTTGGTAAGAAGGTCTCAAGAGGAAGCGATCAAGGGTGAGAACCAGAAGAAGGAACGGATAAAGGGACAGGTGGATCAGTTAGTGCCCGACAGTCGAGGTCTATTGACTCGGTACGGTCGGGTATGGGTTCCAGTATCGTGTGAGGCAAGGCAGACACTTCTGGACGAGGCGCATAAGTCAAGGTTCTCTATCCATCCCGGTGCTACTAAGATGTATAGAGATCTGAAGACTGACTACTGGTGGCCGGGGATGAAGAGGGACGTGGCTAAGTACGTGGAGAAATGTTTGACTTGTTTAAGGGTCAAAGCAGAGCATCAGAGACCGCACGGGAAGTTACAGCCATTAGAGATACCAGAGTGGAAGTGGGAGCATATAACAATGGATCTGATTACCAAGTTGCCTCGAACACCTAGGAATCATGATGCCATTTGGGTGGTTGTAGATAGGCTGACAAAGAGTGCCCATTTTATCGCGATCCGTGAAAGTTCATCTGCAGAAAAGTTAGCTGACATCTATGTCAGTGAAATTGTAGCAAGGCATGGGGTACCGGTAACAGTGATATCAGACAGGGATGTTCGGTTTACGTCGCGGTTTTGGGGGAAGTTCCATGAAGATTTGGGTACGAGACTTCAGTTCAGTACAACCTTTCACCCACAGACGGACGGGCAAAGCGAGAGAACAATTCAGACTCTTGAGGATATGTTGAGAGCCTGTGTTTTGGATTTTGGGGGCAGCTGGGATACGTATTTACCGTTGGCTGAGTTCTCATACAACAACAGTTTACATGCCAGTATTGGCATGCCTCCGTATGAGATGTTGTACGGTAGAAGATGTAGGACTCCTATCTGTTGGGGAGAGGTAGGCCGGCGGGAGTTAAGCAGCACAGAAGTGGTTCAGAAAACGACGGAAAGTATTGAGATGATTCGGGATAGGCTACGAACCGCACAGAGTCGTCAAAAGAGTTACGCCGACAAGCGAAGGTCGGATCTGGAGTTCAACGTGGGAGATAATGTTTTGTTGAAGGTATCACCTTGGAAAGGGGTGATCCGATTCCGGAAGAGGGGCAAGCTAGGCCCTAGGTTTATCGGACCTTTCAAGGTGATAGCACGGGTTGGGAAGGTTGCGTACCGGCTGGAGCTTCCGTCGGAACTCAGTCTGATACACAACACCTTCCACGTATCTCAGTTGAGGAAGTGTTTAGCTGACGAGTCGGCGCATGTCCCTATAGATGACATACAGGTCGACGAACGGTTGAATTATATTGAGAGACCGATAGCAATCTTGGAAAGGAAGACCAAATCCTTGCGAAACAAGGAGATCAGCTTAATGAAAGTTCAGTGAGAACACCGAAAAGGATCAGAATGGACATGGGAACCGGAAGCTGAGATGAGATCGAATTATCCGGAACTCTTCCAAGTCTGATCGATTTCGAGGACGAAATCCTGGTAAGTGGGGGAGAGTTGTAACACCCCGTTTCCCAATTTACGTGATTTAACTGTCTCTTTTGGGGTTGAGTTAATTTTTGGGTCGTTATGTACGTGTTCAGGAATCTAGGGGCCAGTTTATCAATTTTGTAAGATGAGGGTGTGTTTTGGCATGTATGTAAAGGGGATGGAAACCCTAAACACCCTCATTTGCAGCCATTTGTTTCTTTAGCAAAGAAGAGAGAAAAGAGAAAGGGATTTTCGGAGTTCTTGTGAGCTGCTGTGAAAGACCGACCGATTCTCCTTCGTTAACCGTTGGATCGTCGTGAAATTTGGACAGCGACTTCACGACCCTCTAATCTACATTCTGACCGGAGGGATTTGGCATCGGAGATCCCAGTAGAGAGAACCAAGTGTCCGAAGTTGCTGTGAAAGGGATTTTCGGAGTTCTTGTGAGATGCTGTGAAAGATCGACCGATTCTCCTTCGTTAACCGTTGGATCGTCGTGAAATTTGGACAGCGACTTCACGACCCTCTAATCTACATTCTGACCGGAGGGATTTGGCATCGAAGTTCCCAGTAGAGAGAACCAAGTGTCCGAAGTTGCTGTATTTTCCAGGCGAAAGATTTGGTGATTTTGGAAGATTCAAGTTGTGAAAGGTTCTAGGAGGATTGTTGTTCGCGGTCTAGAATTGCAAGGTATGTGTATTATGTTTAGAAATCAATAGAAATGGGGTGTATGAAATGGGATGTTTGGCAAAGTTTTATGGTATTTGGACTATCCTAGCTATGTCATTTCGGGATGAGAGTTGGGATAGAATTAGAGTTCCATTTTTGGGCTTGTTATGATATGTGTATGTATGAATGTTATAGGTGGTACGAGGTGATTATTATACACTGTGAAGTACTTGGTAATTGACATCTTGACAGGTGAGTACTCTACCTATATTATGTAAGTTATGTGTACGTAGTTGGATTGCATGTGTGATTATGTGTATGTTGGCTTTGCCAAAGGAAAGAGTACCTATGGTGGTAGTAATACCCCTAGGGAATATGTTATGTAAGAAGAGGCCTGGTACCAGTGTCTAGTTATGACCTTCCTTATTGGCTTTGTGCGTTAAGGAATGGAAGGATGTTACATGTATGTGATTGCTATGTTTATGCGAGTATGTATGCATGATGATATGTGGTATAGGTGCGTGTTCACTAAGCGAAAGCTTACCCCGTTGTTATTCATCTTTTAGTGGCAGGTACATCTTCGAAGAATAAAGGAAAGGCTCCAGCTTGAAGCTTTTGGATTTGCGGCAGCTCAGCAGCTTATATTTTCTTTTGATGAATGATAGTTTTGGATTCTCTAAGCTTTTCAGTTGAATATTGTTTGTCTCAAACTTATTGGTTTTAAGTTGCAAACTTGTACTCTTTTCTATAAGATTATGGGATTTTATCTAAATGTTTTAATTAGAAATCTTCCGTTGTATTTTAAGGTTACTTTCCGTTAAATGAGTGTTTTAAAGATAAGGGATGTTACAGTACTATTTTACGGCTCGGACCTTAGGGTTTCAGCCTGATCCAACCATGGCCAAGAGTCGTGGATTTGAGCCTGCACCAAACCGAGATCTGGAGGTTTGGAATCGTCTATCCAACAGTCATTTAACTACTAATTTTAGGTAAATAAAGTGCAACACAAATACAAGCAAAAATACATCCAATCCTTGCTTTAATCAGATTAGTGGGTCTTCCAATTCCAGAAAATGCGATAGAAATAAAGCTTCTATGATAACCTCCAAGCTATAGGGCTTTTATGTGGCTAACCAGTTATCTCATTACGTGAATAAAATAAGCAACTATACATGAGAATTACTAAAGAAGTTATGATTGATTATGAAATAAAAGTGTAAAAAGCCACCAAACCTGTAAGTCAAATACACCATGTCTCACCAAAAGAATTAAACTACAATGCAGTACCTGCGAGTTTAAACGAATAAGATGTCATTAGAACTCGACATAAATACAATGGAATAACCAACTAAAGTCCTTAATCAACGATTTTGTTACCTAAAAATAAACTGTTCCATACGAAAAGTTGAAGAAAAAAACGTTAATCTAATAATGAAAAAATCACACAACATGGAAAAAATTAAATTGACGATTACCTTGAGAACAATCGATACAAAATAGCCCAATGTCCATTCCATTCGAAAAATTGAAGAAGAAAAACATTAATCTATATTTATTGATCAAGAACACAGAAGATCGAAAGCATGGAATCGATGATTACCGTGATCGATTCAAACCAGGAAAAGAGGTATTAAGAAGAAATGGAATGATCTTAAGAAGATAATGCGATTTCCATACCTCATTTCGTGAGTAACGGTGATACCTCATTTGGTGAGCAGCGGTGAGGGTTGGAGAAGAGAGCAACGGTGAGGGTTGGAGAAGAGAAGATAAGAGGAGGAAAGTGAAGAGGGGAAAATGGAAGAGTTTTAGGGTTCTAAAATGCAAAGCGGGAAACGAAAAAAAGGGTTGGAGGGATTAGATATTAAAGTTTTGGGAATTCTAAATAAATTTTAGAGTAAAATACAATTTTGGTCCCTGAGGTTTACACCTTGATACGAAAATCGTCCCTAAACTTCAATAAGTGCAAAAATCATCCCTACTGTTTGCATTTTGCTTTGAAAATCATCCCTTACCACTAACTTCGTTAAATTTTTCTGTTATATTAGAGGTATTTTCGTCTTTTTCTTACAAGGTCAAGATATACACTTTTATTTAAACTAGAGGGACCAAACTGTAATTTACTCTAACTTATATTAATATTATACTAATATTATATTAATTATATATGTATATATATATATATATGTCTGCACGTATAATCAGGCTATTACCGGCGATCAACCTTTTCTTCGACTCCCGGTTAGGGGTGAGCAGCGGAACTGGGTACCCGCCTTTGGAACCGGAACCGCTCCGGACCTGCCGGTTCCGGAACCGGAACTGATGTGACTGGTTCGGTTCCGGTTCCTAAAATAACGGAACCGATGTGACTGGGTCCGGTTCCGGTTCTCATTTTTTTTAGAACCGCTACCCGCTGGGTACCCGCCGGGACCGGTTCCGGGACCGGGTACCTGGAACCGCTGGGTACCCAGAACCGGAACCGCTGGGTACCCGGTACATTTTAATAGAAAATATCTAATATTTAATATTTATTACATATTTAATCTATGTGAAAAAATATCTAAATTAGATTAATAATTAAAATTTTAAAATTATCTAAATAAAGATTACTAGTTTAAGAAAAAATTGTTAAAGAACATTCATAAAAGGTTGACAAATTGTATATATAGTGTTAGGCCTTAAAAAAATTGTTTACTCTTAGCGATGTGGGAGCTGGCAACACCATCTTTCAGTTTTTGATGAAAGACCTTGTCCCACATCGAAAATTTTGAGAAAATCATGCCTCATCTTTCAGTATATATAACCCTCATCTCTTCCCTTTCAATTGCATCACTAGTTCACTACATTGCTTGGGTTTAGCCTTTGGCTTGAGCCCTTTCCCTTGAGCCCTTTGGCTTGAGGCTTTGTAAAAATATTAATGGATTCACTACATTGCTTGGGTTTAGCCTTTGGCTTGAGCCCTTTCTCTTGAGCCCTTTGGCTTGAGGCTTTGTAAAAATATTAATGGAGCACCCTATTAGAGTGGTTGCACCATTTGTTTTTTTAAATATAAATGTGTTCGATTAAAGTTTGTTTAAGTTTGTTTGTGTTCGTTTAGGTTCGTTTGTTTGTGTTCGTTTAACATTTTAACAAACAAACATAAGCGAACATAAACGACTATATTTTTTAAACGAACGTACACGAACACCAAAAATGCTTATGGACGAACTTCTTGGACATTTAAAATGTTAAAAATTTTAAAAATAATTGGTAGGTGGGTACCCGGAACCGAAACCGGTTCCCAGCGGTTCCGGGACCGGTTCCAAAATTATGAGAACCGACGGGAGCGGTTCCGGTTCCGGTTCCTTCTTTCTAGGAACCGCCGGTTCCGGTTCCGGTTCCGGTTCCATGAAAATAGGGCGGGTACCCGGTATTGCTCACCCCTACTCCCGGCGACCACCCCTTCCCGTGAACCACCTCCATCCATCGTCCCTTCCCCGTGAACCACCTCACCGAAACTTACATGTCGTTGACCAAACTCACTGGCGGCTACCGTATACTATCCTACCTCGACCCATCGGAGCCAAGACATGCTCAGCTTAAAAACCTGCTGTTCTTCTTACTCAGAAGAAACGAAGCTCGAAACTGATTAAGACATGGGTTTTATTCAATGTTGGTGTACGAGGCCCTCTGGATCGATCCACCGGTGCCAAACATAATACACACACACACACACATATATATATATATATATAAACCTACTGTTCTTCTCTCCTCTTTTCTCTCTTTCTTTCTCTATACACACACACACACACACACATATATATATATATATATATATATATATATATAACCCTAAACACACAAACAAATTCAAAGCCTCGCCGGAGATGGTGACCGGAGCATCTGAGTTCACCGGAGATGGTGACTGTTTGGGCAAAAAATCACGTCGCTCGACCACGACCAGAACAGGTAAGACGTATGATTAGGGACTATATCTTGTATTAAGATAAGGTGTCGACAAAGACCTAGAACACCATCGTCGTCCCTCATAAAAGGTAAGTCGAGAGTTCCTTACGATCCGCACGACTATTATATAAGGACGTGCGACCTCGACCAAAGCTAACGTTAACCATAACCGTTTGTTAAGTGTTTAATGCAGGAGTAAAAGTCATTAAGGAGCAACGATTACAACTGACGCAATCATTAAACAGCCGGCGACCGTAACGGACGAAGATCATTACTCCGGCGACCGTTTCCAACCGTTAAGGCCATTAAAGGAGCATTCATGGATGAAGCTAAGGACGCGAAGACTATAAATATCAAGCTCAATCAACATTTCAACACATCGAATATCCGGCGATTAACAACCGAAGCAATATTCAAGAACACTTGAAGTGAAGAACCATTATTCTAAGTATCGCTCTCGACGCACGACAACAACCCTCGACCAGCAGTTCACACTTTGTTTCATACATGACAAACACCTATTTTTACATTCAAACACTTGTACTTTACATTTCGAAGCATTTTCTTCATTTGTATTGTAATCACTGTACGATCGACGTCAGTATCCAAGGACATCGCCCCTGATTGGCGACCATAGTATAGCGACGACACCCACTGTCGTCCGCAGGTTTTTTCCTCGATTGAGGTTTTTCCTGCGTCATCAAATCCCTTGTTTCTTTATTTTATTTATCGTCGCACGTCTCGTCGAAAGATTCTTTCTTTAGTTGTTTAAGTCCACATCGACCTTAAGTTGTCCCTTTGGTGCGATTTTTGGCATTAACAGTGACCGGAGCATGTGAGGTCACCTGAGATTGTTCCTGCAATGGGTGGTGCGATGGGAAGAGAGAGAGATAAGAAAGGGACAAAAATAAAAACAGACAAAAAAATGGGTAAAATGACGAAAGTATCCCTCACTTAACTGAGTTTTTTAACGGAGTTAACGATGAGGGACCATTTTCAAAGCAAAATGCAAACAATAGGGATGATTTCTGCACTTATTCAAGTTTAGGGACGATTTTCGTATCAAGGTGTAAACCTTAGGTACCAAAATTGTAGTTTACTCTAAATTTTAATAGGATTTAAATTGCTTTCTTAATAAATATTATTTACTAAAAAATATTATACTGTAATATAGTATTTGCGAATTTTAAATAGTATTTAATAGTTTTTGAGATTTTAAAATACTTATTTAATAAAATTTAATTTTTTGTTAACATTTATTTAAAATAATATATTTTTATCAAGGTTCTAAATGGCGTGAGGCGTGGCGGCGAGGTCAAGCCTCATGCCTTACGAGTTACGGCGAGGCCATGGCTTTTCAAGGCGTTGCTTAAGCCGACAAATATGTATATAATATATGTATATATGTGTGTGCGTGTTTATGTCAGTATTTTGAAAAATAATAATTAATTTATTAATAATTTAAATTCATAGAAAACAATAAACAAAAGAAATTCTAATAGATACTAACAGGAAAATTCGAATCAAATTTCGAAGTACATCGATTCGAAAAATCGATAATACGCAAACTTGTAATGCCACAACGCGCCATGGCAGCATAGCGCGCCATGGCGAGCCATGCCATGTAACAACCCAACCCAAACATACATCATATAACATAATATACATGTCATCATTTCTTAACAAAAGATACATTTAGATCATATTCGGTCCCTTAGTCTCAAAACTATACAATACATGTTTCAGTACAAATTTTTCACTAATAATTTACATTACATTCCACATACTATCCCTACAAAACTATTCAGAAAACTTCTTTAATTACAATAGCCTTAGAAAGCATATTACACCTTATCCTTTCCTTTGCCTTTATAAGTTCCTCGACCTAGAATACATATTTTTGAAAACAAAATGAGGGTTAGACCAATTGGCTAAACCAAATAATTAATTTAATCCGATGCACTAACATACAGCCAACTCCGCTGTCCCTCCGTACAGCCAAAACTCCACCGGCCCTAAGTCCGGCCAACGTGCAATCATGTAGTGTAATGCTTATATAAATACAACATATATCTCAATATATCATATTTCATTCATAAGCACATTATCACACTACCTACCACATAATTATCCAGTATACATGTATTCCAGTTTGAAAATGGTTAAAGTAAAACTCACCTGAAAGCAATTAACGCAACTATCACTTTCTATTGAACTTGCAAGAATTACACTTTTCGACCAACTCCACCAAATCTGAGTTACAAAAAATACATATAACTATTTACCACGTAAAACTCAATGACATGATAAGAATCCTAAATAAGCCTATCATACCCTTATCCACAAATGTCCCTCTTCTGCGACTTAGCACGGGGGTCCCGCTACCTAGTTAAGCAACGCCCTTGCGGGGTCTGGGGAACTTTCTAGGTAACTCATCCGGAAACCAATCTGGAACTATCCGGGAAACTTTCCCGGAAACAAATACCCGGAATCCGGAAAGTCAGGGAATCCGGACAACTTATCCGGAATCCTTATCATGAAAATCATCCGGACAACTTATCCGAAAACCTTATCCGGAAAACACCGAATCCGAATAAATCGAATCCGGACAACGTCCGGATCCCAGACTCGATCGAAACCACAACAAAATCAGAAATTGACAATTCTAAACCGGTAGGAACCTAATACTAACGATTATAAACACAAAGTGAAAAGAAATTTTACCTTAAAATTGTAATAATCGAGATTTCTTTCAAGTGAAAAGAATAAGTTTTGTGGAAAAATTGTTGAGAAGTTGAAAGTCTAAGGGCTAAAGTGTAAAGCCCGTGTCCCGATTTGGTTTTTAAAATTCTTAATGTATTTATTTATTTTATTTTATTTTATTTTTTAAAGCGAGTCTCTTTAACGGAAGTTGTCAAAGGGACCTCGAATGTTAGGTATGGCAAACCTTACTCTTTTTTTACAATGTTATGGAAACCTAGGGACCAAAAGTGTCAAAGTGTTAGTGTCTAGGGGTCAAAGGTGGCCAAAGGGATTTGTGGTGTGTTGAACGGCCAAGGAAGGGGGACCGACCCCCCCCCCCCCTTTTCTTCTTCTCGGCGGTTTCATGCAGCAAACAAACAGCCCCCTTTGGTTTTTTTTGTGGTTTTCTTGGTTGGATTCAATCGGCCGGAGTAGGAACGAGAGAGAGGGAGATAGAGAAGAAACCGAGAGAGGGTTAGAGAGAGAGATCGGCGGCGAGAAGAAGGGAGTCGGGAGGCTGATCGCCGGAGGGAAGGACGCCGGAGGAGGAGCGCAGCCACTGCCGCCACCGTTTTGTCGTCGAAGGTAAGTTCCGTTCTCTCGTTCTTGTTTTCTTGTCTTCCTCGTCGGTTTTCTCCCATGACAGCCGCGTCGCGGCGGCCTTGGCCGCTGTAGTCGGCGACTGTGGTATCACCACCAGAGATGGTGATGCAGTGGCGAGTTTTGTTGGGTTGCAAAGACGATCGAGAAAGAGCGAGGTCGGAGGTGCGAGAGGGTGCGTAGTGTGTTGTATAGTCGTCGCCGGAGAGCCGCCACCGGCGACCGCCACTGCCGGAGATGGCAGTGGGTGGCGCGGGGTGTGACCAGACCTTAGTCTCTATCGAGCCCTTAACCCGTGACTTATTCAATTAAGTCGAATCGTTCAAATCGTTGTTAAAAGTTATCTTTTTATGCGAAAATATGGTTCAGCCCCTGTTTTGTGACGGCAATAACTTTTCCTTCGTAAGTCCGATTGAGCCGAAACTGGCGCCCACGCTTCGAGCTCGGGACCGGGCACGTTTTCTGTGTTTTAGCGGAAAACTGGTTCGGCCTCGAGTTGGGAGAAAAAGTGGTCGCAAGTTCTGCGGTTCGTCATTTTATGTAAAATTTCCTGGAATCTGTCTCGGTTTTGCGAAAGCCGTAACTTTCTGCTCGTAACTCGTTTTGGGGTGAAATTGGTGCCCAGAGTTCCCTATTCGAGTTGGGAAAGTTTTTCGTGTTTTGCCGAAAGTCCGTTTAGGCCTGTAGCTGGGCCGTATGGGGCTGTTTATACAGTCTGGTCCGAAAAACTTCCAGCTTTCTGTCCCTGTTTTGTTTTACGCATAACTTTTGCTTGGAATGTCGGTTTGGGATGGGACTGGTGCCAAAAGTCTCGTTTCGGAGTCTATTAAGTTTTCTCTGTTTTGTGGAAAGACCAATTCGGACCATAGCCAGGGCGGAGTTGCCATGTTGTACTGAAAGGTCCGGGTGTTCGCTGTTCTGCGAAGCATTTTTGTAAAATCTATAGTAAATTATAGAAAAGTCGTTAGGACGTGTGCGATACGTCCCTGAAATCGTAAGACTGAGAACTTCGTATTTATGAATTTTAATTTCTATATTTATCAGTTTTAAGGGGGTAAAACAGGTCCCGAACAGACCCGTAACCTTTAAGAAAAAGCTGGAATATTTAGTCGTTTGAAAGCTAGTAAACGTGTTATGGGTCGGGACTTTCCTTTGACTTTTTATACGTATTTAGGTGGGAGAAAGTGAAGAAGATTGCCGTGTTGGTGTTGCGTTTCGTGAGCACGTTGCTTAGCCTTGAGGTGAGTTCTCTCACCGCGTAGTTAGGGATTTCATGTATGTCGTCATTTTGTGTTACGTGTGATTACGTGTATTTATGTGCTTACGTGAACTAGATGGGATGTGATAACTGGTTGTGATTTATTAGATTCGTATGTGGAATATATATATGCATGTGTACACCTCGGTGGGACTAAGGGGCTCGGTGGGACCGAGGGCTTGGTGGGACTAAGCTAGTACAACAAATTTTACTCGATGGGACCGAGGGCTCGGTGGGACTGAGCTTGTATTAATTACTCGGTGGGACCGAGGGCTCGGTGGGACTGAGCTTGTATTAATGTATTTTGTGTACTCGGTGGGACCGAGGTTCGTGCTTATATAATAATCATTATGTGGTTTGATATTCGTGATGATGGTGATGTTGCCTACTTGCGAGTAGGGGCGATATGCGTGGGGTTGCTACCTACGTGCGTGATTGAATTCACTAAGCGTTTAGCTTACCCTTTCCCAATGTGTTGTTATTTCAGGTGCGGGCGGCAGTCGGGCGTGACAGTACACACATGGAGCGCGGAGTGTCAAATATTATTAATCTTTCACTTTTGAACCCTTGAATTTAGTTATGAAATTTTCCGCTGCATGAACTTTGTTGATGGTTTGAAGTAACGACGTTAATTTTATTTAAGACGTGAATTATTAAATCATGGTTGTTTTAATGAAATGTATGTTTTAAAAATTTTAAATTTCTTTGTAATTTTTGGGACGTTACAACTTGGTATCAGAGCACGGCTTGAGTGAATCAAACACATCTCGGTGTGTTTGGTCTCAAGTTGCGGCTAAGAGATCTTTAAATTCTTTTATCAAAATCTTTGTTTTAAATGAAAAGAGAAAACCCGTTTGGGAACGGTGATCGTGGGCGCAGTGTGTACAGTCAGCCGACGCCAGCTGGGAAGGTAAGGAACTTAGTGTACCTATTGCTTTCAGGTGTAGTGTACGCATGCTAGATTGCTTATGTGAACTGTATGGTACCGTATGCTGGTTTATCGCTTATAGGAACTCATGCTAGCTTTGATAGGTTGTTAAGCGAATGCACTCTAGGTTGTATGCAGTAGGAACTGAATAGCCTTAGAATATTAGATTTAGTTCTATTGCGCAGCTCTTGTTTGAGTCCAACCGTTCTAGGATAGAGTCTCTTATTCGAACGTCTATTTGGTTTTACACTGTATACGACCGTGCATTCACGAGGCGACTCGTCAGGGTTAGTGGGGTTTCCGTGTTAGCAAAGGATAGTGGGTGATATGACCTTTCTAGGGAGTTAGGAAAGGTGTTTGTACGGGCTAGATTGACTATATGTGTTTATTTGTGGTAATCGACTACTTGAATGTCTCGGGACAGGACTCGAAACGAGTAAGGATAGGTGTGAAGGGTAGTAGTAGAGCTCCTACTATCTGAAGCACAGGATCCATGCTTGAGTCGGGGAGAGTCACGAGGGAGCCAAGGAGTGGAGTATGAGCGTGGTAGGGTGAGTTATATGTGCTTTTAGATCTCTGAATTTTCTCTTTCTAGAATGGTCAATACAAGAAGGAACAACGCGGCAGCGTCGCGAGCCGGGTCGGGGATTACTGAGGAGCGTATTAGGGAACTGATTGCTACTGAGGTTTCCCGCGCGATCGGGGAGGCGATCCCCGAGATCATCACTGCTATTCGAGAGGAAGTGGTGATCCTACTGGAGGAGCGTATTGCAGCTATTCCACTGCCTGCGGAGGGTCATCCCCATAACCGAGAATTCCAATACCGGGATCTCTCCGCCTGTTCCCCGCCAGAATTTAAGGGAGACCTGGATCCGATTACCAGTATGCGATGGGTATCTGACATGGAGTTCGCATTTTTGACCAGTGGTTGCCCGGACAACCTAAAGGTCCGTTTTGCAGTAAATCTACTTCGTGACGGCGCGAAGGATTGGTGCGCCTCGGCATTGACGGCTGCCGAACGCACTACCTTGACCTGGAACGAGTTTGTCACTCGTTTCCGTACAGAGTATGTACCGCCGGTAGAGATGGAGAGAATCGCTAAGGAATTCCTAGAACTCACCCAGACAACAGAGACGGTAAAAGAGATGAACAGGAAATTTACCGAGATGGCATTATTCTGTCCTCAGTATGCCGCCTCGGAAGAGATGAAGATGTCAAGGTATAAAGATATGCTACGCACGGAGATCCGAGAATTTGTTAGCACGGCACCGTACACTTCGTTATCCGCCATGATGGACGCCGCTCGAAGGAGGGAGCTTGAGCTGGAGACCCAAGCTAAGAAGCGGAAGGCGACACAGCCAGTGACGCCCATCTCGGCAGTGCCGAAGCGTTCGAGGTTCACAGATTCGTGCGCGGGTTCTGGGAGTGGCGGGTTTAAGCCCCGAGATACCGGAGTTAGGAGAGTTGAGGGGTGTTTTAAGTGTGGCCAACCCGGTCACCTCAGCCGGGATTGTAAGGTTCCGTTAGTGGTTTGTTTCAACTGTAATCAGACGGGCCATGTAAGGGCCAACTGTCCTAGAGCAGGGGTAACTATTGGGGGTGGAGCACAGAGGGCGCCTGAGAATGCCCCATTACGCATCACTGATGGTCATACTGATCAGCCGGGGGCGGGAGCGGCTCGAGGGAGAGTTCATCAGTTGACGGTGGATGAGGCGCAAGCGACGCCTAAAGTGGTTACAGGTATATCCCTTTTGTTTCTTTCTTCTTGTCTTTCCGTTCCATGTCATGTATTTATTTGTGGTTCAGTTATACGTTAGGAACGTTCCTAGTTAACTCGGTGCCTGCGGTTGTGATGTTTAATAGCGGGGCTACTCCCTCTTTGGTGTCTCGCACTTTTAGCGAGGGTTTGGGTCGAGTTGTAGGACGATTGAGTCATCCCCTTGTCGTCGAGGTGGATGATGTTAGGACCTTGACGGTCACGGACGTGTTTCGCGGGTGTACCCTAGAGATCTCAGGAGTGCGGTTTCCCATAGACCTGGTCCCGATTGCTATGCGGGAACTTTGTGTGATTATGGGCATGGACTGGATGGATAAGTTTGACGCGGAGATTGTTTGTCGTCACAAACAAGTGCGAGTTCGAACCCCAAGCGGGGGAGAACTGTTAGTTCATGGAAATTCGTCTAGGCAGACTACGGCCATAGGTTTGGCTGCGAGAGCTCAGAGGTACCTCCAGCATAGTGGGTAGGGATACTTGGCTTATGTGATGGACACGCGAGTTGGGGAGCGAAGGAGGCTGAATAAGCTTACGGTAAAGGATCGTTATCCTTTGTCAAGGATTGACGATCTTTTCGATCAGTTGCAGGGACTTCTCGAAGAGGAGTTCATAAGTCCAAGTTCTCGATTCACCCGGGAGCTACAAAGATGTACAAAGATTTGTGTGGAGTTCTTTGGCGGAATTTTCCTACAACAACAGCTACCACTCTAGTATTGGCATGCCGCCATACGAGTTTTTGTACGGTAGGAAATGCAGGACGCCCGTTTGTTGGGGTGAGGTTGGGCATCGGGTGTTAGGGAGTACTGACATCGTGTTGAAGACGACCGAGACAATTCAAATGGTGCGGGACCGTTTGGTTACTGCACAGAGTCGGCAGAAGAGCTACGCTGACAAAAGGCGGTCCGACTTGGAGTTCAGGTAGGTGATGATGTATTGTTGAAGGTTTCACCCTGGAAAGGGGTGATCCGGCTTCGTAAGCGGGGGAAGCTAAGACCTCGTTATTTTGAGCCTTACCGGATCATCGCCCGCGTGGGGAAAGTGGCTTACCGGTTGGAGCTACCGGAGGAACTGAACCTGATTCACAACACCTTCCACGTTTCGCAATTGCGAAAGTGTGTGATGGATGAGTCTGCAGTAGTACCGCTCGAAGATATTCAGATCGACGAGCGGCTTAATTACGTGGAAAAGCCAGTTGCTATTCTTGACAGGAGGACGAGAACCTCGCGGAACAAGGTTGTTGGTTTGGTGGAGGTTCAATGGAGACACCGAAAGGGTTCCGAGTGGACTTGGGAACCTGAAACGGAGATGCGAGAGAATTATCCGGAGCTGTTTGCAGGAGTGGACTTCGGGGACGAAGTCTAATTCAAGCGGGGGAGAGTTGTAAAGCCCGTGTCCCGATTTGGTTTTTAAAATTCTTAATGTATTTATTTATTTTATTTTATTTTATTTTTTAAAGCGAGTCTCTTTAACGGAAGTTGTCAAAGGGACCTCGAATGTTAGGTATGGCAAACCTTACTCTTTTTTTACAATGTTATGGAAACCTAGGGACCAAAAGTGTCAAAGTGTTAGTGTCTAGGGGTCAAAGGTGGCCAAAGGGATTTGTGGTGTGTTGAACGGCCAAGGAAGGGGGACCGACCCCCCCCCCCCCCCCCTTTTCTTCTTCTCGGCGGTTTCATGCAGCAAACAAACAGCCCCCTTTGGTTTTTTTTTTTGTGGTTTTCTTGGTTGGATTCAATCGGCCGGAGTAGGAACGAGAGAGAGGGAGATAGAGAAGAAACCGAGAGAGGGTTAGAGAGAGAGATCGGCGGCGAGAAGAAGGGAGTCGGGAGGCTGATCGCCGGAGGGAAGGACGCCGGAGGAGGAGCGCAGCCACTGCCGCCACCGTTTTGTCGTCGAAGGTAAGTTCCGTTCTCTCGTTCTTGTTTTCTTGTCTTCCTCGTCGGTTTTCTCCAGTGACAGCCGCGTCGCGGCGGCCTTGGCCGCTGTAGTCGGCGACTGTGGTATCACCACCAGAGATGGTGATGCAGTGGCGAGTTTTGTTGGGTTGCAAAGACGATCGAGAAAGAGCGAGGTCGGAGGTGCGAGAGGGTGCGTAGTGTGTTGTATAGTCGTCGCCGGAGAGCCGCCACCGGCGACCGCCACTGCCGGAGATGGCAGTGGGTGGCGCGGGGTGTGACCAGACCTTAGTCTCTATCGAGCCCTTAACCCGTGACTTATTCAATTAAGTCGAATCGTTCAAATCGTTGTTAAAAGTTATCTTTTTATGCGAAAATATGGTTCAGCCCCTGTTTTGTGACGGCAATAACTTTTCCTTCGTAAGTCCGATTGAGCCGAAACTGGCGCCCACGCTTCGAGCTCGGGACCGGGCACGTTTTCTGTGTTTTAGCGGAAAACTAGTTCGGCCTCGAGTTGGGAGAAAAAGTGGTCGCAAGTTCTGCGGTTCGTCATTTTATGTAAAATTTCCTGGAATCTGTCTCGGTTTTGCGAAAGCCGTAACTTTCTGCTCGTAACTCGTTTTGGGGTGAAATTGGTGCCCAGAGTTCCCTATTCGAGTTGGGAAAGTTTTTCGTGTTTTGCCGAAAGTCCGTTTAGGCCTGTAGCTGGGCCGTATGGGGCTGTTTATACAGTCTGGTCCGAAAAACTTCCAGCTTTCTGTCCCTGTTTTGTTTTACGCATAACTTTTGCTTGGAATGTCGGTTTGGGATGGGACTGGTGCCAAAAGTCTCGTTTCGGAGTCTATTAAGTTTCCTCTGTTTTGTGGAAAGACCAATTCGGACCATAGCCAGGGCGGAGTTGCCATGTTGTACTGAAAGGTCCGGGTGTTCGCTGTTCTGCGAAGCATTTTTGTAAAATCTATAGTAAATTATAGAAAAGTCGTTAGGACGTGTGCGATACGTCCCTGAAATCGTAAGACTGAGAACTTCGTATTTATGAATTTTAATTTCTATATTTATCAGTTTTAAGGGGGTAAAACAGGTCCCGAACAGACCCGTAACCTTTAAGAAAAAGCTGGAATATTTAGTCGTTTGAAAGCTAGTAAACGTGTTATGGGTCGGGACTTTCCTTTGACTTTTTATACGTATTTAGGTGGGAGAAAGTGAAGAAGATTGCCGTGTTGGTGTTGCGTTTCGTGAGCACGTTGCTTAGCCTTGAGGTGAGTTCTCTCACCGCGTAGTTAGGGATTTCATGTATGTCGTCATTTTGTGTTACGTGTGATTACGTGTATTTATGTGCTTACGTGAACTAGATGAGATGTGATAACTGGTTGTGATTTATTAGATTCGTATGTGGAATATATATATGCATGTGTACACCTCGGTGGGACTGAGGGGCTCGGTGGGACCGAGGGCTTGGTGGGACTAAGCTAGTACAACAAATTTTACTCGGTGGGACCGAGGGCTCGGTGGGACTGAGCTTGTATTAATTACTCGGTGGGACCGAGGGCTCGGTGGGACTGAGCTTGTATTAATGTATTTTGTGTACTCGGTGGGACCGAGGTTCGTGCTTATATAATAATCATTATGTGGTTTGATATTCGTGATGATGGTGATGTTGCCTACTTGCGAGTAGGGGCGATATGCGTGGGGTTGCTACCTACGTGCGTGATTGAATTCACTAAGCGTTTAGCTTACCCTTTCCCAATGTGTTGTTATTTCAGGTGCGGGCGGCAGTCGGGCGTGACAGTACACACATGGAGCGCGGAGTGTCAAATATTATTAATCTTTCACTTTTGAACCCTTGAATTTAGTTATGAAATTTTCCGCTGCATGAACTTTGTTGATGGTTTGAAGTAACGACGTTAATTTTATTTAAGACGTGAATTATTAAATCATGGTTGTTTTAATGAAATGTATGTTTTAAAAATTTTAAATTTCTTTGTAATTTTTGGGACGTTACATAAAGTGTATTTTGGTAAAAGATATATTAACTTTTGTAGTGAGCTCAAAACCCTAGGAAATCAAATCAGTGTATAATTGTGGGTGACGGCTGAGAGAAAGAGAGAGAGCATATAAAAGGTCGCTCATATTGCAATTGGAGAAGAAAGCTTAGTGATCATCAAATGTCGAAGAGGAAAGAGTATGGAATTTTGAGACTACAGAAATACTTAGCAGGTAATCTCAAACCTCAATCTCCAATTTAGAATTCTGTCTGTTTGATTTGGTGTGTATGGGATTCTTAATTTTTGGAGTTTAAAAAGGGGTGTTCAAAAGAAATTAAATGTGTATAATGGAGTTAGATTAATGGCAGATGGGAAAGAGTTCGTTTAATAGATTTAACGGATTAATTTTCAGTGATTATGTTAATCAAAATCGCACCGCTATAGTTTATGTCGAGGTTTCGGGATACAAATTTCTAGGATCCGGAATTTAGAAAATTGATAAAGTCCGGAACTGAGAAGTCAAGCAAGATCCGGAACTAGCCCACTTGGATCCGTAATCAAGCAAGATCCGAAGCTTAACTCATAAGAGATCCGGAATGGTTTGGTCTTTAAGTGATCCGGAAAGCAAGAAGTCCACGTGATCCGGAATGTGTATTGAGGGTGATCCGGATTGGTGTGTGTGTCACGTGACCAGAAACATTCTTGAATTGCAAATCCAAACAAAATCGGTGGACCACGTGATCCGCTATGTTCTTTATTTGCAACCCAAATTTATTTGGGCCACATGACCAACATGTGATCATTTGTACCATTCTTTGCAATCCAAATTTCGTTGGGCCATGTGATTGGGCTGGACTTGAATTGCAATTCGGAGGTTTTTGGACCTGAACGTCATTTTGGATTCGGTATATTAGTAAATCCGGTGTTGGGTTATAATTACAAGAACCGAATATTAGATAGTCCGGAATATATTTTTTTAGTTCCGGAATTATATTTTATCTGGACCATTAAGGAGAGTCCAGAATCCAAATAATTGGATTAGAAGAGTAAGTAAGCTCTAGTATTAATTATTAGATTTTGATATACATTTCCTAAATAATAGGTGTTCCACCTAGAGATCGGAAGTGTAAGTGAGAAGCTCTGAAGCGAGCAAACCAGGTGAGTTTTTCTAACTAAAATACGTGATTTTACGTGTTTTTCCAAAGAAAGTGATTATGTGGAAATGCCATGTTATTTTACATGATTTTTACGCGAATGAAAATTTAATATTTTACTGATTATGGTGTGTTTACAATCATGATTTGCTTACAAGCTTTTACGAACTGCTCCATGAATAGTATGTTTTGTTTGAAAGATGATTTAGCACAAAAGGAATGATTTATAAAGCTTTCACGTTCCGTGATCTATGATGAGCTATGTGTATGTTATGTGAAGTCGGTCTGCACAGTGGGATCTGAGTACCTCGGGATCCGATGATCCCTTGGGCATTTGTGATGATTTTGTAGGAGGGAATTCATTTCCTTCCTACTCGGATAGAGGGGAGTCTGTTTGGGCCCCGATATGAGGCGAGAGGGGAGTCTGCTTGGGCCCCGATCGCGGTTAGCTATGTGATCCTTAAACACGGTGCAGTACCATGATTGATGCTTATGTGGATATTGTTATGAGTTTTATAAAATGATTTTGTAATGTTGATGTACGTTGTTTACGGAGGGAACTCACTAGACCTCATGGTCTAACCCTCGCTTTTCAAAACTAAAACCATTTTCAGGTAAGCAAATAGTAGGAGGCTCAGGTAAGTGAGCAAGAGCAGTATAGAGTACAAATGCAGATAGAGACAATACCGGTGCCACTCATAGAGGCTAGTATGCTCTCAGTTGTGTATAGGTTGTTTCCGCCAACCTAAGTTTTAGAGACTGATGTAATGAAATTTTGGGACCCAATTTTGTAATGTTCATGATTTAATGCCATGCTTGTCCTGTTCTATTTTTGGGCTGTTACAAATGGTATCAGAGCCATAGTTTAAGGGATTTAGGTGACCGGACGGGCCTAAACTTAAACTTTGGATGTACAAATCACAACTGAGAATCATGAAATGCGTTAGGAGGGCACTATTGTAGACATAAGAAATGCGTTAGGAGGACACTTTTGTAGAGATAGGACTAATAGGGTACCGAGAACAGTCATGTAAGGTAAGTTTGGGATTACACCTGGCCAGTGTAATTGTGAACTTACAGGTACATGTATGTGCTTAACCTGCCTTATTATTCCGATGTTGTAGTCTTAAGCTAGTTATACGTCGTGTTCCAGTAATCTAGAATGATAGAAAGACCCCTGAGGGGTAGATTGAGACCCATTGTTGGGGAAGTATCGTGAGAGGTCAGACAAGAAATGTTGTCCGGAATGTTATGAGTCGTCTAGAGGTAGATCTTCATGGGTTCGAAGAGGAAGAGTAATTGCTTTTGAGTAAGACTCCTGGTTTGGAGAATTCCAGTTCTAGAAATCGTGGGATAGATCAGTCGGAATGGTGAGGAAGGACAGTGTCGAGATCTTGAAAATGTCAATTCAAGAGCGAGTGAGGGATTAGAGTACTGACTCTTTATTCGAGCTTTCCAGTGTCGGATTGAAAACGTGTAGAGGTAGAATGTGAGGTATTTGATCAGGACGAAAATAGTATGAAATGGTTGAGTAAGTGGGTCGTGGAATGCATGTTTAGCAAGTTGTTACAAGGCCGAGAGGGCGACCACTGGTCGAAAGTATAGTGTCAATGATAAGTTGCGTGAGTAAAGCGGTTGACCTTGTTTGAGTGAGTAACCTTCACGTGCAAGTAGAATTTCATGCATTGCGTCTTTACATGTGTTACATGAGATTTTCGTGATTAAAGTAAAGGTGTAAATATCAATTTTGATCGAAAATGAGTCAGCATGTACAAGCGTGTGTTTAAAGAAAAAGACAATTCCATGTACGTCGCACAAAGAAGTTTTTGAGCTTAACGATTTGCAAAATATCCCACTCTTTTCATGATAAGTCAATAGTTGCAAAAAGTCAAGAAAACGTTTGCCTGCAAAACTTTTATAACCAAAATGAGTGTTGACATGTTGATGTCTTAGAAATGAGTGTGAGAACCGACTGGTTTATCCCATGACGGTAAATTCTTTCAAAATTTTGTTGTACATAAGATTTTTATTCAATGTGTTACTGTCGTAAAAACGTCGTTCTGGTTGAGTAAGATTAAGTTTTTACGGAAAGATGCATGTAAACGACTCTCGGAATCGTTGTGCAGGGCATTGAAGTTATGAGAGTGATGGGGTCGTGTGTACCCAGGCTGGTTCCTAGTGTTGTTTATTTAAAATGATAAAATGTGCGAAATGATTTATTTACCGCGTTGTCATGCATGAAGGCTATGAACTAACTAGGTCGTAGAGTATTACATTTTTAAGCTAAGAAAGAACTCCGAGAGTGGGGAGGTGTGGGTCAAAGCAGGGGAGAGTGTTTGTAGTTGGGTATTCGTGTTCAAGAAGAGAGGTGAACAGTGGTAGAGTCAGAAGTGGACCTTGGTATCGGTTGTATGAGGGTCTGTACCCTTGTTCGGTGACTGGAAATACGGTTGCCGAGAGATGATGGTGTCCGGAGGAAGGACTAGGAGTCATCAAGGTATTGGTTTTAGCAACTCGTTATGAGTAGTGTTGTGAGGCAGAAATGAAATGTCCACGGCGTGGGATATGAGTTTTGAGGTGAGCTTGCAATATTGATGTTACTTGAGTAAGTTTTGAAATGAGGAATACGGATTATGAAGTAGATTATGATATGTTGGAAGGATTAGGTTCCGTGAGGAACCCATGTTAAAGAATAGGTTAAGAAGGTATCAACAGGTTGACTAGTGATGTTGAAGTCGGCAGCCGTGTAAGGTGGCCGAGGCCGAAGACTTGAACCAGGAGGTTGAAAGTTGATAGAGCACCTTGTAGGGGTGTTAAGATGGGGAGAGACTGCTGTTGTGGATAAGCGTTCTACTTACGAGGTATGGAGGGTTCATAGAAGGATAAGGTATGTAGCACGAAGCGAAGTGAGTGTATAGATTATATTGATCTGTGAGGGCATGTGCCCTGTCTAAGTACTGGTTTGGGATCGCAAAGAACTAGCAAGTGACGAGTATGTTTGAGTTAATTGGGAACTCGTGAGTTGTGGTTCAACTAGAGTTGGGAAAGGACAAAGTAGAGAGATAGACTCGATTATGTATGTGGGAGAATATGAAGGAAAGTTTGAATTGTTAACGAATGACCATAAGAGACCTGGTCGGCAGTGTGACGTTAGGAGTGGAGGATGTACGAATGAGTAGTGGCTTCAATTGCCAAGATAAATGTGCCAGCCAGTGTTGTAGTAAAGTGATGTTAGAAAGACGAAGCATTAGGCAGAAGCCTTTGGGGATTTCAGATGAAGTGTACGATTTGCAAATCCAGTTGTTGGAGCATGTGGTTTGTAAGTTGGCATTTTGCTTTGACTGCTATCGGAATAGAATGTTGGAGCGGGAGTGGGTAGTTACCCAAATAAGAAACCAATTGTTTGGATGTGTGAGTCGCCAAGTAAGTGTATTTTGGAATCATTGGAAGTTTAAAGAAGATGGTAGATGAGTTAGTCGAAAATGTGTTATAGTAGATACTAAATCTTTACAGAACGTGAATTGTTTCTTATGTATGGAGGAATGATCCTAGAAGGAAATAGTTGGAGATGTGGTTATGTATGGTAATGAGAAAGTATTTTCAGCATGTAGAAAGATCGGAGGAAAGGGGCAAGTAATGTTTGATGGACGGTGCTCCACGCTAACGTGGGGAGGTGAAGATAGTACATTGGACTAAGTGAGTGGGTTTGAAGCCGTAAATGTTAGTAGTAACATCGGAAGGGTGGAGTAGTGTGAGTAGATTAACTTCGGAAAATGTGCGAACTCCTGGAAAGAGTACAGAAGAAGGGGATTTGTGTATGTTTTAAAGTGCGAGAAAGAAGTGGAAAAAGGCTGTTGATGAGTTAAATTGATGATGTTGTGAGAAATGTTCAAATGAATTGGTCATTCAGTGACTAAGATATTGAGAAATCGATGTGTTTCCAGGATAAGTTAAATTCGGATAAGTGAACACTTCAATGAGGGAGCATGGAGGTTTCCTGCTTTTAGTTACGTATAAGCGTGGGATGATAAAGTGGTGAGAACGTACGAAATAGTCGATGAGCGGTAGCCGATTTGTCCCGAAGAAAAGTGAGGGGGGATTATGTTTCAAAGATCCGTCGAAGTTGTGAAGAGTGGATAGGTAGTGTACGAACTGGGGGTGTCCGATGAGAGTGTAGAAGGATTCTTAGTGCGATGCACGACTCTACTTTGGAGAGCAAATATTGGAAGTTGAGATGGTGGCGACCTCGCAAGAAATACTGACGAGAAGGAGTTGGCTTCTGTCGTTAGCGGGCAAGTTGGAACCCAAATTAGACTTGCCGAAAGAATGAAAGGGAGTTCATCCAACGCTCATGTCTCGAACCTAAAGAAGCGTTTGGCAGAAGCAGATGTAGTTGTTCCCTTGGAGGATATCAGTGTTTAGGAGAAGTTGACTTATGTCAAGGAATCGATAGAAATCGTGCACAGTAAGGTTCGCAATGCGAGAAACAAAGAAGTTCGATTAGTAAAGGAGCAGTGGAGATATCAAAAAAGAACGAGAGGCAACTTGAGAGGTAGAGGCGGATATGAGGTCCAAGAACCCACATCTTTCAGCAATGGAATTCCGGGGACTAAATTCTTTTGAGGGGGGAGTGTTGTAATAACCGAGATTTCTTTCAAGTGAAAAGAATAAGTTTTGTGGAAAAATTGTTGAGAAGTTGAAAGTCTAAGGGCTAAAGTGTATTTTGGTAAAAGATATATTAACTCTTGTAGTGAGCTCAAAACCCTAGAAAATCAAATCAGTGTATAATTGTGGGTGGCGGCTGAGAGAAAGAGAGAGAGAGAGAGCAGAGAAAAGGTCGCTCATATTGCAATTGGAGAAGAAAGCTTAGCGATCATCAAATGTCGAAGAGGAAAGAGTATGGAATTATGATACTACAGAAATACTTAGCAGGTAATCTCAAACCTCAATCTCCAATTTAGAATTCGGTCTGTTTGATTTGGTGTGTATGGGATTCTTAATTTTTGGAGTTTAAAAAGGGGTGTTCAAAAGAAATTAAATGTGTTTAATGGAGTTAGATTAATGGTAGATGGGAAAGAGTTCGTTTAATAGATTTAATGGATTAATTTTCAGTGATTATGTTAATCAAAATCGCACCGCTATAGTTTATGTCGAGGTTCCGGGATAGAAATTTATAGGATCCGGAATTTAGAAAATTGATAAAGTCCGGAACTGAGAAGTCAAGCAAGATCCGGAACTAGCCCACTTGGATCCGGAATCAAGCAAGATCCGGAGCTTAACTCATAAGAGATCCGGAATGGTTTGGCCTTTAAGTGATCCGGAAAGCAAGAAGTCCACATGACCCGGAATGTGTTATGAGGGTGATCCGGATTGATGTGTGTGTCACGTGACCAGAAACATTCTTGAATTGCAAATCCAAACAAAATCGGTGGGCCACGTGATCCGCTATGTTCTTTATTTGCAACCCAAATTTATTTTGGCCACATGATCACACGTGATCAGCTGTACCATTCTTTGCAATCCAAATTTCGTTGGGCCACGTGATTGGGCTGGACTTGAATTTCAATTCGGAGGTTTTTGGGCCTGAACGTCACTTTGGATTCGGTATATTAGTAAATCCGGTGTTGGGTTATAATTACAAGAACCGAATATTAGATAGTCCGGAATATATTTTATTAGTTCCGGAATTATATTTTATCTGGACCATTAAGGAGAGTCCAGAACCCAAATAATTGGATTAGAAGAGTAAGTAAGCTGGAGTATTAATTTTTAGATTTTGATATACATTTCCTAAATAATAGGTGTTCCACCTAGAGATCGGAAGTGTAAGTGAGAAGCTTTGAAGCGAGCAAGCCAGGTGAGTTTTTCTAACTAAAATACGTGATTTTACGTGTTTTTCCAAAGAAAGTGATTATGTGGAAATGCCATGTTATTTTACATGATTTTTACGTGAATGAAAGTTTAATATTTTACTGATTATGGTGTGTTTACAATCATGATTTTCTTACAAGCTTTTACGAACTGCTCCATGAAAAGTATGTTTTGTTTGAAAGATGATTTAGCACAAAAGGAATGATTTATAAAGCTTTCACGTTCCGTGATCTATGATGAGCTATGTGTATGTTATGTGAAGTTGGTCTGCACAGTGGGATCTGAGTACCTCGGGATCGAATGATCCCTTAGGAATTTGTGATGAGCTTGTAGGAGGGAATTCATTTCCTTCCTACTCGGATAGAGGGGAGTCTGCATGGGCCCCTGTATGAGGCGAGAGGGGAGTCTGCTTGGGCCCCGATCGCTGTTAGCTATGTGATCCTTAAACACTGTGCAGTACCATGATTGATGCTTATGTGGAAAATGTTATGAGTTTTATAAAATGATTTTATAATGTTGATGTACGCTGTTTACGGAGGGAACTCACTAGACCTCATGGTCTAACCCCCGCTTTTCAAAATTAAAACCATTTTCAGGTAAGCAAATAGTAGGAGGCTCAGGTAAGTGAGCAAGAGAAGTATAGAGTACAGATGCAGATAGAGACAATGTCGGTGCCACTCATAGAGGCTAGTATGCTCTCAGTTGTGTATAGGTTGTTTCCGCCAACCTAAGTTTTAGAGACTGATGTAATGAAATTTTGGGACCCAATTTTGTAATGTTCATGATTTAATGCCATGCTTGTCCTGTTCTATTTTTGGGCTGTTACAAAAATCACCTCCAACGAACTTAATCGAGGCCCTAACTGAACGACACTTTTCCCCTGCTTCTCTTGACTCCAAACCCAGACACAATTGAAACCGACTTAAAATGAGGAATCAAGATGGAGGTGGTATATATATATTATCCAAAATTGTGAATAAGGACTCGACTATACTAAAATGACACTACCAACCTTAAACTTACAAACCACCACAAACAAACCTTAAACTAATAAATGAAAAACAAATAAATAAACAACTAACTTACCTGGGTTATTACATGCCATAACGCACCATGGCGCGCCATAACGAGCTCCACGCCTTATCTCGACGGCAAGGGATAAAACGTGGCGCCAAGGCGCGTTTTTTAGAACATTGATTTTTATATAATATATATAATAAAGGGGAAATTTTGGTGTAAAATTAGAATTTTATGGGAAAATGAAAGAAAAAAACAATCCTATAAGACCACTAACCTATTCAGAACTAGTAAATGTATGTGTATATATGTATCGATGTATTTATAAATATGAAGTGGATATATATATATACACACATGTATGTATGGCAAAGGATCGTGTGAGAAGTTGAGGTTAACGTGAGAAACGTAAGAAGTGGATCTGAAGCATTGATCAATGTTAATCAAATGCCCTCCCATGAATTGCGGCTTAAAGGGAAATTGATCTGGTGTATGTCGGTGCATCTTATCTCGGTGCATCTCATCCTTATGTGCGTTCATTTGTCATCCAACGGTTGATAACCACTGCTCACGCTTCGAGACTTTTGTGACTCAGTGGTTGTTAATGAACCTTATTGGGCCTTTATGGGCTTAAGTGACTCTTAATGAACTTGATCGGGCCTTGATGGATTCCAATTACTCTTAATGAAATATAATTGTCCTTCATGAATCATATATGACTCAATGGATGTTAATGAACCTTATTAGGCCTTTATGGGCTTGAGTGACTCTTAATGAACTTGATCGGGTCTTGAATGATTCCAATTACTCTTAATGAACTATAATGGTCCTTGATGGTTTGTATATGTAATTGTTAATGAACCTCGCTGACCTTGATGGGTCGTATCTGACTCGGTAACTATCGGTGAATTGTGTTGGGCCTTGGTGGGCGGTTCTTAATGAACTGCATTAGACCATGATCAGTCGTATTAGATTTAGTGGTTGTTAATGAACTAATTGGCCATCATGGGCTTAAGTGACACTTAATAATCGTATTGGGCCTTTATTGGGTTAGTAGTTGTTCAAGAATTGTATCATGTCTCTTACTGAACTATAACGAGCTTTATTGTGCCCAAGTGACTCTTAATTAACTATGTCGGGCCTTCATGGGTTTTAATGGCTCTTAACGAACTTGATTGGGCATTGCTGGGCTTCAATATCTCTTGATGAATTGTTATTGCACTTGATGGGTCATATCCGACATTGTATAGGTAATCAAATTAGAACCATAAAAGATCATTATCAATTTTTGAGTTTTGATAAATAAAAATTAAATAATCAGTCGATATACGTGTACTTTTTAACATATATTTGTGTTTAGATCTTAAAAAAATATATATTTTAAGATATTTCAAAAATATATTTAATATATTTCTTCAATTTTTGAGTTTTGATAAATAAAAATTATATAATCCGTCGGTAATCCATCGCTAATTAAAAAACCGCGTATAAAAGTACCCCCTTTATAAGTGGTTGTGTGCAAAAAATGCGTAAAAAGTTATCTTTTTTACGCAGTTGTGTGTAAAAACCACGTACAAAGGTTAACTTTTATACACGGTTTTTATACACAACCGCTTATAAAGGTGGTACTTTTATACCCGGTTTCTTGCTAAAAACCGTGTGTAAAGGTGCGCTTTACACACAGTTTTTTTACATACAACCGCGTATAAAATAACCCATTTGTACGCGGTTTTCAGCACACAACCGCGTATCCAAGGTAACTTTTATACGCAATTTTTTCGATGCAACCGTTTTGTAATTGTCGAGTACATTTTATACACGGTTGTTAATCTAGAACCGCATATAAAAGCTTATTTTTAGCAACGGTTCAACCTTAACCGTGTGAAAAGGGTCCAGATCCGTCCTTTATACACGGTTTTTATAAGAACGACAAAACCACGTATAATTATGCGCGTATAAAAGCCATCTGCTCTAGATATACGTATCAATCGTCGCCGCATCCGATGGAACCAAGGGAAGAACCATTGAGAAAGAAGGCAAGACGAGGGATTATCACAGGAAAGACGACCAAGAGAGACATTTCTAACAATGAAAATAAATGTCTTCCTCTGAAGTAGAGCATGGATAAGAATTTGCGTGACACAAACAAGGTTAGTAGGATCTCAAAGCAAATCTGAAGCATTGTTCGTGAACATATTATGATGTTGACTTATATTAAATCTCACGCCACATTAATCAAGATTGTGGTAGATCAACTTGGCGCAAGTACATTTTTTATTGTTAGTACTTTTTTTGATGATTTATAAGACCTCATTGATTAATAATGCTTAACTTTTTCTTTCATTCTTTTTATTTGCTTTTCAGGTTTTGTTTGAGATTGATTGGCATGGACCTTCGGGTGACGCCTATTTGAATGGATATATCTAATTGCGCGTCACACATTCACACTACAAGAAAAATGATAATTAGTGACAAAAGAAAATTGGTCACTAAGGATCTAAAGTTGGTCACTAAGGTCGTTTAGTGACCAAATTTTCAGTCGTCACTTTTCGTCACTAAAGGTCCGTCACTAATTTATAATCGTGACCAAATACAAAAATGGTCACTAATTAGTGACAATAATAAAGTGGTCACTATGTTTGTGACGGCTAAATTGGTCACTAAATTTCGGCACAATGTTTATAAAGTCGTCACTAATTGTCAAGATAACGGCTCCGTTAACGTCCGTTAACTTTTATCAATGACCAAAAAATGTGGTCACTAATTATAAAAAATGAATATAAAAATTGTCATAAATTTGTACCGTAATTGCTATTACAATTTAACTAAAACCTGCTAATTTGGAAATATAGAAATCTAAAATTAATTTCATCTGCAAAAAGTATAATTCTTGATCCAAAAAAATATAATTCTTGATCCAAACAAGCATGTCAAAGTTATATCAATTTATTGTCACTAAATCACTTAATGACTCACGAAAATAAAACATGATATTCTTAATTTTGAGATCCCGATAATTTGATAATTGTGTCATCATGAAGTTCATTTTCTCCTTCATTTGGTTCTACTCCTCTTGAAATTTCATCTGCTCCTCTTTAAATTTTGCTTGCTCCTCTTGAATTTTCAATTGTTCTTCTTTCATTCTCTGAACTTCTTCCTCTAAAGCCTTTGATTTGTTCTTTTCCAGTTCCAACTCCATTCGTATATTTGCCATGGCTAAAATATGTTTTGTCGAAGCGGTCCGTCCCTTTATATGTCCTGGAATACGATGCAACTTTTTCAAACAGATTTCTGCCAGTGAACAAGACGAAGCAACTTCCTCATTGAGTAATTCATTCTCCATAAATATTTATGAATTGCATTAACACATAAATGAACTTATTTTACAAGATAATATGTGTTAAACAAATTTATTCTAGACTATGGTGGCAAATAATTGAAAACCTTATCTTTAAATCTTGATTCTTTATGATGCAAGAATTAATGGTTACCAAATATAATCAGTCTAAACAAGAAAAATAATGTCTTCTCCTGTTTTTGTTCACTTTACTCTATTCTTTCCCGACTTTTCTTGGAAAAAAAGGTTTTGATTCTTTATTTGAGTTGGATCTGTGTGGATTTTGATTGTGGCTTGCTTCATTCAGTAACTTGTGATTCCCTTTTTAAACCAAATAGTTAAATACTTTAATGTTTACTTATTTTGAGACATGCAAGTTAACCAAATGAGGGTGAAAGTAGAGATAATGATTAGTTAAAGCACGTTCTTCATCTACAAGCTAGCATTTGAAGTCTCTGCTTTTTATTCCACTTCTTTGAATCTAATCCCCATATAATTTTGACATTAGATTTTATTTTAATTTTAAACTCCAATCCAATGAGAAACATAATTAGTCATGCTCCTAGATTAAATTGGAAGCAAAAACTTGACCTTAAAAGATAAGGTTTTCAATTATTTGATCCAAAAAGTAGTTGAAATAGAATGACCATAAATAGTTCACGTATACAGTGACCCCACTTCCATCTCCAGTCAGTCTGATTCACGCACAATCATGCTTAAAAGACCTGGGAACTTAATTTTCACTATCTTTCTTAAACAAATAGAATGACCATATATAGTTGACCATATATAAAAATCACATGTAGTTTTTTCTACTCAAATGCTTAATACTAACTGAACTGCATATTGTTTTTGAAATTTATTTTAAATTATCAATCAACCCCTCATCCTATCAAACAACCCCTTATCAGAATTTTCAAGAAATGTAGTTATTCTTATATAAAAGTAGATAAATCCTAGTCCAAATGGCCTTCTATATAACATAAATGCAAAGTAAATAGTAGTGAAAAGCCTTCTCATTGACCATTTTATTCTTCTTTGTTGAAAAATGGCCAATCTTGTATTGTTGAATTGCCGATATTTGTTCTCCTTCTCTGTTTCAAGTAAAAATCAAAATACAAATAAGATAAATATGCGGAAAAAAATGAAAGATTTAAGTTCTAAAAAGCTACGTACCTTATCAACTATCCTTGCAATAGAAATTGTGCCAACAGCGGGTGGAACTTCATTCATCGATCGGTTTTTCGTATTGTTAGCGCTTCTTTATTGATCGGGTGTACAAGAACAACCAAGTCATTAAACCAAAGTATTGGATAACACTCACTCTGTATCCACTTATTACAGAAGTAGGATGAATCTTATTTTTGACAAGATCATTTGCTCTCTGCAGAATCAACAAAACTATGTATTAATGAACATTTTACAACCGGATTTATATCAATTTGCAAAAATTATGTCTATAATACCTTGAGCAACTCTGCTGCTATAATGACAACAGAATTAGTGCCATCTCCTGCTTCTCTATCTTGAAGCTCAGCCAATTCAACAGGAACCTATATAACCATAAGTTCAATGAAATCCAACACATTAAATAAAGAACAATAAGTCGATAAATAAAGCAAAAGCAATATACCGAAAGATACAATTTCTCCATATCTCACCTTGGCAGCTGGATGCTCAACATCTAACATTTTGAGAATAGTAGCACCATCATTCGTGATGGTTACATCCCCAATATCGTCGACCAACATCTGAGACACAAGCTCAGATAAACTACCGTAAGACAATTTATATTGATAGATAATGACTTATTAGAAACAGAATATGTTTTCAAATATAAGGGCAATGGTAACAGGTAACTGCCCATGGATCAAACTTAGATGTTGGAATTATGTATACAGTCTCACCCTCCATACCTAATGGTTACATCCAACTTTGAACCTATTTTTATTACCAAACAAGTTTAATCCAGATCACACAAATGTGCATAAATCTAACACTTTGAGTTAACTAAATCAAAATAAAACAACATAAAAGAGAGGTAGATGTTAAATACCTTGTCAAGTTCAATAGGCCAGTGAAGTCTTGACTATATTCGAAACAGATTGACAAGCAGTAACTGCACCAAAAGATTGAAAATTAGTTGATGATCAGTGTACATTTGTGTTGCAAGCAGAGTGATTAGGGTTTAATGACTTGGTTGCAATAGAAACTGTGCCAGCAGGTGGAACTTACTCCAGTGGCTTAGATAACATGACAAGTTAAATTTGCCATAGATTAAATTTGGACAGTGTTTATTGTGTTAAACAAGATAGGTCCCAAGGTGGAATCCTTGGTAAAGGTCAAATATCACATATATCAAGGTGAAAAGAGAAATTAAGACATCAAATTTAAGATCAATATGCCAATATTGCAATATCTCAAAAAGTAAGTGAAAATATATGGATTATAAGAAATAACAACAATATTCACCCATGATATAGAATTACAATTATACCCAAAAATATTGACATTATTACCACGAGTCATTTAAGAGGTGTTCAGCATGTAATTCTAACCAAACCAAAAGAATTATTTCGAAAAGAGGTGAATCAAACTTTCAACATATATACTCACACCAATATCGACAAGTTGAAATTCTTTAACTTCAAAAGCTTTAAGAATATACAACAACAGAATGAAGACTGTCATAGAAAGCATCAATGTGACAGTTGATGAAAATCCTGTACAGACTTCTGAACATAACAGTTCACGACTCAGACCTCAAATACAAGCTTCTACTCAACAAGACTAAGATTTCTGAATTTAGTTTTAATCCTAGTAATCCATAACTTGATATATTGTTTAAGGATGCTTTTGACCTAACTATGGATATGTGTGCAAATTTTGAAAATCCAATTCTATCTAGAAACACAAAGGTGACAACTTCAAAGCCCACAAACAAGTGTAGCACATATTTCTGGACGTTCTAAGTATGTTTGTTCTACTTCTACAAGCACAAGTACTGATAATTCTGAACCGGTGACTCAAAGTTCTGAATCTATTATGTTAGAGTTTACAACATCAGAGTTTACCTACAAATGAAGTAGTTTAACCAAGAAATATGTCAGATTCTCCTTGTTCAACAATTATAAAGTTACATGCTATAGTTGACGATTAGAATAATCTGGATGATGTACACATAAATGGACAAGAGATCATCCCCTACGTCGTGATGTCAATTGCGGAGTTAAAACAAGGTCTACAACAGCAAACGAGTGCTTATTTGTCAACTTTCTCAGTACTATAGAGTCTAAGAAAGCTTCTGAAGAATTATAAGATCCAGAGTGAACTTTGGCAATACAGGAGGAGCTTTTACAATTTAAGAGAAACAAAGTATGGAGGTTGGTTCCAAGACCCAAGGGCAAATCCATTATTGGTACTAAATGGGTATTTAGAAATATAAAGGATGAAGTTAGGATAGTCATTAGAAACAACGCTAGGTTGGTAGCAAAAAGTTACTATCAACAAGAAAGAATAGATTATGTCGAGATCTTTGCTCCAGTAGCTCGGATTGAAGCCATCAAAATCTTTTTGGCCTATGCAACTCACAAGAATTTCCAAGTTAATTTAGATGGACGTTAAATATGTTGTTCTTAATGGTGTTCTGCATGAAGAAGTATATGTTGGGAAACCTGAAGGTTTCGTTGATCCGAAATTCCTTGATCATGTCTATGTCCTTGATAAAACATTGTATGGTTTAAAACAAGATTCAAAGGCATGGTATGATACTTTGACTGACTTTCTTTTGAGATCTGGTTTCAAGAAACGTACGACTGATACTACATTATTTATAAACAAACAAGGTGATGACTTAATCTTGGTACAGATTTATGTAGATGACATTATATTCAGTTATACTAATCCAAAGTTTTGCAAGATTTTTTTTAGACATTATGGAAACTAGATTTGATATGAGTATGATGGGAGAGTTACATTTCTTTCTTGGACCTCAAAAAAAAACAATCTCCGGAAGGCATATTCATCAATCAATCTAATAAGTCAAAGAAATTTTAAAAAAGTTTAACATGCCTGATGGTTCTTCTATGAAAACTCCAATGGCCACTGGAATTTTGATGGATGTAGAATTAATCGGTAAGTCTGTAGATTAAAAGAATTACAAAGGTATAATTGGATCTTTGATATATTTAACTGCAAGTAATACGGTTAATAATGTTTACTACATGCTTCTGTGCAAGATATCAAGTAAACCCTAAACAGTCACATCATGCCAGCTGTAAAAAGAACCCTTAGATATCTCAAATGCACACAAGATTTGGCCCTTTTGTATCCGATTCTGTTTTTGAGCTGACAGTCTTTACTGATGCAGTCATGCAGATCATGCAAGTTGTAAACTGGACAGAAAAATCATATTTGGTTCATGTAAGTTTTTAGGTGATAGGTTTGTCAGCTAGACTTCCAAGAAGAAAAATTGTGTCTCAACTTCAACTGCAAAGGCAGAATATGTAGCTGCAACAACTTGCTGTTTACAAATGCTTTAGATGAAGACTTAGATCAGAGATTACAGATATACATTAAAAAAGATACTAATCCACTGTGATTCTAAAAGTGCTATTGTAATAATGGTTAATCCAGTACAACACTCAAAGACCAAAACACTTTGACATCTTGTATCATTTTATTAAAGACCATATTGAAAAAGGATCAATAGAGATGCATTTTGTACAGGCAGGTTATCAACTTGTTGATTTATTCAGTAAATCTATTGATGAGAAAAGGTTCAAATTTCTTTTGAGCACATTGGGTAAGCTAAATTTAACTATCTGAATAGTTTCCAAACATACTAAATTTTTTCCTTTAATTATTGATCCTTTGCACATGTTCAGGAGGAGTTCTCATTTTGTTTTTATCTGTGTTGGTTTCTATCCTTAATTTGATTGGGAGTCATTATTCTGATTTCTTTCTTATTGAACTTGACAAGCCATGACTCATTCTATATGAGAACCAAAATCTTATTTTGTTTTGCAGGAAGTTCTTATTTTGAGGGGGAGTTGATATTTTTCTTTTGGGGAAGTTTATGAATAATATTTTCAAGGGAGTGCTGAAAATTTATGCTGAATGTAAGTTTCTTCTGATCATAATCTCATATTACTTAAAAGGAGAACAACTTTTGAGTATGAAAAATCTGAAAGCAATTCTCTATTCTCAAACTGATTTTATGAATTTAAATATTTTCATATGAGAATTTTCAGAAACTCTGATTATTTCCGATCGTGTGTTTCCAAAGTTAATACTTGCGTATTTTATTTTCAAATAATCATACACCATGGTTCAACTTCTCATTGTGTTTGTTATTACCATGTCTCCTAAAGAATAGCTATTCAATGGTAATACTCTCGTTTGCTTTCCGATTCACATGAGCGTCACATAAGAAAGTAGGATACTCCAAATTCAGGAGTCAAAACGTTTTATAAAACATTCTTGGTAGAAAAAAATGTGAATGAAAGATCCCACTCAATTGAATTGGGTCCAGGAATCTAAGAAATAGTGAGAATTCTTGATCTCGCTCAATATCTCTCTCAATTCTAAAATTCTTTCAACTCCAACTCCAACGTTTCATGACATTCTTTCAAAGTTTGTTTATATATTTGTTCATATAAACAACATTTCAATTTTTTCATGAACCCCAACCTTACATGCTTATACTCAGTGATATTTGATCTTTCAGTAACATTGTTTGATTCTTAAACAAATCTGTTGGTTTTGATAAATTTATATGATCAAATAAAGTTCATATTTCCTAACATCATTCATTCTAATGTAATTCATATTGATGTTATTCCATTTGTTCAAATAAAATTTGTTGAGCAACAACAATGTTCTTTTAGGACATATTTTCTTCAGGATAATGTGCGTGTGAGAAAACATCAAACTATTATGGATTCACCACAACCTGTGAATCCTTCTTAAGAGGAAATTCGAAAGTGACTGAGGGGTCTTACAATATAGAGTGGGGGAGGTAGCTCTAAGGGATGAGTAATCTCATTGGGTTGAGTGGGAAAATAGAAATGAGAGTTTGGATAGAAATGAGGATATTCAAAAACAGACAGTGTGTGAGAAGATTGTAATGACCTGGGTAAGTTAGTTGTTTATTTAATTATTTGACGTTTATTAGTTTAGGGTAAGTTAGTTGTTTATTTAATTATTTAACGTTTATTAGTTTAGGGTAAGTTTGGGTTGGTTTTGCAATTTTGAAGGTGTTACCGTCATTTTAGAATAAGTCGAGCCCTTATTTGCAATTTTGGTTTTGTATTTAAGGATTCCATCCCCTTTGTTTTTCATAAGTCGGTTTCAGAGTATTTGTGGTGTGTGTGTGTGCGTGCTTAGGGGAAAGAGCAGAGAAGTTCGTTCGTTTAGGGTCGCGGGAATTCTCATTTGAATCGTTTTGAGGTATAATTCCTCTTCAAATTGTGTTCATAGTAGATAGTATTAGATTCCTATCTGTTTAGAATTTCAATCTTTGATTCTTAGATTGGTTGTGGTTGATTCTGGGTTCGAACGACTTGTCCGGATTTCTCTTAGTTTCCGAATGCAAAATATCCTTCAGTATGTTCTGGATGAGGCTTGATCCGGATTCTCTAAGTTTCCGGATGTGGTTTCCGGATGTGGTTTCCGGATAGTGTCCGGACTTGGTTACTGGATTATTGTTGTCTGGACCGAGAGTACCGGATTCTTTATAGTTTCCGGATGAGATTATCCGGAATTGTGTAACGGATTAGTTTTCCGGATTCCTTGTGTTTTCCGGATAAGACGTGTTCGAATTATTTACCCGGATCACATATCCGGAAGCTTTCTGACTTATATAGTATTCTTAGTCTGTCATTAAGTTTTATGTGGTAAATAGTTATATTTAATTTCGTGTTGAGTTTCGGTGGAGTTTTGTTGAAAAGTAAAATCCTCGTGATGTTTCAAAAGAATGTGATAATTGCGTTATTTCTTTCAGGTGAGTTTTACTTTAACCATTTTCAAATTGGAATACATTTATACCGGATAATTATGTGGTAGGTAGTGTGATGATGTGCTTATGATTGAAATATGATATATTGAGATGTATGTTGTATTTATATAAGCATTACACTAAACGATTGCACATTGGTCGTACTTAGGGCCGGTGGAGTTTGGTTATACGGAGGGGCGGCGGAGTTGGCTGTATTTTAGTGCGGCAGAGTAAATTGATTAGATGGTTTAGCGCAACCAACTGATATGGCCATGTGAAAGATTTGTACAGAGTGCATAAGAGTCATGAGTGGTATTGTGATACTTGTTATATATCATTTTTTTTTACAAAATGATTACTAAATTGACAAGGATTTTCTCACTTAGACCAAAAAGTCTAACCCTTATTTTGTTTTCAAAAATAGGTATTCAAGGTCAAGGATCGAGTAAGAGCAAAGGGAAAGGATAAATTGTGATATAGTTTTGAAGACTGTGTGTCTATGATGTTTTCATGGAGTATTTTGTATCAATAGTTTGTTGGTTGTAATGTAATATATTAGCGAAACGTTTGTACTGAAACATGTATTGTACAGTTTTGAGACCAAGGGATCGTATGTGATATAATATGTATCTTTTGTTATGAAGTGATGAGATGTATATTATGTTATATGATGTATGTTTGGTATGGGTTGTTACAAAGATAGTTATAAGAATAATAGAACTTTGCCGCAACCACTTCTAGTTGGGCAACCACATCTATTGTTAGTCCATAATTCTTTGGTGGTCATCATTAGAAAAGGCCGTGAGCCCATGCCAACTCTTGGGTTAACCCCACTTAGCTACTCATCTCTTTCTTTACAAGGAGATGTTTCATATTTTCATGGGGACGACGCAACACAAAATCTATCTAGTTTTCATTTTCAAGACTTGGATATTAAAAAGAAGTAAGTATGTCCCACTTTCGCACTTCAATCAAGCATGTTAAGTCTGTGGAAAACATGTTATTTCTCAACAATTTACACATTTTGAGCCTAATATAGCACAAAGTGCTTCAATTCTTTCAAACACATGCGCAAGCATACATGGAATAGGTTTTCCTGTCTTCACATTTATAGCGATTCTTATGTGTTCTCAATGAGTGAATGGAAGCCCTAGGGATTGAGCATCAAAAAGCTCCTTTCCAAAGTACCACTTATTGTGAATTTGTAAAGATTCAAAAAACTCTTAATGAATTAAAGAAGGGTTCTTATGTTTATACTTTGGAGAATAAGGTGGAGTATATTAAAGAAAAAAAATGAAAAATTGATTGTTCACTACATCAGAAATGGGGTTGCTGATTAGAAATTGAGAAGGTTTGATGATCAAGATTGTAACGACCCAACCCAAACATGCACCATATTACACAATATACATATCGTCATAAAAGAAACATAGATACATATTATATCACATACGGTCTAAAAGTCTTAAAACTGTACATTACATAATGCTAGTATATTTTACAATACTATCCATACAAAACGATTAAGAAAAACTTCTAAATCCCAAACAGCCTTCAAAAGCACGTTACACTTTATCCTTTCCTTTAAACGTTCCTTGACCTGGAATACATATTTTTGAAAACAAAATGAGGGTTAGACCAAACGGCCTAGTGAGATAATCCCTGTCAGTTTAGTAATCCCTTTTGTAAAACACAGATATACAACAAGTGTTTACATACCAAGCATGACTCATGTGCACTGTGTACAACTCCTTCACATGGTCATATTAGTTGGTTGCGCTAAACCAACTAATCAATTTACTCCGTTGCACTAAAATACAGCCAACTCCGCTGCCCCTCCGTATAACCAATACTCTGTCGGCCCTCAGTCCGGCCAAGGTGCACTCGTGTAGTGTAATGCTTATATAAATACAACATATATCTCAATATATCATATTTCAATCATAAGCACATCATCACACTACCTACCACATATTTATTCAATATAAATGTATTCCAGTTTGAAAATGTTTAAAGTAAAACTCACTTGATTGCTATCAAAATATTTCCAAGCTTTCCTCAAATAAACCGATGATTCAATCTCTCACCAAAAGTCACAGAATCTGAAATAAATTGAATACCAATATCTATATACCAATCAAACACATAAGACTCGCTAGCAGGCTAAGAATTCTAGATAAACCTATCATACCCTTATCCACAAATGTCCCTCTTCAGCGACTTAGCACAGGGCAACGCCCTTGCGGGGTCTGGGGCAGCGCCCCGAGATTTTTTTTATAAAATCTTATCCAGGTAACTCATCCGGAAAACTATATCCGGAATCCAAATCCGAAACTATCCGGAAAACGTATCCAGGAAAGCCAAATCTGGAATCCATCTAGCAAACCCAAATCCGGAATCCCATCCGGGAAACACATTCCGGAAACTCATATCCAGAAAACTGAGTCCGACAAACACATCCGGTAGACTTAATTATGGGAAACTCATATCCGGAAAACATGAGGAATCCGGATACATACATCCGGACTTCGTGCGAAATCCGGATAACACTTCGTAACCTAGATTTCAATCGAAACTACTAAAATCATGAAATTGATAAATCTAAACCGATAGAACTCTATTACTATCGATTATAAACACAAAATAGAAAGGAATTTACCTAAAAAACGACTCCAATTGAAACCCCTTTGAGCCCTAATCGATCGAATTCTTCTTCTACTATCTCTTTTTCTCTCTCGATTCTTCCCACACATAATCAGGATACCGACATAAGGAATTAAATTGTAGGTGAGGCTTATATATAATAAGCCAAAATTGCAATTAAGGTTTTGAACTTTACTAAAACAACGGATACACCCCTAAACTTATAAATCGATCCAACTCACCCTAAATTAATAAACCAACTTACGCTATTACAATGATGCTCATAATCATAAAAAGGGGGAGAAATTAGTGAGTGGAGAAATTGGCCAAGGTTGAGAAGTTATCAAAGTTCATTTCACTATCAAAATGAGATAAGATGAAGCAAAGATCTGATCAAAGAAGTTAGCAAATCAACTCAATACCAAAAGGGAGAAAGTGTTTTGAATGAAAGCTAGTGTTGAATTTCATAGATGTGAAGAACAGAATTTACAAGAGTTCTTGTTTCAAAATCAAGACTGAGTGAAAGACTAGGTGACTTGAAAGTAAAATGCAGTTTGTGATAAAGATTGTTAAGATGCTGATTTTAAAGAGAAGAGAAGGGAGATAGAATGTGAAGATCATCTGACTATATATGTGGTGAACTCAAGTGAGAATGTGAAGGTAATTGAAAAGACAAAATATGATATTGCTGATACGGTAATTTGATGATGTCAAAGAAAGAAGTTTGAAGATTTTTTTCAAAGAAAAGAAAGTTGACTTCAAGTGTTTTAAAGATCAAAGATTATGTTCATAAGATTTTGAGTTTGATCTAGAGTTAAAGTAGATAATCCAAATGGGAAGATAAAACTTAATTCAAGACAGACTGAAGAACATAGCTTATTCAGAAGTTTTGAATTCAAATGAGGAGATTGTTATTTGGGGGAGATTGATATTATAAAGAAAAGGGGAAATTGTTAAATGGGAAGATTGTTGAAAAAGATATGGAGATTTGAAGGAGAAAATGATGAAGATTGCTGAAGATGTTTTTTTAAATCTTGAATCCAAATAGGGAGATTGTTAGAGCTAAATTGATTGTATTCAAGATTTAGAGGGCTTAATTGCAATTTGTTGTAAAAAACCTTGAGAACTCAATCTTTGACTTCCTTGGTATAAAACGTTTTTTGTAGTTCATTTTGTAAGGAAATCTCCTATAACTCCTTAAGAATTCTCTCAGATGATATATGCTTAAATAGAGTGCTCTCAAATGTAAAATATCCCTCTCTACAAATATATGACGTATGACGTTCTTAATCTTGATCTTATGTTTTGGAGCATGAATATAGGTGTTGGTTCCCGTTTTGCTTATACAAGATTGTCAGATCTATTAATTCGAATTTATGTTTGATGCGGAAGCGTATTTGAATAACTAACAGATATGATTGATAGATTTAGAACATAATATAAATAAACAGTGAACAGGAAATAATATCTCAAAGTTTACTGAATATATATATTAAGAACAGATTCAAGAACAGTGAGTAAGCAAAGCTTTTAAAACATATATGACTCTCAAAGTGTTTAAAGCTATGTGTTCTTGTGATGTTTTTCTTTCTTGAATTCTTGTTTCGATTGTTCGATTGATCGATCGATGGATAGGAAGAACTCAACATGAGTCTTCCTTATATACTACTCTAAGGGGACCATAAAGCATATGCTACTATTCACAAAGGACGGTATGAATAGTTGGACGGATGGCATGAACAGTTGGACGTGTTGTATTGCATTTAATGCAGCAGACGTCTATTATGTACTAAGCCCTATTGAATCCAACCAGAGTTTGACACGTTGCAGTTGGACAGGGCATGCTACCATGCAAGTTGATGAACAGGTCCTGTAACAGTACCAAGATATTATAAATATCTTTTAAGTCTTTGTTGAAGACCGCAGAGGCTCTGTGAAGTGCCACAGAGGTTCTGCGGTTTGGTCCTTAGAAGAGCAGTCTTCACCGGATTCCGAGTCTTTGGTCTTCTTTGCGCATATGACAGAGCTTCTGTAGGGCGCCTCTTTAGCTTCTGTAGCTTCTTGACCTTGATCTCTCGGTAAGTTCGGCAGAGCCTCTGTAAGAGGCTTTCTTCACTTAGCCTATTTTCACTACTTCTAAATACTTCTATGATTAGGAAGATTGAAGCTAACAATCTCCCCCTAAGTAGTGAAAAATAAAAAATTGAACTTGAGTTTAGTTAGGCTAAGTTAGATAAGACAGAGGTTAAACAATACCTCGAAAGTTCTTTCATTCAGAAATATTGCAGAGGCATTTTACATTTGAGTACAATGAAAGATAAACTTTTGACTTGGTTTGCAGAGATTTGAGGTTTGAGAATCAGATTTTGGCATCTTTGAAATCGTTGTAGCTTCTGTTGTCTCTTCCGATTCTTCTAATCTCTTTGTAGAAACTGATGCAGAGTTCTCTTAGGCGGATTGTGGCATCAATCTCTCTGATGAAAGTATCTGCAGCATCTCTATCCATTTTCTCTGTACCTCTGTATTTTACAAGGCTTGCTCTGAACTTGTTCAGAGTACTAGTTCCGTACTTTTGACAATCCATGCACACAAATAGTTTGATTTCGCCTTGTAGGTTTTGAAATACTAACCCAAATCTTGGTTCTGTAATGATAGAGTTGGGCACGGCGTTGGGTGGGCAGCGATCTTCTGTTGGTCGTAAATTTAGATGTTTGAGACCAAGATCCTTTCCCAGTTGAAAATCTATCATACTGAAGATCATAAGCTTTCCCCTCATTGCTTTTCTTAATACTTGATAGGCTCTGGTGTTTGCCTCTGTGTTGTAGTTGTCCTTTGTCCATTGCAGAAGGTCAGGTAGATCATAAGGATTGATATTTCTTAGGTCAGCATCAGCGAAGGTGGTTTCTGAATTGTCTTCTCTTCTGACTTTGTAAAGATTGTACCTGACCCTTGGATAGGTTCTTGTAAAGGAGAGCTTGCAGAAGATTACCTTTTTGATCTTATGGATTGAGAAGACATCTGCTTTGGTTCTTGGCTTTGTCCTTGTGAAGATGTTCTCAAATTCTTCTCTGATCCTTGAATCTGTCACATGATCTGTTGGATGATTGGTCTGAAAGGTTTGTTTATAGAGGTATTTGTATACCACTTCTTCCATCTCTTCATGTGTTGGACCAGGTTGTGGTACTTGTCTTCTGAGACTCTCCATCTTTTGAACAATTTCTGCAGCTCTGCCAGTTAGAGGAATGTCTGTCAGAGGCTTTAATCCATATGCCCAGTCCTCTTCTTCAGCTTTGGAGTTTGAAAGGCATCAAAGGCGCTCTTCATCAATTTCTCTGTAGGCTTGGGCAATGATTTCTTTTTCTTGGGCTCTTCTGTCAGTATTGCTTTGCCCTTGTCTTTGGCTTTTGGAGGTGCAGAACCTGTTTCTTCTGTAGGTTTGGAGGTTGGTGCTTCTATTGGCTTGATGGTTGCCTCTATAGGTTTTGACACTTGTGTTTTAGAGGACTTTTGTGGCGATGGTTCTGTTGGCTTGAGTTGCTCTGTAACCTCTGTTGGAGGTTCTTTGGTGACTTCTTCTGTGAGCTCTATTTCTGTTGGTGAAGATTGGACATCGAATCTTCTTGTCATTTTGAAAGCTAATGTGAACCTGTGCCTTTCTTCTTCTCTCTACGACATTCGATCAGACATTGTATTGTGCATCTTTCTCAGAATAGAAAAAGCAGAGGTCGCAGAGGTCGTTGCTCTTTTTGGTTTGGTGGCAATCGACTTTCTTCTTGGTATGGTTTGGGGTTTTTCTGTTGATTTTGTTGAAGGACTCTTTTCCAAGTTGATTACCACAGGGGTGGTTGTTGCCTCTGTGGTATGCTGATCAGCTTCTGGAATATTGGTTTCTTCAGGAGTTGATTCCACAGAGATGGGTGTTGTCTTTGTGGCCTGTTGATTTTGTTTTTGATCTTGGGTTTGTTCTGGAGGGGCTTGACTGATTGGTTCTGCTGCGATTGGTGGAGCTTGTATTCATCTGGTCGTAGCTTTCTCCCTTATATTCTCCCCCTCAGGATTATCTGATGGACCAGGATGGTCATCATCAGAATCATCCTGACTTTTATCAGAAGTACCCTCTGCTCTGCAGGAAGCTTTGGGTTTCTTTGGTAGTTCTGCTCCTGCGGCCATCAACTTCGCACATACATCATCACATAGGCCAAAAAGAGTTGCAAGCTCTGCTTCTGTGTTGAAGCGCATTCTGCTGACACTTTTTCTGAACTCTTTGACGTAGTTGGCATTTGCAGTAGTGAAGGAGACAATGACTTCAGTGACCTGGTTTATGACATTTTGGCCGAGCTCTGTTAGCTGTGCTCTGGTCATGTAGTCTTTAGGCTGCATCAGTATTGTGTTGCGCATTGCTTCTGCTTGAACGTTTTGCAGAGCCTTCTGTAGATCTGCGGGTGTGATGCTCTGTGATTTGTTGGATTGCTTGTTCATTTGTTCAAGGAAATGTTTTACTGATTCCTTGAATGCAGAAGTTGCGGTAATTCCATAATCTTTAGCAGCAGAAGTGGCTGTAGTTGTTGCAGTTGTTTGCGCAGAAGATTTCATCTCTGTGATGGCTGTTTTCACCTCTGTGAACAGATTGTCCATTTTGGTGTTCAGATTCAGCAAGGCCGTTGATGTTTTCTCTGCAAAAGATGTGAAAGAGCTTTGCAACTCTTTCATGGTTTGGTTCACAGAGGTGACAAGGGTTTGGAACTCATCCCTTGATACTTGTGTCCCTGGTGTAACCTCTAGAGGAACACATTCGTCTCCAGAGTGAGTCCGTGCTCCTGGGACACCTTCGTTCACCCTTGTTTGTACGTTGGGGTGGAAGGATTTCCATCTGATCTTCGAGCAGAAGCATCTAGTGCTTCAAACTCTACAGAAGTTATGTGAACGACATTGTCTAGATCCACTTCAGAGGTGGGTACTAGATTATCCTTCTGTTGACTCGGAGACTTTATTCTAGAGTCTCTTCGTCGTTGTGCTCACTACTTCTCTCTGAAAGAAGGGTTGGCCCTATTTCGTGCGTGGCAGAGGAAACAAATTCCTCTGTAGGGTGTTCTAGTGTGATCTGGGGCGATTGATCACGAACTATAGGTGAGTCTCTTTGAGGAGACTCCCTAGGAATGGATTCCCCGGTTTTTGTGGGCGCAGAAGTCGAAAGAGTGACTTCTGGCTGGTTGGGTTGGGTTTGGATCGAGCTGTGCTGCTCTATTTCAATAACTCCTTCTGCAGCTAGACCTGCGGAGTTAGATGTGTGGGTTGCACTGGGAGGGGGTGAGGGATGTGTGCCTTCTTCATCTTCGGCATCTTTTTCTTTTACATTTTCTTTTCCTCCAGATGTTTCTACCCTATCCTCTGTTGAAGTTCTTTGCTCTGTGCCTAAGAAGTCATACATTTGATGAGAGCCGTATAACTTCATGACATGTGGATGATAGAGACCTTTTCGTATCCAGACATCTTCTTCTTCGTCTGAATCTACCTCTGAGACCTCCATTCTTGTCTCTGTTACTTCATCTCTATTCCACTGAGCTTCTGTTTGTCCTATTTCTTCTGAAGCCGGGCTTGGACTCCTTCTGTGAACGTCCAATCCTTGCTGAATGAAGGGGTTCTGTAGAATAATAGGTGTCTCAGCTGATTGATCTCTGGGTGTTTGATCATCTTCTTGCAGATGTGTGTCAATGCCAGAAATAGAGAAGTATTGTTCTTCTGGGGAATGGTGGTCGAGAGGTTGTGCCGTCCACCCTGCTGTATTTAAAGTGTTGGCAATGTCGGGGTTCTGTAGGAAATCGTTAATGTTTCCTTGGTTAGCAAATCGATCTGGGGATTGATGGGGCGATTGATATCCGTCTTCTGTCATTTCTTCTTCTGCATCTTCTTCTTCTGCAGTTCTTTCTTCTGCGATTGCTTCCTCTTCTATGGTAACCAATTTCTCAAGTGATTTACCATGCTTCTTTTTGGTTTTCCTCCTCTTAGGTTTTGGTGCCCCTTCCTCTGTAGTTTTCGATTTTCTTTTCTTCTTTAGTTTTGGAGAGGAGGGAGGAGCAGAGGAGCCAACTTCTGTGGCATGAGGAGGTGAAGGTTGATCTTCTGCAGCACTTGTAGAGGTGCCTTCTGCAGTTTTCCTCTTCTTTGTTTTTGGAGTAGAGGCAGAAGATTTTGAAGAGGACTTCTTTCCCATGAGCTCTGCACGTTTGGCTATGAAGCTAAGTTGAATAGCCATGTGTTTTGCTAATTTGTTATCTTTTTCTTCTTGAGTGGAAAGAGGTCATGCAATCATTGTTCCTAGGGGGACACCTAAACGCGGGGGTGTCATGGGACTCGGTTTAGGAGTTCTATGATCGCGTATATACTCTTTCTTAAGGGTTTTATTCGAGGCATACTTCAGAAGTTTCTTTGACAGAGGTCTGCAGTGTGTGTAACCATCTACATGATCAGTGGGGATATTTTTGCTCATTGGGAACTGTTTGGGAATTGGCCCTTCCATTGGCCATTTCTGTATCAGCAACAGAGGTTCGAACAAGAGTCCCAGTATTCTTTGGAATTGTAGAGGTGGTAGAAACTTAGGATCGTTCTCTTTGACCCTTCTTGTGTTGTTCTTTCTGTCGATGGTGTTGATGATCTCTTGCATCATTATGGTCGCGTAATCCAGTGGGCGATCATAGTAAACCCCATACATGATGGTTAATATCTGATGTGAGCTCTGGTCAATACTGCCTATCTTCCCTGTCAGGCATCTGTTAAGAATTGAGAACAGGGTGTTCCACAGAGGTGGTAATCTGCCTCTGCGGAAGTCATTTCTCTTCCTCAGTGGGGTGTTGTACCCAAGCATTTCTAGGAAACGACAGATCTCGTCGTCTGTTGGTTGCTCTGCGTACTTCTTCAATCCAAGAAGACCCCTTGTTGGTAGGTTGAATTCAAGTGAGAACATTGTTCTATTGAACTTGATTTCCAGATGCTCAGATTTGTCAGGTCTCGAAATGTACCCTTTGATGAGAGAATCATATTTATCTAATCGGCAACTTTGCCAAAACTGGTTCAGATATCTAACTGGAATTTTCTTTGGGGTTCTTGAGAGTAAAGGGAAGAGGATATGATTTTCCATTATGTTTAGAAGAATGGCATGGGCTTCGCCGAAAGCAGTGGGTGAGGGGACAAAATAGCAATTGTTGGATTTGATTGGTAGTATCTTTTCGAAGTGATCCTTTGCTATGAAGTTTTGAAGATGTGTGGTCGGAGCAAAGTCTGCTGAATCGCCGGAATCTTCTAGTTCAATGTTTTGGGCAGGGTTGGGGTTTTCTGAATGTTCAGAATGAGCAGGTGAATGTTCTGGTGAGGTCGCCGGAGAGTGTGCAGGGGAGATAGCTTGAGAAGATGAAGCCATTTGGTACTGAGAATAAGAAATTTGCAGGTTTTGCCGGAGAAGAATGAGAGTTTGTAAAAAGTTTATGAGAGGGTAAGCTTGGTTTTTATAGGAGGGTAAAACGATAGAATTCGAAAGAGTAAAATATATGGTAATGGATTAAAATTTGGAATCCGAACTCAAGTTAGAACGGCGGGTTCAACTTTCCACAGAAAACGTTCCATGTACGCCCAATGAAAATGGGACACGTAGGCCATGTCAGAGGATGACAGGACGTCGTGCGCGGCCCATTAATGCTAGGCGCGTGGGGTTATTCTTAGCCACATGTAATTCACTCTCAGTAAAAGTAACCGTTATTACTACAGAAATGCCCAAGTAACAGATTGACAGAACTTTTGTAGTTTACAGAAGTTCTGTGATTTTGAAAATCTTTGATGTGTATCCCTTTCTCATATATCTCATTGTTATCATGACTTCTGTGGGGTTCCTTTTTAACCAAAACGTCTTGTAAAGGCATTGGAGAGGATCAAATAGGATTTTTAGTTAAGAGTTTTTATTCGCAGAGGTTTTGTGGCTCTGTTGGAACTTGCAGAAGCTATGGGAGGGAAAAAAATCTCATAACGAAAATTCTATTAACTTTTCTGATCATCCAATTTTTGATCTGTTTTAAGAGATGTTTTTCGGACATATTTGAAAGTTGGTGTCCGAAAAAATTGTTATGGAAAAAGTTTTGTTCGAGAAGGTCATGGTGAGTCTGTTTGGTTTCCGAGATAACATTCCAAAAGATCGATAGAGGTTAAAGTTGCGATCTCAGAGCATATTTCTGGCAGAGCTTCTGTTGAGCTCAGCAGAAGCTCTATGACCTTAAATTTCTCATAACTCAAATTTTATGAAACTTTTTGATCTTTTGATTTTTGAAATGTTATCCACAGTATATTTAGGACATATTTGACAATTTGTGTCCTAGAAAACTGTTTTCAAAAACCTTTTGTACGAGAGACATACCTTTTGGTTCTTCTTTTCTCGGCAGTGATGTCTGACTTCTGTCGATATAGATTCATTGACATTCTTCTTTGGCTTTCCCTTGAAAGTTTTACCTCTGTAGATCATTTCAGGATCCCTTTTTGCTCCCCCTTGATCTAATCACCTCTGTAGATCAGGAATTTTCGTTTTGCTCCCCATTGACCTATGCTTGGATCAAAGAATGATAAGTTTTGCATAGAACATAGGTCATATTTTCCAGAGGTTCTGTAGGGGTTGTCAGAGGTTCTGAGTAGACTTACAGAAGCTCTGTGATTTTAAGAACTATTTAAGATTGAGAACTTACATACAGAAATAAATTAATTAAATCAAAAATAATTAGAAATATATACATATTTATAGAAGATAAAGCTATACTTACAGAGGATTTTTACGTCATATTGATCATTCCTAACTTACCCACCAAGAAATTGAATCTTTTCTCGTCTAAAGCTTTGGTGAATAAGTCTGCGAGTTGGTATTCTGTGGGCACGAAATGCATCTCGATTGTACCGTATTCAACATGATGTTTCAAGAAATGGTACCTTATATCGATATGCTTGGTTTTTGAGTGTTGCACAGGATTGGCAGAGATAGCAATGGCACTCTTGGAATCACAGAAGATGGGTATTTTGAATAGGATGTGGCCGTAGTCTTTTAGCTGAGTCTTCATCCATAGAACCTGAGAACAACAGCTAGCAGCAGCAATGTATTCAGCTTCTGCAGTGGATGTTGAGACACAATTTTGCTTCTTGGAGGTCCAACTGACTAGTTTACCACCTAGGAATTGACAACTCCCAGAGGTACTCTTTCTGTCGAGCATGCATCCTCCATAGTCTGAATCTGTATAAGCTTTAAGACTAAAACCAGAGTTCTGTGGATACCAGAGACCGAGATTTTTGGTCCCCTTTAGATATCTAAAGATTCTTTTCACAGCATCATAGTGTGATTTCTTTGGATTAGCTTGATAACGTGCACAAAGACATGTGGCATGCATAATGTCAGGTCTGCTTGCAGTTAAGTATAACAGAGATCCAATCATGCCTCTGTAGAGAGTGCATTCTACAGAGATGCCATCTGGATCTAAGGATAACTTATTTCCAGTGGCCATTGGAGTTTTCATTGCAGAGGTATCAGAGAGGCTATACTTGAAAAGAATGTCAGAGACATATTTGGCCTGATTTATAAAAATTCCATCTGATGTTTGTTTGACTTGGAGTCCGAGGAAGAATGTTAGTTCTCCCATCATACTCATTTCAAACTCACTCTGCATGAGTTTTTCAAAACTTTTGCACTCTTCTGTGTTAGAAGACCCAAAAATTATGTCGTCCACATAGATTTGTACAAGCATTATTTCACTGTTTTTACGTTTATAGAATAAGGTAGTATCTGTTGTACCTCTGTCGTAGCCATTTACTAGAAGAAAGGTAGAAAGTTGTTCGTACCATGCTCTTGGAGCCTGTTTCAGTCCGTACAGAGCCTTTTCAAGGTAGTATACATGCCTTGGGAACTTTGAGCTTTCAAACCCTGGTGGCTGATTTACGTAAACCTCTTCTTGGATTTCACCGTTGAGAAAAGCTGATTTTACGTCCATCTGATAGACTTTAAAACCTCTGTGGGCTGCGAAGGCTAAGAATATTCTTATTTCTTCGAGTCGTGCGACAGGAGCAAAAGTCTCATCGTAATCTATGCCTTCTTCTTGTCTATAACCCTTGGCCACCAATCGTGCTTTGTTTCTGATGACCACTCCATCTTCATCCTTCTTATTTCTGTAGACCCACTTAGTCCCAATGGCCTGTTTCCCTCGTGGCAGAGGTACTAAAGTCCATACTCTGTTACGCTCAAACTGCAGAAGTTCTTCTTGCATGGCGTCTACCCAGTTTGAGTCATCTAGTGCTTCAGAAATCTTCTTTGGTTTTATCACACTAATAAAATTTGTAAAGAAACAAAAATTAGCAGTGGCAGACCTGGTTTTTACTGAGTCAGAAGGTTCTCCGATTATTTGGCTTGGAGGATGGCTTTTTGTCCACTGAGTGGTGCGAGGAAGATGGTCATCAATGTCATCGAACCTTTCTTCAGAAGCTTCTTGTGGATCTTCTTCTTGTATAGCCTCTGTCGTTTTTCTTACCTTGGTAGAAGATTCTACCATTTGTGGAATGATTGGTATGAGTGGTGGTGGAGTTTGTTCCTCTGAGGACGTATAGTCTTGGTCCTCAATTACCTCTGTAATTGGTTCTTCTGTGGATTGTGGAGTTTGTTTTTCAGCAGCTTCTGTGGTCGTTTTTCTTGATGTTTCATCTTCTGCATTTTCTTCTTCGGCATTTGCATCTGTAGTATTTATAGAAGAAGATGAAGCATTATTTGGACTATTTAGAGTCATACCTGTAGGATTTTGTCCAACAGAGGATGGTTCTTCAGAAACTCTGATGGTTCCAACAGAAGGATCAATGTCATCGTGGAACATCTCTAAAAATAGAAGATTCAAGTCTTCTTTCGTTCGCGAGATGCCAGAGGTTTCTCTTTTAAGTTCGAGTTCTGAACGGATTTGCTCAAAAGTCATTTGGAAAGAATCATCAAAAGAAACATTGATACTTTCTACGATTTTGCGAGATCTTGTAAGGTATACTCTGTAGGCTTTGGAAGTGGTAGAGTATCCAATGAATTTTCCTTCGTCAGCTTTTACTTCAAACTTTCCTCTTGAATCTCTGTCGATTAAAACAAAGCATTTACATCCAAACACATGGAAAAACTTGATGTTTGGCCGCTTTTTGTTGATCAGTTCGTAAGGAGTCTTGATGTGTCTTTTCACAATGGTTGACCGATTCTGTGTGTAACAAGCGGTAGAAATTGCTTCTGCCCAAAAGTTCATCGGTAATCCGTATGCTGATAGCATAGTTCTTGCGGCCTCCACGAGCGTTCGATTCTTCCTTTCGACTACGCCATTCTGCTGTGGAGTGCGTGCGGCAGAGAAGTTCTGTGATATTCCTTCTGTAGAAAGATAGGCTTCAATGACAGAGTTTTTAAATTATGTGCCATTGTCACTTCTTAACTTCTGTATTCTGCATTCATAAAGAACTTGGATTCTTTTCATTAGATTAATCAAGATGATTGGAACATCCGATTTCTTTCGAACAAATTCAACCTATGTGAAGTGCGAATACTCATCAATTAAGACGAGTATATATTTCTTGCCACCTAGGCTCTGTATGGCAATAGGACCGCAGAGGTCGACATGAAGCATGTACAGAGGCCTAGTGCACGACACATCTGTTTTGCCTCTGTGGGAAGCTCTTCTGAGTTTTCCCATCTCACAGGCAGAACACAAGTGATCCTTATTAAATTTAACATTAGGCAAACCTTTAACTAGATCAAGTTTGACCAATTTATCCAAGGTGTGAAAGTTCAAGTGACAGAACCTGTTATGCCATAGCCAGGCTTCTTTACTTTCGCAAGCTACAAGGCAAACTTTGTCCTTGGTTGTTGAACAAAAGTTCATTAGATACAGATCACCTTTTCTTTTGGCTCGCAGAAGTTCCATTCCTGTGTCTTCACTTTGCAGAGAGCAGAAAGTCCTTTTGAACAAGACATCAAATCCTGTATCACAGAGTTGACTTACACTTAGTAGGTTGTGTTTAAGGCCATTCACATATGCAACTTTGTATACAGAGACGTTTTCCTTCTGTATGACTCCATAGCCTTTGATGTGTCCCTTCTTGTTGTCTCCAAAAGTTACAGATCCGCCATCGTGTGTTTCTTTGTACGTGGATAGTAAACTTCTGTCGCCAGTCATGTGCCTTGAGCATCCGGAGTCAAGATACCAAATTGGCACATACCGCTTCTGTAAGACAATCACAGAGACTTAGGTACCCATATCCATATGGGTCCAATATTGTTAGAATTTTTCAAGTTTGCCTTAGCATTCTTGAAATACATTTTATCTTTTGTAGAAAGATCAGATTGTATCTCTCTAGGTTTTGACTTTGGAGTTTGAATTTTAGTGGAGAGTAAGCAATCTGGACTTGAGAAGTGATTTTTCAATCTGAACATAAGATCAAAACAATGACAGTATTTAATATGAGACGTGATTTGTTTGAACTTTTCATTGAATTCATTGAACTGAGTCACAGAGGCATTACATTCGTTCTTAACATTAGATTTCCTTTTACAAGAAGATCTATGAATACTAGAATGTTTTTTGCAAAAATCTTGTTTAGGTCCTGCCTTCTGTGAGTCTCTTCTGTGGTGAACGCCTGTCTTCACTGTCACAGAGGAAAGATATTTGTTAGCTTCAGGCCTTAAAGGTTTTGAAAATTTTGAGCTTTTAGGATTTTCAGAGGCATTTTTCAAATTATCAAGCTCTGTAGAGGTTTTGACTTGTATACACATTTTTAGAAAATCTGGACAGATAGGTATCTCTGTGATTTTCTCTTTTGGAGAAATTGTTCTGTTAAGAACCTCAGAGGAGAATTTAACATCCTCTGTGTCACAGTGAATTATCCCTGATTTAGAATCAGTCTCTGAGTCGTCAGAGGATGAATCGTCCTCATATACAGAGGTTGAGTCATTTCTTTCGACAGAGGCTGGATTTTCTGAGCATGTATCGTACGAGTTTTCTTCTTCTGTAGAAAAACTTTCATAGAAGGCAGAGGTTTCAGATGAGATCTCTTCAGCGAGAATTTGATCTATAGAAGATGTACAGAGATTTTCTAAAACATTTGATTTCAAAACTTCCAAAATTTCTTTTTCAATTGATCTTTTAAGATTTTCTTCTGATAAGATGGGTTTAAACTCAGGAGCTTTTGCAGATAATTTCTTTTTGACATCTATCATACAGACAAAAGCGACCTGTGTTTGAGTCTCTGGTTTACCAAACTTAAAGATACCAATCTGATCTTGTGTTTTCAGATATTTCTTTGGTTTGATTCCTCTATTGACAGAGGTTGAAGATGATGAATCTGTGTTTTCAAACCACACATTGATCATCTTCGTATGTTTCCTCAAGTGAGGTTCTTCAGAGATTTTAACCCTTTTACTTACGAGAGTAAGTTTGGAAAAATTGGTTTATTTGTTTTTCCTACCACAAACAGAGAAGACAGAGGTTTAAGTCTTTTGCCTTCAACACCTAGAGTAATATCATCGTACCCTATACATCGTCTTCCTATTTGTGAGTTTACTTTCTCATACACCTTTTGTGCATCTTTATAGTTTTTAAGTAAAACCTCTCTTCTGAGTAGATCTTGCCAAAGTACCTCTCTCTCTTTTTGAAAGTATTCTTTGAGAGCTCTTATGTCAGTTGTTTCACTCCTAGAAACCGAAAGCTCTTTAGTTTTGACTTTTAAAGCAGAGGTTAATTCAGAAATTTGCCTTTTTAAAGGATCTACATTTTTGCTCCAATATTTTTCTACTCTTTCCTTTTCTTCAAAAATTTTGGCTTTTTCTTGAGTGAGAAGCCTTACTTCTCTCTCATTAAAGGTGAGTCTTTTCTGAATACTTTCATTTATCTCTTTGAGTTCAATCAGTTCAATGTTAAGTCTAACTAAATCATTTTCTACATATTTAATACAAGAGGTAGAGTTTGAAATGGATACCTCATTGTCAGTGCCCGAGTCGACTTCTGCCATGCCACAGAACAGGGCATTGGTGGTGAATTCATCATCAGAGGTAGAGTCTGACTCGAAGTCCTCCTTATTTGCTTCAGAATGCCCTTTGTTCGCCATTAGGGATTTTTGTGCATAATATTCAGCCTTCTTTTTGTAAAAAGCTGAGTCCTTCTGTGGGCGATTTTGTCTACTTCTGCAATCTTTTGCGAAATGGCCTGGCTTGCCGCAGTTGAAGCAACCTTGGGAGGTGTTTCCAGTTCGATCATCGGACTTCTGTTGGTCTCCACCTTTCTCTGTTCGGCATTTGTTTGCATAATGACCAGGCTTACCACATTTGTAGCATTCTTGTGTGTGGCCTACCTTGTCATCTGACCTCTGTCGGTCATTTCCTCTGTAGTTTCTGTCGCTCGACCTCTGTCGGTCACTTCTGTAGTCTGACCTCTGTCGGTCACTTGATTCTTCTCTTCTTTCATCATCTCTTCTATCTCTCTGGTTGTCTCTGCTATATCTGTCATTTCCAAAATTTCTTTGGTTACCTATGAACTCTCTTGTCAATAGAGCCAATGAGTTAGCTAATGACGCAAGAGTTATTTCTTCCTCTATCAGCTCGTCGTCTTCGCTATCAACCATCACTATCTTCTTCTTCTCCTTCTTCTTCTCCTCTGTTGCTCTCTCATTTCTTGGTCTCTCTGTAGCCTCCGTTGATTTACTAACCAATGCGTATGGTGCAATGGCTATTGTTTTAGCCTGTGCTATTTGAGGCTCTTGTGCAGCTAGTGTTCCATAGAGATCAGAGAGTGTCCATGAGTCTAGATCTTGGTTTGTTTGTAAAGACATAGACAGTTGAAGCCACTCATCATTCAGACTCTTTAGAAACATGACGTTATTTTCTTCCGAGGTTCTGTGAATGCCAGACTTTCTACATTTGTTTATGAGAGAGTTGAACCTATCGTACGTTGTTTGCAGAGATTCTGTTGCAGAGGCTCTGAATGCATGATATTCATTTATGTACTGTGCCCTTCGGTTCTTCTGTGTTTTAGCACCCCCTTCCAACTGTCTTTCTAATTCTTTCCAAAGATTGTGCGCAGTTTCGCATGCATCTAAGGATTGAAAAAGATCGTTGGGGATAGCCATTATCAGGATTCTTTTTGTTTTCTGTGCAACTTCATCTTCTGCCTTATCTTCATTTGACCATTCTTCTTTTGGTTTTGGTTTTTGATGTTCAGGGATTTCTGGAGATTCAGCAGTAGCTGGTACTCGTGGTACTGCTATCATGGGAACAGGAGGAAGGTTGTAAAGATATTGTACTAGATTTTTTTTCAGTACCCTCAAAGAAATGAACCATTCTTATCTTCCATTGAGGATACTCATCTCGTAGGAGAGTAGGAGGCTTGGTGAGTGAACCAGCAGTAAAGAAGTTATTTGTATTTGTCATTTTTAAGGTTCTGAAAAGATAGTATGATTTAAAGAGTATGAGTCTGAAGATCTGGAAAGTTTTCTGGGTTTGAACAGTTCCCAGAGTACACTTTAATGGAGTTTTAACATAGAGATGAGGAATAGGAAAAAAATGATTTCTATCACTAATCTTGTAAAAACGAGGATCACTTGATATTGATAATCATGCTTTGCTCTGATACCAATTGTTGGTTCCCGTTTTGCTTATACAAGATTGTCAGATCTATTAGTTCGAATTTATGTTTGATGCGGAAGCGTATTTGAATAACTAACATATATGATTGATAGATTTAGAACATTATATAAATAAACAGTGAACAGGAAATAATATCTCAAAGTTTACTGAATATATATATATATATTAAGAACAGATTCAAGAACAGTGAGTAAGCAAAGCTTTTAAAACAGATATGACTCTCAAAGTGTTTAAAGCTATGTGTTCTTGTGATGTTTTTCTTTCTTGAATTCTTGTTTCGATTGTTCGATTGATCGATCGATGGATAGGAAGAACTCAACATGAGTCTTCCTTATATACTACTCTAAGGGGACCATAAAGCATATGCTACTATTCACAAAGGACGGTATGAATAGTTGGACGGATGGCATGAACAGTTGGACGTGATGTATTGCATTTAATGCAGCAGAAGTCTATTATGTACTAAGCCCTATTGAATCCAACCAGAGTTTGACACGTTGCAGTTGGACAGGGCATGCTACCATGCAAGTTGATGAACAGGTCCTGTAACAGTAGCAAGATATTATAAATATCTTTTAAGTCTTTGTTGAAGACCGCAGAGGCTCTGTGAAGTGCCACAGAGGTTCTGCGGTTTGGTCCTTAGAAGAGCAGTCTTCACCGGATTCCGAGTCTTTGGTCTTCTTTGCGCGTATGACAGAGCTTCTGTAGGGCGCCTCTTTAGCTTCTGTAGCTTCTTGACCTTGATCTCTCGGTAAGTTCGGCAGAGCCTCTGTAAGAGGCTTTCTTCACTTAGCCTATTTTTCACTACTTCTAAATACTTCTATGATTAGGAAGATTGAAGCTAACAATAGGAATAAAGTAACTATAAAGAAAAAGATAAAACCACCTATTATTTGTTGTTCAATCCGTAATGTATTTGATTGGGTCGATATTTATAAGATTCATGATCACTATTTATTTCTACATGTATGTTATGCATGTTGAACTAATCATATAATCCGTGAAAAGTTGGCTGCTACAAGGGTTTTTACCGGCAAAAAACATGTGCCGCCGGCAAAGATATTCTTTGCCGGCGAAAGATAGTCTTCGGTAAAAAGTAAAGTCGTCGGCAAAAACCTCTCTCAAGTAATCGTATAAAATCTTTTTCCCGAGTACTAAATACTTTTGATTGCGTAATTTTTTCCGTTCGGAAAAGTTTTCTTTGACCTTTTGGTCAAAAGTTTATCGGCCCAAAAATATGTCGGTAAAAGGTTTTTTTATTATTTTTACGCATAACCTTTACCGACGCACAAACTCGTCGGCTAAAGTTTATTTTTGCCGGCAACATTTTTCTTCTTAAAAAATTTCAACTTTTATCGACGGGTTTCATATAAATCTCCGGTAAAAGTTATTTTCAAACCCCGACAAAAGTGTTGTTTCTTGTGGTGTGTACTTCATTTCGTTTCTCAAACAAACCTTTACTTTTATTAATTATGTATTTTGGATTCATATGTAGGCTACCAGCTATATCGTAAACAGTTGGACCATGGGGAGGTGGTACGATCGAGTACCTTGGATATTAAAATCGAATCATAGGATTACCGCAATTTGCATTCGTAGTGGAGACTATATAGATTCCATCGACTTAAAATATAGGGATGATCAAGGCGGACAGTTCGAGACTCCTAAATATGGTGGCCAGGGCGGCAGGCAACATGAGGTGACCTCACGTAAATTAGATCCTTTATTTATGCATGTGTTACTAGGGTTGGGTTCGGTGAGAAGTGCTAAATTTGGTAAGAAGCGTGATAAGTGGTTATCAACCGTTGGATGAGAAATTAGGCAAACATTAGGATGAGATGCACCAAGATAAGATGCACGAGATGAATTCCCTTTTAAGCCACAATTCATGGGATAGGGTATTTGATTGAAAGTGATCAACGGCTTATTAAAAGTACTTATCACACTTCTCACCAAATGACACTTCTCACATGATCTCATGCATGTATTACAAATGATATCCTTTTATTTTATTACATATATAGCGTTTATGTTGGATGTATTTGGGTATTCAGATTATCCTTAATGAGTATGAGAAGCTCAACATGATAAGTGGAACAATTGAAGAATATATGGGTATTACGGTCGTTAGGTCCTTGTCTATTCGTACTACCAATAGAGCGACCTTTGAATTCGGCACGTCAGACGGAGGGACTAGTTTCTCACTACCACTGGTTGAGGGTAAGTTTGTCGGGTTCTATGGAAAATGTGGTGAATACATCAACTCTTTTGGTATCATTCTTCAACCCTAGAAACGATGCTGAAAAATGTTATATGTATACATGCTTTTGGAAGCCCTATGCTTTTCTGAATAAAGGAGCTTAAGAAAAAGCTACGTAAAATCGTTGTGTAATATCTACTACAAAAGAAAGTCATGTGAGTGCTTTCTGTTTTAATGTCATATCGTGTGTACGTAATAATATGTGAGAATAAAAGTATTAAGTTGCCTATAATTTTATACTTGAAAAAGGGAACCTTGTCAGGCACTTGGATATTTCCCATTCAACCCCTATAAAACACAATTTGCCCAAGGCCCAATCTTTTGACCATTTAATATTAGCTATGCTCTCACTAAAGCCTAAGGAAGTTCCTTTACTTGGGCCTTTCTTCATTTTGATAACTAATGTGAGACTAGGCTAATAAAGCCACAAAAGTTTCAAATGCTTTCCTATGTGGGACACTTTATAGGACTAATAACCAACAATAGGTTCATGGAACTTTGGACAGTAGAATTAATCTTGAGAGTTTCTTTTGTTTACGAACATTCTAGCATTTTTTTCATCTGCTATATCCCAAGAGAACTTTTTTCTTTTCGTTGTTGTAATATGCTTACACCAATGTCCACAACGAGGATCTCTCATAGATTAGGGTCCGAGAACTTGAATCAATGTTCTCCATGACGCGAAATGTAACCCATACTCATTTATTGATCACCATCGCAAGAACAGAAAAAGTAAACATTGGTTGGTTGGAATAGGAGAGGAAGTTCATGATTTTAGTGTCATCAGCAATCTTGTGTAATGGTGATTTAGTTGAGATTGATTAAAGTAATAAGAAAAACATAAATTAGTTAGGTGGTGCGGGATGCACACCTAGAAATGTTGCCCCTGTCACCTTAGATTGCCTCACGTGGTCAAGTGGCATGTGCCCCCTTGCAAGCGGAGGCCCTTGGCCACTGCAAATGGGCTCTATTGTAACGAACCGTACCAAATGTTGATCCAAACCCTCAGTGATTTGATAATTACCCTCTCTTAAATACTTAGTGAAAATTGTAAGTAAACAATATGTATCAGAGTTTCACTATCGCTGATAAGTACTAAGACCTTACAGTACCGCTGATAGGAACTCTCACTCTTTAGATTAAACATTCAGCGAACACTGTTAACCATAATGCTCTGAGCCTGTTCAGTCCCTATGGTGATCGCTGATAAGTTAGTTGTTTACTTATGATCCCTGAAGACAAGTTTCACGTCAACATAGGTTCTACGCTGAAGTCGAAGATCAAGCTCAAGAACCAGCGACAAGTCTCCTAATGAACTGATGCGGATTAGCGAAGACTCAGATTTGTCCACTCAACGTGAAGTATCAAGTACAAGACGTCAGCTATCGCTGAACTTTGTCATTCACTGATATAGAATGATAAAGCGCTGAATCAACGAAAGCTGATCATGAAGTCCTCCGTACAAAGTACTTTTTGTCTTAACCACCCTTGCACGACTCCGTACGATATGTCAGAAAAGAACCTCCTTATTGTCTGAAATCGTACAACCACTCTGATACTACACTGTTCAAACATGCGGCTGCTAAGGTTGTCTACAAAGGTCAATGACATACAACCAATGAGCTGTTGCCACGTGTAAAGTATAAACTGCCACGCATTAAATGCATGCAGTATATAAGAAGGACTACAGCTTCATTTTTGAAGCACTCGAAAACTCTGGTCGATTCACTTGCTAACTCTGGTCAAGTCATCTTCTTATCTTGAGATAGGTTATTATTAGTAATTTCCTTCTCTTTCTTAGTGCAAGAAAACTTAGTGTTCCAACTTGTTTAGATTTAGGTTTATCCTTAATCTTGTTCCGCAACAAGCTGTAAATTGTTAATGATTTATCAATAAACAATTTAGAAAAGTAAAATCTGTGTGTTTGTATTCAACCCCCCCCCCCCCCCCCCCTTCTACAAACTTGTATAGCCCTTCGGGACCAACAAGTGGTATCAGAGCAGATTTGTTTAATCTCATAAACAAGATCTAATCTATACTAAGATTTATCTTCCTAGCTATTTCTTAAAATGGCTACCAACACAAACACAAACTATATTGACAATGGTTCTCTTGCAAAACCCCCTAGATTCTCCAGAGATAATTTTAATCTATGGAAAAATAGGATGATTCTCTTCTTAGAAGGTGTGGACCCTACTATGCCTTATTATCTTGAAAACGGCCCATATATTCCTGTAAGAATTGATGCTGCAGTTCCAGCCGCTGAGAATAGACCTGCTATTCCAGAAAGGCTGAATCCTAAGGAAATTCATATGTGGACTGATGAAGATAAGAAGAAAGTGGCTATTGACACCAAAGCCAGATCCATACTATCCATGGCTCTTCCTGACGAAGTCTACCATTCCGTCATGAACCTGAAAACCTCAAAAGCTATGTGGGACACAATCTGTGTTCAGTATGAAGGTACTTCTGAAGTCCAGGACTCTCGAAAGATCAACCTGGTAAGACAATATGAAAGCTTCATTTGTGGTAAGAATGAAACTCTCTCTGAAGTACACCAACGTTTTAACTGTTTAATAATAGATCTGAAAACTGTTGGTAAGGAATATTCTAACTTTGAAGTGCTGACAAAGTTCTTAGAATGTTTACCTGAAAGCTGGGACAATTATTCTATGTGTCTCAAGCTGTCAAAGGATCTAAAATCAATGACCCTTTCTACCTTATATGGCACGATGTTGAATCATGAGCAATCGAGTCATCTTAAGAAGAATCTTGTAAAAGATTCCAAAAGCACCCCTGTTGCTTTAATCTTAGAGGAACCTTCCACTCAGCGATCCCCGGTCACTATCACTGAGTTGGAGAGTAACTCTGAAAGGTCATCAGATTCTGACTCTTAAGATCTTGAGGAATCTTTGGCTCTCCTCATTAAAAAGTTCAGGAGATTCGCCAAAAAGAAAATGTTCAGAAAGAATAAACCTCTTTCCATTACTGACAAGCCAAGATCATCAGCTCCTGTTGATAAGGCTACTGCTACTTGTCTTAACTGTGAAAAGATAGGACATTTCGCTAACGAGTGCAGGTCAAAGAACGTTTCTAGAAACTCAGTGTTTCCCAAGAAATCCTCTAACCTCAGGTCTAGAGATGACAAATACGCCAAGCTGAAAGAAAGGTATGCGAAGCTGAAAAGCTTTAAGAAGAAAGGCAAAGGCCTGATGGCTGACTATGATTGGGCTGAATCTGATGAGGAAGAAACATCTGACTCTGAAGATGATGAAGCCAATCTCTATCTTATGGCCAAGATTGAAGATGAGGAAGAAAGTTCAGACATTCCCTCTACTTCAACTTCTGCAACTCAGGTATCACCTTCCTTCTTTACCAATATTTCAAATATTGATGAAGCTGATAGTCTTCGAAAGATCGATCTCTTAACTAGAAGTTTATATGAAGCCATGAATGGCAAAACTGTAGTTGAAAATCAAAACCTTGATCTCGCTGAACAGCTTAAAAACTGTCACCTTCAAATAGAAAATCTTTCTAAAATTGAAGAAGATTTTAAAGATCAAGTTCACCTAAATCAGCTAGTCAAAATCGAGCGCGAAGAAGCTATCGCTGCATTAAGAGCTGAAAAAGCTACTGTTGATGGATGGTATAATTCTTCAACAAAGATCACTGAGATAATTAAGTCTCAGATTCCCCTGAGTGACAAACGTGGTCTTGGTTACAAAGCTGATACTCTAGAACCAACCACAGATCGTTCCATGCTCTTATTTGGAACTTTCGTATCCTCAGTCGCTGATACTTCATCCTCTCAGTGTTCCTCTTCTCAACCGCCCATCCCTGAGGAAATTTCTACCTCTTCAAAAGGTAAAGAGAAAATGGTTTATCCAAAACCTACCTCTGTCCTTAAAGATAAAGGTAAAGGAATTTCTTTTAACCAAAATCCTCAGAAGGGTATCTTTATACCTAAGCTGAATGCTTCTACAGCTTTAGCGATTCATCCATCTGGTTCAGGGAACAAGAACACTGGATATGTTCAGCGTGGATATATTCAGCGATCTACTCCTAGAATCAAAGTGGATGTTACTGGTAAGAAATCTGAAGAACTGATAGTTCCTCCTATTTCCAATACCAAAGGTGTACTTGATGCTGGTCCTTCTAATTCAAAATCTAAACCTCAGCATGCAAATGGTCCTAGAACTACTTTTGGTTATAGAAAATGTTATCATTGTGGACTTACAAATCATATTGCTAGTAAGTGCCCCACAGCCACCCAAGCTGAAAAGATATCTAAGGTGAAGATCATTGCCCCCAAGGCAAAGAAGACCACTGAGGTTAAGAAATTAACCAAAGTGAAGACTGACAAAGCTGAATCTTCAAATGCTGCGAAGACTGTTGAACCTACCATTCCAACTACTTCCACTGAAAAACGTGTACACATGGTTAAGTGGGTACCTACGAAAAATGAATCTTCCTTTGTAATGCAGGTTAAGAAGGGTATCTGGTATCTCGATAGCGGATGCTCTACACATGACTGGAAAGAAAAGCCTGCTCGCTAAATACAAGGAAGAGAAGGGTCCCTCTGTAACTTTCGGTGGAAATGGAAAAGGACATACCCGAGGGTTTGGTGTACTATCTAATGGTACAACAACCTTCAGAAGAGTCGCATATGTTGAAGGGCTGAAGCATAATCCTCTAAGCATCAGTCAGCTTTACGACAAGGATAACAAGGTAATCTTTACCAAGGAATCCTGCTTTGTCACTGACAAAAAGGAGAAGATAGCTCTCAGTGGTTATGGTTTGGAAAATTTTTATGTAATAAACATGGACTCAACAACCACTGAGAACTCCTGTTTCTTCTCAAAAGCCTCATCTGATGTCAACTGGCTATGGCATAAGAGGCTCTCTCATCTAAACTTCAAGACACTGAATACTCTTTCTTCAAAAGAGTTAGTCACTGGTCTACCTCAACACTCATACGCCAAAGAGTCCTTATGTTCAGCGTGTGAGAAAGGCAAGCAGACCAAAGCAAGCTTTAAGTCAAAGCAAGTCTCCTTAGTGTCATCTCCTCTATAACTTCTCCATATGGATTTGTTTGGCCCTGTTAACAAACAATCCATCGCTGGAAAGAAATATACGCTGGTCATTGTTGATGAATTCTCTCGCTATACATGGGTAATGTTTCTCCGTTCTAAGAGTGACACCCCTGAAGAACTCATCACCTTTGTTCTGAAGATGGAAACCCTGAACAACTTGACCGTTCGCTCAATAAGGAGTGATCATGGGACTGAATTCAAAAATAGTTCCGTTGATTCCTTCTTTGAGAGTAAGGGTATTTCTCACAACTTTTCTTCAGTGAGAACACCGCAACAAAATGGAGTCGCTGAAAGAAGAAATAGAACAATTATTGAAGTTGCACGTTCATTGCTCAGCGATTCTCACCTGCCTACTCAGTTTTGGGCAGAACTTATCAACACTGCTTGTTTTATGCAAAACAGGTCGCTGATAGTCTAAAGATTCAATAAAACAGCCTATGAACTTTTTCATAGGAGAAAGCCTTCAATTAGCTTTCTTCACATCTTTGGATGTCAGTGTTTCATACCGAACAACAGAGATGCCCTTGGAAAGTTTGATCCTAAGGCTTGTGATGGAATCTTTCTTGGATATTCTTCAATATCCAAAGCCTTCAGAGTCTTCAATCGAAGAAGACAAACTGTTGAAGAAACTATTCACATCACTTTTGACGAATCCCGTTCAGCAAACTCTAAACCGTCTGCTGATACTGAAGAACTAAATCAATGGATGTTTTCTCATCTTGGTGATTCAGAAGATATTCCCACTCCTCATACTCATACAGTTGAAGATGATAGTCCTACTATCATCCCAAATATGTAGAATAGTGAAGCTGAAACATCATGGGTCTCAGCAGTTCCTTTAAATACTATAGCTGCTTCTGAACCAAATGTCTCAGACATTCCATCTACTTCTCAGCAATCAGTGAATGGAATGACATCTGCACCTACTCCTCTCTTGGCTGATATTCCAGAAGTTGTTGAAGCTTCATCTTCAGCTCCTCCAGTTCAATTTGAGTCAGCGACTTATGCTCCTGCTCAGCGATGGACTGTAAATCACCCAATTGATCAAATTCTTGGTGATCCAAACGCTGGTGTTCAGACTCGATGAAGTGCAGGTAATATTTGTTTATTTGTTAACTTTATTTCTCTGATTGAACCAAAGAAAATAGATGATGCCCTCAAAGATCCAAATTGGGTCAGCGCCATGCAAGAAGAGCTGACCGAATTCGAAAGAAACAAAGTTTGGAAACTTGTTCGAAGACAAACTGACAAAACAGTGATAGGCATTAAATGGGTCTATCGAAACAAGTTGGACGAACATGGAACTATAACCCGCAACAAGGCTCGACTTGTTGCTCAGGGATACAGACAAGAGGGAGGCATAGATTATGACGAAACATTTGCTCCAGTAGCAAGACTAGAATCTATTTGTCTATTCTTAGCATACGCTGTACACAAAGACTTCAAAGTATATCAGATGGATGTTAAGTCAGCATTTCTAAATGAAAAGCTGAATGAAGAAGTCTATGTGGAACAACCTCCAGGATTCTCAGATCCTAAGCGTCCAGGTTATGTTTATAAACTGGATAAGGCACTTTATGGATTAAAGCAAGCTCCTCGTGCATGGTATGACACTCTCTCTACTTATCTCCATATTGAAAAATTTGAGCGTGGTAAAATCGATAAGACTCTATTCTTCAGGAAAGTAAAAGGTCATATTATTCTTGTTCAGATATATGTTGATGACATTATATTTGGTTCTACTAACCCTGACCTTTGTACTCGTTTCGCTGATAGAATGAAAGATGAGTATAAAATGAGCATGATGGGTGAGCTAACATATTTCCTTGGTCTTCAGATAAAGAAAAATGAAAAAGGAACTTTCATTAATCAGGGAAAGTATGTTAAAGATATGCTGAAGAAATTCGATTTAACTCAGAGTTCAGCTATGAAAACCCCTATGGCACCACCCCTGACACTAGACAAGGATTCAAATGGAATACCTGTTAATGTCACGCTGTACCGTGGGATGATCTGCTCTCTCTTGTATCTTACAACTAGCCGACCCGATATTATGTACGCAACCTGTTTGTGTGCACGATATCAAGCTGAACCTAATGAATCTCATATGATCGCTGTAAAGCGAATCTTTCGTTACCTTATGGGTACTGCGAACCTATGTCTTTGGTATCCCAAAGACTCAGGTTTTGATCTAATCGCCTATTCAGATAGTGATTTTGCAGGTTGCAAATTGGATAGGAAAAACACCACAGGAGGCTGTCAGCTCCTGCGTGGAAAGCTGGTGAGTTGGACAAGTAAAAAGCAAAACTCAGTGTCCACCTCCACAGCTGAAGCTGAGTATGTAGCTGCTGGAAGCTGTTGTTCTCAGGTCTTGTGGATGAGAAATCAACTACTGGACTATAACCTACATCTCTCAAAAATTCCAATCTATTGCGACAGCACAAGTGCCATCGCTATAGACAACAATCCAGTGCTACACTCAAAGACAAAACACATCGAAATCAGGTATCATTTTATCAGAGATCATGTGATGAATGGTGATATAGAACTTCACTTTATCCCAACTGATTATCTGTTAGCTGATCTGTTCACCAAATCTCTTGATGAGACAAGATTCAACTTTCTCATCAGCGAGCTTGGAATGCTGAACTTTGAAGAGTAAAATCTTCAGCGGTTCACATTTGATCAGCGATAGGATAAAATCAACCTGTATAACCCATTCTATCATTTTCTATCTGAATAAACTTGATTCGCTGATATCAAGGTATGTTTTCTCTCGCTGACAATCGCATGTAAATGCAAGATTTCAAGACAAATTGCATCGCTGAATATCTCTTCCTTAATCAGCGATACTTTGAAATTTCTAAAACCAACACTGATATTTCTATTCAATGCTTCATGTTTTCAAAAGTGTCTCTGAGCTTTCAAAACCTCAGAGACAACCTAAAATATGAAAGGACATCCGTGACGTCATTCGCAATGGATAAGCCCTGGCACGTTCTTTTTCTGACACACCGTTGCACGTTTCGTTTACCTTCCAATCAAATGTAAACACGTGTCCGTGTCATGATGAAAATCTTTTCCCGCTCAAGATTTTCTCTCTCTCTCTAATCTCACTATATAAACACATTTTGGGTTTATATTTTTCCTTTACGCGAACAACTTCTTCCTCAAGAAAACTACTGTTGCATTTTTGCTCTCAAGTTTTCAAGAACTGTTCATCTTTTTCTTCTTCAACGAACCAGGTTAATATTTCTTTTATTTACCTGTTTCTTACAACTTGTTAATGATCTTCTCATTGTTTTTACAAGATCAAACAAAAGAACTTTTTCAAAAATGAAATCATTTCTTTCATGGTTTTATGAACACAACCTTTCATGGTTGTTCTTCAAGTTTAATTGCAAATATCTTAAACTTGTTCTTCATACGTTTTTCCAGAATCCTAATCCTCAAAGGAAACTGGAAAACAATACTTTTTATTGGGTTTGCATTTCTTTTTCAAAAATAAGAAAACCCTAATTTCATTAAGACATTTTTGTCTGAATGAAATGGACAAAATTCGAACCATCTTATTGGAAAATCTTTCCACATTAAGATTATTCTTATTTGTTATATCTTTGGTTGAACTGATAATACAGCAATGGCATCTACTGATATTCCTACTGCTGAGAATACTGCTGCTGAGGAACTGGAAATCACCAAGGCTCCTCAGGTCAAGTTCACACTTGAGGAACTCGATTGGACAAAAACAAACAATCTCTATGCGTTTTTCGAGTTTCCTCCTCGAAAGTAAGTCACACATCTGAATGATGCTGTGAATTTCCTCAAAACCTGTTGCCTCTCTACAGCCCTGACCATAACACCCCCTGCTCATCAGCTACTACTATCTCAGTTCTGGTATTCTACCAGACACACTCAGCTCACATCGACCAAAGACCCCACGAAGAAAATCGATTGCATCCTCTGTGACACTGATTTTGGCACCATAAAAATCACCCCTGCCATTATCCGAAAAGCACTGAGCCTTCCCATCACCACTAAAGAAAACTCTTTGTTCCTCTCCCTGGCCACAAGAAACATGCTGATAGGGAAGCCATCACTGCATTCTTTGATTCAATAGGTTATGTATGGGAAACTGGGAGGGACAAGAAGCCTGAGAAGAAGCTGACCCTCATCAAGAAGTAAAAAATGCCCAGCGAGATGAACTTCATCTTCGCACACTTGAAAAGCTGCATGACTGCAAAGATCGGCTCCTCTGATCAAGCCGCTCAACCTCAGCAAGCAATGGGCTATGAATTGCTGAAGGGTCTTCATGTTGACTGGGCCTCGATAATCTACGATGATCTAGTGCTCAAAGTAGACTCTGCCGCTGACCGACCATCATGGGTTCCATATCCTAGATTCTTCAGCGCTGTCTTCTAAACCGGCCTGAAGGACAACTACCCAAAAGTAGGAGACCTGAAACTCTCTCAGGTTGGCCCTAAGGTATTCGACTTCAAACCAATGGCAAACGAGGTACGTCTCTCTACTCTCTTAACTCTTCTCAATCCTCCTTCTTCTACTTCTGCAGCTCATTCAGTGGAAAAACCCACCGCTGATACCCCAGCTGCAACCTCCACTCCTTTTAGAAAAAGGAAACACTCATCTACCCAACTTGGTTCCAAAAGGACTAAGAAAACCAAGGAGCAACCCCAGCAATCTCTTACTGAAGACTCCTCAGCTCATCTTGAAGAGATGATGGAAAGTTCAGTGGTATGCTCTGCCACAGCTGAACAAGCCACCCCTTCCATCCCAGCTTCAGCGTCTCTAAACGCTGAAGTTATAAACTTGGAATCGACCCAACCTCCTTCAGTCTCTCATAGGACTGAAGAAGTGATTCTCAGTGGATCTAACACTGAATCAGCTCCACAACCAACTTTCTCAACCTTCGCTTCGCTCTCTACTCCATTGGACTCTAATCCAGTTTTCACCACGATCACTGGAGCACCCATCATTCTTCCAGAAGCTAAAGCTGATACTTCTCAAGGAATGATGGATGCAGGACCTGCAGGAATGTCCATGCGTACACGCACTCTAGCTGATGACATGGAACTTTTTTCAGGACACAGAAGTTTTAACGACTTCACCAACCCTCCTGCAGGTATACACCAACCCATATACACTGTAACTAAACCCCAAACTTCTGAGCTTTCCTTTGTTCATAAGTACTTATCTGTTACAGGTCCTAATTTGGGAGACATCAACGCCTCTCTGAAAAACCTGGATACAAAGCTGACAGGTCTCACCACTACTCTCTCAGACAACTCTTCAGCTGTAACAAACGCTGGAGAGAATCTCAACAAGCTGACAAAAGTGGTTGAACAGAAAGCCTCCAAAGCTGATTTGGAGAAGGTTGATGGTACTCTCGGTGACTTTGCCAAAGTTCGTGCTGACATCTACACCGACTACAACTCTCTTTCCTCAAGAGTTAACACCATGTCCTGCGAGGTCATAACGCTGAAGACATCGGTTAGTACTCTTCAGAGAGAGGTGTCCGCTGTAAAGACTGACATGAGTTCAGTAAAAATTGACGTAACTTCAGTGAAGACGATGGTACAGCAGATCCTGAATCCCATGACCGCCCCTGCCCCTGCACCTTCACATTTTACTAAGGCGGATCGTGCCGAACTTTTAAAGATTAGTCCTGCTATTCCTGGCCTAGAAGACAGAGTAGCAGCGATTGAAAACTATATTGGGATCCCTGGCCAAGAAGACAGGGAACCAAAACCATCTGCTGAGTCATCGCATTCCTCCCCCACTCATCATGAGGAAGGGGGGGGGGGGGAGAAGAACTCTAAAGACCTTCCCCAAGATGAATCTATCGAGGGGGAGAAGACTGAAAACCTTTCCCTTACTGAAGAGGGGGAGAAGAAAAATGAAGAAACAACTGCTGGACCTCAGGGAAATGAAAACCCTTAGGGAACCGAGAAGCTTACCTCTGTATATGAGGGGGAGCAACTCGAAGAAGCTGCTGAAGAATCTGAATCTGAAGCTGAAGATGAAGAAGCCGTCGACATCTCTAACGATGAACCATCATCCAGTAATAAGGGTGATGATGACGATGATGATGATGACTCCTTTATCGTCAAGCCTGCTTAGAAGACTACAACTCTTAAAGGGATTTCGATAAACGAACCTCCAGGGGAGCGGACCAAGACAAATCCTTCAGCGTCTGAAGCTGACAAGGGCAAAGGAAAAGGTGTAGCTGAAGACGATGAAAATCTGATGATCTTGCTTCAAAAGCCAGTTCGTCAGGTACACTACATCTTACTTCCTTGCACTGCATCCCTCCTCTATCTATACAGATTATCAGCTCTACTCTCCACAAAAAGCCTATACACTTAAACCCATTTCTTTTCTCTGTTCTACCTAAGTTCTTATTCGTAAGATCGCTGTGTTTCAGCTAGTCCTGTCCCCTGTTTGAGGATATCGCTGAAGTTTCTACAACTGCGACTTCACCAACAATAATCCCCGCTCCCAACGCTGAAGAAATAATCCCGGTCTTGGATTTGATCTCTGAGACTGATGAACCTGAAGAACAGCTGCTCTCTCACAAAAACATACCTTCCTTGGCTCCTCAAAAGCTGAGTGAAGAGGATCAAGAAAAGATAGATGCAATGATCAAGAGATTCGAAGATCAGCGAATCATTCTGAAGCGTGATCAACTTCCTTCTATTCCTCCCAAGTTCAGACTTTCACAAAAGGAATACCAGGATCACCTCAGAGCTGAAAGGTTAATCGCTGAAAAAAGGGAAGCTGAAGAAAAAGACAGAGAACTCGCCATCCAGCTTACTCAACAATCGGTGAAAGACCCCTCGCTGAAAAGAACTCCAATCGAAGTTCAACGTCAGCTATGTGAAGACGCCAAGAAGATCGTTGAAGAAAAGAGAACCGTGTCTCAATCTACTTTAATCTGGTGCAAAGAAAAGGTACACTTCAGATATCAACCTGCCAGAATCAACAAGGTACATATCACTGGAAAATCAACCCTCAAAGTTTCAATCGCTGAAATTGAGATATTCAGAGAAAACGGACAGTACGAAAAATTCTATGCTGAATCCATCACGAAGTACGATCTCTCTGAATGGTTGGAGATCATGTTAGCCATCCAGAAGTCTCAATCTAAGTTCAAGGATCATGTCGAAAAGCTGATAAATCAACAGATCGACTTAGTATCTTCTTGTGTGTATATTTCTCCTCCCCCTCCTCTCGAAAATAAGAAAAGAAGGGCCTCTGCAAAGAAAAATTCTAAACCTTCAGACTCAGGTCCTCTTATACGGAACGAAACAGGTATTGGTTTTTCTCGTGCTGAAGTTCTTGGTCCAGAACCTGACCTTTCCGCACTTGACACATCTCTTCCTCCTGGTGAGACTTTCATCCCTGGGAAAGTCATAAGCAAACCCTATGGGATATTCTTTATTGACTATGGTGGACGACAACGTTTTCAACGTATCTCTGAGCTTCCCATCACCCCCATCGAACAGCTGAAAGATCTCATCTACTGGTGTGAATTCAAACGCGACATTCAGGCACGACATCTTAAACCCTTGATTTTTGAAGAAGCTCTGAACAAAAAGAATCAAGGAGTAACGGTTCCTGACTGGATGATTCCCACATCAAAGACCCTTGATGAACTTCTCATTAAGGAAGAACCTCTATAAGCTGATAGGATCGCCTCATTCTTCTATTTTATCAGTTATTCTTTTGTACTTGTAGTTTATTTCTCTTGTACTTGTAATCTTTCCACTTCCCTTTGTAATCTGATACGAAGTTTTAAGAAAGATTTCAGCGAAAGTACTTTACTCCATCAGTACAGAAAAGATCCCAGAAAACAGTAAAAGGGACAAATATTTTATGAGTTCTTTTTATCCTTATGTTTTCATTAAATAGCAATTTTCTCTGTTGCTATGTCATATTCAAATAGGGGGAGATTGTTGATCCAAACCCTCAGTGATTTGATAATGACTCTCTATTAAATACTTAGTGAAAATTGTAAGTAAACAATATGTATCAGAGTTTCACTATCGCTGATAAGTACTAAGACCTTATAGTACCGCTGATAGGAACTCTCACTCTTTAGATTAAACATTCAGTGAACACTGTTCACCATAATGCTCTGAGCCTGTTCAGTCCCTATGGTGATCGCTGATAAGTTAGTTGTTTACTTATGATCCCTGAAGACAAGTTTCACGTCAACATAGGTTCTACGCTGAAGTCGAAGATCAAGCTCAAGAACCAGCGACAAGTCTCCTAATGAACTGATGCGGATCAGTGAAGACTCAGATTTGTGCACTCGTGTAGTGTAATGCTCATATAAATATAACATATATCTGTTGGGAACTGAAGATATGCTAAGTATGGTTAGTACTGCCAGAACAACATTACTACTGCCAGATCAAGTTAGTACTGCTAGTTCAATGTTAGTACTGCCAGAACAAAGATACTACTGCTAGTTCAAGGTTAGTACTGCTAAGTCATTAATGCTGCAAGAACATGATTAGTACTGCTAGACAAGTTACTACTGCTGGTACATGGTTAATACTGCTGAACAAAGTTAATACTGCTGGTATATTACTACTGCTGGAATATCATTAATGCTGCTGAACAAAAGTTAGTACTGCTGATGTCTTACGAAAACTGTTAGTACTGCTTGGGCATATCAAACATTACTACTGCTGAAAGATTATTAGTACTGCTTGAGAAGAATGAAGTTAATACTGCTTGGGATCAGAACATGGAATGCGAGATTGAAGGAGATAAAGATGGAACGATTGAAGATATACTTAAAAGAATATTCTGAAGATCAATCTTATTTTGATAGTTATCTTGTAATTATTCAGTATATATATTTGTTGATAGATAGCTATTAAGCAGACGAAAACGAAGAGACATAAAATAATACGATATACAAATACAATTAGAATTCGATTGTGTTTTAGAGAGAATTAACCTCAAGGTTTAAGAACCCTATTTCTAGAGAAGTAGAAGTCGTCTTGATTGAGCCTGTTCATCAAGATTGAGGTTTGGTTGTAATCTTGTGAGTCGATTTAGTGAGTACACAAAGTGGTGAATTTTCTGTTACATTGTTCTTGATTGTGGGAATTAAAGTTCTATTCCGCAGATTCTTTAATTCTGAATTCTAAGTGTTTATTGTCTTGTTAAGATTCGATCCTGACAAGTGGTATCAGAGCTTGTGTTTCTTAGAATTCTACAAACATTATGGAAAATTCTATTGAATCAAACAGTACTTTTGATTGGAGTGATCAAGCAGAAGAGGCAATCCAGAATCATGCACTCATGGCAGAAGTCTCAGATATTCCTACGGAGGTAAAATCTAATCTCTGTTCTCAAGCTTGTATAGACACTGTTAAAAGGTATAGAGATCACAATCAGGAAATGTGTGATGACCTTAAGAGATTAGAAAAGGACATAAGAGATTATGTATTGATTGTTGAGAGGTTTGAAGAACAAATTAAGGCTTTTCAAGCCAATGAACTTCAACACTCATATGATACAAACTACTGGAAGTGGGAAAAGGGTGGTCTGGAGTTCCAACTGAAAGAGTCTAGGGAAGAGTGTGAGAAACTAAAAGGAGAGCTTGAGAAAGTTAAACTTGATGTAGAAAAGTTTACTTGTGCCTCCAAAGTCATGGACAACATAATCAACTCTCAAATCCATAGTAAGTTGAAACCAGGAATAGGGTACAATGCCACACCCCCACCCTATAACAACAACTACATCCCTCCTAAGTCAGACCTATTAGAAACCAAAGATAGGAAGGACTTACCTAAAGGAGCCACTGAAGTAGATCCATTAGATGAAGTAGTTGTTGAGGATGAGACTGAAAAAGTAGGATCTGATGAGGAATGTGAATGTCCATGTGTTAAGAACAATGAGATGAAAAGGACTGACAAGGGAAAGGGAGTTCATTATACACAGACCACTGTTGTGAACTCTAAAACTTGTGAACATTGTTCTTGCAAGAAATCTCAAGAGAATAAGCCCCAAAGACATGATAAAAAGAGGGGAAATCAAAGAAATTGGAATAACCAGTGGGCACAAAAGCAAGGAGTTGATCTGCAAAGGATAAACAGACCAAAACCTTGTTTCATCTGGGGCAGACTGAATCATCTTGCCAAACACTGTTATTTCAATCCTATTAACCAAAGGATGAATTTTCAAAGACCTTTTTATAAATCCAATGGTTATAGGAAGCCTGCAAGGAACCATGTGGCTAAGAAACAAGCTAAATCCAAAAGCCACATGAGGAAAAAGACTGAAAAAGAATGTGTCAATATGTGGGTCTCCAAAAGCACTAATACCTCAGATAGTACTGCTGAAAAGGATAGTGCTGCTAGAAGCAATACTGCTAACAAGGTTAGTGCTGCTAGAAGCAATACTACTGCCAATACTGCTGCTAGCAGTGTTAGTGCTGCTAACTCAGTTAATGCTGCTAACTCAGTTAGTGCTGCTAACTCTGTTAGTACTGCTAACTCTGTTAGTGCTGCTAACTCAGTTAGTGCTGCTAACTCTGTTAGTGCTGCTAACTCAGTTAGTGCTGCTAACTCTGTTAGTACTGCTAACTCTGTTAGTGCTGCTAACTCTGTTAGTACTTCTTCTAAGGTTAATACTGCTTCTAGTGTTTGTGCTGCTAGACCAATTATATTGACAAAGTACTCCAATTCGGCAGTACCTAAATTTGAAAATCTCATCAAAACCCAATGCAAGTACTTTGATGAGCAAGGGAGACCCAAGACCACTTCGGCTTGGGTTCCCAATAAAAACTAATTGATTTATCAGATGTGCAGGGCAACCAACAGCTCAAGGGAAAGAGCATCTGGCATGTTGATAGTGGTTGCTCCTGGCACATGACAGGTAACATGTCCTGCCTCAAGAATTTCAAAAGAATTGATGGAGGACATGTTGCTTTTGGGAATAATCATGCAGGAGGAAAGAGAAGTGGTAAAGGTGATGTGTCAGAAGGTAAGATGACATTTGAGGATTTGACAAATGCTGCAAAGTGCAAGTATAGTTACTACTGCTAGTGCAGAGTTACTACTGCTAGTGCAGAGTTACTACTGCCAGTGCAGAGTTTCTACTGCTAGTACATATTTTCTACTGCCAATGAGTAGTTAATACTGCTTAGCAGTTAATACTGCTTGTGTAGTTAATACTGCTCAGTAGTTAATACTGCTTTGCAGTTAATACTGCTCAGTAGTTAATACTGCTTTGCAGTTAATACTGCTCAGTAGTTAATACTGCTAGTGCACAGTTAATACTGCTCAGTAGTTAATACTGCTTTGCAGTTAATACTGCTCAGTAGTTAATACTGCTAGTGCACAGTTAATACTTCCAATGAGTAGTTAATACTGCTTAGCAGTTAATACTGCTTGTGTAGTTAATACTGCTCAGCAGTTAATACTGCTTGTGTAGTTAATACTGCTCAGTCGTTAATACTGCTTGTGTAGTTAATACTGCTCAGTCGTTAATACTGCTTAAGTAGTTAATACTGCTTCGTGGTTAATACTGCATATGTCGTTAATACTGCTTTTGAAAATCTAGGGCAAATACTGCTATAAATACCCCTGTTTGCCCGCCAAAGTTCATAACGACTCTTCGCATTAACTTCATTCTCTCTCTCGTTCTAACCTCTTCTCCCTAGAATCTCTGTGTTTTCTATACAAATCCTCAGGAAGCACAACGATTATGGAGTTTGTCGACGAGCATAATGAGATTGCAATGCTTCAGAAGCCGAAGCAGGCCGAAGGATTTCATGAAATTGTGGATTTTCTCAAGTCCACTCATATTTCGTATGCCCTAACGGTGAATCCAACAATATACATCGAGCATCAGACGCAATTCTGGGCCAATGCCACCGTAGAATCCAAAGATGGGCATAAAGTCATTCAAACAAGGGTATGTGACAAACCCTTGAAAGTTTCAGAAGAACTCATTCGCATCACTCTTCGACTAGATGATGCCTCAGGTATATCTTCTATTCCCAATGAAGAACTCTTCTCAACTTTACAAAGAATGGGGTATGAAGGTCCCATTGGAGTTTTTAAATTATACAAGTCAATGTTTTTTACTCAATGGAGATTCTTTGTTCATACCCTAATGCATTGTATTTCAAAAAAAACTACTGGATGGAGTGAGTTCAGCAGTACTATTGCTTATGCTCTAGTCTGCTTAGCCACTAACAGGAAGTTTAATTTTTCTCAAATGATTTTCAATGATCTTGTGGCAAACCTGGAATCCGAAAAGCGTTTCTATATGTATCCAAGGTTTGTTCAGGAAGTAATTACCAAGGAATTGACGGATATGCCTCAATTTGATGAGGTATATGTGCCAAAATCCCCTAAAGGGAAGGTTTTTTCAAATATGAAAAGACTTCCTAGGGACTCGGAAGGAGTTGACACACCATTGTTCTCTACAATGATGGTTGTGTCCCACACATTTGAAGGTATGGCATCAGGGTCAAGGCCCTCATTAGACACACCCGCTGATGACCAATCCCAACCTTCCATCACAAAAGAAATCCCTCAGTCCATTCTTGTACGACCCACTCCCATAATAACCAAAAAGTTTGAAAGAATAAAGGTACACAGGGTTCCTTCCCTTGCTGTATCTCCTAAGAGCCCGAAGCCTTTAAGCCCTCTGTTGGAGCATTCTCCAATGGAGAATATCGAAAGGGAAACCACAGGGGTGTCTCCCAACCCCAAGAAGGTGCTCACTAAGGAGAAGGTTGAGCATGTGAGTCGCAAGGCTGCCACTACTTCTGCTAGCAAAGAGAAGGCCAGTGGTAAAATAACTAAGCCCTTCCTCACGGCAACTCAGGGTGAGAAATCATCCAGAGGTCCCAGGTGCCAAGAAACCAAGGGGGTAGGTAGTGCTTTTGCTAGGCAAGAGACACCTGCTAAAACTTCCAATGATCCTTTAAGGGAGGTAAAAACTCCTAAACAGGGTGAGGATAGATATACGTACGAGGAATTGATGGAAACTATTGCAAATATCAACATTGAGGTCATGGATCAGAAAAAGGAAATTGATGAACTCAAGAAAGTGGTCCTCTATCAAAACTCACATCTTGAGAAGCAAAGGAAGATGATCACTAAGTTGATGCACAGAAAGAAGAAAGCTCAGTTTGTCCTTAGGAGAAGAAACCCTACCAATGATGCTTCCAAAAAGGGGGAGTTAGACTCTGATCTAAACATGGAGGATGCAAACATTAAGGGGGAGTATGAGTATAAGGTTGAGGGGGAGACTGAGGAGGCTGCAGATATTACAAAGGAAGCAGAAACAGAAACAGCAGCAGAAACCGTTACTGCTGCTGAGGTTGCAAAAGAAGTAGAAACAGAACCAGCAGTAGAAACAGATAATGCTGCAGTATCTAAGACTGAAGCAGCAGTATCTGAAAGTGAGAAGAAAGCAGAATCTGTTCCTACAGTAACTAAAGCAGAGATTGATGAAGAGATATATGGGATTGTGAAGGACAGTGTCGAAGCAGCAGTATTAAAGGTCATAAAAGAAGCAGTAACAGCTATAGCAGTAGAAATGGTTACTGCTGCTGAAAAACAAAAGGCAGCAGAAACTGTTAGTGCTGCTAAAAGCCACAAAGAAGAAACAGCTGAAACCACTCATGAAGCTGTTAAATCTTTCAAAAGAACAAAGAGGCCAAGAACAATGACAATAGCCTCAAAGAAGAAAGATGTAAAGAAGCCAAGGGTGGATCCAACTATAGAAGAAGCCCAGGAGGAAGCAGTGAAAGAGAAATCTGATCCAAAAGTTGCTGAAGAAGAAGTGGCAACTTCTTCAGGCCAACCAAGCAATGTACAATCACTGCCAAATGCTCAAAGTGATTTGTATATTATTGTGGTTAATACTAATCCAATCCAAGCTGAACCAATATCTTCTATGGCTCCTGAAATCATCTTCTGGGACACATTGAAAGATGGAAGAAAGGAGTTCATCAGAATCAAAAGGGCAGATGGAAAGTTTGAAGTTTGTCCTACTTGGGGAAAACTTATCAGAACATGCTCTAGATCTGACTTGGAAGAGATGTTCAAGGTGGGAATGAGGCTATATGGAAACATGCTGACAGAGCAAGGTATGTCTATCACCAAGATGGTTCTTGAATACTTGTGCTTAATGTTCAAACCAGAAGCAGTTCAGTATTTGATGGCAAGGAATTTTCAAGTCATTACCAACTGGATGCTCATTGAGAATTGTGGAGTGTATGTCATCTCTCTTGACAATACATTTCATGAATATTATTTGGTGGATGTTGTATACAAGCACAGCATGAAAAAGTTGAATGGAATGCTGCATGCTAAGTTGGTGAGTGACAAAGACTCTAAGATGGCAAGATACCTTGTAAAAAGGATTCTCAATCAAAGTCTGGGATTGGATCCAAATTTATGCGTTGATGACTAGGTTTTGGAAGCATCATCTGAAGAACTTAACTTCTCATCCTGAAAAGTCAAGTTAGGGGGAGATTGTTGGGAACTGAAGATATGCTAAGTATGGTTAGTACTGCCAGAACAACATTACTACTGCCAGATCAAGTTAGTACTGCTAGTTCAATGTTAGTACTGCCAGAACAAAGATACTACTGCTAGTTCAAGGTTAGTACTGCTAAGTCATTAATGCTGCAAGAACATGATTAGTACTGCTAGACAAGTTACTACTGTTGGTACATGGTTAATACTGCTGAACAAAGTTAATACGTCTGGTATATTACTACTGCTGGAATATCATTAATGCTGCTGAACAAAAGTTAGTACTGCTGATGTCTTACGAAAACTGTTAATACTGCTTGGGCATATCAAACATTGCTACTGCTGAAAGATTATTAGTACTGCTTGAGAAGAATGAAGTTAATACAACTTGGGATCAGAACATGGAATGCGAGATTGAAGGAGATAAAGATGGAACGATTGAAGATATACTTAAAAGAATATTCTGAAGATCAATCTTATTTTGATAGTTATCTTGTAATTATTCAGTATATATATTTGTTGATAGATAGCTATTAAGCAGACGAAAACGAAGAGACATAAAATAATACGATATACAAATACAATTAGAATTCGATTGTGTTTTAGAGAGAATTAACCTCAAGGTTTAAGAACCCTATTTCTAGAGAAGTAGAAGTCGTCTTGATTGAGCCTGTTCATCAAGATTGAGGTTTGGTTGTAATCTTGTGAGTCGATTTAGTGAATACACAAAGTGGTGAATTTTCTGTTACATTGTTCTTGATTGTGGGAATTAAAGTTCTATTCCGCAGATTCTTTAATTCTGAATTCTAAGTGTTTATTGTCTTGTTAAGATTCGATCCTGACAATATCTCAATATATCATATTTCAATCAAAAGCGCATCATCACACTACCTACCACATATTTATCCAGTTTATATGTATTCCAGTTTGAAAATGGTTAAGGTAAAACTCACCTGATTGCTATCAAAATACTTCCAAGCTTTTCTCAAATAAACCGATGATTCGATCTGTCACCAAAAGTCATAGAATCTCAAATCTTCTCAATCGACTTAAATCTTCAACCCTAATTGAACGATGACTCTTCTCCTTTTCTCCCGGCTTCAACATGCACACACACACACACACCAAACTCACAAAAACCGACTTATGAAAAATCAAAAAGGAGGAGATGATAGTTTATATAGTAAACCAGAATTGCGAATGAGGGTTTGAACTTTACTAGAATAACGAATACACCCTTAAACTTATAAATCGATCCCAATCACCGTAAACTAATAAACGAACATACGCGAGACATTACAATATCTCTCCCTTCAAAGAATTCCGTCCCGGAATTCGGTCAAGCAAAAAGGTACGGGTACTTAGTTCTTAGTACTACATCGAACTCAATCAAGGCCATAGAAAATAACTGAATAGGCACCCCACACCCATCTCTATCTATAACACGACCCCGGGCTCTCGGTAGTTTAGGCCTTTGTACCCCTTTTGGCCTAATACCTTGCGGTCTCATTGGCATACTACTCCGTTGGGGTCTCCACTGTGGACAATCAGACTGAATATGATCTGGGGAATTACAAGGAAAACAAAATCGAGTCACCCAACAGTCCTTAGCAATATGACCTGACTTTCCACACTTGTAGCTAATTCGGGAATCAACATAGCAGTCTCCCTGATGAATGCGATTACATTTAGGACATGGACTTTCAGTTGGTCTGAATGGACGACTATCAAACCTCAGGGATATGTACTCCTTCGTATCGTACGTCGGTTCCTCCAATTTTCTTTTCCCAAAACGTTTCTCACTATCTCTCCCTTTATCTCTTTCAACATTTTCTGCAGCATCCACTGCGGCTAAGAGTATATCTGGTCCCTTGCAATCACCAAACCTCTGATCTCGGAATTTAATTCAAAGATGAATCTCTCCATCTTGAATGCTTCTGTGGCTACATAGTATTCGAAAAAACGGGACTTCTCCAGAAAGCGAGCATTATAATCCTAGACTGACAAACTTCCTTGTTGTAAATTCATAAACTCTTCTTCAAGTTGTCTAACGGCATCTTGGGGACAAATCTGTCTTTTAAAATCGTTGGCGAAATCTTCCCAAGAAAAAGTGGTATACACGTCTGGTCCTTTAGAGGTAATAAAAGCTTCCCATCAATACAAAGCATCAGCTTTCAGCATAGCGGTTCCATAGCTTGTATGTTTGCTTGTAGTCTTCCCATTTCAGCGGCCAAATCATCTCTTGTAACAAAATCAGTGCCTTAGGGTTTAACCCTACCTCCAGATCTACCTCTACCTCGTTCTCCACCTCTCCCTCTTGTCCCGGTTGTCCTTTCCTGTATATTTCTGGTTGTTGGATTTGTTCTATCGGGATTTCCTTCTTCATCTCTATTCATACGTCGAGTACCACTTGCCATTTTGTTGATTTTCACATGGTTAATATACACATAAGCACATACCTTATATAATAAGGTATTCCAGTTCAAACATGCACCTTTAAGTTCATAATTACACTAGCCAGATGTAATTTGAAATTACCTTACATGATATTCCTTCGACCTTTTATATGTAATATCCCAAGGTTCTAAAATATCATGGACATCCTACATTATATGTAATATCCCAAAGGTTCTATAATATCAGGGACATCCTACTTTACTTGCAGTTTAAGTCTAGGTATGGAACCGAATACCTAAATCTCTTAAACTAGTGCTCTAATACAATCTGTAACGACCCGTCCCAAACATACATAATATAACACAATATCCATATGAACATAATGACAACAAAGATAGATATTATATCACATATGGTCCTTCGGTCTCAAAACTATACAATACATATTCAATACAAACTTTCCTTGTATATAATTTACATTACATCTAATAACTACTAATACAAAAACGCTTCATGAAAATTTCTTAAACGCACAACCTTCTTAACCAAATCACCATTTATCTTTTCCTCTGCTCTTACTTACTCCTCGACCTAGAATAGATATTTTTTAAAACAAAATGAGGGTTAGAAAAATTGGTCTAATTGAGAAAATCCCTGTCACTTTACTAATCATTTTCTAAAAACACACATATATAACAAGTATTTGGGCAAAATTTCACCAGTCTCGACCACGACCAGAAAAAGTAAGACACATGTTATGAACTATATCTTGTATTAAGATAAGGCCCCGACAAAGACCCAAAAAACCTTCTTCGTCCCTCCTAAAAAGTAAGTCGAGAGTTCCTCAGGACATTCGACCTCGACGTCGCCTACTTCGCACGACCGTCGCGTAGAATCATGCGACCTCGGCCGACTAACGCGTTATACGACTGTTATATTTGTTCACTGATTAATACAGGAGTCAAAGTCATTAATGGACAACGGCTATAACCGACGAAATCAGTTATGAGCATCTAATCCCACATTGAAGACGACGACCGTTACAACAATCATCAAAGATCTTAATGATTCAATTAAAATCATCCGAAGACTATAAATCCCAAGTTCAATCCTCAGTTTCAGGACATCGAATAATACAGGAATAGAGATAGAAAGAGAGGACCGAACATCGAACAACAGAAGCAAACGCAAATACTCGAAGAATATTCATTCGAAGCAAAGAGATCATTCATAGAAGATCGCTCTCGACGCAAGACTTTCACTCTAGACCAACAGTTTACACGTTGTTTTCACACACGACGCACACTGTTTTTACCTTTCAAACACTTGTACTTTATATTTAGAAGTCTTTCCCTTCATTTGTATTGTAATCTCTGTACGATCGACACCCGGAACACCAAGGACATCGCCCCTGATTGGCGACCATAGTGCAGCGACGACATCCACTGTCGTCCGCAGGTTTTTTCCTCGTTGAGGTTTTTCCTGCGTCATCAAATCCTCTGTTTCATTTACATTTTTGTCTTTGTCGAACGATTCCTTTCTTTAGTTGTTAAAGTCCACATCGACCTTAAGTTGTCCCTTTGGTACGATTTTTGGCATTAACAGTTTGGCGCCATCCGTGGGGCCTCATCTAGAGAAAATCTTCGACAAACGTGCGTTTTACTAACGATTTCTTGGAGTTTTCTTTGTTCTCTGTTTCAGAAAATGGCAGCCCCTGGAAATCAGCAGCATGTCATTGCCCAGATGTACCAGGAGCTTGAAGTCGCTCGAAATCAAATCAACGCCATGGCAGAGCAAAGTCACAGAGCAGCTGAGGAGATCGCACGACTAAGGAATCCCTTTGGACCTGAAAATGGTCCTAGGCCATTCGTTCAGAATCCAGGCCAAGGATCGTTCGGTCAGAATGGTTCTCGACCATTCGCGCATAATCTAGGTCCATGATCAGGTCCGTTCGCTCAGAATCAGCATCCAGGCCCGTTCATGCAGAACCAGCAGCCGGGACCGTTCAATCCAAATCCCCAGTTCGGGACGGTTCCTCCTCAGCATATAAGGCCACCACCCATGTAGAATGGATCGCAGCCATTTCAGAATGGATCGCAACCATTTTAGAATGGGTCGCAGCCATTTCAGAATGGATCGCAGCCATTTCAGAATGGGTTGCAGCCATTTCAGAACGGGTCGCAGCCGTATTTTGTTCCTTTCAACGGAGACGCCAATGGCTCGTCGCATGGCAATGGCACCAGTTCAAGAATCAATCCGCAAGCAGGGGCAAATCTCGACCCCAATGACCCCATCGCCCAGCGATTGAAAATGCTAGAAGATCAGAACGAGCGCGTCCTATCTTTGCTCGCCAAGCTACCTGGGGCAGCCGTGCCCGTTGATGTCGAACCTCGGTCAGGATTCCAGGCGTCACCCTTCATCGATGAGTTCGTGATTGTCGAGGTCCCGAAGAAGTACAACGTCCCCGCCTTCATTCCCAAGTATTCGGGAATGACCGATCCAACAGAGCACGTCGCGCAGTATAAGCAGCTCATGTGGATGATCTCGATCCCACACATGTATCAGGAGGTCTGTATGTGCAAAATCTTCGGTGCGACTCTCACCGGTCCTGCTCTCCAAAGGTTGATCAATCTCAAACCCAAGTCCATCGGGTCGTTCGCTGAATTGGTCAACCAATTCTCCCAGCAATTCGCCAGCAGTCGCAAGATGGAGAAGCAGACCAGTGACCTGTATTATGTCGTGCAGAAGACCAGTGAGTCTATCCGCAGTTATTTCAATTGATTCAATGCGGAGATGATCAACATTCGCAATCGCGACGTCAAGACTACAATTGAAGCTTGGTCTGGACGACAGCTCAAGTTTATACACTGACCTGACCAAGTATCCTCCGGAGATTTTTGAAGACGTCCGAGCTCGAACCCTAGCGTACATGAGGGTAGAGGACGACGCTGCCTTTCGTCGCAAGCATACCGACGACATGAGGTCGTTAGGTGTAAGGAAGCCAGAGTTCAAGACGAAAGCTATTTCCAAAATAGAGCCCGCGCGCCAGATCTCGAACGTCCGATTTAAGACGAAAGATATCCTCTTATGGATTCAAAGGATCCACTAAGGATTTGATAGAAGCTCTGTTGGATCGGTCTGATCAGGACGACGCTAAGAAAGACAAATCTAAATGGTGTGACTTTCATGTCGACCATGGTCATGTAACGGATGATTGCATAGCTCTAAAAAAGGAGCTAGCGTATCACGTCCAGAAGGGCAATCTCAAAGATATCATCGATGACGTCGTTACTCCAACTAGCGACCATCGACCGTCAACCCCCGAGCATGCGAAAGTCGTCAATTGTATCACCGGTGGTTCCGACGTATGTGGTCTGACGTACTCCACGGCCAAACGTCACGCCAGTCAAGTGCCTGACGATCGACCTATCCCGCGTTCATCAAGGCCTAAGGGGATTTAGAGTTGGAGGCTATGAAGATCGTATTCGACCAAGACGACCTCGGCGACTCATATCATAAACATAATGACGGGTTGATCATTCAACTCACGGTTGGTAATTGTTTAACTCGACGAGTCTTGGTCGATGGGGGCAGTTCAGCGAACGTCATCTTCTTTGACACCATCAAGGCCATGGGAATCGATCGTTCTGAAATCACCCGACGTTCGACAACTTTGGTCGGTTTCAATGGGGAAGCGACGAGCACCTATGGAGATATCGTCTTGCCAGTCTACGCCGGAGGAATCAGCAAACAGACCAAGTTCAGTGTCATCGACTGTGCGTCGGCCTAAAACATCATCTTAGGCCGACCATGGATACGTGAGATGAAAGCCGTTTCCTCGACGTATCATCAGACCCTGAAGTTCCCTATGCCATGGGGAATCTAGGAAATCAAGAGTGAGCCGAAAGTCGCTCGTGATTGCTATAAATCCACTCTGAAGCCGCGAAAATGGACCTTCTATTGTGGCGATTCACGACGACATTTAGTGTATCGTCTTAAAATCGCCACAAGGGGGCAAGATGGTAGCAATAATCAATACGTCCCATGTAGTCGGGGCACGACGCGTCAGAAAAGGTATGTCTTCTAAACCCTTTTCTAATTTTTTCATACGATTTTGTTTTAACAACGACGATTACTGACTTAGGCATTGGAGGGTCATTGGTTAGCCAACGACCAACCTCTGACATTGTTTATTCCGCAGAATCGCACGACAATAATCAAACGACTCTAGTTTCGCAAGGTCGCACGACATAAACGATCAGGTCTATGACTTGATCATCCTTCTACAGGGGCACACGATTCGAATTAATCGCACGACTTAGTCGTACGATCGCGAGGTCTAGCGATCTTATGATCTAAGTTTTTTAACTTAGAAAAATTTCATACTCCGAATGTATGCTTTAGTCGCATATGCTTATATTTATATACACGATTTAAAAGTCTATTGGCTTACGTTCCAGTTATTGTGTTACAATAGATGCCTAAGTCACATGATTCCTTGTATATTCTTTATGAATTTGACAGTCGGTGCGATATTTGTTTGCCAAATATATAAGATGCAAGTTCAACAAAAATCTAAGCTTCATTCATAAACTGTCGATTTATAATCCAAAGGAAAGTGGTTCGACCACTAATAGTCAACAAAAGCAAGGAAAGGTTAAAAGTTTCCTAAAGCTTAGGAGAATCGCCCGCCTCTTTCGCGCGACTAACAACCTTTAGCGCGTGCAAATCGTCATAAAGTTGAATGGTCAACTCGTCGGCGCGCGCCAAGGCCGACTTCTCCCTGTCCAAAGCCACCCTCTCCCTTTCTAGCGCCGCATCCTCTCTTTCAAGAGCAGACGCCACCAGATCTTCGACTCTCGACATCTCAGGATATAACACCAAAGAAGACTGAAATGTCTGTAAACAGTAGGAAGTTCGTTAAATATCCAACGACAACAACGACAAATGAACCAAGTCTTGAAAGAAAGACTTACCGAGAACCCCAAACCGGAAACCTGAGATCCCGCTTCCCTGATCGGAGATCTCTGAAAACGTTCCTTAAAAGATGGGAGCAAATATTTCCCCAAGTGAGGAAACAACTGTTTGGGCAAAAAATCACGTCGCTCGACCGCGACCAGAACAGGTAAGACGTATGATTAGGGACTATATCTTGTATTAAGATAAGGTCTCGACAAAGACCCAGAACACCATCGTCGTCCCTCATAAAAGGTAAGTCGAGAGTTCCTTACGACGCTCGACCATAGCGTCGCCCGATCCGCACGACTATTACATAAGGACGTGCGACCTCGACCAAAGCTAACGTTCACCATGACCGTTTGTTAAGTGTTTAATACATGAGTAAAAGTCATTAAGGAGCAACGACAATAACCGACGCAATCATTAAACAGCCGGCGACCGTAACGGACGAAGATCATTACTCCGACGACCGTTTCCAACCGTTAAGTCCATTAAAGGAGCATTTATGGATGAAGCTAAGGACGCGAAGACTATAAATATCAAGCTCAATCAACATTTCAACACATCGAATATCCGGAGATTAACAATCGAAGCAATATTCAAGAACACCTGAAGTGAAGAACCATTATTCTATGTATCGCTCTCGATGCACGACAACAACTCTCGACCAGCAGTTCACACTTTGTATTCACACAGAAAACACCTGTTTTATACCTTAAACATTTGTACTTTACATTTCGAAGCATTTTCTTCATTTGTATTGTAATCACTGTACGATCGACACCAATATCCAAGGACATAACCCCTGATTGGCGACCATAGTGCAGCGACGACACCCCCTGTCATCCGCAGGTTTTTTCCTCGTTTGAGGTTTTTCCTGCGTCATCAAATCCCTTGTTTCTTTATTTTTATCCTCGTCGCACGTTTCGTCGAAAGATTCTTTCTTTAGTTGTTTAAGTCCACATCGACCTTAAGTTGTCCCTTTGGTGCGATTTTTGGCATTAACAGTTTGGCGCCATCCGTGGGACTACATCTAGAGAAAATCCTCGACGAACGTGCAATCTACTTATAGTTTCTTGGAGTTTCTTCTGTTTTCTGTCGCAGAAAAATGGCGCATAACGGGAATCCAGAACAAGACGTTATACCAGTACACGCAAGCTTAGAGAATGCACAAAACTCCCCAGCAGCGGTCGATGAGTATCATTTGGAGGAAATCGTTCTAGATCAAAGCAAACCCGATCAAAAGATTTTTGTGTGTTCATCCCTTGATCCCCACTTTAAAGAAAAACTCATATCCTTTTTGCAGGAACATGCTGATTGCTTCGCCTGGTCACATGAAGATATGGTCGGTATTGACCCCAATGTCATTGCTCATAAGCTTAACGTCGATCCATCGTTCAAACCTATCAAGCAAAAACGTCGCAAGTTCGCTCCTGAAAGAAATAAAGTAATAAATGATGAGGTCGACAACCTCCTCAAGACAGGAAAGATTCGAGAGGTAAAATATCCTGATTGGCTCGCTAACGTCGTGGTCGTAGCCAAGAAGAATAGAAAATGGAGGGTCTATATCGACTTCACCGATCTCAATAAAGCCTGTCCAAAGGATCTATTCCTGTTACCTCATATTGACGCCATGGTCGATGCAACCGCGGGGCATGAGTTATTAACGTTCATGGACGCCTATTCTGGATACAAACCAAATTTTAATGCTTGTTGACGACCAAGAGAAAACCGCTTTCATGACGGATCGAGGTATTTATTGTTACAAAGTTATGCCTTTCGGACTAAAAAATGCAGGTTCTACCTACCAACGGCTGGTAAACAAGATGTTTAAAGACCATCTTGGAGACACGATGGAGGTATATATCGACGACATGTTAGTGAAGTCGAAGCAAGCGATTGATCACATTGATCACCTCAGGCAATCGTTCGACATCCTCCGGAAGTATAACATGAAGCTCAATCCGACGAAATGTTCCTTTGGCGTTAGTGCCGGGAAGTTCCTGGGTTATATGGTCACTCGTGGAGGCATTGAGTCTAACCCCGATCAAATCAAGGCCATCATTGAGATCAAATCTCCTCGAAATTTCAAAGAAGTCCAGAAACTCACCGGTCGAGTAGCAGCTCTAAACAGGTTTATCTCCCGATCTTCAGATAAATGTCATCTATTTTATAACGTCCTCAAGAAAAATAGGGGCTTCGACTGGACCAATGATCATGAACAATCCTTGCAAAAACTCAAGGAATACATGGCGTCGCCTCCTCTGTTGTCAAAACCTCACGATCATGAGATCCTACAATTGTATTTGGCTGTCAGCCCAAATGCAGTAAGTGTTGTTCTGACACGAGAAGATGAAAAACAGTAATTGCCGATCTACTATGTAAGTAAATCCCTTTTGGATGCAGAAACCAGGTATTCCTCAATGGAAAAATTGCTTTTGTCGCTAGTCACAGCTGCAAAAAAACTGCGACACTATTTTGAGTCGCATCCCATTACTGTTGTAACTAACTTTCCTCTTAAATCTGTCTTAAGAAAACCTGAGTTGACAGGTCGTCTGGCAAAATGGAGTATATATCTCAGCAGTTACGACATCGATTTCAAGCCCAGGACCGCGATCAAATCGCAAGCCTTGGCAGACTTCATTGCTGATTTCAGCCCTGAATTGGAGAAACAAGCAGAACTCGAAGTATCAACTGTGGCAACTCACGACGACGTGCCTTGGATATTATATGTCGATGGATCATCCAACATTAGAGGCTCTGGATTGGGCGTCGTTTTAAAGTCGCCACAGGGGGGGGAGATGGTATACTCGGTCCGATGCGACTTCAAAACCACCAATAACGAGGCTGAGTATGAAGCCCTGATCATGGGAATGAATATGGCCCACGACTCGGGGGCAACCGTACTGCATGTCAAGAGCGATTCCCTGCTGGTAGTAAATCAGGTCAATGGAGAATTCACAGCCAAGGATTCAAAAATGACAGCATATCTAATCGTGGCAAATGAAATTTCCAAAAAATTTAAATCTTTTTCTATTGAACAGATTCCGCGAGACCAGAACACTCAGGCCGACGCATTGGCAAACCTTGGGTCCGCTTTAGTTGAACCAATATTTGATGTTATTCCTATGATTCACCTGACAACGCCGTCCATTGGAAACGCAGACGTCATCCAGATCTAAGACGAAGAAAATGATTGGTCACGCGACATTCGAAATTTCCTCGTGCACGACCAACTCCCCGAAGACAAAATGGAGGCTCGAAAAATCAGATTCAAAGCATCTAAGTACGTCATGATCGAAAATAAGCTTTATCGGCGATCATCGACGGGCTTAAATTTAAGGTGCGTCATCAGCAAAAATCAAGCCCAGAAAATCCTCCAAGAGATGCACGACGGCGAATGTGGTAATCATTCAGGAGGTCGTAGCTTGGTTAATCGTATCTCCCGACAAGGGTATTTTTGGCCGACACTGCGACAAGACGCTATCAAGTACGTCCAGAATTGCGACCCCTGTCAACGACACTCAGGTATGTCTCATAAACCTTCGGAACCTTTGCACTCGACACTTATCCCATGGCCCTTCATGAGATGGGGAATGGATATTGTCGGCAAACTACCACTCGCTCCAGGACAAAAGGTATTTCTCCTTGTACTTACGGACTACTTTTCTAAATGGGTCGAAGCGACTGCCTTCTCCCAAATTAGGGATAAAGAAGTTATTTCTTTTATCCAAACTAACATCATATGCAGGTTTGGGATTCCATCCGATATTGTCTGCGACAATGGATCCCAATTCATAAGCGACAGGACCCAACAGTTCTATGAAGATAGGAACATCAAGCTGACGACCTCGACTCCCATATATCCCCAAGCCAATGGACTTGCCGAGTCGAGTAATAAGACTATTGTAGCCTCGATCAAGAAACGATTAAAAGCTGCAAAAGGAAGATGGGTTGAAGAACTCCCTTCAGTCCTATGGGCAAATCGCACGACTCCCCGCACGTCCACAGGACAAACCCCCTTCTCTCTCGTCTACGGTTGTGAAGCCGTCCTACCAATCGAAGTTCATCTCCCGACTTCGAGGCACACTTCCATCGACCACAACTTGGTTGATTTAAGTCATGACCTCGACGCCCTAGAAGAGCTCAGAGAATCCGCCTTGATCAGGATGGCGTCGCAGAAGCAGGCAGTTGAGCGACATTTCAATAAGCACGTCAAAATTAAAGTCTTTCAAGAAGGCGATTACGTCCTCCGTCGAGTATTCCCAAACACCCAGGAGCTCAACGCAGGTAAGCTTTCTACTAAGTGGGAAGGACCTTACCGCGTCTCCGAAGTCGTTGGTAAAGGAGCCTATCAACTTCAGACCCTCGACAATCAAGAAATCCCGCGAAGTTGGAACGTGACGCATCTGAAAAAATATTTCTTTTAGAGTCGCCTTCCTCTCATGCAAAGTTTTTTTACACGACAGTGAACGTTGTGAGATCGTTGGAGATCCGATGACCGACCTCTAACGAACTTTGTCGCAGGTACGCACGACATGAGTACCCGAGTGTGTGACTTTATTGTTTCTACCACAGGGGCATGCATTCTGGAATTTCATCATACGATACAGTCATATGTACGGTCTAAACGATCCCTCGATCTAAGTTTCTGGAACTTAGAAAAACTTCGTATGGTCTAACACATCGATGATATATATTTTTGTTTATTATTACAGTCCAAGAACATGATTTATGTTTCAACCGTTATATTGCAATAAAAGCCTAAGTCGCACGATCCTCCGTTTATTTCATACTTAACGAATCTTATGATCAATATTACATTTATCCACGACATATGTAATTAAAAACACGACTTCAGCAAAAGAAGGGACTTCATTGAACGATTACATATGAACGACCGATAGTCGGACAAGTAAATACAAAGTCAAAAGTTGTAGGTTCCCAGATTCACGTTGTATCACGATAATGGTAAATAATTATACAGCGGAAGCATTTTAAGCAAAGCCATTAAAGTGAGTGATTGTGTAAACAATAACTGAACTGTGAAGATCAAAATATAGAACAGTAAAATGATAATGAAATCAAAACAAAGAACACTGCTCGTATATTGATAAAATGAATCACTCCAAGAATATGTTCAAGAGAGTGTTCGGAAATCTCACAGGACAGTATCGTACGAAGTAGTGCTATGGAAATACTACAGTGCGTGCTTTTTCAAATGTGGAAAACTATTCTTCCAAAAGCTTACAATTGTTGGTCCACTACCTCGCTATTTATAGACCTGATAAAGTGTAGACAGTGTACTGTCGTACCCCTGAATGACACGTGGAAAGTGTGTTTCCAATCTTTAGGGCATACGTGGAAATTGTGGACACGTGTCTGACACTTCATTTCCTGTGAGACTTAGGCTGACAGAGGTCTTTTACTTCACAGAGCTCTGTCGCAAGAGCTCTGTAGGTCTTCTGTTGAATACTTGTTCTCTCGTTGGAATTCTTCGACAGAGCTCTGTTGAGCTCTGTTGGTCTTCTTGATGAACTTCTTCCAAGTCTTCTGTCTGATCTCTGTTGGTCTTCTGACTTGAACTATTTTCAATACTTTTACATCAGATGCTTTGGGACTAACAATCTCCCCCTAAGTATTGAATATAAGAAGATACAAGGTAGCAGAGATATAAACAAAAGAACAGAGAACTTTTCCCTCTGTTAGCCTTTGTACTATTCCTTCAAGATATTACAATGCAAAAAGAAAAGAAATAAGTACAAGTTAAAGCAAAATTATCTCCCCTTAAGATTCTGTCAAATCTTCTGATGAGTTCTCGGAAGTTGATCATAATATAGATCTGGGTGATGAAGTTTCTCTGTTGCTCTTCCGGACATTTTTCTCTTGGGAGATTTTGAATGATATCTCTGAGGTATTCCAGCGACTCTGTTGAGTACTTGTGGATTTCAGAAGCTCTGAGGGCCTTCTTGATTTTTCTCTGTCGGCAGATGAACACTGGTGGATCTCCAACTACGGTTCCGGTTCTGTAGTGCTCATAGCCTTGAAGGCTCTCATTTGGTGGAGCAGTCGCTAGTTCTTCTACTTCGAACTCTATGCCTAGCTGAAAGTCAATCTGAATTCTTAGATTTATGTGCTCTTGCATAGCGAAGCGTACCTCAGGAAGTGCTGTTCTTGCCTCTTTGTATCTGTCACTAAAGTTGTAACAGTAGGCATGGAGTTGAATCAGATCATAAGGGTTCAGAAGTACCAGGTCGTTATCATTGAAGTGCTCAACCCTGTTGTCATTTGATTCAACTATGAACTCATGATAGCTCATTTGTACTCTGTTGTGCCGAAAGGTCTTCTGCTTGATGTCTACGATTCTGCGGATTCCAAAGTCTGAGTTTATATTTTTGTTCATTCCGGACTTGGTTTCGATGAACTTCTGTCTAACGTCAGAGATCGTATTTATCCTGCAGGGACTCAAGTGTGGGTTGATGGGCACAGCATTTGTGGGGATGGTGTCATGATCACCATAAAGATAGGCAAAGATTTCTTCTAGTGGAGGTTTGCCAGAATGTTGAGTTGAGGATTCGGGGTTCTGTTCTGTTGAATTGGGATTTGGGTCTTCATGAGTTTCTGCCATGAGTATGTCAATGTGGGCAGATTCTTGAGGTTGAGCTTGGTTTAGTGTTTCTTCAGCAGAGAATGGGTTGGTTCTCTCTGGTTCTGTTCTAGGTGAGGTAGGAGGGGTGTCCAGGATAATGACCTCAGGTAGTTGTTGAGAGGATTCTGTTGGCTTGATGATTCTGTCTTTGAACATGTAATCAAAAACCACCATAGTCACTTCTGGTAAGTCTTCAGAAGTATTCCCTTGGTCTCCTACTATAGTTGCCTCAGCCTCAGATACCTTTTCTTTTCCCTTAACAGATCCCTCATCCTCTGTTGCAGGTTCCTTTTCCTTCTCTTTTTCCTTCTCTTTCTCTTTATCCTTTTCTTTCTCCTCTTTCTCCTTCTTCTCCCCCTTTTGTTGTTCTGAGGACTCACCCATCTGATTGTCTGACTGATCTTCTATAGCATCCTCAAAGTCATCATCGTCAGAGGATTCAATTCGAGCTTTTGGTGAGGGCGGAACAACAAACTTTGGATTAGCCTTATGCCTTTTGCTCGAAGGTTCTTCTGCAGGTGCTTCTTCAGCATGTCGTTTTGATGTAGAGGTCTGTGAAATAATAGTAGTGAAGTCTAAGGCTGCTTTTCGCATCACCTCTTCTACCTCTGTTGCTGCACCTCTGATTTCTTCCACTTGAGATTTGAAGTTGACCTTGTGTGTATCGAGTGAGGCTTGCACATGCTGTTCTGTTGATTTGGCCTTTATCACGAATTTAGAGAAGATTGACATCATTTTGCTTAGAACTTTTCTGCTGAACTCACCCATCTGACCGACAGTCATTGGTAAGTCATTGGGTCTGGGGCCAGAGAGCTGGATAGGTGCGGCAGAAGAAGTCGTGGCTTCTGTGATGGCGGTCTTAACAGAGTTGTTGATCAGCTCTGTCAAGGTTCTGATGTTGGAGTCTGATAGAGAAGGGGTTGGCAGGGTTCTGTTCATCTGAGCCGTATGATTTTCTGCTAAGAGCGTCTTTAATGCGGCTACTTCTGTCGTTAATGTCTGAACCTTTTCCTGGAGAGAAGCATTCTCCTTGCGGATCAGCTCCTCCTTTTGATCGTTGATAAGTTTATACTCATTCAAGGAGTTGTTGATACTGTCACAGAAGCTTGTGAACTCTGCTCGTGTGATAGTGTCAACGGGGATATCCTTGGTACCAACACATGTTTCCAAGTTAACCTCGAGTTCAGAGGTGCCTGCTTCAAGAGTTGTTTTTGAGTTGGCTCTTGCAGGACTTCCACCCGATCCTTGATGTTCTCTTTGAGGAGAAGTATCTACAGGTGTTCTGATCAGAGTTTCCTTTTCCAGCTCAGGTTCTGAAGAAGGAAATCTGATGTGATGAGGGGCATTTGGATCAAGCAAAGTTTGCCCTCGTTCGACTATGGTCTCCCATTGTCCCTGAGTTGGACAGATGCTACGTGAGATTACAAAGATCTCAGGTCTATTTTGGGACGAGTCTAAATGAGCCACAGAGGCATCATCGTGGGGAGGTGACCTATCGATGTCTTGGGGCAAAATGACATCATTACCGAATATGGATTCCCCAGTTTCGTGCATACCAGAAGCATGAAGAGTTGCTTCTGGCGGTTCTTGCTGGTTAGGGTTCGAGGTGTGCACCTCTGTTTCAATATCCCTCTGGTCTTGATCACCAGGGATAGCATGTGTGGAAGCACTGGGATGTTGGCTAGGATTTCCCTCAGATGTGTCATCTTGGACATCTTTTTCTAACCTCACATTTTCCTCGGTACCTAGGGCTATAGAACACTCGGGTTCCTCTCTGTTATCCTCTTTCTCACTAGTATCAGAGGAAAGAACTTCTACCTCTGGTGACTCCCGTACTTCCTCATGAACAGCCTCCATAGTGGATGCTCTGTTCTCTACTTCCTCCTCCATCACTCTAGAGGAAGACCCCACTTCGGGTACTCTTACCTCTGGTCTATTTCCTTCTTCTACTTCTATTTCCTCACTCGAACTCTCCTCAGATGGCTCAGAGCCTACGTATGCTGGGGTTCTCACCTCAGGTTCTTGAGGTTGAGCAGCATGTCTATAGTTTTGGATAGAAATATGATCTGGGCTTATCAGAGCGAGCATTGTACCTGGAACGCGTCGAATGAGGGGATATTCTCCTGAGGTGGTTGGATTGAATCTGGTCCTGACCCAGTTCTTGAACGTATTGCCTTGTTGAGTCAGTTCCAGACTCTGAAATACTCTTCTGATCACCAACCCGATAAACCTTGGGAATTTGATGTTTTTCAGAAATTTGTGTTGCCCAACTTCTCCTCCTTTGGCGATGGCAGAGGTTTTGAGATTGACAGCAGTGAGAAGGTCGGTGTAGAGAATACTGGCATAGTCAAGGTTTCTTTGAAAGAACAATCCATACATTATCTGTAGGATTTCTATGCTGGCTTGATCTTGACTACCAGTTTTACCTGTGAGGGTTCGGTTCAGTGTGGAGAACATGAAATTCCACACTGGTGGTAGATTCTGTCTTTTGAATGCTCCGATGCGAGTGATTTCCTTGTTGTAGCCTAGAAATCGTACAAACTCCAGACGAACAGCAGTGTTGGGTGGCTTCTCGAAAGCTTCTATGTCGAGCTGTCGCTTGCTCTTCATTCCGAGGATTCTCCGCAGGGTAGTTGCTCTGATTCTGATCGTTCCTGAACCTCCATCTCGTCCAGAATCCACATTGCCGATGATTCCGTTTAGCTCTTCTACGTGTTGGCAAGTAGTCCACCATTGCTTGATGTAGAGCTCAGGAATGTTGTCGTCGAAGTCTGTTAGGGCTTTGAAGATTTCTGAGTTTCTGAAGAACTCCAGAAATATGTGGTATGTGGGTAGATAGAGAGCAGGGTTTGGATCTAAACGATGGTTGCTTTCAGCAAACTCGTATGGGAGAATAACGATTTGGTCGACAGGACCAATACGGCTTGAATCTTCTGAGTGTTGAGGACTTGCCATTGTTGCAGGTTAGGGTTTTTGAAGGTTAGAATGAGGAGGAAAGGTGAACAGGGTTTTGGAGAACTTAGAAAGCGTAAGAAATGGAAAGGTTTAAAGGAAATGGGTATTTATATGGGAAATGTGTGGCTGGATCACGGTCTTAGGTACTGTAGGTACTCGAGAGTTGATCAGTGGAACGGTTGCTACAGTGAGAACGTGGGAACAGCTAGCGGTTTGTCTTTCAATCAGAGATTGCCACGTGGATTTGTTCTGACCACTTTTGTGCAAGTAAACCGTCGCGGTTAGAGATGTGTGGGTTACAAGTGGTTGACGTTTAGAAATGACCCGCGTCTCTGATGACGTGTTTCTGATGACGTGGCAGACAGAGCTCTGATGAAGCTTTGTTAACTGCTTCTGATGTGAGAAGGTCAGAACTTTACATGATCAAACAGAGTACTGATGAGAAGCAACAGAGGCTCTGATGAGATGTCAGAGTTCTGACTGTTTCTCCAAAAGATTTAGTTTTAACCTCAAAAAGCAAAGTCAATTTTGGTTTTGGAAATATGATTATTGACTTGCTCCCCCTAAAACCATGCATTTTCCCTTAATAAGCTCCCCTTTGACAGATGATCCTCCTGAAGCTTTTTTTTTAAACAAAGAACAGACTTGTTGAAAAAGTATGCTTTGACAGAATTCTGGAGAACAATCAGAAGCTCTGTTGAATTATCCTACCCAACCTTTTGACAGAGCTCTGGTAGGACCATCAGAGGCTCTGTTGAATTTTGAACAGAGTTAGGAGGACAAGTTCAGCATACCCAGTTTGCTGATTAAAAAGTTAAACCTCCTTTCATCAAGGGCTTTAGTAAATAAGTCAGCAAGCTGGAAGTCAGTTGAGACAAAATACATCTCAATAGTCCCTTTTTCAACATGATCTTTTATAAAGTGATACCTTATATCGATGTGCTTGGTCTTCGAGTGTTGAACTGGGTTGGCTGTTATGGCAATCGCACTCATGGAGTCGCATAGAATTGGAATTTTACCATACTCCAGGCCATAATCTCTGAGTTGTGTCTTCATCCAAATTACTTGGGAACAACAACTAGCAGCAGCAACATATTCCGCTTCTGCTGTAGAGGTTGAAACACAGTTCTGTTTCTTGGATGTCCAACTCACCAACTTTTCTCCAAGCAGTTGGCAGCTACCAGAGGTACTCTTTCTGTCGTTCTTGCATCCTCCATAGTCTGAGTCTGTATATGCTACAAGCTCGAAACCAGAGTTAAGAGGATACCAGAGACCCAAAAGTTGAGTCCCTTTCAGATATTTAAAGATACGTTTGACAGCTGTTAAATGAGTCTCGGTAGGATTTGCCTGAAATCTGGCACAGAGACAGGTTGCAAACATTATATCAGGTCTACTGGCGGTTAAGTACAAAAGTGACCTTATCATGCCTCTGTAGTGCTTGACATCTGTTGGTTCACCATTAGGACCAGAGTCAAGTTTAACTCCAGTGGCAATAGGAGTTTTCATTGGTTTTGAATCATTGAGCTTATATTTTTTCAACATGTCAGAGATGTATTTGGACTGACTTATGAAAGTCCCTCTGTCAGATTGTTTGACTTGTAAACCCAGGAAGAAAGAGAGTTCTCCCATCATACTCATTTTGAATTCACTTTTCATTAAGGATTCAAACTTATCACAGTACTCTTGCCGTGTAGACCCAAAGATAATGTCGTCAACATATATTTGTACCAAAAGTATATCATTTTTATATCTCCTGAAGAATAGAGTTTTATCGACGGTACCTTTCTCGAAGTGATTGACCAAAAGAAATTTGGACAGAGTTTCATACCAGGCTCTGGGAGCTTGCTTAAGACCGTAGAGAGCTTTGTCTAGCTTGTAAACGTGGTCTGGAAACTCTAAGCATTCAAAACCAGGTGGCTGCTGGACATAAACTTCTTCTTGTAGTTTGCCATTTAGAAATGCAGACTTGACATCCATTTGGTAGACCTTGAAACCCTTATGAGCAGCATAGGCTAGGAAGATTCTGATTGCTCCTAGGCTAGCCACATGAGCAAAAGTTTCGTTATAGTCAATTCCTTCTTCCTGTCTGTATCCTTTTGCAACCAGACGGGCTTTGTTTCTGATGATAATCCCATCTTCATCCTTCTTGTTTCTAAACACCCACTTGGTTCCAATGGCCGCTTTGCCTTTTAGGAGTGGAACCAAGGACCAAACTTTATTTCTCTCGAATTCCAGAAGCTCTTCTTGCATGGCTTCGATCCAGTTTGGGTCGTCTAGGGCTTTAGAAATCTTTTTCGGCTCAATCATACTTAAGAAATTTACAAAGAAGGCTTCATTGATTGTGGCCGATCTTGTCTTTATGCCATCTTCAGCAGCACCAATGATAAGATGATGAGGATGATTCTTTGTCCATCGTGTCATGGGAGCATGGACAACTGGTGGCGTTTGTGCTTCTGATGGGAAAGGACGAACTTCGGCATCAGAGTTCTGTAGGTTTGGACCAGGGCTCTGTGGCACACTTTGGAGAGTGTCCTCATTGCTCTGTGAGATATTAACAGGACTCTGTGATGGTAAACTTTCAAACAAGGAATTTCTTCCAACGTTTGTCATCAGAGGTGATGAAGGCTCTTGTTCAGGTTCTCTTTCATTCTGGTGTGGTTCCTCATTTCTCTAAATTACTCCTGTAGACAGAGAAGTAGATGGTGAAGTATTAGAGGGACCAGTGAGAGATGTACCTGTCAGATTTTGATCTGTTGAGTTCTGAGCTTGATCTCCTCTGTTGATGTTATCATAGGAATCATCATCGAAGAAATCATTGAACATGAGATTGATGTCTTCTTCCCTTGATCTAGAAGAATTTATCTTCTTTTGTTCTGTCTGTGTCCCCTCTGTTGAGTTTTGATCAGAGAAGCTTGATATGCTTTCATCAAAGGACACATTTACACTTTCTTGAATGACCCGACATCTGGTGTTGTAGACTCTGTAGGCTTTAGAGGTTAAGGAGTAACCAATAAAGATTCCTTCGTCTGCCTTTTTGTCAAACTTTCCCAGATGTTCTCTGTCATTCAGTATATAGCACTTGCAACCGAAGACATGAAAGAATTTCACATTTGGTCTTCTGTTGTTAATGAGTTCATAAGGAGTCTTCTTGAATCTTTTTACAATTGCAGCTCTGTTTTGGATAAAACTGGCTGTTGAGACTGCTTCTGCCCAGAAGTTCATTGGAAGGACCGAGCCAGCCAACATGGTTCTGGCGGCTTCCACCAGAGTTCTGTTCTTTCTTTCCACAACTCCATTCTGTTGTGGGGTTCTGGCAGCTGAGAAGTTTTGGGAGATACCTTCCTCTGTTAGGTATGCATTGATTCTTTCATTCTTGAATTCTGTCCCGTTATCACTTCTTAGCTTTTATATCTTTAAGTCTAACAGAACCTGTATCCTTCTTAACAAACTTATCAGAATTTCTGGGACATCAGATTTTAATCTGATGAACTCGATCCAAGTATATCTAGAATATTCATCAATTAATACAAGGATATACTTTTTGCCCGACAGACTTAGCACAGAGATTGGACCGCAGAGATCCACATGAAGCATATGCAAGGGTCTGGGACAACTATGATCACTCTTTGTTTTGTGTGAAGATCTTTTCATCTTTCCAAGTTCACAAGCAGAACAGAGATGGTCTTTGTCAAATTTCAGGGAAGGAAGTCCTTTTACTAACTTCAGTTTCACAAGTCTGTCAAGATTTCGAAAGTTTAAATGAGCAAATCTTTTGTGCAAGAGCCAGGCATCTTCATTTTTCAAAGACACTAAACAGAGTCTTTATGTTGTAGAGTTTTGGTTTGGTTCGAAATTCATTTTGTAAAGATTGCCTTTTCTGTCAGCTCTTAAGAGTTCTTGACCAGACTTGGAAAGTAGTAAGGAACAGTACTTCTTCCTAAAATTGACATCGAAACCGTGATCACAGAGTTGACTTATACTGAGAAGATTATGATTTAATCCTTCAACATAAGCAACTTTAGAGACTGAAACACCACCATTTACTAATGTACCATAACCTTTAATCTGTCCGCCATTATCTCCTCCGAAGATTACCGCACTTCCCATCTTGTTTTTTAAAGAAGTTAGCAGCTCCTTATTACCCGTCATGTGCCTGGAGCATCCTGAGTCCAAGTACCAGATCTGCACATGAGGTTTCTGCACGACAGATTAGTTCCTTTTAGGTACCCATTTCATAATGGGTCCTTTCTTGTTAGGCTTTGGTGGTGCGACAGAGGTTTTCCTTTGTGTGTTCGGAGTGGTCGTGGAATTTTTCTTTTGAACAGAACGACTCAGAACACAGTGAGGACCATTCAAATGATTTTGTAATCTTAATAACAGTTGAATACAATTGCAGTTGATGGAGCATGACTGGTGCACATTGTTTTTATTCAAAAACTGTTTGATTTGAGCTTGATTCTGAGAATTTTTTGAATCATACGCCTTTGAAAACAATTTGTCCTGGTTTTGCTTTTTGAAATTGTTACTCTTAGAAGTAGCCTCTTTTGACATGAAATTCTTGGAAATGGATTCATTTGAACGAAAAGAATTTCTTCCTTGATTTACACCGGAACTTGGAACAGACTTAGCTATCCACTTTCCCTTATGTTCTGGCGTGAATCTTACAGGTTTGAAAGCAAGAGGAACATTTGAGTTTACCAAGACACTTTTGTTTTTCTCTTTCTTCTCTACTTCTACTGCATTAGAAGCAAGAATTTTGAAATCTTTGTTGTTAAAGCTTGTTACCGGTATAAATCTTGACTGTTTCTTAAAGAAAGAAACATCCTCTTTTAGATCCGGAGATCCGACCGGTAGTTTCTTTGACTTGTGTAAGATGTTCTTTTGACCACAGAAGATCTGTTCATCTACCTCGGAGTCAGAGTCACAATTAGAGGCTAGAAAGTCTCTAGTGGCTCTGTTGGAGGAATTCGATTCAATGGGTATGACAGGGATATTTGTTTTAACAGATCTGAACTTCCTCAACTTTGGTTTTAAAGAATCAGAGATAGCATTTTCTTCAATAACTTTCAATAAATCTTCTTCAAAAGATGTTCTTATTGATTCAGAGGTAGGAGAGAAAGTTGGTACTTCTGGATTAAGTTTGCTCTGTGGTATTTCAACAGAGGACTTTGTCTCAGAAGACGCAGACTTCTGTCCTTTGAAAGAATTAAAGTTGAAAATCTCTTTAGTATCAAAGTCCTTGACAAAATTAGGAATTATGATTTTAGCTTTTCCTTGATCAAGAATAAACTCAGAGGATGGTTTCAAAACCTTTTCATGATCAAAGGAGTCATAGCTAATATTCCTAAAGTCGAGATTTCTTGGTTTTGAGAAAACATCTGACGTTTTAGATCTTTTGAAAACAGCATTACCAGATATCACGTCCTCTTGGATTTTCCCAATACAAAAGGCGGAGGACAGGGATTTCTTCTTCTTCCGTTGTAGGGAGTAAGGTCAGAGAAACCAAGACCTTGCGTATCCATCTGTGAATTTATCTTGATGTGCACATCTTGTGCATCTTGGTATTTTTTAATCTGAATTTCTTTTCTCTGTAGCGATTGATGAAGTATTTCCCTTTCTCTTTGAAAATAATCAGTTAGAGCAACAGAGTTAAGTCTCTCTGTTTCATATTGTTTCAACTTTTCAGACTTCTGTTTTAAATCATTTTCATAAGATTTGATTTTTTCAGAAAACAGACTTTCCTTCTTCTTCTGTAAGATTTCTAGCTCAGATTTTTCTTTGAAGATTTCTTCCTTTTCTTGTTCCAAGAGAGTCTTCTCTCTCTTGTAAAAGGATAGGTCCTTCTGAGCTAGTTTTCTTAGCTCCTTTTCTTCAGAAAGTTTTTGTTTTAGAAGCTGAAATTCCTCATTCAACATGGAAACATGCATTTCTAATTCTGAGTCAGATTTTGATTCAGATGAGCATACCTTGGCACTGGGTCTGGTGGTCTTCAGCGCTCTGTCATCAGATTCTGTCGTGGTAAGAGCAAATGCATGAGCCAGATCTTCTTCTTCTGTTGTTCCCTTTGTTATCTCTGGTTCTCCAGTCATCCAGTCAACAGTTTCTTCTAAACTTTCATCATCCACAGCGACTCCACAGAAGTTGGCTTGTTCTGGTTCATCATCAGAAGATGAGTCAGAGACCCAATTTTCCATTTCAGCAACATAACTTCTTTCTCTGTAGTTGTACTTGTATTTGTTTTTGTAGTAGTCCTGGTCTTTTACCAGTTTGCCTCTACAATTAACAGAGAAGTGTCCAGGTTTCCCGCATCTGAAGCAGCGTTCATCATTTTGATTGATGGGCTGGGCATCATCGGCCTTCTGTTGTGCTGGTGGATTTTCTCTTCTTTGTGGAGGTTTTCCTATTTCTGTGGCAACTCTGTTGAAACTTTGCTCTGGTGTTGTATATCCTCTTCTGTCTTCCCTTCCTTCTCTCTCATATCTGCCTCTTCTGTCGAACTTATTGCCAAATCTCTTGTTAAATTGCTGAGTTATTAAAGCAAGAGATTGGACAAAGGCTTGAATGTCATCATCCTCTGATGTGCTTTCACCTGTTTCACTTTCTGCAATTAAACTTTTCTTTCCTTTCTTCTTATCAGATTTTTCTTTCCTTTTCTCTTTACTTGAACTTTCTCTGTTGGACTTTTCAGATGTGGTTTTCTTGGAATCAGAAACTAAGGCGATTGGACCAGCACTGATGGATTTGCCTTTTTTGCTTGACAACCTCCTTTTCTTGTGCGGCCAAAGTGCCATACACATCCGTTAAAGACCATACATCTAAGTCCTGGTTAGCTTGTAAAGACATGGACAGATTTAACCATTCATCATTCAAACTTTTAAAAAAACAGAACATTGTTATCTTCCTTCGACCTAACAACCCCACATTTTATGCATTTATTGATCAACACATTAAATCTGTTGTAGGTTTGCTGTAAGGTTTCCTCAGGAAGTGCCTTGAAATCATTGTATTCATTTATACATTGGGTCCTTCTGTTCTTTTGGGTCTTGATACCACCCTCAAGTTGGTTAAGAAGTTGATCCCAGATTTCCTTAGCAGTAACACATGAATCTAGTTCTTGAAATATTTCGTTTGGAATGGCCATAATCAGTAGTCTAACTGCTTTAAGATCATTTTTCATTTTTAGATTTTCCTCATCAGTAAAACCTGTTGTTTTAACTTCATAATGAGCTGGAATCTCAGCAGTAGTTCCTGTTGCGGGTACACGAGGAACAAAAACCATAGGTTGGAATGGTCCATCCGTGACAGATCGCATGAGGTCTTTATCCATACCATCGAAAAAATTAACCATCCTGATTTTCCATTGAGGATATTCATCTCTCAGAAGAGTACGAGGTTTTGTTAAAGAGCCAGCAGTATAGATAGTATTTATACCGTTGTTAGCCATTTTGAAAGAAAAAATAGAGTACAGTTTACAGCAAAATGATTTTCGGCTAGAAACAGAGTTTCAAACAGTAACCAATGGAACAGTAACTTTTGAGAAGATCTTAAGCTAAACTGGAAAGCTTTAAACAAAGTTATATGAGCTATGAAGATTTGTCTGGACTAGAAAGCAGTAAAAACAGAGTATACAGAGAAGCTTTTAAGAACACACAGACACAATCAACAACAGTGAATCAACCTTGGTAGATTGGATCGTTTGGCTTAAGAAAACCAAAGAAGCTCTGATACCAATTGTAGGTTCCCAGATTCACGTTGTATCACGATAATGGTAAATAATTAGACAGCGGAAGCATTTTAAGCAAAGCCATTAAGGTGAGTGATTGTGTAAACAATAACTGAACTGTGAAGATCAAAATATAGAACAGTAAAATGATAATGAAATCAAAACAAAGAACACTGCTCGTATATTGATAAAATGAATCACTCCAAGAATATGTTCAAGAGAGTGTTCGGAAATCTCACAGGACAGTATCGTACGAAGTAGTGCTATGGAAATACTGCAGTGCGTGCTTTTTCAAATGTGGAAAACTATTCTTCCAAAAGCTTACAATTGTTGTTCCACTACCTCGCTATTTATAGACCTGATAAAGTGTAGAAAATGTATTGTCGTACTCCTGAATGACACGTGGAAAGTGTGTTTCCAATCTTTAGGGCATACGTGGAAATTGTGGACACGTGTCTGACACTTCATTTCCTGTGAGACTTAGGCTGACAGAGGTCTTTTACTTCACAGAGCTCTGTCGCAAGAGCTCTGTATGTCTTCTATTGAATACTTGTTCTCTCGTTGGAATTCTTCGACAGAGCTCTGATGAGCTCTGTTGGATCCGACAGAGCTCTGTTGAGCTCTGTTGGTCTTCTTGATGAACTTCTTCCAAGTCTTCTGTCTGATCTCTGTTGGTCTTCTGACTTGAACTATTTTCAATACTTTTACATCAGATGCTTTGGGACTAACAAAAAGTCGTTGCATACCAACAACCCGAACATAAAAAGTATAGCTCGTAAACCCAAAAATCTACCCTAGAACTAAAAAAGCACGTCGCTGGCAAGCTCTGTTCAAAAATCTCGATCTTCGAAATCCTATCAATCCCGAAGAACTGATGCAAGGATCAAACGAGTATATTAGGAGTTATCTTCCAACTCCTTACACTTCGAAACTCTAAGAATGTGGCTCTTAAGATTAATGTTAAGGTTGGAGGAAGAAATATATTCTTCTCGACGATCGACCTCCACTCCAACATTTTCTCTGCCTTCACACACTTAATGAGAAGAAACAGAAACATCTGTCAAATACAGAAGGAACACGTTAGCAAAACATTCAGCTAAAGAACATCGATAACATATGTTTTGAAAGAAAAACTTACAAGGAACGCCAGTCCGGGTAAACACAGCCCTATCTCTCCAATAGAGATCATTTGAAAACACTCCTCGGAAACTAAGGGCCGATGTTTCCCCAGATGCGGAAGTGACTTCATCCTGACGAGGACGTAGTCAAACGAGAGGGACGACGATAGCGCAAAACTGATCACCATATGTTCCTCCTTGTTCTCTCCCGTCTTTACACCCCCGCCCCTGTCGGCTGACGAAAGGGTTGACGTGGCAGAAGACATCGTCACCAGGTGCGCAGAATACACAGACATCGTAACCAACATCGTCAACGATTCGGGTATCGCAACCCTTGATAGATCTCCAACCACCCAAGATTTGAACAAAGTCGAGATTCTAGAGAAGGGCCTCATCAGAAACATAAAACTTTTAAAGAAAATCTCTAAAGAAAGCAACCCATTGTGGTCTCTATTTATGCAGGAAATCACAACAAGTCGAGTCCGCTGATGATCAACATGCGTCCATACCTATCCGAATCTTCGACACCTGTCTTCGACAGCTGGTAAGCATCATCGTGCATCAGTATGACATCACAACTTTTCAACTTCTCGTTTAGTTAAAGGCGAACCAGTCTAGTTCCACGACAACCAGGTAAGTCCCTCAACCCAGGTCACAAGTCTAAGCGTTCGACAAGCAAAATTTAAAACTTAAATTTGACATTCAATTTTCAAATTTTGGGGGCAAACTGTTTGGGCAAAAAATCACGTCGCTCGACCGCGACCAGAACAGGTAAGACGTATGATTAGGGACTATATCTTGTATTAAGATAAGGTCTCGACAAAGACCCAGAACACCATCGTCGTCCCTCATAAAAGGTAAGTCGAGAGTTCCTTACGACGCTCGACCATAGCGTCGCCCGATCCGCACCACTATTACATAAGGACGTGCGACCTCGACCAAAGCTAACGTTCACCATGACCGTTTTTTAAGTGTTTAATGCAGGAGTAAAAGTCATTAAGGAGCAACGACTATAACTGACGCAATCATTAAACAGCCGGCGACCGTAACGGATGAAGATCATTACTCCGGCGACCGTTTCCAACCGTTAAGGCCATTAAAGGAGCATTTATGGATGAAGCTAAGGACGCGAAAACTATAAATATCAAGCTCAATCAACATTTCAACACATCGAATATCCGGAGATTAACAACCGAAGCAATATTCAAGAACACCTGAAGTGAAGAACCATTATTCTAAGTATCGCTCTCGACGCACGACAACAGCTCTCGACCAGCAGTTCACACTTTGTATTCACACGACAAACAGCTGTTTTATACCTTAAACATTTGTACTTTACATTTTGAAGCATTTTCTTCATTTGTATTGTAATCACTGTACGATCGACACCAGTATCCAAGGACATCGCCCCTGATTGGCGACCATAGTGCAGCGACGACACCACCTGTCGTCCGCAGGTTTTTTCCTCGTTTGAGGTTTTTCCTGCGTCATCCAATCCCTTGTTTCTTTATTTTTATCCTCGTCTTACGTTTCGTCGAAAGATTCTTTCTTTAGTTGTTTAAGTCCACATCGACCTTAAGTTGTCCCTTTGGTGCGATTTTTGGCATTAACAACAACGTCGTCCCGTCTTGGACACTATCCGCCATAAAGTTAGATGGTAACGTAAAGTTAACCGTCGTAACTTCGGCCGACGACCCCTCGCCCTTGTCGGCAGATGATGAGGTCGACACCTTAGACACCGGTTTCGTCACTGTCGCCGGAGGCGCCGAACTTGCCGATGTCGCGTCCATCGCACCGTGAAGGATGGATGACGCCTTCGCCTTCTTAGGCGTGACAACTCTCGATGAGTCATCAGCCCTCGAAGACGGTTCCCTCAGGACTGTCTTCCTGGTTTTCTTTGGAATCCTCGACCCAGCTGTCGAGACATTCTCTTTTTCGCCTCTCTTCCTAGATACCGATTTCCTCTCGGTCGGCACTAGTAAGGAAACACACAAAGCATCAGACAGACAAAATAAACAGAGAAAATAAAAAACTACGGTACACTTACCAGTCGCCTCTTCCCGCTCGTCTTCTTCTTCAGAACCTCTCGTGTCTCCCACCACGTCCTCGTCCTCGACCGCCAATTGACGCACGACGAAAGATCGATCATCGACGCTGTGATTCATGAATCTGTCGATCTTGGCTTGGGAATCTTCGTTCGGCTTCACGGCATCGAACTGGATCTCTGAAGGTGACAAAAGAAGAAGAATAAATAAAAAGCATAAATCAAACAATGGCATACGTTAAAAACAAAAGAAAAGTATATACCCGTCATATTCCAATCGGGACGAATCCAATTGCTGTGGAGATCAAGTGAATCAATACGTACGAATACGTATCTAGACTTCCACCCACGATCGTTTACCCCGGTTTTCAAAACCAGGGTACGATCGCTCTTGTACTTGGAATAAGGGCTATAACGCCAGTTCTTGTCTCTCTTGACTTGATAAGCCAACAAGAAATCATTCATGATCATAGGCGACTCCAACTTTGCGGACAATCGCTCAATGACTAGGAAAACTCGCCAGAGTTGGGGCATTAGCTGCCCTGGCGACAGACCGAAATCTCGCATGAAAGCCTTGGATAAAGCCGAATACGGCCATTCAAACCATATTTTGAAGGGATACTCATATATTACAAAGTATCCTTCAGGATAACTCCCAGGACGTGTACTCCCTGGACATATCAGTTCTATCTATGCAAGTATTTTCGCTAAACATCTAAAGGTATTTAAGTCTTCCTGACTCGTGATAGAACTCTTTGGTTCAGACGACATTATTTGTCAGAAAAAAGAGAGGAGCAATGCAGGTGAAGGTGAGAAAGTAATGCCTTATATAGGCACTCTAAGCCTTGAATCACTATAGTCTCTCGCAAATTTGGAAGGGATTCGAAGAAGAACAGCAAGAATATCAAGAGGAGATCTTTGCTTAAAACTCTCTGAGATCGTAAACATAAGAAGATCAATCATGATCTTTACTTATACAAATGATCATGTCAGGTCGAGTACTCAGATGATCGCCACGCGTCCCCGTCTTTTCGTATGACTACACAGATCATCAACACCTGTCATCGACAGCTGGTAAGCACCATCGTGCATCGGCATGACGTCACGACTTTATCCTCTCTTCGATTTCCCTCTCTAGTTTGAATTGAACCGATTCAGTTCCAAAACAACCAAGGTATTTTCCAACACAAGACCCTGAACACCCGACAAGCAAAATTTAAAATTCGAAATTGCCATCCTACTTTCAAATTTTAGGGGCAAACTGTTTGGGCAAAATTTCACCAGTCTCGACCACGACCAGAAAAAGTAAGACACTTGTTACGAACTATATCTTGTATTAAGATAAGGCCCCGACAAAGACCCAAAAAACCTACGTCGTCCCTCCTAAAAAGTAAGTCGAGAGTTCCTCACGACATTCGACCTCGACGTCGCCTACTTCGCACGACCGTCGCGTAGAATCATGCGACCTCGGTCGACTAACGCGTTATACGACTGTTATAATTGTTCAGTGATTAATGCAGGAGTCAAAGTCATTAATGGACAACGACTATAACCGACGAAATCAGTTATGAGCATCTATTCCCACATTGAAGACGACGACCGTTACAACAATCATCAAAGATCTTAATGATTCAACTAAAATCATCTGAAAACTATAAATCCCAAGTTCAATCCTCAGTTTCAGGACATCGAATAATAGAGGAAGAGAGATAGAACAAGGGGACCGAACATCGAATAACAGAAGCAAACGCAAACACTCGAAGAATATTCATTCGAAGCAAAGAGATCATTCAAAGAAGATCGCACTCGACGCACGATTTTCACTCTCGACCAACAGTTTACACATTGTTTTCACACACGACGCACACTGTTTTTACATTTCAAACACTTGTACTTTACATTTTGAAGTCTTTCACTTCATTTGTATTGTAATATTTGTACGATCGACACCCGAAACACCAAGGACATCGCCCCTGATTGGCGACCATAGTGCAGCGACGACATCCACTGTCGTCCGCAGGTTTTTTCCTCGTTGAGGTTTTTCCTGCATCATCAAATCCTCTGTCTTATTTACATTTTTGTCTTTGTCGCACGCCTTTGTCGAATGATTCCTTTCTTTAGTTGTTTAAGTCCACATCGACCTTAAGTTGTCCCTTTGGTGCAATTTTTGGAATTAACAGTTTGGCGCCATCCGTGGGGCCCCATCTAGAAAAAATCTTCGACAAACGTGCGTCCTACTTACGTTTTCTTGGAGTTTCTTCTGTTCTCTGTTTCAGAAAAATGGCGAATAACGAACAATCCGCTGACCCAGCACATGAAGGACTCGAAAATGCACAAGATGCACTTAATGCAGTCAACGATTATCGCCTGGAGGAAGTCATTCTAGATTCAAGCAAGCCTGACCAAAAAGTCTTAATCGGGTCGTCTCTCAATCCTTGCCTCAGGGAAAAGTTAATATCTTTTTTGTAGGAACATGCTGATTGTTTCGCCTGGTCGTATGAAGATATGGTCGGCATAGATCCTGACGTCATCTCTCACAAGCTCAACGTCGACCCATCATTCAAACCTATCAAGCAGAAGCGACAGAAATTTGCTCCTGAAAGGAATAAGGTGATAAATGACGAAGCCGACAACCTTCTCAAGACAGGGAAGATTCGAGAGGTAAAATACCCCGATTGGCTTGCTAACGTCGTGGTTGTAGCAAAGAAGAATGAAAAGTGGAGGGTCTGTATCGACTTCACAGACCTCAATAAAGCCTGTCCAAAAGATCCTTTTCCATTACCTCATATCGACGCCATGGTCGACGCGACAGCGGGGCACGAACTACTAACGTTCATGGATGCCTATTCCAGATATAATCAAATTTTAATGCACGTCGAGGACCAAGAAAAAACCGCATTTATGATGGACCGAGGTATTTAATGTTATAAAGTTATGCCTTTTGGACTAAAAAATGCAGGTTCTACCTACCAGCGTCTAGTGAATAAAATGTTCAAAGACCATCTCGGCGACACGATGGAGGTGTATATCGACGACATGCTGGTCAAGTCAAAATAAGCGATCGACCATGTCGAGAATCTGAGGCAATCGTTTGATATCCTTAGAAAGTATAGCATGAAGCTCAACCCGACGAAATGTTCCTTTGGCGTCAGTGCTGGGAAATTCCTAGGATATATGGTCACTCGCCGAGGCATCGAAGCCAATCCCGACCAGATCAAAGCCATTGTCGATATCAAATCTCCTCGAAATTTCAAAGAAGTCCAAAGGCTCACTAGTCGAGTAGCAGCTCTAAACAGGTTCATCTCCCGATCTTCAGATAAATGTCACCTATTTTACAACGTCCTCAGGAAAAACAGAGGCTTCGACTGGACCGACGATCATGAACAGGCATTGCAAAAGCTAAAAGAATACATGACGTCGCCTCCCTTATTGTCGAAACCTCGCGATCATGAAATCTTGCAACTATATCTGGCTGTTAGCCCAAACGCGGTAAGTGCTGTCCTAGCACGAGAAGATGAAAAACAGTAACTGCCAATCTATTATGTAAGTAAATCTCTTCTGGACGCATAAACCAGGTATTCCTCTATGGAAAAATTGCTCTTGTCGCTAGTCATAGCTGCTAAAAACTGCGACATTATTTTTGAGTCGCATCCCATTACTGTCGTAACTAACTTCCCTCTTAAGATTGTCTTAAGAAAACCTGAGTTGACAGGTCGCTTAGAAAAATGGAGCATATATCTCAGCAGCTACGACATTGACTTCAAGCCCAGGACCGCGATCAAGTCGCAAGCCTTGGCCGACTTCATTGCTGACTTCAGCCCTGAATTGGAGAAAGAAGCAGAGCTCGAGGTATCGACTGTGGCGACTCACGATGACGTGCCCTGGATCTTACACGTCTATAGGTCATCCAACATGAGAGGCTCAGGACTAGGCGTCGTCTTAAAGTCGCCACAGGGGGGCAAGATGGTATACTCAGTTCGATGCGATTTCAAGACTACCAACAACAAAGCTGAATACGAAGCCCTGATCATAGGAATGAATATGGCCTACGACTCGGGGGCAACTGCGTTACATGTCAAAAGCGACTCTCTCCTGGTGGTGAACCAGATCAATGGAGAATTCGCGGCCAAAGATTCAAAAATGACAGCCTACCTGAAGGTAGCAAAAGAGAAATCCGAAAAATTTAAATCTTTTTCTATCGAACAAATCCCGAGAGACCAGAATACTCAAGCCGACGCTTTAGCAAATCTCGGGTCTGCTTTAGTCGAACCCATATTCGACGTTATTCCCATGATCCATCTGGCGACATCGTCTATCGAAAACATTGATGTCGTCCAGATCGAGGACGAAAAAGATGATTGGTCGTGCGACATCCAAAATTTCCTTATGCACGACCAACTCCCAGAAGACAAGATGGAAGCCCGGAAGATCAGATTCAAAGCATCTAAATACACCATAATTGGAGATAAGCTCTATCGACGATCATCGACAGTATTAAAACTAAGATGCGTCATTAGCAAGAGTCAGGTCCAAAAAATCCTTCACGAGATGCACGACGGCGAATGTGGGAATCATTCCGGTGGTCGCAGTTTGGCTAATCGTATCTCTCGACAAGGGTATTTTTGGCCAACATTGCGACAAGACGCCGTCAAGTACGTCCATAACTGTGACCCTTGTCAGTGACATGCAGGTATGTTACATAAACCCTCTGAACCTTTGCACTCGACACTTATCCCATGGCCCTTCATGAGGTGGGGAATGGATATTGTCGGCAAGCTACCCCCGGCCCCGGGGCAAAAGGTTTTCCTCCTTGTACTCACCGATTATTTTTCCAAGTGGGTTGAGGCAGCTGCTTTTTCCCAAATCAGGGACAAGGAAGTCATCTCTTTTATCCAGACTAACATCATATGCAGATTTGGGATTCCATCCGAAATCTTCTGTGACAACGGATCCCAATTCATAAGCGACAGGACCCAACAATTTTGCGAAGACAGGAGTATCAAGTTAACAACCTCGACTCCCAGATACCCTCAGGCGAACGGACTTGCTGAATCAAATAATAAGACCATTATAGCTTCGATCAAGAAAAGGTCAAAAGCTGCAAAAGGAAGATGGGTCGAAGAACTCCCTTCAGTCCTATGGGCAAATAGCACGACACCGCGCACGTCCACAGGACAAACCCCTTTTTCTCTCGTCTACGGTTGCGAAGCAGTCCTGCCAATCGATGTCCAGCTCCCAACTTAGAGGCATACTTCCGACGACCACAACATGATTGATTTAAATTATGATATCGACGCCCTCGAGGAGCTTAGAGAATCAGCCTTGATCAGAATGGCATCTCAGAAGCAAGCAGTCGAGCGACATTTCAATAAACACGTCAAAGTCAAAGTTTTTCAAGAAGGCGGTTACGTCCTCCGTCGAGTGTTCCAAAACACTCAAGAACTCAATGCCGACAAGCTTTCTATTAAATGGGAAGGTCCTTACTGCATCTCCGAAGTCGTTGGTAAAGAAGCCTATCGACTCCAGACTCTCGACAATCAAGAAATCCCACGCAGTTGGAATGCGACGCACTTGAAAAGGTTTTTTTTTTCTAAAATCACCTTCCTCTCATGCAACTTAATTGTTTTATCACAGGGGCACATGATTCAAATTTCAGCATGAAATTTGGTTACACTATCATAAGGTTTGAGCGACCTCTCGATCTGAGTTTCTAGACTCAGAAAAATTTTGTACGTTCTAACACGTCAATAATTGAGCCTATCAATACAAGTCAAACGTATGATATTTCAATCGTTATATTGTTATGAATGCCTAAGTCGCACGATTCTTCGCTCGTTCTACACTTAACAAAGTTATACGGTTGATATTAGATCTATCTACGACATATGTAAATCGAAATAAAAATTCGACAAAAGGATGAAATTCATTTACAAAACGAACGATTACATAGGAACGACCGACGGTCGAGTATACAAAGTTAAAAAACATAGCATCTCCTAAATCTAGAGAAGAGCGTCGATCGTATGCTCAGTCTCGACCTTCGAGTCCTCGTTATACCAGAAAACACGCTAAGAAGCTAATGCAAGGATCAAACGAGTATGTTAGGTGTTATCTGACGCCCTACGCCGCGACATTTTCAGAATACGACTCTTAAGATTAATGTTAAGGTTAGAGGAAGGAATATGATCTTCTCGACGGTCGACTTCCAGTCCAACATCTCCTCTATCTTCGTGTATCTAACAAAAGAAGATTGAAACATCTGTAAAATACAAAAAGGGTATGTTAAACAAACATTCAGTGGAAATATTGGGAACATGAGTTTAGAAAGAAAAACTCACAAAGAACGCTAGTCCAGCTAAACGCGATCCCGTCTCTTCGATGGAGATCTTTTGAAAACGCTCCTTGAAAGATAAGAGCTGATATTTCCCCAGATGTGGAAATGACTTCGTCCCGTCAAGGACACAGTCAGTCAAGAGGATCGACGACAACGTAAAGTTGATCGTCATGACTTCCTCCTTACCCTCTCCCGTCCTTATACCCTTGCCCCCGACGGCTGACGAAAGGGTCGACGTGGATACAGAGGACATCGTCGCCAGATGCGCAAGATCCACGAACGTCGCGTCTATCGCAATCAAAGTCTTCACCGGCTCGGACATAATCATTCTCAAAGAGTCTCCAATCCTTGAAGGCTTGATAGAAATCGAGAAACTATACCTCGTATGGACTCTCAAAAAACTTCGAAAAGTATTGAGCAAAGAACAGCAAGGGATCAAAGAAGAATTCCGCACTAAGAAACTTTTCAATAGGATATAAGAGGAAATGATCCATTATGATCCCTATTTATGCACTCGATCGTGTCAGATCGAGCCCTTTGATGATCGCCACGCGTCCCCGTCTTTTCGTATGACCACACGGATCATCGACACCTATCATCGACAGCTAGTAAGCACCATCGTGCGTCAGCATGATGTCATGGTTTTATCCTCTCTTCGATTTCCCTCTCTAGTTTCAATTGAACCGATTCAGTTCCAAAACAACCAAGGTATTTTTCAACACAAGACCCTGAACACCCGACAAGCAAAATTTAAAATTTGAATTTTCCATCCTACTTTCAAATTTTGGGGGCAAACTGTTTGGGCAAAATTTCACCAGTCTCGACTACGACCAGAAAAGGTAAGACACATGTTATGAACTATATCTTGTATTAAGATAAGGTCCCGACATAGACCCAAAAAACCTCTGTCGACCCTCCTAAAAGGTAAGTCGAGAGTTCCTCACGACACTCGACCTCGATGTCGCCTACTTCGCACGACCGTCGCGTAGAATCAGGCGACCTCGACCGACTAACGCGTTATACGACTGTTATATTTATTTAGTGATTAATGCAGGAGTCAAAGTCATTAATGGACAACGGCTATAACCGACGAAATCAGTTATGAGCATCTAAATCCCACATTGAAGACGACGACCGTTACAACAATCATCAAAGATCTTAATGATTCAATTAAAATCATCCGAAGACTATAAATCCCAAGTTCAATCCTCAGTTTCAGGACATCAAATAATAGAGGAAAAGAGATAGAACAAGGGGACCGAACATCGAACAACGGAAGCAAACGCAAATACTCGAAGAATATTCATTCGAAGCAAAGAGATCATTCATAGAAGATCGCACTCGACGCACGATTTTCACTCTAGACCAACAGTTTACACATTGTTTTCACACACGACGGACACTGTTTTTACATTTCAATCACTTGTACTTTACATTTCGAAGTCTTTCCCTTCATTTGTATTGTAATCTCTGTACGATCGACACCCGAAACACCAAGGACATCGCCCCTGATTGGCGACCATAGTGCAGCGACGACATCCACTGTCGTCCGCAGGTTTTTTCCTCGTTGAGGTTTTTCCTGCATCATCAAATCCTCTGTCTTATTTACATTTTTGTCTTTGTCGCACGCCTTTGTCGAATGATTCCTTTCTTTAGTTGTTAAAGTCCACATCGACCTTAAGTTGTCCCTTTGGTGCGATTTTTGGCATTAACAATAGCCAACTCCGTTGTCGCTCCGTACAGCCAATACTCCACCGGCCGTAAGTCCGACCAAGGTGCACTCGTGTAGTGTAGTGCTCATATAAATATAACATATATCTCAATATATCATATTTCAATCATAAGGACATCCTCACACTACCTACCACATATTTATCCAGTATATATGTATTCCAGTTTGAAAATGGTTAAGGTAAAACTCACCTGATTGTTATCAAAATACTTCCAAGCTTTTCTCAAATAAATCGATGATTCGATCTCTCACCAAAAGTCACAGAATCTCATATCTTCTCAATCGACTTAAATCTTCGGCCCTAATCGAACGATGACTCTTCTCCTCTTCTTCCGGATTCAACACGCACACACACACACCAAACTCACGAAAACCGACTTATGAAAAATCAAAAAGTAGGAGATGATGGTTTATATATTAAACCAAAATTGCGGATGAGGGTTTGAACTTTATTAGAATAACGAATACCCCCTTAAACATATAAATCGATCCCAATCACCCTAAATTAATAAACGAACTTACCCGAGACATTACATCTACCCCTTCAAACCCTTAGACCATAGAGTCAAAGATTCGGTCTCTACACTCAAATTTAAGATTAACCATCCACTAAAATCAAATTTCAACACAATTTCTAAAGCGTCACATCAGCGTCACATTAGCTTTGCAATTATCTTGAAATTACCCTCAACTAAATTGATTTTCAACTACAAAACATCAAAAAACATGATGTGACATAAAGGTAAAAATTATTCTCTACAATTTTCTATATTGTTCACTGCCACATCAGCAAAAAGTACTGATTTGACATTAGCAATTACCAAAAACCAATTTCTAATTTAGAAATCATACTCACAACCACCATAATTTCTAAAATAGATATCCAACCTGGCACATTTGCAATTGATTTTCAATTCAATTGCAATCACCGTAGTGGATGGTCTTAGTGCATCCACACTTTAGAAAATTGAGCAAGTCTGAAACGCTAGACCATCATAGAGTCAGAGATCTAGACTATGCAATCAAATTTAAGGTCAGTGCATCCAACATACTCTAAACCATAGAGTCAATGATCTAAACTATGTGTTAGGACACAAAATGTCCTAATTATAAGATAGTTTTGTAAAGGGGTAATTAATAGGAATATAGGCTTGGGTTATGTTATAAGGGTTTGGGCTTAATAGTGTAACAAGGGGGTATATAATGTTTAGTGTGTGTAATTAGGGTTTAGGAATCGTATTGCAATGTAGGCCAAGGTGTTTGTGTGTGTAAACTAGAGAGAGATCCATTCTCTCTCTAGGTGTTCTTCATCAATAATACACCATTTATTCTATTCTATCTTCTTGTTACCAATCTATCAATATATGAATCGTTGCCTTGTCTAAATGGGACTAACACTATGCAACTAGAGTATATGCAACAAGAGTTCAAATCAGTGCATGCAAACACGAACGTTGGTGTCAGAGTTTGAAATTGTACCATAAAAATAGAGTAGTTTGTAATTGTTTTGTAAAAGGGATAATCTCGAAAATGGCACATTTTGGGGAGTAGTGCTGACAAAATAGCACCTTATTTGACAAAAATCACAAATAACGTCCATTTTAGCCGAACCCACCTCACCAGCCGCTGGTGGGACCCACAAGGACACATGATCCACTCACTTCGATCCAAGTCACGTTTTTAGACAAAAAAACATCCAGACCCCACCACCGACAAAAACCTGAAACCCCTTCTCCTTATGCCACGTGTCCAACCTTTAGTCTCATATGTCCCATCGGCGAAATGTTTGTAAGAGTTTAATCGGTGAAGAATATTTTGAATGAAAAGTTTGTGTAAGATTTTAGGGAAATTGACCAAAATAGCCATACCACAAATCCATATTGAGAAAATAGCCAAAGTCTCGCCGGATTTACCAAAATGGCCACGGGTCCGCACTCAATCCAGTGCGGACCGCACTCCCCTAAAAAACGACGTCGTTTCGTATTTAAAAGAATTTTTTTAAACTGGGTGCGGCACCGCACTTGCGGACCTGGCAACGCAAGTGTGGATGCGGAGCAAACCCTAAAAAATGCTCAGCCGCCACGCCCATTGTGTTTCTTACTTTAAGAACAACCCAACCCCACACTTACCCCACCTGCGATTTAAAAAAAAAATGGTCCCCCCTTGTAATTTTTTAAAGAATTTGGTCCCCCTTGGCACGTGAAGTCGAGCACAATTTTTAAGTCAAGCACGAGAGTGGAATACACACATTTTTTACACACAATGTCGGAGGAGGTAAGTTTTTTTAACACAGTGTTCGCATCTTTCTATTTTTAATCTAAGTTTGTATTAAACTTTGTGTAAGTTTATTAATGTATGTTGTTAATGCCAAAAATCGCACCAAAGGGACAACTTAAGGTCGATGTGGACTTAATCAACTAAAGAAAGAATCTTTCGACGAGACGTACGACGAGGAATAAAATAAAGAAACAAAGGATTTGATGACGCAGGAAAAACCTCAATCGAGGAAAAAACCTGCGGACGATAAGGGATGTCGTCACTGCACTATGGTCGCCAATCAGGGGAGATGTCCTTCGGTACTGGTGTCGATCGTACAGAGGTTACAATATAAATGAAGGAAATGCTTCGAGATGTAAAGTACAAGTGTTTTGAATGTAAAAACAGGTGTTTGTCGTGTGTGAATACAAAGTGTAAACTGTTGGTCGAGGGCTGATGTCGTGCGTCGAGACTGATTCTTCGAGAGAAAGCTCTTCACCGCTGTTATTCTTGAATGCGCTGTAGTATTCTGGAATTCAGTGCTAGATGATAACTTTCAATATGTGTTTCTCGGGTTCTGGTTCGGATGTTTGTTGCTAGATGATCCATGTCCCAAAGTGAAGCTGCGATCTTCATATTTATAGTCTTTGTGGCTTTAAATATGCTTTAATGTTTGGTCTTATAACCGCTGGGGAGCTTTAATGTCATTGATGAGCGGTTTTCGTAACCACTGTCGGGTCATTAATGCTCTTGATGACTCGTCCGTTACTGGTCGTTGTCCATTAATGACGTTGACTCCTGTATTAAACACTTTAACAAACATAACCGTTATATTATGTGTTAGCTTGGTTGAGGTCGCATGGTCTTTATGCGATGGTCGTGCGGAGCGGGCGACGTCGAGGTCGAGTGTCGCGATGAACTCTCGACTTACCTTTCGGGAGGGACGACAGATGTTTTCTGGGTCTTTGTCGGGACCTTATCTTAATACAATATATGGTTCATAACGAGTGTCTTACCTTTTCTGTTCGTGGTCAAGACCTGCATTAATAAACAAAAGAAACGGATGTTTGACGGTTAGTATAATCGTACGACCGTCTTAAGTCTTAGATGTCGGTCTTACGGAACATATGACTATCGCCAAAATATATGACCATTTGGTCGTAGGACCAGGATGTCAGGACGATGTTGTCGTAGGACCAAAGCGATATAACACCGATGACAGGAGACTGTCGACGTAAGACCGACGAGCCGTAACTGGCGACATAGGACTAGTAACGTAGGACTAGTGATGTGCAAAGTGCGTGACGTGCGATCATGAGATGTAATATGACTATTGACCCAATATGTCAATTATCGTGGTTATTTAACGTATGTCGGGTATATGATAATAACGGGTATTATCCTTGTCGGTCGGGGGTAATCAATGTCCATGGGTTATGTCGAGGGTGCTTCCCAGGTCGGTCGAGGGTGTGATTTTTTACCCAAACAGTTAGCCCCCCGAGATCTGAATTTCAAAGCCAGTAGAATTTCTGATCTCGCACTAAACTAAAATGCGTTGCTATGGAGACGTGTTACTTTTACTAAGATCATCAGAGGAAAACTGACTTGGTCAGCCAAAGAAGGTGACGCAAGTTGTGCTCGCCCTTCGAGGCCGGGAAAGGAGAAAGAATGCCCCGACAGCTGGGTCAGGAATCTTGAAGAAGACAAGGACGATAGTCCTGAAGGAACCGTCTTTGCGGGCTGACGTTTGGTCGAGAGTTGTCACGCCTAAAGAGGCGAGGGCGTCATCCAGCCGTTCTGGCGCGATGTACGCGACACCAGCAAGTTCGGCGCTTCCGGCGACAGTGACGAAGCTATTGTCTAAGGTGTTGCCCCCAGCGTCTGCCGACAAGGGGGACGGGTCATCGGCCGATGGTGTCCTAGACGGGACGACGTTGTTGGTGTCCTAGACGGGACGACGTTGTTTCCTCATCTGAGGAAATATCTGTCCCATCTTTCAGGGAATGCTTTCCTATCGAGGAGACAGGGGTCCATGTCGCCGGGTTGGCGTTCTCGGTCGACGTGGTCCTGTGGTCTGGCGTTCACAGCCGATACGGTCGTTCAGAGACATATGTTCTGGCGCTCGAGCCGATTTGGTCGTTAAAGACCTTTGATCTGGCGTTTATAGCCGATACGGTCGCTAGAGACCTATGATACGTTGTGTCTAGCATTTGTAAGTTTCGTTTTAGCGATAGTCGGTAAAAGGTTTACCTTTCTATTGAACCTGATTCGTACCTGTCATGGACAGATGTAATGTCGAATGTAAAAATTCATTAAGTACAAAAATGAACAAGAAGTCGTGCGACTTGGGCATCCATTATAATACAACGACTAAGTCATAAGACTTTTATATTCCTGAATCGTATAAGCAAACATAAGCGCATGCGATTACAGCATTCATTCAGAGCATGAAGTTTTTCTAAGTTGAAGAACTTAGATGGTCGCTAGACCTTATGATCGTATGATTTGATCATACGATGAACTTTGAATCATGTGTTCCTGTGATGGAATGATCAAGTCATAGACCCGATTACTTATGTCGTGCGACCTTGCGAGGTTAAGATCGTACGATAGACTTATATATCGTTCGATCCTGCGAGACTTAAGTCATATAATAGACTTTAGTAACTAATGTCGTGCGATCCTGCGGTAAAACAATGTCAGAGGTTGGTTGTTGGCTTTTTAGGTGCGTTGCATTCCCACTACGTGGGATATCTTGATTGCTGAGGGTTGAAAGCCGATAGGCCTTTTTATCCATGACTTCTAAGATATGACAAGGACCTTCCTATTTGGTGGAAAGCTTACCTGCATTGAGCTTTTAAGTGCTTTGGAACACTCGACGGGGAACGTAGTCGCCTTCTTGAAAGACTTTAGCTTTGATGTTCTTGCTGAAGTGTCGTTGTAATAACCAGGTATTTTTTATCCAAATTAAAATCGAAATTTTATAAGTCTTTATTTTAGTATTTTATGGAGTTAAGAAATTAAGGAATAAGTTTTATTGTATAATATAAGCTTAGGGGTGTGTTTTATCAAGTGAAACAAGTTTAGGGTTGTTGGGTATTTTACCCAAACCTTTTTAGCCAAACCGACTCAGTATCCTAAATAGAGGAAATATCTCAAATTGAAACAGTAAAGCAGAACCCAAATAGTGTGTGTGTGTGTGAAATTGTTCACGGCAGAGAGAAAAAGAGAGAGAAGAAGAACCGTAGGAGAGAAGAAAATTAAAGATTCTCAGCTGGGATTTTGTTTGGTGCAGGAAATCAAAGAGGTAATTTTCTTATTCAAACTCTCTTTTATGAGAATTAAGTTTCATATAATTTTTGAAGTGGGTTTAGGTAATTTTAGATGAATTGGTGAATTTTAGTTACAATTTAGGCTGTTAAATGGAGTTTAGAACGTTTCTGTGCAAATCTGGGTAAAAGATGGATTCTTGATTTTGAACTGAAATTTCTGGAAAAATGACGATGAACAGTGTTTTTGCGAAAAGTAGGAATTCGAAAGCCTTGGTTGCGAAAAGTCCACTTTTCGCAGGTAGCTAAAACGCATAGTTAAGTTTTCGTATCTGTTGGTTACGAAAAGTAGGGAACTCGCAACTGTGGTTTGCGAGAAGTGAGGTTTTCGTATCTGTTGGTTGCGAAAAGTAAGGAACTCGCAACTGTGGGTTGCGAAAAGTTAGGTTTTCGTAATAGTGGGTTGCGAAAAGTGTGAATTACCTGTTTACGTGTTAAAGAGTATGTATACTTTAATTTGTTTCAGATACTAAGGATCAGGGTTAAAAGAAAATCTGTTTTGAGGAAGGTTTGAAGGACCTTTGCTAAAAAGATCAGGTGAGTTTTACTTTTAAAACGTTTTCAACTGGGATACATATATATATATATATATGTGTGTGAGATGGATATGTGTGGATTGAGAAAATGATTTATGGTGTAATTATGTGTATATATTAAGAGATATATATATGTGGTTGAAATGTGGTAAAAGGTTTATAAATGACAATATGATATATTGATACATATATATATATATATATATATATATATATATATATATATATATATATATATATATATATATATATATATATATATTGTATTTATATGTGCATTACACTACACGAATATACGTTAGCCGAAACTATAGTCGGCGGAGGTGTTTGCTGTAGTTGTTGTACAGCGGTGCTGTAGTTGTTGTACAGCGGTGCTGTAGTTGTTGTACAGCGGTGCTGTAATTGTTGTACAACGGTGTTGTTGGCTCGCAACCAACTGATATGGCCAGGGGAATGAGAATGAGAAAGAGGATGAGTTGAACACGGTGCACGAGTCTTGATTGGTATTTAATTAAGTGTGATATATGTGTGTTTATATAAAGGATTTTATATAAATGGGTTTTATAACGATTTTGAAATGACAGGGATTATCTCACTAGACCGTTTGGTCTAACCCTCATTTTGTTTTCAAAAATATGTATTCCAGGTCGAGGAAATTATAGCGGCAAAGGAAAGGATAAAGAGTAGGACGCTTTTTGATGACTGATGTTGATTAGGAAGCTGTTATGTATTTTGTAGTTTCGAGACTATGGGACCGTATGTGAATTATTATGTAATTTTCTTTTATGAATGTAATGATGTTATGCAATATATGTTATTTGTTGTATGTTTGGGAAACCGGGTTGTTACAGATGGTATCAGAGCCCTAGTTTAAGGGATTTAGGTATTAGTATCTGTACCTAGACTTAAACTGCATGTGAAGTAGGATGTCCCTATTATTTTTAGAACCTGGGGATGTTACGTATAAAAAGGTAGAAGGAACATCATGTAAGGTAAATTCGAGTTACACCTGGCCAGTGTAATTGTGAACTTACAGTTACATGATTGGACTGGAATACCTTATTATATGGGGTATGTGCCTATGTGTATGTTAACCTTGTTGAAATCTACGGAGTGGCAAGTCGGTCTCGACGTATGGATAGAGACGAAGACAGGTATATTTATATAAAAACTCTACACGTGCTAAAGTGCTATTTGACTTCGGTACAAACTGATTAATTGTGTTTTCAATCTTTTGTTGCTTATATGCGTTAGAAAAGAATTTGATAATTGTATTGGTAATATAGATAAGAGTGGAGTGCCTATTAAGTTATTTTTGATAATGTTGTCGGAATTTGAGGTAGTAGTAAGTATAGGATGGTGTTGGAACTTGATTTTTGTTAAAATTGTCGATTAGGTAATGATAAGTGATCCTCGGTAATTCGGTATATATTGGAATAAGTAGTTATGATGAAAGAAGAGATTGTCGAGTGATTGATTTAAAGTTTCCGTTTATTAACAAGTTTTATATCAAGGATATATGAATTATTTTCGATAAGGCTTAGTAAGAGTGTAGGTTTGGAAGCATTTGATGTGAAAAGAGGTTGGTTCTAATTTAGTAAGAGTGTAACAAATATTTTGGATGATATCGAATTTAGTATGCTTATTCATTATGATATTGCTTGGGATAAATTTAAGTGAGAAATCAAGGATAATTGAACTAGAAAGTGAAGATTGTTTTTGGGAGTGATTAGTAAGGAAAAGCTATTAGTGATCAAGGTGATAACCCGTTATCATATGTGTTTGGATTCGAAAGATTTATCAAGGTGGTAGTAAAATTTATTGTATGAGAACGAAAGTGGATGGTAGTTTAAATTGGAATGAATGATCTAACACTTGCAATTGTTTGCAATTTTTCAAATTGAAGGTGCATGATTAGAATTTTGGAAAGTTATTGCGAAAGTGTAGAATGTGGCGTTATGTATAATTCAGTATTTCAAACGCTAGGTTATGCCTCCAAATGTTAAAGTTTATGTTATGAATAAAATTTTAAACGTGTTAAATGATTTGTGATATATAAAAATATATATGTATATATATATATATATATAATTTTGTGCTGGAAGAGGCACGATGACATATTTTGTGCTGAAAGAGGCACGAGGTGAAATAAAGATGTACTGATTTTGTTATAAAGATGTTTTTATGGTTGTTATATTTTGGGGATGGGTGTATAGTGTAGATCCAATTTGTTTATTATCGTTTTGAAAGAATATGTTAACGATATTTGAAAAATGAAAAAGTGTGTGGTTGTTTCGGGCAATGGATGTGATTTCGGATTAACTCGGTTAAATTCCTGTTATGAGGTGTGGTGAAATTATTGGTTAAGTATAGTAATTGTGGGAATTGGGTGTGTACGATTGGTTTGGAGGTGAAAGAAAGCTAGCTCATAGGGTCGGTCTAGAGTAAGCACCTCCTAGTGAGCTATCCTTGGGGAAACATATTTTATGTTGAGGAAAGAGTAGAAGAAAATAATCGAATGTAATGATCGGGGTGAAGGACCATGGGATAGGACGTGGTAGTAGTATGAGAGTGATGTTGTGGCAAGTGTGGAAATCAATTGTAATCTAAGGTTCGGGGTCGGTGTAATTAATGCAAGAAAGTGTTGTCTGTCTTAGATATATTTTGGATTAGAGAAGGGACGGTAGAGTTGGGGATGACCTATGGAGAAAATTCAACTACGGGTTAAGGTGATACTCCAAGTTGATTTTGTAATCTATTGGGGAGTAGAATGTCGTTATTTTTTTGAGTGTTGGATTGTTGGGACATTTTAGAGACGGTGATCGAAGGCGCAGTGTGTACAGTTAGCCGAGATCAAGGGAAAAGGTAGAGTACTTAGTGTAATTTATTGCTTTCTAGAACATAGGAGTATGTATGCTAGATTGCCTGGTGCTTATTACACTTTGCTGCATGACTACTACTTGCCAGTAGGAATTTATGCTAGTCCTGATAGGTTGTTAAGTGACTGCCTTATAAGTGGTATACAGTAGGAACTAAATAGCCTTAGAATATTTGATTTAGTTCTATTGCGCAGCTCTTGTTTGAGTCTAACCGTTGTGGGACAGAATCTTTATTTCGAATGTCTATCTGATTTCACACTGTATGCGACTGTGCATTCGCGAGGCGACTCGTCATGACTAGTGGAGATTCCGTCATAGCAAGGGTAGTAGGATGAGGTGAACCTGGAGTCAGGATTTGTGATTGATATTGGTATGATTGATCTGAGATATTATACCTTGTTTGTATCACGCGGTTTTTCCTTTTGGAGTAAGAGTTGTTGCAGTTAGGAGGGTACTAAATTGTTGGTATGCGCCTTGGTATTGAAGGGTTACGCATAGTGAGAGTTCATTCAGCCTTTCCCGTGTCGATTCTGCGGAAGGGCTTAGCCGAAGCAAGTAAGGTTGTACCGTTAGAAAACACCAGACTGGATCAAAGATGGAATGATGTGGGGGAAGCGTTGGCGATAGTGGGTCGCAAGGTTAGAAAACTAGGTTGCTGATAACCTGGACTTAACTGAAAGAGAATATGCATACTATGATAATAAAGTATAAGAAATTGATGCTTGAGAGTTTGCGGGATATAGAAAAATGGTTCAATGGGTTGGATGTTTACCTAATACTTCCCATGGATTGGAGAATTTAAGTTGAAAAAGGGATTTATATTAAGTGTTATGATTAGTGGGAAGAAAGCAATGATCAATAAATATTTTGATGGTCGTGTGATGAACCTTCTTTATGGAGTTGTTTAAGATAAATAGTTGTTTTAAACTTGGTGCTGGACTTTGCATGTTAAGTCGTTAATGAGTTATATGATTAGTGACATGAAATTTTTAACGGAGTTGTGATGAATTCTTTTCGGCTTAGTTTTGTAGTGAAATTATTACATGATGATTTGGTAATTATTTTAGTTGGGTAAGGTGAGACCGGTGTTGATAAATTTCAAATTGCGGAGTGGTTTAAGTGAAACAAATGTCTAAAGATTTGTGTTAGTAATTTTGTGCTAAGTTGGAGATGTAAGGAATTGATGTGATAACGAGTTTGTTATTTTATTAAGGAATGAATTGCTATTGATATTTGGATGGAAGTCGGTATGAGTTATGGTGGTGAGGTTATTGAGATAATTGGAATGTTTGAAATTGTATTTTGCTGATATTCGAGAAATTAAGTTGCTATTTAGGATTTGTTTTAATTTGATGGATGAATTGGTGTCAAGTGCAATTAAGTATGGTTGTGTGATTTTAGTAATTATGCTATGCTTTCATGGGAAATGGAAATGGTAGGATGATGTTTGCGGGTTTGATAAAATTAAGAAATTTTTCCGTGATATAAAGTGATTCGTGTTGAGTATATTCTATTCCATGAAAGAATATAAGAAATAGGTAGTATTTACTAAGCAAATTTTATATTGAAAGTATATGTTTACGTTTTAGAGTTAGTATTGTAAAAGTGTAGAACACGACGTTTGTAGTAAAAGGCCGGTGAGGTTAAAAATAGTATTAGCGTGGTAAATGTCCCGAGTAAGCCTATAATGTTCTGTTATTTGGATTAGATTCATATGAGTATAAGTTATTTCTTTCTAAGAGATAAGTGAATTTTCGAGTTAATTTAAACCTTCGTAGAATTTGATATCTTTTCAACAGTAGTTACCCTAGTTCGTTGCTTGAGTGAATTCCGGGACGGAATTCTTTTAAGGGGGAGATGTTGTAATAACCAGGTATTTTTTATCCAAATTAAAATCGAAATTTTATAAGTCTTTATTTTAGTATTTTATGGAATTAAGAAATTAAGGAATAAGTTTTATTGTATAATAGAAGCTTAGGGGTGTGTTTTATCAAGTGAAACAAGTTTAGGGTTGTTGGGTATTTTACCCAAACCTTTTTAGCCAAACCGACTCAGTATCCTAAATAGAGGAAATATCTCAAAATGAAACAGTAAAGCAGAACCCAAATAGTGTGTGTGTGTGTGTGAAATTGTTCACGGCAGAGAGAAAAAGAGAGAGAAGAAGAACCGTAGGAGAGAAGAAGATTAAAGATTCTCAGCTGGGATTTTGTTTGGTACAGGAAATCAAAGAGGTAATTTTCTTATTCAAACTCTCTTTTATGAGAATTAAGTTTCATATGATTTTTGAAGTGGGTTTAGGTAATTTTAGATGAATTGGTGAATTTTAGTTACAATTTAGGGTGTTAAATGGAGTTTAGAACGTTTCTGTGCAAATCTGGGTAAAAGATGGATTCTTGATTTTGAATTGAACTTTCTGGAAAAATGACGATGAACAGTGTTTTTGCGAAAAGTAGGAATTCGCAAGCCTTGGTTGCGAAAAGTCCACTTTTCGCAGGTAGCTAAAACGCATAGTTAAGTTTTCGTATCTGTTGGTTACGAAAAGTAGGGAACTCGCAACTGTGGTTTGCGAGAAGTGAGGTTTTCGTATCTGTTGGTTGCGAAAAGTAAGGAACTCGCAACTGTGGGTTGCGAAAAGTTAGGTTTTCGTAATAGTGGGTTGCGAAAAGTGTGAATTACCTGTTTACGTGTTAAAGAGTATGTATACTTTAATTTGTTTCAGATACTAAGGATCAGGGTTAAAAGATAATCTGTTTTGAGGAAAGTTTGAAGGACCTTTGCTAAAAAGATCAGGTGAGTTTTACTTTTAAAACGTTTTCAACTGGGATACATATATATATATATATATATATATATATATGAGATGGATATGTGTGGATTGAGAAAATGATTTATGGTGTAATTATGTGTATATATTAAGATATATATATATATATATATATATATATATATGTGTGGTTGAAATGTGGTAAAAGGTTTATAAATGACAATATGATATATTGATACATATATATATATATATATTGTATTTATATGTGCATTACACTACACGAATATACGTTAGCCGAAACTATAGTCGGCGGAGGTGTTTGCTGTAGTTGTTGTACAGCGGTGCTGTAGTTGTTGTACAGCGGTGCTGTAGTTGTTGTACAGCGGTGTTGTAGTTGTTGTACAGCGGTGCTGTAGTTGTTGTACAGCGGTGCTGTAATTGTTGTACAGCGGTGTTGTTGGCTCGCAACCAACTGATATGGCCAGGGGAATGAGAATGAGAAAGAGGATGAGTTGAACACGGTGCACGAGTCTTGATTGGTATTTAATTAAGTGTGATATATGTGTGTTTATATAAAGGATTTTATATAAATGGGTTTTATAACGATTTTGAAATGACAGGGATTATCTCACTAGACCGTTTGGTCTAACCCTCATTTTGTTTTCAAAAATATGTATTCCAGGTCGAGGAAATTATAGCGGCAAAGGAAAGGATAAATTATGTATTTTGTAGTTTCGAGACTATGGGACCGTATGTGAATTATTATGTAATTTTCTTTTATGAATGTAATGATGTTATGCAATATATGTTATTTGTTGTATGTTTGGGAAACCGGGTTGTTACAGTCGCTTGACCGCTTACCCCTGGGTGGCGAGGTTGTTAGTTTGATATCGCGGTCTTCACAGAACTGTCGAGTCCTGTTGATTACGAACTAGGATCTATTGTCGCAGACAATTTCGGATGTCACACGACCAATTATTTCGGATTTCTTATTGGCGACTTTTGTGTTTTGACATGCATCTTACCATGACTGGTGATTATGAGATTCAATGTACAAGTTGTCTTTATTGACGACAATACACTTTGGCATGTGTCATGACTAGCGATTATGCGAGTCGCTTCTATGGGCAACCAAGAATTTTTACCTGTGTTTTTCGTGACCGACGATCACAAAAAATGTGAGACGACTATAAGTTGCACCCTGCGCTTGCCATGACTGGCGATCATAAGAAAAAACATGAATCGTCATTTGTCGAGGATTATAAGTCGTAACCTACGTTTTAAGTCGTAGAGACTTCGTTTCTCACGATGTGAATCGTAAGACCTATATTCATATGATCTTGCGAACCTGCAATGTAAAATCGGGGGTGGTCGTTGGTTTTGACCAATGATCTTTCGATGCTTGAATCAACGATCATATATTGGGTCAAAAATAATTAAACGAGGAAAATATACTTAGAGTCTATATATATAGAGTTGTTCTAAGTGGGACGTCACAATTACCGTACCATGGAATCGATAAGCGCCTTTTTCCGAGGACTTTTGAAATCGAATGTGGTATTTTTTCAGCTTGCGAAGGGTGTACCGAGCCCCCGAGTCCTTTGGATGATGCGATACATGCGATATTTTGACGGAGCATTTTTTTATTAGGGCTTGAATCTGGCTTCGAGCCGCATTCAATTCCGATTGGAGTTGAATCAGGGGATCTTGATAATTTGCCATATACATTGCTTTTGTTTGACGGGCTTAAATGACAAATTGACGTTAAGCTTATGGGAAATGACGCTAGGGTCGATCCCGACCATGTCTTCATGCGACCAGGCGAAACAATCATCTTGTTCCTGCAAAAAAGATATGAGTTTTTCTTTGATGCAAGGATCGAGGGATGACCCCACAAGAATTTTTTGGTCAGGCTTGCTCTGATCCAGAACGATTTCTTCTAAGTGATCATCATCAACTACTGCTGGGAGATCTTGCACATTTTCAGGCTCCGCATGTACCGGGATAGCGGTTGGTTCCGGATTTCCTTTATCTGCCATTTCCCTGGAACAGAGCTTAGGGGAAACTACAAGAAACCGTTAGTAAAACGCACGTTCGTCGAATATTTTCTCTAGATGAAGTCCCACGGATGGCGCCAAACTGTTAATGCCAAAAATCGAACCAAAGGGACAACTTAAGGTCGATGTGGACTTAATCAACTAAAGAAAGAATCTTTCGACGAGACGTGCGACGAGGAATAAAATAAAGAAACAAAGGATTTGATGACGCAGGAAAAACCTCAATCAAGGAAAAAACCTGCGGACGACAAGGGATGTCGTCGCTGCACTATGGTCGCCAATCAGGGGCGATGTCCTTCGGTACTGGTGTCGATCGTACAGAGGTTACAATACAATGAAGGAAATGCTTCGAGATGTAAAGTACAAGTGTTTTGAATGTAAAAACAGGTGTTTGTCGTGTGTGAATACAAAGTGTAAACTGTTGGTCGAGGGCTGATGTCGTGCGTCGAGACTGGTTCTTCGAGAGAAAGCTCTTCACCGCTGTTATTCTTGAATGCGCTGTAGTATTCTGGAATTCAGTGCTAGATGATAACTTTCAGTATGTGTTTCTCGGGTTCTGCTTCGGATGTTTGTTGCTAGATGATCCATGTCCCAAAGTGAAGCTGCGATCTTCATATTTATAGTCTTTGTGGCTTTAAATATGCTTTAATGTTTGGTCTTGTAACCGCTGAGGAGCTTTAATGTCATTGATGAGCGGTTTTCGTAACCACTGTCGGGTCATTAATGCTCTTGATGACTCGTCCGTTACTGGTCGTTGTCCATTAATGACGTTGACTCCTGCATTAAACACTTTAACAAACATAACCGTTATATTATGTGTTAGCTTGGTTGAGGTCGCATGGTCTTTATGCGACGGTCGTGCGGAGCGGGCGACGTCGAGGTCGAGTGTCGCGATGAACTCTCGAATTACCTTTCGGGGGGGAGGACAGATGTTTTCTGGGTCTTTGTCGGGACCTTATCTTAATACAATATATGGTTCATAACGAGTGTCTTACCTTTTCTGTTCATGGTCAAGACCTGTATTAATAAACAAAAGAAACGGATGTTTGACGGTTAGTATAATCGTACGACCGTCTTAAGTCTTAGATGTCGGTCTTATGGAACATAGGACTATCGCCAAAATATAGGACAATTTGGTCGTAGGACCAGGATGTCAGGACGATGTTGTCGTAGGACCAAAGCGATATAACACCGATGACAGGAGACTGTCGACGTAAGACCGACGAGCCGTAACTGGCGACATAGGACTAGTAACGTAGGACTAGTGATGTGCAAAGTGCGTGACGTGCGATCATGAGATGTAATATGACTATTGACCCAATATGTCAATTATCGTGGTTATTTAACGTATGCCAGGTATATGATAATAACGGGTATTATCCTTATCGGTCGGGGGTAATCAATGTCCATGGGTTATGTCGAGGGTGCTTCCCAGGTCGGTCGAGGGTGTGATTTTTTACCCAAACATATGTATTGTATGAAAAATGTAATGTTGTTTAAATTTTACATAATGGTTTTGTTCACATTTGTTCTATTTTGGAGTATTTAATGTTGTTTAAATTTTATTTTGTTATTTAGTATTGTAAAGGCATGATATTTTTAATCTAAGTAAACTTTGTTTAAATTGTACATAATGTTCTTGTTCACATTTGTACTATTTGGAGTATGTAATGTTGTTTAAGTTGGGAAAACCTGTTTTCTGGAAATTTACAGCTTAGGTCCGTATAGTTTGAAAAATGACGGTTTAGGCCCCTAAACTTTGAAAATTGACAATTTAGCCCCCTAAACTTGGATTTTCACCCAACTTTGTAGGCAAGTAGTCCCATGCATTTACAAAATTATGTTTTCTGGAAAAATACAGCTTTGGTCCCTATAGTTGGATATTTATATACGCAGGAAATTAGGGAGTCTTTGACGATTAAGTCAAAGCTATGCCGGTTGAGAGAAATCCGTGAGAAGTTAACCCATAATAGGCTTGAGTTTTTTCGCGCCACTTGTTTTGGTGCGTTGTTGGATTCTCAGGACTTCACTAACGACCATGCGCTTGTTCTTACCATATTGAAGAAGGAGATATCCCCCCCTGTTGGTCATCCGAGGGATTCATTATATTACCGTTTTCACGGGCACACACTTAGGTATGGCCCGGAGGAGTTTTGTCTTATGTCGGGACTCATTTTTGGCCCGAGGCCGAGCGTTCCTGCACCCAGGCCTATGGGATTTGTTCATAGAATATTTGGGAACGGTAAATTGACCATTGGCCGCCTCAAGCCCTTGTTTGACACCTTCAGCTACCAAGTTGGTATAGACGGTTTCTCGGACTTTGATGTTGTCCGAGTATGTTTGATGATGATGGTGAAGGAGTTCTTCCTTGGCCGACAGCATCATTTGCCCATTTCGCCCACCGTCCTTGCATTGATAGAGAATATTGGGGCTTGGAACCGATATCCTTGGGGCAGTTTCACCTGGGATTATACATATACGCAGATGAAAGATTTTATTGAGCGTCAGCCTGAAAAGAAGCCGAAGCTGACGTTAACGGGCTTTATCCAGCCGTTCAAGGTTAGTTACCACAATATTAAATATTTCTACAATTGTTAATGACTTTGTAGGCGTAACATTACTTTTTCCACATATATGGATTCTCGAGACTTTTCCTCGCTCGAGTAAGTATTTCGTGCAGCACAACCGGGTTCCTAGGATAAGTGGGTGGGCTAGGAAAGGAAAAGTATTATATACACCCGAAATTAGTGACATTTTGTTGGTGACGGCGCGGGTAAGAATTTTTACAATGTTGGAGGTTTGTATGAAGATAACCCCTAAAATTCTAATGTTTCGTCAACTCTTGCATATATTAGGAGGAGGACCAACCACTCACGAGACTTGTCGCCACAGATCAAGAGGAGGGAGAGGGGTGGTATTGGTCCAGCGAGATGTTCTTCCGCGGTGAAGCCGGTGGTGACCCTGACGACGACGGCGACGATGACGCTGACGATGTTGAGGACGACATTGATAACGAGGACGAGGACGTTAACGATCAGGAGCACGATACATCAGGGATTCCAAGCTTCACCAATCAGGGATTCCGGGCTCCAACACCACCAGTCCATTTCTCAGATCTGCCCTCTAGGGAGTTTCCGTCTGATGACCCGAACTGGGCGCATGTGGGTCTGCTTCAGTAGGCTGGTGTTTGGCTTGAGAGTCATTTTGAGGCTCATCTTAATGTAAGTATTTCATTTAACACCGTTTAACATTTTGGTATGCAAACTTACTAACACCGTTTAACATTTTGGTACTTGTACGCAGGAGTCATCACATCCACCCCCTCCTCCTTCTTCTCCTTGGTTTGACAATTTCTTCTCTCCCAGGCCATCACATCCGGATGTGCCGTTTCGTCCACTAGGATCTTTGCTCGTGCCGCGATCTGGCTTTTGCACTATGGGCTTGTCAATGGCGCTTCATGAAACTGCAACAACATCAATGCCGATTCATGAACTTGGCATGGACATGTCACCCTTCTTAACCAGTCCTGTCATTTACCCACCTGAGATGGAGAAGGAACCCCTTGGTAGGGGGCATGCCAGCGTTGTCCTTCGAGATGGCATTCGTCTCCTTATACGCAGTGTCCTGATACTACCCCCGTTCGGCCCCGTCCGGCTGGTACCAGTAGGCTGCAGCCATTTGTTGAGCAACTCTACCTCCAAAACCAGTTGGCCAGTATGAGGATTTCTTATTTACCTCATGGTGTTGTGGAACCAACGTTTTGGGGGCAATTATTGGGCTATGAAAACCATGGATGGCTTGAAGACCCGGTTAGTACATTCATATGTTATTATAGTCCTACAATTTGAATACCAAAAAAGCATCAGTGTAGCTTATCATTGAATGGTTTATTTATAGCATATCGAGGCATGGGTTCGAAGGGCGCTCACCTCACGTTCTCCAGATAGCAACTGGACGATGGTCGTCCCAGAGTGGTGGGGAAGGCTGATACTTGGGCACCTACTTGAGGTAGTCTCGCAAATTGATGGGTCAATGACTTTGTCAGACGGATTTCCTACATGGACAAGATTTGTGAACATTGTATGTAATCTAAGTTTCCCTATTTCAAACATTATGAATTTATACTATCTAACTAATGTTAACTTTATGTTTGCAGGTTCTTATACCCATAAACATCGAGAACAACCATTGGGTGCTTGGGGAGTTGTCCTTACAGACCATGCAGATGATTGTATATGATAGTTATTGTTTGGGCAAAAAATCACGTCGCTCGACCGCGACCAGAACAGGTAAGACGTATGATTAGGGACTATATCTTGTATTAAGATAAGGTCTCGACAAAGACCCAGAACACCATCGTCGTCCCTTATAAAAGGTAAGTCGAGAGTTCCTTACGACGCTCGACCATAGCGTCGCCCGATCCGCACGACTATTAAATAACGACGTGCGACCTCGACCAAAGCTAACGTTCACCATGACCGTTTGTTAAGTGTTTAATGCAGGAGTAAAAGTCATTAAGGAGCAACGACTATAACCGACGTAATCATTAAACAGCCGGCGACCGTAACGGACGAAGATCATTACTCCGGCGACCGTTTCCAACCGTTAAGGCCATTAAAGGAGCATTTATGGATGAAGCTAAGGACGCGAAAACTATAAATATCAAGCTCAATCAACATTTCAACACATCGAATATCCGGAGATTAACAACCGAAGCAATATTCAAGAACACCTGAAGTGAAGAACCATTACTCTAAGTATCGCTCTCGACGCACGACAACAGCTCTCGACCAGCAGTTCACACTTTGTATTCACACGACAAACACCTGTTTTATACCTTAAACATTTGTACTTTACATTTCGAAGCATTTTCTTCATTTGTATTGTAATCACTGTACGATCGACACCAGTATCCAAGGACATCACCCCTGATTGGCGACCATAGTGCAGCGACGACACCCCCTGTCGTCCGCAGGTTTTTTCCTCGTTTGAGGTTTTTCCTGCGTCATCAAATCCCTTGTTTCTTTATTTTTATCCTCATCGCACGTTTCGTCGAAAGATTCTTTCTTTAGTTGTTTAAGTCCACATCGACCTTAAGTTGTCCCTTTGGTGCGATTTTTGGCATTAACAGTTTGGCGCCATCCGTGGGACTACATCTAGAGAAAATCCTCGACGAACGTGCATTCTACTAATAGTTTCTTGGAGTTTCTTCTGTTTTCTGTCGCAGGAAAATGGCGGATAACGGGAATCCAGAACAAGCCGTTATACCAGTACACGCAAGCTTAGAGAATGCACAAAACTCCCCAGCAGCGGTCGATGAGTATCATTTGGAGGAAATCGTTCTAGATCAAAGCAAACCCGATCAAAAGATTCTTATGGGATCATCCCTTGATCCCCACATTAAAGAAAAACTCATATCCTTTTTGCAGGAACATGCTGATTGCTTCGCCTGGTCACATGAAGATATGGTCGGTATTGACCCCAATGTCATTGCTCATAAGCTTAACGTCGATCCATCGTTTAAACCTATCAAGCAAAAATGTCGCAAGTTCGCTCCTGAAAGAAATAAAGTAATAAATGATGAGGTCGACAACCTCCTCAAGACAGGAAAGATTCGAGAGGTAAAATATCCTGTTTGGCTCGCTAACGTCGTGGTCGTAGCCAAGAAGAATGGAAAATGGAGGGTCTGTATCGACTTCACCGATCTCAATAAAGCCTGTCCAAATGATCCATTCCCGTTACCTCATATTGACGCCATGGTCGATGCAACCGCGGAGCATGAGTTATTAACGTTCATGGACGCCTATTCTGGATACAACCAAATTTTAATGCACGTTGACGACCAAGAGAAAACCGCTTTCATGATGGATCGAGGTATTTATTGTTACAAAGTTATGCCTTTCGGACTAAAAAATGCAGGTTCTACCTACCAAAGGCTGGTAAACAAGATGTTCAAAGACCATCTTGGAGACACGATGGATGTATATATCGACGACATGTTAGTGAAGTCGAAGCAAGTGATTGATCACCTCAGGCAATCGTTCGACATCCTCCGGAAGTATAACATGAAGCTCAATCCGACGAAATGTTCCTTTGGCTTTAGTGCCGGGAAGTTCCTGGGTTATATGGTCACTCGTCGGGGCATTGAGGCTAACCCCGATCAAATCAAGGCCATCATTGAGATCAAATCTCCTCGAAATTTCAAAGAAGTCCAGAAACTCACCGGTCGAGTAGCAGCTCTAAACAGGTTTATCTCCCAATCTTCAGATAAATGTCATCTATTTTATAATGTCCTCAGGAAAAATATGGGCTTCTACTGGACCAATGATCATGAACAAGCCCTGCAAAAACTCAAGGAATACATGGCGTCGCCTCCTCTGTTGTCAAAACCTCACGATCATGAGATCCTACAATTGTATTTGGCTGTCAGCCCAAATGCAGTAAGTGCTGTTCTGACACGAGAAGATGAAAAATAGCAATTGCCGATCTACTATGTAAGTAAATCCCTTTTGGACGCAGAAACCAGGTATTCCTCAATGGAAAAATTGCTTTTGTCGCTAGTCACAACTGCTAAAAAACTGCGACACTATTTTGAGTCGCATCCCATTACTGTTGAAACTAACTTTCCTCTTAAGTCTGTCTTAAGAAAACCTGAGTTGACAGGTCGCCTGGAAAAATGGAGTATATATCTCAGCAGTTACGACATCGATTTCAAGCCCAGGACCGCGATCAAATCGCAAGCCTTGGCAGACTTCATTGCTGATTTCAGCCCTGAATTGGAGAAACAAGCAGAACTCGAAGTATCAATTGTGGCAACTCACGACGACGTGCCTTGGATCTTATATGTCGATGGATCATCCAACATTAGAGGCTCTGGATTGGGCGTCGTCTTAAAGTCGCCACGGTGGGGGGGAGGGGGGAGATGGTATACTCGGTCCGATGCGACTTCAAAACCACCAATAACGAGGCTGAGTATGAAGCCCTGATCATGGGAATGAATATGGCCCACGACTCGGGGGCAACCGTACTACATGTCAAGAGCGATTCCCTGCTGGTAGTAAATCAGGTCAATGGAGAATTCGCAGCCAAGGATTCAAAAATGACAGCATATCTAAGCGTGGCAAAAACAATTTCCAAAAAATTTAAATCTTTTTCTATTGAACAGATTCGGCGAGACCAGAACACTCTGGCCGACGCATTGGAAAACCTTGGGTCCGCTTTAGTTGAACCAATATTTGATGTTATTCCTATGATTCACCTGGCAACGCCGTCCATTGGAAACGCAGACGTCATCCAGATCGAAGACGAAGAAGATGATTGGTCACGCGACATTCGAAATTTCCTCGTGCATGACCAACTCCCGAAGACAAAATGGAGGCTCGAAAAAACAGATTCAAAGCATCTAAGTACGTCATGATCGAAAATAAGCTTTATCGGCGATCATCGACGGGCTTAAATTTAAGGTGCGTGATCAGCAAAAATCAAGCCCAGAAAATCCTCCAAGAGATGCACGACGGCGAATGTGGTAATCATTCAGGAGGTCGTAGCTTGGCTAATCGTATCTCCCGACAAGGGTATTTTTGGCCGACAATGCGACAAGACGCTATCAAGTACGTCCAGAATTGCGACCCCTGTCAACGACACTCAGGTATGTCTCATAAACCTTCGGAACCTTTGCACTCGACACTTATCCCATGGCCCTTCATGAGATGGGGAATGGATATTGTCGGCAAAGTACCACCCGCTCCAGGACAAAAGGTATTTCTCCTTGTACTTACGGACTACTTTTCTAAATGGGTCGAAGCGACTGCATTCTCCCAAATTAGGGATAAAGAAGTTATTTCTTTTATCCAGACTAACAACATATGCAGGTTTGGGATTCCATCCGAAATTGTCTGCGACAATGGATCCCAATTCATAAGCGACAGGACCCAACAGTTCTGTGAAGATAGGAACATCAAGCCGACGACTTCGACTCCCAGATATCCCCATGCCAATGGACTTGCCGAGTCGAGTAATAAGACTATTGTAGCCTCGATCAAGAAACGATTAAAAGATGCAAAAGGAAGATGGGTTAAAGAACTCCCTTCAGCCCTATGGGCAAATCGCACGACACCCCGCACATCCACAGGACAAACCCCCTTCTCTCTCGTCTACGGTTGTGAAGTCGTCCTACCAATCGAAGTTCATCTCCCGACTTCGAGGCACACTTCCATCGACCACAACTTGGTTGATTTAAGTCATGACCTTGACGCCCTAGAAGAGCTCAGAGAATCCGCCTTGATCAGGATGGCATCGCAGAAGCAGGCAGTCGAGCGACATTTAAATAAGCACGTCAAAATTAAAGTCTCTCAAGAAGGCGATTACGTCCTCCGTCGAGTATTCCCAAACACCCAGGAGCTCAACGCAGGTAAGCTTTCTACTAAGTGGGAAGGACCTTACCGCGTCTCCGAAGTCGTTGGTAAAGGAGCCTATCGACTTCAGACCCTCGACAATCAAGAAATCCCGCAAAGTTGGAACGCGACGCATCTGAAAAAATATTTCTTTTAGAGTCGCCTTCCTCTCATGCAAAGTTTTTTTACACGACAGTGAACGTTGTGAGATCGTTGGAGATCCGATGACCGACCTCTAACGAACTTTGTCGCAGGTACACACGACATGAGTACCCGAGTGTGTGACTTAATTGTGTCTACCACAGGGGCATACATTCTGGAATTTCATCATACGATACAGTCACATGTAAGGTCTAAACGATCCCTCGATCTAAGTTTCTGGAACTTAGAAAAACTTCGTATGTTCTAACACATCGATGATATATATTTGTGTTTATTATTACAGTCCAAATACATGATTTATGTTTCAACCGTTATATTGCAATAAAAGCCTAAGTCGCACGATCCTCCGTTTATTTCATACTTAACGAATCTTATGATCAATATTACATTTATCCACGACATATGTAATTAAAAACACGAGTTCAGCAAAAGAAGGGACTTCATTGAACGATTACATATGAACGACCGATAGTCGGACAAGTAAATACAAAGTCAAAAGTCGTTGCATACCAACAACCCGAACATAAAAAGTCTAGCTCGTAAACCCAAAAATCTACCCTAGAACTAAAAAAGCACGTCGATGGCAAGCTCTGTTCAAAAATCTCGATCATCGAAATCCTATCAATCCCGAAGAACTGATGCAAGGATCAAACGAGTATATTAGGAGTTATCTTCCAACTCCTTACGCTTCGACACTCTGAGAATGTGGCTCTTAAGATTAATGTTAAGGTTGGAGGAAGGAATATATTCTTCTCGACGATCGACCTCCACTCCAACATTTTCTCTGCCTTCACACACTTAATGAGAAGAAACAGGAACATCTGTCAAATACAGAAGGAACACGTTAGCAAAACATTCAGCTAAAGAACATCGATAACATAAGTTTTGAAAGAAAAACTTACAAGGAACGCCAGTTCGGCTAAACACAGCCCTATCTCTCCAATAGAGATCCTTTGAAAACACTCCTAGGAAACTAAGGGCTGATGTTTCCCCAGATGCGGAAGTGACTTCATCCTGACGAGGACGTAGTCAAACGAGAGGGACGGCGACAGCTCAAAACTGATCACCATAAGTTCCTCCTCGTTCTCTCCCGTCTTTACACCCCCGCCCCTGTCGGCTGACGAAAGGGTTGACGTGGCAGAAGACATTGTCGCCAGGTGCACAGAATACACAGACATCGTAACCAACATCGTCAACGATTCGGGTATCGCAACCCTTGATAGATCTCCAACCACCCAAGATTTGAACAAAGTCGAGATTCTAGAGAAGGGCCTCATCAGAAACAGAAAACTTTTAAAGAAAATCTCTAAAGAAAGTAACCCATTGTGGTCTCTATTTATGCAAGAAATCACAACAAGTCGAGTCCGCTGATGATCAACACGCGTCCATACCTATCCGAATCTTCGACACCTGTCTTCGACAGCTGGTAAGCATCATCGTGCATCAGTATGACATCACAACTTTTCAACTTCTCGTTCAGTTAAAGGCGAACCACTCTAGTTCCACGACAACCAGGTAAGTCCCTCAACCCAGGTCACAAGTCTAAGCGTTCGACAAGCAAAATTTAAAACTTAAATTTGACATTCAATTTTCAAATTTTGGGGGCAAACTGTTTGGGCAAAAAATCACGTCGCTTGACCGCGACCAGAACAGGTAAGACGTATGATTAGGGACTATATCTTGTATTAAGATAAGGTCTCGACAAAGACCTATAACACCATCGTCGTCCCTCATAAAAGATAAGTCGAGAGTTCCTTACGACGCTCGACCATAGCGTCGCCCGATCCGCACGACTATTACATAAGGACGTGCGACCTCGACCAAAGCTAACATTCACCATGACTGTTTGTTAAGTGTTTAATGCAGGAGTAAAAGTCATTAAGGAGCAACGACTATAACCGACGCAATCATTAAACAGCCGGCGACCGTAACGGACGAAGATCATTACTCCGGCGACCGTTTCCAACCGTTAAGGCCATTAAAGGAGCATTTATGGATGAAGCTAAGGACGCGAAAACTATAAATATCAAGCTCAATCAACATTTTAACACATCGAATATCCGGAGATTAACAACCGAAGCAATATTCAAGAACACCTGAAGTGAAGAACCATTATTTTAAGTATCTCTCTCGACGCACGACAACAGCTCTCGACCAACAGTTCACACTTTGTATTCACACGACAAACACCTGTTTTATACCTTAAACATTTGTACTTTACATTTCGAAGCATTTTCTTCATTTGTATTGTAATCACTGTACGATCAACGCCAGTATCCAAGGACATCGCCCCTGATTGGCGACCATAGTTCATCGACGACACCTCCAGTCGTCCGCAGGTTTTTTCCTCGTTTGAGGTTTTTCCTGCGTCATCAAATCCCTTGTTTCTTTATTTTTATCCTCGTCGCACGTTTCGTCGAAAGATTCTTTCTTTAGTTGTTTAAGTCCACGTCGACCTTAAGTTGTCCCTTTGGTGCGATTTTTGGCATTAACAGTTATCAGACCGTTTCGCCTAGAATTGCCGAGTTGCTTCAGACATTCAAAACAAGTATGACGTTCGTATTATGGTGTCTACAACACAATGAACGAGCTGGGCGGATGGAACAATTCGGATGGAGTTATGCAGCGGATGTTCCCCAGCAGACTGGTCAGCTAGGCGACTGTGGTGCTTTCACCCGCCGATTTTTGTCAGATAGGGTTAACGGGAAACTACCTAACATGGATATCGATATCAAGGCTTGGCTAAGAGAAATGGCAGAATGTTTTTAGACCTCCGCGTTGAATTAGCTTTTAAAAGTTGTATAGTTTTTAAAAGTTGTATAGTTTTTAGAAGTTGTATAGCTTTCATTGTATAGCTTTTATTATTTACGGTATAATTTTTATTGTTTGGTGTTTCACTTTTATTATTTACATCTTTACCTCAATCAACTTCACAATAGTTACTACAACATGAAACAACAACATAGATAATGCAAAGTACAACATGAAAAAACAACATAGAAACTGCAAGGCACAACATGAAACAACAACATAGAAAATACAAGACACAACATGAAACAACAACATAGAAAATGCAAGACACATCCTGAAACAACAACATAGAAACTGCAACAACACTACCACCACCTAAGGATAAAGTGAATTACACCTATCGATGAAGGCTTGCTTCTCGCTTATCTGTGCTTGAAGAACTGCGAACTGTTGTACAATGTTGTGGACGTGTAAGTTTTCTTGACGAATACGGGACTCCTTATATTTGATTTCCCTCTTCATCCTTTTTATCTCCTTTTTTTCATCTTCCATCCTTTTCAAATGTCTCTCCTTCCTAGCCAACAACTGTGTCCACTCTACAGTTAATTCCTCGATCTCTTTTTCACTTTTTTCTACCTCCTTCTTTAACTTATTCGGCATTACTTGTGAAGACTGTGGGTTTGAAGAAGATGCCATTTGCTTGGTGAAAGATGGGAGTACAAAGTCGTATGAGTGTTGTGAGTCTTAAGTTGGAATTAACTTGGGTATTTATAGCCACAACATCGCAAGTGCGAACCTTCTCAGCTCCGCATCCGCACTTGCGAACCTACCCGCATCCGCACTTGCGAACCTACCCGCATCCGTAAGTGCGAACCTACACGTATTCGCACTTGCGAACCTACCCGCATTCGCACTTGCAAACCTACCCGCATCCGCAAGTGCGAACCTACCCGCATCCGCAAGTGCGAACATACCTTCTCACGACTATAAGTAGGTGGTTTGATGAATTAGTAATTCACTAGTTGTAATCTATCCTTTCTACCATCCACAACGTTTGCAAACATTCTCTACCATTTCGTGCCACTATTATGGCTGGGGGTTCTAGGTCAAAAGGGAAGAGGTCCACCAATGGGGCTGGAACTTCACGACAAAACGACAACCAACCCTTAAAAGATGGAGCTTACAGGAGTACGTGGTGGGTACCGGTAACAACCGAGGAGTGGGCAGAATGGGGCCGAACTAGGGCCGATTATCCATTCACGGAAGAGGAGACAGATCAGTGGAATGCTACATGGGAGCAATACTACCTCGACCATCGATTTAATGAACCACCAATGTATCAATCTAACCAGTCGGAGGATCTTACAGGAACTCAAAGAATGCCATCCCCCGTAAAACGGTCAATTGATGACGACAACGCCCAGATTGAAAACGTAAAACGTATGTGGAACCAAAACAGGTTGATTATTCAAGGGAAGAAGGACTGCCTGGAAGAGAAGAATCAAGATCTGGCACAAAGGAAGCGGGATATTCGGGATCTGCAAAAACATATTCGCGAACTAGAAGAGGAGATTACAGAGCTCACAGAGAGCTACACGGGAATGGAGGAGGTTATTGCTGAAAAGGTTGCCTATATCACCAAAATGCAGGACATCTACCCGTAGTAGTAGATTTCTTCAACTGTACTAGTTTCCATGCTTTATGAGTATCAATAAAATGCAACTTTCATGTTTACTTTATTTACACACAAGAACCCTTAATAGACACAACAAAGTACATTGAAATCAACAGTAAACATAAGGACAACAAGCTTGAAAGACAATTGAACGTAACAAGCATAAATTGAGACTTCAAACAGGTTTACTCGTTCAAATCAATGTTTAGATCGAAAGTTTGATGCTTAGAACTTCCGTAGTTGGTCTCCTGGGTCGCATGTGCTTGAGTTTGTCGGCTACCGGATGCTCCTTGATGTTGGCGGCTACCGGAGGCTCTTCGACGTTGCCGGCTACCGAATGCTCCTTGATTCACTGGAAACTCTGCATGACAGTTTGATCGATTATGTCCGCTTTGTTTACACCGAGAACATCTTCTCGGTTTCGGATCCTCGCCATAGGATGGGATACGGTCGTGGTTGCTCGGTCTACCAACGCGTTTCTGAATCACCGGAGGTTTAACGGTCATAAGTGGTGGGTCTGGAACAACCCACGTTTCAGGAGGCCCAGTCGGATGTATGACCTATGAGAGTGTTGCTCGCCAGGTAGCCGTCGTGAAGTAACCAAGCGCCAGGTGGGTGACATCTGTACACCGGAGATATCTTGCAACGGCGATTGCATGACTGCAAGGTAAACCTGACATCTGCCACTTCATACAAGTGCAATTACGATTATTGTAAGCCACCTTCGCGTCCCTGCGCATATCGCATACTTCGTATACACCATGACCAATTTCATGGACAGTAAACCTCGTCGACTTCATTTGTCTCCTTTTAACTTTTTTCATTGCAAACGGGGTTAGAAAATCTACCGATTTTGCTGCAGAAAAAAAAAGTCAAAATACTGAAAATAATCTCACTTTGTTGTAACAACAGTAGATTGTATGTAGGTTGATGTACGTATAGATGATAACCTGCGTTGTTCCGACGCTTTGCATACCAGTCTTGTTGCATTGATCGAAAGTAATCCATGAGGGACACGATAGGTAACCTCCGAGCGTAACGGGACAGTGCATTGACAGACTCGGCACTGTTTGAAGTCATTATGTTGTAACGGATTGCAGGAAAATGGGTCCTAGACCATCTTTCTGGCGTAGTATCGGATTCCAAAACTTGGACTCCCACAGGTACAACAACTCGTAGAGCTGCCATTCTAAGATTGAAATCATGCACCGTGTACGCCTTACAGACCTTCCAAAACATAGTCTTATAATGGTCGATCCTATTATCCCTGGTTTTCATGTTCATTATGAGATGGCGGCAACATAGCGCATGATGGGCATGTGGGTACACCGTATTGATAGCTTGGCGTATTGAACCGGTCCTGTCCGAAACGAACACCAACCCTTCTGGTTCGCCGATACACCGCTTCAGGTTGGACAAAAAATAAGTCCATCCCTCACCACTCTCAGACCTCCCAACTCCGAAAGCGAGCATGAAAATTTGATCAGGTAAGGAACTCATTTCTGGAAAATCTACACAATGAAAAAATTAGTTTCAAAGAAATTGGGAAAAACATATTGGAAAATTGAGAAAAATCGTATATAAACGCTATAAAAATTAGGGCTTTGCCGGGTCCGCACTTGCAGTTCCAGGTCCGCACTTGCGGTGCCGCACCCAGTTTTAAAAAAAAATTCTTTTAAATACGAAACGCCGTCGTTTTTTTAGGGGAGTGCGGTCCGCACTAGATTGAGTGCGGACCCATGGCCATTTTGGTAAACCCGGCGAAACTTTGGCTATTTTCTCACTATGGGTTTGTGGTATGGCATTTTGGTCAATTTCCCAAGATTTTAGCCGCTAGCGAAACCAAATTAGGGCTGACGTCGTCATGTTTACTTAAAATTGTTTTTTTAAGACCGTGATAGTGAAAATAAAAGAAAAACTCTTTCATAAAATTGGCTATAGAAGTTTAATCTTGACATTCTAAAATATCTTATTATATAAAAGATTCAGGGATCACATTTAAAATTTGGAATTCATATACCCCAATTACTAAAGCAATACTTGTTAGGACACAAAATGTCCTAATTATAAGATAGTTTTGTAAAGGGTAATTAATAGTAATATGGGTTTGGGTCATGTTATAAGGGCTTGGGCTTAACTATGTAACAAGGGGGTATATATTGATAAGTGTGTGTAATTAGGGTTTGTAAGAGAGTCATTGCAATATAGCCTCCATATGGTGTAATGTATGTAAACTAGAGAGAGATCCATTCTCTCTCTAGGTGTTCTTCATCAATAATACACCATTTATCCGTATCTATCTTCTTGTTACCAATCTCTACAATATATGAATCGTTGCCTTGTTAAAATGGGACTAACAATACTGGTCAAAAGTTTGAATTCAAGATATGAAAATGTGTTAAAAAACAACATTGTTCTAAATTTGATTTTATCTTATTATTGGCTAAAAAATATGTTTCAAGATTAAGATTGATCAGATCTAAAGCATTAACATTTAAAACAATATGGATACCAATATATCGTACGTGGGTTTCTAGATTATTCAATATATCTATAGATATGTTTATAAAATAATATAATTCGAATATTGAATGATTATTGGCACATAATTGATAAACAAACTTTTATGAATTTTTAAACAATCCTAATATCTCTCAACCTATATAAAAATTGTTTGTTAGCATTAAAGATGAAATAAAGGAAGCACATCGCCAAGTATATTTCTTCTATATATAAATATGCTTGCTGGGAGTGGGAATAGATGTACAACACATAAGTTCCATAAGATTCTTTGCACTCTCTGTTCCAATATTCAAAGGAAGGAAAATGGTAAGATCGATCTTCCATTATAAGCATTAGCTATATAAGTGAATGCTAGGATTACGATTACCCATACTTAATTTCTTTATCGCCAACAAGGCTTCACATTTTATTAATTCTGTATTTTGGATTCATATGTAGGCTACCGTAGAAGTTGGACCATGGGGAGGTAACGGTGGAGTACCCTGGACATTCAAACCCGATGGTAGTAGGATTACCGAGATCTACATCACTAGTGGAGAATGTGTAAAGTCCATCAGGTTCACATATAAGGATAGCCAAGGCACACACTATTCTCCTATATATGGTGGTGAGGGTGGCACAAAAAATCTGGTGACCTCACGTTTATTACATCTTTTACTTACACATGTACTAATGATATCTTCTTATTATATTACATAGCGTTTATGTTGGATGTATTTGGGTACTTATGAGATTGTCTATGGTTTTCCTCCAGTTTCTTGGACAAGTCTTTTCAAAAATTGCCTCTCATGTCTGGCTTGAACTTAAGGAAACCTATGATAAGGTGGATGGCTCCGTTACCTTTATTCTACATAAGAAAATTAATTCTCTAACACAAAACGGGTCATCCGTCTCTGATTATTATCATAGGTTAAATTCCTTATGGAGACAGTTTGACGCCTTAGTCAAACTTCCTGCCTGCACCTGCAATGCTTCCCACGACTTTTCCGAACATAACCAGCTTATAAAACTCATGCAATTTTTAATGGGTCTAGATGACATTTACCAGCCTGTAAGAAGTACTATTCTCACCTCTGACCCTCTTCCCTCTGTAAAAACAACTTTTTCCATTATTTCAAGTGAAGAGTCCCACAGAGGAACATCTAGCTCCTCATCTAGTAGAACCCAATCTTCTGCCTACTTTGGTAAGGCTTCAGATAACAAGCGTAAACCTATAAGACCACCAAATCCAAATTTGTTATGTAAACATTGTGGCATGACTGGCCACACCATAGAAAGGTGTTACAAACTTATCGGATTTCCTCCTAAGGATTTTCAAAGAAAACCAAACGTAAATGGCAATTTCAGACCCTCTTCTAACAATGTAGAGACATCTAGAACTCCCAATACTAGTCATCCTTCTTCTGGACTCCAAGGATCCTCTCCCTCTCAACATCTGACTCAAGAGCAAGTTTCTAAACTTCTGACCCTTCTTGATTCCAACACCTCTAGTGTGGCTTCCGCCAATATGGCAGGTATGTCACTCTCTTCTATACCTAGTTGGATTATTGATTCTGGGGCTACTCAACATATGACTTCATCTCTCAGTAACCTTAGCAATATTGTAGATATGTCAGATTTGAATCTCATTGTTAATCACCCTAATGGATCCAAAGCAAAAATAAATAAAATTGGGAATATGAAACTCACTGATGAATTGGTTCTGTTTGATGTCTTAGTTGTTCCTGATTTTAATGTGGATCTGTTGTCTGTTCACAAGTTAGCTAGAGATAATAAAGTGTTTATTGGCTTTGATGAGCATAAATGTTACATCCAGGACTGTCAACGAACGAGGTTGATGGGGATTGGTAATGAGGCTGGAGGCCTATATCTCTTTAATTTGCATAATGGTAAGTCTACTTGTTCTAACTCTACCATTAGTTGTTACATATCATATCAGCTATGGCATAGTAGGTTAGGACATCCAGCTGACCCAGTATTAAATGCTTTAAAAGAAAAGTTAAACATAAAATTAGGCTTTTTTTCTCCTTGTGAAATTTGTCACAAGGCAAAACAGTCTCGTACAAAGTTTGATCTTAGTGATCATAAGTCAACAGAAATAGGAGAGTTAATTCACCTAGATGTTTGGGGTCCGTATAAAGTATCTAGTAAGTATGGTTTTAAATACTTCTTAACTGTTGTGGATGATTTCTCCAGATCAGTTTGGGTTTATCTTTTAAAAGGGAAGGATGAAGTTTATGACAATATTGTCTCTCTTTTCAAACTCATTCAAACTCAGTTTAACAAAACCATTAAAACAGTTAGGAGCGACAATGGAACTGAGTTTTTAAATCACAAAGTTTCAAATTTCTTTAATTCTCATGGCATTGTTCATCAAACATCCTGTGTCTACACTCCACAACAGAATGGGGTTGTGGAGCGTAAACACAGGCATTTACTAAACGTGGCTAGGGCTTTAATGTTTCAGGGTGGAGTTCCATTGTACATGTGGTCTGAGTGTATTCTCACAGCCACCTATCTGATTAACAGAACTCCATCCTCTATTCTGAATGGTAAAAGTCCTTATGAGATTGTCTATGGTTTTCCTCCAGTTCTCATTCATTTAAGAAATTTTGGATGTTTATGCTTTGCAGTAAAACAAAATAACTTTGATAAGTTCAACTCTAGGGCTGAAAAATGTGTTTTGCTTGGATATTCAAATAACAAGAAAGGCTATAGACTTTACAGCCTAGATACTAAACAGTACTTAGTATCTAGAGATGTAACTTTTTACGAAAACGTTTTTCCATTCAAAATGAGTGAAAATCTGGAATCCTACTCTGAAAATTTGAATACTTTGAATTTTTTTTGATAATGTTACTAGTTCTACTGATGATCTGTCTGATAACCTGCCCAATGAGGAATTTAGGGCTTGGTCTACAACTCAAGCTAATCACCCTGATTCCTCTGGTAGTATAGGTAATGTTGACAATCAATTAGCTGGTGTTGACACTACCTTGTCTGCTAGGAATCAAGGAAATCTAGAAACTTAATTGAGCATGATACTCATATTGTTGTAGACTCCCCTCCTGAGGGTCAAAATCTACCAAATTCTTCTCCTCAATCTATAAGACAGTCTAGTAGAATTCCTCAGTTTCCTCGGAAATTTGATGACTTTGTAGTAGAGGGCAAATTAAAATATGGTATTGAAAGGGTAGTTAATTACTCTCATCTCACAAAAGAAAATTTTTGTTTTGTGTCAAATCTAAATAAGTCTATTGAACCAAGTAGTTTTTCTGAAGCTTGCAAAGATCCAAATTGGGTAATTGCAATGAATAATGAAATGGAGGCTCTTAATAGGAATGGTACATGGGTTATAACTGACCTTCCACCAGGAAGAAAACCTATTGGTTGTAAATGGATTTTTAAAATTAAATATAAATCCACTGGCGAAATAGAACGATATAAGGCTAGGTTAGTAGCCAAAGGATATAGTCAGAGAGAAGGTCTTGATTATGAAGAAACCTTCTCTCCTGTTGTTAAAATGGTAACGGTTAGATGTGTTATAGCTTTGTCTGTTCAGTTTAATTGGCCTTTGCATCAACTTGACGTAAACAATGCTTTTTTGTATGGTGACTTGACGGAAGAAGTTTACATGACTCTTCCCGAAGGATATTTTTCTAATGATGATAATCATGTTTGCAAACTTGTGAAATCTCTGTATGGTTTAAAACAGACTCCTCGTCAATGGTACGAAAAGCTGTCTAATTGCTTATTTGATTTTGGTTTTAATCAAAACAGTAGTGATTATTCTTTGTTCACTCTTAAATCTGGAAATACTTTTCTTATTCTACTTGTGTATGTAGACGATATTGTTATAACTGTAAATAATAATAGTGAGATTTACAGAGTGAAAAAACACTTGCAAACGAATTTTATGATTAAAGATCTTGGAAATTTACAATTCTTTTTAGGAATTGAAATTTTAAAGTCTAATGATGGCTTGTGTATGAGCCAAAGAAAGTATTGTTTAGAACTATTAAATGATTTTGGGTATTTAGGTTGTAAGCCTATTAATACTCCAATGGATATGAATTTAATAGTAACAGAATCGTCAAGTTCCTCTTCTGATCCTGTATTAGTTGATATTTCTGGATTTCAACGATTAATTGGGCGACTCATTTATTTGTTGGCCACTAGACCAGACATTGCTTTCGCGGTGCATTGCCTTAGTCAATTCATGCATGCACCTCGACGTTCTCATTTGAATTTAGCTCTTAGAGTTCTGCGATACTTGAAAAGGTCTCCAGGTAAAGGTATTTTATTTTCTGTTTCAGATTGTTTTAAATTGACAGCATACGTGGATGCAGATTGGGGTAAATGTTTATCTACACGTAGATCTGTAACTGGGTATTATTTGTTTCTAGGAAATTGTCTTATTTCTTGGAAAAGTAAAAAGCAAACTGCTGTGTCTCGATCTTCAGCCGAGTCTGAATATCGAGCCATGGCATCCGCCACTTGTGAAATACTTTGGGTTATATAAATTTTGACAAGTCTTAATATCACAGATTTACTTCCTGTAAATATTTTATGTGATAATAAGTCTGCAATTCAGATTGCTAACAATCCAGTTTTCCATGAGAAAACTAAGCATATAGAAATTGATGTTCATCAAGTGAGGAATAAAGTGGCTAGTGGTGTTCTGAAAACTGTTAAAGTTGAGTCTTTAGAAAATGCAGCTGATATATTTACAAAGTCTCTTTCTCTACATCAGCATGATTATTTGTGCACAAAGTTGAAAATGGTAGACTTGTTCAAATGTCAAGATTGAGGCAGGGTGTTAAAAGATATGTTTAAAATAACCAATCTTGACATTTATTATTAAAAAGGATAACTTGAAATGTTTAATATTTCAGGGTGTTATATTGAAAAGTTGGTTTTAGGTATTTGGACAGGTTTTGTAGATATGCTGAAACATATGGACTGCGCCTCACATTGGAACAAAACTAAAGGGTAGCGGAGTCCTGATTGTAAACTGAAGGGGCTGAAGTGTAAAATCTGAAGCAGGAGTATTTAAAGTGTATTTCTTCACATTTTAGATTCATTCGGTCATTTCATTTTTCTCACACTGATATTGTTTAGCTCTCATATTCTTTCTCTAGATCTTTCTCTAATATCAGAAGATTATATTAGGGTTAGATGTTATTTCTCTGTTGTTAATGTCTTTTATATGTAATATGTGAGTTAGTGTTATAATAAAATACATGTTATCAGTTTTTTCATAGTACTCAGATTACCTTTGATGAAGATGAGGAGCTCAACCAGATTCGTGGAACGACAGGAGAATATATCGGTATTATGGTGGTTAGGTCCTTGTCTTTTGTTACCAACAAAGGGAACACCTTTGGGCCATACGGCACTGATGGAGGGACTAGTTTCTCACTGCCAGTGGCTTCGGGTAAGTTTTTCGGGTTCTTTGGAACATGTGGGGCTTTCCTCGACTCCATTGGTGCCATTCTTCAATCCTAGAAACAATGCTGTAAAATGTTATATATGCCGTTAGAAGCAGTATGCGTTTTGAATAAAGGACGAGCTTGAGAGAAAGCTGCGTAAAATCCTTGTGTAAGACCTATTACAGAAGAAATTGGAGTGTTTTTATGTTTTAATGTAATGTCGTGTGTACCTACAAATTTATACTTGAAAAATGAAACCTTGTCATGCACTTGGATATTTTCGACTTGCTTGTTTGCTATTCGGGAGAGCTCGCGTGGGTAAATAGTACTCGTTATAGAATTGATTTACAATGTTGCTAAAAGTCACGGAGGCATGACACGGTCGGTGAACAAATTCGTGGAGACGAGGGACGGAAGATGGTTGGTTTGGGCCTTTTGGGGAGTGGGGAGGTGTAAAGGCAAAATTTCTCATTTCCCATATTTAGCCAAGAATAATCATGACCTCTTTTCTATTGCTCCACTGTCTCAAAATAAGTGTCCTTATGTTCAATTTGTCACAAAATAAGTGTCTACTTGTAAAAATAAATGTTATTTTTCCCATTCTACCCTTAATTAATTATGTGATGGAGAAAAAATTTCTCTCATAATTAAGGATTAAATTGTCACCTTATTAATTAAAAAGTGTAATAATACAGACTCCAAAAACTATGTGCATTTTATATTGTGGACATTTATTTTGGGATGGAGGAAGTAATGATTAATTATGTAATACTAGAGAATCTCCAATAGATTCTCCAAAATGTAGAATCAAAAGCCAAAAAAACACATTACTCCAACGACACCCATCCAATCACTCAAACGACTCCTTTGATTACACAGTCCGCTCCTTGATTGAGAAAAAAAACCTATTCATTGGAAACATATTACTCCAATGACACCCTTCCAACCCCGCCCGTAAAACACAACTAAACCAATATATAATGAAAGTTTAATTTTCATACAAATTACTCTGACTTGGATCCATTCGAGTAGATGAGGTTCATGGAACCTTCAACAGTGGAATTAATCCCGAGAGCTTCTTTTGTTTATGAACATTCTAGAATTTTCTTATTCATCCGCTATATCCCGATAGCACTTTTCTTTTCGTTATAATAACATGCTCACACCAGTATCCGTGACGAGTGTCTCTCATAGATTAGGACCGAGAACTTGAACCTATGTTCTCCATTACCTGAAACAGAACCCATAGCTCATTTATTCAACCATTTCAAGAACACAAGAAGTAAACAATCATTGGTTGGGAGAGGATGTTGGTGATTTTAGTCTCATCAACCATTTGGTGTAATTGTGATTTACTTGAGATTTATTAAAATGATAAGGAAAATATAAGTGAGTTAGGAGGTGTGGAGTGCAACTTCACAAATGTTGCCCCTATCACATAGATCACCGTAAAAGGCGCGGGTCAAGGGTGGGGCTCCCTTGCGGGGTTCTAGGGTCAACGCCCATAGCAGGTTTTGAAGGGGTATGAAGTTGGTGAAAATAACACTAAGTATAGATCTAAGGTTGTATGACCAGAGTTATGAATGTTACTATGTTACTGGTGAAATGAGTAAGTCTAAAACTCTGGACCATAGATTCGGAGATCTGAACTATGCAATCATATTTAGGGTTAGTGCATCCAGCCAGAGATCTGAACTATCCAACCAGAGTTAAGAATTAAGATTAGTACATTCAGAATTTGTTTATGGCGACAAAGTTCAAGTACTTGGAATTAGACTTCGGTCCTAGAACTATGATTCGGTTATAACCATTTAACGACCCATAACTTTAGATCTCTCATATAAATATGTAAACAAGAATCTCGAGTATATTGGCTTTGATCTCACAGCCTTTGTGAGGGAGTACACGAATTGTTTAATACATGATATCACGAGTGGTGCAAGCTGCAGGGGGAAGAGGTGCAAAATAGCACCTTGAGCGGTTATATCGCAGCTTGTAAGCCACGTGGTAAACTGTCCAAGGGGCTGGATTGCTCCATTTCACCCCTTTGTTCGGTTTCTTGCTTCGTTGTGATTCGACGGCGTTCGGTTTGTCGGTTAGAATCCTTAGGTATTGTCGTGAATCTCTAAATGCGCATAAAATCATGTGAATTATATCTATGTGTGTATATTTCAGATTTGATTACTCAATTGTGAAGTTCGATATTTGTGGTGTTGCTTCAATCTAATATTAAGGTGGGTTTTTCTTTAACCATTTCCAAACTGAAATACATATAACATCAATTGGATAAAAGAATGTCATGATATGAAGTGAATGAGTATGGGTGTTTATGTTTGGTTTACACTATCACGTCGTCCTAAGCATCACCAGCTATACTACACTATCGGTTGTACTAGAACGTCAACATCACATCGTGTTGTGCTAAGAAAGAGTCACCAGTTTCACTATTATCACGTGGTGCTAAGAATCGCCGGCAGTGGGTTGTGCTTGAAGGCCAGCGGAGTAAATTCATGAATTGTGCATGAGGGCCAAAGATTAAGTAAAGCAATCATAGGTTTGATACGGATTGTTTGATACATGATTTTTATACAAATTGATCTTACAAACTACATGGCAAAGACAAGAATTTTTCTCACAAAGACCAATTCGTCTAACTCTAATTTTGTTTTCAAATATGTATTTCAGGACAGGTGTATGGATATCAAATAAAGAAAAAGGGAAGGCATGATGTTTATGTGGTGGATTGCCTTAGGTACAAGTGAAAGAGGATATGTAATAGTTGATATCAGATATGTGTAAACTACTTATGGTGTACGTATATATTTGAACACTAAAAAAGTTAGTAGTGACTTTTGTAGTGTTGTGTAGTGATGTGTTTGGGACCCAATATGTAGACCTATGTGATTTGTTTGTAGTTATTGTATGTAAATGTGTAATATATAAGGGTGGGGTGTTACAACTTGGTGTGAGCATATCCTTAATTACTAGGGAAACAAATGATTTTTCGGCTATCTCATGCATATATGTGTTGGAACTAATGATATAATATATAACTATTATTGTAATTATTATTAGAATTATTATTATTAGTGTGGATAAGACTTAGGGAAGTTAGGAGGAGGGAACCGTGAATAACCACCAACCGAATGGTTGTGTTGGTTCAAGGCACCCCTTCATTCTCTATAAGTACATGCATGTATCTATGTAATCATATCATCATTTTCTGCAATAATAAAGAAAGACTTTACTGTTAGAATTCTTTCAAACACCCATACATGTTCTTTTCTTGTACTATTCAATGGCATCTTGCAGTACCAATTCTTGTGTGAAGTCTGTTAGAAATCGAACATGGTATCAGAGCCCAAGGGATGATGGATCGCTGGGAGAAAATGAAGGAATCGATCAAGGAAATGATCGATTAACAGCAAACACAAGAAACAATCAAACTGCAAGGTTTGATCGGAGAAACCAACAAATCAATCGAAAGGGACGAGTGACCAAACGAAGCCTACATAGGAGAAAATTTCAAAATTTTAAGAGAAGTGTAGAATTGGCAAGGTTACTTCAGGGTTGGAATCTCGGTGGAGAAATCGACATGACGTGCATGATTACTCATATGTGTATGGATCGACAAAAGCAGAAAGATGATCGGAACAAGTCCATATCTGAAAAGGTGCCCGAAAGCAACCAATCTACAAGAAGACTTGGAAAACGCACGGTAGAAGATGGACTTGAAATTGAAAGAAACCTGATATCTTGTGAGACTTTTGATGATTACATATCAGTTATGGTGTTAGCAAATTGCGACCAAATTTGTTACAAAAATTTAGGAATGTTCAGAAAGAAATTTGACAAAGCAATCAGTTGGTTTCACAAGATAAAGGAAGGATCGGTCATTTCACTACCACCTAAAATTGCGGGTTTAGATGTTTGTTTATTTGATCTATACAAATTTGTTACAAAATCAGGAGGATACGAGAAGATAACGAAGGAAAAAGAGTGGGGTGAGACGGCTATGAGTTTCGGTTATCCAGATGATTATGAACAAAATTTCAAGAAATTATTTGATGAATACTTATTGATTCCTCACGAATACTACGAGTTTGGATTAAAGAGATTTGGCAGAATTCCGAGCATTGACGAACAAGACGTTGGTGGTGTAACCAACAGGTTCTTTTCGGGCAATGTTGGCTCAGAAGGTGGTGTAGCCGGGAGTCAGGATCAGGAAGATCAGAACATTGCAGATACTCGGAGACCGGATCAGATTCGAGCTCAGGATAGTGAGGAAGAAGACCCTAGCATTGAAGGGTACTACTCAGATAAAAATGTTGGTGATAGCAGCAAGGAAAGTGATGACTTTGTCATCATACTTTGAAGATTAATGGAAGACTCGTGAAGGAAAAATGACGTGATGTTTAAAGGAAAGTTTAAATGTCACTTGTCATTTTGTAAATAATTAAACATAGTATTTATTTATTTAAGGTTATATTATGTAAGTTAAATAATGGTGTTATGAGAAGACATTCGAAGATTACTTGCTACGCACTACTACGGGTTCGTACGGGTAGAAGCCAAACAAAGTATACCGAAGGACTGGATACTTTTGATCGAGCAGAAGGACTTGCTGATCGTTTTTGGATCTGTAGCACGAATCAAGGCAGCAGCAGAATCTACCGAGCGTTATCTCAAACATCAAGAAGTTACCAATTATATCATTAGGGGGGAGATTGTTGGAACTAATGATATAATATATAACTATTATTGTAATTATTATTATAATTACTATTATTAGTGTGGATAAGACTTAGGGAAGTTAGGAGGAGGGAACCGTGAATAACCACCAACCGAATGGTTGTGTTGGTTCAAGGCACCCCTTCATTCTCTATAAGTACATGCATGTATCTATGTAATCATATCATCATTTTCTGCAATAATAAAGAAAGACTTTACTGTTAGAATTCTTTCAAACACCCATACACACACTTGTTCTTTTCTTGTACTATTCAATGGCATCTTGCAGTACCAATTCTTGTGTGAAGTCTGTTAGAAATCGAACAATATGTGCATACCATATGAGAAAAACGCTAAAATGTTTATAAACAAACCAATTATCCTGTTCGGATTCTACAGTTGATGTTCAACCTGTTACAGTTGACTGATTATATTTTGGTTGTTTGTATGATTGTATGTCCATCCCATGCATAAAAGAGTTCTTTGTCTTTTTTGGTGTGTTCTTTTATCTTCCAACAGAATTGGATTTTTTTCCAATTAATCACAGAAAAGAAAAGATATCATAACTTAATTTAATTAACTTATCATAACTGGCTTTTACTCTTGATATCATAGCAAATAGTTAAATAGGATCAGAGCATGTGTTGTTGGAATTATTGGAAATCCACATTGTTATCAATGAATAGGTTTTCCCAAACCAGGAGTGATTGTGTAAACAAAGTAGACAAATAGATGTAAACCACAAATATGTTACAAACCCGTGGTGGTATGATATATATCTATATATATATCATACCACCACGGGTTTGTAACATATTTGTGGTTCACATCTATTTGTCTACTTTGTTTACACAAACCAGATATATATATATGACGATAATCAAATAAGAACCACAAATATGTCACAAGCCCGTGAGAACCAATATAAAGATATTTGTTTACATGATTTTTTTTCACCAAAACCTATGAAATATTGTTGCACATATGTTCGTGCTCACCTTGTGAAAAGATTACATGTGAAAAATGAATTTTGATTCACCTAGTGAAATGAAAAATACATGTAAAAAATATTCACATGGTGAAACAAATTCATGTGAAACTATGATATTATAAAACAAATATATGTGAAGCAAAATATAACAAATCCTAGCATTTGATGAAATTTATTTATGAAATTTATAGTTTCATAGGTGAAAACGAAAATATATGAAACAGTTTCATAAATATGAAAAAACCTATGAAACTACAAATTTCATAAAAAAATTCATCAAGAAATGAATGATGAAACAATTTCATCAAAATAAACAATTCTATAAAAAAATCTTCAAAAAAACCTATGAAATCGACGGTTTACACGAAAATGATGGTTAACAATTTATTAGGACTCTCGCTCTCTCTCTCTCTCTCTCTATATATATATATATATGTATATATATTTATTTATTTATTTATATATATATAGGGTTAGGTTCAAGGAAAACCCTAAATAAATGGAAAACCACGACAAACGAATGAAAAGGTATATCAATATGGATGTCAAATTAACGAGAAAAATATAGTCGTTTATTTGGTGTAATTTATTTCGTTCAAAATTTGTTTACTTTTCGTCTTTTTCGAATAAAAAATAGAGGGGTGAGGTTTTTTTTATTTAATTAATATTGTTGTAACCGTCTGTTTAATCACATCCATTAGATCATCTAATCTAACGGTCGATTAGGTGTTTTTTAGTTGTTCATTTATTTGAGGTTTCTCCTGAACCTCCCTATATGTTAGGACACAAAATGTCTTACTTAGATCATAGTTTTGTAAAGGGTTATAATTGTATTATGGGCTTGGGATATTGTATATGGCCTTTGGCTTAAAGGTGTAATAAGTGGGTATATATAGGATGTGTGTGTGTAATTAGGGTAAGAGAATCATTAATGCAATGTAGCTCATGGTGTAAGTGTGTGTAATCTAGAGAGAGATCCATTCTCTCTCTAGGATAGTCTCTTCATCAATAATACACCACATATTCCTTATTATCTCATCTTATTAGTCAATTTATCCATTATGTGAATTGTTGTTTGGTTTATAATGGGACTAACAAGTGGGTCAATTTTGTGATAAGAGAGCTAGGGTTGGAGAATCGAGTGCTGCTGCAACTGAAAACGTCGGGGGATCAGATCAGGCAGTAAATGAGGGGGCAACAGGGGCAAGTGGACCAGAAACTGATGTAGTCCAGGTTGATGACGTAGTTTTAGCTAATGTCATAACTGGGTTGAAAAGCCTCCGGTTGTTGACAATAGAACAGCAGAAGAAAGAATGACGGATAGTATGATCAATGATTACATCTATATTGACTCTGAGGAAGAGCCGAATACAATGACGGTACAGATTAAAGAAGATATAGACGACATATTTGATACCACCGGGGCTCTACTGATTGCTTCGGATTCTGTTAGGGTCAATTTATGTTGATTTAAAGTTCGGGGTTTAAACTGTAATTCTTTATTTTGAGCCTTATTAGTGAACGGGCCGTGGGCTTGTTAACCACGGGCCCGCTATATAAATAGATAGCTTAGCCTTAGAAAATAGGCTAGTTGTCTCATTTGCTTTCCTACTCGTATTGTAATTCTCTCTACTTTGAAAGCATAATACAGGGATGACCAGTTGAAATCATTATACAATAATTCTTATCTGTTTGATTTCATAATCGTTGCACGGATCTGGAACTAACAATTGGTATCAGAGCAGACGGACACGTTTGATTCAAAACATTCAAGTTGACTTTTGGTAATTTCTTGACTTTTCTCGTCTGTGTCATTCTTGAATTTTCAAAATTTTGATTCTGTCAAAATTGATTGTTTCTGCTTATTGGGTTGTGTTAGCATCATTGTTATAAGTCATTCTGCAAATTTTCACATCCTAATTCGTCCATTTGAGTGGTTAATTAAGCAAATCAAAGTCAAAAGTTTTGGTAGTGTTCTTCATCAAAAATCAAAATTTTATCATCAAAACTTGGTGTTTTTGCGTTAAGATCGATTGGGTTAGTGTTATTTTTGTGTTTGGCATTGTTACTAATCTTTCATGATCGATTTTGAGAAACCCTAGTGGATTCCCAAGCGGTTGAAAACTCACAGCCGTAGTTCCCGGATAAACCAGCCGAGTTTCCGGACAGAATCAGTTCTTTTCGGACGTTTGTGTTAAATCCATCCGGGTTCGCTCTTCTTTCCGGGTAAGTTTGTAACGTCCCAAAAATTACAATAAATTTTGACTTTTAAAAATAAGCATTTTAATAAATAAAACCTCATTAAACATCCAACACCGTTTCGTTTGCAAACTTAATAATAAATATCATCGGTAATAATAAACAGCGGAAATTAAATCGTTTAAATAATAATTCTAATATCATAATCATAATAACTCTTCACGCACGCCAGTGTGTACCCGTCACGCCTTGGAGCCACTAGCACCTGAAACCACATTTATAGGAAAGGGTAAGCACGAAGCTTAGTGAATTCCATCACATGCGCAGGTAGAAATTATATACACATCACTCCTATTCGCACATGAGCAACAACACCACAGTTACATAATGCAAGTAAACACATACAAGTAATTATGTACCCAACTCCTCGGTCCCACCGAGTTCCCGGTCCCACCGAGTTCACACAACATTTCCATCCACTTCCTCGGTCCCACCGAGTCCTCGGTCCCACCGAGTTGTAATGTAACACACTCGTCCCACCGAGTTCCCACAACATTTCCATCCACTTCCTCGGTCCCACCGAGTCCTCGGTCCCACCGAGTTGTAATGTAACACACTCGTCCCACCGAGTTCCCACAACATTTCTATCCAGTTCCTCGGTCCCACCGAGTCCTCGGTCCCACCGAGTCCTCGGTCCCACCGAGATGTAATGCAACACACGTTTATACTAAGCATTTAACCCAAGCACATATTACGCACCACAAACAACTAGTTCACACCACAAGTACAGTAGTACATACAAACTACCATAACATGCATACAATTCCTATCTACACAGTGAGAGAACTCACCTCAAACGCAAAGTAGATGTCCTCAAGAGCAAAACGCTCCGGCCAACACCAACTCACCTCTTTCCACCTAAATAAGTGATATCAAACGTCAAAGCGAAGTCCTAACCCAAAGTCACAACTATGAGCCCACACATGCAATTTTCCAGCTTTTACTCTAAGATTTACAGGTCTGTTCGGGACCTGTTTAGCCCTTCTTAAACTCATCAACCCAGAATTATTATTCCATAATCAGTTAGTTCTATGTCTTAGGGTTCCAAGGACATATCGCACGCGTTCTAACGATTTTTCTACAATTTAATATGAATTTTCTAAAAACGGGACGCGAAACTGTCATGTTCAGACCTGCTGTGAAAACAGCCATTTTAAGCCTAGCTAGAGGCCGAACCGGACTTCCGCTAAAACACGAAAAGTGTGCCCGGCACAGAATGTGAACCGTGGGCACCGGTTTCGCCTCAATCCGAGCTACGACGGAAAAGTTATGATCGAAATAAAACAGTGGCAGAAACGACGTTTTCACATAAAATGACGATTTATAAATGGTTCAAGGTTTAATCGATTCGGGTTTATGCGATCAGGTCACGGGTTAGAGTTCCAAGGTGATTAGGATCTGGTCACGACCGCGCACCACCCACTGCCACCTCCGGCAGTGGTGGTCGCCGGCAGTGGCGGCGGCGGCCGGCGGCGATTGTGGTTTACTATCTCGGCCGATAACAAGAAACGGAACAACCCGACCGCCCTATTCCGTCCCACATCCACACACACAGACGTACCCACGCACCGCCACCACCGTGGGGGGGGGGGGGGGGGGGGGGGGGGAACCACCGCTGTCACCGCCAGCAGCGGCCTAGGCCGCCTGCGGCGGTGGCGGTTTCTTTGCTGCCGGCGACGGAAACGAAAGGGAGAGAGAGAGAGAGATACCTTGTTTACGAGAATCCCGAGAGCGGCGAGAGAGAGGGGATGATCTTCTCCGGCGAGAAACGACAACGACGGGGTGGGGCGGGGGGGGAAGACTACGGCCGAGAGGGGAGGGTGACTAGGGTTTTCTTTTCTATTTCGCTTTCTTCTTCTTCATTTGCTACCCACGAAACCCAAACAACAATAACAAAAAAAAAGGAAACAAAGTGGGGCTTGGTCGTGTGCATGGGCCGACCCTATGGCACGACTTTGGCCTTTAGACAACATTGGCCCCTCGACAACCCCCAATGTCCTTTAAACACCCTACTAGAGAAAAAAACACTTAGGGTCAACGATGTTAACTCTCGGTAACTTAAACGATCCCGGAAGAAAATCAAAAACAAAATACTTAATTAAGCAACGAGGAAGGTTTAAAGAAAAAGTATTTACGTACCGGAACACGGGCTTTACAACTCTCCCCACTTGGATTAGACTTCGTCCTCGAAGTCTCGACCGACAAATAACTCGAGATAGTTCTCGCGCATCTCCAATTCGGGTTCCCACGTCCACTCGTACCCCTTCGGTGCTGCCACTGGACTTTCCTCAACTAGAATCTAAATTTCTCACCCCGTCTAGAATTTCCGAATACTTTTCTTACCAACAAAACTCCTTCAAGAACACTGAGATTACGATCAGAAGAACACTCCAACGACTGGAATCATTCCTAGTCAAACGACTTCGGTTGTCTCCCAACCTTAGATATTCCATACATCCCGATTCAAATTTCAAGCTCTAACCATTCTAAAGTTGCTCACCAATATACCCTACAGGATACTCGAAACCGATCATTCCTACCATGAACCGTCGATTAACTTCCACGAGTTCTAATAAACTCCCAAAATTTATTTCACACGAATCATCAAACCAGTAAATTTATAATCACTCACGAAGGTCATTCCATCATAGCCATTCATCACAAGTGAGCATTTTAGGTTACTACTACTATCACCATAGTTATTTTAAAATCGGCTACAATTCTCCGATTACACTAAAGATGTTTGGCCTCAAGCCCAAAAGTCGACACCTAAATCTACCACTTACCTCAAAAGGTTCTACGCATTTATTCTCTATATTATAAAGGGCATCATTCCCTTAACCGTAACCGTTCGACCTACATTACCACACGCGTGGAATACCTTACCTTCCACCGTCGACGTATCCTCCACACTCGCTCTACGAAGCCTAGTTACACCGTATCAAGGATACACCTTAACGTCTACCTCCCAGGTACGTCTTAAGGCCCGGCACATCGGAACTACCTCCCAGGTAAGTGCTCAAGACTATATCCTCCTAGTGCCTACTGGAAAGTCAAGGTCATAACACATGAATACCGGGGTCCCACCCCGAGATACCCAACCGACCATTATCAACGACTGACTAACGTGACCAAGGATCCAATGCAAAACAGTCTACCAACAACATGCCTATCCCGGAATGACTCACTCACCCAAACATGTAAATACTCAACGTGCAATAAATGCATAACTGTGCAACAAAAACAACCCATCAACAAGACTCCCCATCGAGCCATTAGAACCGTGCAATTGACCCATGACTATCTCAAAGTCAAAACCGAGCAAAATGCTCCACGCTTGCTAGACCCATAAGTCGGTCAAAAATGCGTTTAAATAAAGTTTAAGCAAGCAATACTCTAAAATCAACATTAGTCCCAAACCCAACACGGGTTAAACAAAAGAGTTTTCCAAAAGGACTCACACCCTTAAAATTCTCAAAATGACACATAACACTTAAAAGCGCATTTCCCAAATGGTTTACAAAATCATTTACAAAATATTTTCAACGTCAAGATTTTTCATCTCAAAAAGATCGTATGCAATAAAACTACTATTACCAGGTCGGTAGTTACGCAAAAATGGACACGCTCGTCCCACATATGAAAATCATGTTGAAAATCATCCCATTGCAACTCAGTTTACTCACAAAACGCAAAGCGAAATAAATAATTTCTTTAAAAATGAACCGTCATGGTTCTAGTATGGATTGGCTCATGACCTGTACTTAAAATAACCACTCGACCTTACACAGGGTGCGACAAAAGTGTGCACATAATTTTAAAATCAGTTCCACGACGTTTGACCCCAAAATTTCTCTTTTTAAATCATAAAATGTCGTGGCACGGGGTTCACCAACAAATTTTTACGCGCGTCAGCTAGTCATACAAACGATGAAACGGTTTACAAATATGTTTTTGTTAAAACACAACTGTCTCGTGTAAGTTTCAAACTTAAAGATAGAGACCAATCCGCTTCTATCATTTGAAAATATCGACTAAAACCTCATAAAATCTCTAACTGGGGGTAGGCATGCAAGCTTGTAACACTTTCTCAAAATTTTCTTGCAATGACACGCATGATCCAATTAACTCACACCAAATCTCAAAAGGTGGGGTTCTTTAAATTGATTTCCAAAATTTCCCAAATGGTCACATAAACAAATAAAATATGCACCTCGTGAAATTAAGCCCACACGACTCAACATGCCATAAAACAAAACTTCATGAACCTTAACAAACTCAATGACTCTAAGTCAACAAAATAACACCATACATTGTGCCCCCAAAGTCAAATTGTTAAAAGCAAAATCATGTATGAGACGCCAAAATCCCAAAAATCTCTTTCCACGGTAAAACCATAAACAACATTGTTTAACAAACTCATTTTAAACAAATCACCAAAATAGTTTTATACAGACATCGTGGAATGTAACTTTCCGTCTCAACTCTAACATATGTGGAGGAGTTCCAATGTTAAAGTCTCAAGCCGTAGTCACTTGCCCAACATTTTAAACACCACAAAACACGGATATCATCTTACCCGAAAGAACCGTTGGAAAATAACAAAATGAAACAAATTCTAACAAAGTTTGCAACTCCCGTGATAAAACGGTTTCATGTACTTTCAAAACCATAATTCAAAATCTTGTGTGTGTGCTGAACATTTCCAAAAATTCCAAAACAACATCCATAAAAGAATTTGAAACACAAGAATTAGTTAATGCAATTTTATTTTCAAAATAAACTTGTGCATGACTCAGTCGGCATTCGACGTCTCGACTCATACCCCTCCAAAACTCTCCGATCCACAAATGTCATCCGGACAATTAAACCTCTTAGGCAAGTTGGGAAAATTACGTCAGATAATCCTTACGGTTTTTCCTCAATTCAAGGTCGGCTCTATAAGCCTATGATTCTAGCACAATCATCCATCTTGGCCCGAAATGGTCTACTTAAAACAAACATCATCCTTATCGTCACTCCAAGTGATTAATACTAGAATCGTCCTTCTATTCCCACGACTACTAGATTAGAACCTTCATCATTACCCCTCAACGATCATCACATCAAAGCAAATCAAGTACACACCTGTACTAGCAGGTTTACTATAGTTGTTCCTCCTTGTGATGGCTATTCTGGGTAGATATTACAACGAGATATTAGCACATAATAACTCACACTAACAACGCTCACGCTCAACTCCTTGGATTCCTCGTGACTTTCCCCGACTCGAGCACGGATCCTGTGCTTCAGATAGTAGGAGCTCTACTACTACCTTCCACACCTATCCTCACTCGTTTCGAGTCCCGTCCCGAAGTGCCCAAGTAGTTCCTTGCCGAAAAACTTTACACATATGCCCGCACCGGCATATGTACACACTCTTCCTAGCTCCCTAGGAATTCCACCCAATTCCACTACCCTTGCTATGACGAAATCCCCACTAGTCATGACGAGTCGCCTCGCGAATGCACAGTCGCACACAGTGTAAAACCAGATAGGCATTCGAATATAAGATTCTATCCTACAACGGTTGGACTCAAACAAGAGCTGTGCAATAGAACTAAATCCGACATTCTAAGGCTATTCGGTTCCTACCGCGTACAACCTATAGTGCATTCACTTAACAACCTATCAAGGCTAGCATAAACTCCTATTAGCAAGCAATAAACATGCAGTACAGTGTAATAAGCACCAAGCAATCTAGCATACATACCCCTATGTTCTAGAAAGCAATCTAGCATACATACTCATATGTAAACACTCTTCCCAGCTCACTAGGAATTTCATCTCATCCCACTACCCTTGCTACAACGGAATCCCTATTAGCCATAACGAGTTGCCTCGCGAATACCCAGTCGCATGCAGCGTGAATCAAATAGACATTCGAATACAAGATTCTATCCTAGAACGGTTGGACTCAAACAAGAGCTGCGCAATAGAACTAAATCAAATATTCTAAGGCTATGTGATTCTTACTGCATACAACCTATAGGGCATTCACTTAACAACCTAATATGACTAGCATTAATTCCTACTAGCAAGCAATATCCATACTAGCAAGCAATATCGATTGGGTTAGTGTTATTTTTGTGTTTGGCATTGTTACTAATCTTTCATGATCGATTTTGAGAAACCCTAGTGGATTCCCAAGCGATTGAAAACTCACAGCCGTAGTTCCCAGATAAACCAGCAAAGTTTCCGGACAGAATCAGTTCTTTTCGGACGTTTGTGTTAAATCCATCCGGGTTCGCTCTTCTTTCCGGGTAAGTTTGTAACGTCCCAAAAATTACAATAAATTTTGACTTTTAAAAATAAGCATTTTAATAAATAAAACCTCATTAAACATCCAACACCGTTTCGTTTGCAAACTTAATAATAAATATCATCGGTAATAATAAACAGCGGAAATTAAATCGTTTAAATAATAATTCTAATATCATAATCATAATAACTCTTCACGCACGCCAGTGTGTACCCGTCACGCCTTGGAGCCACTAGCACCTGAAACCACATTTATAGGAAAGGGTAAGCACGAAGCTTAGTGAATTACATCACATGCGCAGGTAGAAATTATATACACATCACTCCTATTCGCACATGAGCAACAACACCACAGTTACATAATGCAAGTAAACACATACAAGTAATTATGTACCCAACTCCTCGGTCCCACCGAGTTCCCGGTCCCACCGAGTTCACACAACATTTCCATCCACTTCCTCGGTCCCACCGAGTCCTCGGTCCCACCGAGTTGTAATGTAACACACTCGTCCCACCGAGTTCCCACAACATTTCCATCCACTTCCTCGGTCCCACCGAGTCCTCGGTCCCACCGAGTTGTAATGTAACACACTCGTCCCACCGAGTTCCCACAACATTTCTATCCAGTTCCTCGGTCCCACCGAGTCCTCGGTCCCACCGAGATGTAATGCAACACACGTTTATACTAAGCATTTAACCCAAGCACATATTACGCACCACAAACAACTAGTTCACACCACAAGTACAGTAGTACATACAAACTACCATAACATGCATACAATTCCTATCTACACAGTGAGAGAACTCACCTCAAACGCAAAGTAGATGTCCTCAAGAGCAAAACGCTCCGGCCAACACCAACTCACCTCTTTCCACCTAAATAAGTGATATCAAACGTCAAAGCGAAGTCCTAACCCAAAGTCACAACTATGAGCCCACACATGCAATTTTCCAGCTTTTACTCTAAGATTTACAGGTCTGTTCGGGACCTGTTTAGCCCTTCTTAAACTCATCAACCCAGAATTATTATTCCATAATCAGTTAGTTATATGTCTTAGGGTTCCAGGGACATATCGCACGCGTTCTAACGATTTTTCTACAATTTAATATGAATTTTCTAAAAACGGGACGCGAAACTGTCATGTTCAGACCTGCTGTGAAAACAGCCATTTTAAGCCTAGCTAGAGGCCGAACCGGACTTCCGCTAAAACACGAAAAGTGTGCCCGGCACAGAATGTGAACCGTGGGCACCGGTTTCGCCTCAATCCGAGCTATGACGGAAAGGTTATGATCGAAATAAAACAGTGGCAGAAACGACGTTTTCACATAAAATGACGATTTATAAACGGTTCAAGGTTTAATCGATTCGGGTTTATGCGATCAGGTCACGGGTTAGAGTTCCAAGGTGATTAGGATCTGGTCACGACCACGCACCACCCACTGCCACCTCCGGCAGTGGTGGTCGCCGGCAGCGGCGGCGGCGGCCGGCGGCGATTGTGGTTTACTATCTCGGCCGATAACAAGAAACGGAACAACCCGACCGCCCTATTCCGTCCCACATCCACACACACACAGACGTACCCACGCACCGCCACCACCGTGGGGGGGGGGGGGGGGAAACCACCGCTGTCACCGCCAGCAGCGGCCTAGGCCGCCTGCGGCGGTGGCGGTTTCTTTGCTGCCGGCGACGGAAACGAAAGGGAGAGAGAGAGAGATACCTTGTTTACGAGAATCCCGAGAGCGGCGAGAGAGAGGGGATGATCTTCTCCGGCGAGAAACGACAACGACGGGGTGGGGGGGGGGGGGAAGACTACGGCCGAGAGGGGAGGGTGACTAGGGTTTTCTTTTCTATTTCGCTTTCTTCTTCTTCGTTTGCTACCCACGAAACCCAAACAACAATAACAAAAAAAAAGGTAACAAAGTGGGGCTTGGTCGTGTGCATGGGCCGACCCTATGGCACGACTTTGGCCTTTATACAACATTGGCCCCTCGACAACCCCCAATGTACTTTAAACACCCTACTAGAAAAAAAACACTTAGGGTCAACGATGTTAACTCTCGGTAACTTAAACGATCCCGGAAGAAAATAAAAAACAAAATACTTAATTAAGCAACGAGGAAGGTTTAAAGAAAAAGTATTTACGTACCGGAACACGGGCTTTACAAAGTTCAAACTCTCCGGGTAAGTAATCTAAACTCTAATCAATCCGAGTAAATTAATTTCCGGAAACCCAAAGTTCCCGGACATCAATTTTCCCGGACATCTCTGTATCCGGTAAGTACCTTATTCGGAAACCTTATCATCCGGTAAGTATCTTATCCGGACATCTCATTTACCCGGTAACTCTTTGCTTACTTTCCTTATCCGGTAACCACTGTTTTCCGGTAACCCCTGTGTTATCCGGAAACCTGTGCCATCCGGATTCTCTGTATTACCCGGATACTTTGTGTTTTTTTTGAACTGTTCTTAATTGATCTGATTCGGACACTTCCTGATCAGACTCTTACTTGGACTCCTATCCAGTAAGATCACTCTTAGTTTATACCAGTCGTAGAACCTGCGTTAGGATCCCACTTATAGTGCCTTGCGTTAGGTTTACACTCTGAATCAATCTACACGTCTGACGATCACTCTGTTGCAACCTACGATGACTACACGTGACGCACTTGCTATTGGGACCGACTCCAAACCACCTTGTCTCTATCAAGGTGAGTATAGCCAATGGCGAGACAGATTTATGATTTTCATTGAATCTAAGGACTACTATGTGTACATCAAGAAAGCTCTAGAAGAGGGTCCAATTCCTTGGACGAAGAAGACCATTGCAGCAACTGCAACAATTCCTGAAGTTCGTTATGAGGACAAGACTGAAGCCGACCTGACCGAAGAGGAAAGTGGCAGAATAGAAGGCGAAAAGCATGCTAAGAGATACCTTGTCCAAGCACTTCCCAACCCAATTTATACAGCTATCGACAGCTACAAAGGTACGACAAAAGGCATGTGGGATCAAGTGGCTAGAATGATGCGTGGGAGCGTTGTCGGTAATCAACTAAAGATCAACAGCGCAATAACCAAGTTCGATGGTTTCAAGCAGCGCAATGGCGAGACTCTCACCCAAGCATATGAATGCTTCTGCTTACTTCTCAATGAACTGAACAAGAACAAGATTGTTCGTTCTAACACGGAGAACGCGCTCAAGTTCCTCAACAATCTGCTACCCGAATGGAAGGTGTTTGCTTCTTATGTTAAGCACAACAACTTAATAGAGAACATTAGCATCAATGAACTGTATGAGACGCTTCTTCAAGACGAGGATGAAGTGAATGAACTTTTGGGCGAGAAGAAAGATACAACCAAGCTAGCTGCTGATCCTATAGCACTCATATCCTCAAAGAAAGGGAAATCTTTGGGCCATCATTCTAAACGTGCTCAAAGGAAAAGCTCTTCCGAATCTGAAAAGGAAGACAGTGACTCGAATGATGAAGTAGCTGACTTCAAGAAAGCTGTTGCTCTACTCACTAAATCTTTTCAACAACAGCGATTCTATAAGAAGCCAACGTCTAATAATCAGCGCTACTCCACCGCCTCCAACAAGCGCCATGATTATCAAGACAAGCACGAGGGAAAGAAGAAAGTTGATGAGCATGACACGTCTGAGAAGAAGGAGAAGAAGGAGAAAGATGATAGAAAGAAGAGAGATGAACCAGTGACCTGCTACAACGTTGGAAAGCTTGGTCATTTTGCTAAAGACTGCACAAGGCCTGTAGTAAAGAATTCTCACTACTACAAGGCCAAACTGGCACTGGCTGAGCAGAAGGAAGCTGGAGAAGCCATGTTCGTGGAAAACGACTACTGGTTGGGTCGTTCTGATGATGAAAACGATTCTGATGGTGCAAATGCTTTCATGGGCTATCACTCTCCAGCTGATGAAGAGAAGACAAATCAGGTATGTGATTCTTCCGAACAAGATTTCTTGAATAAAATGCAATCTTTTACCGACCAGGCAGACTCCTTTAAGGCCACAACTAAAGAACAAAAGCTTAAGATTAGTTCACTAACCGAAAAGCTAGATGTTCAAACAATAATAACTGAAAAACATAAGTCTGAAAATGCTATGTTAAAGGAAAGATGCAAAATTCTTTCAATAGCACCCAAAGACTTGAGGGCCAAATTATCTGATCTTCAGTCTCAGTTTGATCAGTGCATGAATGAGAAAGAAGAACTTGTTTATCAATGTCCCTCTCTTCAAATTCAGCACAAGGAGTTTGTTACTAAAATTCTTGATCTTGAAACCAAACTCCACAAAAGGGGTCAAACTAATCAAACCATCTTTCTGAATAAACCCAAAGAGTTCACTTATTTTAACAAAGAGTGGGGAATCGAATATGATAACCCACACTATTTGAAAAAGGAAAGATATCAAACTCCTACTCTATATGATTTTGCATGTTTTGGGTTAGATAAAAAGTATCCGGAATATGCCATTCAATGGACTGGTCCTCTTGAACCTGAAAAGGAAGAGGAAACCGAGGAATATAAGCGTGCACACAAACGAGGAATACAGCTTCCGTTTTGTTATGAACCTTTGAATAATTCCTATAAAAAGAACAAAAAGTATCCCTCAAATGACTACTTCGACCCTTACAAGGTTGCTAAGCCCAAGGATTCCTCCAAAAAGGATGAGGACCAAGCACCCGTAACCAAGAATGAGACGGACGAGTTTAAACTCTATGTTCCCCCTCTCATCTTGGAAGCAAAGATTGTCGAGTTGGAGGAGTCGTTTGAGAAAGAAAGGTCTGTTTTTCAAAACGAAAAGAAAGCGCTAATCTCTGAGATTGAGAAACTCAATTCTGAGAAACTTGAGAATCCACAACCGGTCAAAACCGAAACTGTGTCGGGTGAGGGACAGGAGATCCTTCGGTTTGAAATCAATCGACTCACATCACAACTGTCCACTTTGGCAACAGAAGTGATGCAAGAAAAAGTGAGTAAAGGTCAACTCCAAGAGCAGTTTGACCAACTCCAATCTGAAACGAAGATTTCACCTGAACTTTCCTCTAGCTCATCGGACACGTCTTCGTGTAAAGCTTTCTTAGGAAAAACTTTTTCAACACAAGACGAACAAGATTCTCAAGATGAGTGTGTTAAAAGGAATTTAAACTCTAATTTTTTCCTACCTTCCGCACCGAATTCCCCAAAGCACACAGACACTAAGTGTTCCTCGCCTTCCTCACCTAATCCAAGTCCTGCAATTCCGGAGATAAATTTTTCTGAATACATGAACTCTGAAGGTAACTCTGATGGAGAGTTTGAGTCGTTCCCTTTCGAAAAACCTCTCCCGTGTCACACTGATTTTTTGTCTCCCGTAGTCAATCGACCGGTTAACTTTGAAAAGGGTACTTGTTCTAACACCAAGGCCCCAGCTGTGATTGCGGTTCCCAAACCTAAGCATGTTTCTCAAAAACAATCACAGCCAAGGCAAAAGACCGAGCGATTGCCTGCCAAAAATCTTATTCCTTCAAAAGTCACTGACCGCACTGTCCTTGTTGTTTCGGATAAAACCGGTCGCGCTAAACAAGAAAAACCAAAGTGGCTAAAGAAGGAACCTGTCGAGGGTGTTGCATCAAAGTCGTTCAATACTGTCTTTTACCCGAGAATGAACAAAAACGATTGTGCTTGGAATCATAGGAATAATTTTGTTAAAAGAGATATTAAGTTTCCGATGAAAATTTACTCCATTCAGCAATTCATTCAATTATCGCACGATCGTTTGTGTTGTTCTAGTTGTAGTTGGAATGACTTTGATGATATCCATAACAATGATTGGTTTGGGTCATATCACATGTATAATTCGACACCCAAACGCAAACCCCGTAATAACAAAAGAAAATACTATAAACAACGGGGTTTCCAATCAGAGGTTAAACCACAGCGGGATACCAAACCCATTCCAAAACGGGCTTCTTCTACTGAGGTTAGACCGGCCCCAAGAGGCAACATGCTACAAAACCTATTCCTCCAAAAGGTGTAAATTCTACACCTAAGAGGAAACATGTGCTAAAACCAGTTACTCCAAACGGTGTACAATCTGCACCTAAGGGGAAGTCTGAGTCAAAGCAAGTTCCTCCTCGAGGTGCCAAACCTAACCCTCCCGGACCCAGGCAAATCTGGGTACCCAAGGTCCGCTAAACTTGTTTTGCAGGACGGTCATGTGTGGTTCTTAGACTCTGGATGCTCCACACACATGACCGGAAGAAGGGAGCTGCTCACGATCTACAAGGAACAATATTGCGAAGACGTGAGGTTTGTCTATATCTGTGCTGTCACGAGTGTTCATGTGTTAAGGGGGAGCACAAAGACGGTATCAGGTAAGTTTACTTATCTGTTGAGGGGGGCGTCACACACAGTTTTTCTTAACAGTCAACAAGTTTTTGTGTGTGTGGGCACTCATGTGTGAATTCTATATCATGGTCATCATCTGAGGGGGAACGACACAAGTTTTTCTTTAAAAGTCTAAAAGATTTTTAGTGTGTCGGACCCCTCCACTGCACTCTACTGCACTATCCGAGGGGGAGCAATGTCATCCCCATGCTCAGTTTGAGGGGGAGCGAGAGAATGTCCTCTTACAGTTCCAATTACTGCAAAATTCCCAGGCACAGGACAGTTTTTTTAGGTATCCTGACAGTCATCCGGAAACTCCATCTATCCGGATGGGTTTTCGGACCGGATCCCTATCCGGGTTGAACGGGAATCTGGATGACCCTACCCGGACTCCTTAGCCCCATATATAAGCATCCGGGTTCGTCCTATTCACTTTACCCTGAAATCCTTTCAAAACCCTAAACCTCTCGTCGCTCACACTCTCACTCGGATTCACTCACATAATCACTTGTTCACTCGTTCTCGGTCCTATACTCAGGTATGCTACTCTATAACTCATATCGATCGTTATCATTCCTTTTTCTTGCACACTACACCACATATCGACCATTAATTTGGTCGATTCTCGCGGACCGAAACCCTGTTTTGGGTCTCGTCGATTTTGGGCTCAATCGATGGTGTCTACGATGTAATACCTACTTCTGAATGTTTCTTTGCGTCCATCGACACTTCTTGTTTAGTTTAGACCTTGCTTGAGACTGCTATAAACTCGATTGGTTGGATTGTACTTCGTCCGGGAACATTCATCGTTTCCGGGGAGTCTCAAATGTATGTGGTTTTATCCGGATTCATTCCATCACCCGGAAACCATAGTTGTCCGGAAATCTTCGGGTTTCCGGTAAGTTCAACTACCGGGAAGTTGGGATATCTGGACTCCCTTGTAATCCGGAAACCCCCGTTAATCGGAAACCCATTTTGTCCGGGTTGTTCTATTTATCCGGAAACTTATGCTGTCCTGACACATGTTGTCCGGATACTTAAGTTTGTCAGGAAAGTTTTTGTTTTTCCAAATTTTTGTCCGGACTCCTCTGATTTTTGTCCATTCAGTACCTGTTTCATCAATGCCAGTCCTCAATTTGTCTCAAATTGAGCCATTTATCGCAAAGGTATGCGCCGACACTTGTTCATCCGCCTCAGTTACTAACTGTGCGTTATTTTCCTACAGAAACTCAATGGAGGATCAGGAGCAAAATCCTCTACAGGACCAGGAAGAACAACAAATTCCTCAAGAGTGAATTATAGATGAGGCTGCCGACAATGCCTTGGTCGACCCTGACCATGGTACTGAAATGGAGGCAAATAATCATTACCTTGACCCGGATCAGTTCCGGCCACAACCATAACATCGTGTTCTTTTAGACATCCTTTCACGTCACCCTCTCCATGAGGCCCTCACTGCCACTGCCGATGTTCCTTTGATCTACGTGCTCTAAGTATGGTTTACTGCCCAAGTTCGCACGGCCGGAATCACACAGAACATAACGGAGAGAATAGACAACCAACCTTTCACACTGACGCCTGATTCATTTCGCCGCATGCTTTCACTCCCAGCTTCCAACGCCACAGGTCATGCACGGTACGATCCTACCATCAATGATGAAACGTTATGCGCACAAATGCGCGCGCTCGGCTACAATTCTGCACTTCCGTGGCCATCGGCGTTCAATCGTAAGTTTGTGGCCCCCATATGGTACACCCTGTTCACAATTATGAACAGGTGTCTATCTTCACGATGCAAAGGCATAGATCAATGCACCGGCGATTTTCTACGCCTTGTTCACGCCGTCTGCTACAATCGCCATGTCGACTTCGCCATGATCATCTGGCGTGAACTCGTGACGGCTATTCGACACATCGGAGGTACCAAGCAGAAGAAGTTCCTCCCGTACCCGCGTTTCCTCTCGCTTGTAGTTCGTCAACACATGGAAGCTAATCCGGCGATACCTCGACGTGCTGCACACCCGGTATGTCCCATTAGACACTTACAGTACATGGTTATCCGCAACCCATCCAATGCGGTAGACATGCCCATTCCCGAGGCCCTATTAGCCATCGCCGATCCCGCTGCATCGGGAAAACATAGGGAATCCCATGGTCCAGCCAGCGCCGGAGGGACCTGCCTAGGGACCTAGACCCGAGAGACGTGAGGGTCCAAGAATGAGAGGTGGGAGGGCCCGGCAAGCAGGTGCTGCCGGGCGGGGTGTGTTAGTTTTGAGAGGAAGGGGAACGAGTGTAAGTGGTGCAGCGGAACTGGGAACCAGCCCTACCCAAGCCCATGCCGGTACTTCATCTAGACCTATACTTCATCACTCAACCGAACCATACATTACCGAACCCCCTTCACCCGCTCCACATATTGAGAACGTGGAATCTGACTCCACGGACTCCGATACTGACCGTACCATACGCCTAAAACTCATACCTCACGGTATCAGACCCACCCCATATTTTACTGTCGGAATCCCACTTGACTCACCTCCACGTGCTGAACAGACTGCTCTAGCAGCATCTAGGATAACTGAGGGAGAATTAGTTGAAGACTTAGATCATGTGAGACGGAGGGAACTGCGTTCGAAGACGAACCAGGAAAGATTGAGCCGTAAAGATAACGAGGCTCTAGAGCGACCCCAACCGAGTGACATCCGGGTAGCCACATCTGCTATCCCGTCTCATACGTTGGGACGGGATATTGAAGAAGCCTCCGTGGACCCAATGGAGCAATTACACGACCCCTTATCCACTCATCCGTCTCTCAAAAGACGGATGTTTCAACTTCACACGGGGAAATAGCACAACTTCCACCGGCCTCTCACTCGGAGAGTGCTGGTGTTGAAACAAGCGACCAGCAGCCCCCGGTCGCGACTTCATTTCATGCACAATCGAGTCTAGAGCCATTTGCTATTGAAAATCCTTTGGCTAGGACACAAGAGGAGCAACACCAAGTCGAGAATCTTTGTGACTCGACCGGAACCACCGTAGTGTCGTCACCTTTAGGTGGCACGCGAGGATCGGAGAGAAATCCTACCACAGCTACCGACATGCCAGCTGTGAACGTAGGTGGCTCTGCCTCTCAGGTAGACGCCTCAACGGGTAATCTAAGTGATCCCGGTGTTACTCACCTTGACTTTGTGTCTCAAGGGTCCCGGGACAGCACCCTCAAGGCTGTCCGAGAAGCAATGGAGCAGTATGTCGCCGCCGAGATCGACACCATCAAACGCATAATCAAAGGTAAAGGGCATATCGTTGACACTGAAACCACACCCATACCTCCACCGGCTCCTACTCAGCCTACCTACTCAGTGGACACCCTCAAAACGATGCTTTTAGCCCAACTGCTTCAAGAATCCGAAACCAACGCCTCAACCGAAGCAGACCTGATCTCCGTTCTGAAATCCCAGGTCACTGCTCCTTCATCATCCATTATGACTCGTTTAGACGCCATTGACTCGACTCTCAAGGACTACAACCAAGCGCTCACAACGCTGTCCGAGAGAGTCCGCTCACTCGAAGATACCTGCAAGAGTCAAGCAGGCGGTCTGAAACGCAAGCACGATGATCAGGATGATCCTGATCACCATGAGGGGGAGAAACGACAACGTCTAACCGAAACCACCGCCCCGATCCAGTCTGAAACTCCAATTGTGGTTCAACAGGAACCCCCAACTGCGGCAACTACAACAGAAGCACCTGAAGCCGAGTTGCCATTAGCCGACATGGTAATAGATATGGATATGTCAGATGATGAAGACCCAATGGTTGAAAAGCCTGAGGGTTCAACACAGGAACTGGTCGACTTTGATTCATCAGACAGACCGCTATTGGATATGATAGATCCAGACTGTGAAGCCAACCCGGAGACCGAAGATGCATGGTATGAAAAAGCCGCCAGTGCCGTAAATCTCCAGGTAAATTTGGTTTTCCCTACTGATGAAGACGACAACATCGACTATGATCAGTTCCTGCTCCAGAATTTTTATGGTACTTCTCCCGTTCACTATGCGCAACCCACTGGAACTTCAACAAGACCTGAAACTACTACTGCCAATATTCCGACAACTCCTCTACAAACGACATCTTCTGATCTTCCTTCCCCTCCTCAGCAACAAATCCATTGGGAGAAGATCATGGTACTTATCCCTCATCTGGAGGAATCTTTGAAGAAGTTGTTCGTCCACAAGCTTCGCCCGATCGAGCCGACCTTTTGCCTTGGTATTTACAACCTCAACCCCGAATACCTACGGCGCTCTATCAGCACAATGCAGCGGTGTCTTCCAGTCAGCCAAGTCAGAACCAAGCATCAGATCACAGAGGTACTTAACATCCATTCAAGACGCATCATGAAAATCGTCTACCCAGTATTCACTGTCCGACATGAAGATGGGAATGAATGGAAATTCTCTGAAGCCGACTTCCAGCACCTTCGACCGTTCGACTTCCTGGCTTGAAGTTACAAAGGCGCTCGAAGCTGTTCGTCGATACTTGGTCCGTACCATTATGATGTCATATCTAACGGATTTTCAAATGGCTATCGAGAATAGGGCGAATAAGGTAAATATGATAAATCCAAATCTGCAAGCTCCTGAGTTGAATATGTATCTCGAGAAAGCTATGCTTCTAGAACCAGAATTTGGGATCGTCTTCATCAATGAACAGAAAGAGAAAAGATTTCTGCAGTTCAGTCAGGTAGAAAGATTATGCGACGGCACGCTGTACAAAGTTCGAGATGCTCTTCGAAAGATCATTCAGCATGAGTCTGAAAATCCAAGGGTTTCGTATGTTCCTAATCCGAATGAAATAACTGCTCGGAATGCTTTGGAATTGGTTGAAGATCGCATCGACTATCTCCGTGCTATCAGATGGTTCGAGATTCACTTCGCGCTTCGCAAAAGATATGTCTACAACTGGCGAGAGCTAGAGCGCGAACTCGAACTTCAAATCAAAGGGGGAGATTGTTAGGGTCAATTTATGTTGATTTAAAGTTCATGGTTTAAACTGTAATTCTTTATTTTGAGCCTTATTAGTGAACGGGCCATGTGCTTGTTAACCACGGGCCCGCTATATAAATAGATAGCTTAGCCTTAGAAAATAGGCTAGTTGTCTCATTTGCTTTCCTACTCGTATTGTAATTCTCTCTACATTGAAAGCATAATACAGGGATGACCAGTTGAAATCATTATACACTATTGCTTATCCGTTGGATTTCATAATCGTTGCACGGATCTGGAACTAACATATTCTGATAATGATACTCCGGATAACACTCCTCAACCGCCACTACAAGCTGATCAAGGTACAAGTTCTTCAGCTCAACAGGCTCCAGTAGTTCAAGTGAATACCGATGGCAAGATACGAGATCCAGTTCTGGAAGTTGAGCTCAGACTACTTCATGATGTGATTGTCGCTGAACCTGGGTATGTTGCAACTGGAGAAAGGGTGAGGATCTTAACTCCATTCCAAGAAAGCTCCAGAAAAGACTTGTTTGTTAAAGATGTTTAGAAGATCGACTTAGAAAAGGTATACGGCGTTGAGAACTGGCCATCACTTCGCAAGATTGAATTTATACATGTTATGGCAACAAATATCTGGATACAAACGTGGTTAGATCTGATAAAGTCATTGTGAAGGTGTTAAAGATAGAGTCATACAAGCTTCTCAATGTCTGGTACCCGCAGTTCACTGTTAGAAGATCTGATGGCTCCGAATGCGTCTTCTCTGAAGCAGACTTCAAGAGCCTAAAACTTGATGACCTTATAAGTCTGTATGACATTCTGGCACGGGCTCCTGAAAAGAAAATAAAATGGTATGCCGTTTATCAAAGTGTCAAGAGGTTCATGCGTTACCTTACGAATTTTCAAATGGCCTTGGAAGCACACCAAACCAGAGTAAACCTCAGAGCACCAAACAGGCGTCTGTCAGACATTGAAGGTATTCCTGTATACACTGTTCTGAAGAAACCTGAACTTGGAGTCGTTTACTTCAATCAAGACATGAAGAAAACATTCCCGAGAATCTGTGAAGCGAACAAGTTTAGTGATGGAACCTTCAAGATGATCCAGATCAATCTTGAAAGTAAGTTGAGGTTAGATGAAAGCGGGGAGGTAAAGCTCAAGGAGAAGGAGAGAGACCGGATCAAGCAAATCTTGGATGCTATCATCTACAGGAAAGAGTACCAAAATGCATTAAGGAGATTTGAGATCATTTTTGGAATCCGGAAGAAGCATGTGTTCCCGGTGGATGCCTAAATTCTTTGCCTCTACATTGGTACAAAGGGGGAGATTGTTAATGCTCTATTTGTCATGTTGTACCAAGTAGAGGGGCTAAAGTAGAACTTTATATTTTACAAACTATAAGTAGATTTTTCCTTGTATTATTTCATAATGTCATTCCATTCTTACACCTCAAGTACACACATAATAGCACTTTCTCTACATCATATTCTGTACTTGAAGATCTTCATTGATGAATATATGGATGGCTATCTGAGTTTATTAATTGATTAAATACTTGTTCTGGGATCACACTATATATATATATACATATATATATATATATATAGAGAGAGAGAGAGAGGACGATAATCAAATGAGAACTTGTTAGTGCCTAATATTCTATGTTGTACTATGTAGAGGGACTAATATTGTAATTGCATAGTTACATCCTATATATTGTTAGCTATGCCTAGATTTCGATTAGGTCATCAATCACCACACATACAAGTACACACACACTATTCTCTCTACATTCTCTATTCTCTATTGTACTTGTGATTGTTCTTCATTGGAATATATTGGTGGCCATCTGATTGCTTATACATGGATTGATTACTTGTTCTGGGATAACAAGTGGTATCAGAGCCAAAATCGAAGAAATCAATCATCGATACGATCATTCTGCAACGATTCATGATCTACAGCCCATTTCTAGATGAAACAGTAAGTTTTCGCGATGAACAGTAATTTTCGGACTTTTTGTTGCACACACTGTTTTGGGATTGAAAAACACTTTTCTGTTGGTTTTTGGACAAAACTTGAAGCATTAAAGTTGTCCAGAATACCAGTGCGAATCTACGTACTAATTTTCAGCCCAAACAGATCAGTTTTGAAGAATCTACTTAAGATCATATGAATATTCATAACTATCGCAACTCTCGGTGTTCTTGAGTATTCATAATGTTGGTCCCGAAGGGTTATACAAGTTTGTAGAAGGGGGGGGGGGTTTGTAATAACTCAAAATAAGTAATGAGAATTAAATAGAAATTAGGGGTTTTAGTTGCTTATTGCTAAAGGTATGAGGGTAAAATATGTAAATTGGGGAAATTAAATTCCCTTCTCTTTTGGGTGCGCCGCACATACTGATATGGAGGAAAACATTTCTTTGTTTTTAGGGTTTTGGTGGGTTATGTGTGTAAACTGGTACACATCGAGAGAGAGATAGAGAAGAAGAAGAGAAAGATGATGCCATGAAAGCTTGGGTATGTTCGTGAGGAGAAAAACTAAGTGAAAGAGACAATGGTGTCGGGAGTGTGTGTGTTTTGTGTGTGCAGCCGGCAGAGAGAGAGACAACGAGGGAGAGACCGCCGGCGAGGAGAGATAGATGACGAGGGAGAGACCGCCGGCGAGAGGGAGAGAGACGACGGAGGAGAGAAAGACGAGAGAGGCAGTCGGCGACAGAGAGAGAGACTGCGAGAGAGAGTGAGAGAGAGCAGCGAGAGGGAGAGAGAGATCGCGTGAGAGAGAGAGAGAGCAGCGAGAGAGAGAGAGAGAGAGAGCTGCGGGAGAGAGAGATAGACGACGAGATAGGGAGGTGGTGGCTGAGTTCGCCGACGACGGAGAAGATGACCGGAGGGGCGGCCGGTGAACGCCGGCAGTCGGCTGCCGGCGGTGATCGGCGGCGGCGGTATGGCTGGGCAGTAACTTTCCGTTTCGTGAAGTTTTTCGCGGGTAAGAAACCATTCCCTTGCGTTTTCTTTTTAGCAAGTAATGTTAGATTGGTTAAGTTCTAATTGTGCTCGGTTACGTAAACTGAGAAAGCAAGTAGAGGTATTAATAGAGTTTTTCTAATTCATATTGTCAAGTTAACCAATTGTTTGTGGATTCTTGATTTCGGAAGAAATGGTGATGGTTAATTTTTAGAATAAGTTAAAAATGGAGAAATGGAGTTTTTGTCGAAATACCCGGACTTGTTTGCAAAACGATATGGTATTTTTAAAGAAAATGAAGTTCCGGTGGTGTTGGAAATTGATTGAGGTTCCGGTAACATTTTGTAGAGTCCCGGTAAGTTAATAATTGGGTCGGAGTGTAATTTTAAGAAAAGGGTCGGAATAATTATTTTAATTGGAGCCTAAAGCTTGTGTGTACTGGAAGTCGGTATGACCCGAAAGTTGACCCGTAATTTAAGTTCGGCCGAATTGGGTTTTGGGCCAAATAAATTATTAAGTCCTGTTGGGCTTAGTTATTGTATTGGTCTTAATTTATTATAAAAGTCTATAATTATTTATAGGGGCCTAGTACGTAATCGTTAGTCTATTTATTAAATTTGGTCATATTATTATTATCATGATCCGGCTTTGATGTTTAGAATCTAGAGCTATAATTTTATGTCGGGGGAAACCTAGAGTCGGGTAAATTAATGGATCTGGTATAGCATTTCAATCGGATAAATAAGCCAAGACCATTAATTATGATATGTGGACTAGAAGTGGAAGTTACCAAATTAGATAAGTTTGGGTTGAGTTCGGGATTTTACTCGATTAATAGTTGAGCGAATTATGATGTACGTTTATTAATATAATAGGTGTTCCACCTAGAGATCGGAGGCGTAAGTGAGAAGCTTTGGAGCGAGCAAGTCAGGTGAGTTTTCTAAACTAAAATGTGTGGCTTTTAAAGTGTTTTCAAAAATGTGTTTGAACGATGAGAATTGCCATGCTTTATTATTATGCTTTATTTGCATGAAAGATGTCTAAAGTTTTATGTAGAATGTATGCATACATTGTGTTAGACGTAAACTGGCAAAGACGGGAGAGTAGACCCGCCAGTGCTCGCGCGGGAGAGTAGACCCTTTATGTCAGGGGTAGTGTGGCCCCGATATAAGGCAGCGTGAGACTGACTCGTTGTCACCTTAGGGTGGCTTCAGGGTGTCAGATTACGAGGGGCGGACCTTATTCCGTGGATGATTTTTTTATCATCACACTTTTATGAAAGATTTTAAGTGAAAGTTTTACGAAAAGTTATGTGAAAGTTTTATGTGAAAGATTTTGAAGTTCAGCTATGTGAAAGTTATAAACTGTTTTAAAATGATTTTTGAGAACTGTCAGGAGGGACTCACTAGACCTCACGGTCTAACCCTCGCATTTTCCCAACTAAACCTTTTCAGGTAAGCAGATAATAGAAGGCTCCGATAAGCGAGCAAGAGCAGAGTAGAGTACAGATGCAGTTAGTGACAGTGCCACTCATGCTTATAGTGGTAGTTATTCTCAGTTGTGTATAGGTTGTTTCCGCCAACCTAAGTTGTTTAGACAAATGTAATGGAAATTTTGGACCCAGCTTTGTATTTGTTAAATATTAATGTATTGTATGTTTTTTAGAATAGGTCGTTACAGTTGGTATCAGGGCCATAGTTTAAGGGATTTAGGTGACCGTACGTACCTAAACTTAAACTTTGGAAGTATAAACCACAACTGAGAATCAGGAAATGCACTAGGAGGGCACTATTGTAAATACAGAAGATGCGTTAGGAGGACACTATTATAAAGATAGGACTAATAGGGTACTGAGGACTGTCATGTAAGGTAAGTTTGAAATTTCACCTGGCCAGTGTAATTGCGAGCTTACAGGTACATGTATGTGCTTAACCTACCTTAATAACCTACCCAGTGTTTATGTCGTGTTTCAGTACGTTAGAAGGTCAACGAGATCTCTGAGGTGTAGACTGAGACCCCTAGTTGGGGAGGTTCTTGAGAGGTCACTTATGATGTCATGTGTATATACATCGTAGAGAAGGAGTGTTGTATAGAATGTTATGAATCGTATAGACATAGATCTTCGTGGGTTCGAAGAGATAAAATGATTAATTTGGAGTAAGACTCTTGTTTCTAGGAAGTCTCAGTTCTAGAAATAGTGGGATGAGATCAGTTAGAATGATAAGGAGTAACAGTGTTGAAATTTTGAACGTATCAATAAAACCCTGACTTCTTAGTCGAGATTTTCAAAGGCAGTGTAAATGAAATAAGATACTTATTGTGAAATGAAAGCATGTAGAAGTAGAAAATGAGATAGTGATTAAAACGAAATAGTATGAAAGTGATTGAGTAAGTGAGATGTGGAAAGTGTGTTCAGCAAGTTGTTGTGTGACCGAGAGGGCAACCGTTGGTCGTAGGTAGAATGTCAAGGATATTCTAAGCGAGTAAAGCAGTTGACCTTGTTAGAGTGAGTAGCCTTCAAATGCAGGTAGAGTCTCATGCATGGTGTCCTTTTTTTGTGTAACATGAAATTTTCACGATTTAAGTTAAATATGTAAAGATAAATTTTTGATCAAAAATGAGTCAGAATGTGCACGCATATGTTTAAAGAAAAAAGGTGATTTCACTCACATAGTACAATGAAGTTTCGAGTTTTATGATTTGTAAGTATATCACTATCTTCATGATGAGTTAAATTATTGCAAAAGTCAAGAAAACGATTGAATGTAAAACTTTTATAACCTAAATGAGTGTTGAAATGTTGATGTCACCTAAATGAATGTGGGAGCCGAGCGGTTTATTTCGTGTCGGTAAATCCTTTCAGAATTTTGTCGTATAAAAGATTTTCAGTCAAAATGCTATTGTCGTAACAACGTCGTTTCGATTGTGTAAGATTGTGTTTTACCAAAAGGTTGCGTGCGAGCGATTCTCGAGATCGTTGTGCAGGGCGTTAAAGTTATGAGAGTGTTGGGATCATGCGTACCCAAATCGTTCCAAGTGATATTTTCTTAAAATGATAAAAGTACGAAATGATTTATTTTATCGCGTTGTCATGCATGAAGGCTACGAACTCACTAGGTCGTAGAGTATTACTCTTAAGCAAAGGAAGAACTCCGAGGGTGGAGAGGCGTTGGACAAATTCGGGAAGAATGTTCATAGTTTTGGTATTTGCGTTCAAGAGAAGAGGTGAACAATGAAAGAGTCGGAAGTGGATTTTAGCGTCAGTTGTATGAGGGTTGGTACCCTTGTTCGGTGACCGGTAATTCAGTTGTCGAAGGACGGGTGCGTCCGGAGGAAAGACTAGAAGTCATCAAAGTGCTGGTAGTAGCAACTCGTTATGAGTAGTGTGGTGAGGAAGGATGAAATACCTTTGGCATGGGAATAGGAGTTCGAGGTGAATTTGTAATGTTGTCGCTTCATGAGTAGGCTTCGAAAAGAAGGGGACCGATCACGAAAGTGATAGGATTATGTTGGAAGGATTAGGTTCCGTAAGGAACCCTTGTTATAGAATAAGCTAAGAAAGTAGTTACAGGTTGTCTGTTGTTGTAGAAGTCGATAGCTATGTAAGATGGCCGAGGCCGAAGGCTTGAAACAGAAGGTTGGATTTAGATAGAACACCTTATAGGGGTGTTATGAGGATGTGAGGTGATCATTTTGAATAAGCGTTCTATTTACGAGATATGGAAGGATTCGTAGGATGATGAAGTATGTAGCACAAGCGAAGCGAGGATGTAGATTTTATCGTTCAGTGAAGGCTGTGTCCTGTTTTGTAAGGGCTCAGATCGTGAGGAGCTAGCTAGAATGTTTGCGTGTGAACTAATGGAGAACTCGTGAGTTATAATTCAACAAGTTGAGAAAGGACTACGTAGTGAGATAGACTCGATAGTAGTATGCGAGAAAATGTGAAGGCAAATACGAATTGTATAAGAATTGCCATGAGAGATTTGGTCTACAGCGTGATGTTATGAGTGAGGAATGTACAGTTATGTAATGGCATTAATTTCCAAGTTAAATGTACCCGCTAGTATCGTAGTGAGGTGATGTTAGAGAGAAAGAAAGCCTCAAATAGAAGCTTTTGGGGGTTCAGATGAGATGTACGATCTATTAATCAGATGGTGGGAGCACATAGAGTGTAAGTTGACGTTATGGTGTGATTATGTTCGGGATAGAAGAGCGGAGTAGTGGTGGGAGATTACCCAAGGGAGAAACCAAGTGTTTTTGGTTGTAAGAGTCGCTAAGTAGGTATATGGTGGGATTCTTGGAAGTTTAAAGAGAATGAAGACTGTGTTAGTCAAATTGTGCTTTAGTAAATGCTAAATCTCTAAAGAGGATAAGTTATTTCTTATGTGTGAGGGAACAATCCTAGAAAGAAATAGTTGGAAATTTGGTTACGTTTAAGAATGACATGATGATGATTATAGGTCGGAGTGGTAGTATGATCATTAGTTGATTTAAGACGTCATGATGGATGTATAAGTTTTTGTTTGATTGATTAAAATTTTATGAATTTGTTAAGTAATGACAATTGTCTGTTATTACCGGATGTGTTGCAATCCTACCAAGATTTTTACTAAGATTTGACAAGGGAGAATCGATATGTTAGGTAAGAAATTGATAATAGTATGATGGAATAAGTAATTCCAAAATTATTTTGGAAATTATAAATGGTTGGGTTACTCAGTGGGGGTTGTTAGTAAGAAATCAGTTTTGACTAAGGAATTTTGTGAACACCAAAATAGCGAGATGTTGACGCTAAGTTATGGTATATGAAAATTTGTGGTTGATAGAAAGAAATGAACTGAGTCTCAATTGGAGTTTATCGTTTGAAATAAGTTGATAATTATAATTGAAGCAAGTCGGTCAAATTAAAGTTGCTTGTGAGTTATAAGATGGATGTCGAGAGTTCGTGAGGAGGTGTTATTGAGATTAACACAATGATCGTTAAAGAATTATTCAAATCAACTTAAGCAAGAAAGTTGGGATGACCTTATTTATAGCTATCTGATTTTATAGTCATTGTTGTTAATAGGAAGAATGTTGGAACCGAGGTTCGTAAGGCCCCGGGATGGGTAGATTTGTTTGGGAGATAAATATATGATGATTGGATTTTCCTGTTATAAGCAAAGATTGTGAAATTAATCAGAGTTGCGCAGCCGAGGTATTGTTTTGTTATTGGAAGGTTTATTCCGAGAGTTGAGGTTTGAACTTCGATAATTAATTTTCGTCGGTTATCGTTGGAGTGAATTCCGGGACGGAATTCCATTAAGAAGGGGAGATTGTAATAACTCAAAATAAGTAATGAGAATTAAATAGAAATTAGGGGTTTTAGTTGCTTATTGCTAAAGGTATGAGGGTAAAATATGTAAATTGGGGAAATTAAATTCCCTTCTCTTTTGGGTGCGCCGCACATACTGATATGGAGGAAAACATTTCTTTGTTTTTAGGGTTTTGGTGGGTTATGTGTGTAAACTGGTACACATCGAGAGAGAGATAGAGAAGAAGAAGAGAAAGATGATGCCATGGAAGCTTGGGTATGTTCGTGAGGAGAAAAACGAAGTGAAAGAGACAATGGTGTCGTGAGTGTGTGTGTTTTGTGTGTGCAGCCGGCAGAGAGAGAGACGACGAGGGAGAGACCGCCGGCGAGGAGAGAGAGAGAGATGACGAGGGAGAGACCGCCGGCGAGAGGGAGAGAGACGACGGAGGAGAGAAAGATGAGAGAGGCAGTCGGCGACAGAGAGAGAGACTGCGAGAGAGAGTGAGAGAGCAGCGAGAGGGAGAGAGAGATAGCGTGAGAGAGAGAGAGAGAGAGAGCAGCGAGAGAGAGATAGAGCTGCGGGAGAGAGAGATAGACGACGAGAGAGGGAGGTGGTGGCTGAGTTCGCCGGCGACGGAGAAAATGACCGGAGGGGCGGCCGGTGAACGCCGGCAGTCGGCTGCCGGCGGTGATCGGCAGCGGCGGTATGGCTGGGCAGTAACTTTCCGTTTCGTGAAGTTTTTCGCGGGTAAGAAACCATTCCCTTGCGTTTTCTTTTTAGCAAGTAATGTTAGATTGGTTAAGTTCTAATTGTGCTCGGTTACGTAAACTGAGAAAGCAAGTAGAGGTATTAATAGAGTTTTTCTAATGCATATTGTCAAGTTAACCAATTGTTTGTGGATTCTTGATTTCGGAAGAAATGGTGATGGTTAATTTTTAGAATAAGTTAAAAACGGAGAAATGGAGTTTTTGTCGAAATACCCGGACTTGTTTGCAAAACGATATGGTATTTTTAAAGAAAATGAAGTTCCGGTGGTGTTGGAAATTGATTGAGGTTCTGGTAACATTTTGTAGAGTCCCGGTAAGTTAATAATTGGGTCGGAGTGTAATTTTAAGAAAAGGGTCGGAATAATTATTTTAATTGGAGCCTAAAGCTTGTGTGTACTGGAAGTCGGTATGACCCGAAAGTTGACCCGTAATTTAAGTTGGGCCGAATTGGGTTTTGGGCCAAATGAATTATTAAGTCCTGTTGGGCTTAGTTATTGTATTGGGCTTAATTTATTATAAAAGTCTATAATTATTTAAAGGGGCCTAGTACGTAATCGTTAGTCTATTTATTAAATTTGGTCATATTATTATTATCATGATCCGGCTTTGATGTTTAGAATCTAGAGTTATAATTTTATGTCGGGGGAAACCTAGAGTCGGGTAAATTAATGGATCTGGTATAGCATTTCAATCGGATAAATAAGCCAAGACCATTAATTATGATATGTGGACTAGAAGTGGAAGTTACCAAATTAGATAAGTTTGGGTTGAGTTCGGGATTTTTACTCGATTAATAGTTGAGCGAATTATGATGTACGTTTATTAATATAATATGTGTTCCACCTAGAGATCGGAGGCGTAAGTGAGAAGCTTTGGAGCGAGCAAGTCAGGTGAGTTTTCTAAACTAAAATGTGTGGCTTTTAAAGTGTTTTCAAAAATGTGTTTGAATGATGAGAATTGCCATGCTTTATTATTATGCTTTATTTGCATGAAAGATGTCTAAAGTTTTATGTAGAATGTATGCATACATTGTGTTAGACGTAAACTGGCAAAGACGGGAGAGTAGACCCGCCAGTGCTCGCGCGGGAGAGTAGACCCTTTATGCCAGGGGTAGTGTGGCCCCGATATAAGGCAGCGTGAGACTGACTCGTTGTCACTTTAGGGTGGCTTCAGGGTGTCAGATTACGAGGGGCGGACCTTATTCCGTGGATGATTTTTTTATCATCACACTTTTATGAAAGATTTTAAGTGAAAGTTTTACGAAAAGTTATGTGGAAGTTTTATGTGAAAGATTTTGAAGTTCAGCTATGTGAAAGTTATATACTGTTTTAAAATGATTTTTGAGAACTGTCAGGAGGGACTCACTAGACCTCACGGTCTAACCCTCGCATTTTCCCAACTAAACCTTTTCAGGTAAGCAGATAATAGAAGGCTCCGATAAGCGAGCAAGAGCAGAGTAGAGTACAGATGCAGTTAGTGACAGTGCCACTCATGCTTATAGTGGTAGTTATTCTCAGTTGTGTATAGGTTGTTTCCGCCAACCTAAGTTGTTTAGACAAATGTAATGGAAATTTTGGACCCAGCTTTGTATTTGTTAAATATTAATGCTATGTAGGTTTTTTAGAATAGGTCGTTACAGGGTTGAATACAAACACACGATTTTTACTTTTCTAAATTGTTTATTGATAAATCAAGACAATTTACAACTTGTTGCGAAACAAGATTAAGGATTAACCTAATCTAAACAAGTTAAGAACACTAAGTTTCTTGCACTAGAATAAGATAGAAAGAAGATAAGAATATTAAGTATAAAATTCTAACACACAGATAGAAAGAAGAAGATGGTCCGAGCACACTTCATTTCTGAAGTAGGGTTCTTCTTATATACTGCATGCATTTAAAGCATGGCAGTATTGCTTTACACGTGGCAGCAGCTGAGTGGTTGCATGTCATTGACCTTTATAGACAACCTTAGTAGCCGTATGGTGCACAGTGTAGAATCAGAGTTGTTGTACGATCATAGACAAAAAGGATGTTCGTTCTGACAGTTCGTACGGAGACGTGCAAGGGAGGTAAGATAATAGTACTTTGTAAGGAGACTTCATGATCAGCTTTCGTTGAAACAGTTCTTTATCAGCGAATGAACAGTGTTCGCTGACTATTTAACTTAAAGAGCGAGAGTTACTATCAGCGGTACTGAAACAGTCTTAGTACTTATCAGCGATAGTGAAACTCTAATACATATTGTTTACTTACAATTTTCACTAAGTGTTTAAGAGAGGGACATTATCAAATCACTGAGGGTTTGGATCAACACATAACTATCGCAACTAGCTATGTTCATCGTTATCGCAACTCCAGCTCATGAACAGTAAGATATCGCAATTGTCCTTTGCGACAAGCTTGTTTTATCGCAACCCACTTCACATGAACAGTACCTTATCGCAATCTTCTGTTGCGATAAGAATCATTTTTGAGTTGTATCGCAACCTGTTTGCTGCGACAAGTTTTTGGCCTACTTTCGCAACTTGTTGGTTGCGACAAGTCTTTGGTTGCGACAAGTCTTGTTGGTTGCGACAAGTGTGGAGTTGCGACATAATTTTAGTTGCGACAAGTGTGTGGTTGTGACAAGGTTTGAGTTGCTACAAAGGGTCTTATTGCAGATATAGCTTGCGATAAAAGGGAGTTATCGCAACGATGAGATAAAAAAAATTTATTATCGCGACTGTTTCGTGAGATATAAATGGTATCCTCGCCCAAGTAATCACCCTTTCAATTAAAAAAAACAAAAAACAACGTGTGTGTGACCCCCGTGCTTAGTCTCAGGAGGGGGCATTGTTCATGGTGTTTAGCATAAAGTGTGTGTGACATCATTCCCATATTTAGGTTGTCACATACATATATAGCAACTGTTAATGTTTAAAGGAGCTCAAGTTTGCCAAGATTTTCAGAAGGTGGGTGTTGGAATTCAGTCTTTGGTTGAATTGGATTAGACGTTTGAGCATTTGCAATCATTATTCTGGAGTTTTGTTGACGATGCTAGACCTTTGAGTGCTCTTAATCATTCTTCTGACCTGATCAATCAGAATTGTGAGTGCTTGCAATCATTGTTCTGGTGCTTTGGTTGTGATTCAGACTCTTGAGTGCTTATAATCATTCAGCTATTTCTTGAAGATTGAAGTTCCGGATTTTCATCATTCAGTGTTCTGATATTTTGGGGATGAGCATTTTTCTACAGTTGATGAACAATGTTAATTGTGGAGTTCTTCTAAACCCTACCTTATAGTGTATGCTTCATTAAGTTTCCTCCTTCGAGCAAATCCGAATCAATCTCTTAAGCCGAATTCCTATTCAACTCGCGGCTTATCTACGGATTTGGTGTTATAGACTGAGATTGCATTTGGTTTGTCACGCAACAACTCGCTCGTTATCTTTGTTGTGAGCTTATCGGTACGAGCTAGAGTTTCCACATTTATGAAGATGTTTTTCGTGCACTCGGTCGAGACATTGAATCCGATTTGTCAAGGTTGAAATATAAAGAGTAAGAGCTTATTTCAAGGAGGAGCCTAGACTACATTTGAAGAATTGCATCACTACGGTTTTCTAAAGAAATCAAGGGGGAGAAGAACTGAAGATCTTTTGAGAAGGGTGATTCCTTTACAAAACTATAGGGGGAGAATGTTAGGACACAAAATGTCCTAATTATAAGATAGTTTTGTAAAGGGGTATTAATTGTCATATGGGCTTGGGTATAGTATTATGGGCTTGGGCTTAACTATGTAACAAGGGGGTATATATAGATTATGTGTGTGTAATTAGGGTTAGGAGAGTTATTCACAATGTAGGCTATGGTGAGTGTGTGTAATCTAGAGAGAGATCCATTCTCTCTCTAGGATAGTCTCCTAATATGAATAATACACTAATTTGATTTATATTATCTCTTCTTGGTATCTTCTACACATTATATGAATCGTTGTCTTGTTCAAATGGGACTAACAACAACCTTACCAAATGATTACTTTGAGAGCTATATTGTTAAAGAACCGGAGGATACGAAAAATACACAAAAGGATGATACTGAAAAACCAATTTTGAAAGGTAAAAGGTATTTTCCACCAATGGTTCTTGAACAAAAACTCATGGACCTCGAAAGCAAGATCAAAAGTACTATTGAAGAAGTCAGAAATGACGAGAAGCTTGCTTTTGAGATCGAAAAGGAAGTTATGATCACAGTGTTTTCGGAAAGTTTAAAAGAAATGAAAACAAAACTTGTGGAAATATCTGAAGAAAAAGTTTCAAAAGAAAAGCATTCTTCAGATTCATATGTTTCCTCATGTAAAGCTTTTATGGGAAATACTGTGTTCAGGAGTTTGACAGTTGATGACCAAGATGATTTTGAATCTTGGGATTTGGAAAGTCAATTTGTTAAAGATCCTCCTGAAATGCATTTTTATACAGAAAAAGAAAAGGTTATTGAAAAAGAATAAAATGAATTTCTTTATCCGAAGTCTTATGGTATTTTTCACACCTCATTGGACAGTCCGTTTGGTTGTGATATTGAGAATGTTGGTAAAGGCAAAGGTAAAGCTGTACGTGAAGTGCCTGTTCAATTTGACTTTAGTGCCTGTTCAATTTGACTTTAGTGCCAAACTTCCAGATCATACTGACTTTCTAATAAAAGAAGAGGAACCTGAAAAGATTATCTTAAAAGGGGAATCTTCAACATCAGCTGAGAAAATTTCTGCTAATGATTATTACTCTAAATCTAAATCAAAACAATCATTATAGAAAAAGAAAAGAAAAACAAAAAGAAAGAAGCATGTTAATTTTTTTCAAGCTCAGAATTCAAAAGCTTACGACTCCTATTTGTCTGGTGTTTCAGATCGTAATTTGAGAAACAACACGCGCCATGAGTGGAGAATAAAGTAGTCCACACAGGATGTGGCCCATATCAAATCATCCCACGCTGTTTTAAATGTTTTAAATTCCAAGAAAGACAACTTCGTTTCAAATGTTATTAATTATGATGTTGGCAAGGGACGAAAACTTGTAGTTCCTTACAAGGTTTATTCAATGCGACAACTGATTAATTTGGCACGTGATCAAATTTGTTGTGCTTCTTGTGGCGTGGATGATTTTATCTGCAAATCTGACTATAACCATTGGTTTTATTCAAATGATTATTTTAAAACCGATTATAGAAAACATAATGTCAAGTCCAAATCAACTAATCAGAAAGGACCCAATTGGCAATGGGTACCAAAAGCTGTTTTAATTCCATTTTGTAGCCCAGTCATGTGTGGTATTTAGATTCCGGTTGCTCAGGACACATGACTGGTAGAAAGGAGCTGCTGAGCAACTTTGTGGAAAAGCATGAAGGGAGAGGAACTTTGTGGAAAAGGAGCCGCTGAAACCAAACACATTGACATAAGGTATCATTTCATAAAAGATCATGTTGAGAAAGGAACTGTTGAATTGTATTTTGTTACAACTGAGTATCAGTTTGCCGATCTCTTTACCAAAGCCTTGGATGAAAAACGTTTCAATTTTCTAGTATCCAAGCTTGGCATGATGAATATGAAAGTTTAACTTCCATATATTGATTATATAATAGATGGAAATATTTGTATCTCAATCTAGACTTCGTTTCTAGATTGATACACTCAAATTTTCATCATATTCTATTCTCAATATCTGTTATTTAAATTTTCATATCTTAGTTGTATTATAAATATTTTTCAACTTGCTCTTTCTTTCTCTTCTTTTAATTGTCTTATCTATGACTTGTTATGATACATGTATCTGCACAAAGGTATGTTCATGGTTTCAGGGGGAGTTATAGAACATATCATATGCACAATTTTAGGGGGAGTGTGCATAACTGCCAGATCATGTAAGTGTAGTTACATTGTGACGGTTGCTTCCGAGAAGCCAAGGTAAGTGTTCTAACTTGTTTTAAACACTAACTCTTAAATGATGAAAACAATTTTTTCAAATCTATGCATCATTTAAGGGGGAGTGAAAACTGTGTTTTAAAACCTTGAGTGCTGAATCAATTGGAAGTTGGACATCTTCCAATGTGATAAAATCTTTTCAAATTTTACCTGAAAAATGTCCAAGTGTTACTGAAATACACTGATGAATAGTAACTTATCGCAACCCTCTGTTGCGATAAGACCCAATGAACAGTAACTTATCGCAACCCTCTGTTGCGATAAGGTCTGACATACTATCGCAATCTGTTCATTGCGACAACAAGGAGGGTTATCGCAACCTCTTACTTGCGATAACCTGACACTGTAGGGTCAATCTTTGGACCAATCATCTCATGCCACGTGTCACCTTGTCTCTAGTCACTATAAATAAGAGAGTTTGACTTGTTATCTCAACTTTCAAAAACCCTCATTTTCTCTCAACTCTCATCGAACATTTGAAATCTGAGTTCGATCTTTTCATCGAGTTTTTGGACTTCAAATCGATAGCATCGCATTCGAAATACTTCGAGGTACATTCTCTTGATTTTTCATTCGAGTTTATTCGTAGAATCATGCCTGTTTGTCGATTTAAAATCTCTTTTAGGGTTTAAGTTTGAAACCTTTCATTTTTTATGCTTAAAATTGATGAGTATGTGTATCTGTTTGATGTTAGAAATCATAGGGTTTTACTATCGAGTGTACTACGAACGTTGTAGTATAGGATTTCAAACTCGATTTCATGTGAAAAGTCAAAACAGGGTTAAGTCACTTAGGATATTTTTGGGTTCTTAACTATCGCAACCTCACATGTTCTTCGTATTCATAATTGTCGCAGCCTTCTTTCATTCTTAACTGTCGCAACCCATTAGTTGCGATAACTTCTTGTCGCAACTAGTGTGTTGCGATAACTATTCATCGCAAGCTCTTCATTGCGATAAGGTCATGGGTTGCGACAACATTTTAGTCTGTTGCGATAGTTCCACCACTTAGAAAAATTTTGGAATTTTTTTAAAGAAAAACCAGTTTTTGGCACTGTTCTAAACTTTGACACTGTTTAGATGGCTCATAATGACGGCCATTCCTCTAACGAGAACACCATCATGCCATCACACCGGTCGTCGCATCCATCGGTGAACGCCCGTGATCTAGATGCGGAGCTTCTACCAAGAAGTCTCTATCTTGCCCTTCACGACAACAATCACCATCTAGACCTCGATGTGGCGTTCGACCACCAGATCATCATCGAGATCATCCACGGCCATCCTCTCCGAACAGTGCTCACGAAGGTAGTCACTGTGCCTCTCATTTACTTACAACAGTTTTGGCACACACTACGATTTCATCCACATACAAACCGACAGGGTCCACACTTTACTGCTCGAGTCGATCATTTCGATGCTCGAATTACCCTCAAACGACTCCGTCTAGCCTTAGACCTTCCCTTTAACCCGAACTTTGATGATATGGTACCCGAAGCCCAACTATACACAGATATCCAAAGCTTAGGCTACCAAGATCCGAATAACCCTGTACTAGCCGGCTCATCCAAATTCCTAAGGAAGCACCTACCACCAGTCTGGTACACCCTATGCTCGATCTTTAACCGATGCATGAAGTCAAAGCATACCGACCTTGACAAATGCAACCTAGCCATTCTTCGAATGTTTCACGCCTTCGCCTTTAACCGCCAAATCGACTATGCCATGATACTTTGGAAAAGGCTACAAGAGCTAGTCGAAGACAAAGGACGACCGAAAAAGAACCGAAACTTCGTGCCATATCAACGGTTCTTCCAGTTCCTTATCCACCAAATCATGGATGGCAACAAGGAAATCCATATACGCCCAGATGCGGTACGAGGTCCGACACAATACATGCATTATCTAAACATGCCAACACATGCTGACTTCGTCCACATCGCCGTGATTCCCGAGCATGTACTTGCCTATGCCAACCAGAAGTCTGAGGTAGTTAGGCAGTATAGAATAGCTAATGAACTAGTGGTCCAGCCAAAACCGGCCGGACCTCCCCATGGTGCTATCCCATTAGGCGGTGAGGGTTTACATGTTGAGCAGGTTCAGGAACTTGGGATTCCTGAATGGAGAGAGGTGAAGAGAACATTAAAAAAAAAGTGGGTGGGGTGGCGAGGACTGCTGGTCAGGCATCTTCTACCGAAGCTATACGAATTCCCATCCTCGATGACATACCGATGGAATCTGAGGATGATTCTGATTTTAACCCTGATGCTTCATCATCCGACGATAAAGTATCTGACCAACCTCGAGCTGATGATGATTCTGACTCCGATCCCGACCATGACCCTGATGCGGATCAATCCCGAGACACATCGGTCGGAGTCAACATATTGAGGGTTCCGATGCTGATTCCACTTGGAACGTCGGAACCTCCGAAGATTTTGGAGACATAAGGTGGAATGAGGGAGCTATAGTAGAAAATATCAATGTGAGCAGTGATGTGGCGAGAAAACAAATGGGAGAGAAAGAGATAGAGTCAGATAAAGTTTTAACTGCTGACTCTCCCTAAACCAATCCAAGCCGGGTAGCCACATCTTCTACCAACGAGCGTACGTCGCCGTTGCGTATTGAACAAGCCATGGTGGACCCAGCCATGCAAAGCACAACCCCTCTAAGCCACTCGTCGGCATCTCAAATTGCCGGCGTTTCATCTTCCATAGGGGATAAAGCACAACTGCTATCGGCGACACACTTGGTGTCTGCTGATATTGAACAAGGTAGGCTCCTGCTCCGGCCACCGCCTTTTATTCCACGCACGTTGAGTCTAGAGCCATTTGGACATACATCTTTTCCTAGGCCACGCCCGTCGGCATCCCAACAAGTTGTGAGCTTTCGTGATCCAACCGGAACACCCCGGGTGCGGCCGCCATTCGTTGGTGCCCCACGAGGACTGGGTGGAAGTCCTGTCATGGTCAACACTATGCCAGCCATGAACACAGGCAGTACGGTTGCTACAACCGCTACTATAACCGGTAACCTAAGTGGTCCAGATGTTAGACATATGTTTCCCAATTTTCCTCCTCAACAGGTTATACAAATGCTTGGACCGCGTCCATATTATATCACGCTACCATTATTGGCGTCTGCTTTAGGCGCAATTGAAACTGTCTACTTGCAACACCGACGGGCCATGCAGAGTACAGTTGAGCGATTAGCAAGCGAAGTGAGTAGAGCCATCAAGGGCAAAGGAATTGCTGAATCGTCGTCAACCCCTCAGAATCAACCATCCAGTGCACAATCCGACCCAAAAACACCACCACCAGTTCCGTTACACCAAATCCCAGAAGACCAGCTCAACTCAGAGCTGTTAGCCCGACTCCTAGCCAAAAGCGACACTAGTACAGCTGAAGAAGTTGACCTAATTGGTTTACTCCGTCAACATACCCAACCTCAAGCCCAAACCTCAAACCAACCACCTTCTAGCAACGACTTCGAGTGTTTAACCAACCCTATGAAAGATATGATGGAAGCCATGATTGCAGGATTCAACTCCATCACTACAAGGCTTAAGGCAGTTGAGGAGAAGTGTGGGATTTAGGCTCAAGCTCCACAGAAACGAAGACATTATGATCTGGATGATCCTGATCAACATGAGGGGGAGAAGAGAGCAAGGGTTGGTGAATCCAGTGCTACGGCTACTGAAAACGTTGGGGGATCAGATCAGCCAGCTAGTGAAAGGGAGACAGGGGCAGGTAGAACGGATACTGACATGGTCCAAGTGGAGGACATTGAAGTTCTAGTTGATGTCATAACTGGGGTTGAAAAGCCTTCGGTTGTTGACAATAGAACAGATGATGAAAGGATGGCGGATGCTTTGATTGTTGACTATATTGACATTGATTCTGAGGAAGAACCTGAGAAAACAACGGTCCAGATCAAAGAGGAATTAGAAGACTTATTTGACATCACCGGGGTTATTATGGCTGCTTCCGATTCCGACAACGAAACTCCAGATGATACAACTCAACTACAAACACCGATTGATCAAAGTGCAAGTACTTCCGCGCCTCGGCTCCAGTGGTACAAGAAAATGCTCCAGTTATTCAAGTGCAAGCCGATGGCAGAATCAGGGATCCTATACTCGAAGCTGAATTGGAAATCTATCAGGAAGTAATAGACGCTTAGCCAAGGTATGTGGCTACAGGTGAACGAATTCGGATTCTGATTCCCTTTCAAGAAAGTATAAGGAGAGACCTGTTTGTTAAAGATGTCCAAAGGATCGACCTAGAGAAGCTATACGGAGTTGAAGATTGGCCTTCACTTCAAAAGATCGAGTTCTTACATGTAATGAGCAACAAAAACCTAGGATCAGATGTCGTAAAATCAGATAGTGTGATTGTGAAAGTGCTGAAGGTCGAGTCAAACAAGCTCTTCAAAGTCTGGTACCCAGTGTTTACGGTTAGAAGATCCAATGGTACTGAATGTGTCTTCTCCAAGGCAGATTTCAAAAGCTTAAAGCTAGACGATCTCCTAAGCCTCTACAATTCCTTAGCCAGTCTTCCAGATAAGGATGTTGAATGGTCTGCCGCGTATCAAAGTGTAAAGAGATTCATGCGGAATATTCTGAAGTTCTCTTATCTGAAAGACTTTCAGATGGGTCTGGAATCAAGCCAAGCCAGATTAAACCTAACAGCACCGAACCGACGTCTATCAGATATTCAAGGTGTCCCAGCCTACACTGTATTGAAGAAACCGGAACTTGGAGTTGTTTACTTTGATAGAGACTCAAAGAAGAGATTTATGAGAGTTCTTGAAACCAACAAGTTCAGTGACGGAACTTTCAAGATTATTGAGGTTCACCTTGAAAGTAGATTGCGTCTGGATGCAACCGGGGAGGTAAAGCTGAAAGATACGGAGAAGGAGCTGATCAAACAAGTACTGGATGCTATAACACACCGAAAGGAATACAGGAATGCACTGAGGAGGTTTGAGATCATCTTCGGGATTCGGAAGAAGTATGTGACTCCGGTGGACGCTTAAACTCTTTGCCTCTACATTGTACAAAGGGGGAGAATGTTAGTGCCTAATATTCTATGTTGTACTATGTAGAGGGACTAATATTGTAATTGCATAGTTACATACTATATATTGTTAGCTATGCCTAGATTTCCATTAGGTCATCAATCACCACACACACAAGTACACACACACTATTCTCTCTACATTCTCTATTCTCTATTGTACTTGTGATTGTTCTTCATTGGAATATATTGGTGGCCATCTGATTGCTTATACATGGATTGATTACTTGTTCTGGGATCACAGAACCACAAATATGTCACAAACCCATGAGAACCAATATAAAGATATTTGTTTACATGATTTTTTTCACCAAAACCTATGATTTAAGATATTGTTGCATATATGTTTGTGTTCACCTTGTGAAAAGACTACATGTGAAAAACGAATTTTGATTCACCTAGTGAAATGAAAAATACATGTAAAAAATATTCACATGGTGAAACAAATTCATGTGAAACTATCATATTATGAAACAAATATATGTGAAGCAAAATATAACAAATCCTAGCATTTGATGAAAAAATATCATGTACAAAAATATTTTTTTATATCAATTCTCACGATTTGTAACATATTTGTGGTTCTCACAATTTATATCACTTGGATACATGCAATGACAAGGGTGTATATTGCAAGTACAACTTTTTATGGAACTTATTTTTTTATTCTAACATAATAAGTACAAATGACATTTAAACATAAAACACGCACATGAGTTTCGTCTGGAGCAGAAATACGACAATTCCATTAATTACATAATTTTTTTTTTAAAAAACACTTTTATTAAAACCTCCACCAAACCAATTACAACAAACCAATAGTGAGACCACAAGAACAATTAACAGAAGTAAAGCAAAGTTACAAATTTAATTTCCAACACCTACAAAACAGGACCGAAAGCAAAACATAACTGCTGCTGTATTTCTGACCCAAACAGCACCGAGCTGTTTCGCCGAGACCACCAGCAGCTAGAGTCAATGTTCAGACGACCCCCATACACTTCTCGGCTCTGCAATCCACAGCTTCTAGTCGGTCTTTTTCTTCCGTGCTCTCCTAGATACCCATTCAAAGCTTCTCCATTAAAACTCAAAAAAGAGATCGTCCAATTTCCTTGATTTTTGATCAAAGACGATACGGTTGCGATGAGACCACAATAGGTAGATAAACGCCCAGATCACTTCAGTCCATATTTTTGGACCCGACCCGTTTGCTCCCGAGTCCAGCAGATCCTTGATCAAGATCTAACGCGTCCGAAATCCATCTTCCACCATCGAGCCACATCTTGCCACATCTTATTGACCTCTTCGCAATGCAGTAGCGCATGCTCCACTGTTTCGACGAATTTGTCCCACCGCGGACAAAGTGTAAAATTAATATCCACTCCCATTTTGTCGAAGATTGCTCTACACGGAATCCTCTCCATCCTTGTTCTCCAAATTAGGATACCGATCTTCTTTGGAAGAGTTTTAGACGATCTTGTCTCCTCCCCACAGTCCACTCTATTCGCCACCTTGTCGTCGATCAAAGACTTTAATCCAATTAGCGAGAAATTCCCGTCCTTCCCGAGCATCCACTTCACTTTATCCAGACTATTCTCCCTTGGTCTCCAAACCTGCAGCAAAGAAAGAAGTTCTTCTAGCTCACCCCTTTTCCTCCCCCTCGGCTCCCTCCTCCAACCCCACCTCCACGACCACTCCTCCCCTACCCAAATCCCTCTCTCGGTGATTTTAGCGTCCTTCTTAGATTCAAGTTGCCAAAGTCGTTTAAACCTACACTTCAACAACTCGTTTCCCAACCATCTATCCGACCAAAAGCTAGTTTCCTTGCCATCCCCTACTTCTTTCCCGAATGATGAAGAGAATTTTACCCCCAATTTCCCCAAGTCATTACCAATCTTCGCAATACCACTCCACACCGATCTACCACCCCCGATCCGATTGTCCCTACCGATAAGGCCGCCCTCACACCCGTGCAAGCTTTTTATGACCTTCACCCATAAAGCCTCTTTCTCACAAAGGAACCTCCACCACCACTTACCCAATAATCCCTAGTTGGCCGATTGTAAGCTCCCCACGTTAAGACCGCCTCTCTTAAAATCTCTCAACACTCTTTCCCAATTCACCCACGCTACGCCTCTATTAGCATTAGAACCATTGCCCCCACCCCCCAAAAAAACCGACTCCTCACCCTCTCCAACTCACTAATCACTCCTCTCGGGGCGCGAAAAAGCGAGAAATAGTACAACGAGATTCTACCTAGGACCGATTTAGCCAACGCCAATCTACCTCTGAACGACATAACCTTAGCCTTTCACGTAGCCAATTTGTTTTTCATTTTTTCCAACACTATCTTCCAATTTTCTATTCTATTCATCGCCGCTCCCACTGGCAGACCAAGATAAATAAACGGGAGAGTGCCACTTCCGCATCCCAAACCCCTTGCCCATACTTGAGTTTCCTCAACTCCAATCCCCACCCCGTAAAGTTTACTCTTTCCAATATTGATCTTTAGACCCGACATCAAGTGGAAGCACTTTAAAATTTTAATTAAATTTTTCACGTTTAAAGCACTCCACTTACCGAAGAAGATTACATCGTCGGCATATTGGAGATGGGATAGCACCACTCTATCTCTTCCAACCGTGATACCATCAAATATTCCTTTCTCATTTGCTTCCGTCATAAGTACGTTCAAGCTTTCCGCCACCACAAGGAAGAGAAATGGTGCTATGGGATCTCCTTGTCTAAGTCCTTTCTCCATCTTGAACTCCTTCGTTGGCGACCCGTTTACCAACACCGAGATCGTTGAGGATGCTAAGCAAGCTTTAATCCATTTCCGCCATTTTTGTCCGAACCCCGTCACTTCTAGCGTATCAAGAAGGAATCCCCACTCAACGCTATCATATGCCTTCTCGAAATCTACTTTGAAAACCAAGCCTTTGCTCTTTGATCTCCGGAGATCTTCCACCGCTTCATTTGAAACTAACACCCCATCAAGGATATACCTCCCTTTTAAAAATGTCGATTGTGTTTCCCTATTAGCTTCCCCAATACGTTTTTCATCCGCTCCGCCAAAACCTTCGAAATAATCTTATAGAGAACACCAATTAGGCTAATCGGCCTAAACTCGTTGAGGTCAATCCAATTCGGATTCTTTGCAATAAGGGTTATGAATAACGCGTTACATCCTTCACTAAGCTCCATCACCTCCCAAAATCTCGAATAGCCTTCAAGATATCGCTTTTTATTATAGACCAAAACTTTTTTATAAATGTGAATGTGATCCTATCCGGACCCGGAGATTTATTGCTCCCACAACCTTTGATTGCTTCCCAAATCTCGTCTTCCAAAAAAGGTCTCTCTGAGTTCTCTGCTTCACCTGCCGTTAGCTTTTTAAACTTCTTGGTTGACAATATAGGTCCGGTTTGATTTTGAGACATGAATTTTTCCTTAAAATGCTCGAACACCGCCCCTTTGATCGTGTTCGGATCTTCGTCCACACTGCATTGACGTTTAATCCTCGAATTCCATTCACTCTTATTCTCTTCTTAATCGCCACATGAAACAACTTCGAAATCTCGTCCCCTTCCTCTACCCATTTTAGTTTTGCTTTTTGTCGAGCCCTTCCGGATTTCTTTTCCTCTGCTTCCAGCCACTTCTTGCGGGCTTCCAACCATCTACCCCTTTCCTCTTCGTTGAGGCTTCTATTTTCGGCTAACCCTTCCAACGCTCTAGTCACCTTCTTGTTCCTTTCCAATTCTTCATCCAAAGCTCGAAATTTGCCACTACACAAAGTCTTCAAGGCTACTTTCATGTTCTTTATTTTTGCTATACCCTCCCGATCCGGATACTTTGCTACCACCTCCTTGCTCCACGCCTCTCTAACCATGTTTTCAATATTGTCTCCTTCTAACCAAGTGTCGAAAAGCTTGAACAGCTTGGGCCCAAAGTTTAGATCACGGTCACATAACATGATCAGATAATGATCCGACCACTTTCTTTCCAACGCATTGACCACCAAAATTTTCCATTCCAAGCAAAAGCCACTTGAGACAAGAAACCTATCCAATTTGCTATATTTCCTCCCGTCGTCGCTCACCCTTGTAAAATTTTGTCCGCCCATTGGAATGTCCACCAATTGACAATTCTGGATGAATTCGTTAAAGTCCTCCGTCCCTTTATAATTAGTCACCGAATTGAGCCTTTCGTAATCGCCTCTTACCTCGTTAAAGTCTCCGAACACACACCAATTAACCTCCTCTTTTTTGCACAATAATTTCATCATTTTCCACACTTCCGCTCGCTCTTTAGGTTTTCTTGGTTCGTACACGTTCACAAACCCCACAAGATCTTTCACCCCAACCCAATTTCCCACTACCGCCACAAAACTTTTCTCCACGATAAAAAACTCACCTTTGAACACTTTTTTATCCCAAATCATCATTATTCCTCCCACGCTTCCCACCGCTTGAGATTGAACATAATCGCCATCATCAAACCCCCATAAATTTGCGATTTGAGATTCATTCCACACTTTTTGTTTTGTCTCTTGCATGCCAATCATGCTAATTTTCTCCTTTAAACAAATATGTTTTACCCACCCTTTTTTCTGCTCCTCCTAATCCCCTAATATTCATTTAAACGACTTTCATAAGAGAAATTAACGTCGATCACTTACCTTACCTTCCTTACTTTCTGCCTTTCTTCTTCGGCTGTCCACCTTAGTTATTCGCATCCCATGAAAGCCCCAACTTTGCCCCAAATTCTTCCAAGGATTCGGAAAATTCCGAACTCAGCACTCCATTGGACTGTGAAGTTTGACTGCTTCTTTCACTGCCCAATCGAGTCATTTTCTTGCTTCTCTCTGTTTTCTCACATTCCGTTGTTTTAGATGCGATCAAACCGTTTTTTTATGCGCTTGCTCGTGCCATCTGCTTAATCATATGGAAACTCATTTTTCCTCTCCAGAATCTGCCTCCTTCGCCTCTTTTTATTTTCGATTTCTCACCGTCGTTCCCTCTTATCCTTCCCTTTCTGTACGCACTTTGTCGATTTACCTTTCCTGTTTACAGCTTCTGAATTCTCCCCTTTATCATTGAGCGTAAAAATTTCAGATTCCCTCAGATGAGTTTCAGGTTCTACATTCGTCGCTTTCAATTTTTCTGGGTTATCTTTATTGGACAACTCATTTTCTATTGTTAAATTGTCTTTAATTGGGCTCTGCATCATTCCGTTACTTTTGTTTGGACTCACTAGGCCCATATTTGGGCCATTTATTTGCTTATCCACAATCTCACTTGGGCCCATCCTATTTTCCAGCCCCTTTGACTTAGCCGCCCTCCCTCCCACGTGATGGGAGTCTCCCACCACTTCTGTTGCACCTATTCTCCCATGAGGAGACAACACCTCTTTGAAATTCCCTCTTACCGTCGCACAATTAAGATTGGACTGTTGGTCTCCCCCTCCAAATTCCAGCGGCGGTTCCGTCACCGGTGGCTGCGGTTTCGTCACCGGCGCATCCTTCTCCGTCCTTTCTTTCCCGTCGACCTCCTTTCTCCCTTCTTTTTCCAATCCCGTATTTCCGGCGCCTCCTATGTTACCTTCGAAGAGGCTCTCTTCAACATACCCGTCATCTTCCCCGACGTCTTCCTTCGACCACTCAGACGGGATGGCCTACTCTTCTTCCCCCGCTTCACTAAGCCTATCTCCTTCCTCCCACGATTTTTAAATTACCAAACCCGCTTCGACAATCCTGACCCTGTAGAATAAATCGGCTTTTTTGATACTTCTTAATTCGTCAATATTCGAACGAATGGATGTTGCAATAAGGATCTTGCCATACTCCAATGATCGGCACTCTTCCCATTTGTAGTTATCCACTTCAAGAACAGTGCCCCACTTAGCTGCTATTTTTGCTAATACGTCTTGCTTCCACGCGTGTAGCGGGACTCCGGAGATGTTCAACCACACCACCCTCTCGGCTGAGCAAAAGCCCACTGTACATCTTCGTAGGTTTCTAATCCAATGATGTATTTCGTGGTTTTTGTTATTCAACACATTTAGCATTGTTCCTTCATTTACAAATGCTAATAACACGTTTCTTCCTCCTAATGTTTTGATCGAGCAGTCCGGTAAGTTCCCGGATCTGCCGAGGGCCTGAACCGCTTCTATGTTGTCCATCGCCGTTAAGTTTCCTACCAAGCATCTTCTTAAACTTCTCCTAGACTCCTCATCCGACGACCACGTCCCTACCACCTTCTCTTCTTTCCGGTTATCTGTCTCCTCTACGTCATCACTGTTTCGTCTCTCCTCCGTCACCACATCCCGATACGATCTCGTGAAGGTTCTAACCGTTGGCTGCTGAATTTGGCTTGCTCTTTCTGTGTTCGGCCATCTTCTTCCTCTATTTAGGTTTTCTCTCTTCCCATTGTTGGCCACGAATATCCCCATCTTATAGGTTCCAATTCATATTTCGTTTAGTTTCCTTTCTAACTCATCGATATCCCTTACGTTTTTGAATCTCACGAACCCAAACCTCTTCCCACTTTTCATCCTCCTTTGTGCCATGTAGATGTCGCCCACATCCCCGAATCTCTTGCATGTTCTCCACAAGCTCGGAACGTCCCAAATTTTCTGGGAAATTGAAGAACATGAATGAAGGCAACTTCCGTTCGTTAGCATTTCGGCGTTGACTTTGGATCCCAATTGCATCACTGTATTGTTTCTCGCCAACCCTTGCCCCTACTCTCACCCTCTCTCTCCTCTCTCATGGTGACCAAGTGTGATCGGTCATGATAACGCCACTTTTTGGCGTTATTTTCGGTTCTCAAACCAACGAGATTGGCTTGTACTCAAGTAAAAGGGCGGATATTTTACGGTTTATTGAGTAATTTACGCAGGCTATATAAAAGGCGGCATTCCTCGGAAATAGAAGCTAAAAAGAGCCCAAAACGAGTAAAAACGAAGCCTAACGGAAGCCCAAAAGCCAAGCCCAAGACCCGCGACCGAACCAGAAAACGACCCACGCAGCATTCTTGACACGCGCGACTTACCACGCGACTTGCAAGTCGCGTGGCAAGTGGCGTAACCCACTGTTTCGCGTTTCTCAGCTACAAAATCCGATTTTAGGTCATTCTTTCGGTATCGAACTGGCGGCAGACGATCCAGGGCAGTTCGGGGGCGATTTCCAGAGCCACGTGACACCATTTGGAGCGAAGATCGAGAACCAATCGAAGAAACGTTCACGACGTGAAGTAGATTCAAGCACGGGAAAGGGAGTTCATCAATTCATCTTACACTATCACCACGATCACGTTACCATGTTTTCTCATACTTTCGTTTTCTTTTCTTCTGTGTTTGAATCCCCCAACATCATGAACTAACTTTAAGATGTTGGGGGTTGGATTGAATTAGGATTGAACATATAGATGGATGACGAATGATTCTTATCAGTTTTTCCACTTAATGAATGCATGTGATTTTGTTCTTAATGCCTTTGTGAGCGTAGCTAACTTGCAATTGTTTTATTGTTGTCAATTATGTTTGAGAGAATTAATTGAGATCTAGAATTAGGAATTACATGTCTAAAGGTAAGAAAGGATAGAGATATACCGAGTAAAACTTTAGTCTCATAATAACCTACGCTTAATGTGTTTTGAACTACATAAGGTGAGATCGAGAGATTAATCTTGTGTTTGTTTTCGAAATAAACTTCATGGTAGCTTGAGAAAGCACCATGTCTTACAAATATAACTGTTGTTACTTGAGAGAGAGCAATGGTTAGATCAAGGTTGAGTAGTCATTAACGGGATTAACTGGTATTTGTCATTAGTCTAATATTCATATGTGAAACCTAAGGATATCCAACCCTCAACTGTTTCTCCATCTGAATTCCAAAACTGCTTACTAGTTGTCTGGTGTTTGTTTGACTTTAATTTCTGCATTACATTAGTTTACAAAACCAATCTCCAATTTGACAGCCCAGTTAATAGTTCTTGTAGTAATTGTGATATTTAGTTCCTAGTTCCCCGTGATTCGATACTCGTACTTCCGTACACTATTACTTGACTTCGACCCGTACACTTGCGGTAAGATCCGCGGGGTGTCAAAACCCCGTGTCAAGTTTTTAGCGCCGTTGCCGGGGAACTAGTTGCAGCTAATAGCACTACTAGCTATACGCGCTATTAGATTGGGAATTTTATTTTCTTGTCATTTTATTTTATTCACTTTCAGTTTCTGGATTATTGACTTTGTCTTCTTCGTTTCAGGTGCTACTTGGTTTATGCCAAGGAAAACCCGAGGGAAAGAACTCGAGCCTATCGACCCAGAAATCGAAAGAACCGCCCGTCGTCTACGGAAAGAAGCTAAAGCTAAGCAAAACCTTAAATTCGAAATGTCAGACGACGAGAGACCACCTCGCCGCAATAACCCACCACCACCACCTCCGGAGAGAGTTCCGATGCGGTCGTTCGCCGATCCTAATGTGGCGGCCGCACGGATAGGCATTCAAGCGCCCACTACCGGGGTGAACTATTTCGAGCTGAAACCGAGCACCATTGTGATGGTGCAACAGAACCAATACGGAGGGACGCCAACCGAGGATCCTCACGCACACCTTCGTGCATTCGAGAGGATCTGCAATACGTTCAAGATTAATGGTATGAACGAGGACGCGATCAAGCAGAGATTGTTTGGGTTTTCACTCAAGGGTCGAGCCGAGACATGGACCGAGAGCATCCAACCAGATTCGATTACTACCTGGGCACAATTGAAAGCAGCTTTCCTCCAAAAGTTCTTTCCACCGAGCAGAACCGCCCAACTAATGGCGGAGATCACCCATTTTTCTCAATGGGACCAGGAAACGTTATATGAGGCATGGGAGTGTTATAAGGACATGATCAAGAAATGTCCGCACCATGGGCTACAAGGCTGGGTCATCATCCAGACCTTCTTTAGTGGGCTCCACCCACAATTTAAGAACGACATCACTGCTGCCGCGGGTGGAGCTTTAATGGACAAATCATATGAGGAAGCGTGAGAGCTGATTGAGAACCTAGTCGAACATAGTTTCTCCACGCTGAGATCAGCGGTAAGACGAGTCGCAAGTGTCCAAGAAGGTAATGAGATGAGTGAGCTGAAAGCTCAACTAGCCTTTCTCACGAACCAGCTACATGGAGGGAATCTTCAAGAACCTGATCAAGTTCATTTTGTGGCCAACCGGAACCAACCGAGAAACGATCCTTTCTCGAATACGTATAACGAGGGGTGGAAAAAGCACCCAAATCTCTCATGGAATCAGCCGGGTCCACAACCAGGTAACTTTTCTAACTCTTCCAATTCTTTTAATACTAACAGTGTGTACCGCCCTCCAGGTTTTCTGCAGAGGAACGAGGGACCGTCCGGAGAGAAAAAGCCGGGACTCGAGGACATGATGATGAAGTTCATGTCTAAAATGGACAATACAGTCGGAGGATTGGCAACTACAGTCGAGGGACTAGTCAACACAGTCAACACTGTCAAGGCGGATACCGAGCAAAACACCGCCGCCATCAAGATCCTCGAGAGGCAAGTAGGGCAGATCTCCGAAACCCTACAAAACCGAGCCCCCGGGAAACTTCCGAGTCAAACCGAAAGACAAAACCGGGAACACTGCAATGCCATCTACCTTAGAGATGGCAAGGAGCTGAATGAAGAGCCAGCAAAGGAAGTCGAAGATGATGTAGAGATCATTGATATGGACAAGTTAGAAGCTGAAGAGAGTGAGAAGAGTAAAGAGAAGAAGAAAGAGGTGACACCACCGGTCAAGCCGGAAATCCCGAGAGTACCCTACCCAAGCAGGCTGAAAGCGAATAAAGACCAGGTTCATTTTTCTAAATTTCTTGATGTCTTTAAAAAGCTAACTATCAATATTCCGTTTGCAGACGCGCTCACACAAATGCCCTCCTACGCTAAGTTCATGAAGGAGATTATATCGAAGAAGAGGACACTTGATCACCAGGCCACTGTTGCACTCACTGAAGAGTGCAGCGCCATCTTCCAGAATAGGCTTCCAAAGAAGCTCAAGGATCCAGGGAGTTTCTCTATCCCTATTCAAATTGGGGACTTTTCTTTTACTAGAGTTTTATGTGATCTAGGGGCTAGTATTAGTCTGATGCCTCTTTCTATTTTCAGGAAACTTGGCCTGGGTGAGGTGAGCCCAACATACATGACATTGAAGCTGGCCGATCGATCGATAAGGTACCCATACGGGGTGATTGAGGATGTGCTGATAAAAGTGGGTAAGTTTTACTTTCCTGTCGACTTTGTGGTAATAGACATAGATGAGGACGAAGAGGTCCCGATGATTCTGGGGAGATCCTTCCTGGCTACGAGTCGAGCATTGGTCGATATGGAAGAAGGTGAGATAACCTTCCGGGTAGGCGGTGAGAGAGTAATCTTCAAGATGTTTGAGAAGGCGGGAGGTCGAAGTGAAAGAGAAGCTGGAGCTGGTCATAGAGGACCGAAGACGAAGGAAGCCGCGAAGAATCGCAAGTGTGGGCGATTTGACCCCGCGGACACTGAGCCGAGTTGAGAACCGCACAGTCGTGCCACGACTTTAAATAAGGCGATGGGTGGGAGGCAACCCACCAAGGTTAGTTTCCTTTTCTTTTAATTTTTGAGTGTGTTTAAATAAGAAAAAGCCATAAAAATCGAAAAATCGAAAAAAGTCAAAAAAATAGCTGAACAGGGACATACGCGACTTGTCACGCGGTTTGCATACCGCGCAGCAAGTCGCGGGGCCCTCTGCTGGTTTTCTGAAACAGAGGGTTACGCGGTTTTCCACGCGACTTGCAAGTCGCGGGCCAAACCACGTGAGTCCCTTTTGTCCCGTTTTTCGTTTTTCGTGCAGTTTTTGTTCCCTTTCTTGCTTTGTGTGTTTCCTGTTTTTGTTTTGTGTCTTTCCCTTGTCTTGCATGTGCTCCATCTTCTCCTCTAAGTGCTCAACCAATCAAGAATCCTCCGGCCGGGCAAAACAGGTATGTTCTAAATCTTTCTGCTAAAAGAGTGGTGTTTGATGTGTGTTCTATTTTAATTGCACGAGTTAGGTTTGGGGTGCCTCATTTTTGAACCATCTACACACTCACATTAGACCCTGTGCCAACCTCAGTTGTACCGAGGTTTGGGGTTGGCTTTTATTTGGCAAACCTAGGCCATGGCCTAGGTTTGGGGTGTCCACTTTAGAAATTTTGGGATTTCTTTTTGCTTGCTACGTTAATGTTTACCCGCCCTTTTTATAACTGTAAATAACTGCACAATGATTGAGTCGCATCACCTACAACTTTGCGTGCACATTGGGGACAATGTGTGGATAAGGTTTGGGGTTGCCCAATCGGGCCCAAGCTTATGCACGTAGATTTCCTGCACTTTTGAGTGTCTAGATCAAAGTAGCTAAATTTTTTGTTTTGAATGATTGAGACCGACCATTGGGGGAAAAATCTTGTGATAGCGACGTGACCGTTAGGGAAGGACCGGGAAAGGATATGACTAGGGACATTAGTGGAGACCACCCGATAGTGAGATTTTGAGCCTAAAAGACGTCTTTCATTTCGAGGGATTTATACACTTAAGTCACATACACTTTTTCGAATTTCTTGTCGTGAATGTAGAATGATCTCGCTACATTATTGCATTGAGCAGCAAAGACAACCATCGGGACATTAGGTGAGGGTATAGTAGACCATATCGTGTGGACCTTAAGAAATGATTCCAGGCATTGTGTGTTTGTTTTAACCCTTTTAGCTATCGTTTTCCCTTTTACCCTTAGTGTGTATCCATAGCCATTTTGCAGTCAAACACCCACCTTAATTCTTTCTAAACCCATCATTTACCCATTAGCCAAAAGCCTTAGCCAACCCTTATCCGAAAGTGTGTCAATCGGAAGCAGTAATGAACCAATAGGGTGAGAGCATAAAAGAAGAACTCCGTCCAGCAATGAGAATAAAACGGGTCAATGTAACCCGAGAAGTAGAAAAGAGGACCAATGAAGTCCCAAAAAAAAAATAAAAAATAAAAAATAAAAAAATAAAATAAAATATAAAATAAAAAATAAAAAAATAAAAAAATAAAAAAATGCAGTTATTTAGATATTAGCTATAGCAGAAAATAAAGAGAGTTAAAGCAACTCCAATAGTGACGAAGAGGGCCAATTAAGATAGCGAAAAAACTATAGAGTTCGGAACTGCCAATGATTGACATGCCAAGGATATTTGAACCTTTTTACACGTCGTTTCATAACCATAGCCTTAGCCCCATTACAACCCGTGTAAAGACCTGGATGATCTTTTGGGAAAATGTGATTATGGTTTACGACTACCTTTACCGATATTCCTTATCTTGCTACTTGATTCCGTCTGAGATCAAAATTTTGGATATTTGTGCGTCTTTCTTGAGAATTGTCATGACATTTAAGTATTCTTGCACATAACCTCCTTAACATGACAACACGAGCGATAACCTAGGTTCGAGTGCAAAGAGAGTATCCCGTGAGGTAGGGTCGAGGCGAAATGTTTTCCCTAGTATGTTTGGACCTAGCCTAACCCTGATGTGATCGGAACAGTCACGAGTTCAACTCCCAATGGAAGGTCATAGGTCAAACGAAAGGAGAATGAGGCGAGAGTGAGATAGATATTCACGGGTATGGGAAATCACCGATTCATCACTTGGTACCGATTGGAATTGTGCAGTTATTATTCTTTCACAGTTATATGCTTTTATTCTGTTTTTATCGCTAATTTGCTTGGGGACAAGCAACGCTCGGTTTGGGGTTGTTGATAACGCCACTTTTTGGCGTTATTTTCGGTTCTCAAACCAACGAGATTGGCTTGTACTCAAGTAAAAGGGCGGATATTTTACGGTTTATTGAGTAATTTACGCAGGCTATATAAAAGGCGGCATTCCTCGGAAATAGAAGCTAAAAAGAGCCCAAAACGAGTAAAAACGAAGCCTAACGGAAGCCCAAAAGCCAAGCCCAAGACCCGCGACCGAACCAGAAAACGACCCACGCAGCATTCTTGACACGCGCGACTTACCACGCGACTTGCAAGTCGCGTGGCAAGTGGCGTAACCCACTGTTTCGCGTTTCTCAACTACAAAATCCGATTTTAGGTCATTCTTTCGGTATCGAACTGGCGGCAGACGATCCAGGGCAGTTCGGGGGCGATTTCCAGAGCCACGTGACACCATTTGGAGCGAAGATCGAGAACCAATCGAAGAAACGTTCACGACGTGAAGTAGATTCAAGCACGGGAAAGGGAGTTCATCAATTCATCTTACACTATCACCACGATCACGTTACCATGTTTTCTCATACTTTCGTTTTCTTTTCTTCTGTGTTTGAATCCCCCAACATCATGAACTAACTTTAAGATGTTGGGGGTTGGATTGAATTAGGATTGAACATATAGATGGATGACGAATGATTCTTATCAGTTTTTCCACTTAATGAATGCATGTGATTTTGTTCTTAATGCCTTTGTGAGCGTAGCTAACTTGCAATTGTTTTATTGTTGTCAATTATGTTTGAGAGAATTAATTGAGATCTAGAATTAGGAATTACATGTCTAAAGGTAAGAAAGGATAGAGATATACCGAGTAAAACTTTAGTCTCATAATAACCTACGCTTAATGTGTTTTGAACTACATAAGGTGAGATCGAGAGATTAATCTTGTGTTTGTTTTCGAAATAAACTTCATGGTAGCTTGAGAAAGCACCATGTCTTACAAATATAACTGTTGTTACTTGAGAGAGAGCAATGGTTAGATCAAGGTTGAGTAGTCATTAATGGAATTAACTGGTATTTGTCATTAGTCTGATATTCATATGTGAAACCTAAGGATATCCAACCCTCAACTGTTTCTCCATCTGAATTCCAAAACTGCTTACTAGTTGTCTGGTGTTTGTTTGACTTTAATTTCTGCATTACATTAGTTTACAAAACCAAAATCCAATTTGACAGCCCAGTTAATAGTTCTTGTAGTAATTGTGATATTTAGTTCCTAGTTCCCCGTGATTCGATACTCGTACTTCCGTACACTATTACTTGACTTCGACCCGTACACTTGCGGTAAGATCCGCGGGGTGTCAAAACCCCGTGTCAGGCCACTTACTTTATCTTTTGTCCATTAATTACATATATATGTTTCTCTTAATTAAGATCCTTTATTTAGAAAAGATACGATTTCCAACAGCATATATAATATGTATGCATCCCGCTGTATAAAATAATATTGGCCAGCATCGCTATATATTACGGTTTAAGAATGGCACCAAAAGAGAAGAGGTAATCCCCGTGATGTCCCCTGAATCCGATAAACTTACCCTTAGCCACTGGCAGTGAGAAACTAGTTCTTTCCTTTGTGCCACTCGAATAGCTATTCCCTGTGTTGGTAACAATAGTCAACGACGTTACCACGTCAAAACCGGCATAATTTCCGATTGTTCCACTAATGTCCTTGATGTCCTCGTCTTCATCAAAGGTAATCTGCATGTGTACCCAAATGCCTCCATCATAAATACTATATATGTGATAAAATAAGAAGACATATATATATATATATATATCATTGGTACATGCATGTATACATATTTGATATAATTAACATGAGCTCACATCTTGTTTTGTCCCGCCATATCCGCCATATCATTGGTACATGCATGTATGCTATTTTTGCGAATACGTCTTGCTTCCACGCATGTATCGGGACTCGGGAGATGTTCAACCACACCACCATCTCGGCTGAACAAAAGCCCACTGTCCATCTTTGTAGGTTTCTAATCCAATGATGTATTCCGTGGTTTTTGTTATTCAACTCATTTAGCGTTGTTCCTTCATTTACAAATGCTAATAACACGTTTCTTCCTCCTAATGTTTTGATCGAGCATTCCGGTAAATTCCCGGATCTGCAGAGGGCCTGAACCGCTTCTATGTTGTCCATCGCCGTTAAGTTTCCTACCAAGCATCTTCTTAAACTTCTCCTAGACTCCTCATTCGACGACCACGTCCCTACCACCTTCTCTTCTTTCCGGTTATATGTCTCCTCTACGTCTTCGCTGTTTCGTCTCTCCTCCGTCACCACATCCTGGTACGATCTCGTGAAGGTTCTCGTGAAGGTTCTTCCCATTGTTGGCCACGAATATCCTCATCTTATAGGTTCCAATTCATATTCCGTTTAGTTTCCTTTCTAACTCATCGATATCCCTTACGTTTTTGAATCTCACGAACCCAAACCTCTTCCCACTTTTCATCCTCCTTTGTGCCATGTAGATGTCGCCCACATCCCTGAATCTCTTGAATGTTCTCCACAAGCTCGGAACGTCCCAATTTTCCGGGAAATTGAAGAACAGGAATGAAGGCAATTTCCATTTGTTAGCATTTCGGCATTGACTTTGGATCCCAATTGCATCACTATATTGTTTCTCACCAACCATTGCCCCTACTCTCACTCTCTCTATCCTCTCTCATGGTGACCAAGTATGATCTGTCACTTACTTTATCTTTTGTCCATTAATTACATATATATGTTTCTCTCAATTAAGCTCCTTTATTTAGAAAAGATACGATTTCCAACAACATATATAATATGTATGCATCCCGTTGTATAAAATATTGGCCAGCATCCCTATTACGGTTTAAGAATGGCACTAAAAGAGGAGAGGTAATCCCCATGATGTCCACTGAATCCGATAAACTTACCCTTAGCCACTGGCAGTGAGAAACTAGCCCCTTCCTTTGTGCCACTCGAATAGCTATTCCCTATGTTGGTAACAATAGTCAACGACGTTATCACGTCAAAACCGACATAATTTCCAATCGTTCCACTAATGTCCTTGCATGTCCTCGTCTTCATCAAAGGTGATTTGCATGTGTACCCAAATGCATCCATCATAAATACTATATATGTGATAAAATAAGAATACACTAATATATATATATACTATATATAGAGGTCCATTCTTTTGTTAACCAAATAATTAGTGTTAACCATGGACCAATCATATTCCAGTGTTTTATTTGGTTTAATATCCTAGTTTTCAAATTAAAAAGGGGTAGGATTGGTATTTGACTCTTTAATTAATCGTGAGATATATCATTTCCTTAATTTTCGTATGAATAAACATGGTATGTTTTCAAAATTTCTATCTTATTGTTTTATTTATTTTTTCAATAAATTTTATTTGAAGATTTCTAGTTGTCTTCAACCTTCCGATTGTTGGTGCGTTACGAATTATGTTAATTCTATCTTTTTTGGTAATTATCCTTTGTTAAAAAATTGAAGAACATATCATATTATTCTTCGCTTGACTCCATTGGTCTGATATATGCACATGAATTAAAATGGAATCAATGTGCAAGTATGCATATTATGTATTGTGCATATGTGCACATGACTTAAAATTGAAACAATGTACAGTTATGAACAGCTGTATTGTGCATACTGTTGTACCCTTCTTCATGTATGCACAACATAGGTAGCGCTTGGGTTTTTTAATTCATTGCATTAATTAAATAAATAAAATCTTAGCCATTGATCTAACAAATGAATGGTTGTGATCGGTTAACACGGTTAACACTAATAGTTTGGTTAACAAAAGAAGGGACATATATATATATATATATATATATATATATATATATATATATATATATATATATATATATATATATATATATATATATATATATATATATATAGCCTTAGGTTCAAATGAGAAGTGCTAAATATTAGAGAAGTAGAGAAGTAATCTTGGCCATTTATTCGGTCAAGATCTGTTATAATTGGTCAAAAGTTGCGGCTTTGATTGGTCAAAAGTTGCGACTTTGACTGGTCAAAACTTGCAGCTGTTCCAAAAATAGAAGGGCAATTTCGTAACTTTTACAAAAAAACACGGGACGAGTTCATATATGAATCTGTGTGAATCACATATGAACTGTACGTTCATATATGAACCTTTATAATACACATATGAACTCTTTATAACTAATTCATATATGAATCTTGTGATTCATATATGAACTTTTGTGTTTCATATATGAAACTAATTAACTGTAGGTTCATATATGAATCAGTTGAACCAATTAACTGATTCATATATGAACCTTTGTGTTCATATATGAAACTAATTAACTGATTCATATATGAACCTTTGTGTTCATATATGAACCTTTATGATTCATATATGAATTTTTTTTAACTAATTTCTATATGAACAAATTAACTGATTCATATATGAATCACAAAGGTTCATATATGAATTAGTTAAAAAGAGTTTATATGTGAATTACAAAGGTTCATATATGAACACAAAAGTTCATATATGAACTCGTCTAGCGTATTTTTTACGAAACTACTCCTCTATCTTGTGCAGACCACGTGAAAAATTATCCGTTGCTTATCGGTCAAAGCCGTCGATCTTGACCGAATGAATGGCTAAGATCACTTCTTTATTTCTCAAATATTTAACACTTCTCATTTGAACCTCTCCCTATATATATATATATATATATATATATATATCAATATATATATATATATGTATATATATATATATCATTGGTACATGCATGTATACATATTTGATATAATTAACATGAGTTCACATCTTGTTTTGTCCCGCCATATCCACCATATGTCTGAGAATAGTGTGGGACATGGTCTTGACCCACAAAACTGAACCTGATGGAATCTATACAGCCTCCACCAGCGATGCGGATCATGGTAATTAATCCTACCATCTGGTATGAATTTAAAGTGATGATTTCCACCTGTAGCTCCCCATGGTCCAACTTCTACATGATTCGTAGCCTACATATATATGGATACAAAGTAAAGAATTAATAAACAAGTGAATTTAGCTTGTGTGTTGGCAGGCCTGTTTCTGACATTCTTTGGGCCCTGGACGACTCGAAAATTTTGGACCCTCAATATGTACCTAAAGAAAATTCAAGTAGACATTTTTTATCATTAAAACCAAACTTTCATACAATAAATACTAATAATTCATACAAAACAACTTCTTCGAGCATTTTTTTAGTACAAAATCATCAATAATAGCCTCTAATGCGTACAAAACAACTTCTTCGGCCGTTTTAGATGCAAAATCATTAATAATAGTATCTAATTCATACAAAACAACTTCTTCGGGCATTTTTGGATGCAAAATCATCAATAATAACATCTAAATCAATACTATCTAGCATGTCCTTTTCGATGCATAATATTGCCAAACCATTCAACCTTTCTTATGACATGGATGACCTCAAGTATGTCTTCAATAACTTCAGCTTTAAAAAACTCCTTTCGGCGGATGCTACGTTCACAGGTCATAGGTACTGTCAACATAATTCGATAAGCAATTGAAACATTAGGATAACAATCTGCAACTTTCACAAAATCAAGAATTTCAATTGCGGACATTAATTTAGATGGCAAAGTCACCTGTAACACCTTCAATTCAGAAAAAAAGATCATTTACATCAACATCCGCCATATTATTATGAGAAAAAGTATCACCAAAATTAGCACAACATTTCATCAATTCATTCTCATCCAATGATTTTATTTTATGCGAATCAAATAAGAATCCAAAGATACTTTCAAATATCTTTAGTTGCTCAAATCTGTTATTCAACGAAGCAATTGCCATATCCACAATGGTTAGAAAATAATTAATTCTAAAATTCTCCTCTTCCGATGCTTGCATTTCTTCTACATGATTACTTTCATCAAATTGTTTTTTCCTAATAATACGACGCTTGATTAAAAATGTAGGATCTACATTCATTTCACATGCTATTTCTTTAGCGGTAACCATACTTGATGCAAACCCTTCGATCCTATATTTTTCAAAAAACTTCGTTACATCTTTAAAGTGTTCCATGGTAGCATTAATGCACATAGACTTCAATTGAAACTTTTTACTAGTCGTGTTTATTACAAATAAAATATCATACCAAATAACCATGCCAAGTAAAAGCTCAAATTTTTCAATTGCACTTACCAAACTTTCCGCTTCACTTTTGGTCTTGGCATCATCACATGATTTGCATAATTCAAGTAAAGCCGATCTTATTTGAGGAGCTTGAAATCTAATTGCCTTAACACTTTTGATTCTACTTTCCCAACGCGTGTTGCATAAAGATTTTACAGTTAAGCTCGACACATTATCAACAAACACCTTCCATCTTTTTGTAGAACTAGAAAATAATGTGTATATGCTTTGAACAATTCCAAAAAACGAAACAGCTTTGACACAAGAATGAGCCATATCACTAAGAGAAAGATTAAGGCTAACAAGCACATGGCATATATAATGCTTTTGGATTAACTTCAAGTAATCGGTTTTGTACCCCTTGGTGTTTTCCCTTCATATTGGAACCATTGTCATAACCTTGACCCCTCACATCTTCAACATTAAGGTCGAGAGATTTAAGCACATCTAATAATTCATTGAACAAACCCAAACCGGACGTATCATGAACCTTTAAAAATTCTACAAAGTACTCTTCGATTTTTATGTTATTACTAGACATATTCACACATCGTACTATTAAACTCATTTGCTCTTGATGGCTCACATCAGGTGTACAATCAAGAATTACAGAAAAATATTTAGCATCTTTGACAATTTTTATGATAGAACTTTTAACATTATGAGCTAAAAGAGAAATCAACTCATTTTGAATTCTAGGGCCGAGATAATGATAATGAATTTCATGATTTTGAATGCGTTTAATATGATCTTGAATAACCCCATCAAACTCTCCAATCATTTCAATTAACCCCAAAAAGTTACTATTACTATGTAGATACAACTTCTCATTAGATCCTCTAAAAGGCAAAGAATATTTAGCAAGATATTTCACAACGACAATTATTCTTACCAAGACTTGTCTCCAACGTTCTTTCTCGTTCAAAATCTCTTGTTGTAAATCTTTATCAATGGTTTGGTTTGTATTTAGTCTTGCTCTTAGTTCATTCCAATATAACATGTTATTCATATGCTCAATACTATTCTCGTGTTCTTTAAGTCTCTCACCAAGATGCTTCCAATTTCTAAATCCTTCGTTGGCTATTGCATTTCTATAATTTTTGGATGTGAACAATTTACAACAAAAACAATACACTTTATCCTCATATTTTGAATAAACTAGCCATTTACGATCACTACTTTCACCATTACTTAACTTTTTATCATAATAAGTGTATGAAAAATGTCTAGACATATTATCTAGAGGAAACACGATACCAAATTCTCTAACGGGTCCTTTTTCAACTAGGATGTCTCTTGATTTAGTATCAAGATTTTCCCACATCCTAGGATCATACATATCAATAAACGGAAATTAAATACTCAGGTCATAGTGAAAGAGCATACCATTTTCCTTCCTATATATATATATATATATGAAATGAGAGGCAAAGTTTCTTCATATATATGTTGTATATCCACCCCAATCCACACAAGCTTATACATATTTAATTATACGTATATATACGTGGATTTTTCTTCTTTCCATATATAATGTACATGCAGTTGAGTAATCAATTCATACTATCCACCAAGCTTTAAGGCTAACAACCAATTCCATGGAGGTCAAGATATGATATAGACCTGGTTCTTAAAGAAATTTTTTGTGAATACAGATTTTTATGACGTATATATTAATTGCACTTAATTAATTTATTGATCACATAACATCATATTCATAACAAATAATCTTCCACTATACCTATACCTATACCTATACTTTTTAATTTGCCACTAAATCCTTTTGGAATAAAAGCATTATATATCTTAGTGTTATGAACCCTAAAACACCAAATACTATCACAAATTAAATAAATGTGTATAATTTGTAAAAGAATTAATAAACAATTGGTGGTATTGAAAATCAAAATCTTTCCACTGTACCTATTTTTTTCTCTGTTACGGTTTTGATATTTACAAAATAGTCTTTCATTTTTAATTAAAACTTACGTAATTTTATTTCATTTCAATGTTTAATAACATTTTTACTTATTAGGATTATATTAATTAACTCTTAAGTTTCATAAAATTGTAGACCTATGTTGAAAATGTAACATTTTTATTTAACACAATAATGATCCAAATAGTTAAATGATAAAGGTATCTTGAAAAATATATAATATAGGTGTATAATTCGTAAAAGTTAATAAATATAGTGGTAGTATATTCTCTCTCTCTCTATCTACACTACATTAATATGTATTTGAGTAAAAAATTTAAAAACATCTGATGCATGAAGTATGACGAATTAATTAATGCTTAAAATCTTGATATTTCTTCATTACAAGTAATAAAACATGATTTAAATATTCTCTATACAACTCTTGTAACCTTCCCTTTTATGTTTCTGACTTTACTCATTTTTCTCCCTAAAACCGTGAATTTTGATTTGTCTATCGCCTTTCAAACACACTATTCCCTGATATTCAAATTTCAAACAACATCAACAATTAAATGGGGAAAGACAACAAATAGAAGTAAAGATAACGGAGGTCTGGGAATCGGTAGCATTGCGGCAATCAATGTAGCCTTGCTTGCTAAATGGGCGTGGAAGTTTAGAACTGCCTCAGCGGCAACTTGGGTAAAAGTTATTAAAGCGATACACGGAGCGAATGGGGGGCTTGATATTAGACAGAATGGTCTTAACTCTTAAGTCTTAAGGTGGTTAAATATTTTCATTCCAACATTAGTTTGGTTAGATTTTGATGGTTTGCACTTTGAGATTCCATTGTAATCGTTTGGGACAATCCTATTTTCTGATTTCCATTTTCATTGTGAATTGCATTCGAGTTTTCAATTGGTCTGATCAATTAGTTGAATCTCTTATGGAAGATTGTTAGTCAAAACCTAAATACGTAATCGTCTTGGAATTTTGATAAAGTAACAACTTATTTCATTTGGTCTCAATAAGGTTTTCGAATCGAATTCTTGAAATCTTGCTTTCAAGGCAATTATAAGCCGAGTTTACGAGCTTATTTTAAACGGTGTAAATTTAAAGAAAAATAGTGGTCGTTAGAGCGTGTTAACGACTATAATCAACTTGGGTTCATTCTTTGTGTTTACGTTTTTGAAATCAATGATAGGTGTCAACATCTTAATCGAAGTCGAACTAATGTTCATCCAATAATGAACAAATTCCAAGAATTGTAAACTTGGCATTCAAATCAAAACCAAAACTAGCCATGGATGCTTTTACCGTAATTTTTTTTGGGATAACCTAATTAGTAATTAGAACCAAAACTCAAACCCAAGAAACAAAGTTATTCAAGAAAGCTATACTAAAGATCAAAGTTAAGAATTCTTACCAAGGTTTAGAAGAGATTTTCTACAAAAAGCTTCAAAGACCAAAAACTTTCTTTCCAGATTTCGTAGAACCCACTGGACTAGCACCAAACTTTTCTCAAAATGAAAATGAAGTATTTTGGAAGTAAAAGTAAAGGACTAGAATTATGACACCTATTAAACATTTTTAGAAATGACCAACTAAACCTTTCAAATAAAGCAATTCACATAAAATACCCCTAAACTTCTAATTAAACACGTATTAAACTTACCCCATGTAGTTCCTTGCGTTAGGACAGTACCTTGAATTATCACCCAACTGTTTCACGATCACTTTAAGTGCAATCGAGATGAATGCCAGAGACGCCTTAGCCATAGGATCAGAGTCCAAGCCACTCGTTCTTTACCGAGGAGAGTATCAACAATGGCGCGATCAGTTCATGGGCTTCATCGAATCCAAGGATCTTTATCCCGAGATACTGCAATCCTTGGAAGAAGGACCTTAGGCGACACCGATGATGGAGTTTCAAGCTCAAAAAGACGTTACTCCTGCAGCTTGAGTCCCAAAGACGAATGCCCAAATGACAGCTGCCAAGAAACGCATATTTGATGGCGACAAGCTGGCAAAGACATACCTCCTTTACGGAATACCAAATGACATCTATACTGCTATAGACAGTCATAAAGCAACGGCCAAAGGTATGTGGGACCAAGTTTAGCATATGATGAGGGGCAGCAAGATTGGTGATCAACTGAAGATCAATAGTTGTATCACCCGGTATGACAGGAAGGGAGAGTCCTTAACTGAAACCTACAAGCATTTCTGCATGCTCCTGAATGAACTCCACAAGAACATAATAATGAGGACGAACACCGAGAATAACATCAAGTTCATGAACAACCTCCAACCCGAGTGGAAAAATTTGCTTCGCATATCAAGCACAATCACATCTTGCAGAATATCCCCATCAATGAGCTTTACGAGATGCTCGTGCAAGACGCGGACGAAGTACTGGAGATGGTGGGTAATCAGAAGCCAGTTGACAAATCCTCTGTCGATCCTCTGGCACTTGATTCTGACAAATGAAGCAGATCATCCAGTCGCAGCTCCAAGCGAGAACATGTGGTAAGCGAATCTGAACATGAGGAGGAAGATGATAGTGAGTCTGATCCCGAGCTGAACGACATCAAGAACACCATGGTGTTCCTGTCCAAAGCATTCCATAAAAATTCTTTCTTCAAGAAACCAACCTCTAGCAACCTACGATACTCGACCACTCTGAACAAGCGCCACGACTATAAAGAAAAGTACGAGGGAAAAAAGAGATCAGAAGAGGCAAGGCAACCTGACTGCAAGACTGAGGAGAGAGAGAGAGATAGAGAAAGATGAGTCCGTTAAGTGCTACAACTGTGGCCGAATAGGAAACTTTGCGAAAGAATGTAGAAAGCCCGTAGAACGCAATTCTGAATACTACAAAAACAAAATGCTCTTGGCGAAACAAAAGGAAGCTGGAAAAGTGTTGATGGCTGAGGATGATCACTGGCTAAACTTATCTGATGATGAAGATCTAGGAGATGTTGATGCCCATATGTATTTGATGGGCAACCACACCAAGCAGTCAGACTCAGAGAATGATGACTCGTCCCCCATGGGAGAATCTTGCCAGGTATGTACTCTTATTCATCAAGCCTTGTAAGATCAGATGCAACTTCTTGTGCAAAAGCTAGAATCCTATAAGCTAACCTGTTGGGAACTGAAGATATGCCAAGTATGGTTAGTACTGCCAGAACAACATTACTACTGCCAGATCAAGTTAGTACTGCCAGTTCAATGTTAGTGCTGCCAGAACAACGATACTACTGCTAGTTCAAGGTTAGTACTGCTAGTTCAATGTTAGTGCTGCCAGAACAAAGATACTACTGCTAGTTCAAGGTTAGTACTGCTGAGATATTAATACTGCTGGAACATTATTAATACTGCTTATGTGAGGTTAGTACTGCTAAACAAAGTTAATACTGCTGGTATATTACTACTGCTGGAATATCATTAATGCTGCTGATCAAAAGTTAGTACTGCTGGTGTCTTACGAAAACTGTTAGTACTACTTGGGCATATCAAACATTACTACTGCTGAAAGATTATTAGTACTGCTTGAGAAGAATGAAGTTAATACTGCTTGTGATCAGAACATGGAATGCGAGATTGAAGGAGATAAAGATGGAACGATTGAAGATATACTTAAAAGAATATTCTGAAGATCAATCTTATTTTGATAGTTATCTTGTAATTATTCAGTATATATATTTGTTGATAGATAGCCATGAAAAATATAGAGACGAGTCAATATACGTGTGAAAAAGAATTCGATATCGTTTTCAGAGAGAATTAACCTCAAGGTGTAAGAACCCTATTTCTAGAGAAGTAGAAGTCGTCTTGTTGAGCCTGTTCAACAAGATTGAGGTTTGGTTGTTAATATTGTGAGTCGAAACAGTGAATACAAAAATTGTGTGTTTTCTGATATTCTGTTCATTGATTGTGAGAATTAAAGTTCTTTTCCGCAGATCCTTTAATTCTGAATTCTAAGTGTTTATTGTCTTGTTAAGATTCGATCCTGACAAGTGGTATCAGAGCTTGTGTTTCTTAGAGTTCGACAATTATTATGGACAATTCTATTGAATCAAACAGTACTTTTGATTGGAGTGATCAAGCAGAAGAGGCAATCCAGAATCAAGCTCTTATGGCTGAAGTTTCAGATATCCCCACTGAGGTAAAATCTAATCTATGTTCTCAAGCTTGTATAGACACTGTTAAAAGGTATAGAGATCACAATCAGGGAATGTGTGATGACCTTAAGAGATTAGAAAAGGACATAAGAGATTATGTATTGATTGTTGAGAGGTTTGAAGAACAAATTAAGGCTTTTCAAGCCAATGAACTTCAACACTCATATGATACAAACTACTGGAAGTGGGAAAAGGGTGGTCTGGAGTTCCAACTGAAAGAGTCTAGGGAAGAGTGTGAGAAACTAAAAGGAGAGCTTGAGAAAGTTAAACTTGATGTAGAAAAGTTTACTTGTGCCTCCAAAGTCATGGACAACATAATCAACTCTCAAATCCATAGTAAGTTGAAACCAGGAATAGGGTACAATGCCACACCCCCACCCTATAACAACAACTACATCCCTCCTAAGTCAGACCTATTAGAAACCAAGGATAGGAAGGACTTACCTAAAGGAGCCACTGAAGTAGATCCATTAGATAAAGTAGTTGTTGAGGATGAGATTGACAAAGTAGGATCTGATGAGGAATGTGAAAGTCCATGTGTTAAGAACAATGAGATGAAAAGGACTGACAAGGGAAAGGGAATTCATTATACACAGACCACTGTTGTGAACTCTAAAACTTGTGAACATTGTTCTTGCAAGAAATCTCAAGAGAATAAGCCCCAAAAACATGATAAAATGAGGGGAAATCAAAGAAATTGGAATAACCAGTGGGCACAAAAGCAAGGAGTTGATCTGCAAAGGATTAACAGACCAAAACCTTGTTTCATCTGTGGCAGATTGAATCATCTTGCCAAACACTGTTATTTCAATCCTATTAACCGAAGGATGAATTTTCAAAGACCTTTTTATAAATCCAATGGTTATAGGAAGCCTGCAAGGAACCATGTAGCTAAGAAACAAGCTAAATCCAAAAGCCACATGAGGAAAAAGACTGAAAAGGAATGTGTCAATATGTGGGTCTCCAAAAGCACTAATACCTCAGATAGTACTGCTGAAAAGGATAGTGTTGCTAGAAGCAATACTGCTAACAAGGTTAGTGCTGCTAGAAGCAATACTACTGCCAATACTGCTGCTAGCAGAGTTAGTGCTGCTAACTCTGTTAGTACTGATAACTCTGTTAGTGCTGCTAACTCAGTTAGTGCTGCTAACTCTGTTAGTACTGCTAACTCAGTTAATGCTGCTAATTCAGTTAGTGCTGCTAACTCTGTTAGTACTGCTAACTCTGTTAGTGCTGCTAACTCTGTTAGTGATGCTAACTCTGTTAGTACTGCTAACTCTGTTAGTGCTGCTAACTCAGTTAGTGCTGCTAACTCTGTTAGTGCTGCTAACTCTGTTAGTACTTCTTCTAAGGTTAATACTGCTTCTAGTGTTTGTGCTGCTAGACCAATTATATTGACAAAGTACTCCAATTCTGCAGTACCTAAATTTGAAAATCTCATCAAAACCCAATGCAAGTACTTTGATGAGCAAGAGAGACCCAAGACCACTTCGGCTTGGGTTCCCAATAAAAACTAATTGATTTATCAGATGTGCAGTGCAACCAACAACTCAAGGGAAAGAGCATCTGGCATGTTGATAGTGGTTGCTCCTGGCACATGACAGGTAACATGTCCTGCCTCAAGAATTTCAAAAGAATTGATGGAGGACATGTTGCTTTTGGGAATAATCTTGCAGGAGGTAAGATAAGTGGTAAAGGTGATGTGTCAGAAGGTAAGATGACATTTGAGGATTTGACAAATGCTGCAAAGTGCAAGTATAGTTACTACTGCCAGTGCAGAGTTACTACTGCTAGTGCAGAGTTACTACTGCTAGTGCAGAGTTACTACTGCTAGTGCAGAGTTACTACTGCCAGTGCAGAGTTTCTACTGCTAGTACATATTTTCTACTGCCAGTGAGTAATTAATACTGCTCAGTAGTTAATACTGCTTTGCAGTTAATACTGCTCAGTAGTTAATACTGCTAGTGCACAGTTAATACTGCTCAGTAGTTAATACTGCTTTGCAGTTAATACTGCTCAGTAGTTAATACTGCTAGTGCACAGTTAATACTGCCAATGAGTAGTTAATACTGCTTAAGTAGTTAATACTGCTTCGTGGTTAATACTGCTTATGTCGTTAATACTGCTTTTGAACATCTAGGGAAAATACTGCTATAAATACCCATGTTTGCCCGCCAAAGTTCATAACGACTCTTCGCGTTAACTTCTTCTCTCTCTCGTTCTAACCCCTTCTCCCTAGAATCTCTGTGTTTTCTATACAAATCCTCAGGAAGCACAACGATTATGGAGTTTGTCAACGAGCACAATGAGATTGCGATGCTTCAGAAGCCGAAGCAGGCCGCAGGATTTCACGACATTGTGGATTTTCTCAAGTCCACTCATATTTCTTATGCCCTAACGGTGAATCCGACTATCTACATCGAGCATCAGACGCAATTTTGGGCCAATGCCACCGTGGAATCCGAAGATGGGCAGAAAGTCATCCAAACAAGGGTATGTGACAAACCCTTGAAAGTTTCAGAAGAACTCCTTCGCATCACTCTTCGATTAGATGATGCCTCAGGTATATCTTCTATTCCCAATGAAGAACTCTTCTCAACTTTACAAAGAATGGGGTATGAAGGTCCCATTGGAGTTTTTAAATTCTACAAGTCAAAGTTTTTTACTCAATGGAGATTCTTTGTTCATACCTTAATGCATTGTATTTCAAGGAAAACTACTGGATGGAGTGAGTTCAGCAGTACTATTGCTTATGCTCTAGTCTGCTTAGCCACTAACAGGAAGTTTAATTTTTCTCAAATGATTTTCAATGATCTTGTGGCAAACCTGGAATCCAAAAAGCGTTTCTATATGTATCCAAGGTTTGTTCAGGAAGTAATTACCAAGGAATTGACGGATATGCCTCAATTTGATGAGGTATATGTGCCAAAATCCCCTACAGGGAAGGTTTTTCAAATATGAAAAGACTTCCTAGGGACTCGGAAGGAGTTGACACACCATTGTTCTCTACAATGATGGTTGTGTCCCACACACCTGAAGGTATGGCATCAGGGTCAAGGCCCTCATTAGACACACCCACTGATGACCAATCCCAACCTTCCATCACAAAAGAAATCCCTCAGTCCATTCTTGTACGACCCACTCCCATAATAACCAAAAAGTTTGAAAGAAGAAAGGTACACAGGGTTCCTTCCCTTGCTGTATCTCCTAAGAGCCCGAAGCCTTTAAGCCCTCTGTTGGAGCATTCTCCAACGGAGAATATCGAAAGGGAAACCACAGGGGTGTCTCCCAACCCCAAGAAGGTGCTCACTAAGGAGAAGGTTGAGCATGTGAGTCGCAAGGCTGCCACTACTTCTGCTAGCAAAGAGAAGGCCAGTGGTAAAATAACTAAGCCCTTCCTCACGGCAACTCAGGGTGAGAAATCATCCAGAGGTCCCAGGTGCCAAGAAACCAAGGGGGTAGGTAGTGCTTTTGCTAGGCAAGAGACACCTGCTAAAACTTCCAATGATCCTTTAAGGGAGGTAAAAACTCCTAAACAGGGTGAGGATAGATATACGTACGAGGAATTGATGGAAACTATTGCAAATATCAACATTGAGGTCATGGATCAGAAAAAGGAAATTGATGAACTCAAGAAAGTGGTCCTCTATCAAAACTCACAGCTTGAGAAGCAAAGGAAGATGATCACTAAGTTGATGCACAGAAAGAAGAAAGCTCAGTTTGTCCTTAGGAGAAGAAACCCTACCAATGATGCTTCCAAAAAGGGGGAGTTAGACTCTGATCTAAACATGGATGATGCAAACATTGAGGGGGAGTATGAGTATAAGGTTGAGGGGGAGACTGAGAAGAAAGCAGAATCTGTTCCTACAGTAACTAAAGCAGAGATTGATGAAGAGATATATGGGATTGTGAAGGACAGTGTCGAAGCAGCAGTATTAAAGGTCATAAAAGAAGCAGTAACAACTATAGCAGTAGAAATGGTTACTGCTGCTGAAAAACAAAAGGCAGCAGAAACTGTTAGTGTTGCTGAGAGCCACAAAGAAGAAACAGCTGAAACCACTCCTGAAGCTGTTAAATCTTTCAAAAGAACAAAGAGGCCAAGAACAAAGTCCATAGCCTCAAAGAAGAAAGATGTAAAGAAGCCAAGGGTGGATCCAACTGTAGAAGAAGCCCAGGAGGAAGCAGTGAAAGAGAAATCTGATCCAAAAGTTGCTGAAGAAGAAGTGGCAACTTCATCAGGTCAACCAAGCAATGTACAATCACAATCAAATGCTCAATGTGATCTGTATATAACTGTGGTTGATACTAATCCAATCAAGACTACACCATTGTCTTCCATGCCTCCTGAGATCATCTTCTGGGACACATTGAAAGATGGAAGAAAGGAGTTGATCAGAATCAAAAGGGCAGATGGAAAGTTTGAAGTTTGTCCTACTTGGGGAAAACTTATCAGAACATGCTCTAGATCTGACTTGGAAGAGATGTTCAAGGTGGGAATGAGGCTATATGGAAACATGCTGACAGAGCAAGGTATGTCTATCACCAAGATGGTTCTTGAATACTTGTGCTTAATGTTCAAACCAGAAGCAGTTCAGTATTTGATGGCAAGGAATTTTCAAGTCATTACCAACTGGATGCTCATTGAGAATTGTGGAGTGTATGTCATCACTCTTGACAATACATTTCATGAATATTATTTGGTGGATGTTGTATACAAGCACAGCATGAAAAAGTTGAATGGAATGCTGCATGCTAAGTTGGTGAGTGACAAAGACTCTAAGATGGCAAGATACCTTGTAAAAAGGATTCTCAATCAAAGTCTGGGATTGGATCCAAATTTATGCGTTGATGATTAGGTTTTGGAAGCATCATCTGAAGAACTTAACTTCTCATCCTGAAAAGTCAAGTTAGGGGGAGATTGTTGGGAACTGAAGATATGCCAAGTATGGTTAGTACTGCCAGAACAACATTACTACTGCCAGATCAAGTTAGTACTGCCAGTTCAATGTTAGTGCTGCCAGAACAACGATACTACTGCTAGTTCAAGGTTAGTACTGCTAGTTCAATGTTAGTGCTGCCAGAACAAAGATACTACTGCTAGTTCAAGGTTAGTATTGCTGAGATATTAATACTGCTGGAACATTATTAATACTGCTTATGTGAGGTTAGTACTGCTAAACAAAGTTAATACTGCTGGTATATTACTACTGCTGGAATATCATTAATGCTGCTGATCAAAAGTTAGTACTGCTGGTGTCTTACGAAAACTGTTAGTACTGCTTGGGCATATCAAACATTACTACTGCTGAAAGATTATTAGTACTGCTTGAGAAGAATGAAGTTAATACTGCTTGTGATCAGAACATGGAATGCGAGATTGAAGGAGATAAAAATGGAACGATTGAAGATATACTTAAAAGAATATTCTGAAGATCAATCTTATTTTGATAGTTATCTTGTAATTATTCAGTATATATATTTGTTGATAGATAGCCATGAAAAATATAGAGACGAGTCAATATACGTGTGAAAAAGAATTCGATATCGTTTTCAGAGAGAATTAACCTCAAGGTGTAAGAACCCTATTTCTAGAGAAGTAGAAGTCGTCTTGTTGAGCCTGTTCAACAAGATTGAGGTTTGGTTGTTAATATTGTGAGTCGAAACAGTGAATACAAAAATTGTGTGTTTTCTGATATTCTGTTCATTGATTGTGAGAATTAAAGTTCTTTTCCGCAGATTCTTTAATTCTGAATTCTAAGTGTTTATTGTCTTGTTAAGATTCGATCCTGACATAACCATAAAAGAAAGGTCACTTGTAGTTTCTAACTTAAGTGATAAGATAGACGTTCAGCATATGGTAATAGATAAGCTAAGGATTGAAAATGTCGGTCACTTGTGCATAATTGAAAATCTAAAATAATAGTGTACTGACATTTCAAAAGAGCCTGAAGCTTTAAAGACCCAAGTAATTGATCTAACTGAAAAGCTTAATAAGTCTGAAACCGAGAGAACTGAGATTGTCTATCAATGTTCTTCACTTCAAATAGAAAATAAAGAGTTTCTTGAAAAAATAAAGGATCTTGAGCTACAGTTTTACAAACGTGAACTGACCAAATGATCCATCTGAACAAACCAAAGGATTTCAAGTATTATAACTGAATGGGGAATTGGGTATGAAAACCCTTACTATTTGAAAAAGGTCTTATCCAAGGTACCTACTTTATATGAACTCAATTTTCTAGGCCTTGATAAGACATATCCCCAATATAAAATCAAATGGACCGAACTAATTGATGAAAAGGAATAGGAACTAGAGGATTTAAAAAGAAAGAATATTGTTAAGATGCAAATGCCTTTCGCATATGAAACTCTTAATACATCTTACCAAACTAAGAAATCCAAATATCTTTCTAATGACTACTTTGATGGCTATGTTGTTGCCAAGGCCAAGAAATCATCTTCCAAGGATAAAGTCCAAACAACTGAATCTAAGGAAGAGATGGACGAGTTTAAACGCTATGTTCAACCTCTGATCTTAGAAAAGAAGATAGTTCAGTTAGGAGTCATTCGAACAAGAACGAATCATGTTTCAAATGGAAAAACAAGAGTTACTTTCAAAGCTTGAATGTCTCAATTCCAAACAAGCGGATTCAGTATCTAGGAAGGAAAAGGAAATCCTTCAGACATTGATCAACAAGCTCACCTCTCAACTGTCTGCCTTGGCGACAGAAATGATGAAAGAGCAACTCAGCAAAGCTGAGCTCCAAGAGAAGCTTGATAAGTTTACCAAGGAGAAGGTTAGTTAGTCCGAACCTTCCTCGACATCCTCAGATACCTCATCCTGCAAAGCCTTTTTGGTTATTCTTCACCAACTGTTTCTGATAAAGGAAAAGGACTTCAAGTGGAATCTTGCAAAAATATATCTATATTATGAGTTTCAAAACGCTTCTGCCAACGATTCTTTGCAAACCAAAAGCTTAAACAGTTCCCCAAATTCATCAACCACTCATGTCCAATCTGATGAGCAATTAGAGTTTTCTACTTTCATGAATCCCAGTGTCTATTCAGATGATGAGTTTAGCAAGTTCGACTTTGCGTCAAAGCTTCCAAGTCATGTTGATTTTCTTGATCCAAATCGTGAGCCACCGGTCAATTTTTACAAGGGCGAACGTTCTACATCCGCCCCTCAAAACCCGTCTAAGAACAAAGGTCCTAAATCTAAATCTAAGAACCGTTCACAGAAAAGGAAAAAGACCGGTCACTCAAATAATAGACATTCTCACTACTCAAACTCTTCTGACTATGGCTTAAATGATATTTGATAGAAAACCGGTCGAGGCAAAAACGTCAAACAATAGTGGGTAGCGAAATAGTCTAGAGAGAGCACGTTGAAGACAAAGTCATTTAATTCAGAGTTTTGTTCTAGAAAAAACAATATTAATCATGATGTAATTGATTCAAGTACTTTTGTTGAACAACTTGTTTCTTTCCCGTTAAGGATTTATTCAATTCAGCAGTTACTTCAATTATCTCGTGATTGTGTTTGTTGTTCTACATGTGGTTTGAATGACTTTGTTGATAATAAGTGTGTATCTGATTGGTGTAGTACCTATCATGTCTTTAATTCTCGTACTGCTTATAAGTGTGTACTGCTTATAAGTGTGTATCTGCTTATTAGTTCAGTTAGGTTTGAATGACTTTGTTGATAATAAGTGTGTATCTGATTGGTTAGGTGTAGTACATGTCTTAGGAGCCCATTTGAGAGCCTCAAAGTATGGCGATTAGTGCCACGACCAAAGAACACGATGATGATCGGCACGAAGTGGGTCTTCAAGAATAAGAAGGACGAAGATGAAATCGTCGTGAGGAACAAGGCACGTCTGGTTGCCAAAGGATATCTACAACAAGAAGGTATAGATTATGATGAGACATACGCCCCGGTTGCCCGTATAGAAGCTATAAGGATGTCCCTTGCTATGCCACCCACAAGAACTTCACGGTGTTCTAGATGGACGTGAAGACCACTTTTCTCAACGGCGTACTCGAAAAGGAAGTGTACGTCTCACAACCGGAGGGCTTCGTGGATGATTTTAAACCTCACTATGTATACATTCTAGACAACGCCTTATACGGTCTCAAGCAAGCACCACGAGCCTGGTATGACGTTGTTTCCACCTTCTTTACTAAGTCTGGCTTTTCCAAAGGTAAAATATATACAACTTTATTTATTAAAAAGAAAAAAAAGGATCTCATTCTTGTACAAGTCTATGTCGATGACAAATTTTTGGCTCGTCTAACGTCCAATATTGTCATAACTTTTCAGTCCTAATGGGTAAACATTTTCAAATGAGTATGATGGGACAAATGAAATTTTTCCTTGGTCTTCAAGTTAAACAACTGTCGACCGGGATATTCATTAATCAGTCTAAGTACATCTGGGATATGCTTCGGAAATACGAGTTGGAAAATTTTATACCCATGAAAACGCCCATGTCTACTGGTACGAGGTTACACACCAATCCCAGCGGAAAGGATGTGGACGCCATGACCTATAGGGGAATGATTGGTTCGTTGATGTACTTGATGGAAAGTAGGCCGGATATTATGTTCTCAACATTTTTGTGTGAAAGATTTCAATCAAAACCAAAAGAGACTCAATTATTTGCGGTCAAATGTATTTTAGATACTTAAAAGCACCTGCTGATCTTGGCTTATCGTACCCGAAAGTAACAGGTTTTGAGTTGACAACTTATTCGGAAGCTGACCACTCCGGTAGTATGTTGGACTAGAAGACCACATCGGGACATGTGCAGTTTCTGGGAGATCGACTCGTCGGATGGGCCTGGAAGAAGCAGAAATGCGTATCTACCTCTACTGTCGAGGTAGAGTATGTAGCTGCCGCTAGTTGCTGCTCGCAGGTGATTTGGAGGTGCACCCAGCTCAAGGACTACGGATTTACCTACTCCAAGATCCCCAACTACTGCGACCCGAAGAGCGCAATCGCTATATCCAGCAATACGGTACAACATACCAAGACAAAACACATCGATGTTCGATATCACTTCATAAAAGATCACGTCGAACTAGGTAGGATCGAACTCTAATTTAGTAATACAGAACATCAGATAGCAGACCTGTTTACCAAAGCCTTGGACGAAAAACACTCTAATTATCTTGTATTCAAGCTAGGTATAGTAAACCTGAAAGTTTGATTTGTCCATGAGTTCGGTTCAAGTTCTATACAATAATGTAGGACTGCGACTTAATCCTCTGTGTCTTATCCATGGATGATCAAGTCTACACTCTGTCGTTATTATATTCTACTTGTACCGCATTCATTGTATCTTAAACACCTGTATTAACTCATTAGTTTTCGCTTCTTTCCTTTTTCGTATTTCTTCTTAGTGACATTTATTTTATTATCTTTATTTGTCTGTTTATTGACACCCGTACGTTTGATAGTTTGCTATGTGTTCAGGGGGAGCAACACCGCGTGGAAGTGAGTAAGTTAACTGGTTTTTAATTTGAGGGGGAGCGACACAGTTTTTTCCTTTAACTTTAAAGTTTTTTTATGTGTGTCAAAAGGTTTTCGTCAACACGTTTTATTTAGGTCAAACTTTTTATGCACACATCGAGGGGGAGCGACATCCTGTTTATCTTGTCATATGTGCACGTGTCAAGGGGGAGTGAGGGTTAGCAATCACTTAGTATTTATAGTTTTGAGGGGGAGTGTGGAATCCAACCTGCTAAACTTATATTTTCTCATTTTCTAAGTTAGTTCCCGGACAAACAATCCGGACATCAATACGGATCCCTATCCGGACAATAATCCGGGTTCTAACCTATCCAGATCACAAGTCTCCGGACTGCATGCTTTCCGGGTCACATAGAAGTATCCAGAAGGCGTGCCCGAAAACCCTCCCGACTATATATACCCGGATGCATCTATTTTCCTCACTTTTTCCAGAAACTGACTCTTAACCCCCTTCTAAACCCTCTGCTCCACACTCATACGATCATCTATATTTGTTTGCACAATTTTGGCCAATCAATCAGGTATGATTATCGATTTCAGTCCTCATTTCGTCTACATCTCAAATCGCATACACAAATCACTCGATTTTGGCCGAGAAATCGATCGATTTTGACCGACCCTAGCGTCGGTTCGACTTCAGTGTCGAGCGGGGTGTTATTCGCCCTACATCGGTTCGCACGGAGTCACATTGTGCTCTTGTGTTGCATCAAAATCGATCATACTTTGTATTTTGGTGATTTGGAATCGGATCAAAATTAGCAGGAAACCCTTGTTTGACCGAATTGCCACTATCCGGAAACCTCGATTATCCGGAAACTTTCATACTATCCGGTAACTTATGATTATCCAGAAACTCATGAATATCCGGGAACTTTGTTATACCCGAAAACTTTTATCTATCTGGGAACTTTCCTCTTACCGGATACCTTTACACTTCCGGACAACATCAATCCGGATACATTCCTACCCGGATACCTATCCATCCAGACACCCTGTTTGTCCAGATCCCTTGGCCCCTGTTCTTTCTGTTACCTTTCCTGGCATGTTTAATTTCTGTAATCGCCATCTCTGGGATTTCACGATCAGAATCGCCTCAGGTACTTTGCAATATCTTACATATTCGGTGATGATCTAACTCTTTGCTATCCAGGTACACAAATGGCGGACGAACAACCACGATCACCAAACCATGGTTCCGAGAATCTCGATCACGCAATTGATCAAGCTGCTGCTGATGCCCTCGTTCATCCCGATGACCACCTACCGATTGAAGGAAACACCTATCACTTGGATGGCCAGGCATTCCATTGCGAGCATCGAGTGGTAGTCGCCATACTCGAAGGTCATCTGTTGCACCACGCTCTAACCGCCACCGTCGAAGTCCCCTTAGTGTACTTACAAAAAGTGTGTCACACCATCCGCGTGGTCTCTACTGAAGAGGGCCAACGAATCGAAGCACGGCTCGACAACTTTCCTTTTGTCATCACGCCCGAGAACTTCCGATAGTTACTTCAGCTTCCCACGGCAACCGCCAACGGACGTGCACAGTTTGACCAACAAGTCTCAGACGACATACTGTGTGCGAACGTCAGATATTTGGGCTACAACAACGCGTTGAGTCGCCCGTCGGCGTTTGAGAGGAAACATCTGGCACCGATGTGGTATACACTCTTTACCATTATCCATCGGTGCCTATCTTCAAAGTGGAAAGGCATCGATCAGTGCAACGGCAACTTCTTGCGCTTGTTCCACGGAGTCGCTTTCAATCGCCAAATCAACTATGCGGGCCTCCTGTGGGATGAGCTCGTCCAGAATGTCCGAGATAACGAAGGCAAGAGGAAAAGAACGTTTAATCCATTCATTCGATTCCTCCAACTGGCTATCCATCAGCACATGGACCAGAACCCCGCTATTCCACGCCGATCAACACACGAGGTATGTCAAACCTTCAGCCTTCACTACCTTGTTATTCACAATCCTTCACGAACCCCACCTATGAGATTATCCGATGCCCTGCTAGCCTATGCAAGTCCATCAGCACCGAGTGTGATAGAGTATACGCGAGCGTTAAACTTAGCCGCTCCTATGGTCCAGCCAAATCTGGAGGGACCTTCCCAGGGAGCGCGACCCGAGAGACGTGAGGTTCCTCGAACTCGTGGAGGTAGAGTCCGGGTAGCTGGGGCTCCTGGACGGGGCGCGTAGAGAGAAAATATGGGAAACGGAACTAGAACGGGCGGTGTTGTAGACTTGCAAGCTAGCACAAGCCGAAAACCTCAACCTACACCAACACGCACCATCATAGCCTCGACAAGCCGCCCTACGCGCGTCCGGTAGTTAGTGAGCCTCTATTGCCGAGAGATGAAGATGCGGATGACACTAAATCCACCACACCTCTCATCCAACCATCCTCATCCTCGGAAAGTAGCGACTCCGATGACGACCGCTAAATTCGTCTTCAACGCATTCCTACTCGCATCGGAAGTCGACCCCCACCGATCGATGACAATCCATCCATCTCTACCACACCCTCTACCACCTCTAAGCCTATGCCTAATACGGGAGACAAAAGAAGAGCGGAGGGAGAATCAGTCGAAAATATACAAACTTGGAGAGGAAGAGAATGGAGATCGAAAAGAAACCATGGGAGAGTAAGTGTGAAAAGGTGACAACCCACAGTCAGCCTTCCTGAACCAAGTGTCAGCTAGGTAGCAACATCTGCTACTCTGTCTCATCCGTTGGGACAAAGTATTGAAGAAGACGTTGTGGACCTAGCGACGCAATTGCACACCCCCTAGCTACTCAGAAACCTCTCAACAGGTGCCTGTTTCAATTTCTCATAGGGACTCAATACAACATCTATCGGTCTTTCACTTAGAAAGCACCGATATTGAAACAAGAAGACAACTTCCCTTATCCTCAACTTCTTTATATGCACCATGGAGTCTAGAGCCATTCGCTGATGTATATTTTCTTTGGCTAGGACACAACCACATCTTTCGGCTACTATTGGGATTCTCCGTGACCCTATCAGACCACTCATAGTAACTTCACCTTCCGGTGGATTACAAGGATTGCGTGGAATTCCTACCACAACTATCATCACGCCAACTGTGAATATAGGCAGTGTGGTAGTTGATTCAACAACCGTCACTATTTACCATGATCGATTAGGTGGAATGGTTCTACAAAGCTTGTTTGTTCATACAGGCAGTGTGATTTGACGAAAGCAAGAAAGAGTTACTAAAACCATTACGAATGACAAGTACACACAAGAATAACTCAATCGAGTCCCGAGAGACATATAGAGATTAAGCAACTTTCCCCTGGCTAACACACAAAAAAGCACCAGCTGACCAGGAATGATGACGAGGGTAGATTTCCTCATAGAACTAGAACAATAGACTGATTGACTGTGGTCAGGTCAGAGCCCTCTGTATTCAAGTTTGCACGGCAACGCCCCTCCCCTCCCAAAGCAATCTAACGAGGGTCAAGCTTCAGCTTTGATCCACCATCGGGATACCAAATAGAAGAGAAAAAGAAAAGAGGTTTTGCTAGCTTAGTTTGGATTTGTCCCCGTCTGTCTTGTGTTCAACGAAGGAAAGCGCCCTTCCCTCTTCAGCTTGAAAGACATCTCAGGAAAGAGCTAATTCAACTGAAGAAATTTCTTTAGTAGCAAGAAGGAGCGGCCAAGGACGAAAGCTTTGATTGCGTTCTGCTATGGTTGGCTTTTTTCCTTGCCTAAAACAACTATCTTCTCTTCTCGAACGGTTAAGAATCCTCTTTGTATGCGCGTTATCTCTTGTTTATTCTTCTAGTTTGTGCTTCTTATGCTTACTGCTAATCTAAGTGATCTACGAGTTACCTTACCGGAATTCGTTTCCAAGGAATATATGGACGGCACCTTAAAGGTTGTCTAAGAAGGTTTAGAGAAACACATGGAAGAGGAGATGGCAGTGCTCAAAAGTTTGGTGAAAGGAAAAGGCGTCATGACCGAGCCCGAAACCCAAACACCACCTCCACCACTTCAACCTCAACCAAACTCGAAAAACCTAAGTATCGATGACCAGAAAGCCCTTCTTTTAGACAAACTAATGTCTCTGGCCAACACCGATACATCCTCTGAAGCAGACCTCCTCAGACTTCTCAAACTTCAAGCGACACCCTCACAACCATATAATACCCAACCCCAAGCCAACCATCAAACCCACATACACACCCGACTTGACCACATCACCTCAACTCTGCAAAATGTGCAGCAAACTCTAACTAGACTTTTCGAACGAGTTTCCAGCCTCGAAACCACTTGCAAAGGTCAGGCTTAGGGTGTCAAACGAAAGAATGGTGATCTGGAGGATCCAGATCACCATGAGGGGGAGAAAAGAATGAGAACCACCAAGACAGAGACAACATTGATTACCGAGCCAGAATCAGTTATGGTCGAAACAACGGAAACGGGTACAGGTACTTCTGCGGAACAAATGGAATCAAGCACTAAAACTACGATAATCGAAGCAGAAAAGCATGCCTAAAAGCAAAATCTGCACCTTTAGAAGATCAAACTGAATACTATCACCTTGCTCTGGTTCTGTCATCCCAACGATTGAAAAGGTCGAGGAATGTGACAAGTGGATATCTGATGAAGCTGATGATTGGGCGTTAATAAATACGCGATCAGAGGCAAATCCAGCGATCGAAAGAGCATTTACTGAACAAGCCTTAATTGCCATACAATCCGAAGTCAACAACCTGTGCACCTTTGATGATGATGAATTTCTACAATAGGTAGACTACTTTTGTTTGGAAATCACAATTTTAAGTATATATAGTTTATATTTATAAAAAAAATACATAATGTTTTTAGAAACTGTCATTTTTATATTTATCGTCGTTTTTATATTAGTCGTTTTATAAAACATTTCAAATAAAGACAAATCTGAGCATAAAATAACGACAAATTATAGAAGGGGTACAAATGAAAAAAAATTCCTAAGAAGGGTTTATGTGTTGCCTAAGGCTTAGGCAACATGCCCAATGTTGTCTTCTCAATGTTGCATAAGAACCTAGACAACATAAGCAAGCATCATGTTGCCTAAGCGGACTCCTTAAGCAACACACATGTTGCCTATGAAAAAAAACATATGTTGCACCAAACAAACACTAAGGCAACATTAGATTTATGCATGTGTTGCCTAAGATATCAACTTAGACAACATACTCTATTTGCGTATGTTCCCTTTGAACTGTGTATAAAATAATATAATATTTCTCTTAGGCAACACATATAGATAAGTTGCCTAAGAAGTTTTACAAAAAATATATCACTGCTCATTTTGTGCACCATGATGCAGTTTTTTACTTGCATGCTTTCTACAAACAAATCTCATAAACAAGTAAACGGACATGTTTTCTACAAACTCCCATAAGCAAACAAACACGTGTGAATCGGCAAACAACTCCAATAACCAAACAAAACTAATAAATTCAATAATTGAAAGATAACGTTTTTCCTAAATATGTCCAAAAGTAGGCAACAAGTTCGAAAACATAAAAATAAAAAATTAACCTAACGCATTGTTCGTCGAGGTTGTTGAGTTGGAGTTTGTATCACTAGCACCGCACATACGCATTAAATATTCTATCATATTTCTTTGTTCAGCGACTTCCTTTTTTGCCTCATCTTATCACTCTTTTAGTAAGCGAATCTCCTCGTCGCGCTCGGCAAGTTGTCACCATAAATCATCCTCGTTAACCGTAGACACCGGCATAGAGGTTCCCTTCGTCGGAACTCTCATCCTCGGAGCTCGAACCACCAAGCTACCCATACCTCGAACAACCGTCCCTACCGACCTACCAACTATTTTTCTCAGTTATTGATATTTCCTTTTCAATTGGGCAACGTATTGGAGGCACGATAGAATCTGAAGTGTCATCAGAATCATTTTTAATCTTCTCAATCGCTTCTTCAACAAGTTTATGTAAATACGATTCAAACAATTATTAACATATTTAAAACTATAAATGACATTACTTTTAATTACAATTATTGCAAGTGTTTAAACTAAATATGGATAAAAAGTGCATTAATCATTTTGTTAACAAGTCATCATACTATAAGTACATACTTTACGATCTTCGCTTATAGTGGTCTCGACAATTGTATCGAGATGAGGAGCCACGTGTCCATTAGCTTCAAGTTTATTAGCCTAAACCGGAACAAAGTCGGTCCCGATTTATGCCCAATCCTATTTTTTGACAATCTTGTTTCGGACATTCTCTTTGATTTATTCTACAACATGAGAAACACTTATTTTACAATCTAAACTCAACAATAATTTGTATATTTGATTATTTATTCGTTAAATACCTTCCATTCAAAAAGCGTGCACAAAAAGTCCTACTGATGGAGAGATGACCTTGATGCTTGTACAACTTGTGGCAATCAGTTTTCCAACTATTGTATGCACGACGCGCAGTTACGTTGATCCAATCAAGTACAGAACTGTTGGAAATGGGGAACTATAAGTATTTATTAATGACTGTGATCTTAAGCAACATAGAAACTAGAAAATATGTTGCATAAGACAGATCTTAGGCAACAAACACAATAGATTATATGTTGCCTAAGTAAAAGTAGTTGTCAACTAAATTGTCAACCATAAATATCCGTCAAGAGTTATTACTTTTTCAACTACCAATATTTATTTATATTTTTTACCTTAGGCAACATAGAAACAAGAAAAGTATGTTGCCTAAGATAACTTTCGTTGATTAAAAAAAAAGCATGAGTGGTCCACATACAACCAACGCACGTAAGGGAAGATGTTGCTTAAGATAGTTGAGGCAACATACAATTATTCATACGTTGCATAAGGTCTCACTTAGGCAACATATAACTACACTTTGCCTAAGAGGAAACTTAGGCAACATATATTAGCCTTTGTGGCCTAAGCTTATCTTAAGCAACATAGACAATTAACATTTGTTGTCTAAGACTACGTATGGTGTAGTGGGGTTTTATAAAACATTTCAAATAGATGGGTATACTTTATGTATATTTATTAAAAACGAATTGAAAATACAAAAAAAACTTTAAAGACTTGACCATTATAATCTTTCTAAGCTTGTCTACTAAGAAAGGAGTATGGCGCCAAAAGAGTCTACCAAAACCCCATCCTACCAAAGAATCTAGCAAACTTACCCTTGGTCAAAGGTAGTGAGAAACTATTGTTCCCTACCGTGCCGAATGGTCCATGGACGTTTTTGTTGGTCTCAAAAGATAACGACGTAATCACCGTTATACTAAGATATGGCCCAACAGCTCCGTTGAATCCAATGGTATGCTCGTCATCACCAAAGGAAATCTGGAACATCAAACACAGTATATGAATAAAAATGACAGCACTCGGGACTCAATATAGACCTTCGGGTGCTTTTTTTTGCATGACTCAATATAGGGACTACCATGGTAAGGCTCCCAAACTTTTTCCATTCCAACATTCAAATCTTTATCAAGGATTCCGTTACAACATAAAACATGTATTCCACTTTTCTTAGTAATATGAACTTTATTTAAACTTTTTCATCAAGATAGAAAAAGGTTGACTTATACTTTCGAAAACATGTACGAAACATACCAAAGTGTTATAATTTTAAATTCTAAATTTTTGTATTAAAGGATTTAACTAAAATCATTTTTGTAAAATACAAAAAATGTAGAAACTTTTCTTTTTAAAGATTTATAAAAAACACAAAATGTTAATAATGACAATTTTATAAATTTACCAAATTAATTAAGATAAAAGGCCCGTTTATAAAATTCATCCACCATTGAAACCCTTATCACTAATATTTTACTTTACTAATTCATTACGAACACGAATAATGGGACTTGTCAACTCAGATTTGACTCGATGTTAAATTTTCCAGATGCTGCCCAAGAGATAATTATTGAGATCCAGAGCGCGGTATGCTTCCCACCACAACTCATATTTTTTCAATTTTCAAGAAACATTTCCAATGCATTCTCAACGAAGATTTAGCAGTACAAATATCAAAGTATTGTGATTGGATTTCTTGGATTTTTGATTCGCCTATATATATTTGGTATATCTAATCAAGATATTATTTCTTTCACTAGTCGGTGCCAATCTTGGAGTTTTTATTCACCCATAATATCATTTATGTATATATATAGGGTACAAATCAAATACAAACCATGTATTTGTTGCACCCCTTACAAACCACAATCTGTATATGTGCAGAACCAGTCTGCATATATGCATTATCCCATATGAATGTATGTTCATTATATGTATATTCTTGTACGTATGCATATGCACATATGCAGACTGGTTCTGCACATATGCAATGCAGAACTGTGGTTTGTAAGGTGTGCAACAAATGCAAGGTTTGCATTTTACGGAGCCTATATATATATATATACTACTTATATATGCATGTTGATCAAATGTCTTAAATACATGTTATAAAGCATAAAGTACAACCAATTCATGCAAGAAATTCAAAAAACTCTTAATTACAAGTTCTTATGCATATTGTACAACTTGAAAACTTTTTGGTTTTAAAGAGTCGGCCCATATGGCCATACCCACAGTAGTCAGCCCATACCCACAGTACAACCTTCACGTCTCGACCATACCGGCATACCCATACCCTTTCTCCTCTACCACCATACCTCAGTCACGCATAAATGTAAGATTTACTCTCATACGCTCCACGAACACTTCACCTCACGCTCCGCCCGCTCCGCCTCTGTTGCCTGAGAGTACTATTGGTTGTCGTTGCCTGCGAAGGTCACCGGTCCCCTGCTGTTGTGGTCGCCGTCCCCTGCTACTTATCGACGGTATGATTTATGTCACTCATTTGTTGTGTGTTGCTTTGTTTCAAGTTCTTCAGTTATTTTTGTTATTTTTTGGTATCGATTTTTGGTGTTTGAACACAGATTGTTTCAAGTTCTTCAGTTATTTTTGGGTGTCGATTTTTGGTGTTTAAACAAATTTATGTATCTTGTGTATATGTTCTTTGAATCATTTTTTGTTTCTCATGGTTATATATGCTTTCAAATTTAAAGAACCCTAAATTCATAATCTACGACATGTTATTTCTTGGATGAAATAACCCAATAGTTTTTTTTTTATTTTTATGAAATAACTGTTGCAACATATGTTTTTTACATCTGAATGTCCATGTTTTGTTTTTTCAGGATTAAAAGCACTTTGGTTAGACGCATTTGTTCGTTTCTTGTCCATCTCTGGCATTATTCAAGTAAGATGTTTCTCATTTTTTTTTGTAACATGATGGTATCATGTGCATAGTAATAACCTTAACTGAAACGGTCTTGTGTTGTTGGCTTCTTTTTGGTTGTTGAAACTGATATTCTCTTTCCTGTTGGCACTCAGCTTTTACTTTCATAAACCAAATTCTTTAAGAACCATTGGTTTGCTTAATTCATATTCAGTTTGAGGTCGAAATCAAGATGGTTATTAAGCATCCTGGAACCTGCTTCATCAATTGATGATCTATAAGTCATACAGATATATGTTTTTTAACCCTTCTCCCTTACTTATCGTCTTAACTAATTGTTGGGAACTGAAGATATGCTAAGTATGGTTAGTACTGCCAGAACAACATTACTACTGCCAGTTCAAGTTACTACTGCTAGTTCAATGTTAGTGCTGCCAGAACAAAGTTAATACTGCTGAACAAAGTTAATACTGCTGGTATATTACTACTGCTGGAATATCATTAATACTGCTTCTGTGAGGTTAGTACTGCTTGTCTAAGTTACTACTGCAAGTCAAGGTTAGTACTGCTGGTATTGAATACCTGTTAGTACTGCTCGTGACTTAATACTGCTGGAGATTGTTACTACTGCTCATGAAGAATGAAGGTTAATACTACTGAGTTCGTTAAAGATTGGTATGCGATACTTTTGGAGACAAAGAAGGAATTGATCAAGATATGTTTAACGAAGATTTAGAAGATCAAGTTACTTTTTGATAGTTATCTTGTAATTATTCTTGTATAAATAGTGTTGATAGATAGCTACTAGAATATACATGAGATACAGATGATATACGTGTGAAAAAGAATTCGATATCGTTTTCAGAGAGATTTAACCTCAAGGTGTAAGAACCCTATTTCTAGAGAAGTAGAAGTCGTCTTGTTGAGCCTGTTCAACAAGATTGAGGTTTGGTTGTTAATATTGTGAGTCGATTTAGTGAATACACAAAGTGGTGAATTTTCTGTTACATTGTTCTTGATTGTGAGAATTAAAGTTCTTTTCCGCAGATTCTTTAATTCTGAATTCTAAGTGTTAATTATCTTGTTAAGATTCGATCCTGACAAGTGGTATCAGAGCTTGTGTTTCTTAGAATTCAACAATTATCATGGACAATTCTATTGAATCAAACAGTACTTTTGATTGGAGTGATCAAGCAGAAGAGGCAATCCAGAATCATGCACTCATGGCAGAAGTCTCAGATATTCCTACGGAGGTAAAATCTAACCTCTGTTCTCAAGCTTGTATAGAAACTGTTAAAAGGTATAGAGATCACAATCAGGGAATGTGTGATGACCTTAAGAGATTTGAAAAGGACATAAGAGACTATGTGTTCATTGTTGAGAGGTTTGAAGAACATATTAGGGCCTTTCAAGCCAATGAAATTCAACACTCATATGATACTAACTACTGGAAGTGGGAAAAAGGTGGTCTGGAGTTCCAACTGAAAGAGTCTAGGGAAGAGTGTGAGAAACTAAAAGAAGAACTTAAGACAGTTAAAGCTGATGTTGAAAAGTTTTCAAAAGCTTCTAAAGCCATGGACACAATAATAAATGCTCAAGTCCATGGTAAGATGAAAACAGGCCTAGGGTATAATGCCACTCCCCCACCCTACAATAACAACTACATCCCTCCTAAGTCAGACCTTTTAGAAACCTTGGATAGTAAGGACTTATCTGAAGGAGCCACTAGTGTAGACCCATTAGATGCAGTTGTTGTTGAAGATGGATCTGATGGGGAAGATTCTAAGAAGGACAGTGATGAGATCCCATTAAAAAATCACATCAAGACTAATGAGGAAGGTGGAAGTTCTTGGGATAGGAGTAAGGAGATGAAAAGGACTGTAAAAGGAAAGAAAGTTCATTACACACAGACCACAGTTGTAAACTCTAATACTTGTAAACAGTGTTCTTGCAGGAAATCTCAAGAGTATAAGCCCCAAAAACATGATAATAAGAGGGGAAATCAAAGGAACTGGAATAACCAGTGGGCACTAAGGCAAGGAGTTGATCTGCAAAAGATTAACAGACCAAAACCTTGCTTTATTTGTGGCAAACTGAATCATCTTGCCAAATACTGCTACTTCAATCCTATTAACCAAAAGAGAAGTTTTCAAAGAAGTTATCAAAAACCTTCTGGCTATAGGAAGCCTACAAGAACAAATGTGGCTAAGAAACAAGCTGAACCAAAAAGCCATATGAAGAAAAAGCCTGAAAAGGAATGTGTTACAATGTGGGTTACAAAAGGCACTAAAAATAATAGTGCTGCTAGCAGTGTTAATACTGCTAGTAATTCTTCAAAAGTTAGTGCTGCTAGCAGTGTTAGTACTGCTAACACTGTTAGTACCTCTTCAAGAGTTACTGCTGCTAGCAGTGTTAATACTGCTAGAAATTCTTCAAGAATTAGTGCTGCTAACACTGTTAGTGCTTCTTCTTCAGATAGTACTGCTGCTAGCAGTGTTAACTCTGTTAATACTGCTTCTAGCAGTGTTAACTCTGTTAATACTGCTAACTCTGTTAGTACTGCTGATACTGCTGCTTGTACTGATAGTGCTGCTAACAATACTGCTGCTCCCAGTGTTAGTACTGCTAGCACTGTTAGTACTTCTAAGGTTAATACTGCTTCTAGTGCTACTACACCAATCATATTGACAAAGTACTCCAGTACTGCAGTACCTAAGGTTGAAAATCTCATCAAAACCAAGTGCAAGTACTTTGATGAGCAAGGGAGATCCAAGACCACTTCGGCTTGGGTTCCCAATAAAAACTAATTGATTTATCAGATGTGCAGGGCAACCAACAGCTCAAGGGGAAGAGCATTTGGCATGTTGATAGTGGTTGATCCAGGCACATGACAGGTAACATGGCCTGCCTCAAAAATTTCAAATTTTTTTTTGATGGAGGACATGTTGCATTTGGAAATAATCCTGCTGGAGGTAAGATAAGTGGTAAAGGTGATGTGTAAGAAGGTAAGATGACATTTGAGGATTTGACAAATACGACAAAGTGCAAGTATAGTTACTACTGCCAATGCAGAGTTACTACTGCTAATGCAGAGTTACTACTGCTAGTGCAGAGTTACTACTGCTAGTGCAGAGTTACTACTGCCAGTGCAGAGTTTCTACTGCTAGTACATATTTTCTACTGCCAGTGAGTAGTTAATACTGCTGTGTAGTTAATACTGCTCAGTAGTTAATACTGCTAGTGCACAGTTAATACTGCCAATGAGTAGTTAATACTGCTTAAGTAGTTAATACTGCTTCGCGGTTAATACTGCTTATGTCGTTAATACTGCTTTTGAAAATCTAGGGCAAATACTGCTATAAATACCCCTGTTTGCCCGCCAAAGTTCATAACGACTCTTCGCATTAACTTCTTCTCTCTAGAATCTCTGTGTTTTCGTTACAAATCCTCAGGAAGCACAACGATTATGGAGTTTGTCGACGAGCATAATGAGATTGCAATGCTTCAGAAGCCGAAGCAGGCCGCAGGATTTCATGAAATTGTGGATTTTCTCAAGTCCACTCATATTTCGTATGCCCTAACGGTGAATCCGACAATATACATCGAGCATCAGACGCACTTCTGGGCCAATGCCACCGTAGAATCCGAAGATGGGCATAAAGTCATTCACACAAGGGTATGTGACAAACCCTTGAAAGTTTCAGAAGAACTCATTCGCATCACTCTTCGACTAGATGATGCCTCAGGTATATCTTCTATTCCCAATGAAGAACTCTTCTCAACCTTACAAAGAATGGGGTATGAAGGTCCCATTGGAGTTTTTAAATTCTACAAGTCAAAATTTTTTACTCAATGGAGATTCTTTGTTCATACCCTAATGCATTGTATTTCAAAGAAAACTACTGGATGGAGTGAGTTCAGCAGTCCTATTGCTTATGCTCTAGTCTGCTTAGCCACTAACAGGAAGTTTAATTTTTCTCAAATGATCTTCAATGATCTTGTGGCAAACCTGGAATCCAAAAAGCGTTTCTATATGTATCCAAGGTTTGTTCAGGAAGTAATTACCAAGGAATTGACGGATATACCTCAATTTGATGAGGTATATGTGCCAAAATCCCCTAAAGGGAAGGTTTTTTCAAATATGAAAAGACTTCCTAGGGACTCGGAAGGAGTTGACACACCATTGTTCTCTACAATGATGGTTGTGTCCCACACATTTGAAGGTATGGCATCAGGGTCAAGGCCCTCATTAGACACACCCACTGATGACCAATCCCAACCTTCCATCTCAAAAGACATCCCTCAGTCCATTCTTGAACGACCCACTCCCACAATAACCAAAAAGGTTTGAAAGAAGAAAGGTACACAAGGTTCCTTCCCTTGCTGTATCTCCTAAGAGCCCGAAGCCTTTAAGCCCTATGTTGGAGCATTCTCCAATGGAGAATATCGAAAGGGAAACCACAGGGGTGTCTCCCAACCCCAAGAAGGTGCTCACTAAGGAGAAGGTTGAGCATGTGAGTCGCAAGGCTGCCACTACTTCTGCTAGCAAAGAGAAGGACAGTGGTAAAATAACTAAGCCCTTCCTCACGGCAACTCAGGGTGAGAAATCATCCAGAGGTCCCAGGTGCCAAGAAACCAAGGGGGTAGGTAGTGCTTTTGCTAGGCAAGAGACACCTGCTAAAACTTCCAATGATCCTTTAAGGGAGGTAAAAACTCCTAAACAGGGTGAGGATAGATATACGTACGAGGAATTGATGGAAACTATTGCAAATATCAACATTGAGGTCATAGATCAGAAAAAGGAAATTGATGAACTCAAGAAAGTGGTCATCTATCAAAACTCACAGCTTGAGAAGCAAAGGAAGATGATCACTAAGTTGATGCACAGAAAGAAGAGAGCTCAGTTTGTCCTTAGGAGAAGAAACCCTACCAATGATGCTTCCAAAAAGGGGGAGTCAGACTCATATCTAAACATGGAGGATGCAAACATTGAGGGGGAGTATAAGGTTGAGGGGGAGACTGAGGAGGCTGCTAATATTACAAAGGAAGCAGAAACAGAAACAGCAGCAGAAACCGTTACTGCTGCTGATATTACAAAAGAAGCAGAAACAGAAACAGCAGCAGAAACCATTACTGCTGCTGATCTTACAAAGGAAGCAGAAACAGAACCAGCAGCAGAAACGGTTACTGCTGCTGAGGTTGCAAAAGAAGTAGAAACAGATAATGCTGCTGAAAAACAAAAGACAGCAGAAACTGTTAGTGCTGCTGAGAGCCTCAAACCAGAAACAGCTGAAACCACTCCTGAAGCTGTTAAAACTTTTAAAAGAACAAAGATGGTGTCAACCAAAAGGGAACGAACAAAGTCCACAGCTTCAAACAAGAAAGATGTAAAGAAGCCAAGGGTGGATCCAACTATAGAAGAAGCCCAGGAGGAAGCAGTAAAAGAGAAATCTGAACCAAAAGTTGCTGAAGAAGAAGTGGCAACTTCATCAGGTCAACCAAGCAATGTACAATCACAATCAAATGATCAATGTGATGTGTATATTACTGTGGTTAATACTAAGCCAATCCAAGCTGAACCAATATCTTCTATGGCTCCTGAAATCATCTTCTGGGACACATTGAAAGATGGAAGAAAGGAGTTCGTCAGAATCAAAAGGGCAGATGGAAAGTTTGAAGTTTGTCCTACTTGGGGAAAACTTATCAGAACATGCTCTAGATCTGACCTGGAAGAGATGTTCAAGGTGGGAATGAGGCTATATGGAAACATGCTGACAGAACAAGGTATGTCTATCACAAAGATGGTTCTTGAATACTTGTGCTTAATGTTCAAACCAGAAGCAGTTCAGCATTTGATGGCAAGGAATTTTCAAGTCATTACCAACTGGATGCTCATAGAGAATTGTGGAGTGTATGTCATCTCTCTTGACAATACATTTCATGAATATTATTTGGTGGATGTGGTATACAAGCACAACATGAAAAAGTTGAAAGGAATGCTGCATGCTAAGTTGGTGAGTGACAAAGACTCTAAAACGGCAAGATACCTTGTAAAAAGGATTCTCAATCAAAGTCTGGGATTGGATCCAAGTTTATGCGTTGATGACTAGGTTTTGGAAGCATCATCTGAAGAACTTAACTTCTCATCCTGAAAAGTCAAGTTAGGGGGAGATTGTTGGGAACTGAAGATATGCTAAGTATGGTTAGTACTGCCAGAACAACATTACTACTGCCAGTTCAAGTTACTACTGCTAGTTCAATGTTAGTGCTGCCAGAACAAAGTTAATACTGCTGAACAAAGTTAATACTGCTGGTATATTACTACTGCTGGAATATCATTAATACTGCTTCTGTGAGGTTAGTACTGCTTGTCTAAGTTACTACTGCAAGTCAAGGTTAGTACTGCTGGTATTGAATATCTGTTAGTACTGCTCGTGACTTAATACTGCTGGAGATTGTTACTACTGCTCATGAAGAATGAAGGTTAATACTGCTGAGTTCGTTAAAGATTGGTATGCGATACTTTTGGAGACAAAGAAGGAATTGATCAAGATATGTTTAACGAAGATTTAGAAGATCAAGTTACTTTTTGATAGTTATCTTGTAATTATTCTTGTATAAATAGTGTTGATAGATAGCTATTAGAATATTCATGAGATACAGATGATATACGTGTGAAAAAGAATTCGATATCGTTTTCAGAGAGATTTAACCTCAAGGTGTAAGAACCCTATTTCTAGAGAAGTAGAAGTCGTCTTGTTGAGCCTGTTCAACAAGATTGAGGTTTGGTTGTTAATATTGTGAGTCGATTTAGTGAATACACAAAGTGGTGAATTTTCTGTTACATTGTTCTTGATTGTGAGAATTAAAGTTCTTTTCCGCAGATTCTTTAATTCTGAATTCTAAGTGTTAATTATCTTGTTAAGATTCGATCCTGACACTAATCTTCCTCAACAAGGATATATTTTATTTAGATGGTGATTAAATGGCTTAACGTGTAATGGGTTGAACATTATCGGTTGCTTTAGCAGGACATGACAGGCGGTATTAAATTTAGATTATGCAGTTGATTGATTTGGAGAACTTATTGAGTAACAAGCTATTGTTTTTTTATCAACTCTATGAAGTCTATGTCAGTTAGATTCAGTTTGAACTCTATTATAGTATTATTTAGTTGGAGAAACCATGGGGAGAGTTTCGTTCCGTATATACCTTTTTTCATGCATGCTCTCACGTTTGGTTGAAAACACATACTCTTAGATATATAAAGGATCCAATTAATCGCCAGAAACCATCGACACATTTTTTGCATCTGCAAAACTGTACATAACTGTGTGTCTATGTTTGCTTTAAAGCCGATTGAGATTTCATTTTTGTCCATGGGTTTTGCAGGTATAACTCATTGATGGGGGACTCTTATTTTTCTAGGTTGTTACCCATGATACCAGTTTATCCCGATGCTGAAGCAGTAGGCGTACATCTATTTGTCAATGGCGATGATGAATCACACAAATTCTGCTGTATTCATCACAAATAGAAAAGCTTTCTCAAGTTTCCATTTGGCCATAGGGTTCAATCTTCACAAACACTTTTTGATCACTTTCATTCAAAGTTTTATTCACATCGTGATTTAGATGATGCCTGAACTTGTTCGATTGAACGACTCAGAGACGATATCTTCCATCTTTCAATTAGTTGTTTAGTTGTTGGATGTAGTTATCAAAATGTAATATTGTTCTTCTTCGATATGTTGATCTTTTGGTATTGGTGTTTTTGTTGATTATAAGGTTAAAGATTTGTTGAAAAATTATCAATCAATAATTTTATTTTGATATCATCTTCCAGGTAATTGAATTCCTTGGTGGCATTTGGTTAATATTAAGGACATTCATGTCCATTTTTTGCTCTGTTTTACATAACTTCAACTCTTCAGCTTCATTGATTTTTAAGTTCCGATTATGTTTGATAGGTTACAATACTGGTTTACTGTCAAGTTAGAGGTCAGTTAGAGGTCGTTTACCTGAACACAAAAGTAAAATTCAACAATTTTATTTACGTTACCGTGTAAGATTTTAGTGCATCAAAATGTCATTGTATGAAATTATTTACGTCGTCCTTCTTATCAGCCTTTCATCTTATCGGGTAAGATTCTCAAGCCTTGTCACTAATAGAGTTAGAGTTGTCGTCCTCCTTACTAGCTAAGACTATAGGTCCTTGCCATTGCTTATACCAGATAAGATTATCATCGGTGTTTACCATACTCATACTGTAAAGTCAATTGACCCGGTAAGCTCTTGTCGGGTAAGCGTTTGTAAATGACCCCCAAATTTCAATATTATAAATTATACCATACATGGTTTTATAAATCTCGATTCGGAAACGAAATGCATCCCGCTGCATTGCGTGGGTATACTGCTAGTATATATATATATATATATATATATATATATATATATATATATATATATATATATATATATATATATATATATATATATATATATGAACACCATAGCGTAAAATACTTTGCATTGAACATCACATTTCAAATTCACGCTTGCTTGACTTGTGTGCATGTAATTCAACTCCATGAAGAAATCTTATTTGAAGCAACATCGAGCAACACTAAATAAAATATTTCGGAAGACTGATTAACAAGAAAGACTATATAAGTTCATAATGGAAGCATCAACCTACAAGCTTTTAAGGAGTACATGTAAACACGAGTGCACGATAGAGTGCTTATTGAAATCGTAACGTCATATACGACATAAAACATTCATCCTCACACGTTGAGGAAATAAGACATGATATTAAAATGTCAAAGATACAGGTGAGCTGCTTATTTGTCATAACTCGCAATATTTTTATTTTGAAAAGGGTACCACTTCCAACAGCATGTATGCATGTTGCCTTATATAATCTTTCTTGAGCCTGGCTACTAGGGGAGGAGTATGGCGCCAATAGAGTCTACGAAAACTTCATTCATACCAAAAAAATCCAGCAAACTTACCCTTGGTTAAAGACAATGAGAAACTATCGTTGCCCACCGTGCCGAATGGTCCATAAACGTTTTTGTTGGTCTCAAAAGATAACGACGTAATCACCGTTATACCAAGATATGGTCCAACAGTTCCGCTGAATCCAATGATATGCTCGTCATCACCAAAGGAAATCTGGGACATTAAACACGATATATGAAATAAATAAGACAACACTCGTACTTACATATATATACACATATGTATATAGAGGGAGGATCAAACGAGAACAATAACTATTTAAAAGAACACGATAATGAACAAAATCATTAGTGATTTTACATTAACGAGCAAAAAAGCCACGCAGACCTGAAGTCGCGGCCAAAGTCCTTTTCTTGTGCGTTAATGTAAAATCACTAATGATTTTGTTCTTTCTCGTGTTCTTTTAAATATGAATTGTCCTCGTTTGAACCCGACTCTGTCTATATATACACTTAACTAGGTATCTATAGATGTGTGTATATATATATATGTATCAAACATTGATTACCAGTTGAGGTCTTTATTCACATAAGAGAACGTCAAGGAAAGTACACATCCTCTTGTACTTAGAGAAATCGAACTAAGCCTCATATAATATACAGTATAGACATATACAACACTACCCAATTGGTCAATGAATAAAAAAATGTGTTTTCATGTCATGGTGTATTTAACACGCCTTAAATCCTTTACCATAAAATATATATTGAATCTGATTTTCTTTTTACGTAAGTCACCATTCGCTTGATAAATTTAACGTCTTCTTCAAAGCATATGTGACATGGTGTGAGGTGTGGCATGGTATCATGGCCGAACCTAGAGCCTTAGATACCACGACGAGGTTATGATGTTTTACAAGACGTAATTTGTGGCTGCAAGTATGTATACCATGTATATAATAATAATATATAATTGTATCTTTTTATTACTCAATGAGTTAATAATATAAAACAATTCAAATTAGATTATATACTAATAACTTAAAAGTAAGACACTATAAACGTAAAGAACGAATATCACGTTCAAAAAACGCGTATTAGGCCATGGAAATCAGTGTCTGAGTGGATAAAACATAAACATGTTTTCATGCCCATCCGATAAAGAAGCTACACTCACACCTACTGTAACATCCCATATTTCATCTCTTGTGGCATTTAGTGCAGAAATAAGAATTCTGGGGCTCTTTTGTAAAAACCTGAAAGTTATGTGGCTGGAGTGTGAAAGAGAGAAGTTTGATAAGATAAAACTCTCCTAAAACCCTATTTGGTCCTCATATGTCGGCTGGAGAGTTCAAGAAGGGAGAAGGAGCTCAAGAAATCCACAATGGAAGGTTTGGAGAAGGTGGTTCAGTGAGGGATTGAAGGAATTTGCTACCAAGGTATACCTTCATCATCATCTCTTAGTATTGTGTCTAAAATGGGGCTTAGATGTATGTTTCTAATTTCAATCTCTTCTTCTTTAAGTGTTTTGAGACAAAGCCAATTGGAAAGGTGAGTTTGATGAATCCCTTGAGGAGATTGAGAACTCTTGGTGATGGTTCACCTTTCCAATGGAGGTTTATAAGTTTTGTTCATCCATTTTGGGTTTTGTGACTGAAATATTGTTTTGGGAGAGCTAGATCTGATTTGGGGAAGTTTGGGGATGAGAAATCTTTGAGTTTTGGGAAGAAATCTCGTGCAGGAAAAATCTGTCCAGGGGTCCGCGCCGATGGCGGCGCCGATGGACCGGCGCCAGCATCGGCGCCAGGCTCTGTTTCATGTTTTTTCGTTTTTGCTTCGTTGGTCGTTTGGGCTTGGGTTCGAGGTTTGGTTTAGGGGATTGCCTTAGGACAGTATGGGGAATGTTTTAGAACATAATGGGGAGTCTAATACCTCATTTGTTAAACCCAATTCAGGTGATCGTTTGGCGATTAAGTGAGCTTCGAGTAGGGTGTCTTTTAGCCGAGTACCAGGTGAGTTCCCTTATGCATTATTTCTATCTTTTAAAATGAAATGCGAAGAATTGATATGTCTGAAAATGAGTTACTTGATTATCATGAATCTTATGTTTTCTTATGCATGAAAAGTGTTAGTTTGTAATGTGGAAGGAGGATATTCCTCGAGTAAGTTTAAAGCATGTTCTAAGTGTTTATGCTGGTGATAGAGTCGGGTTACACAGTGGAGGACCCCCGAGTTGCCGTCCCTGGCTTTGTAAGGTGATGAGTTGCCGTCCCTGGCTTTGTAAGGTGATGAGTTGCCGTCCCTGGCTTTGTAAGGTGATGAGTTGTCGTGCCTGGCTTTGTAAGGTGTTATTGGTCCGTACCACTGTGTATACCCTTGTTTGAGCTCAAACTTGTTAAGTGTTATTTGCATGGAAAAGTGTTTTTCTTTAAATGTTTTGCGGCTACGCTTTAGGAGGGAATTCACTAGACCTTATGGTCTAACCCTCGCTTTCAAAACTTTAAAACCATTTTCAGGAAAGGGTGGCTTAGGTACTTCGTCTAAGGGTAAAGAGAAGGCTTGAGGTGAAGGTGCGAGGTTAAAGACCGTCAAGTCTCAGTTTTTGTTTAGTTAACATCTCGGTTGTATTTGCTTGTGGACCTTAATCAATGTATTTTACATTGGAGTTTATGATGTAATTGGGACCCTTTTTGGGCTTTTGGCTTTATTATTATGTTATAAGATTTTGGGTTGTTACAAATGGTATCAGAGCCATAGTTTAAGGGATTTAGGTGACCGAATGGGCCTAGACTTAAACTTTGGAGTAGGGACACAACCGAGGTATAGGAAGCCATTAGGAAAGACTTGAATCATGGGATATCTTAACAATGGTAGTGAGAACTCTCGTGTAAGGTAAATTCAAGTAGCATCTGGCCAATGCTATTATGGATCTACAGGTGCATGGGTGTAATCAATCACTATTGTTGGGATGAGTGGCGAGTGTGGCAGTATGTAGAAGGTTCTAGCCTTGTGTTTGATAGCAAAGAGTTGATGAGTCATGAAAGAGATCCCTTGTGGTGGAATGTTTGCAACTTCTAGAGGAAGTGTAGTCTGGAATGTTATTATGTTGTCTGGAAGAAATTTTTAGGATCCAAATGAAGGAATGGTTGTATGGGGAGGGCAACTCCTAGTGCTAGTGGGTCCCCACCCTTAGGATCGTTGTGTCGGTCAGTTGGGTTAGGAGTGGGAGTTATGCGGACATCTTGAAACCTTTAATTCAAGATCAAGTTAGGGAACCTAGTCTTGGATTCCTTAGTCAAGCGGTTTAGTGGCAAGGTTAATGATTGAAAAAGATCAGTGTTGTTTTGTGGTATGCATGTAAGAGTGGTCGATCAAGTGGGCTGTGAAACACTTGTACTTCAAGTGTAACATAAGTAAGGAAGCGGTCGTTGGTTATAGTATGGTACCAGTGAAGAGTTAAAGTGAGTGCAACGGTTGACTTAGTTAGGGTGAATAGCCTTCCTTCGCATATTGAATTTCATGAAGTTTTGTTGTTAAAAGTATTATACGAGATTCCTTCGTGTTAAAAAGCATGTATGTGTATGTTATGTTTTCTTGTTTTGGGAAATGAGTGACGCGTACGAGCGTGTTTCCTTAAAAGTAAAAGACAAACTTGTTTTCAGTATACGATAAAGCTTCGAACTTAGTGATTTACGAATTATTTCACGTTTTTCTTGTGGAGAGAATCTTCGTTACGAAAATCTTAAAAACATTATTATTGCACGGTTTGTTTTACAAACAAAATGAGTACTGACTCGTTATTTTCATGTAAACGAGTGTTGGAGTTGACAGACCCACTTTGGGCAAGTAATTTCGTTCGAAAATTTTCCGGCCATACACGAGAGGGTTTCATTGGAGACAATCGTAGTGTCAGCACCGATTTGGATGGACAGGGTTACGAATTATCGTAAGAGTGCCTGTGAGTGATCCTTGCGGTCGTTGTGTTTTACTATTCATCTTGGGTAATGTTGTTTCATGCATACTCAAACTCGCTTTATACTTTTGCATCTATCGTGTTTCTTAAAAGTGCGCAAAATGATTTCAATCGTTGTGTCATTATGCATGAAGGCTATGAACTCGCTAGGTCGGGGGAGGATGTTACGATTTAAGCCAAGGAAAGGGCCTTGGGAGTTAAATTGCTAGTTGTATGAGATGTGGTCAAGTTAGGACCATGGTGTTCCGTTAGAGTAAGTGGGTGAATACCTGGAGTCTTGGGCAGTGAATCTGGAATGTTGGTATGAGTGTAGTTTGAACTATTGTCGGGATATGTGAGAATAGTTTTAATCGCGGTAAAGTTGAAATGGCCAAAGTGTTTCTGTTGGTGGAATAGTAATCCGTAGCGTTACGTTACCTAATGTAATGTTTTCGGTTTCGTGTTGGAGTACTGAAATGGGTTGATAATTAGATCTTGCTAAGAAAGATCTTGTGTTTAGTCCCTCGAGGGAGAACGGTGGGGTATAAGTTGGTTATAAGGCGTAGGACGAAGTGGGTTATGTTAGGAATCCTAGATGGTCAGGAAAGAATGAAATCATCACGTAGTCAATCAATGTGGAGGTTTTGTCAGGAGATTGAAACGTGAGAGTGAACCCGTTGGGTGTGGGTGGATGAGGTCGTTGAGTTGTGTAAATGGTGTGGAATAGGAATACCTAGTGAAGGCATTGGGAGAACGGAAGATCACCGGTGTGGTTGGGATGTCCATTGAGGTTGTGGATGATTAGCTTAGGTGTAAGGTGTCGAGCACAGCAGAGATAGATTGTGAGGAGCTAACGAGGAACGAGAATCTGTTCGAGCAGTTAGGAGAAGTAGATTCCTTCGGGAATCCTTGTCTGTCGTAAGGTATCTGGACAATTGCAAGTCGATTGTCGATGTTGAAATCAATGACCGTTCTGTCGGATAGTTATCAGGAGGCTGATATTGGAGAAGTAACTATAGTATGTTGTCGTGTTGAGTTTTCTTGTGTGAATGTTTTAGGAGTGAAAGATTTTGGTAGCGTAAGTGAATTTCTCTGGTGCTTGATAAGCCAAATAAGAACGAGTTGGTTAGTGTAATCGAAGCGAGTGTGCTGTGATTAGATGATCTTGTCATGTGGTTCGTCTAGACCCGAGAAAGACAAAGTCGGGGAAGCGATTCACTCCCAATGGAATTGTGTTATGGGTGGCGTGAAGGAAGTAGTATCCTTTGGGTGTGTAAAGGAATCATGATAGCCTGATTGCAATGTAGTCGTGTGGTGCGATGGTAGCGTGAGGAAGTGGTAGCACTTGGAATCAAAGGAATGTGTAGGTCATAGATGTAATGTTGATTTGCCGTAATGTTAGAATAGTCAAAGGTAATGAGTATGCCTGGTTTAAGTGTGTGGTTTTGCGGGCGGTATGCGTTAACACTAGGTTGAGATCAAGGGATTAAGTTGCGGTTGGTAACGAGATGACAGGAGAACCCTTGTCCTTTTCGATCCCATTGGATTTTTGGGTGAGTTTTCATGCTTCACTTGATTGTCGAGCAGGATAATGTACCCGTTAAGTTGTAGTGCTTCGTCGTGAAGTTTAGGCAAGAGCGTTGGAGTATTTCGTGGATGTAATGAATTAGAATGAGCGGGTCGGCGGTGTTGGAGAGTTAGGAACTCTTGGTAGTTCTTGGTGTTAAGGACCTCATGAGAACTTGGCTAAAGGTCTTGACTGATAAGTATGGAGAAGTTGTTCTGTTAGGTTGTAGCGGTGTGCGAAGGAAGGTTTGTGTAAGCATGAGAGAAGATGTTGACAGTAGGAAAGATCAAGTATAGACAGACTCGCGGTAAGAAGATGTCATGAGACGTTGTTTGGGCGGACTATAGTTGAAGAACTGTTCTTTTAAGGCAGAAGATAAGGGATTGTTGTTTATGTCTTGGTTAATGAGTTGAGAAAGCCAAGTTCATGCGGCTGGTCTAAAAGTTGGTGCTTGTGGGTGAGTCGTTCTTTTGAGGGATCTTTAATGTATCAAGTTAGGATGAGAACAGGTGGCCGAATGTGGTGCTCTAGTTGAGAGATCGTGGGTTTAGATGCGATATCGTCAAGGAGAATGTTTCACACGAGCGTGTTGATCAGTGCCCGAATAAGGGAGATAGTTAGAATGAGCTTGGTCACTCCTCCGTGTGGGAGGGCAAGTGAACGTTGGGGGCAGTTCCTAGTTAGTGGAACCATTCGGTGGATTTGAGCGAAGGACATAATTGTGTATAGAATGGAATTATGGTTTAGCGATTGTTGGAAGTTTGGATCGTTGATTTGTAACTGTTAAGCACGTGTGATAGGTGATTTTGAGGAAACGCAATTGTGCCAGGCGAACGCTATTTTGGTAGGAGGGCGTTCTTCCTCTGATGAATGTTATGTGGTGGTGAGAATGCGGTAACGTTATGAGAGTAGTAGTGTGTAATGTCGACGAAAGGAGTGATAAGCCTCCGTTTAGAAATTCGGGTTATTGCGGTGTTAACTCGAGTAGAGTCGTATTCTATTAAAGAGAGTATTTCGGATGGGTAGTATGTTTGAACGAAGAGATTCCAAGTGTGTGGTTGGGCGTGCTGCAGACCCGAGAGTGTAGTGGTTGGCCTAGGGGCGATGTCAAGGAATACCGTACGTTGTCGATGCTGATCAGGAGTGGATGGATAGGTGAATGGAACTAAGATGATTGGATTAGAAGGTTTGAGCGTTGTCAATCTCAAGTCGGGAGAACAGTGGATGGGAAAATATTCCCATGGCTTGGAGTGGTGTGTTTCATTAGGAGATTGAATTGGACTGCATTGTAATGGAGTAGTGGCAGTTTTCGAAAGAACTGGGAAATATTGATTTGTTTAGAGGCACTCGGTGATAATCTGGAGTGCTTTTGGTATGTCTTAACCCATGTTTGGGGAATGTTGGTTGGGAAGAAGTTTGGGTGTAGCTTCGCAGTCAGTGCGAGCATTTGAGGCCGGATGGTTGAGAATTGGACAGACAAAGAAGTTAGTTTGGTATTGATGTAGTTGTATCTTCCTAAGAAATTTTGAGGCTCCAGGGGAACCCGAGATCGTTACGAGGGCAAGGTACCCACACCTTTTTAGTGATGAGATTCCGGGGACGGAATCCTGTTAAGGGGGAGGTGATGTAACATCCCATATTTCATCTCTTGTGGCATTTAGTGCAGAAATAAGAATTCTGGGGCTCTTTTGTAAAAACCTGAAGTTATGTGGCTGGAGTGTGAAAGAGAGAAGTTTGATAAGATAAAACTCTCCTAAAACCCTATTTGGTCCTCATATGTCGGCTGGAGAGTTCAAGAAGGGAGAAGGAGCTCAAGAAATCCACAATGGAAGGTTTGGAGAAGGTGGTTCAGTGAGGGATTGAAGGAATTTGCTACCAAGGTATACCTTCATCTTCATCTCTTAGTATTGTGTCTAAAATGGGGCTTAGATGTATGTTTCTAATTTCAATCTCTTCTTCTTTAAGTGTTTTGAGACAAAGCCAATTGGAAAGGTGAGTTTGATGAATCCCTTGAGGAGATTGAGAACTCTTGGTGATGGTTCACCTTTCCAATGGAGGTTTATAAGTTTTGTTCATCCATTTTGGGTTTTGTGACTGAAATATTGTTTTGGGAGAGCTAGATCTGATTTGGGGAAGTTTGGGGATGAGAAATCTTTGAGTTTTGGGAAGAAATCTCGTGCAGGAAAAATCTGTCCAGGGGTCCGCGCCGATGGCGGCGCCGATGGACCGGCGCCAGCATCGGCGCCAGGCTCTGTTTCATGTTTTTTCGTTTTTGCTTCGTTGGTCGTTTGGGCTTGGGTTCGAGGTTTGGTTTAGGGGATTGCCTTAGGACAGTATGGGGAATGTTTTAGAACATAATGGGGAGTCTAATACCTCATTTGTTAAACCCAATTCAGGTGATCGTTTGGCGATTAAGTGAGCTTCGAGTAGGGTGTCTTTTAGCCGAGTACCAGGTGAGTTCCCTTATGCATTATTTCTATCTTTTAAAATGAAATGCGAAGAATTGATATGTCTGAAAATGAGTTACTTGATTATCATGAATCTTATGTTTTCTTATGCATGAAAAGTGTTAGTTTGTAATGTGGAAGGAGGATATTCCTCGAGTAAGTTTAAAGCATGTTCTAAGTGTTTATGCTGGTGATAGAGTCGGGTTACACAGTGGAGGACCCCCGAGTTGCCGTCCCTGGCTTTGTAAGGTGATGAGTTGCCGTCCCTGGCTTTGTAAGGTGATGAGTTGCCGTCCCTGGCTTTGTAAGGTGATGAGTTGTCGTGCCTGGCTTTGTAAGGTGTTATTGGTCCGTACCACTGTGTATACCCTTGTTTGAGCTCAAACTTGTTAAGTGTTATTTGCATGGAAAAGTGTTTTTCTTTAAATGTTTTGCGGCTACGCTTTAGGAGGGAATTCACTAGACCTTATGGTCTAACCCTCGCTTTCAAAACTTTAAAACCATTTTCAGGAAAGGGTGGCTTAGGTACTTCGTCTAAGGGTAAAGAGAAGGCTTGAGGTGAAGGTGCGAGGTTAAAGACCGTCAAGTCTCAGTTTTTGTTTAGTTAACATCTCGGTTGTATTTGCTTGTGGACCTTAATCAATGTATTTTACATTGGAGTTTATGATGTAATTGGGACCCTTTTTGGGCTTTTGGCTTTATTATTATGTTATAAGATTTTGGGTTGTTACACCTACAGACATAACTTTGTAGTTTGTTATACTCGAACCATAAAATAGATTTTATCCTTTTTTTTTATCTCAAACCAACTACGAGCAACGCAAATGATATCAAATGTTGAAGGTTGTGGTTGTTTTATTATTAAGCCTTTGTACAGATTGAGTTCTCTGTATAAATTAATTAGATTATTGTGTTAAATAAAGCGTCTCAAAAATGAAAAAAAAAACCTTATTGACAGTTTTTTTTATTATGCTTAAATTTTTTCTTCCTAAGAAATTGATCAACCAACAATAGCAACTGAATTTTTTAAAATTGATAAAAACAATAACAATGAACCCTTTTTCTCTCTCAATTCATCATACATGTTACGTGCAATTGCAATTAACTTGCCCATAATCAACCATAGAAATGCCAATAAATCAAACATTCATATATGTAAAAACCTAATACATTCTTGTTCCACACTATCATCAAACCCAAAATGACAACAATTGCAAGAGCATTCGATTACAATGGTCAATGTCAAGACTCCATAAAATCACATTCCTAGGGCATCTCATTGAAAAGTTTCCTTGCCTCTTTAGTTCTACCCAACTGTACACAAAATTTATTTTGACATCAAACTCATGATTTTGTATCCCGTCATTGATGAAGGCATTTGGAGACTTTAAAGCTTGACTAGAAAAAGCCAAAAGTGTAGTTAAAATCTACACGACAATTGGTTCAAAAGCATGGGGGGACCTAGGTATGAGCATACGGTGGCACGTGCCACCGTATTGTTTCTCCGCCGTAATGTAAAAAAAATTAGGTTCGTGAAACATGGAACCGTATCAATTTGATTTGTGCCACCATATTTATTTTGAATCTACAATAGGGACACAAGTTTTCTTTGGTAGTGTTGGTTTTGAAGGCTTTTATTCTACTCAAGACACGGGTTCAAGTCTTGTTAGACATTTTTATACTTTTTAGTTTTTAATTTCATATTTTACTATGTTTCTAAAAAAATAGCAATAATGAGACTCGAACTTGAGACCTAAAGTTTGAAAAGCAAGAGACTAACCACCAGACCAATATTGATTGTTTGAAAAATATTTCTAAGTTTGTTTCTTATAGTTAAATGGTGCCACCGTTTGAAATTTTTTCTGAATCCGCCACTGTTCAAAAGTATAGTTTATGAAAACTTAAGTGAGAATTCCATATCATCGGCACCCACAAAAACATGGTGGCATGTTGTAACCAACTTTATTATCAGTTTATCATCCTCACCAATTTTTGTCAGACCGGACCTAAAAAAATCAAATAACAACACCAACCACCTAACAACCTACAAATAAAATAACTTGTATTGGCTTAACAGCCTACGAATCAATAAATAAAATGTCGAGCAAAGTAGGTTATAGAATTAACAATTTAATTAACATTAGCTAAACAAGTAATTCATGGAATGTAGTTAGAGAAGAGCACACACACTCAAGCCAACTGTTAAGTTAGGGCTGTAAACGAACCGAACAAACACGAACGAACGTTTGTTTATGTTCGTTCGTTTAACTTAGCCGAACAAACGAACAAAAAGGAACGTAATTCTTTCTGTTCGTGTTCGTTCGTTAAGAAATTTTGTTTGTCATGTTCGTTTATGTTCGTTCATTAAGAGTTAAACGAACGTAAACAAACGAACTTAAACGAACGTAAACGATCAAACTTAAATGAGCATAAACGAACGTAAACAAACAAACTTAAATGAACATAAACGAACAAACTTGAATGGACTTAAACGAACAAACTTAAATGAACATAAATGAACGTAAACGAACGAGCTTAAATGAACATAAACAAAACCCAAATGAACAAAAAACAACCACCGTACTCATCATTTCGTTCGTAAAAAATACCTTAACAAAATGAAAAATAGGTTAACTTAGAAGGTATAAAAAATGAATTCCAAAACACAATTTACTTGATGATTTTACATATTAATTTCATATTATATAAATATATTTGTCTATACTACTTTATAAAAGCATTTGACACACAAACTCTTAAAAATAATCTTTTAAGCTATATGTACTGTTAGCTTCAATCTTCCTAATCAAAGTACTAAGAAGTAGTGAAAAATAGGCTAAGTGAAGAAAGCCTCTTACAGAGGCTCTGCCGACATTACCGAGAAATCAAGGTCAAGAAGCTACAGAAGCAGCAGAGGCTTCCTACAGAACCTCTGTTGTACTCAAAGAAGACCCAAGTCTCGGAAACAAAGGTGAAGACTGCTCCACAGAGGACCAGACCACAGAACCTCTGTAACTCATTACAGAGCCTCTATGGTCCTCACTGAAAGACTTGAAGATATTTATAATATCTTGCTACTGTTACAGGACCCGTTCATCAACTTGCATGGTAGCATGCCCTGTCCAACGTCGACGTGTCAAACTCTGATTGGACTCAGTAGGGCTTAGTACATATTAGACGTCTGCTGCATTAAATGCAATACAGCACGTCTGACTGTTCATGCCATCCTTGCAACTGTTCACGACATCCGTTCTACTATTCATAACGTACCTTTTGAATAGTAGCATATGCTTTATGGTCCCCTTTGTAGTAGTATATAAGGAAGACTCATGTTGAGTTCTTCCTTACCACAAAATATAGAACATCAAGAACACAAAAAGCTTATTCACCTTAAAAGTCATATCTGTTCCAAAGCTTTTTCACTATTCTTAAATCTGTTCTTGATATATATATTCAGTAAACTTTGAGAAATAATATTATGTTCACTGTTTATTTATATTTTGTTCTAAATCTATCAAACGTATCTGTTAGTTCTTTAAATACGCTTCCGCATCAAACATTAACTTGAACTAATAGATCTGATAATCTTGTTTAAAGCAAAACGGGAACCAACATGTACCATTATAATCTTTTTATAAAATTAAAAATTAAAAATTAAAAATCCAAAATTCACAAAATATTAAAAATCCAAAATTCAAATGAAAGCGTTAGAAATCCTAATTTTATAATTAAAACTTATAAATTCTAACCAAATCCAAAGCATTAAAAATTCCAAAGAATTAAAAATAAAACTTATTATATATGTATATAGGGGTTGGATATATTAAAGAGACCTAATAATTCTAACAAACCCTACAACCATAATCTGAACCATAGATTATAGATATACGGATGAAATTAATTCCTGATTTTAATGAATATTAATAATTAAATAATTACATTATTTCTAAAAAAACTAGCGAACAGGGCAAATTGGGTATTTCATCCAAAGAATCATACCCCGACATTCATGGTAAGTTGGATTCGTGCAAATTAGGATCCCTAAATTAATGCGATAGATAAAACTTCATTAGGCGGTCGATTATTGAATACCCAAATCATCATCATCATCGTTCCAGTTTGCATCTTGCAAAAATCTTCGAAGAAACATTGTTAGTGCCATATTTACCTAATTGTATCAAGTTGAGGGTCTATCTAGTAACTTTGTTATTTGCCTAGTATAAATAGTTTTCTTCTTGTAACTTTGGGAATATGTCATTCCAAGTACTATTTGCTACACTCTACATTTCACCTTTTGTACTTAGAGAATTTTGTGCTTAATGGGAGGGATGACATCTTCAAGATCCTCATTGTGTTGAATGCTTGTTCTGGAATCACAATTGGTATCAGAGCAATGCAATTCACTCTGATTCAGATTAGCTTTTTCATGATTTTGGAGCTTCATCTAGTTTTTTTTATTTTTTCTACCATTTTTGATTGATTTTAGTCATTTGAGTTCTTCAAATGGATCAGAATTGATCTCGGATTGATCTGTGCTTTCTAAGTGAATTCATTCCGCAAATTCACATTTTCTTCGATCCAGATTTGATAGAAGTGCTTATTTTCGTGAAAAAGAGCTTATACACTGTTTTGGGATTGAATTTCATACTTCTGTTGGTTTTTGGACAAAACTTCGAGTATTAAACCACTTCAGAACCTTCTCGTGAACTTCCCTACCAATTTTCAGATTTTTTGGACTTGTTTTGAGAAATTTACTTAAGTACTGATCTGATATTCATCTTTATCGCACTTCAGTGAGTTCTTCCTTATCGCATGAGGAAGTTGTTCAAAGTAATCTCAAGACTTTTATCGCATCCTTGGTGTGTGATAAACTTCAAGAGATTTTTCATCGCACAAGTTATGTACGATAACAGTGTTTCATCGCATCCTTCTCGTGCGATAACACCGGGTGAACAGTGTTTTATCGCACCCTTCTCGTGAGATAACATTGGGAGTATTTTTATCGCGTGGTGTGGTGTTCGATAACTTTTCATCGCAAGGGTGTCACACGATATATCTGAGATAATTTTTATCGTGGACTTGGTGTACGACAAAGTGTGGTGTGCGACAACCAGAAGCGTGCGACAAAAACAGTGTTTGGGTTAAAAGTTAGTTTTTTGATCAGAGGGTTGGTTTAAGATCATTAACAAGTATTCACAATGACTACAAGGGACATGCTAGTTATTGGGTCTAAAGATAAACCTCCAGTGTTGTTCCCTAAGGATTTTAAAATTTGGAAGGATAGGTTTTTAGACTAAGTCGAAAGACAAGAGAACGGTGATTATATTCTTGATTCTTTGAAACATGGAAAGATGGGAGTTGTGTTTGAGGACAAACCAGGTGCAGCAGAAGAGACTCCCGTAAGAACTCTTTGTGATCCTAAGAGTTATTCTGGTGATGAGCTTAAAAGGTATAATGCTGACAAAGTATCTAGGTCACCAATGACATCTATCTAAAAGTTGACAGTTTTAATGAAACCGGAAAGGGGATGTTTGATGAGTTGGTTAAGCTATATCAGGGTTCAGATGTGAAAAGTCAGATGAGAACATCGAATGTGATAAATAAGTATGAGAATTTTAAGCAAAGGGAAGGAGAGACACTAGACAACACTTATGACCGTTTCACAACCATTTTAAATGAATTGAACATGTATAAGATTACAAAGACCATAATAGAAAACAATGTGAAGTTCTTGAGTATGCTCCAACCCGAATGGAAGAAGTATGCTCACCGAATGAAACAACATTCCAGACTAAGTGAACTACCTCTGCAAAAGATGTTTGAGACACTCAAACAAGATGAGGATGATGCAGAGGAGAAAAGAGAAAAGCAGAGGAAGAAAGAGAAGAAAGATAAGAAAGTGGAAAAGACTGAACAAAAAGAGGAAGCAATTGAAAGTGATCCAATTGCTCTAATATCAAGCAAATCTAGGAAGTATACTGTGAAAAGTAAAAGTGTTGAGTTAGAAGATGATGGTGTGGACAGTGATGATTTGGACGAGCCTGAGAGCTTAAAACAAGCCATGATCCTTCTGGCAAAAGCTTTTCAGAAGAGATTTGTGAAGAAGACTGGATCCAACAACCAACGATACTCTTCGGAATCCAAGAACTTTGAGCATAAGGATCACATAGAATCTAAGAAGAGATTTGATGAAAGAAAAGATGAAGTTAAGAAGATTGAGGATAGGAAGTTTACTGAGAAGAAAGGTGAAGAGCATAATTGCTATAACTGTGGGAAAACCGGACACTTCGCCAAAGAGTGCTGAAAACCGAAGGTGCGGGACTCGGACTACCATAAGAACAAAATGTTACTGCAAAGCAGAAAGAGTCTGGGAAATCACTAATGGTAGAAGAAGAGTATTGGCTGGATGAAACAGATGATGAAGACGGGGATGAAAATGCTGCTCTGGCCAAGATGTGTCTGATGAGCAAGGATGGCAAGGAAGCAAAAGCTGATACAACGCCAGAGACACATGAGGTAGATTCCTATACAGTTAATCATTTCTTTAAACAGCAAGAATTCATGCGAATCAAATTAGATGATCTAACTGTCAAACTTAACAAAGCTCATAAAATAATAGATTCTCAAAAACAAATAATCATTGAACATAATAAGCTAAGTGATGGTTTGAAAAAGAGTAAAGCTGAATTCGAGGAAACTCAAGATTGTTTTCGAAGAAGAATGGATGATTTATCAGAAAAATTAAGGCTTTCAGAAGCTAAGAAAACTGAGCTTGAACAATTACTGCATGCTTATAAAGATATTAACACTGAATTGACTGAGAAGGCTAGTAATCTGGAAGAAAAGCTGTAAAAGTTAGGACAAACTTAACAGACAATTCATCTTAATACTGTAACATCCCGCAAAACGAAACATACATATAACATACATTCCATAACATGTTTACAACAAAGTACTTCATCTTTTCACATTTGGTCCCATCTAAAGTCTGAACATAAAAATTCATTACAACTTGGTCCACTTTGAATTACATAGTAATAACAAAAATTATAACTACAAAAGCATCCATAGCATCATGATGATAATCTTCTCCAAAGCTAGCCAACAAGTATTCTATTTACTTGTTCTTACTGGAATCACCACCTGGAATACATAATTTTTAAAACAGAAAATGAGGGTTAGACCTAAGGGTCTAGTGAGTAAATCCCTGACATTTGTAATTTATTAAAATTTATTTATATAAAACACACTTTATATAATTACACATACATCACACGTAAGTTAATACCAATTAACGTTTATGCATCATACCTGTCTCGTCCCACCTTATCCCTCCACCAATGGCCAATATCAATTGGTTGCGAGCCAATTTATCACACCGGTCCAAAGCCCGGCCACGTATTATATTTTCATATAATACTCACGTGATTATAATATCCCATTATAATCACTCACGTATGACATATTTATACACTTATCACAATTCATTATTCGCATATCGTATTCCAGTAAAATATTCTTTAAAATAAAACTCACCTGATCTTTTAAGCAAGGTCCTTCAAACTTTCTTCAGAATAAATTATCTTTTAACTCAGATCCTTAATATCTGAAACAAATTAAAGTATACATACTCTTTAACACATAATCCAGAAAACCCAACTTTTCGCAACCCACTATTACGAAAAGTTTACTTTTCGCAACCAAGGCTTGCGAATTCCTATTTTTCGCAAAATCACTGTTCATTGTCTTTTTTCAGAAAAGTTCAGTTCAAACTCAGGAATTCCAACTTTTACCCAGATTGCACAGAAATGTTCTAAACCCCTTTTTAACACTCTAAATTGCCACTAAAATACACAAATTCATCTAAGATTACCTAAACCCACTTCAAAGTTCAAAAGAAACCTAATATACATCAAAAGGAAGAATTAGAATGGATTATTACCTTTGATATGAACTCTATAATTCCAGCAGCAATTATCTAACACTTCTTCTTCTTCTTCCAATTCCTTCGATCTCTTTCACTTTCTCAGTCGTGAACAATTTCACACACACACATACACTATTTGGTTTCTACTTTACTGTTTCAATTTGAGATATTTCTTCTATTTAGTATATTGAGTCGGTTTGTGTCTTAAAGGTTTGGGTAATATACCCAACTAACCCTAAACTTGCTTCACTTGACAAATCACACCCTTAAGCTTCTATTATACAATAAAAACTTATCCCTAAATTTCTTAATTCCACAAAATACGAAAATCAAGACTTAAAATTCCAATTTTAAATTAGATAAAATACCTGGTTATTACAACATCCCCCCCTTAAAAGAATTCCGTCCCGGAATTCAGTTAAGAGAACAGATGAGGGTATTTGGCTCTCATTTCCGACTCCGATTCCCACGTCGCATCCTGACCTTTATGATGTTTCCACTGAACCTTTACCTGTCTGATTTCTTTGTTCCTCAATACTTTGACTTTGTGATCGACTATAGCTTCCGGTTCCTCCACATAGTTCAGCTTTTCATCAACCTGGATATCTGGTAGAGAGACTGCCTGGTCTGAAGTCACCAAACATTTCCTAAAATTCGATACATGGAACGCGTTGTGAACCCTGCTTAATTCTGGAGGTAAATCTAATCTGTAAGCTACTTCACCAATTCTTTCCGTAATTTCAAATGGCCCAATATATCGCGGACTGAGTTTACCTTGCTTCCCAAAACGTATAACTCCTTTCCAGGGCGAAACTTTCAACATCACAAATTCCCCGACTTGGAACTCTAACGGTTTCCGGCGTCGATCTGCATAACTTTTCTGTCTGTCTTGAGCCGTTTTCAATCTATCCCGAATCTGAGTAATCTTATCCGCTGTTAACTGTACTATTTCTGGCCCTGCTAATTGTTTCTCCCCCACTTCATTCCAACACAGAGGCGTTCGGAATTTTCTACCATACAGTACTTCAAACGGTGCCGCTTAAATGCTGGAATGATAACTGTTGTTGTAGGCAAATTCTATCAAAGGCAAATGTTTATCCCACGATCCCCCAAAATCAACTATACAAGCCCGGAGCATATCTTCTAAAGTCTGAATCGTTCTTTCACTCTGTCCGTCAGTCTGTGGATGATATGTTGTACTCAACTTTATCTGCGTTCCCATCTCTTTTTGAAAGCTTCTCCAGAATCTAGAAGTAAAACGACTATCTCTATCAGAAATAATCGAAATTGGTACTCCATGTCGAGTTACTACTTCATTAATATACAACTTAGCTAAACGTTCCAAAGAATCAGTTTCTTTTATCGGCAAGAAATGAGCAGACTTCGTCAACCTATCCACAATCACCCAAATAGAATCGAATCCCTTTGAAGTTCTTGGCAACTTGGTAATGAAATCAGTAGTGATCTGATCCCATTTCCACATTGGTATATCTAGTCGTTTTAACTGACCAAACGGTTTCTGATGTTCAATCTTCACTTTCTTGCAGGTAGTACAATCTTCCACATACTTAGCAACACTTCTCTTCATTCCCGGCCACCAATAGAATTGTTTCAAATCTCTATACATTTTATTTGTACCTGGATGAATAGAAAATCCAGATTGATGAGCTTCTTGTAGTACACGATCCCGTAATCCACCCAAACGAGGTACCCAAATTCTGTTTCCCATACACAACAACCCACGGTCATCTTTCCCAAGCAATGCTGATATCCCAACCAACCGTTCAGATTTCAAACTTTCTTCTTGATAAGCATCTATTTGGCACTTCAGTAGTTCGTCAAAAATGTTTGGAAGAAGTTCAGCTCTTAACGAGATAGCTTTTATTGTTCCACTTCTTTCTTGGCGACTTAGGGCATCTGCTACCACGTTCGCTTTCCCAGGGTGATATAGAATTTCACAATCATAATCATTTACCAATTCCAACCATCTTCTTTGTCTCATATTCAGTTCCTTCTGATCGAAAAGATGTTGGAGACTCTTATGGTCGGTGAAAATTTGGCATTTAGAACCATAAAGATAATGTCTCCAAATCTTCAATGCAAAGACAACTGCTGCAAGCTCCATATCGTGAGTAGGATATTGTCTTTCATGATCCTTTAGCTGACGAGAAGCATAGGCAATCACCTTTCCACGTTGCATAAGTACACATCCCAATCCTAACTTAGAAGCATCACTGTAGACCACAAAATCATCCGAACCTTCTGGCAATGCTAATATCGGCGCGCTGCAGAGTTTCTCCTTTAGTATCCTGAATGCCACATCTTGTTCTGCTTTCCATTCAAACTTTAGATTCTTCCGAGTTAGCTTAGTCAATGGCGTCGCAATTCGAGAAAAGTCTTTTATAAATTTCCGATAGTATCCAGCTAAACCCAGAAAACTGCGTACTTCGGTTGCCGTCTTCGGCGATTCCCAATTTTCAATTGCTTCCACTTTTGCTGGATCAACTTGTATACCCTTCTCTGAAACTACATGCCCCAAAAATGAACTTCCCGCAACCAAAATTCACATTTAGAGAACTTAGCGTACAACTTTTCTTTCTTCAACAACTCCAAAATCAAACGAAGATGTTGCGCATGATCCTCTTTGGATCGGGAATAAATAAGTATATCATCGATAAACACAATGACAAATTCATCGAGATAAGGCTTACATACCCGATTCATTAGATCCATGAAAGCGGTTGGAGCGTTCGTCAATCCGAAAGGCATTACCAAAAATTCGTAGTGGCCGTATCTTGTGCGAAAAGCAGTCTTTAAAACATCCTCCTCCTTCACCTTTAACTGATGGTAGCCAGATCTGAGATCAATCTTTGAGAAGTAACAAGCTCCAACTAATTGATCAAAAAGGTCATCGATTCTTGGAAGTGGATACTTGTTCTTGATCGTGCGTTTGTTCAGCTCCCGATAATCAATACACATTCTCATTGAACCGTCTTTCTTCTTCACAAATAAAACTGGTGCACCCCACGGCGACGAGCTGGGTCTGATGAAGCCCTTATCAGATAAATCTTGAAGTTGTGCCATCATTTCTTTCATTTCTGGTGGTGCTAATCGGTACGGCGCGCGAGCAATAGGAGCGGCTCCAGGGATTAAGTCAATACCAAATTCTACTTGTCTAACAGGAGGAAGACTATCCAAGTCTTCAGGAAAAACTTCTGGGTATTCACTAACAATGGAAATATCTTCCAGCTTACACTTTTCAGGCCTACTTTCTATCACATAGGCTAGATAACTAGAGCAACCCTTATTAACACATTTACGAGCTTTTACCATAGATATAAGACTGGACTGATGATTCCTACGATCTCCATAAATCACTACCGATCTCTTATCAGGCAAAACGACATTGATTATTTTCTTATCACAAACTATGTTAGCCTGATTCTCAGCTAGCCAATCCATTCCTACTACCACATCAAATTCAATCAAAGCTATTGGGAACAGTTGTATCGGTACTCCACATCCCTCTATATCTATCATGCAACGATCAAAAACCTCTTTAACTGCCACTTGGTTATCATTTGCGGTGTCTACTAATAAAGCATGCTTTAACAATTTAGGCTCTAAATGCATGTGAGCAGCAAAGGAGGGAGACACAAAAGATCGGTTTGCACCAGAATCAAATAACACTTTAGCACGCGTGGAGTTTATGAAAAATGTACCTGTGACCACATCCGGAGTTTCTTCCGCCTCTTTAGCTGTCATTTGGAAGGTACGACCCCTCGTTCTGGGCGGCTCTATTCTTGGAACCACCGGTCTAGTAATGGTTGGTTTCCCCGATGTACCCCCTGATTGTATTCTACCTCGCGGACAATCTGATTGGAGGTGATCCGGAGAAATACACAAAAAGCAAAACCGCGTTGATCGACAATCTTTAACAACATGACCGGTTTTTCCACATTTAAAACAAACCCGCGACTCTACTTGGCAATTTCCCTGATGATAACGATTACATCTTGGACAAGGTCTTCCTGTCGGTCGAACTGATGGACGGTTGTCAAACCGATCTTGTGGTGGTCCTTCCCATTTCCTCTTCCCCAAGCTCTTATCACCAGCATCTCTTTTATTATCTCTCTCCACATTCTCGGCAGCATCCACCGCCGCTGTAAAAGTATTTGGCCCTGTGGCAGTCACCAATCTTCGAACCTCGGAATTCAACCCATAAATAAACCTCTCCATTTTCATCTTTTCTGTAGCAACATAATATCCTGCAAAACGAGACTTCTCTAAAAATCGTGCAGTATAATCTCTAACCGATAAGTTCCCTTGTTGTAGATTCATAAACTCTTCCTCTAGTTGTCTGACCGCAGCTTGTGGACAGAAATGTGTTGTGAATGCCAACACAAATTCCTCCCATGAAAAGGTAGTATACACATCTGTCCCTCTCGATTCTGTATGAGCTTCCCACCAATACAAGGCATCACCTTTTAGCATAGCAGTTCCATAAAGCACTTTATCTTGCTCAACAAATTTACACGTTTTGAAGATAGCCTCGATTTCTTTCAGCCATCTCATAGCTTTTACCGGATCCCGATCTTCTGAGTAGGTAGGGGGCTTGCAACTAAGAAACATTTTATAGTCGCACCTTTTCATCACCGGTAAGATAGTAGAGGTAAGTGGTATTTCAACTTCGTGTTCCGGATTTGATCTTTCAGTTTCATTGTGGCGATTATGTTCAAACATAGCTTGTATGTTATCTTGTAACCTCCCCATTTCTGCCATCAAATCTTCCCGTGTAACAAACTCTGTGCCCTGTGGTTGTGTTCTTCCTCCAGTTCGGCCCCCAGTTCCCCTTCCGGTCCTGCCTCTACCACGATCTCCTCCCCTTCCCCCTGCTCCTATTGGTGGATTCCCTCCACCCGAATTCCTTCCTCCTCTTTGATTCCTTTGTCTAGTGCCACTTGCCATTCTGGAGATTTAAACAAAGTTAATATACACATAAGCACATACCCTATATAACAAGGTATTCCAGTTCAAACATGCACCTGTAAGATCATAATTACACTGGCCTGGTGTAATTTGAAATTACCTTACATGATGTTCCTTCCACCTTTTTATACTTAGCATCCCCGGGTTCTAAAATAATAGGGACATCCTACTTCACATGCAGATTAAGTCTAGGTACAGATACTAATACCTAAATCCCTTAAACTAGGGCTCTGATACCATCTGTAACATCCCGCAAAACGAAACATACATATAACATACATTCCATAACATGTTTACAACAAAGTACTTCATCTTTTCACATTTGGTCCCATCTAAAGTCTAAACATAAAAATTCATTACAACTTGGTCCACTTTGAATTACATAGTAATAACAAAAATTATAACTACAAAAGCATCCATAGCATCATGATGATAATCTTCTCCAAAGCTAGCCAACAAGTATTCTATTTACTTGTTCTTACTGGAATCACCACCTGGAATACATAATTTTTAAAACAGAAAATGAGGGTTAGACCTAAGGGTCTAGTGAGTAAATCCCTGACATTTGTAATTTATTAAAATTTATTTATATAAAACACACTTTATATAATTACACATACATCACACGTAAGTTAATACCAATTAACGTTTATGCATCATACCTGTCTCGTCCCACCTTATCCCTCCACCAATGGCCAATATCAATTGGTTGCGAGCCAATTTATCACACCGGTCCAAAGCCCGGCCACGTATTATATTTTCATATAATACTCACGTGATTATAATATCCCATTATAATCACTCACGTATGACATATTCATACACTTATCACAATTCATTATTCGCATATCGTATTCCAGTAAAATACTCTTTAAAATAAAACTCACCTGATCTTTTAAGCAAGGTCCTTCAAACTTTCTTCAGAATAGATTATCTTTTAACTCAGATCCTTAATATCTGAAACAAATTCAAGTATACATACTCTTTAACACATAATCCAGAAAACCCAACTTTTCGCAACCCACTATTACGAAAAGTTTACTTTTCGCAACCAACAGATGCGAAAACATCACTTTTCGCAACCAACAGATGCGAAAACCTCACTTCTCGCAACCCACAGTTGCGAGTTCCCTACTTTTCGTAACCAACAAATACGAAAACCTAACTAGGCGCTTTAGCTACTTGCGAAAAGTGGACTTTTCGCAACCAAGGCTTGCGAATTCCTATTTTTCGCAAAATCACTGTTCATCGTCTTTTTTCAGAAAAGTTCAGTTCAAACTCAGGAATTCCAACTTTTACCCAGATTGCACAGAAATGTTCTAAACCCCTTTTTAACACTCTAAATTGCCACTAAAATACACAAATTCATCTAAGATTACCTAAACCCACTTCAAAGTTCAAAAGAAACCTAATATACATCAAAAGGAAGAATTAGGATGGATTATTACCTTTGATATGAACTCTATAATTCCAGCAGCAATTATCTAACACTTCTCCTTCTTCTTCTTCCAATTCCTTCGATCTCTTTCACTTTCTCAGTCGTGAACAATTTCACACACACACATACACTATTTGGTTTCTACTTTACTGTTTCAATTTGAGATATTTCTTCTATTTAGTATATTGAGTCGGCTTGTGTCTTAAAGGTTTGGGTAAAATACCCAACTAACCCTAAACTTGCTTCACTTGACAAATCACACCCTTAAGCTTCTATTATACAATAAAAACTTATCCCTAAATTTCTTAATTCCACAAAATACGAAAATCAAGACTTAAAATTCCAATTTTAAATTAGATAAAATACCTGGTTATTACAAATACGCCTAAGAATTTCAGATACTATAATTCAAAATGGGGCTTGGGGTATGATAATCCTCATTATTTGAAGACTGCATTAACCAAGTCTCCAACTTTGTACAAATTTCAATGGCTTAAACTTCCATATGAGGATCCTATGTATAAAATCAAATGGCTTAAAATGGATGGCGAAGACTATGAGGCTAAGGAAGATGTTAAGAGAAAAACCACTATTAAAATGCAACTACCTTTTGACTACGAGATGGAAAATAGGAAGGCTTTGGTTTGGAATTGGAGCAAATCTTGTCTAATGATTATTTCCATAGCTATGCTATCGAGAAACCAAAGGAGAGTGAAAAACCAACTTATGAAGGAAAAACTTATTATCCTCCTTTGGTACTTGAACATAAGCTCGTAGAACTTGAAAGTCAAATTGAAGACATTAGTAATGATGACAAACTTGCTTTTGAGATTGAAAAGGAAGTATGTTAACAGTATTTTCAAATGGCTTAAAATAAATGAAAGCAAAACATAAGGAAATATTTGAAGAGAAAATTTCAAAAGAAAAACATTCTTCGGATTCAGATGTTTCTTTGTGTAAGGCGTTTATGGGAAATACTATCTTCAGAAGCATGACGATTGATGACCAAGAAGATTCTGAATCTTGGGACTTGGAAAATCAATTGGTTAATGCTCTTCCTGAGAAATATTTTCTTACAGAAGAAGATAAAGCTTTTCGTAAAGAACAAAATGATTTTCTCTATCCGAAGTCTTATGGTATCTTTCACACTTCATTGGATAGTCATTCTGATGATGATATTGGGATTTCTTGCGAGGAAAAAGGTAAAGAAGTAAAAGAATCATCTTGTGAGTCCATGATCTTCAACAATTCAAGTATTATGTAACAAGATTAGGTAGAAGAGGACTAATTATTTATTAGGAAAGGAAATCTAATCTAGAGAGAACAATATGAGATTTGAGAGCTACATTTTGTATCATGAACTTATGAATACATGATAAGCCCTATTTATAGTCCTCCTCCCTTACTATAACACTTAAGCCCAATCCCATTTACATATCCAAGCCCATTAGGCCCAAAGTCTTTACTTTACAAAACTTTCTAATATTTAGGACAACTTTAGTGTCCTAACATTCTCCCCATAAAGTTTTGGAAAGTAAAATCATCTTAAAGTCTTTAACTCCTCTCCTCCTTGATTTTCTTGAAAAACTTTAGCGGTGCATTCTCCAAATGTAGGCTTGGCTCCCGCCTAGAAAGTTGCTCTTACTCATCATATTTCAACCTTGAAAAATCAGATCCAATGTACTCCATAACCCCGACTAAGTGCACAAAAAAACATCGTCAAAGTGTATGCATTCTTAGTGTAAAACAAAGAATCCGTCGTTGGACCACGAGTTGAGTAAGAATTCGGCTTAAGAGCTTGGTCTGAATTTGCTCGAAGGAGGAACGGTAAAAGCACGCGCTACTCGGTAGGGATTTCGAGGAATCGATCACAAAACGATGTCGTGGAGATGAATGTGTGACAAGATAAATGTAGGAGTGATGCCACACGGGTTCCGTTAGCAAAAACCACGAATTTTGACGAATTTAACGGAATTTGGACCAAAAAAGTTAGAAAACTAACTGGCCACTAACTGATCCATTAAGTCACTATTTATCTTCTTCCAAAATTCATCACCCACGAACTGTTGGAATTCTCTTCCATTCTTCTTTTAAACTTTTCATCCAAAAGTCTTTCTTTTGATTTCCTTTTGGTACAAAAACCATTAAAAAGGATTTTTAACACATGCCTCGTGATCTCATCCTAAGCACTTGTCATCACTTTCACCATTCATCATCATAGTTGCTTCCTTGTGAATTTTCATCCATATTCCCACGTCAAAACTTATTTCTTTTGATTTCTTAAGGCTGAAAATCAACAAATAATAGATAGCAATCGAAAATTGAAATCATGCATCGATATAAATCAGCAGCTCACATTTTTCCGATGATAACAGATTTTTCCGATCAAATAACAACTTTTTCCGGCGAAACCTTCCAACAACCCTAAACATATGATTTCATGCAGGAATTTAATTCTTATTGAAGCTGTAAGATCATAACATCAAATACGAATAGATCTGAGGTAAAAAGTGTCAAACAGTCGGGCGAAATTCTCAGATTCCGGCATAACCGTTTTTCCGGCGAAGAACTCCGGCGAGATGTAATTTTCGACCTGTCAACATCCAACAGCTCTAGAAATCTGACTTCTTGCTGGATTTTTGTTTTAAAATGTAGTAATATGATCGAGAAAGCCAATTTAACAGATCTGTAATGTTCATCAATATCAAACCAATATCTCCGGCGGTTCTTCCGGCTAGATTCGTTTTTCCGGCGACCATACATGCTGTCGACTATCAGAACACAACACTCACTGAATTCTCAACAATTTTCAAATCTATAAGTTGCATTCTTCTCGAAATCTAAAAACAAATTGATCTATGAAGGGACTATCGATAAAAAATGTTCAAAACCTCAAGATTGATCATCATATCATGAATATCTTCGAAGAAAAACAACCTGTCAACTTTTTCAGAATTTAAACTCACTGAATCAAATGTGATTTCTCAGATATGATCATTGCAAACATTTCACAATCAATAGAGAAATAGATCTGAGAAGCTAGAATCAAATCATGCATCAAAAACGTCCGGATCTTAAGAATTCTCGCGAAGAACACCGAAAAACTCTCGAAATTTTCGAAAATCGTCAAAACTTGTCGAAATTCGATTCTAGAAATTGGAGATGATCTGGAATCGAATAACGAGCAAATCTTCAAGAGCATAAGAGATTTGAGCACACTTACATGTAGATCGGGCAAATTTACTTGAAAAGTCGAGATCCGATGATCGTATCGAGAAAAAATTCATCGATTTGGCTCTGATACCACATGTTAGGTACATGATCTTCAACAAATCAAGTATTAGTAACAAGATGAGGTAGGATAGGACTAATTATTTATTGATATGAAAAACTAATCTAGAGAGAACACAATATGATTTGAGAGCTACATCTGATACCACGTTTTTCCGGCGAAAACTCCAGTGAGTTTTATGGAAGCAGGTTGCGAGTTCTTGGGTTTAGGAGGATACGAGTTCTGTGGTTTAGAAGGATACGAGTTCTTGAACACAGTTGCGAGTTCTTTGTAATGGGTTGCAATGCGAGTTCTTGTAAAGGTGAGACGATGTGAGTTGTGATTTCACAGAGGATGCGAGAAGTAATTGAAGAAGGATGCGAGTTGTAGTTTCACAGAGGATGCGAGAACCTTTTTTAAAGAAGGTTGCGAGTTGTATAGAATGGGTTATGAGAAGTGTAAATGATAGCAAGGTTGAAAGAAGGATGCGAGTTGTACGAAGCTGATATGGTTGCGAGTTCTATCTAAAAGTGAGATGCGAGTTCTTTAATTTCTTGTTGTTGTGAGTTCTTTGTCCAGATACGACACACGCAAAACACATACGACACACGCAAAACACACACACACACAGCTCATGCACACACTCACACACCTCATACACACACAGAGTACACAATTATGATGCGAGTTCTTTGTTAGCTGCTTGTGAGTTCTTTTCCTTAGCTGCATGCGAGAAGTTCACATACACAGTGAACTTTTCTTCTCATTTTAAACCTGCATCAATAAAACTCAACAACCAAATTAAATTTCTTGAATTATGGATCAAAACAAGTCACAAACAGCTTCTAACAACATCTGAACAACAAAATTGGATCAAAATTCAAGATCTAAAATAATTTTCATCAAGAACACTTGAAAATCATCAAGAACATGAAGAACACCAAAAATTTCAAAACTCAAATTTGTGAATAAAAACTTGAAATCTTTGAATGTTTCATGTCTAAAACATGTTTTTGAAAACGATTTTGCACAGAAATGGATCAAAACAACAACAAATTGCAAAATCACTCTTCAAAAAATTTCACAGATAACTTTTTGTCAAGAACACAAAATTTTTCAAAAATCTTCAAATTGATCAATTCTTGATGTGTTTTTGCGAAATTGATGATGCAAATCTCGTTTAAAATGATGGAGAAACAATTTGCAATCAAAACCAAGCCAAAAAACAATCAAAAGTTGCATAGCCCTCTTGTGATCTTCAAGAACTTTAAAAATGGAGATTTTCTTCAAAAATCTTCAATTTTCTTCAAATCTTCATGATTTTCTTCAAATCTTCAAATCTTCATGATTTTTGGACGAATTTGTGCACACAATTCGATCTCCCAAAGCTCTGATACCAAATGTTAACACCAGATCTATTAGGTAATCATGAAATCTTCCATTGATCTTGAGAAAATCTAGATATTACATAAGAATGAAGCTTTCTCTCTCTAGATTTTCTCTCTCTAAAATATTACAATAAGCTCTATAATTACTTTCTAATGACTTACTTTAACATCTAAGCTAACAAACTGTGGATCCCAGATTATCAAGTAACAATGAATATGAAACGATTAATCCTTTATTGATTGAATGCAGAGAGTTACAAGATTAGAATGATGAACAAACTCTCTCTCTCTCTAAACTCTGTTAAGCGCACGGCTAATCTCACCACTACTTCTCTGACCTAATTACCACTCTAATCACACATTAAATACCAAGGGCTTGACAGGCCCAAGCCCATTAGCCATAAAGCCATTATCTTGAGAGGCTTTACAAACCAATAAATAACACAAATTATTTCTTTATATCACTTTCTATTTTATAGGACTTTTAGTCCTAACAATCTCCCCCTAAAGTTATATAAAGAAAAAATACGAACTTGAACTCTTCCGATCTTGATCTTCTCTTCGTCTTGAATCTTTGAAGCACTTTAGTGTTGCTTGTCTTCATATCTTTCATGCTCCCCCTTGAAATATGCTCTTGGTCTTCTTAGTATCACGAGTTGAACCACGAGTTGAATTAGCTTTGAAAACTTCAGCACTTTGTTAAACGGATAGAAGAACCATGCACGTTGTAATATTTTCAGCACAGGTTATAACAGTTACTCCCCCTCAACTTTTGCTTACTCCCCCTCAACTTGATAGTCTGGGTCTTTGAACTTTTATAACGTTTTTCCCCCTCATGATGATGATCTTTGTCTTTGAATTTGTATCAGTTCTCCCCCTCATGATGATTAGGAGCATCCTGAGCATCATGTAACTTCAAAGACAACACTGATGAGTAGCAAAAGTACCAGATAAAATGGTAAGTAACCAAAATAGGGTAATCATCTAACACATAAACCCAATAGTAACTGTTATCACAACAATTAAAATAATTGTGTGGCCTATGTTCAGAGTTGGTATCGGGGTATCTCTGATAGGACTTCCAGTTATCACTGAAGTAAAATAATAAAAATTACCTCTCAAACTGTTCCGGCAATATCACGAAGATATGCAATAGGAATCACAAAGACTCGTGCATGTGTGAAAGAAATAAATTATATCGATTTGGCTCAAAAAATTGATTTAACCTGGGACTCAAGTTAAAAAATCAATTGACACAGTGAATAGAATATGAAGTTCGGAGACCGGAGCTGATGTCATCCTTTTTCAATATCTAAGACCTCCGAGTGAGGAATAGATAGATTATGTGCTAAATCTCCGTGCATTTATGAAACAAACATCTTTTGTGAGATGCTTGAGTGGCTAGGTGGGGTGACACGAGTTGTCGACACTGGGTCCATGTCTGTTTCAATATTCATCTCCAAAGAACGAGAATGAATAGATTGTGTGGTTACCCGGCTAACTGACTCGGTTTGGTAAGGACCAATATGTCTTTTAAGTCCTGTCACATCCTCACCATTTTTTTTCACTCCAAACTCGTATATACATCTAGACCCCTCACTGTTATCTAAAAAGGATGTGTTTCTTGGGTAGGTCCTTCCGGTTCTGGATAGACCATAGAAACAATGTAATTCCTAACACTCTTTGAATGAACCAATAAAACATTAAGCACACATTGAAGTACGAGTTCTAAATTGGCATGTTTAGAAGTCAATCTTTTAAGAACGAGTCGTGATCTGAGTTGATCAGAAGTCATTATAAAATGTGAATGAAGATCAAAGAACAAGTTCAAGCGCGACTAGGATGACTCAGTAAGCACAGTGTTTGCAACAAAAGAAATAATTGATCAGAAAGTTTAATTGTGAAGAACAAGTCACAATTAATTTACCAGAGAAGAACTGAATCATTAGTAAGTAAGGACGTACTATGAGAACAAAATTGGAATTCAAGCGGGTGTATTTCCATCAAAAAATCAACAAAATATGTGAGACATGGAAATAACTAAATCAAAGAAAATATAACACATGGCAATTCTGGAATTTAAAAAACGGAGAAAAACAAACTCAAGTAAGTTTTTCAGGATGAATTGCCACGGTTCTTTGAATTCACAAAAAATTCATGTATATGTCAAATACCTGATGCTCCCCCTCAAATGTGGCACAACCTTCGAACGCAGTCATATGAAAATAAAATTCTGTATATTATCACACATGAAATCCCTGCAAAAAAACATATCAAAAAGATTTTGGTATCCATGCTTTGATGGATCCTTGGTGGTTAGATGTCTTGACTTTAATATGGGGATTGGGGATGCTATAGGTACCATACCAGTTGTTCACATACCTTGGATGTACAAAGTCACTTTTTCCACAATAAGTGCAACAGATCTTTGCTCGGTTTAGACTGATTAGCTTAGCTATAGGGTAAACATGAGCACGTGAGCCAGTCTTGGAAGTAAATGACTTTGTATCAACTACAGGAGAATTGTGAGACTTGTTTCCATCACTGTCTTCTGTAGTTGATTTCTTTCTCCAAACCATTTTTACTTTTCTAAGAACATGATTATCTAAAGAATCATGAAGCTCACTGTTAGAAGAACTAGAGTAATAAGATTGTCTTTTGTGAGACTTACCGGTTTTCGGGCGTTTCTTTGACCGTCTTTTAGATTTTGAATTTGAAGAATTGGTCTTAGAAACATATTTGGAGTTGGAACATTCTCCCTTTTTAAAATTAACCGGTGAAGGCATTTTCTCAAGAAGTTGAAGGTGACTTGCAAGCTTAGGAGCAACATCAATCTTAGAAAAATCATCTTCATGACAAGGAGTGGAATTCATAAACTCAGAAAATCTTCTTGCAGAATCAGGTGGAGTGTCGCCATCAGAGTCAGACGAGGAGTCATTCGCAAAGGGATTATAAAAAACCGGAAAAAAATTCTTTTGAACAGAATCGGGTTCGATGGCCTTACCTTTATCCTTAAAGCTCAAATCCTTGTCATTTGTGGCATCAGACACTCCGATAAAGGCTTTGCACGAGGAACTATCCGAATAGATCGGAGCTTCGTCAAACGAGATTGTTTCAGGTGTGACCGGCATCATTGGAGTATCAACAAAATTCCCCTTAGCCATTCTCAGCGTTAAAGCTTCTGTCGCTAGCACGGACAGCTGAGAGGTCAACTTAGCAATCTCGGTTCGATAGATCGCTCTTTCAGATTCGGGTAGTGTCTCGAGTTTAGTCTGTTTGAGCTTTTCAATAGAATCTAAAAGTACAATCCTTTCGGTTTCATAAATGACCTTATCTCTCGCAATTGACTCTTCCAGTTTAAAAATAATATTTTCCAAAATCAGAGGTGGAACATAACGTTTCAACTCTGTTTAATCATTAGAGTCTTCATCTGCGGTTGCCGGAACAGGAGGCGGAGTCTCAACCGTTTTGGCAAGAGAGCAGATGTCAAAATAGTCATTGGGGAGATAAGGAATTTTGTTGTTTAAATACGATGCATTAAGCGTTTCGTACACGAAAGGAATTTGTACATTTATGTTCTTCCTAGGCGGCGCATCATCCGATTTCGTGTTATTTTCCGAAGAGGAATTATCCGTTTTAGGTTTTGCCTCTATTGGAGGTAGAGGTATGGCGGTTTGTCTTTTAAAGTCCTCAAACTCCTCATCTTCCTTAGATGCCTTAGTCCACTTGATTTTGTACTCTGGATATATCTTGTCTAAGCCCATGAAATCAAATTCATAAAGAGTGGGAACGTTAGACAAGACCTTCTTTAGGTAGCACGGATTATCATATCCGAGTCCCCAAAGTGAGTTGTAATATTTGAACTCCTTGGGCTTGTTCAAGTGGATGGTTTGTTCAGATTGACCAAGTTTATAAAGTTTGGATTCAAGTTCCTTAAGCTTAGTGGTCAATTTTTCATTTTCTTTTAAAACATTTTCTTGAACAAAAATGCTTTTAGAAAATTCCACTTGAGATTTCTCTAACTTGTGAGTATATTCAGATATTTGGGACTCGAGAAGTTTAGCTCTTTCTGAATAGACCGAGCACTCAGTTTGATAGTTTTCTATCACACATTTGTCCTCAGCCTTTTCAATTGCTAGCCTGCCTATGGCATCATATTTTATCTTAGCCTCGGTTTCTAGCTTAGAGATATGCGCTTCTAAAAAGGAACCTTTCTCTTTGAGCTCATAGTAAGTCGGATAAGACATTGTTACTTCACAGAAGTGATCGTGAGACAATTCAAGATATCGATCAAAAGCAGACAGGGTTTACTGATCCGGAATTGAAAGCCTGTTCAGTTTACTGTGGTGTGATCGAACTCATAGTTGTAGATGTTTTTAGCAGAATGGGGTAAATATCTAACACATAAACACAAAAGTAACTGTTATCACAACAATTAAAATAGTTGTGTGGCCTATGTTCAGAGTTGGCAATGGGGTATCTCTGATAGGACTTCCAGTTATCACTGAAGTAAAATATTAAAAAATTACTTCTCAAACTGTTCCGGCAATATCACAAAGATATGCAATGTGAATCACAAAGACTCGTGTATGTGTGAAAGAATCAAATTATATTGATTTGGCTCAAAATTTGATTTAACTTGGGACGCAAGTTAAAAATCAATTGACATAGTGAATAGAATGTGAAGTTCGGAGACCGGAGCTTATGTCTTCCTTTTTCAATATCTAAGACCTCCGAGTGAGAATAGATAGATTATGTGCTAATTCTCCGTGAATATCTGAAACAAGCATCTGTTGTGAGATACTTGAGTGGCTAGGTGGGGTGACACGAGTTATCGACATTGGGTCCATGTCTGTTACAATATTCATCTCCAAAGAACGAGAATGAATAGATTGTGTGGTTACCCGGATAACTGACTCAGTTTGGTAAGGACCAATATATTCTTTTAAGTCATGTCATATCCTCACCCAATTCTTTTCACTCCGAACTCATCTATCAATCTAGACCCATCACTGATGTCTATAAGTGGATGTGTTTCTTGGATAGGTCCTTCCGGTTCTGGATAGACCATAGAAACGATATAATTCCAAACACTCCTTTCATGCAACGAATATAACAGTTTCGTAAACAGTGAAGTACGAGTTCTAAACTGAAATGTTTAGAAGTCAAAGAATTTAAGAACGAGCCCTGATCTGAGTTGATCAGAAGTCATAAAAAAATTATTTGAAATATAGAATTTCAAGAAAGAAGACCAAACGCTAAACAGAATGACTCAGTAAGCACATTATGTTCAAAAATGAAACAATGATTAGAAAGTTTAATTGTGAGAACAAGTCACAATTAACATATCAGAAAAGAATTGAATCATTTACAAGAAATAGCGAACTTGGAAAACAACTAGGAATTCAAACGAGTGTATTTCCATCGAAAAATCAACGAATATGTGAGACATGGAAATAACTAAGTCAAAAAAAATTGACACGTGGCAATCATGGAAGTTAAAATTGGAGAACAACAAACACAAGTAAGTTATCCATAATGAATTACCACGGTCTTTGAATTCAGTTGAAGTTAACTTACCCATCATGAATAGTATTTCCCCTCAAAATTTGCATAACCTTTGAAAGTTCATCATGTGATGTGAATAATAGGAATTAAAATCGCACATGACATTCCTGCAAAACAGATTAGAAGGATTTTGGTATCCATCCATTGATGGATCCTTGACGGTTAGATGCCCTATTATTGTGAGGACCGGGGATACTATAAGTTCCGTACCAACTATTAGCGTACCTTGGATTCACAAAGTCATTCTTCCCACTATTAGTACAACATGTCTTTGCTCACCTCAGACTGATTAGCTTTGCTGTAGAATAAACATGAGTAGGTGAATCAGTCTTGGAAATAAATGACTTTGTATCAACTACAGGAGATTTATAAGACGTGTTTCCATCACTGTCTCCTGTATTTGACTTCTTTCTCCAAACCATTTTAACTTTTCGAAACAGTTGATTATCTTTATTATCAACACGAGAATTATAGAAAAGATTGGAAGGTCGAATCTGATCTTTTGAAAAATCATTTGATTTGACAAAATTCTTTGAAGAACGATTTGTAGAAATTGAACTTGAAGCATAAGAAGGTTGAACACCTTTGAACTTGTTTTCTTCAAGTTTCTTGACTTTAACGGATAAAGCATTTCGTTCTTCGAGAATTAAATCAAATTTCTTTTGTAAATCAGATTTAACCATTTGTTCCTTCAAAATCTCGGTTGCTAATCCAGATAATCTCTGTGTAAGCTTATGGATTTCTGTTTCAAAAATGGTTCTTTTATATTCAAAATCCTTTTCAATGGAGTTGCGTTTATCAGATATTTCTTTGAAAACAACAACGTTTTTCTTTTCTAGCTCTTTCTTTTCACTTTCAAAGGATTTTCTTTGATTCTGAAAATTTTCTCGCTCAAGCACTAAAACCTGTTCAAAATCAGAAATATGTTTAGAGAGTTTAGCATTTTTAAGCTCAAATTATCTTCTTTCCTCGAAAATCCTTTTTGAAAGATCAAGAATTTTTATTTCAAAATTCTTTTTCTCATTTGAGAAGTCACTCTTTTCTTTTTCAAAAACAGGAATCTGTTTTTCAAGAACAGATATCCTTTTCTTCAACTCAAGATTTTCATGCTCTAAGGCCTTTCCCTGTTCTTCAAGTGCCTTTATTTCGTCTTGTGATGGCAACTCAGAAATCTTCCTTTTCAGCCCAGTGTTCTCAGTTTCTAAGATCGTTTCCTTTTCTTCAGATTTAGCCAGCTTCTCAGAACTATTCCAGATTTGAGATTTATGTTCCTTCAGTTCATTGATGTACTTGCTGACCAATTCATCTGCTTGCTTGATATTCTTTTCATATCGTATTTGATCTGCTGCACACTACCGATTAATGCAATACGTCATTGTTACGTGAAAAATTTTATCGTTGATCGGTGTTACTTTGAAGAATAAAAAAATGCGGAAGAAAAATCGAAAATTTAAAATTGAGAAGCAAATTTAAGAACTAAATTCGTTTCGAAAAGTTAAATTTTGATTATCGAATTCGAACGAACAAAATCAATCTTCGAGAATAAAGCCTGTAAGAAAACAAACCAAGTTAGAACAAAAACGTCAACCGAAAACACATAAAAAGATAATCGTCGAAAATAAGTGCAAATCGTCACAAAAAAAATCAAACGTCACCAAAAATTGCGAATCGATCGTTAAGAAAAATTGTTGCTTTTGATAAAAACTTTCAGTCACGAGACGTTCGGTAACTCGGGTACCGATCAGAACTTACCAACCAAAACTTACGGGGTGATTGAGATTCAGATGAGGTTGGTTTAACGGATAAAGTAATTTCCGGACAAATGGAGTCTCCGGCTGGGATTGTTTTCGGATGAAATTATCCGGATGAGATGTATGTGAGGAACGAAGTATGCATGTAATCAAAACAAAACTTAGAAGAAAGAAAGTGCATGCATGTATGGAGAAAAGAAAAAAAAGTATATATACGCATGAATATGAATGCTACAGCTATATAAATATATGTAGTCTTCTATCCTAACACACTACTAAACAAATGACCTAATCCGACGGACGTTTTCGACGGATTTTCCGTCGGAAAATTTTCCGACGGATTTCCGACAGAAAAGTCAATAAAAGTCAAATCCGCCACAAATCCGTCACAAAATGTTTGTGACGGATTTGTGACGGAATTCCAATCCGCCACAAATCCGTCACAAATCCGTCACAAATATTTGTTAAATTACAATTAAGTTACTTAATTAACGTAATTAGCAATTAAATAATAAATTACAATTATATAATTAAACTAAATAGCCATTAAAAAATAAAATCTTGTTGATTTCCGACGGATTTCCGACGGAATTTTAAAAAAATTAATTTTTTTATATTTCCGTCAGAAATCCGTCGGAAATCTATAAGATTTTATTTTTAAATTTTTAAAAAATCAACGTTTTTAAAAAAAATTTATTATTTTCCTACTGATTTCCGACGGAAATTTAAAAAAATAATATTTTTAAAATTCCATCTGAAATCCGTCGGAAATTTCTTGAAATATATATTTTTTTAATTTTTTAAAAATTAATGTTTTTTAAAAATCTTATAAATTTCCGACGGAAATTTAAAAAAATTAATTTTTTAAAATTCCGTCGGAAATTTATAAGATTTTATTTTTTAATTTTTTTAAAAATCAATGTTTTTTAAAAATTGTATTATTTTCCGACGGAAATTTAAAAAAAAATTATTTTTAAAATTCCGTCGGAAATCCGTCGGAAAGTTCTTGAAATATATATTTTTTTAATTTTTTTTCATGAACTTTGTGACGGATATGTGACGGATTTTTTTTAAAAATTATGTTTTTGTGTTTTTTTTCCACAATTCATGTCCATATATACTTATTCATGTCAATTTGGTCTTTGTATGGTTTATCGTGGCTTAGTGGTTGGTATTAAACTATAGTGTGTCTTAATCGTCTTATCGAACCAACTACACTCCACATACCCCGATATGAACCACTAAACCACCATTATAGTCAGATATGACATTTTATGATTTATTAAAGCCTAATAACACAAGTAGTGACTTATTACGTGCTTGTGTACACTTTCGGGTTGCATAGATGCATGAGTTGTGTATTAGGGTCTATTAGACAACTAACCACCATTAGACCACTATATGAACCACTAGACCACCATTATATCCAATTATGACATTTTATGACTTATTAAGACACAATAATACAAGTGGTTACAATTGCATGCTTGTGTACACATATCCACTACATACATCATGCATGTGTTGTCTATTAGGGTAAACTAGACAACTAACCACCATTATACCCCCACATGAACCACTAAACCACTGTTATAGACCAATATAATATTTTACGACTCATTAAGGCCCAATATAATACCACATGTGATTTATTACGTGTATGTGTGTAAATACGTATTACAAATATGCATGTGGAGTGTAGTTGGTTCGATAAGACAATTAAGACACACTATAGTCTAATACCAACCACTAAGCCACAATAAACCCTACAAAGACCAATTTGACATGAATAAGTATTTATGGACATAAATTGTGGAAAAAAAACACAAAAATGTAATTTTTTTTAAAAATCCGTCCCAAATCCGCCACAAATCCGTCACAAAGTTCATAAAAAAATTAAAAAATATATATTTTCAAGAAATTTCCGACGGAAATTTAAAAATATTTTTTTTTAAAATTCCGTCGGAAATCCGTCGGAAAATAATAAGATTTTTAAAAAAACATTGACTTTTAAAAAAATTTATAAATATATATTTCAAGAGATTTCCGATGGAAATTTAAAAAAAAATTATTTTTAAATTTCCGTCGGAAATCCGTCGGAATTTTTTTTGAAATATATATTTTTTAATTTTTTTTATGAACTTTGTGACGGATTTGTGGCGAATTTGTGACAGATTTTTTTTAAAAAAATTACGTTTTTGTGTTTTTTTTCCACAATTCATGTCCATAAATACTTATTCATGTCAAATTGGTCTTTGTAAGGTTTATTGTGGCTTAGTGGTTGGTATTAGACTATAGTGTGTCTTAATTGTCTTATCGAACCAACTACACTCTACATGAATATTTGTAATACATATTTACAGACATACACGTAATAAATCACATATGGTATTATATTGGGTCTTAATGAGTCGTAAAATATTATATTGGTCTATAACAGTGGTTTAGTGGTTCATGTGGGGGTATAATGGTGGTTAGTTGTCTAGTTTACCCTAATAGACAACACATGCATGATGTATGTAGTCGATATGTGTACACAAGCACGCAATTGTAACCAATTGTGTTATTGTGTCTTAATAAGTCATAAAATGTCATAATTGGCTATAATGGTGGTCTAGTGGTTCATATAGTGGTCTAATGGTGGTTAGTTGTCTAATACACCCTAATACACAACTCATGCATCTATGCAATCCGAAAGTGTACACAAGCACGTAATAAGTCACTAATTGTGTTATTAGGCTTTAATAAATCATAAAATGTCATATCTTACTATAATGGTGGTTTAGTGGTTCATATCGGGGTATAGTGATGGTTAGTTGTTTAATTGACTGTCAGGATCGAATCTTAACAAGACTAATAATACCTAGAATTCAGAATTAAAGAATCTGCGGAATAGAACTTTAATTCTCACAATCAATGAACAATATATCAGAAAACACACAGCTGTTTGTATTCACTAATTTGACTCACAAGCTTACAACCAAACCTCAATCTTGATGAACAGGCTCAATCAAGAGGACTTCTACTTCTCTAGAAATAGGGTTCTAAACCTTGAGGTTAATTCTCTCTAAACAAAATCGAATTGTATCTCACGTGTATTCTATTCTTTCTAATAGCTATCTATCAACAACTATTTATACACAATAATTACAAGATAACTATCAAAAATAAATTGATCTTCTGAATCTTCTTTAAGCATATCTTCATGTATTCCATCTTTATCTCCAATCTCTTCGCATATCAAACTTATCACATCAGCAGTATTAATCTTCATTCAGCATGAGCAGTACTAATATTCTCCAGCAACACTAATTCATTCCAGCAGTATTAACTCATTCCAGCAGCATTAACTTGTTCCAGCAGTACTAACTTGACTAGCAATACTAACCTTGACTAGCAGTACTAACTTGACTAGCAGTACTAACTTTGATCTGGCAGTATTAAGTTTGTCTGGCAGTAGTAATGTAGTTCTGGCAGTACTAATCATACTTAGCAAATCTTCAGTTCCCAACAATCTCCCCCTAACTTGACTTTTCAGGTTGAGAAGTCAAGTTCTTCAGATGATGCTTCCAAAACTTAATCTTGAACACACAGGTCAGGATTCAATCCCAAACTTTGATTGATAATCCTTCTTACCAGGTATCTTGCCATCTTAGAATCTTTGTTACCCACCAACTTAGCTTTTAGCATTCCATTCAACCTTGTCATGCTGTGCTTGTATATTTTGTCCACCAGATAATACTCATGATATGCATTGTCAAGTGTTATGACATACACACCACAATTTTCAATAAGCATCCAGTTGGTAACAGTTTGAAATTGCCTTTCTGTCAAATACTTAACTGCTTCTGTATTGAACATTAGACACAAAAATTCAAGTACCATTTTGGTGATGGACATTCCGTTCTCAGTCAGCATATTTCCATAAAGCTTCATTCCCACCTTGAACATTTCTTCCAAGTCTGATCTAGAACACATCCTTAAAAGTCTTCCCCATGTAGAACTGACCTCAAACTTCCCATCTGCTCTTTTTACTCTAATGTACTCCTTTCTCTGATCTTTCAAAGTATCCCAGAAGATGATTTCAGGAGCCATAGAAGCTAATGGTTTAACTTTGATAGGACTAGAATCAACCACAGTAATATACATATCACATTGAGTATTTGTTGGTGATTGTACATTGCTTGGTTGACTTGAAGGAGTTGCCATTTCTTCTTCAGCAACTTTATGATCAGCTTTCTCTTTCACAACTTCCTCCTTAGCTTCTTCTACACTGGGTTCCACCCTAGGCTTCTTTACAACTTTCTTCTTTGAAGCTATGGACTTTTGTCTTGGTCTTTTGTTTGACATCATCTTGGTTCTTTTGAGTGTTTTAACAGCTTCAGGAATGGTTTCAGCTGTTTCCTTTGTTTCTGCTGCTGCAGGAATGGTTTCTGCTGCCTTATGTTTTTCAGCAGCATTAAACATTTCTGCTGCTTGAATGGTTTCTGCTGCTTTTTGACTAGCAGCATTAACCATTTCTGCTGCTTTGTTCATTACTGCTTCTTTTACAATCTTTGATACTGCTGCTTCAACACTATTTTTCACAATTTCAGTTACTGCTGCTTCAATCTCAGCAGCATTAACTGTTTCTACTGCTTTTTTTGTTACTGCTGCCTTCTCACTTTCTGCTTCCTTTGCATCTTCTACAACCTGCTCAGTCTCCCCCTCAACCTTATGCTCATTCTCCCCCTCAACCTTTGCATCCTCCATGTCTAGTTCAGTTTCTAACTCCCCCTTTTTGGAAGCATCAGTGGTTGATCTTCTCCTTCTAAGAACATACTGAGCTTTCTTTCTTCTTTGCAGCAGCTTGGTGATCATCTTCTTATTTTTCTCTATCTTGGTGTGTTGATAAAGAATCACCTTTTTAAGCTCATCAATCTCCTTCTGCTGATTCATGACATCAATGTTGATGTTGGCAATGGTTTCCATCAATTCCTCATAAGTATATCTATCCTCACCCTGTTTAGGAGTGTTTACCTCCGTTAAAGGATCACTGGAAATTTTAGTAGGTGTCTTTTGCCTAGCAAAAGCACTGCCTACTCCCATGGTTTCTTGGCGCCTGGGTCCTCTGAATGTTTTCACATTCTGAGTTGCCGTGGGGAAGGTCTTATTGATGTTACCACTGTCCTTCTCTTTGCTAGCAGAAGTAGTGGCAGCCTTGCAGCCCACATGCTCATCCTTCTCCTTAGAGAGCACCTTCTTGGGGTTGGGAGACACCCCTGTGGTTACCCTTTTGATATTCTCTATTGGAGAATGCTCCAATAGAGGGCTTGTAGGCTTTGGGCTATTAGGAGATACACCAAGGGAAGGAGCCTTGTGTATCTTTCTTCTTTCAAACTTCTTGGTGATTTTGGGAGTGGGTCTTAAAAGAATGGACTGTGGGATGTCTTTGGTGATGGAAGGTTGGGATTGGTCATCAGTGGATGTGTCTAATGGGGGCCTTGACCCTGATGCCATACCTTCAGTGGTGTGGGTCACAACCATCATTGTAGAGAACAATGGTGTGTCAACTCCTTCCGAGTCCCTAGGAATTCTTCTCATATTTGAGAAAACCTTCCCTTTAGGGGGGTTTTGGCACATATACCTCAACAGACTGAGGTAAATCCGTCAATTCATGGTTAATTACTTCTTGGACAAACCTGGGATACATGTAAAATTTCTTTTTGAATTCTAGGTTTGCCACAAGATCATTAAAAATCATTGCTGAAAAATTGAACTTTCTGGCAGTGGTTAAGCAGACCAAGGCATAAGCAATGGTACTGCTAAACTCACTCCATCCAGTTGTTTTCTTTGAAATACAGTGCATAAGAGTATGAACAAGAAATCGCCATTGGGTGTAGAATTTTGCCTTGAAGAATTTAAAAACGCCAATGGGACCTTCATACCCCATTCTTGGTAAGGTCGAGAAAAGTTCATCATTAGATAGATAGGTTATACCTGAGGCATCATCTAAGTGAAGAGTGATGCGAATAACCTCCTCTGTGACCTTCAAGGGTTTGTCACAAACCCTTGTTCGAATGATTTTCTGCCCATCTTCGAAAATAACAGCGGCATTCTCCCAAAATTGCTTTTGATGCTCGATATATATGGTTGGGCATACTGTTAGGGCATGAGAGATGTGTGAGGACTTGAGAAAATCCACAATCTCATGAAATCCTGCGGCCTGCTTCGGCTTCTGAAGCATCGCAATCTCATTGTGCTCATCGACAAACTCCATTGTCGTTATTCTTCCTGAGGATTTGGATAGAAAACACAGAGATTCTAGGGAGAAAAGGTTAGAAAGAGATGAATTGAATGCAAAAAAAACGTTATGAACTTTGGCGGGCTGAAAGAGTATTTATAGCATGTATTAGCCCTGATTTTCTTTAAAAGCAGTATTAACAACTTAGCAGTATTAACGACTGAGCAGTATTAACTGCAAGGCAGTATTAACTACACAGCAGTATTAACTTCAAAGCAGTATTAACTACTAAGCAGTAGTAACTACTAAGCAGTATTAACTTCAAAGCAGTATTAACTACTAAGCAGTATTAACTACTAAGCAGTATTAACTACTAAGCAGTATTAACTTCAAAGCAGTATTAACTTCAAAGCAGTATTAACTACTAAGCAGTATTAACAACAAAGCAGTATTAACTACACATGCAGTATTAATTACTAAGCAGTATTAACAACAAAAAAGTATTAACTACACATGCAGTATTAACTACTAAGCAGTATTAACTACAAAGCAGTATTAACTACAAAGCAGTATTAACTACACATGCAGTATAAAATATGTACTAGCAGTAGAAACTCTGCACTGGCAGTAGTAACTATACTTACACTTTGCAGCACTTGTCCATCTTACCTTTTGACATATCACCTTTACCACTTATCTTACCTCCTTCAGAATTATTCCCAAAAGCAACACGTCCTCCATCAATTCTTTTGAAATTCTTGAGGCAGGCCATGTTACCTGTCATGTGCCTGGAGCAACCACTATCAACATGTCAGATGCTCTTCCCCTTGAGCTGTTGGTTGCCCTGCACATCAGATAAATCAGTTAGTTTTATTAGGAACCCAAGCCGAAGTGGTCTTGGGTCTCCCTTGCTCATCAAAGTACTTGCACTGGGTTTTGATGAGATTTTCAAACTTAGGTACTGCAGAATTAGAGTACTTTGTCAATATGATTGGTCTAGCAGCACAAAAACTAGAAGCAGTATTAACCTTAGAAGAAGTACTAACAGAGTTAGAAGCACTAGCAGAGTTAGCAGCACTAACAGAGTTAGCAGTACTAACAGAGTTAGCAGCACTAATTGAGTTAGCAGCACTAACAGAGTTTGCAGCACTAACAGAGTTAGCAGCACTAACAGAGTTAGCAGCACTAACAGAGTTAGCAGCACTAACACTGCTAGCAGCAGTATTGGCAGTAGTATTGCTTCTAGCAGCACTATCCTTGTCAGCAGTACTATCTGAGGTATCAGTACTAACATTAGTGCTTTTGGGGACCCATATATTGACACATTCCTTTTTAGTCTGTTTTCTCATGTGGCTTTTGGATTTAGCTTGTTTCTTAGCCACATTATTCCTTGCAGGCTTCCTATAACCAGAAGATTTTTGAAAACTCCTGTGAAAACTTTTCTTTTGGTTAATAGGATTGAAATAACAGTATTTGGCAAGATGATTCAATTTGCCACAAATAAAACAAGGTTTTGGTCTGTTAATCCTTTGCAGATTAACTCCTTGCTTTTGTGCCCACTGGTTATTCCAATTTCTTTGATTTCCCCTCCTTTTATCATGTTTTTGAGGCTCATCCTTTTGAAAATTCTTGCAAGAACAATGTTCACAGGTATTGGACTTCACAACAGTGGTCTGTGTGTAATGAACTCCCTTTCCTTTTTCAGATCTTTTCATCTCATTGTTCTTATCCCAGGGACTTCCACCATCCTCATTGGTCTTTATGTAATTCTCTAAGGGAATCTCACCACTGACATTCTTGTCCCTTTTCTTAGACTCTTCTTTTTCAGTTTTATCCTTCAAAACAACTTCATCTGATGGATCTATTTTAGTAGCTCCTTCAGGTAAGTCCTTTTTATCCTTGGTTTCTAACAGGTCTGACCTAGGAGGGATGTAGTTGTTGTTGTAGGGTGGGGGTGTGGCATTGTACCCTATGCCTGGTTTCAACTTACTATGGATTTGAGAGTTGATTATGTTGTCCATGACTTTAGAGGCACAATTAAACTTTTCTACATCAAGTTTAACTTTCTCAAGCTCTCCTTTTAGTTTCTCACACTCTTCCCTAGACTCTTTCAGTTGGAACTCCAGACCACCCTTTTCCCATTTCCAGTAGTTTGTATCATAGGAGTGTTGAAGTTCATTGGCTTGAAAATCCCTAATCTGTTCTTCAAACTTCTCAACAATTACTACATAATCTTTTCTGTCCTTTTCTAATCTCTTAAGGTCATCACACATTCCCTGATTGTGATCTCTATACCTTTTAACAGTGTCTATACAAGCTTGAGAACAGAGATTAGATTTTACCTCAGTAGGAATATCTGAGACTTCTGCCATGAGAGCATGATTCTGAATTGCCTCTTCTGCTTGATCACTCCAATCAAAAGTACTGTTTGATTCAATAGAATTGTCCATAATAATTGTAGAATTCTAAGAAACACAAGCTCTGATACCACTTGTCAGGATCGAATCTTAACAAGACTAATAATACCTAGAATTCAGAATTAAAGAATCTGCGGAATAGAACTTTAATTCTCACAATCAATGAACAATATATCAGAAAACACACAGCTGTTTGTATTCACTAATTTGACTCACAAGCTTACAACCAAACCTCAATCTTGATGAACA